>CM062812.1:393407007-395807007 GCA_031772625.1 Pinus tabuliformis | reverse complement strand
CAAATGCTATGTAAATTTTAAAATACACTTGAAACTAATGTATCTCTATCTCTATGATTTTTGTATCCCAATGTCTGAAACTACGTCCTTTGGTAGCCCTCTATGTATTCTTTCCAACCCTACCAATTAGACTGAGATTGTATTATTCAAGGTAAAGTTATGCTAAATCTCACACGATGACCTTATTATGGACTAGTTCAATAGATCAAACTTATATGGGTTGCTACATGTCACTGTTTTATCGTTTGGCCCTGCAAATTGTACCTAAGAAACTAAAATCTATGCAATTTTAGTTAATTTTTATGAAATTCAAATCCCATGTTCAAACATAAAGTTATGATGATTTTCCTCAGGCCACCTATTTGAGATTGAATTCTAGAGCATACAAAAACCCTAACTTCCTTTGACCATATCTTAAAAAATATAACGAACCAAGGTTTGACTTTGTAACCAGGTATTCATCAAGATTTCAACTCCACGTGGTAACAATTTCATGGTCTAAAGCTTTACAGAAAAAAGTTATAGAAAAATTTTCAATATGACCCGTTTGAAGCAACAAAACATTAGGATCAATAACTCTAATACCAAATGTTATGTATCCAGATCAAAAATATCATAGAAACATAAGAAAATATAGATCAATTGCTAGATAATAAACCACTTTGAGGGAGAAACCTCCCTTTACATCACATAAATAAAAAATCCTTGGATGATTCAAATGAAAAAACCTCCTTGGTATATATAGGAGTCTAAGGGGTCAAAATATAATTAGGGCCTACATAACAATAATATTGTAAGAGCACAACAATAACAATAGTGGTATTCTATGGGGTACAACAATAACAATATGGGGGCTACACTAGTATTATGGGGACCTAAAAAAAAACTATAGAAGAAAACATAAAATTTTGAAAATTTGGGTATCACATTTGATTTGACAAGGTGTCCTTATTTGTGAACTTTTTTCATTTCTAGCTAGTTAAACTCCACAAGCCAAGGTTAAGGGAAAGGCCTTGTATGCTTTTGTGTCCTTGTCTTTGTGTCATTTTCTTAAATATTCTCTAATTTTATTCAATTTCCATTTATATTTTAGGCTTATAAGACCAATTTCATTCCAAATATATTTTGTGAAGGGATAGGATATAATGTGATGACTATTTTTTTCTAAATTTGGTTCACATATTTTATGTTTGCTAGAGCCTTAGTAGCTTAATTTTTATATCATATCCCTGGTTAAAGTAGTATTATTTAGGAGGATCTACATAAATATTTTGGATTTGGTAGGGAATTTGTATTTCCAAAGAGATTTCCACCACCAGATTAATCGCTAGTTGAAGTCTTCCATACCCAAATCCTTATACACAATTCTTGGTTTATATCTCCTCAAGGCATTTATAGACCAAAGAAGATGATCCTCCTCTTCATTGGTGAAAACAATCCACTTCCTAATACATGTTGTGTAGGATTTCTAGGTCTTGATGCAATCCAAAATAACGTCTATACCTTGCCAAGAGAGCCACTGTTGTTGTTAGGAAATTATCATTTGACGTCTTGAAATTTGTCTAAGGGTGTAGAAACCTTTAGATTTGAGGTAGTGATTAAGACGTATGGGAAAACTATTATTTTTTTAATTCCAATATAGGGATAAATACCAACTAATACATTTCTTCCATTCTAACCTTACATAATAGAAACTTCCCAATTGATTGGAAAGATGAAATTTTGGCTTTCCAAATGATAGATAAATTATAGAATTTTTTATCCAAGGACTAGAGCCAATCATTAATGTAGAGGGTGCCAAGATATTTATCCTTTTTAGTTTATGCCCAAATTCTTGAACTTGGATGGGCCTAGGCATAAACACTCTTGTACACTAAGTATATGGAGAAAAGAAATAGGCTTTTTAGTTCCCATGGCCATTGGTTTTTCAGGATATCTAGAATTATCCAAGAGACTAGATCCATTACCTTCTTCTCATAGTCTTCTATTTAGATAATATGGTAATAGAGAATACATTTTTCCAAGGATCCCTTTCAAATTCCAACAAAGAGATATCCAGTATAACCGAATGGCCTCCAATATTGAATTAACTAAGACTAATCGATAATTCGTGAAATCCATTTGCTACACCATGTGTTTTATATATATATCTATATATATATATATATATATATATATATATATATATATATATATATATATATATATATATATATATATATATAATCTTGGCTGGGATCCATTGCTTGTACCCTTTGAGGTATAAATCTTCCTTAAGGTGAAACCCCGTGTATTTAAAACCTGTCTCAAAGGAAAACTTCATGAAGTGGAAAATATGATTAATATCGAGCTTCTTATGCTTAGAGTGATTGTAACTGATTTCCATTTGCTTAGAAAAATTAACCATCACACCCATAACTATGCGAAAAGGACATAAGATTTCCTTCAATTTATTTTCCATACACCTTGAACCATGACACAATATAATACTTTCATCTACAAAAGTAAATGCGAAATAAAGAAAGAACTGGTAATTAATATACCTTAGGATGAATTTGTTGATGTATCCATACTTACCCTTTTTTCTACTAGGAGAAAGAGAAAAATGGAGAGTGGTAATCCTTTTTTAATGCCTCTTTTAGATTTTAAGAATGGTTAAGTTCACTTGTTGATTAACACTACAAAGGTTATCAAACTAGTGCATGCCACTATTCAAGCCACCAAGTGTCAATTGAAACTTGAATGGATGAGGATGAGAAATGGGGAAGAGCCAACTAACTTAATCTAAGGCATTGTATAGGTAAAATTTATCATTCATGCCCTTCATGTTTTTTGTTTTACAAAGTGGAATGCCACTTAAGCAACACCAACCACCTCATTAATTTCGTATACTTTAAGGAAACCAAAATTCTTTAGAGAAACTTATTTTAAGAGAGCTTCTTTCAGTTTGTGATATATTATTTTAAAGATGATCTTGTAAATATCATTGAAAAGAGACATTAGGTGGAATATCTCAAATTTGGTACAATTATCAGTCCTCAGAATGAGTTTGATGAAAGCAGTGTTGGAAGTAATCAGGAGTTTCCTAGAGAACCAAGAGGGTTCTACTACCTTGTGAAGGTCATGTTGTATGGAGTCAAAACATCTATAGAAGAATTTTGTGTATCCCATAAATCCTAGGGCTATTATATTTTCGAAAAATATAAAGGGTTTTAAGAAATTATTCTCTTCCCACCTCTACCATGAGGTATTGATTATCTTTTGAGTCTACAAATATAGGGAAGAAAGTGGAAATACAAAGCATAGAATCTACAATGACTTCGATGTCCTTTTTAAAGTGAGTTTGAAATAGGTGACTCCTTCTAAAGAAATATCAGAGAAATTCTCATCCTGGGAGCCATCGCTTCCATTTATCTTCTAGATCATGGATATTTTTCCAACATTTTGAATATTGATGGAAATTTTTTGTATTGTCATCACCTACTCTGAGCCAAATCACCCTAAAAAAATGATGGTAATGTTTTTTTCATCACCTACCTCAATCCAAATCACCCTACATTTTAGGTGCTATTCCTTTTCTTTTTCTATAAGAATGTTTCTTCTTTTGTTTTCCTTTTAGAATAGATCATCCTTTTATGGATTCATTGAGTATCGAAATCCCTCCATGGATATTATAGTATTTAAGGATTCTTCTACTTCATAAAGGATCTTATAATCCTTTTCTCATTTTTCCTTTAATCATGAAATCATCAATGGTTTATCCCTTTTCAAAGTTTAGTGAAGTTGAATGGATGCAAATTCATTTGAATGAAATTATCACATTTGAGCCATTTCGGGTTTAATTTGAATGGGTTTGGAAGATTTATCTATGTAGGAGCGACTTCTAGTAGAATTAGATTATGGTCAAATTTCTTTCCAACTAATACCCATTACCAAATTCTAAAGGCTTCTTTGAAGAAGAATTTTGAAAGAAGGAATTAGTTGAGACATTTTATAATTTATCTCTCCCCAATTCTTCTATTTTTCCAAGTGGGGGTATGTTTGGTTGGCTCAATGCCAAGGACACCAACTTGCCCCAAAATGTTGATAAGAAAACGTAATAAAGAGTCCATTTGGGCCATTATCCCCCAAACCTTAAAGGCATCAACAATGAAATTTTATCTCCATATAGAATTATTAGCCGTTTTCTTATCCATGATGAGGTGAAGAGATGATCCATGTAGAATCCATATATTTTCAAAAAATTAAGCTCTTTTCCCATTTCAATTGAGAGAGTGGAGATGCCCAACCATGAAATAAGAGCCCATGAATTAGAGAGAGTAAAATCACTAGTCTTCCAATCTATAATTAGCCCTCTTGAGTGACCTAATGCATCCACAAAAATAAATCCCATCCTTTTAGGAGATTTGAGATATCATAGACAATTTTACCCCCTTTTATCATGAGCTCTAGCACAAAAACAAATATAGGGGTTGTCACTTTCTATTAACCTATTAAGAGCTAATTTCTTAGAGTGATTGGTTATCAATCTTCAATTTAGGGTCAACAAATCATTTTGTAGCTTCCTTAGGGGTATATGATCTAAGAGACTTGATTAAGGATTGATCCCTTTCACTTTCCACTCCTAAATTAACTTGCTTTTGGGATATGGAAAGGCAAGACATTCAGCCTCTTTTCCCTACCTTAGGGATTCTCTCTTCCACGTTTTTGAGGTCACTTTGAGATATTCCTTCAAAATTCTCATTTCCCTTATTACAAGGTATAATTTTATACTTTGAGTCCTTAGAGTAAGAAGAAAATTCTTTGATATCCTAGGAGGAAGTAGATTCTTATTTGATATCCTTCTTAGGAAGGTCTATTGAGAGGGAAGGATAAGGGTCAAGGAGTTTTAAGTTTCAAGATAAGGCTTCTGCTAACCCATTGTAACAACCATGGTAAAAAATTCATGTAAAAAATAATAAAGACTAAAAATATAAGGCCATGGTCATGGGACATGTATTCCAGGATGAATGGTGGGAAAAACATCCTAGTGGGTGTTCATTTTGGTTATTATGGCTAAAGGAAATTGGAAAAGGCAATGGAAAAGGATTTGGAAAGGCAAGAGGCATTACTTGGCATTTTATTTATGAAGATAATGGAAATTAGGAGAAAATTAATGTGAAAGGTCACAGGTTTCATGTGAGCAGGAAATTGAAGGAAAATAATGGAAAATGAAGAAAATAGAGGCCTCATTGATAAAAGGATTTTGAGGATTAGTTGGCAAGATTTTTCTTAGACTTTTTTCACTTTAGTTTTGGAGCTCTCTCATTATTCTCTCTCCCTCTCATACTCTTGGACATAGTGTTTTCTTGGATCACTTTGGCATTGAGTCAAGAAAGGAAAATAAGTCAAGGGGAAGGAATGAACAAGCAAGGAAGAGCAGGAGCAAGCAACTATAGCAGGATTTTTTGCAGGTATCGATTTGCATATGTGTTTTCCTAGCTAGATTTGGCATGCATGGCATTGCATGTGGTTATTTGTTGTCATGGGATGGGTTTTTCCAAGTGTGACAACATTTTCAGCCTAGCCTTGCCATTTTCAGATATCCATGGTTTGATGTGGTTCTCATGTTTTGGTTGAGATGGATTGCTAGATGGATTCAAAGTTGAGTGAGGTGGATCTCCGAAAGAAAGAACACATGGTCTAGTGATCCTTGAATAGGACTGTGTATTGTGGTAAAGCCACTGGCCTAGTGACCCTGAACTAGACTATGGGTTATGGTAAGGCCAAGTATTTTGTACCTTGGTGGGCCTAGGAATCCTTGATCAGTTAATGGTGGGATATATGGTAAAGATAAGAGGTGGGTGCTCTCCATCAGGCCTAACAATCTCGAGATGGGATGTACAGTAAATCCTAGAGAGTGGAGTCTTGGTTAGGGCCTAGTGATCTGGGATGGATTATGGTAAAGCATAGTAGCTGGTGTCTCAGTTATGGCCTAGCAATCCTTGGATCAGACTGTGGATTGTAGTAAAGCCTAGAGACTAGGAAACATGAAAATTCCTCACAGTGTAGGTGGAAAAATCTAGTGGCATCCATGTTTCTTTTGTCCTAGTGATCTGGTGGAGATCATTTTAAAGACTATTATTACATGTTTAGTATTTTGGCCTAGTGATCCGGTGTGGATTGTGGTAAAGCCTGGTTTATATTGATGAGGGTGAGGTGGTTTAGCCTCGGGATGCCCTGGTTGGTTCTTTTCATTTGAGTCCCACATTCATGCTTTGAATATGGTACGAGGGCAATTAGATGAAGAGAGTTTTGGCTCAGTCAATCTATGGTTGGGTGGAACATGGTAGTCCCATCCCGGGTTGGATTTTGCATTCATTAATAAGAGGTTCTTTCCTTGATATATTATGTGTAAATGTACTGGTCTATATGTGGATTCTATCACTCATGTATCCTTGATATTTCTGTTGTTATTATGCTGGTTATAAGCATGTATTATGACAATGATGATGTATGGCTCTCCTCATGTTTTGATTTGTAAATGAATAAATAATGGATCTATGACCTAATATATGCTAATGAAGCTAATGATATAAGGGAACAATGCTTCTTAGCGATTCTTAGATAAGTATGAGACCCCTATACTCAGATCTATTATTTAAACTTGTAGATTACATATTTTTGATATGTTTGACAAAGTTCCTGTCATGGCTAGTAGGGGTCCAGTTAAGTCCTTGTTCAAGTAATTGTATTTGTATCATTATTCCATTTTTATATTTTAGTTCTGAAAATGTCATTGAGTTTTGGGCAATGACCTGCCTCTGGTCCTCAAAACATGACCTGGCCCTAGGCCTGAAAAAGTGGCACAAATCCCGGAGTCGCAGGCATAGGTCTAAGGAGAAAATTCCCTAGATGCATGCATACCCATGCTGTGGGTGCATTTGGAGCCTCCTGGACGCATGCATGTCCATATCAAGGGAGCGTTCAGGGGTTTAATGGTCTAAAAACTCAGTGGGACCCAGGGGATGGTTACCTAAGTGAACGAGATGGCTCCCAAGAGTTATGTTGTTGATGTAGAAGGTCTATGTTGTGGGTTTCTACCAATTCCACTTCCTTAAGGTCACCTAAAAGGTTGAATCCCATTATGTTGGCCTCTCGTCACATATTTACCCTGGTTGGTCAGTTACTTGGGTAGATGAGGGTGTTACACCTATCTAGGGAAATGAGTGGAGTAACATGTGGGTTCAAAATCCTTGAAAGGTTGGAAAGAAAGTCCCCTTGGATATTCCTAGGACCATATTGTAAATATACTTCCCAACATAAAAAATGAAAATGATTAGTGGAGGAAATAGGTGAATGGAAAGGAGAGGATTCTTAATAAGGGTATATGATCTTTTGTTTTTAGGTTAAGTGGGTAGCCACTTGAGTGAGTCCTACTATTTGGTCACATGATTTTTTATTGAGTAGTATAAAGCTACAACATCTTTCTTCAGGGTAAAGAGACAATATGGTTACTTTTTGTGTCAAGGGTGTGCATTCAAGGGGAATTTCATATCCGTGATTTTCTAGAGAAATGAAGTGCACAATCCTTGAGACATGTAACTAAAATTGTAAAATTCTATTCATGTAATTATAATGGTAAAGTCTTACTAGTCCATATAAATAGTTATACTTGTATGCCTCATTGGAGACATTGATCAGTGAAAAAAAATGACCACTCAAATTAGGTAAGATTACTCAAACATACATGGGTAAAAAAAAGAATGACCATAAATCTATTTTATGAATCAAATTAGTCCCAAAATTCTACAATATTTGAGTTTGAAGTTGCCAAAAAGATATGAGAACAAAATATCCAATTGCAATTATCCCGTTCGACTTCACTCACAATGTTGACATGGGTAAAAAAAGAACGGCCAAAAATCTATTTTATGAATCAAATTAGTCTCAAAAGTCTACAATATTTGAGTTTAAAGTTGTCAAAGATATATAAAAACAAGATATCTAATTGCAATCATCCCATTTGACTTCACTCACAATATTGAAGGGAACAATAAATCCAATTGTAATTATCCTATTTGACTTCACTCACAATATCAAAAAGCTCAAGAAATCCAATTGTAATTATCCTATTTAACTTCACTCACATCATTGGAAAAATCCTCTTCTTGTTTGTTCTCTATATACATTTCGAATTTATCTTAACAATTTCATTTATTGCAAAAATATTCTGGTTTTATAAATAAGTTAGAAAAAAAATATACATCTAACACAAATCTCAAAGTGCATATTTTTTTATAATACTAACAAATATGTATTTAAACTTTCTTTCATTTTATTATTTTAAATTTATGTAATAATTTAGATTTTAAAAATATCATTAATTTTAAATTTTCTAATTAAAAAAATAAACATATTTATTCTCAATAATATTTTTTTTTGTCACATCAGAATTTTCTATTTCTATTCATTGATGCAGAACTTCCAGGACTTATGTGTCAAGACAAACCAGCTGAAAAACAAGGCCTTTTATATATATATATATATATATTACAGATTTCTTTCTTGAAAATGATCCCAACCTACCCTTTAACGAATAAACAAAACATAAATAATCACAAATTCTCCCATGAAAGTACCCTAAACCTAACCATCAACAAACAAACAAGAAAATGCAATAGAGTTAAAAATATGTAACATCCATGTGAAAATTACTTCCGAACATGATGTGACGAAGGTTTTCAACCTTGTAGATAACGCGATCTTTTTATGATTGTTATTGATAAGAACAAAAGATTTTGAGGTTGAAATATCAACATGCATGATGGGTATGATTCATGGTGGGTATGATTATAACGTTGTAATTATTTTTACCACCAACGAATAATGAAAGGAGGACGTCTCCGTAAAGAGACGGGAGATTCAATACGTAAGAGAAAAGGTAAATGGATTATATTCACTTCAAATCAAACATTACAAACAGTTAGATGTGTAGGGCTCTTCGTTATTATCTTTGTGGGCAGGATATTATGCATTTGATAAATAATTTTTTTTTTTTGAATTTTTGAATTCATCATGTTGTAATTATTTCAGAGCGATAGAGTCTTATTTAGCAATGATGCCTTTTGTTATTAGATGGTATGTTTGTTTTTGTGTTTATTAAATATAATGTACAATGAGCAGATAAAATGATGGTTTGAAGACGTATTTCTCTTATTTTTTAATCATTACTAATTTGTACTTTACTTTGCCAATATAAACGATGGATTATCATTGATCGGGACAAAAGTAACATCACTGGCATGGCATTAATTACACATTCAACTCAAAGAGATGTCATAAAAACCATTTGTCCATACCTCATTCTACAACCAAAATGCTCCACACACAACTCCAAAATTTGCACCATCTCCATGATGGTCAGGTTCCATTCTTTCCCGGTTCACCAAATACGCTGCTTGACTATGGTTGGGCCCAACTGGAGATTGGAATCAGTTTTTCCTCAATCAACTAAGTTTGTGTGCCAATGAATCCTCTCAACTATCAACTAACTAATAGTCTATTACACACAACCAGGGTCGTGTTGGAACGAGTTGGTACTAGTGAAGATTCCAACTAATATCTGACATATAATTAACTTTTCATCATCCGGTTGGAGGTAAGGTCGTTAACTATGTTATCTGCATAATCCAAATATCTCAAAATCACAAATTATATCTCCAATTCCTGGAAAACGACAAATATACATAAAATAATTGCAAATGATCTAATTTCCATAGTTTCCCTATTAAGCATACTTCCATTTTAAACAAGGGGGGTTGTTCAACAACAAGTCCCTGCCTTAGGGAGGAGGGGAATGTATTTCCTAATAGTAAATATACTCAGGCAAAAGAAAATGGTAGATTGTTCCCAGTACCCAGAGGAACAGTTACAATTGGAGGGTTGGGAAGCTTCAGAGCACTAACTGTTCCTATGCCCCACAAAATTATTTAACACTTGATCTGGTGCCTTGTCATCGACTATTTCATATTTTCTCATTCAATATAAATTTTGTCCTGCAATCATTAGAGGCAATGCAGAGTGAGTTGCGGGTATGTAGCTAGTTGATATGATTTAAACTTGAGATTTATTGTATAGTTTACTTTATTTTTGTAGATTTGTATTTTTATTAAGCCTCCAAAAAACACATTTGAAATAGAAACTAGTCAGACAAATCACATACATCGCCATTCAAGAATAAAAGGATTTTCTTAGATGCCAATAAAACCATATATAGAATGCTTTAAAACATCATACAAATTGAGTTTAGAAATAAATTAAATAAGCTAGCAAACTTAATAGTCCAACTATTCCAAAAGTATTACTGCGAGAAGTTTCACTAATGTGACTCGTTCCTTTTAGTAGATCACTATAAATATTTTATTAGGAAACCATTATAAAGAGAAAACCCACAAATCTACTTTTAAAGTTTTGAGAGGCAATTGCCTCTTGTAAAAGTTTCAAAATAAAATATGCAATTAACACCTGCATTTACATTTTCATTCACTTGAACCTTAAAGAGGAATAATGTGTTTCTTTCTCCACTTTCTCTGGACTCTTACATCGTAATGAAGAAAGTAGAACTTTTACTGAAATGGAGTCATAGATCATTGCAAGAAAAAGAAAAAAAGGTTAGTAGCAACAGCAAGACACTACTCAAATTTCAAATAAAAAGGATCTCTCTCTCACTCACAGAAACAAATAGGTGACTGCATGTACATGATGTTCCAATGACTAAGAAATTTCATGGTCCCAAACACCATAGCCAAGCTCTTGAGAGCTATTGTATATATAGATAACTAGTATGCGAAATTATGAATAGATACAATAATGCTTGAAGAGTTGATGCAATGAGCAAACTATCATGGGTAAAGCTAAAGGACAAAAGCAGTAAACTATACAAACATCAAACATTGAGATCTTAAAAGAAGCTAAGGTAGGAATCTTCCTGATAGCAAATATCTCATTGGAATAGTAGATAAGGAGCAAAAACGCAGAAAAAATAGTTCCTTTAGATAGGCATGTGAGCCAAATTGTGCAGGAATGTTCCAAATGCATTACCATATTCTTGTTTTGTAGTTATTCACATGACATGCTTGAAATCTTTAAGAATTTATGTACTTGTCATTTTAGGTGTCCCTTTTATGGAGCATTAATGTATTCTTTAACCTTCTATATTTTTGAGTTGATGGATGGATTTGTATCATAGGTAGTTGTGAAGGATCTTGTAACAAGAGATGGTATCATTCAATTTAGAGCCCATGAGAGTCCCATCTTTGCATTGTGCTTTGACCCCAGTGGTACATACATGACTAGGATAGTGGTGCCCACAACGTCCTCAAGGTCTTCGCAAGCTTTCGAGGCGGTCTAATAAGTAAAGGAGGTGATTATATCCCCAACTTTGCAACAAAGGGAAAGAAGTCCCTAAAATATCGACTTCAATAAACTATGATAAAGGCACATTTGACATGGTTGTCCTATAGTCAAAGGTTGAGAAGAGTGAAACTTAAATCAAGGTCGATGAATATGATCCCTCCAGAATCAAGCTAGATTTGAGTCAAATGCATGTGATCGACAAGATAGAGTGAAATAAGAAGATAGGAGGTATTGTATCTAGAGACTTTCTCCATGCTACAACTAATATAGAAAAATGAAAACAAAAGGAACAAAAAAAATTGGAATTTAAACAAGAAAAAATTGGGAAGTAGAACTTCAAACTCTTTTGGGCCTATTAGCCATTCCAATGTTCTTCAATTACTATGATGTCTTGTCAAGCAACGTATAAGGAATGAATATGCACATCGTAAAATATTATAGATTAGTTTATTACATAAAATATTACACTGCTGTCAATGGCACTTAAGAAGATACTCCCAGAGAGAAAGAACTCTAATGTGCAATGTGCATGGGACCATTGATGACATCCACTGAAATATTGCTATGGTTGGATCATAATTTGTATACATAAATACATACACATATAGCTAGATAGAAAAATAGTTCGAACATAAAGAATGAATAGATCTATATGTAATGGCAACAATAAATGCATTATGTGCAATTTTTTTATAGGCATCATTAATAAAAAATATGATGACTCCAGGCTGAGTAACAGAGATATAATCAAGCAAATAGACATAAGTTGAGAGAATGCATGAAAATGATGGTAAATGGTGTTTAATGTAGGTGATAATTGTCCTATCTCTAAAAAGAAACATTCATTCTGCCATTAGCATTGATAATATCACCAGACTTGGAATTAGAAAAATCTTAGCGAGGTTAAAGAGACTAAAGAGTTAAACTTGGATGGGGAAAAATTCACAAGTATAAGAATAAAAAGATATATGTTAATTTTGACATGCACCCAATAGATGTTAAATTGAGCAAGTCTAACTGGTCAAACTCATTCAAACCAAGTTTGACTCCCGAATATGAGGAAAAAATCATTTTGATTCTACTCACAATGTCAAATGATGGACAAGCAACGAATTGAACCCAGAAGTTGCCCATATATGATAATTGTTTTAGCTTTTAACTCTAGATAACAACGACTGTTTCAAATTTAGAGAATCCATTAGCACGGGTGAATATAAAATTAAAAGGAAAACCTTCATTAAGGTGTTTAGACCCAATGTTTCTGAATTCATAAAGATGAGTCCATATTCATCATATCACAATGTTATGATTGAAATAAAACATCGATTTTTTCACTGGCATAATATTGTTCAAAATTATATAGGCTAGAAACCTAGAAGTTGTCGCACAGTCCAGGTTCGGATACAATGTTAAAAACTAGACATGTCAGGGAACAAATCAGGTACTTTCCACCATTTGACGGGCTTCCCTATTACTGAACATGGAACCGCATGCCCCTTCCATCGTAGATACTCCCAACAATTTGTTCTAAAGGTGTATAATGCTACCTTGAACATGTCTTATATTTTAGTCTGCCTTACCAGAATCGATTTGGGTAATAGCACAACTAAAAAAACAAAACACTGAGTCATGATTTGGTCCAATGAAGGCCCAAAGAGTTGAATTGGGGAAATTTTAAAAATCTCAGAAAAAATAATATTTTCAGGGAAGCTTACAATGTCCATATAATTGTGTTAAGCCTTTTTTCTTACTATAATTATGTCCAACTATTAAAATCTACAGGTAAAAGTGTCAATATAATGCAAAATTTGAATAATAACCCGTTAATAACATAAACAGTATTATATATGACTAAACAGATCACAGAACACAATAGATTATAGACAGGTGATAGATTTGTTGGTTATTACCTACAAAAATGAACTTGAAATATAAACAAAATTGATTTTTTCCCCATGCATTTTCATAGAATGATCAATTCTAGTTTGCAAGAGTAGTAGGTCAAACTTTTCAGGTCAGTATGAGATAGACTCTTGTTTGAATTTAGAGTTTGAGACATTATTGTAAATCAACTTTCAAGTAATTAGTACAGTTAGATGGAACTTACTCAACATGCCCCCCCTAGAAAAGAGTCACACTCTGGCTCAGATTGAGATTTTGCGTGATAAGTCATCTAATCTAGTAGAAAATGTCTTCCCTCCTGTTGCCAAAATATAGCAATATATAAAGTCAGATTCCCTACTGATTCATAACTATGATCAAATTTTCAACAATCTAGGTTGATTCAGAATTGGGAAAAATCATTGTGGGCATGACTCCATACACATAACTTGAATTGCGGTGAAAATTGGATACACCTCCAAAAGCTGGGCACCTCGTTGAACCAACATAACTATATTGCAAACACAACTAGCGGATTGGAACTATTTGAGGGGAGTAAATGAATTTGAGGGAAAGAAATAAAGAACCTTACCTCCAACTTTGCTTGGCATATGTTCTCGATGACTTTCCTTTACTATCGTGTCCTAGTGTTTTTCCCACTATCCATGTATGGTTTCTTTCAATGCAAAAATAAACAATGGAAAACAAAAGATTTTGGACATGCTTTCACCAAAAGTAATGACAGATCCCATGCTTAGTTGTAGAGATAGGGACTCCATGTCAAAATGAGTACGGATGTGACTAAGGGTAAGGAGGGCAGAGTTTTGAGATGACCCATGGTATGTTCTAGAGCATGAAATGATGAGACACATGCCCCTCATCCTAGGTCCCATTTTGTTATGTGTCAAATTAATTTTGTTATGTCCACAATGGTGACTTACTAATAAAATGATGGTCAATTATCATGTATAAAGTTTGCATGGACTACACGTTCCCCATCATAAAAGTAAAGGGGATGGAGAAAAGGGTTAAGGAGAGATGGAAAAAAGGGTTGGGGCATCCATAGGAACTTGAAGGGATTGTTTCCTTGACTCCTCATTTTCATGATCGGTTTCTTTAGACTATGGTTCTAGAGTGAAACCTCCACAATTCTGTTAATTAGGTCCTCAAACAATACTTGTAACTTATTCTTTTGAGGGATTAACAACAACTTACAAATCATAGTACAGAGCGTGAAGTAAGAAACCCTTTTTCTAGACCATTGGGATGAGCTGCAAAGATAGGTGAGGATTAGTACTTTTCCAAATGATGATAGGGATATGGGAGAGTCATCTGACTACTCAAGGTTCTTTAATATTGGCTTGTCTTCATCATGATGGAATTTCTTTTACTCCCTAGGTGGATGGATAGAGATATTGAAGGAAGGTGTAGTTAACCAAGGGTATAGGTGGGATACTGAGAAGACGGAAATGGCCCATCTCATCCATCAGGTGTTTAGTTCAGGTCATTTAAACCAGTTTGGAAGATAGCCCATGGAATTGGACCATTCTTATTTATTAGTGCAAGATAAATTACTTGAATTATCTCAAGGATAAAAGCTAATAATAGATAAGATGTGTTAAGAGGTCACCAACTGGTTGGGGAATAAGCTTATCAACTTGAGCCCGAGCATATTTGAAACTATCCAAGATTTCTTCACCAAATTGAAATCCTTGAGGTTGTACCTAAAACTGTGTGGAATTGGCAAAAATGACAAGGAGCAGAAATGTCAATATGCTATTGGGACCTCTTATTCAAAAGTTGAAAATCACAAGTTTGAGGTTCTACAAGTATCAACATACATAATTTTATTTTTGGTTCATTCCAAATTCGTATGGAACATAAGTAATACTATAATAGATAAGGAAGCAAAACATACAATCCCAATTGTTTGAAGTTCAACTCTCTTGTTCCCTTTTACAAAGAAGTTTTAGAGTTTGATTTCCATAGGGTAGAGAAGTGAAGAAGGTTTAGAGTTCGATTTCCACAGGGCACAAAGGCGAAGAATTTTTAGAGTTCGACTCCCACGGGGTCCGGACGCAAAGAAGATTGTCATTTAATGTAGGTAGGCTGAATCAATGGGGTGTATCCAGTCAAAAACCAAGAACGAGGAGTCGGTAGCAAGGTGAAAGGAGCGAAAATTGTTCATGAAAGAGCTTGTGGCAATTCGTATTGCCTTCACCACCACTCATTCGGGGTACATAGTGTCGCTGAAGAACACAAGTGTCACGCTCAATGACTACGGCCAGGGCAAGGCGATTGAAGCTCTGCGCCAAGGTATGCTCGCTACAACCCCGATATTCAGTAATTCAATGTTTATGGTAGTGAATTTGCTTGCTTTGGATATTTATATGGAATGAGACCTTCCACTCAAACTCAATCTGGAAACTGTTATCAAAGATACAACTTGAATAAGTAGCAAGACCTTTCGAGTTGTGTTCTAGACATATATGTTATGTACAAGATATGAGATAGAGTTCTCTCCCTTTTTATGCTTTCTGGATCGCTTGGGGTTCTTCCTTATCCACCCCATTCTACCGCTTTCGAGTTGGCAGTTTCCAAGGAATATATTAATCCTGGTGGTAAGACAAAAGTGGAATCCCATGTGCTTAATGAGACCTTAAGGAAGGCCAAAATACTGAGCTTTCATATCTAGTTCTAGGTCCATCGAGTCAAGATCCAAAGTAATGCCTTAGTGATCATGATCATGTTTCTATTAGCGAACCACAACTTTGTCCTCCTCTATGGAAACCTTATGTTGACGATCTCCCAAATTTTGTATTTGTAGGTTCTGGGCATGCTATTCAAGAATGTCCTTTTCATGTTTTCTTTTGCGGTGTTTCTCGACTTTGATCGCTTCTATGCAGTCAAGTGTACAAACCTTGGTCAATGGCCAAAACCAAGAACTTGTCTACATATTGAGCTTTTACTGCGCTTGATGCACCCTTCCATGGTAATTATGTGAACAAGAAAACCAAAGCAATACTATAAGGAAGAAATATTGTAAGGGTGCTCATGCATTCACCACCTGGAGTTGACCTAGAAACTCCAACTACCTTAAATGAATTGAAGTTTCTCATAATAACATAGCCCATAGCATAACTTGAGGTTTCTTGTAATAACATAGCATTTAATAACTTCTAACTAATGCTAGCATTAGTCGACACTTCCAAAATATGAAGAAATATCGTGTACAAGTCCAACATAATATATGGTTATAGCATCTTGGCCTTAGGAATAGGCCAAATAAGACTATGAAATCAATTGCAAAATACAGAGTTAAAACCTCACATAAGCCCAACAAAAACTAATGCTAAAAGCATCATTCCAATTACTATAGTCCCATGTGAGATGACATGGACTAATAATAAGACAAGTTGCAATACGATTGTACTCTGGTGTCTCGAAATCCCACATTTATTAAGCTAAAATCTGAATAATATTGCACAGGCCTTGCCCATTTTTCTCTGCAATAAATTAATACATGGACCCAAATTATTGGACATTGATATTTATTTATAGAATGAACTTTCAATAATATGATTTTGACCTTTCATCAATCTTTAGACTTAGGAAATGGATCATAATTTTCAAGATTTAATGTACATAAATTTGTAATTTAATGCCTCCTTCGCCAAAAAAGTGATCGTAAATTTTACATGTAAGTTAAAGAAATTTTGTTATTTGTTTCTTGGATTTTAAAATTTATCTAAATTCATAAATTAATGTTAAATGGAGATAAACCATGTAAATTATTAAGAATAAATAAATAATGCCAAAATTCGGGAGCTCTCCCACACTTTGCTGCAGCTTGGCACCAAGCTCGACCTCTGACTGGCCAGGGTTGGGTTTCTCACTTCTTTTTTCAAGTTTCAATTCACAGGTCAACCCGACTATGAGATCAGGAGTCAGGTTAGTCATCAAAGGTACCATGATTTTTTGACAAATCAAATAATCTAATGATAAAAAAAAACTATTTCGTTATCATTTTATAAGATGTGCATGATTAAACTTAGAATAGCGCTATGGACAGGATTCTCGGTGGCTCGATGCATGAATAATCTCTTTCAGTATAAGAACACAATACATGATTCTTAGTGGCTCAATGTTTGTATTCTTATTTATATTACATCTCTTTCCTATATATATATATATATATATATATATATATATATATATATATATATATATATATATATATATATGATGTGCGTAAAGGTAGAATTGTGTGATATTCCAATTATTTGGAGAAGACGATAAATTTTTTATGAGTCTCAACTTATCTCTATTTTCATTCCTGTCTTTGTTTGTTTATAGTAATTCTTGTATGCTCTTTTTTCAATAGAGAAAATATTTCTATTACTAGAAAGTAAGAGAAATACATTGTTGCTTGGATCTAGAATCCAATTTTACTCATTACACTTTTTGAAATAGTGTTCTACAGGAATCTCCTTGTGTGTTACATAAATCAGATAATCTATATCCTTATTGCGTGTTTTTATCCCTTGTGAAGAGAGTGTAAATCAACAACCTTGCCTGATAATTAGACCCATTGTGAGATGATTGTAAGGACCTGTACTTCATCATCCTCTACCTCCTAAAACAGAGTATGCTTTGCCTCATATCATTGGTATGTTTATGGAGGAATCTTGGTCTTCTTTTAGCTAGTTGTGGGTCTGTCCTGGCCAGACAGATTTTCCATCTTATCCATACAACTCGATTATGCATTGAGTCTATCATCCAAGGGTTGAGATATCTATCTCAATACCAAGCATCTAACACTCCATTCATGTCTTAACAGAGGGCTTTAAATCTCGATATGGCTTGACTCAAGAAAACATTTATGCAGGAAGGATTGATAATATATTCGGTCGGGCTTTGTTAAGCATCCTTCTTTTGATAGTTGATCTGTAGTCTCATTTTGTCTCCTGTAAATATGGGCAATGTTTATGGACCGGAATACTTTCATCAATGTTTTAATATTGATTTTTCAATTATAAAGAGATGGAGAGTGCAGTGAGACATGCCCATTAACCCAATCAGTGACAACTTTGGAGTCTCCAAAAATCTTGATCTCCCAAAGTCCAAGCCAGTTATCACAATGAAGAACTCCCCATAAGGCAAGGAGTTCAGCTCTTGTGTTGGTTCCAGTCCCACCATGCCACTGGAAAAGATAAGAATGTGCAACATTTATGAAAATAGCCATGCCACATCCACATAATTTGAATGAAGAAGACCCATCAAAGAAACCTACAGGGAATGTTTCCCAAATGTTGCAAGGTGGAGGGATGTGTAGGAGAGTTGGAGTTGAAGGTGTACAATATTCATGGTGAAAATTTATAAGCTTGCAACAAGTACGCTAGATGTAGGGTGGCTCATTCTCAAATATAAGAGTGTTCTGGGTCCGCCATATGCCCCATATGATGAAGAAAACCAGTGCTCTATGGAGATGAGACTTTGCGGTCCAGATTTGTAAATAAGAGATAATGTTGATATGGTCCCAAGATGGTGGCTCCTCAATCGTGTGCAATATATCGATCCAAATTTTCATGGCAAAGACACAATGGATGAAAAGGTGGTTAATGTTGATGGGCCTCTAAATTAGACATAAATTAAAGCCCATGCCTCAAATTAAGCATAAATTAAGGCTCATCTAACCATCGTTCGGCATATTAAACCTCTCTTTTTGCATTATATAATGTATTTTTAACTTTAATATATTCATTAGGAAGGTTTATGAATAATTTCATATTTGTGCCTAATATTATTTATTTTTGTGGAATATTATGAGAATATTAGGCAGATTATGAAGATTTTAAGGAGGAGATAATTTAGGGACTTACTCCCTACTACATGAGGATCACTATTAAATAATAAATCAACAAGATGTTATGGAATTATGGCACAGATTGGGGAACTCCAATGATTGAGAAAATCTAGGAATGTGTTCCTTGCCATTTAATGCAAATTCCTAGTATTGGGAGCGAGATCCACTAATCAAGGGATTTTGGTGGGGAAAGATTCCTCCTTTCATGGGGAATGATTCCTAATCATTTTTTATAAGTACCAAGTCGAATTTCCCTCTAGGGGGGATTTTCATTAGTGTTCTTGTGGAGAGAACTCGTATTTTTGCAGCTCCATTGTATTTTCTTGTAGGGATGTAATTGTATTGATGAAAGTAATGAAGATTGGTGTCATGTTCAGCCTCTAAATCTTGTTCTCCTCCATAGGTCCTTGATTTTCCTTGGGCTTGGCCATCCCAGGAGCCTCAGATCCCTTTTTTATAATTTTCTTTTCTTCTTGTCACTTCTTATTCACATGCATCTCTTGTTCTTATTTCTTTCCATTTCTATATTTAATATTAATTATTTCTTGTTGTATGATTGTGTTAAATGGTTCATGTAAGTTATTTTGCAGGATCACAAGAATCATTTCATCCTTGGAAAAGATTTGGAAGGTCATAGTAATCATTGAGCTACTTGGATTAGTCTTCTTATTCCCAAAACTAGATTTCTGGAACTCATTTTAGCAAAGAACAATAAATTTCTGCTATTTTTTAGAGCATTCTAATGAGCTTCAATCGAGTTGTTTCTATTTGCATTAGATCACAAAAACATTATATTTAATAAAAACAATTACCCCATTGCATTTGCACTTGATTAGGTTAGGCATTTGATAAATTTACTATCTCACTAATTCTCGAATTTTTGATATTTAGACTAGTAATTTTTCGTTATTAAATAAATCTTTCCCATGTATAGATGAATTTGTGGATAGATGTAGAAAATAATGTGTGTTGTTGTAGGAGCTTGTTGTTGTAGGAGCTTCTACATTTCATGGAGACCTCATATTGCCTCATCTACCCATGTCGCCAAAATCCACTAAAGTTTCAATCTGAATTCTTGTTTTATAAGCAAAAATTGTCATTTCCATTGAGCAAATCTTCCCATCTTGAAGCCCTTGCTTGAGTTCTGGTTAGTATCCACCACCTCCATGCCTTAGTCTTCCATTATCCACCTTTCCCAAGCTCCATTCCACCTTCTAGACCACTTCCTAAGCTTTCGGCCCGCTTTTTGTAATAAAACATGGGATCCTGTAGACATCCTGTAGGAACTAGTACTTCCAGTAAACATCTTGTAGGAAAACCTGTAGTGGCCTATTTTGAGCCCGAATTGAGAAAAATCATCACTAGAAGCTAGGATTATGCCCCTACTTGCCCTCCAATCCATCTGAACCATTGTACTCCTTTTTCTCCACACTTGTCTTCCCTACCAAAGAACCAAGCAAGATTAGCATTTACATTTTTAAAGCAAAATGATAAAAAGGAAAAAATTATTTTATATTTATTTATGCACAAAAAATTTAGCACTCTCTAGATCGAATTCCATACTCAGTTAGTTTAAATCATAACATGTGATAAATAGGATTAAGTTAGGTTTCTTTAACATTTAGTTCATGATCTTTATGCAATTAGAATATGTTTCTTTCCCTGTACTTTATTTCTTGCAATAGGTTAGGGTTTCCATTTCAGTTCATTTTCTGCAATTAGTTAGGGTTTTATTTTAGTACATGCACTCCATTACATCATAGGAGCAAAGGAAGGACACATTGTATGTTGCACATATAGTTTCGATACCTCTTAATTTTGCACGAACCCCGGGTTGATAATTAAAAGTTGATAGCCTTGGGAGTTGCAGCATTCTTGCTGCAATACTGAGGCTCATCACTTTTTGGCACCGTTTCTAGGGAGGTGTCAAAGTATGCATTGTTATCTTCCCTAGTTGATTCATTTCTTTTTACTTTGTGCAAAAAATAAAAATAAAAAAATGCATTAGGCATATTTAATTTCAAAAGTAGAAAACTACATTGCATTATTGTTTTCATTCAATCATAAAAACAAAAACAAAATTTCTCCAAAACCAACCCACCCCCCCATTTGATCACGTGGTATAGTAAGAGCCACATCATCATCCACTTTTACAGGTAAAGAAGAAGAGATGGAAAAGAATGTAGAAGAAATGTATGGAGATGATGACAATGAGGAAGATCCTCTTGGATTTCCCATTCAAGATACTGATATCAATGTGCACATGAAGAACATCCCTCCATCTTTTCTTCCAAAATTTCGTGGTCTAAGGTCAGAGGATCCGAAAACCTTTCTCTTTGAATTTGAAATTATTTGTAGATCTTATGGTTACCTATTAAAAACTCAAAAACGGAGATTGTTTCCGACAAAATTGAAGGATAAAGCTCTTGAATGGTTCATGAGTTTAGGGACTAATTCAATAAGATCATGGAATGGTATGCAAAAGATATTTCTAGAAAAATATAAAGACTATGATCTTAAAGAATAAATCTTTAGAATGAATTAGAAAGAAGATGAGAGTCTAGAAGATCTAATAGAGAGGTTCATGTATAATGTTAAGAGGGAAAAACTACATCATTTAGGATCTAACACACTAAAAACCCTCTTACTTAGAACAATAAGGGATGAATGGATTAATGTCCTTGACCTCATGAGTAAAGGTGATGTATACCAATTATCATTTGAAGAGATTTGTGAAACAAGCAAACACATATCAAGAGGAAGGGCAAGAGTAAGTCAATCAACATCAAGATCGGTAAGTCAAACTAAACTTGGAAATTTTCTTGATAACTTTAAAACGGAAAGTCTTAGCAATCTAAGTGAACAAGTAGAAATGCTAAGAATGCAAGATGAAGAAAACGAAGATGCTGATATTTTTGTTTTCCATGTAGAATCACATAATGTTAAATATTGTCCATCATTACCAAGGTTAAGGAAGTTTATCAAGAGGGAAATGGAGCAAGTCAATTTGCAATGCAGCTATGTTATGTATCTCCAAGAGGACCATGGCATCCTAGTAAACCTAGTATGGTGCAAGAGCCTAATTCACAATTCTAAGCTTATGCACATCCATCTCAAAGTAATTGGAGCACACCCTTTCCTTTGCAACATTGGCCATCTCAACCCCAAAACCAATCTTGGCAACAAGGTTGGCAAGGAACTTATGGGAGCCATCCACAATATCCTCAGTATTTTCCTCAATATCCTCCACACCAAACTCCATGTTATCCTTACCATTCACCTCCACCATAATCCCAACCCCAACCACATCCATCTCAAACGGTTGGGCATGGAATCCCCCCAAGGCATGTTTTGGGGCTTAAAGCCCAAGTTTTGACTGAATCTTGTTGTAAAAGCTCCACGAATTGTGGGCGTGGGACGCGAAAGTATAATAGAGTCACAGGGTTGTCCACCCTAGTTTTTGTAATGTAATGTCGATTGGATAGACCTACCCATGGTCCGCGGACCATGGGATTGTATAAATAGAGCGAGGCTCTAAGTGTAGAATAGAATAAGAGGAATGTAACAGACGGATGAGAAGTCTAAGTGATTGAGTCGAAGTGTAAAGTGTTTTTGTGGCTCATAGAGTAGGAGAAGGCTCTACAGCTGAGTGTGCATAGGCCTAGTAGTCTGCAACTGAGTGCGCAGACCCCTGTAGCTGAGTGCACAGGGCAGGTCAAGTCTGTAATGGTTGGAGAATCAATAAAGAGAAGTTTTGCTATAATTTTGTGTATCTTTTCCTGGCTTAATGCATGATTGGATCTAATTTACAAGTATATTGTTTATTTACTGCACGAACCTCTATGAATGTTTTGCATTGTTAAATATAACTTAAGACATTTAAGTAGGCGAAGGTGCTTAATTAATACTGGAAGATAAATAAGATCTCGGGTAATAGCACAGAGCATGGCACAACCCCTGGTTAGGGCTACGAAGGCATTATATCAGGCCACGTGGAATGGGAAGTGCGTGAAGCAACCTGCGCGCAGGAGCAGACGAAGGACTAGTCGAACCTCTCAGACATCTCAAGGGTGTGGAAACCTGGTTCTAGCACCCTCCCATGCTACTTCAAGTGAGACCTCAGTCTGCGCTCTGCGGACTGTTGCTAAAAGGTCCAGTAGTACAGGGATTTGTTTGGCTAATTAACTCTGAACCTAGGTCAGGCATGCCGAGCCTAAAATTCGAAGATTTCCCTCACCACGAGAATTTCCCTCACTTTGACGGGTGCTGAGCTGACCACGAGAATTTCCCTCACCTTGATACTAGTCACCTCATGAAGCCCAAGTAGAACACTGCGGTGGGGTTTACAGAATTAAAGCTGTGAAAGTGGTTGCATGTAGTGGAAAAGGCTGGGTTACTGAACCTGCTCTAGGTGCCGCATTTCTACTGCACCCCAATAACCATTTTTGTCATCAGGCAACTTCTCTGCATGGTCCATGATGGGTGTTTGTCACTGGAGGAGCCCATCCCCATCACGGAAGACTTAATTCACCGCATCTCCCAGCTTCCATGTAAAGGAGAGGACCTTGCAGACATCTCGGAGGGGAAGAGCAGGGACTTGGCCATTTCGGAGGCCATGAAGAAAAAATACAAGCTGGCGAAGAAGAAAAGTGGCTACACCATATCCAACATCAGTGACATAGCTATGAAAGTGGAAACCCAAATACTAGCTGGTAAGGTTATGCGCAAGTGCCGCACAGACGAAGTACTCGCGCCGGTGGTCGCACTAGCTGAGTAGTGCATGGAGGGGGTCCAGTTTAACTGGTCCAAGTTCCTCTGTAAGGAGTTTTTAGAGAATTTCCGCGAAGCTTGGGAACAGGGAAAAACGTTCCACTATGCATGGCCTCTACTGTCCATAGTTCTCGTGGTAGGGGAATTACCAAAGGATAGTCAATTCCCCATAATTGATAGGGACCTGCCAGAGGCCGCAAAGTATATTTCGCTCTACGCCACAAAGGATGCCAAGATGATCCGTGACAGTGAAATATTCTGGGTGTTTATGGAGATGAACCTCAGAATGGAGATCAACCACAAGCTGCCATTGTCACCCACTGTCTACAACAGCTTGCAAAGTTTTGTGGAATTCAAAGCAGACATCCACAACATTTACATCAGAGCGCACAAGGACCCGACCAAACAGTGGATAAAGCTACCCTTCGTAGCCACAAACGACGTCATTTTTAACGTATTGGAGGCATGGCCGCCGGAGTGGTGCGCCCGAGACATCGCGAAGATAGAGAAGTCAGCGGCACAAAGAAAGAAAGATGAGGCCAAGCTGCGCATCACACAGTTGGCCGAAAAGCACAGGAAGGAAGCAGTGGTGCAAAAGTGCAGGCGGCGCGGGACGCTACACAAACAACACTTGAGAAGGAACAAGATGCAGCAGCGCAGGAGGCAGCTACGAAGGCGCATGAGGGCCAATCGTCGCCTTCAAATGGGCAGGAAGTAGAGGGAGAAGAGGAAGGTGTGGACCCACGAACGATGTCAACACAGTTAAAGCACTAGCACCCAACTGAGTGGGTAGGGTCGCGTAAAAAGGTCAAGCATCGAAGTTGTCAATTGACCCGATCACCCTAACCGAGGGTGCACGACATCGGTGAGACAGTGCACGATGTTGCCTCTGAGGCCCTCCAGAATTTCATGCAGGAGAACCAGATTATGTTGAGGGCCCTCAGAGCACAACTACAGGAGTTGCAGGTGTGCCTTCCTCAGGCTGGTACCCTTTCTACAAGCCTCGCAGTCGGCTCAACGGTAGTAGAACAGATGTTGTGCGCGTGGATGACGAATACCATAGTGCTACCAGAAGGGTCGTTAGTGACAACAAATGAGGCCGACAGGCCTATGGTTAGTGCACTAAAGGGTCTTGGTATCAACATAGCTACACTCCCGCGAGAGACCTTATATGTTTTAAAGGATGGGATAACGGCCGAGCTGCAAGTTAGGGAGAGGCAGAAAATCAATATGGAAGAATTGAGCTTGCAGCGCGACAAAGTGGTGTCGCAAAATCAACAGCTGGTACAAGTAATAGATGACACTTGCCAAAGCATCTTGGAGCTGGCCATCTCAGCAGACATGCCAACAGAGGTGCGGATCCACAGGTTAGCAATAGGGGTACGTGAGGTGAGGGATGAAATGACAAAGGTTCAGTTGGAGCTGAACCTTCAGATCGTCGAGTTGCAGTTAAAGGCATAGTTGTTCACCCCCCCCGGAAGTCAGAGAACATAACACTAGCTCTATCACAGTGGGACTGGGGGAAATTGGCAGTGCAGTGTGAGATTGCACCAGCATGTTGGAAGAATCATTTGAGGTCCTCACAAATCTGTAAGAGGACCCCAACATCCAATGCTTAGAGACAGAGGCGTGAGAACTCCAACAATAGTATGATAGCGTCAAAGGAACTACGTAGACGATGGCCCTCACTCAGAGGCTCGCGTGGATGCAACAGGCTAATTCGCTGAAAGAACAGGTGGATGTGGCATGACACAAGGAAGCAGTCCTCAAGGCATGCATTTAGCCTTGGATCAATGAGGCCTTCACCATCACAACAAAAATTGAAGGCAAGCTCGCACAAATGTAGGGGTGCAGAGAAGCACTTCCGACAAAGAGGTCTTGGAACAACGTATGCAACAGGCCCAGCAAGCAGCAGCTCAATGTGTTGTTGACCTTGTTGCAGTTCAAAAACAATTGGAGGGACTTTGCGCAAAGATCTCCATGCTGACAGAGTGACTCAAGGGCGAGTCACGATATTTGTTTTGGGGGCCTGTTGGGTATGGAATCCCCCCAAGGCATGTTTTGGGGCTTAAAGCCCATGTTTTGACCAAATATTTTTGTAAAAGCTCTACGAATTGCGGTTGCAGGGCACGAAAGTATAATAGAGTCACACGATTGTCCACCCTAATTTTTGTAATGTAATATCGGCTAGATAGACCTACCCATGGTCCGCAGACCATGGGATTGTATAAATAGAGCGACGCTCTAAGTGTAGAATAGAACAAGAGGAATGGAATAGAAGGATGAGAAGTCTAAGTGATTGAGTTGAAGTGTAAAGTGTGTCTGTGGGTCGTAGAGTAAGAGAAGGCTCTGCAGCTAAGTGCGCAAAGGTCTAGTAGTCCGCAGCTGAGTGCGTGGACACCTGTAACTGAGTGCACAGTGCAGGTCGAGTCTGTAACCATTGGAGAATCAATAAAGAGAAGTTTTTCTATAATTTTGTGTATCTTTTCTTGGTTTAATGCATGATTGAATCTATTTTACAAGTATAGTGTTTATTTACTGTGTGAACTTGTATGAATGTTTTTCATTGTTAAATATAGCTTAAGACATTTAAGTAGGCGAAGGTTCTTAATTAATACTGGAAGATAAATAAGATCTCAGGTAATAGCACAGAGCGCGACACAGCCCCTGGTTAGTGCTGTGCAAAGCAACCTGCACATAGGAGCAGACAAAGGACCAGTCGAACCTTTCAGACATCTCAAGGGTGCGGAAACCTAGTTCTAGCACCCTCCCATACTACTTCGGGTGAGACCCGAGTCCGCGCTCCAAAGAATGTTGCTGAAAGGGATAGTAGTACAGGGATTTGTTTGGCTAATTAACTCCGAACCTGTGTCAGGCCCCAACAAGCCAACACAAACATACACTCCTACCGAACTACCTATACCACCATTTCCAAACCCAGAAATTGAAGTAGCTTAGGCCACTTACAATGTTGAGGTACAACGCTTCCAAACATATTGTCTTGAGCTCAATGGTATTCACCATAGCTCAGGAAGAGTAGTGCAATAAAGATATTATCTTGGTATCAAATAAATTCCCACTGTAGATCAATAAATTATGCAATATACTAAAGAAAAATACTTGATCTACCTCTACAAACAAACTTGGGGAAGCTTAATCGATTATGAGCAAGATCAAATAGAACACATATAACAGAGAATGAGAAATCAATCACACATGAACACAGAAGAATATTCTGGGGAAAGCCTCAGCTAAAAACCCCAATCTCTGTATTATCATACAAGTGGAAATATGTCTGGATTACACAATGCTTTAGCTCACAAGCTATCCAGCTCTCAACATAATCCCTCAATTGCTCATAGACAGTCAAAGGCTTCTCACAAACCTTCTCCTCTGCCCTCCAAGCCTCCTATTTCCTTGCGTAGTTTCTCCTAGGGTCCAATGCTGCCACGTCTGTGAATTTACCTCTCGCAGTGCTCACTAAACTCAGAAGTAACTGCATAATCCTGAAGGAGATAATTTCTTCTGCATGGATGAGTTTCCCATATTAGAAAAATCCTCCAAATGATAGTACACTGTCCCTTCCTCTGATCTCAACTGGGTCTCTGACTGAACTGACATGCATGAGTTATTTATGAGAGAATATTCAGTTATCTGAAGTGCAGCAGTTACATGCATGCATGCATTAACTAACTGAACTCACAATTAGTTCAACAAGCTATTTGAACTAATCTAACTTGACTTAACTAAGATAACTGAGCTAACTAATTACAACTCAAAGTACTACTCATCCTGATCTCCTTTAATCAATGGATAACTTCCTCAATCAATGGAGAAACTGTTGCATGTCTTTACATAGACTTCATGTTTGATTTCCTACAACTAATTAACTCAAGATGAATTAATTAATTATTTTACAAACAGCTGCTAAGATCAAATTTGAATTTTACTTCTCAATTTTAGTTCAGGGACTAACTAAAATTAGAATCTATCTCAAAATACTATTTATAGCAATGCTATTTTTAGCATTTCCATTTTTTCATTTCTTGTTGCTATATCCAACACTGGTACCTGAGATGCTATTTCTAGCAAGGTTATTTATAGCATTTCTATTTTTAGAATTTATTGTTTCCATTTTCAACACTCCCTCTCAACAAGAAAGGCATTCAACTTGAACTCGATCCTGAACCTTTGGAATGTTCTACATGAAACACTTCTCCCAACTGTTTTTGCTCTAGCAACTCTAGAAACAAAAAAATCTCCCAATTGACCTCCTTGTTGGGCTAGAAACATCCTCTGATGCTGAAGCTTCCTCTGCTACTGACAAGTGCTCCCTATGTGACCTTTGAGCTACTACAACACTCCATGCATCTCGCACCATTGCACACCTCTCTATGCCATCATGCACTGGTGCAACACTCTTGTGCCTCTCGCATTGTTGCAGCTTGCTAGCTCTGCACTGTCTTGTGATTCCTGCACTGTAGCTCTCTCTGCCACTCCATCTACATCTGCCTCTACCCACTCAGCCAGTCCTACTACTCCTCGTCGGGGCTCTTGTAGCAAGGTCTAATTAAAGAGGTTGGGTACCTCAATGATCCTGCCCCTATTCCAGCCTTCTTAGGACTGTCACTCCACATCGCCCCACCTCCGACCTAGAGGTATGGATGCATGTGATCCCTCTTCCCATTTGGCTCAAAATTTCCCCCTAATGGAGGTCTCTGCATGAGTGGATGCCTCCACTCGGTCTCCTCTTGGCTTCTCTAGTTGTGGCTACTCCACAACCTCCTGAATCTGCTTCACCAATTGTGGCTCCTCCACAACCTCCTGAATCTGATTCACCAATTGTGGCTCCTCCACAATTGTTTAAGACTTCTTCTGGCGCTGCATGTTGAGAGTTAATGTACTCTCCCTCTCAACCACCAAGTCTTCGTTAGTTGCCTTGATCCTCAAGGCTTTGCATGCATCTTGAACCTCAAGAGAATACAGGTTCTTGACTCGTGAACTGATCTGCTTCACTTGTCTCATGGTGATGTGTCTAAGGAAAACCTTTCCCTCACTGAAGACTACATCATAGCCTTTGTCTTCCAACATTGTGATCAATACCAAGTTTTACCTCAGTCCTGGAACATACTTCACATCTGTCAAGGTAATGCAAGCTCCATGCTCCCTCTGAAAAAGAACTGTGCCTATGCCTGAGACACTATACTTTTCATCATTACCCATCACTATGAGTATCTGGAGATCTTTCTCCTCCAAGGTACTGAACAAAATCTTATCATTGGTCATGTGGAATGAAGCTCCATTGTTAAGAAACCAACCATATCCTATTGTAGAGCTTTGGAATTACACCTCTCCTACACACTTTCCTAGAACTTTTTCCACTCACCTGGACCTCCTAAGCTATCAAAATCATTGCATATTGATTCTAAAAGAGCATTTAACGTGGTTTTCTAACTATGTATTGTGTTTGATGTTTGAACTAGATTTTTCTCATTAGCTGCGGAATCCAGTCACTTTCCGCAGCTGATTCAACTTTCTGCAGCTATTTTTGTTAAACTCTATGTTGCAGGTGTCACCAGGCAAAACAAGCCACATGGGCAAGTTAGAAATGGCCTAGACATGGATCAGGTCCTATTGGTTCAGCGGAATTCATCAAGGGAAGTTGTGGTCAACGGTGGTCAAATGGTGGTCCTACGTAAGAGTCCTATGACAACCAGACTCTGTTTTCCAACACATGAAGGATTCTGAAGGATGCGTGGCCGTTCCTAACTCTCTAGGGTCTGTTGTCACTTGTAGACTGACCCATGACAAGAATCTAACAATCACAAGTTGGTAGATTTAATATTTTTGACAACTAGTATGCTAAATCCATGGACACTGTCTTTTACGTGTCCCCTGTTCACGCAGTTCTACAAGAAAACAGTTATGTAAACTATGTTATAAATAACGCGTTTCTATAACGCATAGTTTAGTTTTTATGAATGTAATTTTTGCTGTTCAAACCCACTGTGCCATGACACTAGTGTTATTGCTGTAACCGTGTTATGAAATATATGAGAAGACTTTGTTTCTACATGAGCACGTGAACATAATCTTGGATTGATAGTCTGTCGACCGAGGCTATGCAGAGGACCCATGTACACTGAGGTTTTGTTTCTCTTGTTGCTGTAAAGTTTTCTGCATTTTTTTCTTATTTCCATTTGCATATATTCCACCTGTGTATATTTCAATTGTCATGTTATTAACATTCCACTTTTGTTCATGATTTTACAGCTTTGTATAGCACTGATCAGTGCATGTATGTTTTAGGATAGAATAGGCAGCCCGGGCATCTGCATATAACTTTCACAATGACTAATGACATGGGATTAATTCTCTGCTGACTTTGCTTTTCCTAGTTTTTAATTCCAGTTCTGTTTTGTTGATTTCAGTTTTGTTTCCTTGCTTTATTAGTTAGCTTAGATATTAAATTGCTCATACCATTGTCAGTTACCTCCAAAAGCCATAGTTGGACTACTGGCGAGGGATTGAAGTATGAATGTGTAATTTGATTTTAGATTTACTTTTCTGCAATTAGATATTAAATTGATCATATCATTGTCAGTTACCTCCAAAATACATAGCTGGACTACTGGCGAGGGATCGAATTATGAATGCGTAATTTGATTTTAGTTTTACTTTCTTGCAATTAGATATCAGATTGCTCATGACATTGTTGATTACCTCCAAAAGCCATAGCTGGACTACTGGCGAGGGATCGAATTATGAATGCGTAATTTGATTTTAGTTTTACTTTCCTGCAATTAGATATCAGATTGCTCATGACATTGTTGATTACCTCCGAAAGCCATAGCTGGACTACTGGCGAGGGATTGAATTATGAATGTGTAATTTGATTTTAGTTTTATTTTCCTTGCAATTTTTAATTTCTTTGAGTGCAATAGCTTAAATCATTTTTCTGTATTTAGACAACAGCAGAGATGATAGTTTCATGTGTTGGCATTATGATGCATGTGTTGTACTTGATGGCAACCAACTCATAGAAGATCAATTCACTTATATATATCTAGATGAATCTACGGAAGAGATATCAGATGTGACAGAATGCATGGGATACCGGACAACTCAAAGGAATCAGATGACAGTTCTCAATATGACAAGTTAGCTTTGCCATCAAGTCCAAAGGGGGAGATTGTTGGCATTATGAGACAAGTGTTGTCCTTGATGGCAAATCACACAGATGATAAATTATAGTGCAGCAAAGTTATTTTCAAGTTCACGCACTTTCATGCAGAGAAAAGTTTCTTTCATATGGCAAAAATTTCACGCACTTTCATGCAGAGAAAAGTTTCTTTCATTTAGAGAAAAGTTCACACACTTTCATGCAGAGAAAAGTTTCTTTCATGTAGAGAAAAGTTCATGCACTTTCATGCAGAGAAAAGTTTCTTTCATGTAGAGAAAAGATCACGCACTTTCATGATTGGTTCATGGTATTAGTCCGACAGTTTTTGATCCTATGGTTTTGGTCCGTGGTATTGCATCCAAAAGTGTTGATCCCAGGTATTGGGTCCATGGTATTGAATTGTTATGGTTTTTGGTCTGTGGTATTGTGAAAGGCCTAAGGCTATAAAAAGGAAAGGAGATCATTTGGCTACACACTTATGGGTTGAATATCTTAAGGTGAGCTAGATCTGAAATACTTGTGATCGGTTGGTGAGTGATAGCTAGATCTGAGTGATAGCTAGATCTGAATGGGTCGAGATCTCCATGGCGCAAGATCAGATATGTAGATTTGATAGTCTGGGGTATGCTTGAAGACTGAAAAACTATCTATACCCGCAGGACCGCAGGTGCGACGCAGTGCAGGTGTGGATACCCGTAGAGCAGAAGAGTGTGTAGGTGCAGATCTAGCCGCAGGAGCAACACGGTGCAGGTGCGGATACCCGCAGAGCAGAAGAGTGCGTAGGTGCGGATGTAGCTAAGGAATGCAGGAACAAAGTATGGGCACCATACCAAAAGGAGAAAATATCATCATTACACTTGAAGATGTGGAAGAAGAAAAAAGTATAGTCAGAAAGAGGTGGCACAGCACAACATACAGACATAACAGAATCAGAGGGAGCTGGAAGTGTAAAACTTCAGTGTCCTAAATCTCATATGCAAGTTTCTTGAAGAGAAGTCACGTATATACGCGAGTTGGTTATGGCATAGTCACGTATATGATTGTTTGAGGAAAGGCAGCAGGGACAGGTTCAGGAAAAGGATTAGTTATGATTCGGTTTATTATTTTCGCTGTTTGATAATGGTTACAATTTGCTGATAATGTGTGGAAATGAATTGATGGTTAGAAGTGTTTTTGTTTCTAACTTGATAATGATGATGTCTTGATACTTCTTGTTGATATGCATGATCAGATCTGACAGTAACCAAGATGGCACAGGTTTAGGGGGAGCATATGCTTTTAATGCATTGTTGGCATTATGGTTAATAGTCCTTGGTGATGATGCTTATATGGATAAATGATTCATCTTGCTATGATATGGTTATGAGTTGTTCAGATGATTCTTGGGGTTCCATAGTTGATATTTAGATCAGATTTGTGGTTGATTCTCTAATGGTGCTTACATGGTGATCTTCATAAGGATAAGGAGAAGTACATAGCTTGAATTCACATCTTCTTTACTTGATGATGAGTCACTCATATGCTATTTTCGTCATATGCATAAAGATCATATATTACAGTTATGATGCAGGATTCCTATTGTTCTTGGCACATATATGGATGAGGATTGTTGGCTGGATACATGGATGATTATTCAAAGTTGCATTGTTGGAAACATGATGATGATGAGTTCTTACCTATATGATGATAGGTTGTTTCATACATATGTTGATTGATGCAGATATTCCCAATTGATGATACTTGGTTCATGCAGATCTGAATGACTATGGTGTTTCTCACATATGATATAATGTGAATGATTCTGTATATATAGAATTCTGTTCAAAAGGATGAGTTGATACGGACATACCTTGATGATTCATGCACTAATACAAGCTGTTGGTCTAGTTACTGTTGACAGATGCTATGGAGAAGATCATACAGTGTTGTTGCTGATGTTTATCATGATCTTATTTAGGTGTTTTGTCTCTGTTATAAATGTCATGAATATCATTCGATGTAAAGGTCATATCAAGACTCATGGTGTAATAGTGTATCTCTATCTATTGTAGTCATTTGATGAGATCTCTTCAGGTCATGTAACGGCCTATGTTGGTTTCCCCACTATGCCTGGGATGAATGATGTTATTCTCTTATGTAAACTTTTGGTATATCACCATTGTGATGGGAGATAGATGTATGTATGAGTCTTTGGTGATAGGAAGGTCATTTATGATGTATAGATTCATCTTCTTCTTCTTGTAGAACATCTTTTTACAGACCTTGCTTACAGTTAGGGGGAGCATGAACAACGTATTTCAACATAGCAGAGATTTCAGCATGTTCTCAGAAAGAGCATGGACAGATTGGTGCACCATAACATATACAAAGGGGGAGCTCATTCAGAGATTTCAGCAGGTACTCAGGGGGAGTATGGATAGCAAAGGAAGAGAATATCTTGGTCCGCCCTTTGCCCTTAATGTCAAACGGGGAGAGTGATTTGGTATTGTTGCCATCAAGTCCAAAGGGGGAGATTGTTGGCATTATGATGCATGTGTTGTACTTGATGGCAACCAACTCGTAGAAGATCAACTCACTTATATATATCTAGATGAATCTATGGAAGAGATATCAGATGTGACAGAATGCATGGGATACCAGACAACTCAAAGGAATCAGATGACAGTTCTCAGTATGATAAGTTAGGTTGCCATCAAGTCCAAAGGGGGAGATTGTTGGCATTATGAGACAAGTGTTGTCCTTGATGGAAAATCACACAGATGATAAATTATAGTGCAGCAAAGTTATTTTCAAGTTCACGCACTTTCATGCAGAGAAAAGTTTCTTTCATATGCTGAAAAGTTCACGCACTTTCATGCAGAGAAAAGTTTCTTTCATGTAGAGAAATGTTCATGCACTTTCATGCAGAAAAAAGTTTCTTTCATGTAGAGAAAAGTTCACGTACTTTCATGCAGAGAAAAGTTTCTTTCATGTAGAGAAAAGATCATGCACTTTCATGATTGGTTCATGGTATTAGTTCGACAGTTTTTGATCCTATGGTTTTGGTCCGTGGTATTGCATCCAAAAGTGTTGATCCCAAGTATTGGGTCCATGGTATTGAATTGTTATGGTTTTTGGTCCGTGGTATTGTGAAAGGACTAAGGCTATAAAAAGGAAAGGAGATCATCTGGTTGCACACTTATGGGTTGAATATCTTAAGGTGAGCTAGATCTGAAATACTTGTGATCAGTTGGTGAGTGATAGTTAGATCTGAGTGATAGCTAGATCTAAATGGGTCGAGATCTCCATGGCGCATGATCAGATCTGTAGATCTGATAGTCTGGGGTATGCTTGAAGACTGAAAAACTATCTATACCCGCAGGACTGTAGGTGCGACGCAGTGCAGGTGTGGATACCCGTAGAGCAGAAGAGTGTGCAGGTGCGGATCTAGCCGCAGGACCGTAGGAGTGACACGGTGCAGGTGCGGATACCTGCAGAGCAGAAGAGTGCGCAAGTGCGAATGTAGCCGTAGGACCGTAGGTGCGACATGGTGTAGGTGCGGATACCCGCAGAACAAAAGAGTGCGCAGGTGCAGACACCCGCAGATAAGAAGACTGTGTAGGTGCGGATACCTGCATATCAGAAAGCAACACAGGCGCGGATGTTCACAGATGTCTTTTGGTGAAGTTGCGGACCCTGCTTGAAATTTGTTTTAACTGCCTTTGACTATTCTGTAGGGTTCTGGGTGCATAATTGATGTCTAGTTACTGGTATTGAGTTCTGATAACAACATGATTATATTTAGCTTCAGTATTGATGGTTGAATGTATCAAGTTCTTAATGACTTATCTTTATGTGATCTGATGGACTAGATCTGGTTGCTAACTCACATATTATCCTTGTATATGTATTGATCTGGTGTTTGGGTGATTCAGAAGATTGATTGATTATGTGCTTCAATGATATTAATGGGTCCAGTATGAAAATTGGATGAAACTTGGCCTTTCAGATTATGTGTTGTGCTTCAGGGGTATCCAGTCTGAAAATGTACGAAACGTGGTACCTGGAGGAGAGAAGATTGTAGGCCGGCGCCTACGTACTAGTATCTTAGCTAGTACAAGAGCTAAGGGGGTGGTAGCTCCCTTCCAGTAGCAGTTGAAAATTTTGGAGCATTGTAGCAGGTAGCAGCCTGCGTACTAGTAAATGGATCGGCTAGTACAAGAACTATGGGGGTTGTATCTCCCTTCCAGGAGAGACTGGAGAAAGAGAGAGGGTTGTAGCTCTCTGCAAGTAGTAGCCTGCATACTGGTAAAGGACTGCACTAGTACAGAACTTTTGTAAAAGGATTTTCTTATTAAGAAGAAGATTGAGATGACTTGCAGCAGGTGGTTTTCTCCCACATTGGGTTTCCACCTTATATCATGGTGTTCATGTGTGTGGCTTATGTGTGATGATCCGTTCTATTTTACTGCACCTGTTTACTGTTAATATGGTTAATAATGTTCTAACGCACTCATTGAAGATCAATTAACTGAATCATAAGTTTACTGAATATACGCGGGTATTCTTAACTGAAGCAGCATATATGAATCAAAGTATGGAAATGAAAAAGTTTTATTGACTTAATAATACTGATTCACCCCCCCCCCTCTCAGTATTATTTCCAACATCATGATCAGTAGTTCATTATTTACTTGTTTTAGATAATAGCACATTATTTACTTGCTTTAAATAGCAGCACATTTTCATTCTTGTTCAAGCAATACTTTCATCACTAGTATGTTCTGAGACCTTCTGAAGTGTTAAGTTTGAGCACCATTATAGAGGACACAATCACCTTAAAATCTATAACCATACTTGCCTTCTAGAGACTTCGGAATAGGAATTCCATTCACATTATAAAAACCCCCAAAACAAAATAAAAACTGAAAAACGACAAAAATATAAGAAATAGGCTATCTTGCATATATAGTGCGCCACACTTCATCAGTTTACGACTCCCGGATTGATAATGCATGTAGCAATTTAGCACACACTAAATTGACCAAACATTTTGGTGCCGTTGCTAGGGAAGTGTAACTAGGTAGCCAATCTTTTTTTTAAAAAGAAGAGGGGAAAAATTGATAACTTCTTGAAGTATGCTCTCCTCTTGCACCTAGTGTGATCTGGAGGATCAGAAAAGAGAGTTGTTAGTTTAATAATTTCTTGATTATGCTCTCTTCTTGCACCTAGTGTGACCTGGCAGATCAGAAAGAGAATTATTAGCCCGACTTTGGAAAAATAAAATAAAAAATAAAAAATTGACATGCATAGAGCAAGAGATTCTAGGGGAAGGTTTATAGCTAGGGCCAAAAGTTTGATTTTTACAACTCCAGCTACTTCAAGGCATAGACAAGATACACCTCCATCATCTCCAACTCACACTCCCAGCCTTAGGATTCCTGGAATTCAAGGGGCAACAGCTGAATTAGGAGACTCTCCCACACTATCCATCAAATCTAACGTAGGGAAAGAACTTTTCTTCACTTCTACAGGAAAACTAATTGTAATCAAAGAAGTAGAATCACTTGAAGAAGAAGAGGGAGAAATTCCTCCTCATTCGCCATTAATAGAAGAACCAGAGGACTCTGAAAACTCTGAGGAAACTATCATGACAGAGGAAGTGGTAAATGGATTTGGAGGAGGAGGTAGAGGTAGAGGTAGAGGAGGAGGAAACAATGGAGGAGGTAGAGGTAACAATGGGGGAAATAGGGATGGAGATAATTCATTTGGATTTCCTATAGCCGATGAGGAGACCCATACAACAATGAAAAATATTTCACCATCTGTCCTCCCAAACTTTTATGGGTTGCGAAGTGAGGATCCTGAAACATTTCTATTTGAGTTTGAATTCTTGTGCCGAACTTATGATTATATAGAAGACTCTCAAAAACTCAAATTGTTTCCTTCAACATTGAAAGGAGCGGCTTTGAAATGGTTCACGGGATTATTCACTCAATCTATTAGAACTTGGAATGATATGAAACAAACATTTTTGGATAGACATTTGGATTATTGTACACCCACCAATCATAAGGATGAGGTATTCAAGATGATGCAAAAAGAAGATGAAAACTTAGAGGATTTACTTGAAAGATTTCAATACAACTTAAAGAGAGAAAAAATGAGTCATTTAGATGAGGAAACCTTGAAAGCCCTTCTATTGAAAGCCATTAGAGATGAGTGGATAGATATTTTAAACATGATGGGGAAGGGAGATATTTCTCAACTTCCACTTCATGACATAGTAGAACTATGTGTCCATCTCTCAAGGGGAAAATCTAAAACTGGAAAAGGGCCTAGAGATCCTTCTCTTATTAGAGCAAACAAATCTGCAACTGGATCAGTAAGTAGGGCAGAGATTGGCAATATGCTTGATGAATTCAAAACTGATATTCTAGGAAGCCTTAGTGAACAACTAGACACCCTTAAAATAAAAAACAAGCAGAAAGCAGAAGCAGAAGCCTTAGCCATCTTTTGTCCAAAATGTAGAAAGAAACATGCTTTAAGGGAATGTCCCTTGGATGCAAAAGTTGTAGAGACATGTGTAATTTGCTCAGAAAGCCATGAGACCAAGGATTGTCCTTCAATTCCTGGGCTCAAAGCTGTCTTTCAAGAAGATCCAAATTCAGTAGAATCCCTTTGTTTTGTTTCAATAAGACCATGGAAGGGGCCACAAAATCAAGGATTTAACAATCCTATGAATTTTCAGCTCCCACCAAATTGGAATTCTTGGCAACAACCTTGACCCCAATCTCAAAATCCATACCAATCATGGGCACAAGGTATGCAAAATCCTTATGGGAGATTTGCTCAATTTTATCAATATCCTCCATCTTTCCAAAATCAACAAAATCCACAAATTCCAAATCAAAACCCACAACTTTCATTACCATTTCCACAACAACAACCTTCTCAACAAATCCAAATTCTCAACTCTTGCTTCCATTTCAACAAAAGACAAATCAACTACCAGCCCAGCCATTGCCAAATCCCAATAACAAAAATCCTCAGAATGCTTACATGGTAGAAGTACAACAATTTCCTACCTATATGATTGTTCCTCTCAACGATGTGCAACTCAGGTCTGGTAGGGTTTTAGAAAAACCTTCTATAGATGTTCAAGAGCAAGATACCTCTGAGGAGGATTCTCTTAAAGCCAATAAAGGGTTTGAAGAAGCATCTCTTCAAAACCCAACCATTCAAAAAGAAAAAGAAAAAGAGTCAACCCCCACAACTCCTGTAGTTGAGCAACCTACATCTTCATCCACACCTCCTTTCCCTGAAAGATTACAAATTGACAAAGGAGTGGAAAAACAAATCTTGTTGCCTGACTATGATTTCCTAGATGAATTAAAGAATGTCTGTATCAAGATTCCCTTGCTACAAGCCATTAGAGAGATTCCTATTCTAGCAAAAACAATAAAGGAGTTGAGTCTTAAAAGACCAGGAAGGAAACCAAGAGATACAAGGAGAATTCACTTGGTAGGAAAAATTGCAGATATCATGATGGGAAAAATTACCATGCAGAAATATGTAGATCCAGGAAGTCCAATTGTCAAGACACATATAAATGGGATAAAAATTCCAAATACTTTGATTGACTTAGGGGCTGCTATCAACATTATGAGTAGACAGACTATGGAACAGCTAAAACTTCCTAACCTTCTACACCTACCTTACTGCAACTTGTAGATAGATCAATAATCAAACCGGATGGTGTATTAGAAGATATTTTAGTCTCCTTAGATTCTTGGGAATATCCAGTAGATTTCATGATTTTGACTCCCAAGAGTAATTTAGGAGGGCACGCACTCATCTTAGGAAGACCTTGGCTAGCCACATCTGATGCTTTTATTAGTTGTAGATCTGGGGATATGTACATTTCTGATGGTAGTTCGACAAAGAAATTCAATTTGTATCCTCTAGCAAAAGAAATTACAGAAGTAGGAGACAATGAATGGGTTGATGATGAGGATACTATACAACCTGTCTTTACCATTTCTGAAATCAGTGAAGATAGTCAAATTCTGAACACATTAAAAAATTTTGAAACATCTTCAGAATATGACCACACACAATTTCAGTTAGATTCTGACATTGAGTATTTATCATCAAGGCAAATGTCTCTTTACTCTATGGAAGAGTTTGGTAGTTCTACCATTGAGATTTTTCCAGGTAAAACATTGAATATCAACAAAAACTTGGAAAAATCACAACAGGGAGATCTAACCAAAATCTTGCAAAAACATTCTACTTCATTTGCATGGGAGTATACTGATATTAAAGGTATTGACCCTAATACTTGCATCCATCATATCTATATTAAGGAAAACAGTAGACCAACCAGACAACCTCCATGAAGGATGAATCCAAATCTTAGGGAGATAGTGAAAGAAGAGCTCCAAAAACTACTCAATGTAAACTTCATTTATCCAATTTCAGATAGCCGATGGGTTTCTCCTTTGGTTATAGTACCCAAAAAGAATGGTAAATGGAGGGTATGCATTGATTACAGGGAATTGAACAAAGCAACCTTGAAGGATCACTTTCCTTTGCCCTTTATCGATCAAGTATTAGATACATTAGCAGGCAAAAAGTACTTTTCATTTCTGGATGGTTTTAGTGGTTATAATCAAATTCAGGTAGCACCTGAGGATCAGGACAAGACCACATTTACCTGTCCATGGGGAACTTTTGCTTATCGAGTGCTTCCTTTTGGATTATGTAATGCACCTGCAACATTCCAAAGAGAAGTACTAGGAATCTTTTCTGATCTAATCCATGATTGTGTAGAGGTTTATATTGATGATTTTACAGTTTATGGTAATTCGTTTGAAGAAGCATTAGAAAATTTGGAAAAAGTCCTTATAAGATGTAAAGATACAAACCTTTCATTAAGCCATGAAAAATGCTTTATGATGTTTACTGAAGGTATTGTTTTAGGACATCATATTTCTGGGGATGGGATTAAAGTTGATAGATCAAAAGTTGAAGTCATCTCCAAATTGCCTATTCCAAATTGTCAAAAATATGTTAGAAGTTTTCTACGATTTACTGGATACTATATGTCAGGCCAGGCAGTAACTCCATTAAGCAAAAACTGATTCGTGTGTTCTATTCCATCAGGTAGGTCTATTATATACATGAGGGAGAGACTGTTCAGTTCATCTCCCGATGATTGTTCATATTTCTCATTTATTTATTTACATATATTTACCCAATCACAAGGATTAGGTGTCAACATTCCCCCCCTTAATCTGAAGGGATGTTGGTGAGTCCAAGCATCGTTCTGAATCGTTCAAGCTTTTCTCTTCCAAGTGCTTTGGTGAAGATGTCTGCAATTTGCTCATTTGTGGAACAATGATGAAGATGGATTGTTTTGGCCTCAACATGATGTCAAATCAGATGATATTTAGTATTGATGTGCTTCGTTCGATCATGGAACTTTGGGTTCTTGGCCAACTTTATTGCAGAGGTATTGTCAATCATGAGTGGAGTTGATTGTACTTGTTTTACCTGCAAATCTTCAAGAATTTTCCTGAGCCGCATAATTTCTTTTGTTGCTTCAGCTGCTGCCATGTATTCTGCTTTTGTTGTGGAATCTGCTGGAACTGATTGTTTGCGTGATCTCCAGGAGACAGCTCCTGATCCAAGACTCATAGAATATCCTGAAGTTGATACTCCAGTTTCTTTGTCTCCATCGAAGTCTGAATTAGAGTATCCAATCAAGCTGAATGCGTCCACCTGTGTATACTTGATTCCAAAGTCTTGAGTTCCCTTCAAGTACCTTAGAACTTTTTTGGCAGCAGACCAATGTCCCTCACAGGGCTTTTGCATAAACCTGGAGAGGATTCCAATAGCAAATGAAATGTCTGGTCTGGTAGTAGTTAGGTAGTTGAGACTTCCTACAAGCTGTCTATACTTTGTTGCATCCTCAAATTCTTTTCCTTCAATAAATGTGAGCTTTATGTTTTGTTCCATTGGAGTAGTAAGAGGATTGCACTCTGTCATGCCAAACTTGTTCAACAAATCTCCAATGTATTTCTTTTGAGAAAGAAATATGGACTTTGGATGTTGGGTTACTTCAATGCCAAGATAGTAATGAACATAGCCCAAATCAGTCCTTTCAAAACTTTTCCCCAATTCCTTCTTTATGGATGCAATGTAGCTTTCATTGTTCCCTGTCATTAAGAGATCATCTACATATACCACAAGATATACAACTGTTTTGCCAACTTTCTTGACAAATAAAGTTGCATCATCAAGATCAAAATGATTAAAATTGAGTTTCAGAAGATGCTCAATTAGTTTTTCATACCAGGCTCGCGGTGCTTATTTGAGGCCATACAAGGACTTCACAAGTTTGCATACTTTATGTTCATGTCCTTTCACAACAAATCCTTCAGGCTGGGACATAAAAACATTTTCTTTTAGATCTCCATTCAAGAAAGCAGTTTTTACATCCATTTGATGGACTTTCCAACCGTTCTGAGCTGCTAGTGCAAAGAGTGTCCGGATGGTAGCCCATTTTGCTGTGGGGGAAAAATTCTCCTCATAATCAACCCCTTCCTTCTGTGCAAAACCTTTTCCCACAAGCCTAGCTTTGTGCTTGTCAAGTGAGCCATCAGCTTTATACTTGTTCTTATAAACCCACTTGCAGCCAATTGGTTTGGTTTCTAATGGAGGATCAACCAGATTCCAAGTGTTGTTCTTTATGAGGGCATCATACTCTTTTTGCATCACTTCTTTCCATTCATCATGAGAAGCAGCTTCTTTGAAGGAAGTTGGTTCAAAATCTGTAGACAAGTTCAATTCACAATCATAAGACACATCCATATCAATAGGTGAATTAGAGTCATCTACATCACCTCCATTTTGCCGGTTTGAATTTCTATTCCTGTCTTTCCAAATTCATCAGGATGAACACTTTCAAGTGTCTTTTTCAGCCACTTTGGGGGACCTTTCTGAGATGCTCCAAGCTGCTCCGTTGATTGAGTTGGGACTGAATCAAGATTGAGTCTCCCAATTCTATCAATTACATCACTTAAAGCATCATCCGTTGTTGGAGTTTCATGCGGGGGAGAGTGTTCTTCAAGATGTGGAATCTAATTATCAAATTCTTGAAATGATTTTGCTTTTGTGAATCTATCCAAGCGATCAAGTTGCCGCTCAACAACATTGTTAGTTTTGGATGATTCAAGAAAAATTACATCTCTGGATACAACAAACTTCTTATTTACTTCATCATAGAGGCGGTATGCTTTGGAGGTGTTTGAGTACCCCAGGAAGATACACTTACGACTTCTAGCACCAAGTTTGTTTCTATGTAGCTTTGGTATCAAGGCATAACAGGTGGAACCAAAGACCCTGAGATGCTTTACCAAAGGAACATGTCCATACCACATTTCATATGGAGTCTTGTTTCTTATAGCATTAGATGGACATATATTCTTTATATATGTAGCACATAGAACATCATTAGCCCAAAACATTATCTTTACATTTTTGAAGAAGAGCATGGATCGTACCATATTTAAGATTGTCCTATTCATTCTTTCAGCTACACCATTTTGTTGGGGATTATAAGGCACAGTTGTTTGATGTTTGATCCCATGTTGGCGAAGATAGTTTTCAAATTCATTTGATGTGTATTCTTTTCCATTATCAGTGTGAATAGACCCAATATGAGATTGTGCATCATTTTCAATCCATTTATGAAAATTCTTGAATGTTTGAAAAGAATCAGATTTGTTCTTCAATAAATAAACCTAACACATTCTGGTGTAGTTATCAATAAATGTCATGATATATTTATTTCCATTCACAGAAGGAACAGGCATTGGACCACATAAATATGAATGAATGAGTTCAAGTTTCCTATGTTCTCTTGAATGTGAATCATGAAAAGACTGTTTTCTATGCTTTCCTAGAATGCAAGCATCACATTGCTTAAGTTTCCTAGGAATTGTAGGCAAACCAGCAACACCATTTTTCTTCAACAAGCGGAGACTATCATAGTTCAAATGTCCAAATCTAGCATGCCATAATAAACTTGATGGAAGTGTACCTTCTTCATGATGAGCATTGTATGAGAAATGTTGTGCATGAGTAGAGGTTCCTTGCAGTTTGAGAAGCCTTTCTTCTTCTATTCCCCTCATGACAAGTGAGTGGTCAGATGCTTTTCTTACCTCAAGCTTGCCATCAAACATATGAATGGAGTGACCTTGTTGGCAGATTTGGACAAAGGAAAGCAAGTTTCTCTTGAGCTGTGGGAGATATAGAACATGATCCAGAAGAAAGTCTAGAAGACCAGGCAGTTTAAGCCTGATTGTGCCAAGCCCTGATGGCTTGATTTTTTATTGATCTGCAAAGTATACTGCTCCATCAACATTGTCAGTGAAATCTTCAAAAAAATCTTTTCTATGAGTCATGTGGTAGGTTGCTCCTGAATCAAGCAACCAATCATTTTTCCAAGAATCAAGTGAAGCATTCAATAGATCTTCATTTACTCCAATGTTACATTGTGCCACAACATAGTGAGTGGATTCAGGTGCTTTACCTTTGTCTGTATCATCAGTTTTACCTTTCTATTGGTTTCTTTTCTGCTCAATTTTGTCCCATGGTAGCTTGCATGTAGAGGCATCATGTGATCCATTTCTTTTGCAGTGAATGCAGTGCAAATCTGCCTTTTCTCCTTGAGAATGTCTGCCCCCCCTGCCTCTAAAATATCTTCCTCTTCCTCTTCGTCCACCTCTTCCTCTTGTAGAATCTTGAGCAGGATGCTTTTCTTTATGAGCAAGGTACACAGCCTCTTCAGAAGATTCAGGGGTTGTCTTCTTTCCAAAAGCTTTCTCTCTTTCAACAAACTTTTTCACAAGAGAGTCAAAGGTTATATCTTTGAGATTTCCATTTGCTTGCAATGACTCAAGATAATTGGAGTAAGTAGGATAAAGTGCCTTGAGAAAAGCGATAAGAGGAATATCCAATTCAACCTTAGTGGATTTGATATCATGCATTATAGATTTTACTTCAGATGTAAGAGCAAGAGGATCATTATTTTGTAGTTCAAGAGTGAAGAGTTTAATCATGAGTTGGACAACTTCAAGTGCAGAATGTGAGTCATAGAGTTATTTAAGCTTTTGTAAGGCTTCAAAGGCAGTTGAATATGACAAAATATGGCGACTCACCTCTTCATTTACAGATGCTGCGATTAATGCATAAGCTTTGCTATTCTTGTTTTCCCAAATGACGAGCTCTTTGTTTGAGGTAGGCTGTACTGGGTCATTGTCTCCTTCTCCGACACACACTCCTTTCCATAACTCATTGAAAATGAGGGTGTGATTTATCATACGGGACCATTCAGGATAGTTCTCCTTGCTAGTGAGAACTATTCCCACCATGGATATGATTGAATGCATTCTGTAAAAAATTATTTCTGCTGATAGAAAAATACTTCTGCTAGCAAGAAAAAAGCTGTGTACTATAAAAAAATACTTCTGCTAGCAAAGAGCAAAACTATATTTTATCCATATAAAATATCACCATTTGTAATTTCAACCTTATTTCATACAATATATCAAGCATCCATGCCCTTGACAAGAAGGAATTTCTCATTGCACCATTATCAATATATTGTATTCCTTAAATCCAGAATAAAATAAGGAAAATCTTGAGCAAAATTGTTTCTGCTCAACGCCCCTTTTTTTATCTTTAGTGATACCAAGGCTAGTTAAAAACCTTCACAATCTTAACATCTACCGCACAAAAATAAACTATTACTCCTTTAACCTTCTGCGTTGATACAATCATAAAAACTGTGGTGAAAAATTACGGAAATATGGCCAAAGCAAAGCGTGTATCCCGTCCACATCCACGCATAGCCATGCTGTCTCCCCAAATATTCACGTGCAGGAGCGGCAGAACATATGGAGCAGTGGAAGCTTTTGCTGCTCCACTCTGATTTATTTGACCTCAAATCACACTATTTCCGCAAAACTATATGCGTATTAATAGATCTATATGCGTTTTCATTGAACAACTATATGCGTATAAATGTAATAGCGTTCAATGAAATCGTGACTATATGCGTATTAATAATAACTGTAACAGCGATACCATGTTCTTCAATGTGACAGCATTCTTTTCCTCCAGCGTTCAACGGAGCAGTGTTTTCCACCTGGAGTAATGTTCTTCAATGTGACAGCGTTCCTTTCCTCCAGCGTTCAACGGAGTAGTGTTTTCCATCGGGGCAACGTTCTTCAATGTGATAACGTTCATGAAAAGCCAAAACCCAAGTGATGTCAATGGAAAGCCAAACCCAAGCGACGTGATTGAAACGCATAGTAAGCAATGTCAGACAATGAGAGCACAATGAGAGAGCGCAGGTATGGCAGACAATGAGAGCGCAGGTACAGAGAGCGCAGGTATGGCAGATAATGAGAGCGCAGGTACAGAGAGCGTAGGTATGGCATACAGAATGCAGGTAATGTCAGACAGAGAGCACAGATAAACAGTCACTGAATTTTATGGAGAGCAGAGGAGCAGACTAGGGAGTTACAAAGACATAAAGGCTAAAAAAAGGAGCTGGCTCTGATACCATGTCAGGCCAGGCAGTAACTCCATTAATCAAAAACTGATTCGTGTGTTCTATTCCATCGGGTAGGTCTATTATATACATGAGGGAGAGACTGTTCAGTTCATCTCCCGGTGACTGTTCATATTTCTCATTTATTTATTTACATATATTTACCCAATCACAAGGATTAGGTGTCAACACTATAGAATATTTATAGAAAACTTCACTAAAATATCATCTCCACTCTTCAAACTGCTTACAAAAGACTGTGAATTCAAATGGGATCCTGATTGTCAATCAACATTTGAAACTTTGAAAACAAGAATATCTGAAGCACCTATCTTAAGAGGACCAAATTGGAAACTCCCTTTCCATATTTCTATAGATGCTTCAGATACAGCTCCAGGAGCTGTGTTGGGTCAAAAGGATTTAGTTCCTTATGCCATTTACTATACCAGTAAAAATTTGACTCCCACTGAATTGAACTATATTGTAACTAAAAAAGAGTTCTTAGCTGTCGTTCATGCAATCAATAAGTTTAGACATTATATAACAGTGTATGAAACTTTTATTCATACTGATCATTCTGCGATTAGATATCTATTGAACAAACTTGTTACTAATGGCAGAGTTACAAGATGGCTCGTACTTTTACAGGAATTCAATATTACTATGTTGGATAGACTGGGGAAACAAAATACACTAGTTGATTTCTTGTCTAGGATTCAGAATACTAAAGAGGATTCTCCTGTAGAGGATAAATTTCCTGATGAATATTTATTTGCAGTAACTACTAAGACTCCTTGGTATGCAGATATAGCTAACTATTTGGTTATAGGGAAACTACCTCCACATTTATTTCCTAGTGAAAGAAGAAAGATTATTCAAGAGAGTTCAAAATATTCATGGATTTCTAACGAATTGTTTAAAACAGGGCCAGATCTTGTGATTAGAAGATGTGTTAGGGAAGATGAAATGCCTGATATCCTCAAAGCATGTCATGATGAACCATGCGGTGGACACTTTGTTGACAAAAGGACGGCCTATAAAATCCTCTCTTTAGGATATTTTTGGCCATCCCTCTTCAAATATGCAAAACAATATGTCAAAAGGTGTGACAGCTATCAAAGAGCAGGGAAACCTACCCTTTCAAACGAAATGCCATTGCAACCACAGGTACTCATCGAACCCTTTGAAAAATGGGCTTTAGATTTCATTGGACCTATTAATCCACCATCTAAACAAAGAAAGTATACATTGGTATGTACTGATTATGTCACTAAATGGGTAGAAGCCAAAGCATTAGTTTCTGCTATTGAATATTGAGTTGTTAGCTTTCTTTATGAGGATATTTTTACTCACTTTGGTGTTCCAAGAGAAATTGTGACAGATCAGGGAAGTCAATTCACATCCAACCTAGTGGAGACGCTGATGGAAGAATACAAAATAAAGCATAGAAAATCTACTCCTTACCATCCGCAAACAAATGGCCAAGTGGAGTCTACAAACAAAGTTATTGAAGCCATCATCACCAAAACTGTTCATCTACATAGAAGAGACTGGGCAGAAAGGCTTCCTAAAGCCTTGTGGGCCTATAGAACCACATGGAGAAATACAACAGGACATTCTCCATATGAACTTGTTTATGGGAAAGAAGTCCTGCTCCCGATTGAGTTCCAAGTCAAAACTTTTAAGATGGCAGTTCAGTTGGGAATGGATCTATCAAATCCCCAAAAGCACAGAATGGAGCAGTTGAATGAGCTAGATGAGATCAGACAAGAGGCAATCCTAAGAATTGATCTAGTTCAATATCAAAGAGCTAAGTGGCATGACAAATACATCAAGGAGAAAAAGTTTCAAGAAGGAGATTGGGCGTTGCTATTTGATTCCAAGTTTAAAGATTTTAAAGGAAAATTTCAAACTCATTGGCTTGGGCCATATGAGATTGACAAAGTCTTTAGCAATGGAGTGGTAAGAATCAAAACCATTGATGAACATCAAACTCCTCTTATTGTGAATGGCCACAGATTAAAGATCTATCATAAGCCACTCTCAAAAGGGGAATTTGTCAAAATCTTTTAGGATAGTTCTGCAATAAGGCTAGTGAAGAAGAATCCTTCTTCTCCACCAACCTAGCCTTTGTTCCTTTCTGTTTCTACAATATATATATATATATATATATATATATATATATATATATATATATATATATATAAGCCTGAAAACCAATCACTGATTGGAAGTCTTATACAGAAAATATAGGGCAAAAATCAGGAACTCCTGACGCCCTATATTTTCCAAAAAAAAAAAAAATCTCTCTCCCATTTCACAGTCTTGTGACACTCCACTTCATTTCATTCCACTTCATTCCACTCCACTTCATTTCATTCCACTCCATTTCATCCATTTCATTTCATTCCGCCAATAAAAGTTTTTTCATGACCATTTTCATTTAGTCAGTTATCATTTATCCATCTCCATTCAGTCATATGATTGCTGTGTCAGTTTCTGCAGTTGAACCCAGTTTCCATAGCCAGAAGCAGTTTCCGCAGCCATCACTCTGTTTTTCAAAACTGACAGTCAGATGTTAGTTAAATGATCATGAAAATCAAATGCAGGTATGACCAAGGACCTATTTTGAAGATATGAGGCACCTAAAAGCATCAACAAGGAGTAGTTGATCAAAGGTTAATGGACGAAAAGTGGCAAAAATTCCAAGGTATGGGTAAGATTTATTTCAAATAGCATTTAAAAACACATTTTACATAGTTTTGAAACCACGACTCCATTATATGCAATGATTGGCATTGATAGCTCCATAACTGTTCCACGACCTCTATATGATTCCTCCACAAGCCTTGCATTTATTTTCAAACAGCCTCATGATCAAGCCTCCGGTTTTAACTCATGTTCGGCTGTACTTCAACACTCCACCTGTAATTATGGGACGTGGTTGATTTGATGACGGATTTTCTCCACCGCACAAATTCCGCAGCCATTTCTTGAGCATGTTTACGTCTACTTCAGTTTAAAACTCTATCAGGCTCATTTTACTCCCCTACTATCCTATTCAAGTCACGTTTGTATTCCTACCCTGTTCACATAAGCCTCTGCTCCGCTGCATAAACTAACTTCCGCTACCTATTCTCTGTTTTCCATTTATAGTCATTGGTTTTTTTTTAAATCCTATCCATCTCCCGCTAACCTAGCCATCTCACCTCCGTTCATGCAATACCCACGCAGATGTGTTAAGACAGGAGAGAAAAAAATGGGTCCTCTATTGAGAGTAGAATCGGAAGGACCCAAATTTATGGAAGGGTATCCGCAAGTGAAAGGCATGATAAGAAAGGCCTGGTGGTTACAATTTTTCAGAAATTCAAAGGCTACAACAAGGAAGTTACGAAGACTTTTGTGAGGTCCTTTGACAGCATAGAAGCAGAGATTGGAGACCTTAAAATCACAGTCACGGAGGCATCCATAACAACTGCAACCGAACTTCCACAGGAGGGAGAACGGTGGTTAAAAAATAAGAGCTTTGACGAAAGAGCATGGAGGGTTATCCTACGAAATCCAGGTATGGATGTAAGCATCTTTAATAAAGGAATCCCTGTCTCTGCTTTACAAGAAAAATGGGCTAGTTTACTATTAATAATCCAGAAATTCATTACTTGTGAGGGAAGATTTGGGTCAATGTACATGTATCACACTCGGTTGCTGATGAATTTTCCAGAGAACCAAACTCTTAATTTGCCCTATTTCTTGCTAAATAGCCTGAAGAAAATGTCCACCATAGTCTAAAAGAATCTAGGGGATGTAGAACCCCACTTGTATCACCACGGCCTCGTGAAAATGTTGATAGAAAAACAATTAAAAGAAAAGGACACATGGGAGAAGTTTTTGGTCAGAAATTTCTTTAAAGAACCACAAGAAACCCCTGAAAGAAGCACATCAAGGAGAAGTAGAAGAAAGAGAACAAGTGATAAAATTCAAGGTACTCCTACTAACATAGTTGAAGAAACTAGTAGAGAAGAAAGACTATCTGAAAGTAGGAAGGAAAACACTGAGGGTAAGAAGCCAAGAAAATCAAAAGGGAAAAGAAGTATTGAGGCTATGCATCAAACCCCAGAACATTCCTCAGAAGAAGACCATCAAGTACTGTCTGAAAGACTAATTTACCTTTAGGAATAGTTAGCTGCAGCAAAGAAAAAAGGAAAAGAAAAACAGAGTGGGAAGAAAGAGGACACCAGCCCACAAAACTTAAGGAGAAGTTCTAGACTTAAGGGGAAGTTGAGAAAAATACAAACTAAAGGACCCCACTTTATTGATTTAGGAGGGGAAACACCAGAGCAGCCTTCAGTAATCCCTCCTGGCCATGGTCCCCACCATACTCCTATCTCTCAGCCAGATTTTGACATGAGTCCTTCTCGGCCAGATTTTGAAATTAGCCCTCCTCAACAGGATTTTTGGGTCAGCCCAAGAAATACCACACCTGAGATAGACCCGAACCAGCAAGAAATGTATGATTACATAGAGTCCTTGGAGAAAACAACCAGAGACCCAGGCACTTCATCTGCCCAGCCTAATATAGCTCAAGAAGCTCAAATCCAATCACTGAAACAAGAAGTTTTTGAGCTAGAGGTCTTAAATAGACACATTAAAAATGAAAATGAAACATTGAAGGAACAAAGCAGGCTAGGTAAGATCATTCATGACAACACCATGTTGCATCTTGGGCTATGGCAGAAGAAAAATAGAAAATTAAAGAGAAAGAACAGAAGTTTGAACAGGGCTCTCATCAACCTCAAGTTTAGGTGTCTAATGAGGAAGCCAAGGATGGTAGTGGTCCCAAGGAAGAAGAAAAGAAGACTGGATGTATTAGCAGAGGTCTCAGAACACATGAACTGAAGGAGGATGATCAAAGTTTTGGTTGCATGGGGACATGCAACACCTTCACAATGGGGGTATGTAGAGCTTTGAAATTACACCTCTCCTACACACTTTCCTAGAACTTTTTCCACTCACCTGGACCTCCTAAGCTATCAAAATCATTGCATATTGATTCTAAAAGAGCATTTAACGTGGTTTTCTAACTATGTTTTGTGTTTGCTGTTTGAACTAGATTTTGCTCATTAGCTGCGGAATCCAGTCACTTTCCGTAGCTGATTCAACTTTCCGCAGCTATTTTTGTTAAACTCTATGTTGCAGGTGTCACTAGGCAAAACAAGCCACATGGGCAAGTTAGAAATGACCTGGACATGGATCAGGTCCTATTGGTTCAGCTGAATTCATCAAGGGAAGCTGTGGTCAACGGTGGTCAAATGGTGGTCCTACGTAAGAGTCCTACGGCAACGAGACTCTGTTTTCCAACACGTGAAGGATTCTGAATGATGCGTGGCCGTTTCTAACTCTCTGGGGTCTGTTGCCACCTGTAGACTAACCCATGATGAGAATCTAACAGCCACAAGTTGGTAGATTTAATATTTTCGACAACCAGTACGCTAAATCCATGGACACTGTCTTTTACGTGTCCCTTATTCACGCAGTTCTACAAGAAAATAGTTATGTAAACTCTGTTATAAATAACGCATTTCTATAACGCATAGTTTAGTTTTTGTGAATGTAATTTTTGCTATTGAAACCCACTGTGTCGTGACACTAGTTTTATTGCTGTAACCGTGTTATGAAATATATGAGAAGACTTTGTTTCTACACGAGCACGTGAACATAATCTTGGATTGATAGTCTGTCGACCGAGGCTGTGCAGAGGGCCCCTGTACGCTGAGGTTTTGTTTCTCTTGTTGCTGTAAAGTTTTCTGCATTGTTTTCTTATTTCCATTTGCATATATTCCACCTATGTATATTTCAATTGTCATGGTATTAACATTCCACTTCTGTTCATGATTTTACAGCTTTGTATAACACTGATCAGTGCATGTATGTTTTAGGATAGAATAGGCAGCCCGGGCATCTGCATATAATTTTCACAATGACTAATGACATGGGATTAATTCTCTGCTGACTTTGCTTTTCCTAGTCTTTAATTCCAGTTCTGTTTTGTTGATTTCAGTTTTGTTTCCTTTCTTTATTAGTTAGCTTAGATATTAAATTGCTCATATCATTGTCGGTTACCTCCGAAAGCCATAGCTAGACTACTGGTGAGGGATTGAAGTATGAATGTGTAATTTGATTTTAGTTTTACTTTTCTGCAATTAGATATTAAATTGCTCATATCATTGTTGGTTACCTCCAAAAGCCATAGCTGAACTACTGGCGAGGGATCGAATTATGAATGCGTAATTTGATTTTAGTTTTACTTTCCTACAATTAGATATCAGATTGCTCATGACATTGTTGATTACCTCCGAAAGCCATAGCCGGACTACTAGCGAGGGATTGAATTATGAATGCGTAATTTGATTTTAGTTTTACTTTCCTGCAATTAGATATCAGATTGCTCATGACATTGTTGATTACCTCTGAAAGCCATAGCTGGACTACTGGTGAGGGATTGAATTATGAATGTGTAATTTGATTTTAGTTTTATTTTCCTTGCAATTTTTAATTTCTTTGAGTGCAGTAGCTTAAATCATTTTTCTGTATTTAGACAATAACAGAGATGATATTTACATGATCAGTAGTTCATTATTTACTTGTTTTAGATAATAGCACATTATTTACTTGTTTTAAATAGCAGCACATTTTCATTCTTGTTCAAGCAATACTTTCGTCACTAGTATGTTCTGGGACCTTCTAAAGTGTTAAGTTTGAGCACCATTATAGAGGACACAATCGCCTTAAAATCTATAACCATACTTGCCTTCTAGAGACTTAGGAATAGGAATTCCATTCACATTATAAAAACCCCCAAAACAAAATAAAAACTGAAAAACGACAAAAATATAAGAAATAGGCTATCTTGCATATATAGTGCGCCACATTTCATCAGTTTATGACTCCCGGATTGATAATTCATGTAGCAATTTAGCACACACTAAATTTACCAAACACCTACCATGGATGAAACCATGCATGCAAAGAGGGTGAAATCCAACTTGAACTGTGAGGCCAATGCCTCACCGTCATATCCTTCCTTGGATCCCATCTTGGATTTCTTCAGTGGACAATTTGTAGTAAAATGGCCCACCTCATTACAATGAAAGCATCGCACTTTCGATTTTTCAAACTTCTTCCCACCATAGGAAGAACTCGATTTGGGATGAGAATCCTTCTCCTTCCCTTTCTTTGCGTTACTTGCTAAGGCACAATTTTCTTCATCCTCCTTGGATGAAGAACCATCTCTGGTGCTTCTTCTTATCTCCTCCCGCATCAGATTTGACCAAAGTCGTTCCCAATCTAGCAGTTTCTCTCTTCCATTTATCGAGTCTTGGTAGCTATGCCAGCTCTTAGGAAGACCAAGGAGAGCAAGACTCACCATGTCATCATTGGCTGTCGTGATCCCTACACTTCCAAGTTCATCCCTGCAGGTGGTGAGCTTTTTCAGATATGTAGAGATCGTGTCACCCTTTTCACACTTGATTTTCTAAAGCTTGTCTTTCACCGCCAGCTTCCTCTGATCGCTATTGTTCTGATATAGATATTTCAATGTTTTCCACATTGAAAACGGTGTCTCCTTCCCATGGAGGCTCGAGAAAATGTGGTCTCGAACTCCCTCCAGGACGATTCTCCTCGCTCTAGCCACACATTTCTTCCATTCCGCCAATTCTGTAGCATTAGCTACTACCGGCTTGGGGACTTCTTGATCAATGAAGTCCTTTAGACCGTTGTCCTCTAATATTGCTTCCATGCGATCCTTCTAGACTATATAATTCGAGCTGCCATTAATGCCATACTCGAGTCTTAAACTGTTGAACGCCATTGGGAAATTTGAGATGTGATAAGAATTCAAATTCTATAATTAGGAACTTTAAACTTCGAACTTCTCCCTTCTTTGTATATTGTTCTTCACTTTGATCACCTTAGCTCTGATACCATGTAGAAATTCCCACTGTAGATCAACAGATTATGCAATATACTAAAGCAAAATACTTGATCTACTTCTACAAACAAACTTGTGGAAGCTTCATTGATTATGGGCAAGATCAAATAGAACACATATAACAAAGAATGAGAAATCAATCACACATGAACATAGCAGAATACTCTGGGGAAAGCCTCAGCTAAAAACCTCGATCTCTATATTATCATACAAGTGGAAATATGTCCAAATTACACAAAGATTTAGCTCACAAGCTATCTAGCTCTCAGCACAATCCCTCAATTGCTCATAGATAGTCAAAGGCTTCTCACAAACCTTCTCCTCTACCCTCCAAGCCTCTTATTTCCTTGCGCAGTTTCTCTTGAGGTCCAATGCTGCCACCTATGTGAATTTACCTCTCACACTACTCACTAAACTCAGAAGTAACTGCGCAATCCTGAAGGAGATAATTCCTTCTGCATGGATGAGTTTCCTACATAGGAAAAACCCTCCAACTGATAGTACATTGTCCCTTCCTCTGAACTTATCTAGGTATCTGACTGAACTGACATGCTTGAGTTATTTATGAGAGAATATTCAGTTATCTGAAGTGTAACACTTACATGCATGCATGCATTAACTAACTGAACTCACAATTAGTTCAACAAACTATTTGAACTAATCTAAATTGACTTAACTCAAATAACTGAGCTAATTAATTACAACTCAAAGTACAACTCATCCTGATCTCGTTTAATCAAGGGATAACTTCCTCAATGAATGGAGAAATTGTTGCATGTCTTCACATAGACTTCATGTTTGATTTCCTACAACTAATTAACTCAAGATGAATTAATTAATTATTTTACAAATAGCTGCTAAGATCAAATTCGAATTTTACTTCTCAATTTTAATTCAGGGATTAACTAAAATTGGAATCTATCCCGAAATACTATTTATAGAAATGCTATTTTTAGAATTTCCATTTTTCCATTCCTTGTTGCTATATCCAACACTGGTACCTGAGATGCTATTTATAGCATTTCTATTTTTAGCATTTCTTGTTGCCATTTTCAACAAGTATCATTGAAGGAACACATCCAAAAGAAGAATATTCAATTGAGAAGACCAGAGAATCATGGGCTACACTTGATGAAGAATAGACATCAAAATCAAAGATTGAGAAAGCTCCCTCATGGTTACCATCAAATCCTCCATGTATTCAAGAGAACAGTCAACAAAAAGAGGAAGTTTTGAATGTCATGGTAGAAGAAGACATGAAGAATGATCCAGATAAGCAAGAAAACCAAGGACATCAAAGTTATATTGAGGTTTGGTACTAGAAAATCAACAAGATGGAGCATCACTCTCTTCTTCAATTATGCTTGATCCTTTCAAAGTCAAAGCATTGGATCACTCAAATTTAGGTACATGTCAAAGCATACATTTCAAGCCTACACATTAGTTTTTTTGTCATCTTGATGTGCGCATGGCTCCATTGGAAGTATTCTTATACTTGAAAGTGATTTTGTTTTTCAAGTAGGGTAGGGTAGAAAAAAAAAAAAAACGTGAAAAATAAGAGAAAAATAAAAAACTCAGGTGAAAACCACCTTTGAGGCACCTCAGATTGGATCATTGATTGAAAATCTTCATGATGCAGTCAATGCGTTGGGGAAAAAGAAAAAAAGAAAAAAGAGAAAAAGATCCTAGGTGAAAACCTCCTTTGAGACACCTAGGCAGATCTACTAGTTGAAAACCTCCTTGAAGTGCCTAGTAGGCCTAGAAAAAAGAGAAAAGAAAAAAATAATAAATCTTTGCCCCATGTGTCTCTCCAATGAATGCATGTACTCTCCAACATCTACAAGCAACAAAAACAAGTTGGTACCAAAAGAAAAAAATTCGTCAAGCCTAGTCAAAAGAAGTCAAATTTTGACTTTCTCCTCCTTTTCTTAAATGCTCCAACAAGGCCAAGGTCATGCCAATCCATCACCCTCATCTATATTCACCATCTACCCATCATTCTCAAGATTTTCCCATTCAGTTTTATTGTTGTCCAAATGCTCTGTTTTACTACACGAAACAAAAATACATGGAGCATAAATTTATTTTTGCCATAAATTGAAAACCATGCATCCATTTTCCAAGCTATTTCATGGGGAGATGCATATGGATGATGGTAACATGCTCAAGAAATTTAAGAAAATTCCAGTACATGGTTTTCAAGAAACTGGCCTCCATCACCTTCAACCATTTTTAGTTTTATTCGAGATTCATGGATCCATTGGCTAATATTGTTTTATGGGGAGGTGCATAATGATGATGGAAACATACTCAGAAAATTTCAGGTCAATCCATTCTACCGTTTGGGAGATATGGACAAAACAAGCTTGTTACAAGAGGTTGTCCTGATTACTACAGGATCTCTACAAGAAGTTCTGAATTACTATAGGATCTATATGGGAAGGCCGAGAAGAAGCTACAAGAGACAATATGATGGAGAAATGGGTCAGGTATTCTTTATGGAAGGTTGATATAGGTCCCCCAACACCTGCACATCAACTTAGCAACAACATGCATGTCTCTCCAACAACCATCAGGTAGGTATAGGTATGCAATATTCTTGACCTCTTCTCTTGAGCATATTATAGCTAGAATGTTTTTCTCAATGCATGAGAGATGAGGTTTTATGAGCTAATGATGGGTCAGTAGTCTCAGCCACCTTCATCTAGTGTATTGCAACTCACTCCTTCACTCATGCAATGTTGAAAAGTCAAATTATGAAGGGTGATGATTTCAAGGAATGAGGTCAGCAGTTGAAAGAAGAATTTTTTGCAAAGGCCAAGTCACCACAACACTCCAAGCCCTCCATCCACTTCGTATTCACTATCTATCCATCATTCATCCATCCCATTCATAATTTCAAGAACAAACCCTATACTCTATCTCACCTTGAAATTTTCTTGAAAAAAAACAAACAAAGCATCCTCTCCATTTTCACAAACCTACATTATTTCTCACCACTCAAGCACAGAACATCCAATCCTTACCACCCACAGGCTAATGGGAAAGTGGAGGTAACCAACAGAGCATTGGAAGACATTCTAACCAAGGTGATTAGCAATAGCAGAAAGGATTGGGTAGATAAATTAGTTGAGGCCACCTGGGCCTACAATACCACCTGGAAGACCACCACTGGTTCACTCCTTATGATGTAGTCTATGGGAAGAAAGCCCTGTTGTCCATTGAATTTGAGTACAACACCTTACGGATGACAACACAACTAGATCTAGATATCACCAGGGCACAACAAGAAGGATTGCTCCAGCTGAATGGGTTAGATGAATCTAGGATGCAGGCCCTTCTGCACATAGAGGTGACTCAAGTTCAGAGGAAAATATGGCATGACAAGAATATAAAAACAAACAGTTTCAAGAAGGTGATTGGGATTTACTGTATGATTCTCGGTACAAGGATTTTAAAGGCAAGTTAAGTACTAGATGATTAGGGCCTTATGTAATAGAAAGTGTCATGATAATGGTGTTGTGAAGATAAGAGCCATTGATGCAGAGGCTATCCATTTACTTATCAATGGGTCTAGATTAAAGATCTACAAGAATCCCTTGTCAAAGTGAGAATTCATCAATAGCATCAACAAGACAGTGATGGTGGTAGAGCAAGTCTCAGCTCCCACCCCACCAAGTCCCTGAAGAAGAAAAAAAAGAAAAAATAAAAAGACTCAGGTGAAAACCTCCATTAGGCACCTGAGACCCACTGTTGGCTTGAAAACCCCTTGATGTGGCCCAAGGGTGTTTAAAAAAAAAAGAAAAAGAGAAAAAAAATAAGAAGATCTCTGGGTGAAAACCTCTTTTGAGGTACCCAGGGCAAGAAACTAGGATGAAGACCTCCTTGGAGGTAGACTAGTTGTTTTACAAAAAAATAAAAATAAATAAATAAATACAAAAGATGGAAATTATGTTTTGCAAGTCAGTGAGAGGAGGATAAGCACAACATGAGAAGGATAGTAGGACCTCCAAGAGACATGTTTTAATCTACCTATCTCATATCTTCCACTATTCACCTAGTCTTCCATTTATAAACCCCTCTAGCTCATTTCACATAAACTCTGTATTTTCTACAGGATTCCCTGTAAACCTACAGGAGTTTCCTGTAGGAATGACAGTGACCTCAAAAATCACAAGAAGGTCAGTCCGAGAGAAAGGCGATGACACAAGCCCATGTCTGGATGAAAACCATTTACTTCACCACACCATAGCCATTCCTTTCATCATCATGTTGCCCCTGCATCCATCAAAGAAATCAATTCAAAAGATATAGAGATTACAAAAGTAAAAAGAAAGAAAAAAATAGAAAAGAGAGAAAAGAGGGAAAGAAGAACCATACCCAAAGGCAACATCCCTCACTTATCAGTCCATACCACTCCTTCTCCACTCATTTCAGCATCCCTTATGCTTCAGAGTTGAAAAAAAATATGAAAGTTTAAGGGAGAGGCAGCTACAGGACATCCTATAGACATCATGTAGGAAATCCTGTAGTAGCCTATCCCACAAAGAAAACCACATAGACTACAACCATCTTCAGAAAAAGGATTACAAGGATGAAGAACCTCCTCTAGAGCTCAGCAACAGCAAGAAGATCACCAGAAGCAACATCCAGCACCTGCACATCAAAAGGAATAAGCATCAAAAGAGGTAAATACACAGTAAAAATATGCAGATTGAAAAGCATAGCAAAGAGGAACCACTCTCCAGCATGCGTCATCATCGAAGCACCTTACCCACAGGTATGCCATCTTACTCATGCTCTCTCATTAGTATGATATGATCAAAACTTTAGGATTATACGAGAGTTGATTTTATAAGTAAAGGAGGCCAGTTAACTTGGCCACCTTCGGCTAGTTGACGAGAAGAAAACAGTTAGACCACTCCACACGTGGCAAAAGTAAAATCAAGAGAAAAAGGGAATAAATCCAAAAATGGTTAAGTTACGAAGGAAAGGAGTGGGAGATGATTACGAGGCAAGGTGGAATGATAGACTGATAGTGGGACCAATGGTCCAAAAGGAGGTGCTCGTACTTAGCCAACCAACACACCATCCCACACGACCATGCATAAATGGAAATAAAACACTATTCCCATACAAAAAAAAAACAAAAGCAACTTTGAGGATCCATCGAATGAAGAGGTTGCTCTTGGCCTTCATTAAGCAACACCTACAAGAAATAGTCAGCATCTACAGCGTAGGAAACCTACAGGAAGCCTCCAGGATACAAAGGAATCAACCTACATATATGGAAGTGGGCACTAAGGGAGGTGAAATCAAGGGTTATCATCACCAAAACGTAGCAAAGTGAGGTAGGAGCCATACCTTCCATATTTTCCATTTGAAAAAAAAAAAGGAAATCCTCAATTTGGTTAGGAAGTTGCAGTGCATCTCAGAATAGAAGAATTGTATTGCATGTCACTAAAAGTTAAAATTCAAAACTCCCTTACCTACTAGGATTCTCGAATTGTATCCACACAAGGCTCTACAATTACCAGGGAAATATGACAAGAGGTTTTAACAAGAGATAACCCACAAACATGGCAAGGATCCACCAGCATCCTTCTGTAGTGGAAATTTTCACAAGGCACCAATGGATGGGGTTCTTTGAGAGGATGAGAGGATATGATGATGACGTGGCCAAAGAATTTGCCCTCTCACTCATACCCCTAACTAGGACCAGTGCCACTACTGTGGTGAAAGGTTTATCAGTAGTAATCACCCCTAAGGTTATAAGAAGAATCACTACACTCCCTTTAGGGTTACCATGGAGAAAAGAAGACAAGGGTAACAACACCCTTGCAAAGAAAAGCTTATTTTTGCAAGGAGAAGAGCTAATGGAGGACAAAAATGGGGCTAGAAGGGAGAGCATTCCATACCCTTGGAATGAAGTCAGTTACCACCTCATTAAATACATTTCATGTGAAGGGAGATATAGTGTAGTGTATGGATATCACTTCAAACTCCTCCAAGAACTGAAATTTGGAGAGAATACACCTTCTCAAAACAGATTGAGTATACCCTATTTTCTTCTACAATCCATTATAGACATGAGCATAAAATTTCAAGAGGGAAAACATCAACAAATAGCCCATCATGGGTTGATCAAACTCATCTTTGAAGATGCTCTACAAAACTTAAGATTACCTATTGCATGGACAACATTTACAAACATGCAAGTAGAAGGAGAAATTCAAGCTATTGAATATGGCAAAAGCCCCACTGCTAGTGAGAGAGAAAAATAAGAAAAGGAGGAGAAAAAGAAGAATATGAGAAGGAAAATGGAAAAGAGGAAAAAGGACAGAAGGATGAACAAAAGTTTGTAGCTCAAGGCAGAGAAGGAGAAGAATCACCAAGGGTATCTCTAGAGCCCACAAAGAAAGTGGTAGCAGTTTCTCTTACTACCCTAAGTACACCTGTCAAATCAAAGGGAAAGAGGCAAAGACAAACCCCACTATACTTCAGGACAAGAAAGAGCACTATGATTATAACCCCCACCTCAAACCCCCACCAAAACTCCCAATTTCATTGAGGATTCACCAAAGAAACAAGAGAAGGAAGCCCCTCTAATGAAAAATGAAGGAGAAGGATCAACAAAACAAGCTTCTCCCAAGTTTCCAATCACCTAGGTTAGGAGACCTATCACAAGGTCATCCTCATTAGAGGGAAAAGGTATCGTATAGGAGACACAGTCAGACCTACAACAAGCAGAGGCCATCCTACAGGAAACTTTGTCAAACCTACAAGAAACTCAGAAATGAGATGAGGAATGAATGACTAGACAAGAAACAAAGGAAGAAGGCCAAGAACTAGAAGAACCTAGCCCACAGCCAAACCTCAACTCCTACTACAGGTTCATTGAAGGAGGAAGGGTGATACCATAGAAGTTTTCCATTCCCCTATTCTTTGAACTTGAAAAAGAAAGGGCAAGGACATACAGGTGGATGCAAATTGCTAAATCAAAAGGAGTAGAGGATGTAGACTACATGGAGTAGAAATTACAGGAGATGGGTAGAGAACTGAGTAGCATAAAGGAAAGAGAAGCAATGATGAAATCTTAGTTAGAGGATGAGAACACATGGCTAAGGAAACAACTACAAGAAAGGGAAATCCAATTGACAACTATGGCCAGTTTGTTCATGGAGGCAATCCAGTGTAGGATGCCAGCAAAGTCTTACGCCTTGTATCTCAAGGAACAATGGCTAAAATTACAAATAAATACCCTAGCACAAAGAGGAACTATGTTCTTCCAAGACTATAAACAACTCATTGATATCTGTGATCAAAGCACCTTGGAAGATAGAGAAAAAATATCTGAGTTTTACCTACACAATTTGGCCTTGACAAATTTAAATATGTGGGACCCAAATCCAAAGCTAGGGGACTTGAAATTGATGGCCTTAGCATCATTCATGAATCATGTGGAGGCAAGAGCTACAAATATCATAAAGGTAATGTCAAAAGAAGAGACAAAACCCCTTATGATTAGCGCAGAACAATCTAACCCAATGGTTGTCATCAACACCCACAACCTCATTGCAAATGATCCCAAGCTTGCACCAAGGTACCTTGCTGTACAAGAACATGCAGTCACACACTTTGAAGACATGTTCAGATTGTTATAGATGATAGCCAGCAAGCCTGCCAAAGGATATGGAACACCTTGCCTTACAGCCTAAAAATCAGAGAATATCATTCTCCTGATAGAATGCGAGAGGCACTAAATAGATCCCCAATTTATAAGTAGGCACTACAAAGACTCAAAGTCAATTGGATCTGCTTAAGGCTTAGTCTACCATTGCTTTTGGGAATGTTGGAAGGAAGAAAAGAAGAAGAAGAAAGAAAGCAGTGGGAAGAGATAGAGAAGAAGGCAGGATTTTATTCACATGAGGAAGAGACTACAGCAGAAGCATGCGATGTCAGGGAAGCCACCAGAGCAATGAAGGACATGGACATAGATTGAGTTGGTTAGAGGATGAGCAACACTTTCAATAGGGGGTGATGATGAGGCTCATCATTCAGTAAAATATATGTACCTTAATACACCTCCAAGCTAACTAAAATCAACTCTTCTCATAATTCCATACATGTTTTAATTATATTTTTCTTAATGAGATGAGTAAAAGTAAGATGTTATGTCTAGTGGTATAATGTGCATTGATTGCATGTTTTTGGGAGAAAATTATGGCAAATTATGGCTAATTAAGGTGCATGAACTCAAATGATACAAGAAGGAGAGATTATAGGAGATGGATCTTCCTCATTAAATCCTTACTCATTCAAAGATCCCCCAATCAAATCACACCAGCTCGGAGTTGCAGGCAGTCGAGTCATGAGGATCATTGACAGCCGAGCCAGTGATAGTTAAGAACAAGTTTATCTTGATATTGGGAGCCAAGCCTCCCTAGATTTAAGGAATTTGTTAGCAAGTTCAGTTGTATAAATAAGGAGGCCTAGAGCCTTATTAGGATTTAGATTTTTTATGGAAGATAGCTAAACACTTTCGAGTTGAAGGATTGCGACAAAACATTGTTATGTATTTTTTGATATGTTAATGAAATGAGCATTCCATTGATCCATCACTGAGTTGACTCAGAGGGTTGAAGCTCTTGGGTTAGGGCCCAACCCTAGCAGTAGAGGTTCCTCTTACTATACTTGTATGCTTAGGTTATTTCATAGATTACTTGTTGAATTTCTTTTGGCATTGTTACATTGCAAGTATTGGTGAATTCAATTAGTTTACTTCCATTTGTGCATAGCTTTAACAATAGAATTAGAGAGATAAATAAATATAAAAAAAAGGCTGATAATAGGTGGATCTTACCTCATTCCTCCCTTCAGGGACCATGGTTTGAGGAAAAACTCCCATTCAGCCCAAAAAGACAAAATTATGATTTCTTATGAAATTTAGTGTTTTTCTACTAATTAGGCCAGCGTCTTTCGGTTTTAGAAGATAGGTTGCAAGTGTCATTTCTGATATGTTAGCTTTGTAATATATTTCACGGTGCTTTCATAATAGGCTTCAAGAATTTCCATGCATGAACTAGGCAAATGAATGATGAAATTTTGCTTTCCTATGTTGTTGGAAACCTTTCTTGTTTTGACATGACTTATGAATAAATGCCAACAATGATGTGTATATTCCAGGACTTTAAATAGTGCAGGAATATCTCATATCAGTAGCCTCAGCTAAACCTTATCCACCCATGATCGCCAAAGGCCACTAAGTTCACAATCCGAGTTATCATTTCACAAGGACAACTTATGCTTGTTGAGAAAATCAAACCATCATACAACTTCGATTTGAGTTCTAAGTGAATCCTAACCACTTCCTTGCCTTATTCCTTCCATCAATCACCTTACTTAAGCCCCATACCACTCTCCAAATCACTCATGCTTTCGGCCTGTTCCTGTAGAAAAACAGGGGATCCTGTAGGTGAATTAGGACATCCTGTAAGACGACCTGTAGTGGCCTGTTTTGAGCCCAATTTGTGAGAAATGCATCACAAAATCTAGGAGAAGACCCCTACTTGTCTCCAAAGCCATTTGACCCATCACAACCATCTCTCTCTACACCTATCCCACCTGCCACACAATCAAGAAGGATTAGCATTCATGTTTTCGCAAAAAGACAAAATGAAAAAGGTTGTTATGGTGTATCTTCTAGCTATTCTGAGCGTAGCATTTTGCTACAAGCCTTGCCTTGTATTTATCAAGTGAACCATCTTTTTTGTATTTGATCTTATACACCCATTTACAACCAATAATTTTGACACCTGCAGGAGGATCCAATAACCCCCAAGTTCCATTCCCCATAAGTGCATCATATTCCTTTTTCATTGCATCCTTTCATTCATCACAATTACTATATTCTTTGAAACAACTGGGTTCACTAATTGTAGAATGATTGAATCCACAGTCATGAAAAGCTACCAGAACTCGAAGTAACATCACCTTTAGAATAACTTCCTGTTTCAAAATCATCATACTTGCTTGGAAATCTCCAAACACGTGTGGATCTTCGTAAATGTTGTTGAAGTGGTTGTGATGGTTGCTCATCTTGAAAAACAGGCTCAAGAACAGGCTCTTCAAGAGCAATTTCTGGTCCTGCAGAAACATTACTGTCATCCAAATTTTCTTCAGCAATAAGATTCTCATGAGTCAAAGATGGAAGAACCACAGACTGATCTAGAATAAGAACCCCTCCCTTCAGTGTGTGGAACATCATTATCAAATTCAAAATAGAACTTCTTAGATGAAAATTTCTTCAAATGAGCCAGTTTCCTATCAATATTGGAATTATTTTTATCTGATTCAAGGAAAATAACATCTCTGGAAAGAATTAACTTCTTGTTCTCCTCATGTTACAATTTGTAAGCTTTGGAAGTAGCATAATATCTCAAGAAAATACATTTACAATTCCTAGCACCCAACTTGTTGCGTTGATGTTTAGGAATTAATGCATAGCATAGAGAACCAAAGACTCTAAAATGTTGAACAATAGGAAGATGATTATACCACATTTCATAAGGAGATTTATTATTGATGACAAAAGAAGGACAATGATTGCGAATATAAGCTGCACAAAGCACTTCTGCAGTAGAAATTTCACGAGAATTAGTACTTCAATACTTCATATTATGGATTTGATAGTCCTCTTGTCTTTTGGTCTTTTCATGACATAATATAATTTATTTTTTCTATCCTATACTTGTTCAACTCTTTGTTGTCTATATCCAACAAGCCCATACTTTGTCTCAAATTTTCACTGTTTGTTTATTTAATGTAGTTTTTTTATCTGCATTTGGTGTCAATCCTTCCAGTGACATATACATTGTATGCTCATCTACCTTTGGTTCCATTAATTCATTTAACTAGCAATCTATCTATCCATTTCTACTATTTGAATAGATTTAAAACAATGGATTATCATTTTACAATCCTTCTGTCAACATGATCAATTCTTTTGTTGGCAGTGAAAATAACTAGAAAATCTGACTACAGGACCATTGATATTATTCTATAATAGTAATGGTTATGATTTGCATTAATGTAAGAAATAGGGGTTGGTGGCCATACCCACATAGTGTGATACACTACACCTTAAATATGACCTTTGGTGTTTCTCTAGGTTACCTTATTCCTTCGGCTGGGTTCGAACTCCTCAATGTGTCCATTTGACCTATGTATTAGACTCATTGTGATGTGTATTTTCTACAATATGTGTCTCTTTTCCCTTTCATGCATAGTCCATACACTCCAGAATGGTTATGATTATTATTATTATATTTTGTTTAGCCTTAAGACCTATAAAATTTCATCGTTTATACATTGAACCTTTCAATACACCCTTTGACTTTGTCATGGCTCCTCTCACATGTGCATTTGCCCCATACATTATTCTACATGGTAACATTCCCTATCGATTTGTTTAATGGCTTACTTATCCCATTTTTTCTTAAGACATGTCACCACCATGTGGCAAGTTTTTGCTTTAAAAAAAATTAATAAAGCAAAAGCGTAAAGGTAATTAGAGGATATTTGTTTTGTGTGATTCATCATGATTTTAGAATTCTAGTTAATATGGGATAGGGGAGGGATGCCATTAGGTGAACACCTCCACATCAACCACCCACAATGCCACGTCGACGGACCCTTTTCTATACGACACATGTCTCGTGCATGCAATGACGTGTTGCCTACCTATTAAAACTGATTCAGCAGATATTTGGTGGGGTTTAGGGTTTCATTCAATGATTACACTGCAAGTAGTTCATTCCAACATTCATTTCTGCTTGGGACCATTGCTTGTCTGTTTGCAGAGCCAGTTGTTGATCACCGCTGCTCCAATGGCAGTCACTGCCATTACTGTTCTGCATGATGCGGGTAGTGGCTTCGCAGTGCCAAGTGGTGGCTTATTGTTCAACAAAGGTGGTCGTTCTTCAACTCGCAATGTTGTATTCGTCCATTTGTGTTTTTTTTCCACTTGATTTTTCTTCCCCATCTGGTGGTATGGGCTCGTTCTTCATCTGCCTTTATCCTTCTGGCTAATTACACTTGGCTCGGTGTTGCAGATGGTTGTTTCGCGCTCTGAACAGATTTTTAGGTTTGTGGTTGAATAACTTAGCTGTAGTTTCATTGTTTAACTGATTTTTGGTCCCTATCTGGGGTTCTTATGGCTTTCTGGCATGGAGAAAAAAGGTAGGACACTATCCTACCAATCAAATTCACTGTGTTTTTTAACACATTTAGCCTACATTGGAAAATTGTGCCATTGTTTATCTGTGTGGGTTTTGACTAATTATTGGGTTTTGGGTTGTGGGTTTTTTATAATTATTGGGTTTTGCAATCTCATTCGATTTTAAGTTGTGGGTTTTGGATAATTATTGGGTTTTGCGGTCTCTATCGATTTTGGGTAGTGGGTTTTGGATAATTATTGGGGTTTTGCGGTCCCATGTGGTTTTACAGTTGTGGAGTAGGAAGTATGCTATTGTATGATAGAAAATAATAGTATTTCATTGCTCGTAGATTGTAGCTACCTTTTGGAAATGTTAAATGGCCTTAAAACCCTTCCCAAGCTTCCATCGGGCTTGAGGGCGGGACCAAGTTCTTGGTTTCCATGACCACCCTACTATAGTTAAAATAAAAACATTTCTTTCCTCCTAGGGTTTGATGGATCTTTATTTATTCGATTATCACTGTTAGTGATTTCATTAACCCCTCAGTGATTATTTTAATCCCCCTTCCGCTTGCATCCTGTGGAGGTACAGAGAGGACACATTCCTGTGAAGAAATTTCCTCTATCTTGGACCTATCAATTCTGCTGATGGCAACTCACACTCTCAATTTCACTTTCCTCCTAGGGTTTGATGGCTCTTTATTTCTTCAAGTGTCATTCTCAGTGATTGCATTAACCCCTCAGTGATTACAATAACCCCCCTTCTACTTGCATTCTGTGGAGGTAGAAAGAGGACTCGTTCCTGTGAAGAAATTTCCTCTATCTTGGACCTATTAATTCTATTGATGGTAACTCACACTCTCAATTTCACTTTCCTCCTAGGGTTTTATGGCTCTTTATTTCTTAAATTATCACTCTCAGTGATTGCATTAACCCCACAGTGATTACATTAACCACCCCTTCCACTTGCATCTTGTGGAGGTACAGATATGACTCGTTCCAGTGAAGAAATTTCCTCTATCTTGGACCTATCAATTATGCTAATGGCAGCTCACACTCTCAAATTCACTTTCCTCCTAGGGTTTTATGGCTCTTTATTTCTTCGATTATCACTCTCAGTGATTGCATTAACCCCTTAGTGATTACATTAACCCCCCTTCCGCTTGCATCCTATGGAGGTACAGAGAGGACTCGTTCCTGTGAAGAAATTTCCTTTATCTTGGACCTATCAATTCTATTGATGGCAACTCACACTCTCAATTTCACTTTCAACTTCATCCATGGGTAGATGAAAAAATATCAATTGCTTTCACTGTGAATATTTTGGTATTTTTCTCTTGGGTTGTTTGGATGTTTGTAGTTGTTAAGAATTGAAATATTGTGTGTTGTTGTCTAGGATAATTGAAATAAGACTAGTATGCGTATGAACTTCATCTTATGCATATTAATGAAGTTTTCAACTGTCTCATATTTGATGCTATTGGAATCATGTTCTTTGTCTAATTTACAAGTGAATTAAATGCTTTCTTAATAAATCTACTTGGCAGACCTGCATTACTAATATGGTTGGTTGTGTTGTCATGTTTCATTGACCAATTTTGGTCATTGGTAGACATGAATAATTACTTCCTTCTTTCATTATTTCTCTCTTCAATAAATCGTAAAACTTTACTTTTGTTAATTTCAAAGCCAATCATTCAACATTGTCTACTTATTCACTTTCTCTTGATTGATCTATGGTGTTCCTAAGGTTGTCTCCTTCATTGTTTTTCATATCCAAAAATTACATTAGCTGAAAAGGAAGGATATCAATAACTTTTGAAAATTATATATCAATGGGACTGGCGCCTTGAAAAAAAATCTAATCTTCCAAGAATGTCGCATGTTAATTCCTTTTTTTTTTCAAACGGGAAACAACCAAATGGACTAGAAACTTGGAAATGAATGTTTCTTTCTCTTACAACTCAATACAAGAAAGAGGATGTTGGTATCTCACTGACTCATGACACTATTAGCAATTGACACCATTAAAATTCACAAACAACAATACATCATGCAGGGTAGGAGCATCCCTCTAGGATTTGAAGTTGGGTCATTGTGGCAACATCACCCCATTGTCACTAGACTATAGTGTGTTGAGGGAATCTTGATTCCATTTGGTCAGCTTGGTCTTGTACACCTTTATCAACCTAGAAAGAAGGGATCAACCTCTTATTAATAGTATATTCAATATCCATCCCTAATTTCTAAGAGAAAAAATTCCTAAGTAAATGCTCCAAACAAATATTTTCTACATAATTTTTCTCACTTTCTAGAACAATGACAAAAAATTAGCGAGAAAATTAATTATTGAGCATATATAGACAGCTTTGAGTAAATAGATGAGCTGCCATTTTTTAGATGCATCTAATATGATTTGAGGCACAAGTTCCCTTTCGGAGCATATTCTTTAAGCAGGTTGTTAGTTAGTGCACATGATTCTTTATCATATTGAGCTAGGAGTTCCATGACATAGAGGTATAACATGATAGGTTTGAGAGATGGATAGCTATATAAATATGAAATGAATAGAGCTCTATTAATACTTCACAAATTACAACCTTTAATTGAAGGAGAGTGAGAGGAATCTCTAAAGAAGAGGGAAGTGATTGCTCAAATGTAAGACAAGAGTTGCCATTTGTGTTACACAGTTATTCCCAAGATCCCATAGACTATGTGTGCTTGAATTTTACCTAACCAGATGATGGTTAACTATCTATTGGCTTTGATTTTATCCCAAAATTTATTGAAAAATTCTTAAATACATACCTCCTTATCTCATATGAAACTCAATGAGAAGTCCCCATTGTAGCTGAAAAACCCTCCTATTTGTTGTTGCTGCAATTTTTCTCTCTTCAAAATGCTCAAAATGTTATGTTTTAGGGTTCGAAAACCTTTATATGGTGTTGACAAGCTGGTGGGACCTATCTACTTTGAAAACAGAAAAATAAAAAAAATGTTTCTCTTAGAAAAATTATGCTCCCTTTTTTTTGATCTTTTATTCCTCAACTTGTTGAGGATGTCTGCATGAAGTGGGGAATGTCCCTGGGATGTTCCCCTAGTCCTGGGCAGCAAGAAGAGATGCATCCATCATCCCTATGAATAAAAAAATGCAAGGGACATGTCCCCATGAAACACTATGTAGAACTACCTTTAACGGTAGACATACAGATAGATTCTAACCTGATTTCAAGTGGATCTCCTCCTAAGATCAGATCATGTCAATTCTAGACCTCAAAAAAGTTGGACTTACTGGAGTACACTACAAAATAATGAATACAATATCTAACTTACTTTGATGATTACTTTTGGCTTAGATATAAGTCATTTAGAAGATGCTTTAATAATGATACTGTGTCTCAAACCAGCTGACTACATTTTATTAGTTAAGAAACTATTGTTATGGTGTTGTAGAGAACAATTAATGTAAAGAATGAAACAAAAAAAATGCTTCTTTTACAGTTAGAGGACAACTTCATTGAGGAAAATAACTGAAATATTTATGTAAGGAGGAAAACTTTAATTTTTTAACTAAGCAGAACCTACTTTATGATACCTAATCTAATTTTAAATTCGGTGCAACCACACACTTATTGCACTTCTCAAGCACATGCTCCTGGGAAGATCTTTCCTTCCATTGGTAGCTACTTTTGTTTCATGTTCACTTCTTTTCCTGAGTTATTATGTTGCCTTTCATTATAATTCCAGATCATAATTCCAATTCCAATCCAATTTAGTTTATAGTTTAGCTTCTACTATGAAACCAATCAACATATTGCATCCTTGCAAAATGCACATTGCAAATATTATGTTGACTTTCATCTTAGGAAAAATCTTAGGCACATTTATGCTCCCTCTTTTAGCAATTACTTGCATACCACAATTCCTTCCTTCCTGTAAGCCCGTTTCATCATAGTTCCATATATAGTCTGGGGCATATGGGTGTTGCTCATATGTGGCAGAAAGAGTGTTATAGAACTTGGACACAATTGCAGGGCATAGATTTAAAACCCTGTCTCTATCAAGGCCCTCAGCTGTACATAGCACAAGGTCTGGATGCCTTTTTTTAAATTCACTCCACCATGATTTGCTAGGAAACCCATGTTTGAAGGAGTTTGGCATCCCCTGACAGATTTGAGCTACTATAGATTTAAGTTGTATAATCTCTAACCCATGTCCCAATTGGGCCATCTCCTTACACCACTCAACCACGTCGGCCTCCTCCTCTTCAGTCATAACTGTAATAGGCCCTCTACGCTTCATATTAGTCAACCCATTTATCCAATGATATATGTTAGAGGAAGCAATACCATGTTTTTTTTGCAAAGGCACGGATTGAATATCCATTAAACTCGATGTCATCATTTGCATCCTGCATGTCTTGCTTTGTCTAGCCTGCTCTTTGTCGAACTTGCACCTTGCACTGTGGTTGAAGGTGGCTCTGTGGTTGATGGTCGGATAGCATGATCTGCAACCATAGTGCCCTTTTCAATGACATTACTGGGTGCATTATGAGCATTCACATCAACCCCCTATCCTCATCTGATGAAGTGGACTGCAGTTGGGCCCCCCTTGCCCCTCGCCTCCTCCTGTTCCTTATAGGATCTACAATAAAAACTCTTGGCATGGCTGCAACAACCTACAAAGTGACCACCAAATTTTGATTTTAAAAAACTGTACTAGAAAACAAGGAAACTCATTGGCCTTTGCAATCAATGAGCAACAACAATTAGTGCTTTATCTATATATTGTAGCTGAATACATCTCGGATCTAAAAATCATTATTGGAAGGGTTTAAAGTTCTTTATTTGATTCTTAGATGATTTTTATGACTTATTAGGAAGAGATATTCCTTTTTAATTTTATAACAGGTTTGACATAACACAATTTCTTTAATCCAACTATTTTGTTGTGCCTCAAATGATTGTTTCTGGGAACTGGCATGTCTTTATTCAATGAAACCAACAAGAAGTTTAAGAATGCTTGTTTTTTAACATGATTCTGTCTTGAGAAAAGGGTCAAGTGGTATCTTTTAAGGGATTCATTCAGTGGTCTAAAGCTAACATGTTTAGCTCTAAAGAGTCAGTAAAGAAACACTTAAGTAAGGGAGAGGTGAGGAACGAAGTGATCCGGTCCTACTTATGCTGATAAGATGTTCTAATAGTGGTAGCATACTTAAGTCAGGGAGAGGCGAGGAACGAAGTGATCCAGTCCTGCTTATGCTGATAAGAAATCCTAATAGTGGTATCTATTCTACCAAGCACTTAATTCAGTAAGTAGCTACTCTAGCTTTGACATTTCATGGTTTTGGAGTTTATTATTGGAGAAAATGCTAGGCCCAAGCCAAAAAGAAGGGAGACACTGACCAAAATATCTCCTCTTGCACCATTTCACGGTCAAAATTCAAGCCTTTATATTGCTCAATAATTGATGTTGTAAGTGTCTAGTAATAACTCACTACCCCAAATAAGAAAATACAATGTTATTGAATGCTACAAAGACAAACTAGTACTAACTTGAAAATGAATCACACAACCAACTGCAACATTGGGTGCAAAGTGATTTCTAATTTGCAAGAAACCAGAGCCCTGCTTTCCAATGCAAAAGAAGCTTCTATTAACTCAATGAGAGGCACTATTATGTTGATTTGGCTATCTTTTGACATGACTTGACTTGGTTTGGACCTTTGTATGTGAGCTCCCGAAGTCATGTGTGCATCAATAACTCAATGATGGTTTTCTGAGCACATTCACACTTTGTGTGGAGAGAGCACTACACCTTTGGACCAGTTGATGATGATGTAGCCTTCAAAGGGGTTACATACAGAATTGAAGTTGGCTTGATCATGATCTATCAACACAATTTTAGTGATTCATTTACCACATCTAAAGGTCATTGTTGAGCATTTAAAATATATCCATTACTCAGGCATTTTACCTTGTACCATGTTGGGTTCTTGAGTTTTCCAAGTCTCTTTTATGTTTTATTGCTAATAGAAATCGTAATGGAGACCCACACATGAAGGTAAACTTTGTGTGAGACAAATATTGTATTTATGGTAGTATTTCAGATATTACAGAGAATTACATGCGTGTTGGATTTGAAAGATCATTCCTTCATTCGATGCTTTGTTAACTCATTGACATTTTACAAAGTGAAAGAAAACACATCTCCTTTTCAAAAACCTAGACCTATATTTGAAAAATGGCTTATTCATAGGAAAATTGGACAATTTAGTTTTTTTATCAAACCTAGTGCATATATTGTTGTACCATAGATCCACCAAATTTAATTTAGAATGTCATAATATCATATTATGAAATGTTAAGTCTACAAAAATAACAATAGCACAAAATTAGATGGAGGGATGCTAACGACTAGGCACAATAACTCTATTTGCTATTATAGTAGTCTGATATTGAGTTGAAGGGTCAGGTTGAGGTACACTATAATGGCTTTAGTAAATTAGTAATGAAATTGGTTGTAATGGCTTTAGTACGTGAGGCTATTTGTCATTTCTCTTTGAAAGGATATTCTTTGCTATTATAGTAGTCTGATATTGAGTTACAGGGTCAGATTTGAGGTTACAGTGGCAATGAAATTGGTTCCTAAATCAGTAAATCAATAATGAAATTTCCTGTAATGGCTTTAAGTTACCTTTGTTTCTCAATAGAAATAACATTATTTATTATTCAACAAAAACATACCTATATGTCTCCAACAATTGATGAATAGAATGAATGTAACACTGTGCACACACCCAGTTTGTATGTTTCCAACAACTTCTAAAAATTCTGAATAGAATGAATGTAACAGTGTCTGAACACTTTGATTGCATATCTCCAATAGATGATGAGTGAAATGAATGTCTGAAATGAAAATGAGTAAGAGTTGATGTTTTATAGTTTTTCATATAGAATTTAATTGGTAGGGAAGTTTGGCATAGATTTCCATCTCTCAAATTCAAATGCGTGGCCTGGATTGATTTTTACATGATCAAATGGTTGATAATCTTTGAAGGCTAATCCATGTGCTTTCCTGTTTTTAATTCCTGAATTGAAAAGTCTGGTGTGTTGGTGACATTTATTGAGAATGTTGAGGATTGAATGTTGTCATTTATTGTCTTTAATCCTGAATGGAATGTTGTCATTTATTGTCTTTAATAGGTTGAATGGTTAAATACACATGTACATATGGTTGACACACATTTCACCTATCCTTGTGCAGGTATTACTGAGCAATGGGATGTGTTGCTCCAGTGGAAATCTGTAGGTGACTGTTTGATGGGATAGGTGTACTCTTGAATAGAATTCAATGGAATTTTTTGTAGTGCATTTTTCCTTATTTGGTAATTCAGAGCTGGAGATATTTGGGACATTATGTCTTTTCAATATGTGATGTTAAGGTTTGGTATTTGACACTTGTTGGCCTAATCAATTTTTGGGCCCATTTTGGACCAAATTATATAACTTAATATAAAGTATTTATGTACAAACTTTTTATGATTTATGAATATTTTTTATGGATGTGTGGGACCAATACTATAACTAGTATTGGTCCCTGCACAACAATAGAAGGCTCTCCCCTATATGGTGTTGTAACAAAACTCAAGGGTAAGTTAGTTTTGGTTCGTTGTACATGAATGCATCTATTTTATCTTTGGTTGAATTTGATATAATTTGGCCTCTTTATTTGCAGGTGATAATTTTTTGAGGTGAGGATTTTCTGTGTATTCGAGGTGAGGATTTTTTGTGTACTCGAGGTCAGAACAGGGGTGTTGGTGTGCATGTGGGTTTTGTTCAATTTGTAACTATGGTTGGTTTTCATAATGTACTTTTGGTCACTTGATGTAATTATTTATCATTGCAAAACATATTTATAAATGCTTGAGTCAAAGGAAAAATTATTTTGACTCAAAGTCCCATTATTACTTTTAAAAGATGTAAATTTGAATTTTTGAAATGAAAGTTTTAGCTCCAAAAGTGACAAGCTAGATTCCCTCCAAGCCAAGTTGGCCTGACATTTCCATTCACCCTTGACATGCTACTATATAAAGGAAATGCGAGCTCCTCATTTGGGAAATTCACATTCCTCACACAAGATAGTTTCTAATAAGTGAGCGAAGGACAAGAAGTACAAAGAAGGATGAAGAAGCAGGCTGAATTTTCTCCTCTCTCTCTCTCTCTCTCTCTCTCTAGCAACTCACATGTGTGAAGTACCCTCTCTCCCTATGGTTCACATTTTCTGGGGCAATTTTTTTAGGGGACCCAAATTTTCTAGGTTAATGGGGCAACTGCCGCAGGGCTGAAAGGGGCAACTAGCTATTACAGGAGGACTAAAATTCTAGAAGTGCGGGACTAAGAACGAAGTGCAGGATCAGTTTGGGTGACTTGACTTGGAGGAGAAGACCAAGTTTCACCATAGGTCTTAGTGTGTCTCTTATTGAATAAGAATAATTTCTCTATTGAAAAGGTTGTCGATTTTTTCACCATAGTGGGTTTTCCAAGGGTAAATATTGTCTCTCTTTTTTGCATTGTGATCTCTACATATACTCTTCCCATAAAGATTCGTATTCTCATTGCAAATGTATTTTTCATTACAATTACATAGGCAATTAAGAAGACCTAAAAACTAGAGAATGAATAAAATAAAAATCTTATTAAATAATCCGCTCTTACATAGGAAATCAAGAAAGCATAAAAAATAGAGAATGAATAAAGTAAAACTCTCATTAAATAATTCACTCTATTTATTAAGCATTGAATTCTACTTTGCAAAATAATTTCAAATATCAACAATGAGTATAACATTAATTTCTTATAAAATCCATCATAGATTTATTTTAACTTCACATCTACCAAGCATAGAGGGATCAAATCTCTCAAGATGTAAGCCTCTTTTTTAAGTGTAAATCTTGAGGGAAGGTTTGCACCTCTAGAAAAAATTGTTTGCTCTCAATGCTTGGAAGATTTGGAATTAAGATAGATCTGTCCTAGTTAATAAGTTTTTTATTTTCACTTGTTTTATATAATATACACATATTTGATATTGAAATATTTTATTTATGATTCACATTGTCCACATTAAAATGTTCATACATGCCCCCTCATATTGGGGAGTGGAAAACTTCTCTCTCTCTCTTTCTTTCTCTCTCACACATACACATATATAAAAGATGTTCCATGCATATTGAAATATTTGTTTTTGTAACTCTCATTAAATTTAAAATGAAATATAAGAAAAAGAATGATTTAAATTACTTTATATAGAGTTGATACATATCTTCCTCATACTTCAAATAAATTGAATTTTTTATACTTTCAATTACTTTACTTCTTAATATAAAATTGATGTAAAATTAAGATCAAAATTGAAATATTTCATTTATGACCAATATTGATATTTTTTTATTACTATATTTTTAATTCATTAACCTAAATATTACTTATTATTTATAACCAAAATTTTACACGAGAACATCTAAGTCCCCCAGCAAATGTGTGACCCTTTAGGGAATTAGTGAAAAAGATCAAGGGTAGGCAGGGAACACCCCTTCCCACAAGGATGGGTTGGGAGTGATTACAGAGATAATAAGAGCAAGTTCTATGAATGAAAGCAGTCATGTTGATTACTTTACTAGGAACAAGCCCATGTGTAATACTAGATACCACCATAAGCACGCACTTCCCTCTCCCTGGGGCGTCGTAAAGTGCATACATAAATGCACTTTCTCACGCCCCAGGTCGATCTCCTTCGGACCCTCGACTTACTAATTAATAGGTCACTCGACCGACATAGGAGGTCGAGGGAATCCTCTCCCTTGACACAAAAATTAACCAATCATAATATTAATAAACTTTAATATACTTAAAATATAATATATAAAATTTATATATATTAACTAGTTAACCAATAATAAATATAATTATACTATTATAAATATATCAAATCCCTTCTTATACTTATTACTTTACCATGTATTGTGTTATTCCCCTCTTATACGTATTACTTTACCATGTATTGTTTCATTCATGTGGGTCACTATTACACTATTTCCATATATATGATGCCATGGATGATTAGTTTTTATATTAAAACAAATTAAGGTTGATTACATGGAGATGAAAAAATGGGAAGGCTTATTCTATTGCGGAAGATAGAATTTACAATTTGTATATATAGGAAGGTTTGATTTTATTTAGGAAAATAGATTATTGAGTTTAGAAGTTTATTTTACAACTTAGTATGAGGAGATGTGTAAGTTTGTTCATCTTTTTGTTTTCTTTCAAATAAAAATGAAAAATAAAAATTATGTTCTAAATAGAAAAATAATATCTTTAAATAAACTATTTGAAGATCTATGTTAACTAATTTTTATGGATACCAACTTCATATATATAATTTGTTAAAATAAAATATTTTAATATTATCTACAAAAAATTCAAAATGAGTTATCAATAAAATATTATAATATGGATTAATATTGACATTTACTTAAAAATACTTTAATAATAAAAAAAACATTTTAATTTGGGTGATAAAATGTCTTTATGTACATGTTATATAACATATTTTAATATCAATAATGTATGTATTATATATCATTTACAAAAATAATGTATATATCACAAAAAAAATTATAGTTAAAATTTAACCTTATATATACTTTATTTAGTATTAAAAATACAATTTAAACCATAAAAAATAACATTATATTTTACACTAAAAATTTAAAATAACATTATATATTACACTAAAAATTTAAATGTGAAGAAATTTGATTTAGATTAATACTTAAATAAATCCATACGAATTCATATACAATAAATAAATATAACCAATATTAGGTATATGATAATACTTTGAATTACTTTTATAACCTGTTTATTCGATAATACCTGTAACTCTCTACTCAACCTCATTCCCTAATCCTTGTTAGAGCCAGTTCGACTTATGCAGCCATTCCATTCTACTATATTATCAGGAAATCACATTCGTTAACATGTAATTCACTTGAAAACGATCAAGTATTAATTTACTTAAATATAATCACTATCAAAGATTAATGAAAATCACATTCGTTAACATGTACTTAATTTGAATACGATCACTATTAATTTACTTAGATAGAATCACTATTAAAGATTAATGAAGCTATTAAATATTATTGAAATGATTAATTTTCCAAAAATTTGTATTTTATTAAATATAAATTTATTACATTTATATATGATTATATAATTAAACTTTTTATTATAAATTTATTTTAATTTTAAGCGTTTTAAAACATCCCTATAATCCATTTATCAAACACACAACATTCATATAACTATAGCACTTTTAGTATAGGTCTTGATAGGGATTAAAAAGGAAGCAAGGGTTTATGCACATCCCGTGTATAAAAACTTAAAAAGGGCGTAATAGAGATTTAAAATAAGTTATATTTAACGGAAAACTTTGTAAAACATCGAAATTTTACGTGTAATTATAATAAATTTATTTTATATTAAAAAATAGTTTTGAATGTAAATTAATTAATGAATATAATGAATTAATTTTGAATGCACATTAATTAAATTATTAAACTATTGGTAAGCAATGGATTATTTATTTATTTTAAATTTAAAATATTTATATAAATTGAAAAATAAACTTAAAATTTATATATATATATATATATCTCAAAAACTTATATTACATAGATATTATATTTGATCATAGAGGGTGTAAAACACTTCATCAAGTTTCTTTAACTCTGAGAACCACATGATAGTGATTATCATGATTAAATAAAAAATGGATCATAATTAAAATGGTTTGCTTATCTTCCCAAGCATTCCACTCTCAAATAGAAACAGTATTGACCATAGAAAATTGATATCTAACACTAGCATACAAATAACAACCTCCCAAAAATACATATGAATATTGAAAATTACGCCACACCTAGAGAACTGGAAAACAATTGGAAACTACATAGTTCGAACCATTCCTTATCACAACTTCATATGTAGCCAATGGGCACGGCAAAAAACCAAACGAGGTGAGCCCATACCCACCAGAGCCTTCCACAAAATACATATAAGTCGCATCATGTCATTGGCATATATCAAAGGTAAAAGGAGATAACCAACTTCTAACAAACGAATCACAGTCATTAGATAAAACACATAGCCACGACCAAGCTATGTCATCGTAATATTCTGCATTAAACAAAACTGGAACCATCATGAAATCACCATATTACGCCACCCACCACCGATGCTCACTAGTCGTTATCATAAGATGAAATATTTGTTGGAGCCCTTGCATTGGTGCTAGGAGGATCCATCATGTCCCCTCCACCTAAGTCATAGGAAATATGGGTCTCCATATGGGCCAAATGGGAGTTGATCCTATCTACAAAACATTTTATTTCTTAGCATCCTCTTTACATCCTCCAAAGAAGAAAAGATGTTATATTTATGCACTTCTTTGTCCCTTAATACTAGGCCCGAAAAGGTCCTCATTTGCCAATGAAGAGCCACCAAGTTTAAATATTGCTTCCTCCAGCATTTGGTGTACCCAAGGTCTAGTTCTGAAGTTGACATGTCTGCTAGAAGCTCAAAATCCAAGAGTGATTTCCTTTCCTCCACTTCTTTGGACTCGAGCTCTTAAATTTACTTATGAGTATCAGGCAGAACTACATTAAAATATGTGGTCGTCGAGTCATGGGAAAAGAGTCCTGCCCCTCATTGCCCAAGCTAAGCTCTTCCACCTCCTCCCCTTCCACTCCTTATCCTTTTCCTAGGCAACATCGTCGAGTCTCTTGGGGAAGGCTTAATATCACCGAAAATATTTCCTCCACCAACAAAAGAATAAAAGGACCAACTTGACCTACCCTTAACGGAACCAAGGAAGTAGTAGATCAACTCATCACAATAATGCGAGACAAAGGACTTCACCTTAGATGAATACGCAACAGAAAGGGAAGAGGATAATAGTTCCTCAGCCAAAGACCCTTCATCCTTAACCATTGAATAGGAAAGGAGCAAAACCAAGACCTAGAAAATTTGTCACCTAAAAAAGCACAACTAGACACCTAGTTCCCACAAGCACCTCTTGACTCAATGTCATGAATAAAAGTCCCCACAAAAAACCCTAGCAAATCCTCCCTACTACAACATCTAAACCCCACCTTAAGCCAAGAGAAAAGGACCCAAGACTCACCCTCACACCAAAATAAATCAGCATTCCCAAAGTTGCCCCCATACCAAAGAAGAAGATTCATATACAAAAATTTGAGCTCAGAACACTTGAGACTAAATCCACCAGCACATATTTACAGGGGAAATGAAAGAAGCAAAGAAGAGACCTAATTGAGCATTATATGCTTATAATTTGATGTGCCCAGCATGACCTTTGGAGAGGAGACTTCCACCAGCCACGAATGAAACCCGACTCCACAGACGCACCAAACAATCACACCCCATATAAATTGAATGACCTGAATTCCTTTCCAAACCTCAAATTTCACCTCTACCCACAACACTAGGAACCTTACACAAGTCAATTTCACAGAGAATTCACTCCAGGAGGTCGAGGGCCATACCTTGACTCTTTCCTTCTCGCTACAAATGATTTTGCTGACCAATGAAGCCCATAAATACACCATCATCCAACTATTACAATGCATGCTCATCCATGTGAGACATTGTCTGTATTCTCCCCACATTTATGAGTTCCTAAGTACTCGAGGTAGTGGGTGTAACACCCAAGGCTTCGTTCCATCACCCATATCACCCCAATCGGGGGATTTATATTAATAATTATAAAATACTTAAATATTTATTATAAATTATAAAATTTATATAAATTAAGAGAATTAAAAAATAAATTATACTAATAATTAAAAATATTTTATAGTCATTAAATTTTATTTTTTACCTTTTTGTATTTTTGTATTTATGGGAAACGACAAAATAGTACATAGGTTGTGTTACTAGGGAAACTGTGCTCTGCAACTAAAAGACCAAAAACCAAAAGAAAGTGTTTTTCATGCATAATGAGTGAATAATATTATTAGTTCAAATAGTGTAGCTTAGAAATTCAACATTCAAAAGAGATATCCTAAAAACCTATGCATAGTGGTAGGACAAGAAATGATTCATAGCATGGGAAATAAAAAATAAAAAGAAATATGTTGAGCAAACAATTCACGGCAAGATCTAAATCCAAGGAGTATTCTCATTAGAGTAGGTAACCCAGATATAAGTAGCCTCTGATGTGGGAGGTTTAATGTCATTCTTAGATCATTAAATAGTAACTTTATCCTTTATCTCTTTAACTTGTAGTTGCAACTCATTCAATTTAAGTAGGATGGACAGGTACTTGTTGCTTCTTTTTATCAAGAAGCTTGCTCATAGTTACTTTAACTTACTAGTATATGTTGGAACTTTTGAAATACTTGGTATCTTGGGTTCTAGAGGAGTCATCTTATCAGACCCACATGCCAACTCCTATTGGGTTTCATCATGAAGTAAAAAACCTTTGTTGACCTTTAGCTTCAACACATAGATGAAGGAATCCAAAGTGTAGATGAGTTTGCAGAATTCGAAGAGTAGAGGAGTTAGTAAACTTCCAAAACTATAACAATACTTTGAGTGATAATTAAGTCCCATTTCCGAGTGAGAATGAGGCCGACACAAGACATAAGCCAAATTAGAAACACCAACACCCACAAGCATTAGTAAACTTCCAAACCGATAACAGTATCTTGAGTGAGTAGTCAAACCCATTTCTTAGCAAGAGTGAGGTTGACATGAGACATAAGCTGAATTAGAAACACCCAAACCCACATGCATTAGTAAACTTCTAATCCTATAATATTACCTTGAGTGGTAGTTACTCCTATGTTCCAAGGGTGGGAGTGAGTCCAACCCTCTCTCCCACACCCAAGGGAAATCAAAATAACATTACGCTGAAATCTATAGACATTAGTAAGCTTCCAAACCCATCACATTACCTTAAGTGGATGATAAATTCAATAATTACTTAAAGACAATTAGTCCATGTGATTAATTTCTCTAAAAATAATGAAAATGAAGAATCCTAAAAAAACACACATCCCTATCACCACATACAAAATAATTATTATTTTTTAATTTATTTATTTACTTATCTTTTGATTTTACCTTCCAAATTTTCTGGTTAAACTCCATCATGGTTTTCACTGCTCTCATCAATCTCCTAATAGTATTCCCCCGAAGTGATTGTTCATCAGATATTGGAAAATATAGCTTCCCTGGTTTAGATATGTTTATACAGATAAATGAACGAATTGTAGCTTCTCTTCCATCACTCCTTTTGGACTTTTCTATTTTTTTTTTTTAATTATGAATATATACCAACCAAATTGTATGGGGCAGAACAAGTGATATAGTTTATAAGCAGCATTATTGGTTTGTTTATAATGACCACGGGTGTGTTGGGCAGGTTATTAACTTCACACGGACATACTCTCCAGCGTAATTTAAATCATAATATGAAATAGTTGAAATGACAGATATATTCATTTTAAAGCATAGATGTGCATATCAAACCAAGATGGTCCTGCAGTAGTACAGCATTGTAAGCAACCAAGATGAAGGTTGGAAGAGCCAGTATGGAAAAATATATAAAAGAATTCTTTAATATATTAATGGAATATGGAATAAAATAAAGTTATGTTATTATTTTTATTACAAGCCTTAAGTTTTATATAAAGATTTAAATAATTTATTTAATATATATATATATATATAATGATTGAGACATATTTGAAATGAATAAAATCAAAATTGTAAATGTGCTTTATATATAAATCTTCATATAATAATATAAATTTAGCAAAAGTGTTGTTTTATTGAATTTATCTGGAATAATCAAGAGTATGATCATAATCCTTTTCAGGGAATAATCAAGAGAATGATCATAATCCTTTTCATAGAAATTCAATTGTAGTACCTACATGAGGTACCAAAAATTCTTACATATATAAGAATATACACCATTCTATGAGGTCTCGTTGGCTAGGGTTTTCCTGAACAGGTTTACAACTTTATATACAAGATCACTCAGTCTCTCATGTGCAATTGACAGGCACAGAAGATAGAAAATGAATACTGTGCAGATCCAGCCAAATTTTTTACTTTTCATCAGTCTAGGGCTTTGAAGACTATCCTGCAATATAATTCCGCATATGAATAATGGCTGCAACATTAAAATTCCAAAAAGACTGACCAGTCAAAATATCGAGAAAACGTATTGTACTTCTCTATGAATACGTGATGACATGAAAGACTGACCAGTCATAGATCTTCGGGCTTCTGGGTTCTCCTCTCTGGGATTTTTCAGGTCCCTTCTTTGCAGCAGCAGGGATATTAATATACTTATTGTTTCGCCATGGATTCTCTCGTCCTCGTGGTGTCACTGTCAAACAATATTCCCAATCCAACCAGTCATTTATAAATGCAGTCCCATCTGATTTGATGATCGTGATGGCAAACAAACAGAAAGAAATCAATGGATACCAGAGTCTGAAATTAGATTGAAAGCAGGGCTAGGCTCCATGTATACTCACGAGATGATGGGGAGATTGGAAAGTTTGAGCCCTCAGGGCAAGAGGGACTATCCATTGAGAGCGAACGAAGATAAGGAAGCTTAATAATGGTGATACTGTGTGATACTTGTATGGATTTGTCATTCGATCGCTGGAATTCTACACTAGCTCTGCGTTCCTTCAATTCTTTTAAAGCCTCTTTACTCTCTGCAGATATTCCACCACAAAATATTAATTCACTTGAAATCTCCATATAACGTTAATTCATTGGATTTACTGAATAGAAACACTACTATAACCTGATATGTCCCTTTAAACATCCATTTAATCTCATGAAATCTAACCTAATCTCTTTGGCATCAATTTGAATTAATATAAATGAGTATATTTATTTTTAATATGGTTAGATCTGTGTCCATGACGTTTAGGGTTTAAAACTGATAATTTTTTTACTACAAATTATTTGAGCGAAAATATCTTATCAATTTACATCTTGTTTTTATATATAATTATAAATTATTTTAGTCATTTAAATTTACCAGAAATTTAAACATTGAATTTCGTTGTTTACACAATACTTTATAATATGACGATCACTAAATAAATAAACTGGAACATGAAAATATACTACTGCAATTTTGAATCTACACATAAAATCCAATCCAATTAAATTTTCCATACCAACCCAATTTTAAATGAAAATGTAATTTTACAGCACTGCTATGCAACCAACCTTGAGTAGAGCCAGTTGCCATGGCAGAATGAGCAATAACAGTCCTTCCGAGTTTGGCTAATTCAGTATCAGGGCAAGGGGCGGCCAAACTATCGTTCCACAGCTTATCCAACAACCCTATTTCGCTTATTCCCAACACCAAACAGATACACTTATTCATTGTCAAGGCCTGCTCCAAGATTGCCTTTTCAGGAGTCAAAATTATAGATCAAGATTTGGATCAGTGTTGCCAACTTTACAGCTCAGCTGATTTGTATATGCCAAATCACTTGATGCGTCCTTTGTTGTTTATCTCTTACTGTTTTAGGTGACTCGTCAACGGCTGACACGTTAGTGGATAAGATGAATGGACCATAAATGATTTTTTTTTTATTTTTTATTTTTTTCAGCCAATGTGCAACTGACGTGTAATGGAATACATGTTTTTGTAAACATGATGGGATGGGCAAGGGTTGGTTGTTTGTTTCGCCCTACTAACGTAAAGATGAAAGAAAAAGACAATTATAACCATACAAATTTAATAAAATGAAATATAACAAGATAAAATGAAACCCAACAAGATTTATGGATAATGGAAGAGATTCTCAAAAAATGAAAGCTTAGCTACAAAATTGGAAGGAAATAGAAAATATTGGATAGTGTCCATAAAGGTGGTTGCAAAATAAAATATTCTGGATTTATTCTATGCTTATAGCTGCAAGTGCATGTATGGATATATTTGTTTGGGTGATTATGTTTATCCATAATTTCATTAAACTGTTTTATATTTATTCATAATTTGATTTAATCATTGGGAAAAAAATGAATACCATATATAAAAAGCAAAAATTTATTATAAAATATATATTTAAGATGTATATTATAATATTATTATAGTCATATAAAAAATTATTTATTCTGATATATGATGAATTAAATCCATTAATACTTCCAAATTTATAATGTAATTATAATTATACTATATAATATATAGTAATTTAAATTAAAATGTTTTTTTTTTAATTTATTTATAATAATATAAAAATGTTTACATTTAATTTTTATGCATTAAATTCACAATGCTTTAAACTCTGTATTGTTAACTGTTTATGTTTATCCATAATTTGATTAAATTATTGAAAAAAATGAATACAAATAATTTATATATTGTATATCTTATATAAAAGTAAAGATTTATTATAAAATACTTATTTATTTTACAAATATATAGTTAAAATGTACATCATAATATCATTATAGTAATATAAAAATTTATTTCTCCTTAACTATCATGGAATAAATCCATTAATACTTCAAAATTTATAATATTATTATAAATGTATATTATAATGTATAGTAATTCAAATTAAAATGCCATTCTTAAATTATTTATAATAATATAAAAAATATTTACCCTTAACTTGTATGGATTACATCCATTAATGTTTCAAAATCCATATTATTAACTACTTATCTTTATCCAATATTTGATTCAATCATCGAAAAAAATGAATATAATTAATTTATATATTTTATATTTTATTTAAAACTAAAGATTTATTGTAAAATATTTTTTTATTCTCCATTTATATAGTTAAAATATATATCATAATAGTAATATAAAAAATTATTTATCTTTAATTATCGTGAACTAAATCTATTAATACTTCAAAATTTATATATTATTATAAATGTATATTAAAATTTACAGTAATTCAAATCAAAATGCCATTCCTAATTTACTTATAATAAAGAAGAAAATGTTTGCCTTTAACTTTTATGGATTAGATTGATTAATGTTTCAAATCTACGTTGTTGATTGTATATTACCCATAATTTGATTAAACCATTGAAAACAATAAATACAATTAATTTACATATTATATATCGTATTTAAAGGTAAAGATTTATTATAAAATATTTTTTATTTTACAAATATATAAATATATAATTAAGATGTATATCATAATATTATTATAGTAATGTAAAAATTTATTTATCCTTAACTATCATAAACTAAATCCATTAATATTTCCAAATTTATAATTTTATTATAAATATATATTAAAATGGGATTTCTAATTTAGTTACAATAATATAAAAATGTTTGTCTTTAACTTTTATGGATTAAATCTCTATAATGTTAGTTATTTATGTTTATCCATAATTTGATTAAACGATTGAAAAAAATAAATATAATTAATTTATATATTATATATCTTATTTAATTTTTAAAGATAAAAGCTTATTATAAAAATATTTTTTTTTTATTCTATAAATATATAGTTAAAATGTACATTATAATATTATTATAGTGATATAAAAAATTATTTATTCTTATCTATCCTGGACTAAATCCATTAATACTTCAAAAATTATAATATTATTGTGAATGAAATTATAATGTTATTATAATGCATAATAATTCAAATAAAAATATCATTTCTAATTTATTTATAATATATAAAAAAGGTTTTCTCTTAACTTTTATGATCAAATCCATTAATGTTTCCAAATCTATAATATATATATAGATATAGATATATATATATATATTTTAAATTATATTAATTCAAAATAAAAACTTATTTTTATTTGTTGTGATAATTTAAAATAAAAATTTACAGTATTTTAATATAAAAATTCATTAAATTATTATTGATTTGAATTTTGTATTTATAATTTTCTTAATTACATTTAGTATTTATTATTATTATTACATGATACTCCAACACAAACAAACAGTAACTTCACTCTACTTCGATGTAAGTTTCTAAACATGGTTAATTTTAGCTTTTTATAATGGTTAGACTATGAAATGTTTAAATAATTTCATTGCAATTAGAAAAAGACTTAATGACTAAACTAGCATTATTTGAAATATTTATGTTTAATTTTAGATTTTTATAATTGTTAGACTAGGAAATGTTTAAATAATTTCATTGCAAATAGAGAAAAAGTTAATGACTAAACTAATACTATTTCAAATATTTATGTTTATTTTTTCTTATTTGTTAATTGCCGTGGATAGTTTTATTTTAATATATATTTAAGTATGGTTAGTATAATTTTAATTATTTTAATATCAAATTTCTATTATTCAAGAATGGCGTGTGCTTAATTGCAGTGGATAGTTTTATTTTAATATATATTTAAGTATTGTCAGTATACTTTTTAATTATTTTAATATCAAATTTTTATTATTCAATAATGGTATATGTTTAATTGATAAGTTAAGTTGTTAATAAATGGGGTTATTTTTTGAATAATTGTAAGGAGAGGTGGAGGGAGATATCAAGATAGTAGGGTAGGGTTTTTATAGATAGCTAATGTTTATTAATATGACAGAGTATAGATTAAAGGTGTAGAATAATAGGAAATCATGAATTAATGGAGAAGATTGGCACCCAAAGCGATGAGCAAGAAGCTCTGACCCAAACTTAAAGAGAAATGAAATGGTGGTGTAGGAAAGGATTCAAATGAACCAAAAAACCAAGAAGCACATGAACTAACTAAATAGAACGCAAATAAAGGGATAAATATTGGTGAATGGAAAAAATGGTGGTGAGCCCAAGATATGAGGGCACATTCCCCTACATTGGAAGCTATATCCAATATATGAAGGGTCATGCAATAATGGGGAAATTCATGAGCATGTGGTTGTTGAGATAGCATTAACCACATGAGTTAAATAATATGGTGACTAAAAAGGAAAATAGGTCTATAAATGACATCAAAGGGTTCCTTCACAATAAGCTTTGCTAGTATGGAGGACCTAAAGTGAGTTTTTGAATAAGGACCCTATTTCTTGAACTTGAATGACGTACATCTACAATATTAGATAGAGAACTTCTCATGAGAGATGGAATATTTCACAAAAGCTCCAATTTCAATCTATTTGTACTCCTTGGCGCTACAATTTTGGGATGAGAAGACCCTAGCAAGGATTGGAAACACTTTGCAAACTTTTGTGAAAACCTTAGAGGTAATGAAAATGGGCCACTACACATCTTATGTCCATATTCATGTGTAAATTAACATAGTAGGACCCCTCCTAGGCTTGATATTAGCATTATATCGACATAATGAATGGATCCAAACATTGGATTATGAGCATGGACCTTTCAGACGTAGAAAAGCTCATGAAAATGATCATTTGTTTAGAGATTATAGAATTTTTTTTTTTATAAAATATGACAAACAAAACTAAAAAGAAACAAAACAAAGAAGGCTTTGTAAGTGTCAACCAAGAGAAATTTTGGGAAAATAATTAGCAAATTGGCATCCCAACAAGAGGCTAATAATACAAATAGTTTATAGGTATTACATAGATAGTAGAAGGTGAACCAAGTTGTGTAAAACCCTCAAATCTAGAAATGGGAATGGGTTTACATAGTAATTTAGATCTAAATCTCCTTAAAAGGTAAAATATTGATGTAGAAAGGCCACTATGGACTTAAGCGAAGTTGAAACAAAGGTTCAAGAGATATGTCCTATGACATACCCCTTATGGATCTTGGAGGAGTAAAATGAAATGTAGGACATGGAACAAGAATATGACATCCAAGAATTGGTGGAGATACATGTTGAGCAATGGATAAGTGATATGTTGGAGGACCAACTTAAACAACTACATAAAGAAATAATAAAGTGAAAAGTAAAAGGAAACACCTCAATCCAACACAAAAAGGATATCAAAGGATTGGGTTCAAAATGAATCCTTTGAAACAACAATACAAAGCAATAATAGGGGAAAAAAGAAGAGGGGGGAAATCTTCCAAGAAAAACCTAGAGGAACACTTCTAGTGGATTCTGGATAGACCATAAGCCTTTTGAAGAAGTATTTTCCCTCACAACCCAAGGTTTAAAATCAAATTTACTTCGTGGAATATCAAAGGCCTAATTTTCCTTCAAAACACAAGCTCCTCAGTGTTGATTTGTGTAGCTTGGGAGGTGATCCCACAAACCCTCAGTTACTAGGTTTGTGAGGAGTTGACCCACAAAAGTGCTTTGTGGGAAGTATACCCAAGAGATGGGTTTTGTACCTAAAGTTGTGGGCATGAAACCAAGTGTAGAAAATGATATTGTATTCATGGATGCATGAGGGGCACCCTTGATGGTCTAAGGGGCACCTAGGGCATCATGATGTGGTGAAAGGAGAATGAAATGGAATTTATTTTTAATGTTAGTGGTGTTTTCATGTTTGGTTCAAGTTGACTTGACCACTATGACATGACCTGTCGTGGAGGATGATACCACCATATATCACTATAAATAAAGATGAATTCAAGCTCATTCTCACATATCCACAAGTGAAATTTAGCAATGAAAGAAGCAAAAAAATACTGCAAGCCTCCAAGGAGTCGAGTTTGCAAGAAGGGAAGGATGAATTAATGTTCTAATCTTGTGATTTGAACTGGCCAAGTTATGGAGGATTATTCATGGGAATTCTTGGCCAAGTTTTATTCGTATGAACTTTGGTTAATCCTATGAATTGGCCAAAGTTTTACAGCTAGAAAGAGAGGGTCGATACCCAAGTTTAGGATGGAAGGTGAGACTGAGTATGTGATGAGGTTCCTCAAGTAACAATGAGTAGATTTCAATGCCTATGGAGGGTTTCATCACAATGAAAAAAAGGTTTCTTATATGTCTAATATGTCTAATATTGGAGTATGGGTCTGAACTATTGAGGACTATGTATTAGGCCAAAAAAATCAAACTTCCAGGTGCCCAGATTCGTGGAGCTTTGGGAGTTGTGTCAAGTTTCCAGAGAGGTATGTTTTTTCTCATGTTCTTGGTCTAATTGCTATGGTGGAAGGGTTGTTCCTCAAATGTATAGGACAATAGTTTATCAGTCCATAAGTATATTGAATAAGGGAAACTTGTCACTGTTAAGAGGGAATTCTTTGATGCCCCAGTTTAGTATGTTTCTATGCATGAACAAGCATCCTAAGTTCAACTATAAAGCCTTTCCTAATAGAAAGTTTGGACAAAGATAGGGTGAGATGATAGGATGGTTGTCACAAAGTGAAGAGATGTGGGAAATATCAAGGAGAAGGTGTGATGAAGTAAGCCCTAGATCAGTGGACTATGTGAGGGTTGTTGTGATGCCTTAGTTTAGTAAATCTTGTGATAAAAAGGTTGTGTACAACAAGCCCTATGTTTTCATCCTTGGAGCAACCAAGAGACAGAAAGAGGGAAAATTAGATGTGCCTTAGTTTTGGTCCTAGGAGTAGCCAGGAGATAGTGACTGGGTAGCTAATTCAAGTCCTTATGTGCAACATACGTTGATGGAGGAGAGTTTTTGTTAGAGGGTAGATTTTGAAGTCCCTTAGAGCAGGCTTATTGGAGGAGGAAAATGACTACTAGAGGGTAGATATATGAGCCTAAGACTAGTCACCTTTAGAGAAACTAAGAGATTGATAGTGGTAGTTTGAGCGGCTGAAGATGCATATAGGGTTTGAGTAGAATATGTACTTGTGAGCAGCAAAGGTGGTGACAATCGACATACCATAAGTGTTCAAGGTACGTGGAATGAAAGGGATATGGAAGCGCTATATCAGCAAGTAAGTTAAGTGTATCTTTTTCATGGTAGATTGGTAGACATAAATTATTGACTTTAAGCCCTAGTCATTATTATATCAAGGCTAATTGTAAGGGAAATGATACCTGGTATGAGAGACCTATTTTTTTGTTTTAAAGATTGTAATATAAAAAGTTTTGGATTAAAAATTGTCATGTGAAATGAGTTGATTCACTATTGTATGTGTTATGTTGTGTAAAAGGCTTGTGTTATGGCACTATGGTGTGTTTGTGATCGTGTTATGAGACATAAACCTTATTCTGAAGTGTCGAGGAAAAATAAACACTTAGGAAATGGATATACCAAGAAAAACCTAGTATTTAGTGACTACATGAACTAAATGTAATAAAGAATCCATGTCCTACATATCTTGAAAAATATGAAGGCATTATGAAACAATATCAATGGAGGAAGATGGAGGATCCAGAGGATTGGTACTCCATCAGAATTTATGTCTACTAAATATATAAGCCCAAATGAAAACCCTAAGAATATTCTTAGTCATATAAAAGATAATTGGTTCCACCAAGTATAGACATATCACAAATTCATATGCTCCTCCCATCTGAGCCATGAAAAGGGACTTCCTAGACACAATCCACCTATGGTGCTTGTCCACTCAAAATAAAGTGTTGATCATAAGAGGTGACTTCAATATGCTTACATCCCTTAATAAAAATGAAGTAGGAGTTAGGAGATTGGAACCAATGAATTATCCACCTAGAGAATGAAACACCCAATATTCTATGACTGCATGAAACCAAATGTGATAAAATTATCCATTTCCAAGTAGCACCAAAAATATGGAGTCATTGTGAAGCAATTTTGGGAAAGATGTATAGATGATCTAGAGGATTAGATTCCCTTTGCAATCTAAATTTACTAAAGATAGAGGCCCAAGTAACAACTCTAACAATCTTTTTCTCCAAATACAAGACTCATGGTTCCACATAATAGGGATATATTATAAATTCTATGGCCCTCCCACCCCATCCATGAAAAAGGACTTCCTAGATACACTCCATCTATTAGGCTCTTCCACTCAAAACAAATTATAGATAATTGGAGGAGACTTAAATATTATTACTTATTTTGATAAAAATAAAGGAGGAGTTAGGAGTTTGGAACCAAATAATTATCTACCATGAAAAAACCAACATTCTACTATCCACCTTTTGGGCTCTTACACATAAAATAAATTGTGGGTCATTGGAAGAGTCTTCAATATTTTTACCTCCCTTGATAAAAGGAAATAAGGAGTTAGGAGTTTGGAACCAAATAATAAATATTTTAGGAACATGATTGAGAGGCTCTACCTTGTTGATGTACCAACTAGTAATGGTAAGTATAATTGGAAAATATATATGAGGAGGGATCCATCAAATAACAATTTGACTAGATTTCATAGTCTTTGAAACCATATTCCAAACAATTCAAGCTATATCAACAATATTTTTTCCTTTCATATGCTCTAATTAGTCACACCATTTTAATCTCTTGGGAAATAAATATCAAAGCTTGACCAAAGCTATTTAATTTTGGAATTTTGATGGAGCACCCTAACTTCCTCCGAAACATAGAAAAATGGTGGCAACAGAAATCAAACTTGTATCGATTTAAGATGTATTAATTCCAACAAAAATGAAATACTTCAAATCCATAATAAAAGTTTGAAACAAGGAGGTATTTGGAAAACAATTTGAGGATAGGGACAAATTAGAAAAATAAATGATGAGGGTGCATGAAAATATAATCCAAAAAGAGTGGTAGAGGACCTCAATATGAAGGAGGAGATGCTCAATATAAATATTAGTCAAAGAGATAAACAATATAACAAATAACAGAAACAAAAATCATGAATATGATGGCTAAGGGAGGGGGACAAGGACACCATCTTTTCCATAATTCACTTCTTAACATAAGAAACATAAATAACATTGTTTCCCTCAAAAATTAGTAGGAGAAAAACTAGAGGAGCTCAAGGACATTGAAAATGAGTTGAAAAAATTACTTCAACCAAGTCTTGAAAGAACCTAAAGTTGGATAGAAAAATATATTCTACTCAATTCTAGACGTAACCCCCTCTCTCGTATCTCCTAATCAAAATCATGCTATGACCTAGCACATCTTAATGAAGGAATTGGAAAGCATGGTTAAAGAGAGGTAATTGGGAAATCTTCGAGACCTAGTGGCTTCACAATGAATTTCTTCTAGGCTTATTGTAGGATCATTGGTAAGGAGGTGTGGGAAGTGTTTGAAGAATTATGAACATTGGGAGAAGATCCTTCAAATTTCAACACACCTTCACAACCCCACTACTCAAGGAGAAAGAGGCAAATATGGTAGACAAATTACGATCCATTTGTTTATGTAATGTCATTTATAAATTCATTAGAAAGGTGATCACTAATATGATCAATCCCATTCGAAACAAGTGTAATATGCAACATTGTTTCTTAGTACTTGCCTCTTATGCAAAAAGTAATTGATAACTAAATTAAAGGAAACATAATAAAGAACTAAAATTGAATATAGGAAAATGCTTTCAGCAATGAAAAATCCTCCTCACTTTTACCATAACACATTTGAGGTTGGTGTTAAACAATCTACCATATAGTTCAACTTTATTAGTATTAATAAAATATTAATTTATTGATGAGCTTAATATTAAAACACAAATAACATTGGTGTTAAATAATCTACCATGTAGTTCCACTTTATTAGTATTATTAAAACATTAATTTATTAATTGGATTGTTATGTTTGATGGTTAAAAGAGGATTAGAAACATATTAAAAAATTTGTAATGTCAAACTTGTACATGAACATTATTTGGTTTACAAAATTAAAAATGATGAGAGCTCCTCAACTCAACAATGAATTCAACTTTTTTGACTGAAATTAATATATTACATACCTAAGTTTGATTAAAAGTGTCCGACAACTTTTAAAATCAGCATTGCATTCACATTTTTAAATTAATAATATGCAGTGTTGTTGTGGTATACAGTAACTTTAAAAAGGAGAAGATGGTGACTCCATGTCATTGTAATTACAGTAAATCAAATCGAAAAATGCTCCCCACACGCTTTGTCACAATACATAACAGAACACTTTGATTCATCCAAAATGATATTATCAGGTGCTCAAGTTTTCTTAAGAGTTTGGCATCTTTCTCCACATAGTTGTGCGTCGCCTAAATTTAAAAAACAAAAAGTTGTAAATATAATTAGTCCAATAATAATAAAAAAATGAATACTCAACATTTGGGTCGTACACAATGAAAGATTTTATATATAATATTAAGCCATATTTTCTCCCATCTGTGCTATAAGTGTAGTTATGAGATTTTTTTTTATTTTTTTAATTTTTAAATTATTCTTTTTTACAAATGAATTTTAAACTCATCAAAATCGTCATATTTATATCCATAGACAATTAAAAACAAATAAAATATTTTTAGAAAAAATTAAAATAATTTTTAATTTTCAAAAGTTTATTTTAAATAAATTTATCTGAAACATTATAAAAAAATTATAGTATTTTTTAAATTTAATAGAAGTTAAATTCATTTTACTTCCAATTGATTATAATATGTCCTTTTGACATATATAACAATATCATCTCACTTGAGCAAGGCAGTTTTGTGGATGGCATAGAAATCCTTGTCGTTATCATCCTTTCCCATAAATCTTTGCATTCTTTAAAAGTGAACAAGAAACCAACAATGCTCAATGCTCATTAAGCTGGATATGTCTAAGGCACATGACTGTCTCAATTGGATCTTCATCCAAAGAGTCCCTAGATCCTTTGGGTTCTCTTTTAAATGTCTCCTCTAGATGAGAAATTTGGTCTCCTTTGCTTTATTTTCCATTTTGGTTCATGGTTCCCCCTCTCAAACCTTTAGCCCTTTTAGGGGCATCTCTCAAGGGTATCTCCTTTCTCCCTTTCTCTACATCATCATGCTGGAGGGTCTAGGTCATTACATCAATAAGGATGATGAATATTTTTTCCCAAATCACTAATGGACACATTTCCCCAAGTTGTTGACGAAAATTATTGTTGTCCATTCCATGGAAAAAAAATTGTCTAAGCCATAATCCTTGAACTATTTGCATGCCTCTTGTCCTTGCAAGCATGGATTATGCATGTGAATTTTATCAACTTCGTCCTCCACATAATACACATGATCATCTCTAAGTTTATATATCAATGACCTTACTATGAAACTTCACCTTCCATACTATGTTATACACTATGCTGCATCATCTTTGATATATCCCATCCTCCATTGTGGGTTGTAGTAGATTAGCATCTATACAAACATTTTGTATAAATACACATTTACAAAGACAATCTTCCATGTCTTTTTCCACCATGACAAGTCTCTCTTCCGCTTGTCACACCATTCTTCTTTTCTTGTCAGCTCGTATCAGGCCTTCTCAAATGATTTATTGTTGATACGCATCAATAATGATAATGATCATTCAAATCAACAAATGATGAGGCATGGATCTAGCCTTTGCAATATTTCTTGCACAATCTCGAATGTAATCATGTTGTAGGGTAAGACGAGACTTTCATTGCATTATTTTAGGTTGGGATAATGCCCATACTCCCTCTAATTGAATGTGTGTACTATACTTGGTTCAAATCCCTACGGTCTGCATTAAATGTTGCGACATTTGAATTCATTGAGAAGTGGCAATGTTATAAAAAATTAATTTTTAATTATCTTTATTATCCCTATTGCGTCAGTGGATAAACTCAATCAATATTACATTGTCTTGGAATTACTTCTAGGGTTGACTAAAAATCAAAGTATTATTTCTAAAGTAAATATTAGGAAAGCAATTCAAAATATTTTATTGTATTTATCATGGATTCCATTGGATGTAGGCTCATTTCTCTTATTGTGTAATCATACTGGTTTGTACTCCTACTCCTCAGGTGATGGACTTTCGTACAATCTAGCCTACACATAGATTGATGGAAGTTATGATCATATTTTTCAGAGTAAGATAACTATAGGAAGAGTGTCCAAGTAAGATAATCGTACCAATATTTTACTCTAAAGCTCGTAGTTCCTGACATACCAGTGCTGAAATAATATTTTTAATGGTTTTGGGTTAAAATTATTTGTACAATGGGATTAAGCCATCTCAACCTCTTATAGGTAGTATCAAGGCTTTCTCTATTGTAGATTCTTTGGTTTTATGATGTAGTAAATGTTGAACAAACTTAGATACAAAAGCAACGCAATAGAATACGACACATCGTTCATTGTGCAAATTTGTCAAGGAAATTGTCACATACCTCCTTGACATGATACTAACAACCACCTACTATGCTCCAAGCACTAAATTTAGCTTCGATTAAATTTATATTCATTAGTTTTCACATGCATAAGTATTCAATCATCTTATAAACAAGGATAACACATGCAATTATACACATATGATTAAAGTTGCGACAACATAAAGAGTAAGGAGTCAACATACAGAACATCCTATGCAATTGAAGAAAATTAGATTAGCTGAAAGATTGTCACTTGGAAAATCGAGCATCACCTCCCAACCTAGAACTGACTTCCTCTAGTTCACCCCCAAGTTGAGAGTTCTTGACATGGATCAACTACTTCTTGTTGATCTCTTCAACGGGTATTTAATGCTCTCTTTCATGATATGGTTTCCTTTAGAGGCATCCCACTTTTATGGATCTTTTTATCCATTTGCCTAGGCTTTTCCCAGAAAAGCTCACCTTTCTCTCCCGCGAGGCTTTTCCCATAAAATCTTGCCTTTCTCTCCTGCAAGGATTTTATGTTTTCTTAAACTTAGCATCTTTCTCCAGCTAAGTAAATTAATGGATATTTATCTCCCATTCCATTAATCTTATCTAGAATTTGATCTAGAAGTCTTATCATGAAATAATTATCCATTCCCATTCACCAATGGGATTTCATTTGGCAAGAATCTCATCTCTTGGTATCTCATTTTCCAAGTGATTAGATTTGTTCTATTTATTTAATAATAAAGTATTTACTTTCATTGTTACACCTCAGACTTAGCTTTTTTGTTACAACTCAGTCTTAGCTTAGGTCTGGCATGATATAAACACGGTGTTACATACTCCCCCTCTTAAATTTACACTGTTCTTGGTGTATCACCGCATCTTATAATTTATTTCCTCCTTCACAAGTAGATATTTTTGAAATTATAGTTTCCCACAACCTTGCCACCTAAATCAAATCTTCCAATATATATATGTTACAAAGGAGTTATACCAACAATCTCTTTCAATTTCTACCTGTAACATTTGTTTCAATCAATTTTGTGAGAGACTTTAGATGCCTTTAAAAAAGTCAATTTTGTTTCCCATAGTTAATGTCATAACTTGATATAAAAATACTACTATTTGAGTAACTACGGGTTAATGTTGCCCGCCATTTGACTATGATTCCTCATATTCATTTTCATTATATTTACATAATAGGAATAAATACACATTCTTCTAATGCATTTGTGTTTTTTCCGAACACTTTCTTCCTACAGTGTCCCTGCATTAGTCACAACAAGTCAAACTAGCACATTTGACTAATCAACATGTATAAAAATATCGCATTAGGTTAGCACAAAACATAACCATAAAAATCATATGCAATCAACATAAACCCAATAATATATCACATGCATACTAAACTGAAATAAATCACTGATACTTATCCTTTAATCACTTCTTAACTTCCACTTATGTCTTTATTCTGCACGCACTCTGGATTGGTTTCCACACCAAACAATCACTCAGTTCCTTCTCCTAAACCATGTTCACATACACATATTGTGCATCACACACATACAACTATACACATCATCCAACCTCATGCAATACCTACATCCACACCAGTACCATATGTACCACATGTACACAGTATCACCCGTACAACGTGTACACAATACCAAATGTCCATAACATCACATGCACATGTACCTTATCCACATGTTTTCAAATAATGTTACTATAATTTAACATAAAATCAAGTCAATGCAAAACATTCCTTTATTTATTCACACTACCTTTAAGCAAGTCCAATGGAACCATGCTCGATTTGTCAATTGGGGAATAAGGAATTCATGGACCTATTCAATTTCTGTAACCAAAGCATAACTGAATAATTTTATGTCAAAGTATTCAAGTGCTTTTATTTAGCTAATCCTTTTCATGTATCTTGTGGTTGCAGGAAATTTTCAGCAAAATGATAACATAGAGGTAATCATGCATAATACAACTTTACAATACCAATAACTTTGAGTTTTGGGATTGAATCTGTCACTAGACAAGGTCTTAATAACAACGGAATATGACCTCCACCCAATCATAAAGCAAGCTTTTGATAGCTAATCTAGTATGGCCTTCAATATTATATTTGAAGTTTAATAACAACCTTAACCTTGTCTTTAGCCAAGAAAATAATTGTTTGGTACTGAAAAGTACACCACCCATAACCCAGTTATACCATATGATTTCCTATTTTCTCCTTTTTAACACTACTCCCAACACCTTGTTGGCCATGAATAATTCAGTGTATATCCAAAACTAATCGAACAATCAATATGCATGTACATACATCTATACATGAATCATAAGTGAAGGTTACAATGTTCTCAATTCCACACCCTCTAAGTTTTTAGGCACTATGTGTACCAGGGTGTGAACCTAGGTCATTTACATGTTGACACCTCACCTTAAACATTAAATCACCCCTGGAAGATAAGAGAATATAACTCATTTATCAATTATCAATTTCATTAACATGAATTCCCATGTTGTTTATGCAACAATTGTTATGTTTCCATATTCAAAACCAAACAACACTATCAATGCAATCTGACAGGTAGATTTCCCCAATATTGCTTGGTAGGAAATAGTGGTACAAAATATGCATCCCAGATTGTACGATTGTGAATTAATTTGAATGGATTTCTAGATACCAAATATCTTTGTGCACAACAATCTCGATTACCAGTACCACTTAGCCATCAATATGGTGGAATCATCCTATTAATTTAGCAACGAGCTGTTGCATGGTTTGTTATCCTCTCTCTTCATCACCTAGACATTTTATATGTCACACCTTACTTGATGCATGTATTATTTTACTACTAGCATAATATCCTTAGATCATCATAAGATGTATTAATGTGAAACCTTTTGGTTTACCAAATTTTTTTTAATTAATTCAAACAAGTCATGCTCTGAATCTAATGTACACTTCGTGTTAGTCATTAGGCTGCTATGAATCTTATGTGGCCTTCTGCGGCCCTCTTATAACAATCTGCGACCCTCTTATTGTGTTACATCTGTGGTGTGTCGACCTTGTGGTTGCCGTCAGTTGGCCTGGGCCTCCTGGCTCTTTTTTCTTTTTTCTTTTCTGTTTCTTGTGGGGCTTTATTTTTCACGGTGGCTTCTCGTCATCTCCTATTTCAGTGATGTTTTTTGGGGGTAGTTTGCTGGTGTGTCTACTCGGTTTGAGTCATCTTCATTTCACACCTTCCTTCATAGTTGTGGCCGCAGTCATCTGCCTGAGGTCTACCGTGGTATTTGTGGGGATTTTATAACGATTCTTTTTATAAGGCCCAGATCTGGGCTTATTGTTATGGTTGTCTAGGTAGCTTGTGCCTAATTGTGTCTGCGTTGCAGCTGGATATTACATCTGAGACACAAATATGAAAGGCCTGTGTGGCTCCCTTTTGTAAAAAATTTCAGAAAAATTTTATACTCAGCAGGAGAGCATTCTCTAGATGGCTCCCAGCTTCGCGAAAATAGCTACTAGCTCAGTTCCATCCACCTCTAGGGGGCAAGCTCCTACCCATATCGTCAGTGAAGCCCCAGCTCCCACTGTCCAGGTGGTCCAAGCCTCACTTGATGAGGCTTTGAAGTTCTCTGAAAGTGCCCTAATCTACCGATTCAATGGCTTTTGGCCATAGCCAACAGCTCTCCACAGTTGGATCTTGGAGGTATGGAAGCCTGTAATTCCTTATGCAATTAATATATACTGCTATGCTAGGGGTTTCTTAATAGTATATTTTTAAAACCCTGAAAGCAGACAATGTATTCTAGATTCCAACCCTTGGTTTTAGGAAAACTGAGGCCTATTCATGAAGCCATGGAACCCATCATTCGATCCCTCAACAGTAGTCATAACCTCAGCACCAGTTTGGGTGAGATTGCCAAACCTACCCTTGCATCTCTGGAATTTATCTTTGCTAAAATCCATTGGAAATGTAATCAGGAAAATTTACTGCAGGTGCCCAGAAATAGATGAATATGCTAGAACCACCTATGCACGCATCTGTGTGGAAATGGACTTCAGCACCGGATTCCCAGCTAAAATACACCTAACAAGTAAAGACTATGTGTGGAACTAGAAACTTGATTATGAAAGCTTCCTCTTCAGATGTCGATGCTGCTTTGAGACAGGCCACCTAGCCAAAAATTGCCCAAAAGCCTCCCAGAAAAATTCAGCTAGAAAAAATCACCACAGATCTACATGGTGGGAAGGGGCACTAAAAGAACACTAGACTGTCATCAAATAAGAATACTCTCGAGAAAACTCTGAATCACAAGAAATCAGGCAAGAAAGAAACAACTGTAATGACACATCATTAATATAGAGAGCACGAGAATATTAGCATGCATACGATGCATGCATATGATAGCTACATATGCATGTATCGCATGCACTGCACTAGTAGCTATATTTTAAAAATTGCTTAAAATATTAAATATCCTGACACTCCTTCATATAGAAAAGTCGCATTCGGCCATTAGCTCATATTACTTAATACCTCATGATTAATGAGCGATTACCAATGATATTAAGTTTAAAAGTGTAAAGTACATGGGTTATAAAGAAAATAAATGTAAAGAATTATTTAAATTCTTAAAAATCTGGTTATATAATTATCTATTTTGAGCAATTTTTAAATAAAGTATGTGAATGATTTAATAAAGAGATAAATTAAATCAAATAAAGCCCCTATGTATGAACTTAGGACTTTTAATTTAAACATATAAAAATCTTAATAAAATTGAAATGGCACATATCAAATATCCTTAAGAAAAGATACGAATCTGCATGTTGAGAGGTGTCGTTGAGGAGGGAAGCGGTGGGCTCATAGGTGGAGAGAGCAACCACCGCTAATAATCGGTACATAAGAAGAGGCCGAGAGGGAAGAAGGGGGTCTGTGTTCTTGGCCTGAGAGGCTATTTGCTGTGAGTAGGAAAACTGATTCGGGTGCTGTTGAGAGGAGGAAGGAGAAATTTATACATACTGGTTATGAATTGGAGCTATTGAGCCTTGCTTGTTTTGGAAGTTTCTGGGCACGGGGGAACGGTATGCATCGGTTGAGAAGCATACTGGATCGAGTATCTAGGTATATTCGGTTTGGCTGGGTGGTTTTTGGTCATTCGGTAATGAGAGCGCTGGAGCAGTTCTGAAGCACCCTCACCGCAACAGCCGTAGCAGGCCAGGTAAGTACTTCATCAAATCAATAATACCATTTCAAACAGTTCAGTAATTTTTACAGTTTCACAGTTCAGTAATTTTTACAGTTTCACAGTTCAGAGATCTTTACAGGTTTACAGTTTAGTTAATGACTCTTTAATTTAGCACAGTCATTACAAATTGTTTTTGTCATTACAAATTGTTTTTGCAAGTACTTCATCAAATCAATAATACCATTTCAAACAGTTCAGTAATTTTTACAGTTTCACAGTTCAGTAATTTTTACAGTTTCACAGTTCAGAGATCTTTACAGGTTTACAGTTTAGTTAATGACTCTTTAATTTAGCACAGTCATTTAGCACAGTCTTTTTTTTTTTGTCAAAAAGAAAATTCCTCTGAAAGCATTTTAGTTTGAAGCTTACAGACATCTTTATATAAATTATATAAGATCTGGATTGCATTGGATAACTATTTAGTAAGATGGTATGCCCCTCATGGTTTTGAACCATTATCTGTTGTTGTTTATAGTCTAATCTAGCCTTTCTCTGGTCTTCTAACCTTAATGTTTGGGTCTATCAGCTACCTTAGTGTGTATCTCTAAATTGATAAGGTGACTATTACTCTGTCCCTTCCGGTTCCTAGGGATAATTGTAGTTTTGATTTCTACCAGAATTCTGCAGTTACCTCTGTGAATTGCTTATACCTAGAACCCTTTTGCTTTTAAATATATGGTTATGCCGCTTAGCTTTTATCTAAAAATCTGTTGAAAATTAGATTCATCCTCTATCAAGCGGAAATGTCCTTGAAAATTAGACATGTTCTTTACCTATTTTATTTTGGATCATTTTGAAAACATTTAGGGTGAATGTAACTTTGATTTAAGTTTGTCAACATTTTCATTTCCCTGATATTTATACGAGTTTCCTAAAGTCCTTACAGTCCCTGGGTGATGTAAGCACCTACATGATATTTGCAACATTGTATGATATACTTAAAATTATTCAAAAAGACATAGATTTAAAGCAGATGCTACTTGAAGCTGTGAATTCCTTCATGATATGATATGGACTCCTTGATGCTGTGATTTCCTTGAGGATATGGACTTCCTGATGGTGATAATATGGATGAGATTAACTCCTTGAAGAGTTGAACAAAAGGAGTTGACATATTCTCTAGAGATAAGTACTTTCTTGAATCTTTTGATGTTATTCTCTTGTATTTGTATACTTTGCTTGGATGGATTCGTTTTTATTATTATTTATGCTCCTATAACAAACAATGGGTAATGATGTTTATATTCTTACAATCTTCTAGATGTTCATTTTAAATGTTTAGTCATCCTCCTTTATAATTACTAGGGGACTCACTCCTCTGTACCTGTCATCAGCGTAGATATTTCTCTTTGACTTCTCGACATAGGAGATATATTTGAGTTTGTATAAATTATTCTATGAGACCTTTCTTCAAGTTTGTATGAAAACTTCTGTAGGTGTTTTCTTAATAGTTTTTACTTCAGAAAATATATATATATAGTGGACAAATAACATTCAAATGAGACCTCTAAAGAGTCACATATAATATCTTCCTTACTCAAAAATTACCCCAAGTGACTGTGTACCTGTTAATTGGTTTCTGAACTAATCAAATTCTTTTTGCATTTTAGCCCTTATTTCTTGCTCCTTATTGATGATCGCATTTTTATCTACTAATTCATCCTTGAAATCCCTTATCTCATTATCCGTTATAGAAAGCATCTTTTTGAGATTTTCAATTTCTTGATATTAAATGCTTAGACGTGACAAAGTCTCTGCTAACTTCTCTAATGGATCCCCCTCTGTAGTCGTTTCTTCAGTAGTGATTACTGCACATATATGCTCACTCTTCTCTTTTACTTAACTTTGGATCCTATTTTCATATCTGGTTATTTTGGTCGATAATCAGGGATAGCAATTGTTGTTTCTCTTTCTGTACTGTCTCTGGTGTTTGAACATGTTCTAGAGCTGATATTTTGAGTTTTCTCCTGAGCACTTGAATATCTGTAACTCTTGGTCTAATCAAGGCTTGTATTGAAGAGGAATCATTTGGATTTGCACCCAATTTGATTACAATCTGCTCCAAATTATCTATTCTCATCTGTTTTGTTTTTCGTGGAAATTTTCTTCTTGTTTCAGCTAGTTGGTCCTTTGGTTAACATATTTTCTAATTTTAAAGCATTAGTAGATGTATTAGCTAAGCTTTTGCATAACATTCAGACCTAATTTAGCAAATAGATAAGTGATGAATACAACCTGAGCAAAGGTTCCATGAGCATAAATTCAACCCATAGGGTCAAGGTATTGAAAGAGCACTACTATTTAAACAAAGAGCAATGTTCGGTGTATTATTGTTAAAGGAAATGTTCAGTTCAGAATATGTTCCCCAAACGTGTTGCATACCATACTTGAGCTAGGTATTTCAATCAATTTATATATAAAAGAACACAACAAGTAACAGTATTGTTAAAAAGAAGGAATTGAGATTTGTCTTTGCTAATGACTATCCATATGATGCATTTTGTTACCAAGTAAGACAATAACCCAGTTAGTTGTTACTGGAGCAAACACATTTCAGATCAATGAAAGTTTGGAACATAACGATATGTGCTCGTAAGATCAAATATCAAGTGTCAGTTAGCAATTTAAAAGTCATGAGTCTTATGCACAAACAATACACGAAAGAATGATTATATTGTGAAATATGAAAGCTAATGACATGAATAGATTATGGCAAGGTATGTTATACTTTAGATAACATGTATGAAATATACATAAGCTATGTGTTTTGAAAATATTAACGCACATGTTATAAATGCATGGACAAGTGTTTATGATTGCAGATAAAATCTCATTACCGAAATGACCACGTGATGACAGAAACTTCAGAACAATTAAGGCTCAAAGAGATTCCATGATAGGGTATTAACCCGGATTCTACTGGGAGGGGTGGAGGTGTTTCCCACCGTCTATCCTTCGAACCCTGGAGTCATGGGAGGACTGTGCGAGTCACGCTCCCCTAGACGTGTGATGATGACTGCCAGATGCCTATTAGGGATCAGGTCGGTATAGCCAACGCTGTCACCCTTGGAGTTTATGAACGGTAAGGTCAGTATAACTGACACCATGGCATACTCCAGTAGAGGACGGATAGGATGGGAGCGGAAGAGATTAGGAAGGATAGGATGATGTAGTGATAGCCTGGGGGGGGGCCTGATGAAGTAAAACATCATCATTAAAGTTATAGACCTAAAAGTATTCAAAACGCCAATTTTATAGCGGCCTCACATTAAGTAAGAGTTTAACCTCAATACACAATCCGATCAAGAATGTACTAATCACTATTATAAGTATTGAACTCTAACTTCGAGACGAAGTTTTCTGAAGGAGGGGTGTATGTAATGACCCATCATTAATATAGAGAGCACGAGAATATTAGCATGCATACGATGCATGCATATGATAGCTACATATGCATGTATCGCATGCACTGCACTAGTAGCTATATTTTAAAAATTGCTTAAAATATTAAATATCCTGACACTCCTTCATATAGAAAAGTCGCATTCGGCCATTAGCTCATATTACTTAATACCTCATGATTAATGAGCGATTACCAATGATATTAAGTTTAAAAGTGTAAAGTACATGGGTTATAAAGAAAATAAATGTAAAGAATTATTTAAATTCTTAAAAATCTGGTTATATAATTATCTATTTTGAGCAATTTTTAAATAAAGTATGTGAATGATTTAATAAAGAGATAAATTAAATCAAATAAAGCCCCTATGTATGAACTTAGGACTTTTAATTTAAACATATAAAAATCTTAATAAAAGTGAAATGGCACATATCAAATATCCTTAAGAAAAGATACGAATCTGCATGTTGAGAGGTGTCGTTGAGGAGGGAAGCGGTGGGCTCATAGGTGGAGAGAGCAACCACCGCTAATAATCGGTACATAAGAAGAGGCCGAGAGGGAAGAAGGGGGTCCGTGTTCTTGGCCTGAGAGGCTATTTGCTGTGAGTAGGAAAACTGATTAGGGTGCTGTTGAGAGGAGGAAGGAGAAATTTATACATACTGGTTATGAATTGGAACTATTGAGCCTTGCTTGTTCTGGAAGTTTCTGGGCACGGGGGAACGGTATGCAACGGTTGAGAAGCATACTGGATCGAGTATCTAGGTATATTCGGTTTGGCTGGGTGGTTTTTGGTCATTCGGTAATGAGAGCGCTGGAGCAGTTCTGAAGCACCCTCACCGCAACAGCCGTAGCAGGCCAGGTAAGTACTTCATCAAATCAATAATACCATTTCAAACAGTTCAGTAATTTTTACAGTTTCACAGTTCAGTAATTTTTACAGTTTCACAGTTCAGTAATTTTTACAGTTTCACAGTTCAGAGATCTTTACAGGTTTACAGTTTAGTTAATGACTCTTTAATTTAGCACAGTCATTACAACAACTCTCAAGACAAGCAGGGGGAAAGCCCCACCCAACAACAAAAGAGTGAACTTGACAACCCCTCAAGCATCAACAATTATGAGGATTCGAATACCGCACAAAATAAATCTTCATTTAATAGCAAAGCAAATCTCCTAGACCAAACTTCTTCTCCGACTATCTTCAAAAGGATGAACACAATAGATCGTGACTCCAAGACACCAATGTCCCAAGAACCAGAAGAGATGAAGGATATGAAATATAAAGAAAGTTGGAAGACCGTAGAGAAAAAAAAAGAAAGATACAACACTAAACTCGCCAAGAAAGACGAGGATCCGGACAATTAAAAACTAAGAAAATTATAGGTCCGATAGACAAATTTGGTCTTAGTTGATGTTAACCACCACCACCACCACCATCATCATCATCATCATAATATTTTTGTCATTTATGTTCTCATAAAGCATGTATACTTTGTTTATATATATTAGAAGCAGACAGATCATTTTTTAATCTTATAAATTTCCATAAGAAGTACATTCATAAGATCTACAATCATTCTAATGGAAGCATATTTTTCTTGCTGTAGATTTTGAAAGGTCCCTATTTGTGAGAAACGCATCTATATTTGGATTGATATGCACCTCCAAGTTGTGAAGTTTGAGGTTGCATATCTTGAGTTGCAATAATTGGCACATTATAATTTGAGTGAACTTGAGAGCGTGCCCTTCAGCTTGTATTTAATATTGTCTTACCGCTATTAATCGAGAAGCACCAGGAGTTGCTTTTACACTCCCATCCTGTATTTATTCTAGATGTACTTTTGGGTGCTAGTCCCATTGACCTACTTATGAAGGTCATAAAATTATTAATGTATGATGTCTTCTTCAACATGTATATAGTGAGTTGTATTACATGTGTGCATACACTTCACAACTCTGACCCTAGTTCCTCATAGATTGGAAAAATAACTCATGCTTCTTGTATATCTCAGTTACAATTATTAGGATATTACTTTATGCAAAAAAGAAACTTGTAAGATCCAAACTATGAAAATCAATTTAAATATGCATGTTACTACTGAATATTTGAATAATGACCTGGTAAGGTTTAGTTCCCTTCAACAGTGTATATTTGGAGCATTTTCCCAATAAGGGTGAATTAAACGGTTCAACTAGTGGCAAAACCACATCCAAAATGAACTGCATCATTACATGTAGATGCACCAATTAACACAAAAATATTAAATTGAAAGACAATTTTAAAAATACATAGTCTCATACCACATACAGAGACCTGTCTTTCATGAGCTTAACGATATTTCATGGGAAACTTCATGAATAGATACAATTAAAGAAAACCTTCAGAATTTGTTCTAGGATGGAAACCAATTAATTAACCATCAATTTCTACTAATGTTGATAGAATGTCATGAACTTATTTCATGTGATTTATATAGATTCCCTCTATATATTTTTATCTTTGATTTTTCCTCATGTTGGCCATGATATATGGAAAGAGCACTTGTCATTTTATCTATTTTTGTTTGTCAGTTACCTCATCAGGATTCAATGTTTCTTCCCTTAATTTTTCATCCTTTGTTAAGATATCTAGGAGAATAAACTTAATCTCATTAAGCTATGTCCTTGGATAGATTATTTTTAGCAATCACCCAACTCATAATTTAATTTTAATATAAGAAACTAATATGATGACAATATGGAAGAAGAGACCTATTGGAATGCAGTTAAACATAGGATTCAACATTCTTTAGCCACAATTACTCCTTTCAACACTTGCATTCATATTTATATGACATGATGTCCATACCACTAAAATCCATCATCCAACTTTCAATACAATAACCATACTTTACAAATATTACAAATTTTTTCATTCATGTAGCTCTACTATAAACATCTAAAACTAAGTCTATCATGTGTAAGTATCTTAAACCAATTTTAAATCATGGTAATTAGTGAGAATTTGTGTCATCCATGCATGTAAGCACACCATGAAGCTCATTGTAAGCACACAAATGAGCCATACATTATTATCATTCATCCACAACACTCATCGTATGCAAAACGAGAAAGGATGAACTTACAACCTTCAAAGCATAATGTAATCATGCAACTCTAAGGGGAAAGTATTCATACTCTTATGGGATGCTTGATGCATAAAAAAAATAGCTCATGTAAACTATACACACACATACATAATTACTCCTAATTTAATTACTGCATCTGAAAATCACTGAAATTCTGACTCATAATAAGAGACATCTTATTTAGTAGAATAATTAATTTTCCTGAAATAATCACCCTTCAAAAACTGTCGACTATGGGGTTTGAAACTACATGAATTGATGCGCATATGATCTTAATTTTCCCCCCTTAACCACTCGGGCAATTGAAATTATTTAGGTGGAAATTATGATGGCTTTTGGATGCCTGAAATATGGAGATCCATGTGCATAAAAGTGAGTGTGTCCAGCGACTCAGTTATTTCCTAGGTGCATCACTGTGAGAATAGCCAGCTACTCCACTTAGTGTCATTTGGATTGTGAGGCTCCACACATGTCTCAACCTCACCCTCTAGGGTGCTAGATGTTCGACAATGCAAATATTTGCTCTTTCGAGCTTGTAATTTCTGCGGCGGTTAGCTTGGGGACTTTTCTCAGTCAGCATACTGAGAAACATTGACGCACCTCACCTCCCTACCTCTCCAGGTTAGCATAGGCATCATTTAAAATAGTGGTGAAAATAAATATGAGACATAACGTATTGGACATGACAGGATTTCAAATTCGACTTAAATGAAAACCAATTCATAGCAAAATTCTTCAAGTTTCTTTTGATAAATAAAAATAGTTCGTTCGAAATTCTTGCTTGATCTTTATCTGGGTTCCACTGCATTTATTGAAGCGGTAATTCACCTTCCAAGAATATATCATCACAACCCCAAGCAGAAAATGACTAGACAGGTGGAGTTCAATTGCACCTCAGGAAAAAGAATAGAGTCAACATAGACGTTGATATATGTGTCTGAGACCTGGTTCTTCTTGAGCTTGCGCTCCAGGTGTGCTGTGATCCATATGGTTCCAAGAGGCCCTTTCTTAGCTAATATGGACTGCGAATAAAACATATTTAGAGCCTTTGAACCCTAGCAGGCTTCAAGTATCTGCGAAATCCTCTCTTTTTTTGAACAATAAATTTTCCTGGGGAGAGCTTTGATCTGGTGACATCAGCAGCAACCTTACTTCTTTAATCAAGGAGAAGGAATTTGTGAGAATTCGGCAGCCTGTATTTCTATAAATCCTAACATCTAAACCGACTAAGAAGCTCTGATCACTCCAAAGTCGTCGACCCCATCGTTCCCCTTCTGACCCCTAATCGAAAAGGAGATGAAACTCGATACCAATGAATGGGTATGGGGAGTATTTATACGTGGATGCCGCCACAGGGCCACTAGTGAAACACACTCACCTGCTCGAGGAAAATACTTCACAGGTTTCCCTCACAATAGAGGGTAAACCCGGTGTCCATAAACTCAGACCCAATAACATAATGGATACATGAATCTTTAAAATGATCTTGTTGATCCCAATTATGTGTAGCCTTCGTGTTCCAAACCTACAATGCAAAGGTAAGATAGAGCTAAGAACCAGTTGTCAATGTGAGGATCGGGATAAACATTATCCAATTGGCTACTTTTATGGGCATGTCAATGCAGATAACCATTATCCAACTAAATGAGTTTATGGGCGTAGAGTATTCACAACAATTTAGCTGTTTCTAGAATGGGTATGCTCATGATTTGGTACAGATGTGCAATCTTGATCTGTAATCGTACATGAACGCCTCCAAATGAGGGTATAAGTGGAAAGGTGACAATGTAGGTGGAAAGGGAAACAACAGTCCTTAAGGTGATTTTCTCCCATTGGGAAGGTGTTGTTATGCTTTAAACTACCAATAACATACGCTCCCTGAAATTAACATAACCAAGTGTGGCTTAGAGGCTCAAAGGCATGGGGTTTTGTAAAGCTTTAGAAGCAGCAACTTAATTCAAGCAGGGGCAAAAAATATCTATCGAATAGAACAATACGTTGATAAAACCAACACCTTGATTGTCCTTCTTGAGTGTCAAGACTTCTCAGATATTTGAATTAGTGTAGAATGACACCTCCCTAAATTATTATACCATTTGTAAAATAATGATTACAGTAGATGAAAGTAACTGCTAATTTGAATTTCATCAATTCATTTTTTAATTTCAATCATATCGCTTAGGTCTCGTAAGCTTGCCACACTCCATTTAGAAAAATTTACACAGATTGCATCATATACATGGCCAAGAGAAACCACAGTATATTCGACAGGCTGATATTTGGTTGCAACCCTCCATTCACTCATCCTATGTATATTATTAACATAATATATATTACAACAAATTTTTTTCAATATTTCTGAATCTCAAATTATTTAAGGTGATGATCAATCATAGTGACACTATCATAATCCTTACACCTTCAAGGATATGCATGATAGTATGCATGCATGTGTTGTTGTCCTTAAAAGGCTTAGTGGATTACCTCCATCTATTATTGAATGGATGCAAATCATTTTCTTTCTTGTACCTCCACTGAATAAAAGGAGCATTAAATTTGTCCTCCATGTCTCCCTGCTCTTATCTTATTTTTTTTTCTCAATGTCCACATCATGATTAGACCCTTGATTACATTGAAGCACGAAAATAGCTAGTTATCATTTTATTCATAAGGCATATTTATCCAAAAAGAACATATGGTCTCTTTAGCGCTAGCTTGGATTTCTACCTAGGTTCTTAGGTTTTCTAATAATGATGTACAACATCTTGGTAATAAGGACAGGAGTCAAAATGTTTGATCGGAATATCTAGTGAAATTCATATTAGTCAATAATGAATTTCTATCAGTGATAGTATCTCTATCATTATTCTTCATGGACACAATAAAACATTAACTATGATTTGAGTGAAGGCATTCTTAGAAATTACTATTTATTCGAAGTGAATACAAATGCACCAGTGACATGACCTTGCTTACATCATTCAAATCATCCATAAGCCTTTTAGCGATTTTATAGGCAAAATTGAATCTGTTGCAATAATGGACACAAATGGAAACTTTCAGTTTCTTATTTAATCCCCTATCATTTCCATAAAATGAGAAGGTTTAAATGAAAGTAAAGGAATAATTTGTTGGAAAAGTGTGAGAAATGTTTTCTCTTCCTTGCAAACAGTAAGGTGCATGCATTGATGGCCTATGCCTTGGATTTCAAAATATTAGCTTCACATGCGTTCCAATGTAATAGAGACTACGTTGACCTACAACCATGAATTCCTCGGTTGTTATGAAACACAGTTTATAAACCATTCCATATGTACCATAAAATATTCTTGCCACGGGATTAATAACATGGTGGAAGATTATAATGCATGGTTTTTTATAAAAAAATTTCTTTCACATGCATAGTTAGACTTCCTCATCAATCATTGTCTTTGAGCCTGTCTTCTTTATCGGCATTTTCTACCAAATTGGAGAGATATGAAAAAGGTCGAATACTACAAACTTAAGTGTGAACATTTTCTAATTATATGTACATGATTGTCAAGCCATATAGGATATTCCACTCCTCATAAAAAAATCAAACTTTAGCTATTTCGAAATTCATAAACCAAACAACCTTAGTTTAGAATTTCCTTTGGTTTCAAAGTCCTCCTCCAATAAATCGTTTTAAGATTTAGTTTCAGCCTTTATGGATTCTAATGCCTTAATGCACTACTCTAGAACTCATTGCAATATTTTTCTTATAGCAATTTTTTTTTAACCAAACCCTTCAATGAAACCTCTTATTTGTTTAGAACCTAGTTTAGGACCTACAACTCATTCATATTTTACAGAGGTGGGTTGGCCCATAGGCCACAATATTTGAACTTAGAGCTCCAATACCATTTTTAATATACCTCCTTGACACAATACTAACAACCACCTAATATGCTCCAAGTACTAAATTTAACTTCGATTAAGTTTATATTCAGTAGTTGTCACATGCATAAGTATTCAATCATCTTATAAACAATAATAACACATGCAATTATACTTATATGCTTAAATGTGTGACAACATAAAGAGTAAGAAGTCAACATACAGAACATCCTATGCAATTGAAGCAAACCAGATTAGCTGAAAGGCTGTCACATGGAAAATCGAGCATTGCCTCCCAACCTAGAATTGACTTCCTCCAGTTCACGCCTGAGCTGAGAGTTAGTGCCATGGATCAACTACCTCTTGTTGATCTCTTCAATGGGTATTTAATTCCCTCTTTCATGATATGGTTTCCTTTAGTGACATATCACTTTTATTGATCTTCTGATCCATTTGCCTAGGCTTTTCCCAGAAAAGCTTGCCTTTATCTCCAGTGAGGTTTTTCCCATAAAAGCTTTTCTTTCTCTCCTGGCAGGCTTTTATGTCTTTTCCCATAAAATATTTCCTTTCTCCCCTACAAGGCCTTTATGTTTTTCTTAAACTTAGGATATTTCTCCATCTGTGTAACTTAATGGATATTTACCTCCCATTCCATTAAGCTTATCTAGAATTTGATCTAGAATTCTTATCATGACAGAATTATCCATTCCCATTCACTAATTGGATTTCATTTGGAAAGAATCTCATCTCTTGGTGTCTCATTTTCCAAGCAATTAAACTATCTTTATTTATTTAATAATAAGGTATTTACTTTCATTGTTACACCTCAGACTCAGCTTTTCTATTACAACTCCATCTTAGCTTAGGTCTGGCATGATAGCAACATGGTGTTACATACAACGGAGGCATGTTACAGCAATGTAGGCCTACCTTTATTCCCTTTGTGCATTCTTAGGGCACCATAGATAATATATCTATGGAGACTTTGATATACGTATGATGGTTGTATGAAGTTGGCTAATCTTTCTTGTGATATAAGTTTTGTAGAGATCCTATATATATTCTACCCAAAATTTTATTGTCTGAAAAAAATCAATATATTAAGGAGAAATAGTGAATTGTTAGAATCTGGATTAGATGGTTTGGTTAAAGTTTGCGATGGCTTTGAAATATTATTTTCTGTCGAATTTAGACAGATATTCTATGTGTTCCTCTTTGTTTATGGAACACGTTTTACATCCGCCTCACCTTCTCCATTTACATATATAAAAAACCATTTAATTAGATTGTTCACCTTCTTTCCATTGGTTAACTATCAATTATTTCATCTAACGTGTACATTAAACACATTTCTCTCTCTTTCCTGAGTCCTCTCTGTCCGAAATATTGGATTGCAATTTACACTCACAGTGATAAGTATGGTTAACTTGGATTGATTTTCTTTTAGTTAATACAATATATTCAATGTTTTAATAAATTATGTTAAAATCACAACTAGAACAAAACAAATTTGAATAATTTTCCTCCCTTAAAATATTAAAAATATAAAATTATATTTGAAAGCATAATTTTTTATCTTGGAATTATCTTCATACCAAAATTTGGTGCGCATCGCTCTCGTGGTCATAACCATTTCCTTCTTGTCATTTTCCTCCTCAAGAGTAGGTGTTCTTGGAGTTTTCAAAAGGATTTTTCTCCAGTGATCTTAAATAGCCTTTATTGAATTTTTGTAATGGGTAAACGACACTTATAATTTTTTTTTCATATGAGGTTAAGAGAAGTTAATGTTTCAAAGTAACTATTGATTTTTTCTAGTGAATTTTAATGGTTTTATGTTCCTATGCATTCAACTTGATAATGTCATTGAAAAATGCTCTTTAATTTCTGTATTTTTAGAATTTGAAATGTTTGTATGGAAGGGAATGGGTGTCCCTTGTCCAAAAGGTAGTGCAAGTTTAGGTCATAAATTTGATAATATATATTATATGGTTTTAATTGATGATTTCAGAGTGGTTTTATACATTTTCCCAAAAACATTTCGTGCAATTATTAGGAAAATATAATTGTTTTCCAGTCAAAAAATTAATATTATACATTAATTTTCTTTACAACTAGGTTGTAATCTTAAAATTAAAATAGTATTATATTTTATTTTATTTTGTATATTAAATATTTTTTTTATTTTTTTTTTATTTTTATTTTGATGAATAAAAATATATTTAAATTGTTAATGAATAAAAACACCTTTCCACGATATAGTTCACAAAAATAATATAAATAGAAATATTTATTTTACCAACTAAATTGTTTTTTTCAAGAAACAATTATACTCTTAACTCAGAATTTGAAAGACATTGTTAAAAACATTATTCTAACAAGTATAATATGTATTATTAGTGTAGAGAGTAAAAGAATTAACATTTAAAAAAAAAACAATTACATTAAAAAAGAAAAAAAAAAGAAAAAAAAATTAACTACAACTAAAATTTACAATATATATCTATATAATCTAATAAAAATAACAATTTACTTTTGAGTGGTCAAGATTTATTAAATATTATTTACTTATTTTTTAATGGCTTCATGCAAAAAATGAATCAAATGAGTTTGGTCTTCTCCGCTACTTTTTCATTTATTTACTTTAATTTGGCTATATCTAATTGGGTGTTCTTCGTCAATAAGAAATTGACTAATCGATAATATTCATCTATCAATTTTTGAAAATTATGATATTTTTCTTTAAATATAAGGGAAATAAATACAATATATGTTTTTTTGTAAATATATTGAAATTAAAGGAAGATTTATGTAAAAGGAAATAGTCAATATAAAATTAAAATGGTTTGTAACAGCCCTAGTGAAAATTCCATGTAATAACAATTAATAAAGGAAAAATAATAACGATGGTTGATAGGACACTCATTCCACGTTGTATGTTGGGTAAAATCCTAGTGATGGGGATCACTTGTGATTGATTAATGGCTAAGGAAACTAACAAAGGCAACGACGAAGGTTTTGGAAAGGCAAAATGGAATTGTTGGCACATTTATTTATGAAAATAATGGAAATTAGGAGAAAACAGAGGTGAAAGGTCATAGGTTGCATGTGAGGAGGAAAATGAATGAAAATAATGGGAAAAGAAGAAAATAGAGGCCTAATTCATAAAAATGCTTCTGAGGATCAATTGGTAACCTTTTGTCAGTTCAGTGTTGGAACTCTCTCATTGTTCTCTCTCTCTCTCTCCCATATTCTTGGATACTTAGGGTTTTCTTGAATCACTCTTGGAGGGTGTGGCATACTTATATTTTTGGAGCAAGAGGTCAAATGAAGAGCAGGAAACCACAACAGGACATCGGGATTAGCAGCTACAACGTGATTTTCTTGCAGGTACCGAGTTGCATGTATGTGTTCTTCACTAGTTTTGGCATGCATGACATATGCATGTAGATTTTTTGTCATGATCTGTCACTGGCATGGAGGATTTCCTGGATTGGCAGTGGATTACCTAACCTTTCCATTCATGGATAGCGATGGATATTGTAGGTTTATTTCCTTGTTTTGTTTTGGTTGGTTCTCATGTTTTGTTAGCTTGGGTTGAGTTATTAGTTCCTGGAAGCCCTGGTTGGACAAACGATCTGGAAGCCCTGTAACAAATTGGGTTGAGTTACTAGTCCTGGAAGCCTTCGTTGGCAAAATTCTCTGGAAAACTTTGGTGCATTGAGTTACTAGTCCTGGAAGCCTTGGTTGAACATATTCTATGGAAGGTTTGGATAGTGAGCAATCTGGTGTTGGTTTTATGATGTCCAACCATGAGGTGGAATCATTGTTTGATGGGTTGAGGTGGATAGCATCTAGAAGCCCTGGATGGTTTTAGATTGATGTGTTCTATGAGATCTCACATTGATGCTTGCAATATGGCATGGGGGTGAATGGATGAAGAGATAATTTGGCTCAGTCATTCTACGGTCGTGTGGAACGTTGAAGTCCCATCCAGGTTGGTATTTTTCATCCTCGCTATGAGGTTATTTATCCTTGTATTTCTATGAGTATTATAATGGTTTATATGTGGATCATATGGTTGTGATTTCATTGGTATTTTTGTTGCTATTATGTTGGTTATGTATATGTTTTATGACAGTAGCTATGTATGGCTCTCATTGTGTTTTTACTTGTAAATGAATGAAAAATGTATCTATGACCTAATGGATGAAATTGAAATCAGTGTGTTGAGGCATCAATGCCTCTTAGCAATTATTATCTAAGTATGAGAACCCTATGCTCAGATCTGTTATTTACACCTATATATTACATGGTTGTGATATGTTTGACGAAATGCCTGTCATGGCTAATAGGGGTCCAGTTAAGGTCTTATTCAAGTAATCACTTTTGCACTTTAATTTCCCTATTATATTACTACTCTGAAGATGTCACTCCATTCTGGGTAGTGACTTGGGCTCTGGGGCTAAAAAAGTGGCTCAAATCCTGGGGACGTTGGCACAACGCTATGCAAAAAGGTCCCTGGACGCTGGTTTGTATGACTATGAGAGCGTCTAGAGGTCCTTATATGCTCTCATTCCCATAGAATGAGAGCATCTAGAGGTTAAGTGGTCCAAAATATTAGTGGGACCTAGAGGTTGGAAACTAGCAAAGGAAATGACAAGGTTTTGGAAAAGCAAAATGGAATTATTGGCACATTTGTTTATGAAAATAATGGAAATTAGGAGAAAAGGGAGGTGAAAGGTCATTGGTTTCATGTGAGGAGGAAAATGAAGGAAAATAATGGGAAATGAAGAAAATAGAGGCCTCATTCATAAAAATTCTTCTGAGGATTAGTTGGTAACATTTTGCAGTTCAATGTTGGAGCTCTCCCATTATTCTCTCTCTCATACTCTTGGATACTTAGGGTTTTCTTGGATCACTCTTAGAGGGTGTGGCATACTTATATTTTTGGAGAAAGAAGGCAAAGGAAGAGCAGGAGACTGCAACAGGACATTAAGGTCAGCAGCTAAATCGGTATTTTCTTGCAGGTATCGAGTTGCATGTATGTTTTCCTCACTAGTTTTGGCATGCATGGCATGTGCATGTAGATTTTTTGTCATGATCTGTCACTGGCATGGAGGATTTCCTGGATTGACAGTGGATTAACTAACCTTTCCATTTCATGGATAGTCATGGATATTGTGGGCTTATTTCCTTGTTTTGTTTTTGTTGGTTCTCATGTTTTGTTAGCTTGGGTTGAGTTATTAGTTCCTAGAATCCCTGGTTGGAAAAACAGTTTGGAAGCCTTTGGTATGTTGAGTTACTAGTCCCAGAAGCCTTGGTTGAACATATTCTCTGGAAGTCAGGCAATAGTTGTGGGTTGAGTTATTGTTCCTAGAAGCCTTGGTTGGAACAAATGCTCTGGAAGCCCTAGAAGTCTTGGATAGAGACCAATCTAATGTTGGTTTTATGATGTTCGACCATGAGTTGGAATCACTATTTTATGGGTTGAGGTGTATAGCCTCTGGAAGCTCTGGATGGTTTTAAATTGATGTGTTCTATGAGATCCCACATTCATGCTTGGAATATGGCATGAGGGTGAATGGCTGAAGAGATGATTTGGCTTAGCCATTCTAGGTCAGGTGGAACATGGAAGTTCCATCCAAGGTTTGGATTTTTCATCCTCACTATGAGGTTATTTCTCCTTCTATTTATATGAGTATTATAATGTTTGATATGTGGATCATATGGTTGTGATTTCATTGGTATTTTTATTGTTATTATGTTGGTTATGTATATGTTTTATGAAAATAGCTATCTATGGATCTCATTGTGTTTTTACTTGTAAATGAATGAAAAATGTATCTATGACCTAATGGATGAAATGACATTAATGTGTTGAGGCATCAATGCCTCTTAGTGATTCTTATCTAAGTATGATAACCCTATGCTCAGATCTGTTGTTTACACGTATAGATTACATATTCGTGATATGTTTGATGAAATGGCTGGCATGTCTGATAGGGGTCCGGTCAAGGTCATATTCAAGTAATCGCTTTTGCACTTTCATTTCCCTATTATATTATTTTTCTGAAGATGTGATTCCATTCTGCGTAGTGACCTGGGCTTTGGGCCTAAAAAAACAACTCAAATCTTAGGGACACTGGCACAATGTTGTGCAAAAAGGTCCCTGGACACTGGCTTGTAGGACTGTGAGAGTGTATAGAGGTCTTTGGATGCTCGCATGCCCATAGCATGAGATCGTCCAGAGGTCAAGTGGTCCAAAATATTAGTGGGACCTAGAGGTTGGTTGGCAGAAAGGTTGGATTGGTTCCTGTGGATCCTAATGCAGATGTTGAATGTTTGTATGGTATTTTTCTGTCGGTTCCACTTCCTTAATGTGACTTGGGAGGTCGAAGCCTATCATAGTGGTCTCTCATCACATGTTTACCCCGGTTGGCTAGTTTCTTAGGTAGATGTGGGAGGAGGGTGTTACAGAGTGGTATCATAGCATGGTTCATCCCTCAGACTAGATGGGCTATGTGTTGGTCAACATGCATGTCAGTTGCATGTGTATCTGTTACACTTGCATTCCATGTCCTTCTTGCATTTTCATAATGTTGTTGATGGTTGTAGTAATGTAGTCATGTGGAAGTTGATGTTGTTAATGTGGAGTGCATCACCATGAGTGTATGACTAGTTACATGTTGTTAAATGTCACTTACATGTGTCATTTTGTATGCTTGGTTACCTTCTCATATGTTTGGTTACATTCTTGTATTCTTGGTTACATGTATCATTTTTGTAGGTTTGGTTACAATTATTGTCTGTTTATGCTTGATTACATCTATTTATGCATGTGTATGGTTGGTTATGCATTTCTTATGCATGTTAATGTTTGGATGTGGTCAAGTGTACAGTGATGTAGTGGTTGTTGTCATGCATTAGGTCATGGTATGCATTGTTGATAAGTTCATGAATTGATGACTGGACCTTAGATAGAATGATGGTTGCATGGTTATATACTTATGTGTTACATTTCTATATGTTATCATGATTATTCTATACATGTATCACATTGTTTTGTTGATCTTGCAGACAAGGTGTACTCCCCTAGCTATACTAAGGTACATTGGCTTATTGCGATTTGGTTTAGCCGACATAATATACCTTGCAGGAATAAATATCAAATGGCTAGCAAGGTGGTAGACTACAAGGACTTTTCCTATGAATGAAATGAGCAATATGGTATTGGGAACTCTTCCAATTTGGAAGATACATTGAAAATCTTAATTGAAGAAATAAGGATTTGTAAGGCAGACAGTGACAAAAGCATGTAGGCAAAGGAGAAACAAGTAGAAGTAAATGTAGTGATGCTTCAGAGTTTGTCAAACATTCAATGACATTGACAACGTCGGATCAACTATGAGCAGGAGGATAGAACTAATGGGGCATATGGTAGTAGGTCGCATGGTGGTCACAGGTCAGATAAATATGACACAATTAGAGATGGAAGATTATTGGACACTCTTAATAGGAGGGATAGACACAAGTATTATTCGAGTTCTGATTCAGATAGGCACTATGTTCATCATTGTTATCATCCTTACAGGAGGAGTGATAGGGGATATTTTCCAGATGAGTTTAAGAAACAAAGGCCACCTACTTTTGATGGAGAGATGAAGAAACCACTGGATGTAGAGGCTTAGTTGCTTGGCATGATGAATTTCTTCATGTTACATGACTATTCATAGAACATGAAAGCTAGGGTAGCTACATTCAATCTCAAAGGTAAAGCAAACATTTGGTGGGAAGACGTGAAGAATTTCATATGTATCCATGAGGAAGACTTGAATTGGAGTGAGTTTGAGCGGTTATTTAAGAATAATTATTTTTCAGAGAGATACTTTGATGACAGTGAAAAAAATTCTATGAGATAAAGATGGGATCGATGACAGATGAGGAGTACACTAGCAAGTTCTTATAACTAGTAAGGTATTTTCCTTACCTCATGGAGGAGAAGGCTAAGATTCGGAGGTTTATTAGTGGATTACCAGTTGCATTCAAAGATAGGATTGAGCTTGATGAGCTAAAATCATTGGACGAAACCATTCGAAAGTTAAGGCATTTCTATGAATAATAGAAGCACAGATTCTCAGACTAAGCGATACTAGAAAGGTAATGCAAATAAAAAAGGAAAATGGGACAAAAAATGAGCAAGACCACAGAGTACAGGTAATAAAGAGAATGCAGTACCATATAAGAAGTTCAATGTGTCAAATAAAGGACAGGGACATCGATATGAGGAGGAGAATAAGGATACAGGCCAGAAGCCTATAAAGCATTAGACTTGTGGAAAGGATCATCGTAGGAGAGATTGTGCACAGAATCAGAGTGGTAGGCCTTAGATATATAGTGCACATGACGTACAAACTATTGGGGATGTTGGTCAGAGCATTCCTCGTATTTATGAAGCACTAGATAAAAAATAGGCATACCATCAGGCATCTATCATTGAGATGGATAGTAAGGTTTGTGATCAAGTTATTTCTATTTTCATTGACCCTAGATCTAATTGTAGCTATGTTCATCCTCACTTGGTGGATACTTGTGGTTTGAGTAAGGAATTATATGCAGAATATTGGTTCGTGTAGTTGGATACAAGTACCATAAAGCGAGTTCATCATTGAGTAAGATCTTGTGCATTTGACTTGACATTTGAATGTATTACCATTGGGATCATACAATATATTATTGGGCATGGATTGGTTGTATCTTCATAGAACAAAGGTGGATTGTTATGACAAATCCACTGAGTATGTTGATGACAATGGAGAACCAAGATTCTTACGGGGTAAGAAGAAAGCCTCATCAGTTAGAATGGTAATAGCTATACAAGAAAGACATAGTCGCAAAAAAGGGTGTGTGTTATTTGCAATGCGCATTTCTAGTGATAAGGGTAAGGAAGTTGAGGATGCACATGTTTTGATCAAGTACCCAGTTTTACAGTATTTCAAGGATGTATTTCTTGAGGAGATTATAGAGTTGCCACCTCACATGGAAGTAGAGTTTTATATTGAGTTGGTGCTAGGGGAAGCTCCAGCATTAAAAGCACCTTACAGGATGAGCACACCTGAGTTGGTAGAGTTGAAGTTGTAGTTGAAGGAAATGTCGGAAAAGGGATACATTAGACCAAGTGTATCACCATGGGGAAAACTAGTATTGTTTGTGAAGAAGAAAGATGGTACTCTCATATTATGCATTGACTATAGGAAATTGAACAAAGTGACTATCAAGAACATGTACCTATTTCCAAGGATTGATGACTTGTTCGATCAGTTCAAGGGATCAACAATGTTCTTTAATATTAATCTAAGATCCGGATATCATCAGGTACACATCAAAGAGGAGGACATTTTAAAAACATCTTTCTAGACTAGGTATGGGCATTATAATTTTGTTGCAGTTCCATTTGGCTTAACTAATTCTCTAGCTACATTTATGTGCTTGATGAATAGTGTGTTGCATCAATATTTGGACAAGTTTGATATTGTGTTCATTGATGACATATTGGTATATTCTAAAAACGAGGAAGAGTATGTCGATCATTTGAAGAAAGTGTTGAGGTTGTTGAGAGAGCATCAATTGTATGCTAAGCTCAGCAAGTGTAGTGTCTTTCAGACCGAGGTACACTACTTGGCGCATGTTGTCTCCAAGGAGGGCATTGCAGTATATCTAGAAACGATAAGGGCCATCATGGAGTGGGTAGCTCCTAAGAATGTAGATGAGGTGAGGTCATTAATGGGATTGGCAGGTTATTACAGGAGGTTCATTAGGAACTTCTCACGGATTGTTAATATTATCACATCATTGTAGAGGAAAGCAAAGAAGTTTGAATGAATAGAGGAGTGTGAGGCCAGTTTTTAGCAGCTTAAGTAGTTGTTGACACATGCACCATTGTTAAAGATTTCATATCTGGAAAAAGAGTTTTTAGTATGCACATATGCTTGCAAGAAAGGACTTGGTGGAGTCATTATGCACGATGGGCAGGTGGCATGTTATGACTCGAAAACTGAATGAGCAAGAGTAGAACTACCCCACACATGATCTTGAGTTGGCAACAATTATACATGCATTGAAGATATGTAGACACTATCTTTTGGATAGGAGCTTTACATTGATGAGTGATCACAATGGGTTACAATATCTATTTGACCAACCAAACTTGAATGGTAAGCAGGCTCGATGGTTGACTATGATCATTGAGTTCAATTTCTGAGATCAAATATATCAAAGGTAAAGAGAACAAGGTGGAAAATTCTCTTAGCAGGAAGATACATGTAAATCACTTAGCAACTATGAGCTCCTACGGGACAAATTTACAGGATAGGATCTTGCAGGCAGGTCAATAGGATATGTGATTGACTAGTTTCTATTGCAGGTGGAACCAAATGGAGAAAATGGTGCTCATGTTATGGAAATGAGAAATCAAGAAATTTAAGATGAAATAGAAGAACTTTGGAACCAATGAAGCTACATGGGAGATGGTAGATCAGATGCAGGCTATGTATTCTTCCTTGTTTTCCAGTTGAGGCAAAGTAGTTTTGGCATGGTGTTTGGGTATGGTGTTTTGGTATATGTCTTGGTATATGTTTGGTGATTTTGGTATATGTACATATGTATATGGATGTAAATACTGCCATGAGCTATTTTCTAATGCTCCAATAAGTGGTATGGGTGTCATTATTTAATTTAATTTAATTCATTTTAATATTTTTTATTCTAAAGTTTTTTCCAAATAAATAAAAAAATATAATTAACATTACTCGTAAATTTCTAATAAAGGCATATTCAACATTCAACTATTTTTGGAAACCATATTTTAATTGGAAATATATTGAGTTCTACTCAATGAAATTTGACAAATAAGGGCTCATTCTTAACGTACTTTCGAGAAGAAAGACCTCAAATTTGTTGCATAGCTATATTTGGTCATTTACTGTTCCAAAAATTCAGCAGAAGCTATAGTTACAAAATTGCAAGAAAAAATAAATTTTTGAGTTTGTTCTAGAGAATTTTGGTTTGCCCAAAGTGGCTCGCTATTGCAAATTCATTTTGACTATGAAAATTTCCAAGAAATATCCATAGAGAACAATTAAAAGCAAGGGAGAACACAACTTTAGTTTTATTAATTTCTCAAATTAGTTTTGAATCGTTAATGGTTTCACAAAAATTTAGATATTTGAATTTTCTCTTGATTTTTAATTAATTATAATTATATTTTTACTGGGAATTTGTTGAAGAGATCAAATCTAAGGGATTTGGAGCAATGATATTGGAACAAGAAAAAAAGAAAAAGAAAATTTGCAGCATAGGGATCAAATCTTCCTTTCAACAACTCTCCTCTTCTGGATTTATTTTGTAAATTATAAATAAAAAAAGGGAGAAAGGATTCATTTTTTCTGCACATAGAGGACTCTTTGCACTTATGTAAAGGGAATTTTAGCTGTAGATGCATTATGAATAATCAAATCTAAACTTTGGGGGTTTTCCTTTCAAGATCCAATCTATTGAAGAAGCATATCTTGCACTATTGTAGCTATTTTATTTGCTAACAAAGCTAATGATTTTGTAAAGAGAATTTTAGCTATAGATTCATTAGGAATACTCAAATCTAATCTTTGGGGGTTTTCCTTTCAAGATCCAATCTATTGAACAAACATATCTTGCACTATTGTAGCTCTTTTCCTTTCTACCAGAGCTAATGATTTTGGAAGGATTTTTGGAGATTCATTGTAAAATCGGGCAACAGATCTAGTTTTTATGATTGTAGTTTCAAATATTTTATTTGTTAATTAAATATTATTTTTTGAATACCAGATTTGTGCTAATTATTCCATGTTTTTCACTTATGTAAAATATGAGAATTTTTTTGTTGGATAAGCTATCTGATATAATAATTAAAAATATATTGTTATTTATTTTATTTTCTCAATTTTCTCTTACATTAAAAAAAATCAAGTAACTATTTACTCATAAATTTGTCATTTTAAATTAATTTAATTGCCATTGAATTGTGTGAATTTTTTCCAAGTTTTAATAGCTCATCTTTCATCATTTTAAATCTCTAAATAGAGCATGGCTTGTAGTAGCAACATCAACAATTAGAACTTCTTCAGTAGCTCGATATTCATCATATAAAAAAAGAAGTTAAATCCCCACATTATTTAAATCCTTGCACTTAGTATTTGGGAGTTATCTCCTAGCTATCGCATTAGAGTAGTTTTCCTTTTTTTTTTGGTATTAGTAAGTAGACCTACATTTATATTTATTTATATTTAATTCTCGGCTTTTAGGAGCCTCCTTACACAGGAAAAACCGCATTGGTGGCTTGGCCGAGCCGTTGTGTCAGCCTAAGGACTTCTCTATTGCAAGCTAGTTGTAAGAGGGTAAATCGATTTCTATCTTCTTGTTGATAAGTAATCACAAGTAAACAGGTAGAATGAGGGTAACTTGAACCATTAGAACTAGGTCGAAATCATAATTCCAAACATATAAGGGCTTAGTTTGGGGCCCACTTGGGGCCTTGGCTGAGTGATCTCCCAATTGTTGATTTTCGTCATTTTTTAGCATAAACATTCATGTAATGCAAATAGGCACCAAATCAGGAGTTTTAACACTAGTATCAACAAATAATTATAATCGATCAGAATGAAATAACTCACCAATTTTAAAATCATTAATACCATGAGATTCAAACAATGCCAAACTAGTTCGTTGAAAACTGGGTGAAACCCTAGGGAAAACCTCTTGTTGGTCAATCATATTGGCTTTATCAAAGTCATTTCAGATAAGGAAATATTCCTAGGCATTGTTAGACTTCACATAATCGTGTTTTACCACATGCAAATAAAACCATGATGAAACAGAGACTTCTATGGATTCTTACACTCTCCTTGGTAAAATATTGACATTTTAGAGAGGCTCTATTGGTGCTCAAATTTTCCCGGTGACCGAGGACTATCTGAGACAACATCAATGAGGATCCTTGATCCTCCCGCTCTAGATGAAAGGGCTCGTCTCCCTTTCACCATAGGGGGTAATCTCTGGTGATAATCAAAATTAAGTAGTCGTTGTAGAATAATGTAAATTAAATAGAGTTTATAATTAACAAATAAATAAGCCATATTATTGAATAAAGAGTATTTTAAATAAATAATTCTTTCTAGGAAATAGAGGTCGTAGAAATATAACATTTGAAAATGTATTAAAATAAAAATATCATTGTGACTAAATGAAGTTTAAACTAATATCTCATATTTCTCACAAAACATAAGGGTTAGTAAAAATTAAAAATTAAAATAAAATGAAAAGACAGAAGTTAGAAAAAATTGTTTTATAAACATTTAATAAAAATGTTGGAGTTGAAACAATATGGCATCAAATTTTATTATCCGTCATCCTGCAACAAAACAATTAAACTATTTAATTTATTTTTTTCTAAATAATAAATATTGCAGGAAAAATTAAACCAATTTTAATGTGTGGGAGATTAATCAATCCGATCATGTCAAAACATTGTTAATCACCACATATTACGAGTAAAATAAAGAAATGAAAAATGAAAATAAATTAACAATAAAAAATAAAATAAGAGGATTGGTTTTATGATATTTAAATTTATGTGCAAATAAAAACCTAAATAACATGTATTGTTAGAGTTATTTTCTGCAACAAATAAATTAAGATATAATTTTAAAACTTTAAATAACAAGTATTCAAGTATTTAAATCATTATTGCATGCAATATTATTGAATAATCATGCTATATCAATAATATGCACAATAAACTAGTCAATAAAGTCTCACATAAAAATAACGCCAAAAAAAAATTATTAAATAAAATCCTCATAGCCACAAAACAACACCATTGTAGCAAGTGCATAATGGCTTTAAAAAGAATAAGTCTTTATCTCCAATGCACCACCATTTTTCAATCTGCCTAAAAAATCCATGGAACAATTTTTTACATCTTTTAAATGTCTAGAAGTTCATTTCATTTTTAGTTCTCGTAACTTCCAAAAAAAATCCATTATTACTAAATGAGGTTTAAATAAAGATATCATATTTCTCACAAAACATAAGGGTTAGTAAAAATTTGAAAATAAAATTAAAAAATGGAAGTTAGAAAAAATTGGTTTATATGCATTTAATACAAATGTTATAGTTGAAACAATATGGCATCAAGTGGTATTATTATTCATCATGCAACAAAAAAATTAAACTATTTAATTTAATTTTTATAAATATTAAATATTGGAGGAAAAACTCCCCGGATGCGGGTGACTGAGGTGGCATTCAATATGAAAAGACTAGGGTGGGGCGAGGCAGCTCAACACCTGCCCACCCAGTACGCCGTGTTGAATATTGGCAAAAAGGAGAGCGCTTGGCATGCGTGCAAGGCAAGTTACAACAGCTCCCCTTCAGGTGGCCCTGGTTCATTCTTCCTGTCCTCTGCAACGGCTCCTCCCTCCGCACGCTACAACCTGCAAGAGATGACGGCGATCATCAATGCAGTAGTAATGGAAGTGGTTTTTCGAGAAAGGTCTGGCAAGTATAAGGCGAGGCACTGCTCTGAGTTTGCGTTGATGCCTTGCGAGTTGTCTCTTTGGGCTCATCCCCTCGCTTCGGCTCAAATTACGGTTCTCTCTGAAGTCTCTTGGCCCTTGACGCGGAAGCTTAACTCGGCCATCCAGGGGCAGCTCCTGCTGTTCCTCTCTCTCCTCTGGGGGGTTTTGGACTATAGTCTGGCGGTTTTCGTGTCAGTTTATCATCACCGGGTCTCAGTTCTTGCCTTTGGTTTTGGCGGGTGGTTTCTGAGTAGTTCCCTCTCAGCCTCTGTCCCCTCGTTCAAACGTTTGGTCTTAGGCCTGGTCTCAGATACTGGGGGGTGGAAGATTGGTCCTGACAATTCAAAGGTTGCTCGTTCTCACTCTGGAATTTTTTGCTCTGTGCTCAATTGGATCCCGCTTGCGATAGGATTTCGTAGGCTCTCTCCCGGGTCTCCGCATATTTATTGTTCCACTCGCCATTGTCTTTGTCTCGGGTCAATTGCTCAACCTGTCTGCAACTATTCTAACGCTCCCTCAAAGATGGCTCGACTTTGTCAACATATGGGGTGCCATAGACGCCAACCCCGGCGCGCTCTGACACGCTCGTCTTCGGATTCGCCTGCCCCCTCCAGTGAATTGTTTACTGGTCGTTACCCAGGCACTCGAAGTGGGAGAGGGCGGCGTCGTGCCTCCAGTCACTACCGTGGGCCTCCTTCCTCGACTGGCTCTACAATTTTCTCCTTCAACAGTTCCCTGCATCCGCCCTAGATAATGGCCCACATAACAGTGGTTTTCTATGAGACCACTCAGATGGAGGACTCAGATTCTCATCTGGGAGGCTCTGGGGCAGTCTCTGGTCCTTCTCCTTCGATTCAGCCTGGAATTGGTATGGCGCCGCAACATGTTCAGAACGCTTCGGGTTGCAGCACTCAGGATGCGGAGACGCTACCTGTCGATCCCGGACCCTTTGATCAGATCGCTGCTCCAACTACGGGTGAGCCAGAATTCGGATGGTGCCGAGTTGTGGAAGAACCACAAGCTGATTAGCATGCTCTTGCTGGTGACAGTTTTTTGGTTATGTCATGGCTATCTTGTGGCAAGTTTACTATGTTAACTCTATTGTGGATTTCCTATGTTTTTTTGTTGTTTTGTTGACTATGAAGATCCAGAAGAGTATCAACCCGATCCTCTGCGTGGGTTCTGAACTTGGTTTTCTTACATGTTTTTTCCTAGAACTTCTGCCTCCTATCAGAGTAGTGTACTAACTTCGGTCACAATGTAAATATTTCTCCTCTTTATTAATAGAATTAGTCTTACTCAGAAAAGAAAGAAAAAAATAAATAAAAAAATATTGGAGGAAAAACTAAATCAATTTTAATGTGCGTGATATTAATCAATCTGATCATGTCAAAGCAATTCTAATCACTACATATTACTAGTAGACTAAAGAAATGAAAAATGAAAAATAAAATAGTAATAAAAAATAAAATAGGAGGACTAGTTTTACGGTAATTAAATTTATGTGCAAATAAAACCCTAAATGACATGTATTGTTAGAGTTTTGTTCTACAACAAATAAATTCAAATACACACACACACACAGATATATATATATATATATATATATATATATATATATATATATATATATATATAAGCTTGGTAGGACTACATCTTCATCATGTCCAACTTCTCACCCTGATTGGGGGGATAACACAAGGTTTGAACCCGTGATTTCCAGCTCAGTGAGACTTCATTTCCACGACCATTGCCAATTGAACTAACCCAAGCCGACATCATTAAAAAAAAATTAAATAACAAGTATTCAAGTATTTAAATAATTATTGCATACAATACTAGTGAATAATCATGTCATATCAATAACCTGTACAATGAACTAGCAAATAAAACCTCACATAAAAATGACCCACATAAAAAGAATAAAGAAATAAATATTATTAAATAAAATCCTCACAGTCACAATGAACAACACCACTATAGCAAGTACATGATGACCTTAAAAATAACATGTCTTGAACTTTGATGCACTATCATCCTTCAATCTACCCAAAAAAACATCCTTCGAACAATTTTCTACATCTTCTTTTAGGTGTCTACAAGTTCGTTTCTTTTTTAGTTCTCGTATCTTCCAAACAAAATTACATTGTTAGTTATTATTTTGATTAGCTATAATACATATTCATCATTTAAATGAATTCTCGCTCAAATTCTCCTTGTGAAAAATCCTTTGAATAATATTCCTGCATTAAAAGAAAAAATAATAATTAATTATCTAATATAAAACATTATAATAAATGAAACTAAAATATAACTCACCCTTTCATAATATCCTCTTCATTGCTTCATGTATATTATTAATGAAATTCAATTTTTACTTTAAGTGAGACTCAGTGAAATGTTTCCACTATATAAAATAATTAAATTATAAAATATGTATTTAACGTGCACTTATTTTCTAAAAACACAAAATAAAATAAAAAATATTAAATTTAATAAATTGAATCTAAATTTCTCTTTTAAATACTTTCATTTCTAAAAAGATATACCATGAAATCTCAATGCTCTTCCATAATCCTGCACAATCTCCATTCACCTATTAAAAACAAAATAGAAAATATGAAATATATATATATATATAAGAATCGTAATATAAATTCATAACTATGAAAATATATATATAAACAAAATAGAAAATATGAAATATATATATATATATATATATATAAGAATCGTAATATAAATTCATAACTATGAAAATATATATATATTTTTATGTATTGAACCTTATTTGAATTTTTTTTAAGCACATAATATTTTTATCGGTCTGAAATGACTAGCTCTTTAATTTGTGATTAAAGCCGGATGACTTAATATAAATCGTATTATCATAGTTCTTTTTCCAATATTCATGGATCTCGATATGGTTCTCATATATTACTTTTATATTAAACTATGAATTCGGTTCTCATAATCCCATTCTTTAAATGATATGTTTGGAAGGTCTTTTAACACTAAGGCATTCGATTAAATCACATGGGAGTAGGTGCATTAATATATCACTTATCCATAGAACTTATAGCCACCATTGCCTTGTGTTTATAAAAGTGTATATGAAGATTTTGAACAAACGTGCATTATGATCAACACGAGGAATGAAGTAAGCTAGTGGATTTATATATATTAGCTATTTAATTAATTTTATTTGGGCCTATTGTTTATTAAATTATTTATTTATTTTATTATTTAATTATTTTAATTTATATGTTTTTTAAAAAAAAATTGGCAAAAATCACATTATAATACATTTGTCAACTCATTTCGAACCAACAAGTGTGGTTCATCAACTTGTCTTGATGATGAACTACACTTGTTGATTCGAAACAAATCGACAAATGTATTATAATTTGATTTCCGCCGAAAACTCTTCTCAAAAAACTTAATATGAATCACAAAAGTCTAAATTGTTGATGTTATTTAATTTATATTATTTCAATTTTCTATTATATTTTAATTTAGTTAATTTGTTTTATATTAAATTCATATTTATTTAATTTATTATTTAATGGTTATATTTATTTAATAATTAATTTCATTGGTATTTTGTTTATTTAATTTTTTTAATTATTATATGTATGATTTTTATAATTATTTTAATTAAAATTATTATTGTAACAATAATTATAATTTATTGTTATAATGTTTTTTATGTAAAAAATTAATTTGAGATTAGAATTTTAATTTTTCATTTAATGCAATAATAATTTATGTAAGTTATAATGATTACTATAACAATCAATTTAATGTGGGGTAAATAAGAAAATTTAAGGAAGTGATTTTCGATCATGAGAATATGAGAGGAGGCACAAGGAAAAACTAACAGAAGGAGTCAAGATCTAATTGGGTTCAAATTGGCGACAATGTTTGGCTCTAACTGAGGATGATGCTCCCCTATGGAGGATCAAGAACGTAGACTAGAAGCATTCGTATTGGGCATGTAGTGGAAAAATGAAACTAAAAAGACAAAAAATAATAAAAGGGAAATATTTTTCATCTTAAAGGCACAGTCGATCAATGACAAGAATGAAACAAGAATAAATGTGAGGTCCCAATATGTATAGATTAAAATGTTTAATGATTATTTACATACATAAAAGACATTTGTTTGTATACTAAGTATATCGAGGTAGCTATGATAATGTTTAAGGCACATGATCTCAAAAATGATAAATGTATCACTTCATAAGAACATCCAACACCATAACAAGTCATACCTACTTATAGTTAATGATGTACATAAGAGTGACTTCCACTTTTGAGTTTATTGAAACTAACGAGGTTAGTCATGAGGGATTTTGGTTCCCTTTTTAGCCCATAACTTTAGTTTCCAGAATTGGATGTCTCTTTGTTACCAGCGAGCAGCCATAGCCTGGCGGAGTCATCCACTATCTTGAGATGAGGAACTTTCTGGATTCTTGTTTTCTCTTCGTGTTAGAGGCTCTTCTTTCAATCTATTTAGAAAATATAACATTCACAAGATGTGAGGATTATGCACTGGACTTAGTCCAATACCATTGACCTTGCTCCACTCCCAGTGAGCGTTCATAGCCCAGTGGAGATGTCAACATACCCCGTCGGAAGTTACCTCAACAGAAGGAGTGAGAGGGTTACCCAATAGATTTTAATAATGCCACTGATCTTGCTCCACTTCGAGGAAGCATCTATAGCCCTGACAGAGATATCAGCATGCCCCATCCAAGAAAGCATCAGTTTCTATCCCTAGAGTAGTATGTCAATTAGGAAGATCTCATGTATGGTTGTGATCTGATTAACTAGTTCCACCAAAGTTTCAATTGAATTTCTTAAAAGCTCAATCTTATAGTTACAGGTCTAGCCCTTATGACTTAATGTAATCTCGTAGTATTTATGTGTAAGAAGTATGAAAAACAGATGTGATGAGGAATAATCAACATGAAGTCGACATTAAAGAAATTAAGATTTGAGCCCTTTAAGGATTGTTTCCCCTCAAACATGATTTATAAACTAAGTCTTTAAATATGTATTTAAAAAAATCATGAATATGGTTCATACCAAGGACTCATATATTTGTATTCCATTTTACTATGATTGCATAAAGACTCTTCAAGTTGCAACAATTCCATCTTTACTCATTCAAAACTTAAGAAGCATAAAAGGTTTATTTATGTACATTATTTATATATAATGTGTTTCAATGACAATATTTATCAAAGAAATCGAAAATCCAGTGTAACTAAATAGAAATTTTACCAATGGCAAACTTCCTAACATTGGGCTCCATTCTTAACCAACACTGAAATATCGGAAACAAAGAGTATGTTTCATAAACCAACACGCATCCTAGAAAAGAGTAGAAGTAAAAGTGGAATGAGATTGGTGTTCTATTAAAAACTTCATTCGTCCATTCCTCCACAAAGTCATGATATCCCATTTGAAAATTTAAATGATCAAAGTTTTCAAGTGTAACATTTTTAGCAATCATGTCATAGGAGGGCTTCTTGTTTCTTCCTGAAATGACGATAGAGTTAGTCCCATAACATTCTTCATATTCATGATAAAATAAGATAAAGAATATTGTCCAAAATAGTCAACATGGTTCAAATCAAAGCTTGTAGTACTAAGATCCAATTTTGTAGCATGTTATGAAAATGATTGCAAATGAAAAGTATTATCATCATTACGTGATGCAACAACCTCAAATTTTTAAGTACAGTTGACATCATTAGAAACATGAGAAACTATATTTTCCTCATTGTAATACTTATGCTCTGAAAATTGTGAATGTAAATCATGATTATCATATAGGCTATTACATTGGGTATAGTTATAATAATTAATAGGAGATGAAAGGAAAGAATTGATATGTTTAGTTTATTTTCATTTATAAATTCATTTTCCTCATAGTTATCATAAATAAGTTGCAGAAATGTTAACTCAATTAAGTTATCATATCCCTCATTCTAACAAGTATTAAAAATATCTAAAGTATGTTCCAAACAAGAACTAAACTCGTGATCTGATTGTAAGCCAACTTCGTGATTCAATTAATCATTTTATTGATCATAAACAGGGGGTTGGGAAAAGTCAACATAAACATCAAGTGAAGTTGAGTCAAAATATTCAAATATACATTCATGTAATAACTTCACTCTTACATCACAAAAAGGTTTAAAAATAGGATTAATAGGTGGAAGAATGTCTTGGTTTATCATTTGTTGTTCAGGAATATGTAACATAATATCTGATTGGTGACATGTTGAATCAAATATTTCATACGTAAGTCCTCATTTATTATTTTCATTATTATCCTCGTATAAACATGAAATCAAAGATAGATAAGAACCATTTATAGAATCTAAAGATTTTTCTAAGCATAAGTGTGTCGTATGATATTTCATTAAAGAAAGAGAAGTAACGTGTTCATGATCTTCAATATTTGACAACACATTATTTCCATTAATAAATGTGATAGAAGGTGATTTTTCAAGGTTTTCAAAATTAGATTCATTAATGTTGCTTTTTATTTCAGATTCATAATCCATTTGGGTTTCTTCATTGTGGTCATCATATTGAATTTTAAGGTTATGATCATTATTATGTTCGCAACATTCAAATTCAAGTAATTCTATAGGATACATACATCTATCATAATAATGAAAAGTTGTATGAAAATATTTTAGAGAGGAAATTGTACTAGGAGGGAGACTTTTGTACCACTTGTGAGCTTCGCCTTCCAAAGACATCATGAATAACTTCATAAGAAAGTCTTCATGGTGTACTCTCATCTTTTGAATGTTGTCGTGGAAATATTTGAGATGTTGTGTTGGATTATCCCCTTCATCATTTCGAAAATGGGGCAGGTAAACATCCCATATATCTATGTCAAGTAAATCTTGTGGAGAACCTGCAATATTAGAAAAATACAAAGGAGTAAAATGTCAAGAAATCCATGAAACTACCATTGAAACAAAATCAACAATAAAACTAAAGTAAGTAACCGAAAGATGAACAAATAAGCAATAAATATTTACTTTAAAACCAATCAGACACATACAATTGTGACCCTATCAACCAACGGATAACATATTTAACCAATTAATTAGTTACGAGAGGAAACAAAACCTCAACAATTCATTCCCGAGCAATGACGCTAAAAGACGTTGGTGCTCAAATTGTCCCAGTTTCTTAGGACTGTCTAAGACCACACCACTGAAATATTTACTTTAAAATCAATAAGGCGCATACAATCGTGACCCTGTCCACCAACGATTCACATATTTAACCAATTAATCAATTACCAGAGGAAACAAAACCTTAACAATTTGTTCCCGAGCAATGACGCCAAAAGATGTTGGTGCTCAATTTGTCCCAGTAACTGAGGACTATCTGAGACCACACCACTTAGGATCCTAGATCCTCCCACTCTAGGTGATAAGTGTTGGCCTCTCTTTCACCACAGGGATTAATCCTTGGTGATAATCAAAATTGAATAGTCATTGTAGAATAATGTAAATTAAATAGATTTTCTAATTAACAAATAAATAGGCCAGATTATTGAATAAAGAGTATTTTAAATAAATAATGTTTTTTAGGAAATAGAGGTGGTAGGCATATAACATGTGAAAACTTATTAAAAATAAAATATCATTATGACTAAATGAGGTTTAAATTAATATATCATATTTCTCACAAAACATAAGGGTTAGTAAAAATTAAAAATTAAAATAAAATGAAAAGATAGAAGTTAGGAAAACTGGTTTAAATGCATTTAATAGAAATGTTGTAGTTGAAACAATATGAAATCAAGTTCTATTAATATTCATCTACAACAAAACAATAAAACTATTTACTTTAATTTTTCTAAATAATAAATATTCGAGGAAAAACTAAACAAATTTTAATGTGTGGGTGATTAATCAATTTGATCATGTCAAAACATTGTTAATCCCCACATATTACTAGTAAAATAAATAAATAAAAAATAAAATAGGAGAACTAGTTTTATGTTATTTAAATATATGTGCAAATAAAACCTTTAATAACATGTATTGTTAGAGTTTTGTTCTACAACAAATCAATTCAAATCTATTTTGAAAAAAAAATTAAATAAGAAGTATTGAAGTATTTAAATCATTATTAAATGCAATATTATTGAAAAACATTTTATATCAATAACCTGCACAATGAACAAGTAAATCAAAAGCTCACATAAAAATAACAAACAGAAAGAGAATAAGTAAATAAATAATATTAAATAAAATCCTCACAGTCACAATGAACAACACCACTATAGCAATTACATGATGGCCTTAAAAATAATAATTCTTTATCTCTGATGCACCACCATCCTTCAATCTGCCCAAAAAAAAGTCCCCAGAACAAACTTCTACATCTTCTTTTAAACGTCTAAAAATTCATTTTATTTTTAGTTCTCGTAACTTCCAAACAAAATTATATTGATAATTATTATTTTGATTAACTACGATACATATTAATCATTTAAATAAATTATTGCTTGAATTCTCCATGTAAAAATTCATTTGAATAATATTCATGCATTAAAAGAAAAACAATAATTAATTCTCTAATATAAAACATTGTAATAAATGAAACTAAAATATAACTCACCCTTCCATAATATTTTCTTCATTATCTGATGTACATTATTAATGAAATTCAGTTTTTAGACTCGGTCAAATTTTCCCACTATATAAAATATTATGTTAATAAACATGTAAAAAAAAATCAGCATGAAAAAAATGTTGGTATTGTATTAATAAAGACTAGTACATATGTGCATATTGGGAACACCATCAAATGATGTGCATCATCCAAATAAATAAAAAAATATCATAAGGCATCCAACCCCATATCACACATGTTCCACGTATCGGAAACACATATTTAACATGCACTTATATTCTAGAAACATAAGATAAAATAAAAAAATATTAAATTTAATAAATTGAATGTGATTTTCCCTTTTAAATGTCTACGTTTCTACAAAATATGTCATGAAATCTCAATGCTCCTCCCATAATCCTGCACAATCTTCATTCACCCATTAAAAACAAAATTATGAATTCAAAATAAAGCAAATATGGTACTATTTTGGAAAAGAAGTTGAGCATATGGCTTGAAAGTGAAGGTAAGCGAGCTAAAGGCCAAGTGGGTTTTAGAAGGCAACACTCAACAACAGAACACCTCGTTACGCTAGGATCATTGTGGAGGAATGTCGCAATGATAAATCCAATCTATTTTGTTGCTTTTTGGACTTTAGAAAGGCTTTTGATACGGTTCCTAGAAACAACCTGTGGAATAGATTAGAAGAGATAAAGGTTCATTTCGAGCTGAGAGTTACCACTATAAGGTTATACGAGAATGTAATTGCTAAGTTAAAGAATAATGAGGGGTGGTTGAAAGATATTAAGTGTAATATCAGAGTTAAAGAAGGTTTCCCCCTCTCCTCTACCCTATTTGGCATTTACATTGACAAGCTGGAAGGTTGTTTGGAGGAAGTAGGCTGTGCTGGCATGATCTTAGCTGGGATAGTCATCATCCTTCTTCTCTATGTTGACGATATTGTTCTTCTCGCAAGGTGTCCATCTGATCTTGATAAGCAACTTAGACTTCTTAAGGATTTCTGCTCTACCATGGGTATGATTGTTAACACTGACAAAACCAAAGTTATGATTATCAAATCCAAGAACCTTATGTATGACAATAGTAACTTGAAGGAAGTTTCTTCTTACAAGTACCTAGGGATTGATATTCATCACAAGCTCAACTGGAACTATAGCTTTGAGAAAATGATTAATGGGGGGTGGAAAGCTTATTTTTCTCTTGAAAATAATTGTAAAACGACAAACCTCGTAATGTGGGATAGAAAGAAGTTCCTCTTTGAAACTTTAGTCACTCCTGTTATCTTATATGGATGTGAGGTTTGAGGTTGTGGCATCTCTAGAGAATCCTAGAGAAAGATTGAGCAAATCCAGAAGTGTTTTATAACGTATAACCTCAAAATTAAAAGCAATACACCCTATCCTATTCTCCTTATAGAAGTGGGTCTTTCCCCTATCGAGAGCCTAGCTGTGACTAGGCTTCTGTTGTACAAGCACAAACTCAATAACATAGGAGACCATAGACTTCCTAAGCTAGCTTTAAATTCCAGCCAAAGGCTCAAACGAGGTTGGTATAAAGACAGCAGGGCCTAGTTAAACCATTGGGAAATCAACGAGAATGTTGCATTGCAAAACATTAATAACATTAAAAATATTGTTACTTCTAAGTTCAAAGATAAATGTGGTGTGAGAAAGATTTAACAGCTAAAAGAAAATTAAGATATTATAAGGAGTTCATCAACCCCATCCTAGAAGATCAAAAGTATCTCTCCGTTTTAACTAGCTCAAAGAAGAAAATTAATATAGCCAAGATTAGAACGAACTCTCATGAGCTCCATAGTGAAACGGGTTATTGGACAGTGCCTAAAACACCATGGACGGAAAGGATCTGCCATCTCTGTGAGAATATGAACAACGAGGATGAAAATCACTTCCTCTTAGAGTGCCCCGTGTACAACCACATTAGATCTCAGTTTCATAATATTCATTGCAATTCTAACCTTCCTAACCTTTTACAATGTCAAAATTATAGTGAACTCGAGAGGTCTCTCTCCAAGCTTTTTGAGCATAGGAATAAAATCTTAAATCAAACTAAATAATTCGTTTCTTTAGATCCGATAGACCAAAGTTTGATCTCAGTGGATATTAACCATCATCATGAACTTTATTCAATTTTTTTTAAACATAATTAATATTTATGTTGAATTCGAAATGAATAACTGTTTAATCACAAATTAAAGCAAATGACTTAATACAATGCTTTTTTTTCAAATAAAATTATTTAGATAATTTTAATTTTAATATATATATATATATATATGAATTATAATATATATGTTATATAATATATATTATGTGTAAGAATGGTAATATATATGTTTCTACATATTGAACGTTATTCGAATCCGAAATGACTAGCTCTTTAATCACAAATTAACCCAATGGCTTAATACAAATCGTATTACCATGGGTTTGCTTTTATATTAATCGGTTCTCGTGATTCCATGCTTTAAATAACAGTTTGGAATGCCTTTTAACACTAAGCCATTGGATTAAATCAGATGGGAGTGGGTGCATTAATATATATTAGTTATCCATATAATTTATAACTACCATTTCCTTGATTTTGTAAAAGTGTATATTAAAGTTTTGAAGAAACGTGCATTATGATCCACACGAGGAATGATGTAAGCTACTGGAGTTATATACTTAAGTTATTTAAGTAATTTTATTTGTTTATTAAATTTTTTATTTATTTATTTTTTAATTTATTTCATATTATATTTTAATTCAATTAATTTGTTTTATATGAAATTTATATTTATTTAATTTATAATTTAATTGTTATGTTTTTTTAATAATTTTTTGTTTTATTAATTAATTAAAATTGTATTTTGTTTATTTAATTTTAAATTACATTTGTTTGATTTTTGTACTTATTTTAATTATAATAATTAATTTCAATTTTTCATTTAATGTAATAATAATTTTTGTAAGTTATAATGATTATTATAATAATTAATTTAGTGTGGGGTAAATAAGAAAATTCAAGGACGTGATTTTCGATTATGAGAATATGAGGAGAGACACAAGGAAAAATTGATAAAAAGAGCCAAGGTCTAATTGGGTTCAAATTAGCGACAACAGATTCTTATGTAAATAGTATGGGAGATTGAGCTTGAAACTCGGGAAAACCACTAACAGACATATATGGTACATAAAGACAAACTCATATCTTCCTTCTCAAGTGACAAAGTGCCTAAAAGAATACAGTAACTATTTCTATTTGGATTTAAGCGAATTGATCAACATACCTTTCACATTATATGAGTAACTCTTGCGAGCTAGAAATTCTTGCCACGAGACATTGGGAACTAGAAAAAATTTCAACCAATTCTCGCCTTCTATGGAGAGGTAATTTGATTTAGCGATAAAGCCTATGTCTAACCATATCTCTGAATCAGAAAATATGGATTTCCGCCCATTAAATATGGATGTGAAAGCCTTAACCACTCGATCATTGTAACCGTGGAAACATTGAACAAAATCCCACCAACCAAATTTTTGAAAAAGAGCGAGATGTTCCTCATAGGATTCTCTAATATCACCTCCAATGAGTTCTATTCAGATTACAAAAGACATTCTGATACAACTGTGGGAATTTAATAGTTATTTTTCTCATGAGACATGTGACACAAGTCTCGTAAATTTTTGAGGAAAAACCCTAATCATAGATAACCCAAATGCACAGAGGAAAGATGAAACTAGAATGTAGGGTATACAGGAATGAGATTGGAATGAGATTGGAAGCATAGGGATAACCCATTGGAAAATGACTAAAAGTATTGAAACAAAATGATATCAATCACATAGTAACCACAAATAACAATGCCAAGGACCTTTTTGATCACATTACCAATGTCCAGGTGGTCAAATCTATGATTTCCAAATCAGTATCATTAGTCAATGTCATCGTCCTAACATATGATCCATTCGACAAAACATAATCCCAAATATTAATTCAACAATTGCAATGAATCTATTTTATATATGCATTGGGATTTTACCATCAAGAAATCAATAATGAACAGAAAACATGTACATGGAATCAACTTAAAACGCCTTAAGCCATAATAACAACCATCTTAACAATATTCATCGAAATAAATTACACAAGATGAAGTTATAAGGTTTAAGGTTGAACCCTTAGATGCAAAATGAAATATAAACAACATGTAATATAGTTGTATGTTGCATGTTGCATGTTACAACAAGGTCCCGAAAATAATTATATAATTGATCATCCAAACCATAAAACATATAAAGCACCATGTCATAAGCTCATTTCCAATCCAAAAATAGGGTATAGGAACTTGTGCGAGAAAAAAATCACAACACCATCGTTGATTCAAACGACCCAGAATGTTGTTTAGTTTATTCATAATGATAAAAATAATATAATGTGAATAAAAGTATGAAAATAACATTGGATTGTCCAAACAACGCTAATATATATCAACTAATTATAATTAGGATTTGGAAATTGTCTTTAAGATCTTCCGAGATCATCATCAAATTATGAATCATTGAAAAGAAAACCATTTCAAAGTGTAAAAGAAATCCACACTCGTCACACAAGAGTAAAGTTTCTACATTAAAACCTTAACAATCATTCCAGGTCACGAAAGTAAAGGTGAAAAAACCCAAAATTCACAAAAATTAAAAGAGGTGCCCATTTCATTTGTAGAATGTAAGGGGAGTTTTTTGCGTGGAAAACAAGGTTCGATATTGGGCGAAAACACTATAGAAAGACATTGAGAGATGGAAATATCTTTGTTAGTCAACAAAAGTGAACATTCATGTCCCAACACGGAGGTTCTGAAGGACTTAGTAGAACAATTGTCACAATATACACACTCAAGCATACTGAAACTTTCCCAATGGCATATAATGTAAAATTTCATGCGTCGATCCTTTTTTTAGTAACAAAGAAAAAAAAATTAAAACACATAATCCTAGGACCCTTTGTATAGATGATAAGTGGAAGATAGTTGGCCGTGACACGACAAGGAAGACAGTGTGGCCTAGTCATAAGAGGATAGGTGGTAGGTGGAACGGGACATGCTAGCATATGATGATATGGCACACTATACATATGACATGTGGCAAGTAATTTTGGCATTTTTGGGTGGCCTAGTTGGTCAAATTTGGTTGACATATGACACCACTCATAGCATGACACGTGGCATGTTATGGACATGGGACGACACATGGTAGGTGATGTGGATGATATGTGGCACATGATGATTGGCACATGTGAAAATCAGGTGGTAAGAGAGGCCACATGGCATAGGCGCTGAATAAGGATTCAACGACCACAATTCATAATCACTAGTGAGATCAATGCCACTATGAATGATATCGGGAAAAAAATTGTGTGGGGCTAAATGTCTAATATAACACCCAATATGATCTGATGGTTGAGAAGGACTTGATTTGACAACCTAGATTCACATTAGGAACACAACAAGCATGAGGGTTAACTAATAATTAGTGCGTGATAGATTGAACTATTGGGATTGGATTGATCTAATGGCCTAGATTGTCCTCGAGCTTTCTACATGCATGATCATTAACGCATTAAAAACACTTTAAGTAGTACTCAGATGATGACATTGAAATGCATGTGGATGACAGGTGGCTATGATGTGGCTCAAAAAATGATGTGGCACATTCTTGCAATTCATGCCAAGGGGCCAGTCAGCGAGTGTTTTGTCCTTTAGACATAAGGCATGGTTCTAATTATTAGTCATATAATGCCCAAGAAAAAAAAATGAACGGCACAAAACGTTTATAAAACCTATATTACGATAGGTTTTCTTCGCACTTAATCCATAGGTCATGTAATAAACATATATGGTTGACAGAGCTACGGAGAGAGTAACCATCCTACTCTCTAATGCCTAATTCAAGTTTCCCAAGTCACTATCTCATACAGAAGAGAGTTGAAGGATAGAGGTGTGGAAAATTCAAAATTTGGTGTTCTGGGTGCTAAATTCAGTTAAGAGCTAGTTAAAGGGAGGTTTTTGGCTGGAAAACAAGGTTTGAGATTGTGCGAAAACACTATAGAAAGACCTTGAGAGATGGAAATGTCCTTGTTATTCAACAAAAGTGAACAATCATGTCCCACCACAGAGGTTCTGAAGGACTCAGTAGAAAAATTGTCACAATATACACACTCTAGGAGACTAAAACTTTCCCAATGGCATATAATGTAAAATTTCATGCCTCGGTCCTTTTTTTAATAACAAAGAAAATTGCTTCAAAACACATAATCCTAGGACCCTTTGTACAGATGACAAGTGGATGACAGTTGGCGGTGACACAATAAGGACGATAGTGTGCCCTGGTCATAAGAGGACAGGTGGTAGCTGGCAGGTGACATGGTAGCATATGATGATGTGGCACACTATAAATGTGGCATGTGGCAAGTGTTTTTGGCATTTTTGGGTGGCCTAGTGGGTCAAATTTGGTTGACATATGGCACCACTCGCAGCATGACACATGGCATGTTACTGACATGGGACGACACATGGTACATGACATGGATGATATGTGGTACATGGTGATGGGCACATGTGGAAATCAGGTGGCAAGAGAGGCCACATGGCATAGGCGCTGAATAAGGATTCAATGACCAAAATTAATAATCACTAGTGAGATTAATGTCACTATGAATGATATCAGGCAAAAAATTGTTGAGAAGGACTTGATCTGACAGCCTAGATTCACATCAAGAACACAACAAGCATGAGGGTTAACTAATAATTAGTGCGTGATAGATTCAATGATTGGGATTGTATTGATCTAATGGCCTATATTGTCCTCAATCTTTCTACATGCACGATCATTAATGCATTAAAAGTACTTCAAGTGGTACTCAAATGATGACATTGCAATGCATGTGAATGACAGGTGGCTATGACGTGGCTCAAATAATGATGTGGAACACTCTTGCAATTCATGCCAAGGGGCTAGTCAGCGTTTGTTTTCTCCTTTAGACATAAGGCATCGTTCTAGTTATTAGGCATATAACTCCCAAGAAAAAAAATGAAGGGCCTAAAAGGTTTATAAAACCTATATTGCAATAAGTGTTCTTCGCGCTTAATCCATAGGTCATGGTACAAACATATATGGTTGACAGAGCTACCGAGTGAGCAGTCATCCTACCCTCTAACGCCTAACTCAAGGTTCTAAAGTCCTTGTCTCATACAAAACAGAGTTGAAAGATAAAGGTGCAAAAAAATAAAAATTTTGTGTTCTAGGTGCTAAATTCGGTTAAGAGCTAGTTAAAGGATTTATATGGCTATGCGAGCTTGGCCTTGTTGGTTTGGTACAATAGTAAGATTACTAGGGGTAAAACTAGGGTTCAATGCCCATCGTATTTTGGTGTTCGTAAGCTATAAAAGACATAGCAATTACTGAGCAAATGTTTTTTGTCTGATTAAGAAGATCAAAGACCAAGAGTTATTAAGCTGAGAATGCCAAGAGCCAAGGAAGGTGCATAAATAAGAAGACTAAGCATCTAAGAAGGCTAAGAGCTTAAATGGTCGACAGTTGAGAAAGCTAAGAGTCAAGAGAGCTCGATGAGTGATAGAAAAAAGGATTTGTGAAGAAGAACAAGTGATAAACCTATATGAAGAGCAAAGAAGTTGCTACAGATTGGAGGAGAATCATATGTGAGTGTTATGATTAGTCCTGCGTATGAGAAGAGCTACAAAGAAAAGACTAATGCTAAGTATGTTAAGTTGAAATGAGTGATATCAAGCTGAGTGAGAGCTGAAAAAAAGAGTAGTAGAATCCATATAACAAATCACCTATGGATTTGAGTTTGAATATGGATGAAAAATGGATCTACATGGCTTAGTGGGTTGGTTCCTACATATCACAGGGTCAGTGCTTCCTTCAAGTGGGTGTTTGAGAAATAACTATGGGTTTGGTGCCTCCTACAAGCAGCGATTTGCAAACTAGGGAGTTGGTGGTTCCTTTTTATTGGTGCTAACAAATCAAATAGGGCTTGGTGCTCCTACAAGTGGGTTCATGTGAATTAGGGAGTGGTTGTTTCCTTTTGGTTGGTGCTAGAAAACATAATGTAACAACAAGTTAGGCTTGCATTTAAATAGAGAACTAAACATAAAATTGGTGGTTTTCTCCCTTTATGGTTTTCCACATACATCCAGTGTCTCTATGTGTTGAATATGTGTATGATTATTATAGTGTTGTTTTGTAATTCATGTGTTGATTTATGATGTTGCTTACATTAATTGTTTCTAACTAAATTGGGAATTATAAATTGGCAATAGTTGTTCAAATTGATCATAATACTGATTTACCACACCCCCCACCCCGACCACCTGCAAACCATTCCACCAATTGGGCAAGTATTATTCTGGTTTCCAACACAAAATCGATGCTAAGAAAATACAAAAAGCATCTAACAGTTAAACTACACTATTAATTTAACTTACAAATAAGCCTTAAAGAGAATGAGAATCTACTAAAAGATTATTCTGAACCCTATTAATGATTGTAGGGACTAATAAGGTGATGGTTATAGGTACATAAAAGACATGAATTTTTGAAGATGAAGGGATTAATAATGGTTATAAGTAAAAAAAAAAAAAAAAAAAGACGATGAGATGTTGAGGATTAAACTCCAATAAAACACGTATCCATTGCATCTAAATAAAAAGCAGTTATAGTTGTAATAAACTTGAACAAATACTCATCTAAACCTTTCCCACTCATTTCAAGCTTGCAAAGAAAAATGGATGTTAATTATCTTGTTTTACTTTTGTCACATCAATTAATTAAGTGAGAATGAAATTAAACTCTGAAAAACACTATATAAAAAATTAGACTATGAAAAACACTTCAAACATAATTTTATTTTAAAAAATTATTGTCTAAAAACACTTAAAATTTTATATCTTTTGAGAAAAAAATGTATACCTTAAACTAACACAGCCATATTAATAAATATAGTCAATATAAACTAAACTAATATGTTTGTATCAAATACATACATAACCACATTAATAAAAAAATTCAATATTAACATTAACATTAACATTAATATTAATTATTATATAATTATAAATAAACATTTAACATGAATTATTATATAGTTTTAGTGCTTTCACTTTTTTCCAAGGAAAAAGGCGCAATTTTCATTAATAAAATTAAGAAAATTACATGTTGTATCATTCAGCATGTATGAGATGCAATCACAATAGTTCCATTCAACTAAGAACTAAGCATATATACAGATTACAACAAAATTGCAGATCGAAGTATATCCGCCTAGAAACTAAAAACCATAGCAATGTCCCAAGAAAAATTGTTAAGACAAGAAACAAAATAAACATAGAACGATCAGAGTGATCATTCTGAGTGGTTCCCATTCATCTCAATGAATTGAGGGTGTAAAAATGGATAGAACTCTCCATCTTTGAACTCTTGTACTATCCATTGACCCATGTTTAGCTGTGCAGCCTCTTTGGAAAGACGATCAGTGATCTCATTCCTTTCCCTGTATATATGAGAGCATACAATAAAATAAAATTGTGATTTTAGAGTAAATACATCATCCAGTGTGCCCCTGAGTGTGTGCAAGTGACAATGATATACATCATTTATCCAATTTATAACAAGTATTGAATCCCCAAAGATCTTAATCCTTTGACAATTTTGTTCCCGTGTGAATAATAGAAGATGTTTTACACTGTTAAGCTCAGCATAATTATTAGTGCCCCTACCAAGGCCAACTTGGATTCTGAAAGACAAATGTTCATTCAAGTGAAGAATGGCACCCACCTCACAACCCTCAACTCAGGCCGAACCATCAAAATAACCCCACGGTGAATGTGTATCAATGATTTCGCGAGAAACGATCCGCGACGGCTTGTTGTCCAAAGTATCAAGAAATAGATTGAAGATGGCCACAAAGTTTGTAATGGTGGCAAGCTAGTTTATCTGCGAATATCATACGATTCATGTTTAACCATATTACCCAACAAACAATTAGGGGCAGATTTTTGTCCTTTTGAGTGAGTGCCTCTGACCACCAATGGTGTCATGCCTCCTCAAGATTTCCGCCAGACCATGTAGTCCTTAATTTTAGCGTTGAAATTATTTATGACCAAAGCTGTGTTGTGACTGGGCAGAGGAGAAAAAGATGATTCACGTCCTCAACATTTGATTTGCATAAACAACAACAAGGGGGATTGTGTATAGGTCGTCTCATGAGGTTTCATTCAGTTGGGGCTTTGTTTTTGAGTATACACCACATGAACAACTTAGTTTTTAGAGGGGCTTTTAATTTCCAGAGATGTCGCCACCACCACCTGATCATACCATTTTCCTCTGCTGGCATAAGAGAAGCATAGCCAAATTTTGGAGAGTATCTTCCATAAGGGGTGGTGGCCATATGAGCTCATCATCTTTTTCAGCCAACTTGATATTGGCTTCCTCTAATGCCCCAATGAAATGATCCCAATCCCCATACCATCTTTCTGGTATGTTCAAAGCTATTTCATCCCTCCATCGCTAGGGCAACTAGGGGTCTAGACCTGCAACCGCAATATGAGCTATCTTAGAGAAACCAGTCGTAGAGAGGAACTGTCGATGGTCCCGAGGAAGGATATGGGCATTCCTGCACCTGGTCCAGGCATCAATGCCTAAACGAACCTACTCCCTGTTACCAATTTTCCAAGCTAGCCCCTGTTTGATGGTATTGAAGGATTGGGTGATTGCCTTCCATATGATGGATGCACCAACAAAGGACATGCTGGGACTGTGAATCCACTCCATAATTGAGAGGGGATGGATGTATTTGAAATATATTACCTCTTTCCATAGGCTTACTGACTTGATAATTTTCTAACCCATTTTCGCCACTAGGGCCTTTGCGAAAAACAGAAGGCTTTTTAAGCCCCATCCCCCCAAATTCTTAAACTTCTCGATCCTGTCCTAGTTGACCCGGGTAAAATTCCTCCCTATGTGTTGTCCCCTCCAGAGGAAACAACAACAGATGTTTTGAATCCTATTTAGAATGCCTTTTGGGATCCATGCCAACATCATTCAGTAAACTCGGATGGCCTTGAGCATCGATTTTAAGAGAGTAAGTTTGCCTGCCCTAGAGGTTCAGCGTTGTTGCTAGATGTTTAAGTCTCTTTCAATCTTAGAAATGAGCTAGGCCTAGTCAGTGATTCAATAGCCATTCAGCTTCAGTCTGAAACCCATATATTTTAGACCTACATCTAGTTCCTATCTGACAATGTGAAATGTTGGGATGCATACCATTCCTCATTTTGGAGGCAAGACACAAATAATGGAGGATTTTCCAAAATTGGGTTCCATACCTGTGACTTTGCAAAAAGGGATAATATGTTTTTGAAAACATATGAATCATGAAAAGAACCATTAATAAATATAAGTACATCATCAACCAACAGAAGATGTGAGAGGGTAGTCATATGTGAAATCTGAACACCCCCTAGGTCACCCGCCTCACGAGCATTTTTAATTAGTCTGCTTAGTCCTTCCATGATTAGTAGAAAAAGGAGGGGGGAAAGAGGGCATCCCTGCCTAAGACCACGCTTAGCATGAAAAAAACTGGAAGCCACCCCATTTATAAGTATACTAAAAGAGGCAGAAGAGATACAACACATGATCCAGGAGATAAAAGAGTGTGGAAAGCTAATATGTGTGAGAATGAGTTGAAGGTAGGACCAACTTGCCCTATCAAAAGCTTTGGAGAGGTCGATATTTAAAATGATGGACTTATTATTCTTCTTTTTGATCGAATGTAGGGATTCCTGAGCAATCCTAAAAGCTTTGTGAATCTGCCGATGACTAACGAAAGAAAACTGTTCCTTGGAGTAACACACAGGGCGATTGTTTTGGATATGATTTTATAGAAGTTGTTGCAGAGGGAGATAGGGAGATAATCATCAAAGATAAGGGGCTTATCAATCTTGGGCATGAGGGCAAGGAAAGCCACATTAAAATGTTCGTCGATTCTGCCAGAAGTTCTGCATTCCTCTACAGCCTTTAGAAGATCCGACCCTCTCAGCTCAAAGAAAGTGCTATAGAATTCCACTAGCCACCCATCCAACCTCGGACTTTTGTCTTTTTTAAAACATTTCATCACAACTTCAAGTTCCCCAAGTGAGACCGGAGCTAATAAGGCCTCCATCTCTTCAGGCTCGACAAAACTAGGTAAAGCCTCTGCTAAACGAATGATGTCCGGGAGGGTTACACCCCTTGGGGCCTTATAAATATTGGAAAAGTGTCGAACACCCATATCTGCCAATTGATGGAAAGTATTAGCCTCCCTGCCTTCTATATCATGCAGTTCCCAAATAGTGTTGATCACCTTTCTCCCCCGGGCGTACTGATGGAAAAACTTGGAATTCTCATCCCCAGCTTTTAGCCATAGTGCTCTACTTTTTAACCGCCAAGACTCCTCTTTCAATCTCAAAAGTCTAATCTTTTCCAATTCTAATTGGATTAGATGATCCTTCGTTCAGTCGATGAAAAACTAATAATCCCAGAGGCTTCCAATAGATTAAGTTCAATTTCAATCCTTTGAAGATCAACTTCATCCTTCCTCTGTTTTTCCTTCGCCCATTCAATTGTTTTTGTTTTAAGACAAGCCAAATTTTTTGTTATGACCTCAACCGGGGATATATGATCGCTCGGCCTATAGTGGATCCACGAATCAGTGACAATTTTATGGAACTTAGCTTTTGCTATCCAGGACGAATTTAATTTGAAAGGCGAATGGGGTTTGTAATTTCCAGCCCTAAGCTCCAGAAAAATCGTGGAGTGATCCTATGTCCCTCCCGAACTCACCCACTGGCGATAATGCTCTAATTTTTTTAAGAGAGAGGCCTTTATTAGAAAACGGTCCAGCCTTCTGGCCAAAGCCTCCTCCCCAGTCCTTTTGTTTCTCCAGGTCAACAAAATTTTGGTCGTAACAATGTTTAGAAGTTCATGGGAGTCCAAAAGAGTTTCAAAGAAAACCGAGAGAGGGTCACATTAGGCTCTGTTGCCCCAAGACTCTGCCAAGCCTAGTGAGAAGTTTAAATCACCTCCAATGATCAAGTTGTCTGCTTGCATAAAATCGGCCTCTTGTAGTTTAACCCAGTATTGTTCCCTATTATGGTAGGGTCCATAAATGTTGACAAATATAAGAGGGAAATTGTAATTCGAGGAGGTAATGTCTGCGCCCAAAAACCCCTCCCTCCCCCAAACGTTTTGAATTTTTATAGATCTTTTGTTGAAACCCATGGCACATCCACCCGAGCGCCCTCTGACATCCAAGGAGTGGAAAACCCAATCCGGAAGGAAATTTAGGAGCATATTATTAACCAGACTCCCTTCCCCCAAAGTTTCTTGCAAGAAAATTACATTCAGTTGCTCTGATAGACATAACCTCTTAAGAGCCAGTTTTTTGTCTAGGCTGGCTAGGCCCCTGCAGTTGAAAGAGAGGCACTTCATGGGGTAAACTCTGGAGGGTTGCCCTTTTATCTAAGGACCTAGTCAATGGGGGTCTGAACATGAAAGCCACTTTGATGCCAACCCTCTTAATGACCTTTGAGAGGTGAGATTGTCTGCCATGGGGAGGTTTTGAGGGAATGGTAGGGAGGGGATCCGCATCCAAACCATAGGTAGGGGTCTGGGTGGCTGGAAGGAAGCGAAGGAAATAACAGTGAGAACCACTAGGGGTCGGGCTGCCTGCAATGGAGGGAGAGGGAGGGAGAGGGATAATAGTGGGGTTTGTGCTGAGGGGGGTGGGAAGGGGCTGTTACAATCGAGAAAAGAGGGGAACACAACTTGCTGACCTCAAACACCAAACCAGGAAAATTCATAGAAGCAGATTTAAAAGCAGATAAACAATCATTTCAAAAAAGAGGAGGGGAGGGAGGAGTACCCGAAAAAGCTGTGTCTAAATATCGAGCTCTGGTGAGTGAAGAGGAGTGACCACAATCGATCTGCTTGGGCCCGAAACCTCTGGAGAGACCGACTGTGGATGGAAATCTGCTTCCATAGTTTGAGTACTAACTGAAACCGGGGACCTTGGAATCTCCTACTACTTCCCAAGCAGAAGGGGGCAGTATTTGTACGTATGACCCACTTCATGGAACCAATGACAACAGAAAGGTATACCTTCGTAATCAAGAATTTGTCGCCTGGTCGTCTCCCCCATTTGAAGTAAATAACTCTCCATGAGGCCCTCCCTGGTGTCCAGGTACACCAGTATTCTGGCTAAAGCCATGCAACCTGTATCCAGATAAGCCCTATCATGATCAAGATAAACCCCCATGTCATCTCCTATAACCTTGAAGATATCCTCAGACCAAAATTGGAGCAGAAGACCTGGCAGGCGAACCCAAATCAGACTAGCTCCCATGTTTTCCTTCTCGGGGTCGAAGAGCAGAGACCAACACTTAAGCAAAATTGGCGTCATTTCAATGTGCCAGTATCTCATCAATACCCAATCCACCTGGTCTGGCTGCGAGAAAATGAGTGCAAACCACCCTCTGGACAGAGTGATGACTTTAGGAAGCTGCATCATTAAATTTGCCCAGACCTCTGCAGTCCATTTCCTTAGTTGAGCAGGTGTATAATTCTTGCCACACACCTGACCCACGAGCACAGTACTCTAAGTTAGGGCTGCTTGTGCCATTGTGATGCCTGCCCCAAAAATCAAGCGACTGTCACGTCCTCGAACCTTGGAATGCTTGGATTTTTTCCGTTCCCCCTGTATTTTCTGATTTTTTGTAAGGTCACCTTCAGCTAGAGGGTTCTTGTCCAAATCCAAAGAACTTTTCATCCGAACGAGGGTCCTGACTAGGAATACCAGAAAAAAACTGGAGGGGTGAGAAGAAGCAGTTCTCTGGCAAGCAGAAACCCTTAGCCCCACGCCAAAAAACCCACTATGGGGAGGGGAAGAACCTAGCCCTTCTGAAGCCAAACCATGAAAATCCGTCGTCGAGACACTAGCTCCTCCTTGAGTGTAACCAAGACTCGTATGTGCCTGCGACTAGGCCTGAAATTCAGATGGGGATAGAATAGAGAGAAAAGGTCACTCAGAACCCTCACGCAATCAGAAACCACCTTCCGAAATTGTAGAAACCAATTGCTTGTTATCCAAATCCGGTAGTGCAACCTCCATCTCGTGCATTAAGGAGGAGAGTTCCATGACCAGGGAAGCTGGTGGACTGCTAGACGTCGGTTCCTTCCCAGCAGATGACGGGTGTTTTCTCTCAACCCAGATGTCTTCAAGGGTCAAAGAGTCTGAGGAATAGTCTAGGAGTTCCTCATCGATTCTAACACCGAGAAACCCTTGAACCCAACACATCATTTTGAAAAACCGGGTGGTAACCCTTCCCATCCGTTGACCCTTGTTGCAAAGCTTCGTGAAAACCACCATCCGACAATGGAACCCATTTCACTACATCAAACCCCCGTAAGTGCCTGGTAAAACTCCGACACAAACTGGCCTTCCAACTGCTAACAGTTCCTCAGAAATCCATGAAGGTAAATAAAACTTAAATCCATAAACCGCCAAGTTCAAATGATAAAACAATAAAAAACTCCAGACCATGAGTCCTTAAGCAGTTTAAACAAACGAGTGTTGAGCCCTAGAACTACCTCTCTTCTAGATACTTTCCTAGACCTTTTCTCTTCCATTTTCCCACATCGGTGCCTCATAGGCTATCAAATATTGTTACATATTGATTCTAGGAGTGCATTTAAGTGGTTTTATAACTATATCCTTGTTTGTGCTATTTGATTTAGATTTTGTTCATTAGCTACAGAATGTAGCCACTTTCCGCCACTGACTCGCAATTCCACAGCTACTTTCATTGTTCTGTAGGTTATAGGTGTCGGCAAGTGAAACAAGGCACGTGGGCAACTTAGAAATGATCTGCACATGGACAAGGTCCTATCTGTTCAGCTGAATTCGCTTTGCAGAGGGCCCTTGCTGGCTAAGGTTTTGCTTTTCGTTTTTGTTTTTATGCATCTTTTCTCTTATTTCCACTATACATTTCTCATAATTTGTTTTTGGTGTTAATCTTTTTATTCCTTTTCATGATTTTGTAGCATTGCAAACTTTTTCACTAACACTGATTAGTTTGTTTCAGGATAGGTTATGCTCGAGCTTTTTCATATAATTTTTGCATCAAGTAGTGATATGAGATTTGCTTCTCTGCTGAGCTTTTTAAGCTTTTTCAATTTCAGTTGTTATGCTTTGATTTTAGTGAGATTTGTTTGTTGATATTAGCTAGTTTAGATATCAAATTATTCATGTTATTTGACGTTATCTCTGATGCCATGGCTTAACCCGAGAAGTTAATTGGCGATCTATCGGATTATAAGTGAAGTAATTTGATTTTTCTTTCATTAATCTACAAGTAGGTAATTTAGATATCAATTCTTCATGTTATTTTACGTTATCTCCAGTGCCATGGCTTAACCCGAGAAGTTAATTGGCAAGCTATCGAATTATAAGTGAAGTAAATTGATCTTGCTTTCATTAGTCTGCATTTTTTGGTTTTGAGTGCAATAGTTTAGATTTTATTTCCGTAATTAGATGGGCAGCAGAGACAGTGACCTCATGCTCAGTATTTCATATTTTCTTTGATTTAAGTAGCTACATATTTACATTCCTGTTCAAGTATTGATTTTATCAATAGCATGTTTTGAGATCTTTTGAAGAGCTAAGTTCTGGAAATTATCATAAGAGACATAATCCTTGTCTTAAATATACATCCATACTTTCCCTCTAAAAGTGTTCTTAAAATCTGAGAATAGGATTTCCATTTGCATTAGACACTTTAGGAGACTAACAAGGACACAACCCCAAAAACAAGATAAAAATTGTAAACAATAAAAGTAAGAAAGAGGTTGTCTTGCACATAAAGTGCGCCAAACTTCATCAGTTTACAACTCCCGAATTGATAATTAATGTAGAAATTAAGGACATACTAAATTGACTAAACATTTTGGCGCCGTTGCCAGGGAAGTGTAACTAGGTAGCTGATCTCTTACATAAAAAAAGGGAAAAATTGATAATTTCTTGAAGTATGCTCTCCTCTTGCACCTATTGTGATCTGGAGGATCGGAAAAGAGAGTTATTAGTTCAATAATTTCTTGAATATGCTCTCTTACCTAGTGTGATCTGGAGGATTAGAAAAAGGATTATTAGCCCAACTGAAAAATCATTAAAAAAATAAAAAAAAATGACATGCATAGAGCAAGAGATTCTAGGGGAAGGTTTCTAGCTAGGGGAAAAATTTCGATTTTTACAACTCCAACTACTTCAAGGAGTAGACAAGATACACCTCCATCCCAGATTCATACTCCTAGCCTTAGGATTCATGGAATAAAAAAGAATGGTAAATGGAGGGTGTGCATTGATTACAGGGAATTGAATAAAGCAACTTTGAAGGATCACTTTCCTTTGCCCTTTATTGATCAAGTATTAGATACATTAGCAGGCAAAAAGTACTTTTCATTCCTTGATGGTTTTAGTGGTTATAATCAAATTCAGGTAGCACCTGAAATAAAACCACATTTACCTATCCTTGGGGAACTTTTACTTACTGAGTGCTTCCTTTTGGGTTATGTAATGCACCTGCAACATTCCAAAGAACAGTACTAGGAATTTTTTCTAATCTAATCGAGATTGTGTAGAGGTATATATGGATGATTTTATAGTTTATGGTAATACTTTTGAAGAGGCATTAGAAAATTTGGTAAAAAGTCCTTATAAGATGTAAAGAAACAATCCTTTCATTAAGCCATGAAAAATGCTTTATGATGTTTACTGAAGGTCTTGTTTTAGGACATCATATTTTAGGAGATGGGATTAAAGTTGATAAATCAAAGGTTGAAGTCATCTCCAAGTTACCTATTCCAAATTGTCAAAAATATGTTAGAAGTTTTCTGGGATTTACTGGATATTATAGAAGATTTATAGAAAACTTTACCAAAATAGCATCTCCACTCTTTAAACTACTTACAAAAGACTGTGAATTCAAATGGAGTCCTGATTTCCAATCAACATTTGAAGCTTTGAAAACAAGAATATCTGAAGTGCCTATCTTTAGAGGACCAAATTAGAAACTTCCTTTCCATATTTCTACAAATGTTTCAGATACAACTCTAGGAGCTGTGTTGGGACAAAAAGGCTTAGTTCCTTATGCCATTTACTATCCCAGTAAAAATTTAACTCCCATTGAGTTGAATTATATTGTGACTGAAAAAGAGTTCTTAACTGTTGTTCATGTAATCAATAAGTTCGGACATTATATAACAGGCTATGAAACTTTTATTCATACTAATCATTCTGCAATTAGATATCTAATGAACAAACCTGTTACTAATGGCAAAGTTACAAGGTGGCTTCTACTTTTACAGGAATTCAATATTACTGTGTTAGATAGACCGGGGAAACAAAACACAGTAGTTGATTACTTGTCTAGAATTAAAAATATCAAAGAAGATTCTCCTGTAGAAGATAAGTTTCCTGATGAATACTTATTTGCAGTAACTACTAAGACTCCTTGGTATGCAGATATGGCTAACTATTTGGTTACAGGGAAACTACCTCCACATTTATTTCCTAGTGAAAGAAGAAAGATTATTCAGGAGAGTTCAAAATATTCATGGATTTCTAATGAATTGTTTGAAACAGGGCCAGACCTTGTGATCAAAAGATGTGTCAAGGAAGATGAAATGCCTGATATTCTCAAAGCATGTCATGATTGGACACTTTGTTGACAAAAGGACAGCCTATAAAATCCTTTCTTTAGGATATTATTGGCAGTCCCTCTTCAAAGATGCAAAACAATATGTCAAAAGGTGTGACAGCTGCCAAAGAGTAAAGAAACCTACCCCCTCAAATGAGATGTCATTACAACCACAGGTACTCATTAAACCCTTTGAAAATGGGCTTTAGACTTTATTGGACCTATTAATCCACCATATAAACAGAAAAAGTATATATTGGTATGTACTGATTATGTCACTAAATGGGTAGAAGCCAAAGCATTATTTTCTGCCACTAAAAATTCAGTTGTTAGTTTTCTTTATGAGGATATTTTTACTCGCTTTGGTGTTCCAAGAGAAATTGTGACAGATCAGGGAGGTCAATTCACATCCAAACTAGTGGAGAAATTGATGGAAGAGTACAAGGTCAAGCATAGGAAATCCACTCCTTACCATCCGCAAGCAAATGATCAAGTGGAGTCTACAAACAAAGGAATTGAAGGCATCATTACCAAGACTGTTCATCTACATAGAAGAGATTGGGCAGAACGACTTCCTGAAGCCTTATGGCTACATAACCACATGGAGGAACACAACAGGACATTCTCCCTATGAAATTGATTATGGGAAGAAAGTTTTGCTCCCCATTGAGTTCCAAGTTAAGACCTTCAAGATGGCAGTTCAATTTGGAATGGATCTATCAGAAGCCCAAAAGCATAGAATGGAGTAGTGGAATGAACTAGATGAGATTATACAAGAAGTAATCTTAAGAACTGATCTAGCTCAATATCAAAGAGCTAAGTGGCATGACAAATACATTAAGGAGAAAGAGTTTCAAGAAGGAGATTGGGCGTTGCTATTTGATTCCAAGTTCAAAGATTTCAAAGGTAAATTTCAGACTCATTGGCTTGGGCCATATGAGATTGAAAACGTTTTTAGAAATGGAGTGGTAACAATCAAAACCATTGATGAGTATCAAACTCCTCTCATTGTGAATGGTCATATATTGAAGATCTATCATAAGCCACTCTCAAAGGAGGAATTTGTCAAAATATTTCAAGATAATTCTGCAATAAGGCTGGTGAAGAAGAATCCTTCGTCTCCACCAGCCTAGTCTTTGTTCTTTTCATTGTTATATAAAAAAAAAAGAAAAAAATGTATAAGCATAAAATCCAATCACTGATTGGCAGTCTTATACAGAAAATACAGGGCGAATATCAGAAACTTCTAATGCCCTATATTTTCCAAAAAAATAAATCTCTCTCATTTCACTCATAGTTGTTTCATTTCATGTCATTTCACTTCATTGCATTTTCATTCCATTTCACCATCACATTCCACCAATAAAATTCCTTTCATGTTCAGGTTTCCATATATCATTCATTCATTCATCATTCATTTCCATCCATCTGCATTCACTTTTCCAAGTTATATGTTATTCACTATGTCAATTTTTGCAGCCAAATTCTGATATTCAGCAGCTGATTGTTGATTCAGCAGCTAATACTCTATTACTCTGTAGTGACAGTCAGATGTTAGAAAAGTAATGATGAAAACCAGATGCAGGTATGGAAGAGGAAAATATTTTGAAGATGTCAGCACCTAAAAGCACCTACAAGAGGCAACCAATCAAAAGTTAGTGAATGGAAGTGGTAAGATTCTAAGATATGATCAAAATCAATTTCAAATAGCATTTTAAAACACATAATCTGTATAGTTGTAAAATCACAAGCTCCATAATGTGTAATGATTCGAATTGATAGCCTACTTAACTCCTCCACGATCTTTGCATAACTCCACCATGATCTCTGCATCAAATTCCAACGGCCTCATAATCCTCTTTCGAATCTAACTTGTACTCAGTTGTATGTCTGCATTACACCTGTTGAACTAGTTAATCATGAAGACATAAGCCAATTGACCACGACTCTCCTCTGAAGCACCACTCCAGAGTGATTTTATGAATTTGCTAATGTCCACTCCACAACCTTTTATTTCAAAATTCTGTCAGTCTCACTCTGTTTCCATACTCTCACACCGAGTTTACTATTGCCAGTTCAAGGTTTGTTTATACATACCTCTGCTCCGTGAACTTGTTTTCATTGCATGCTTTGTGTTCTTCCCGTTTTTGTAACCACTGGTTTTCTCCATAATCCTCCTCTATCTTCTTCTCATATAACTGTTCTGCCTCTATGAAACCATCACTTACAGAGGTATTTTTGAAGCAAGAGGGAGGAATGGGCCTTCTGGTAAGAACAGAGTCGGACGAGGCTAAGTTCATGGAGGGTTATCCACAGTTAAAGAGCATGTTAAGAGAAGCAAGGTGGTTGTAGTTTATCTATAAATTCAGGGGTCATAATAAAGAAATCACGAAGACATTTGCAAGGTCCTTCAATGGCATGGAAGTTGAGATTGAGGATATCAAATTTCTGGTAACAGAGGCATCCATTGCAGTAGCAACGGAGCTCCCATAAGAAGGAGAATGATGGTTCAAAAACAAAGACTTCGATGAGAGGGCCTGGAGGATCATTTTGTGTAACCCAGGTATGGATATAACCATTTTTAAACATGGAATTCCTGTTTCAGCCCTAAAGGAAAAATGGACTAGTTTGTTGTTGATAATTCAGAAGTTCATTACGTGTGAAGGAAGGTATGGGTCTATGTACATGTACCATATAAGGTTATTAATGAATTTTCTGGAGAATCAAACCATCAATCTGCCTTATTTCTTGTTGAGTAGCTTGAAAAAGATGTCTACCACTATACAAAAGAATTTGGATGATGTAGAGCCTCATCTTTATTATCACGGCCTTGTTAAAATTCTGATTGAAAAACAATTGAAGGGAAGAAAGGACACATGGGAACAATTCCTGATTAAATTTTTTTTTCAGGACCCACCTGAAACACCTAAAAGTAGCTCAACAAGAAAAAGTAGGAGAAGAAAAACAAGTGTAAACATTCAAGATACTCCTACTAGTATATCTAAAGAAACCAGTAAGGAAGAAATGTTATCTGAAACTTTAACTGAGGTTAGAAAACAAGCAAAATAGAAAGGGAAAAGAAATATTGAAGACATTTATCAGACCCCGGAACCTTCTTCAGAAGAAGACCAGATACTTTATGAAAGGCTAATTCATCTTAAAGAACACTCAACCAAGGCAAAATAAAAAGGAAAGGAGAAACAGAGTGTAGAAAAGGGAGATACCAACTCACAGAATTTAAGAAGGAGCTCAAGACTTAAAGGCAAATTGAAGAAAGTGCAAGTCAAAGGGGCTAACTTCATAGAATTAGGAGGGGAAACACCAGAACAATCACCAGCAATCACTCCTCTTGACCATAGCTCATAACATTCTCCTTTTCCTCAACCAGATTTTGAAATCAGTCCAAGAAAGGCCACACCAAAAATAGATCCAACTCAACAACAGAGGTATGATTTTATTGAATCATTGGAAAAGACTGCAATAGAACAAGGCACTTCATCTAGCAGCCTGATACAGCTCAGGAAGTTTTGATCCAATCATTAAAACAAGAAACAGAACAGGTTGGAAAAAATCATCCATGACAATACCATGCTGCATCTAGGATTGTGGCACAAGAAAAACAGGAAATTGAAGAGGAAGAATAGGAGGATGAGCAGAACCCTCATCAACCTCAAATACAGGTGCCTAATGATGAAGCCCAGGATGACAGTGACACCAAGGAAGAAGAAGAGAAGGCTATATGTATTAGCAGAAGTCTCAGAGCAGATGAATTGAAGGAAGGATAGTCACAGTTTTGGTTGCATGAGGACATGCAACATATTCATAGTGGGGGTATGTTGAGCCCCAGAACTACCTCTCTTCTACATACTTTCCTAGACCTTTTCTCTTCCATTTCCCCACATCAGTGCCTCATAAGCTATCAAATATTGTTACATATTAATTCTAGGAGTGCATTTAAGTGGTTTTCTAACTATATCCTTGTGTGTGCTATTTGATTTAGATTTTTTTCATTAGCTACGGAATGTAGCCACTTTCTGCAGCTGACTCGCAATTCCGCAGCTACTTTCATTGTTCTGTAGGTTACAGGTGTCGACAGGTGAAACGAGGCACGTGGGAAGCTCATAAATGATCTACACATGGACAAGGTCCTATCTGTTCAGCGAAATTCGTGAAGAAAGGCATTGGTCAAAGGATGGTCAAACAAGGAGTCCTACATCAAATAGGTCTCTGTTTCAACACGTGAAAAGTCTTAGACCGTTGCTAGATTTGTAGATCCCTCTTGACAGCTGCAGGTCATCTCCATAACACAAATCCAACATCCATGTTTTGTAGATTGAATGTTTATGGCAACCAAGAGGCTGAACTTACGGGTTCTGTCCTATTTACGTGTCCTCTGTTGAAGATTTCTCTCAGAAAAACAGTTATTTATTTTCCTATATAAATAAATCGTTTTGCAACGCAAGTAGCTAGTTCAGATATTAGAATTGACATTGTTGTTTTATTTTTTGTTGTGCTGTTGTAACGAGAAGACATACTCTCTATTTTACAATATAAAAACTCTGTTTTCTTATGATTGTGTAAAGCATGATTTTGAGCTGACAACATGTTAACCAAATGCTGTGCAGAGGGCCCCTGCTGGCTGAGGTTTTGCTTTTCGTTTTTGTAAAGTTTTTATGCATATTTTCTCTTATTTCCACTGTACATTTCTCATCATTTGTTTATGGTGTTAATCATTTTATTCCTGGACATGATTTTGCAGCATTGCATACTTTTTCACTAACACTGATCAGTGTGTTTCAAGATAGGTTATGCTCGAGCTTTTTCATATAATTTTTGCATCAAGTAGTGATATGAGATTTGCTTCTTTGCTGAGCTTTTTAAGCTTTTTCAATTTCAGTTGTTATGCTTTGATTTCAGTGAGATTTGTTTGTTGCTATTAGCTAGTTTAGATATCAAATTCTTCATGATATTTGATGTTATCTCTGGTGCCATGGCTTAACCCGAGAAATTAATTGGCGAGCTATCGGATTATAAGTGAAGTAATTTGATTTTGCTTTCATTAATCTGCAAGTAGGTAATTTAGATATCAAGTCTTCATGTTATTTGACGTTATCTCCGGTGCCATGGCTTAACCCGAGAAGTTAATTGGCGAGCTATCGGATTATAAGTGAAGTAAATTGATCTTGCTTTCAGTAGCCTGCAATTTTTGGTTTTGAGTGCAATAGTTTAGATTTTATTTCTGTAATTAGATGGGCAGCAGAAACAGTGACCTCATGATTAGTATTTCATCTTTTGTTTGATTTATGTAGCTGCATATTTACATTCCTGTTCAAGTACTGATTTTATCAATAACATGTTTTGAGATCTTTTGAAGAGCTAAGTTCTAGAAATTATCATAAGATACATAATCCTTGTCTTAAATCTACATCCATACTTTCCCTCTAAAAGTATTCTTAAAATCTAAGAATAGGATTTCTATTTTCATTAGACACTTTAGGAGACCAACAAGGACACAACCCCAAAAACAAGATAAAAATTGAAAACAATAAAAGTAGGAAAGAGCTTGTCTTGCACATACAGTGTGCCACACTTCATCAGTTTATGACTCCTGGATTGATAATTAATGTAGCAATTTAGGACATACTAAATTGACTAAACAACAAGCATCGAGAGGAGGGTAGTGTCCCACGGTCACTATAAACGCCATTGAGAAACAACCAAGAAAACCCTTTACTGTGACATGTGTTCAACAACAGAGCTATGAACCCTAGAGCCGCCTTGAACAGCGATGACAAGGATATATTAAAAAGTTTCTCAAAGCATTAAATTTATTTTTATATTTAAAAATATAATTTAAATAAGAAATTGTATTACAGTTTTATTAATTAATATAATCATATAAATTATATCGGTGATAAATATTAATAGTTACCAAAAATATCTATGTTTATGTGTCATTTAATTCATATAATTTCAAGATAGAATAGAGACGTGAGAATTTGTAACCATTTGTAACGTAGAGATAACAAATACATCACATAATTTTTTAAATTAAAAGTGACTCAGAAACTCCAGATTTCCTACTTAAACCGTTTATAAGATCAAATTATTGTTAAATTATTAAATCTAAATCACCTTATTTTTTATTTTTAAAAATGAAAATTAAGAAACTCATAATTTTATATTTTTTTTAAATATTAATTTTGAAAACTCTTTCCCCAAATAAAATAAATCACACTTAAAATAAATGACACCTATCAACATAAAAATTATGTCTTTATATTCCAATAAAACAATAAAAGAATTTGCACATTAAAATTTTGAGAAGCATTTGGGTCATGATACTTACTGTAACCATGTTTTCCAATTCACTACCAAACAATGGAAGACAGAAAATAAAATTCTCTACCAAACAATTCACTGGTAATCTGCCCAAGGAACCAATAACTACTCCGTGCCATGTTATCGGGAATATCGATCATGGCTACAGGACCAGCCTGGTACTACCCTGTTCCCTTGCCTTTCTGTCATAAATATATATACATACATATGATTGGTTAATAGTGGGGTTGGTACTAGTACTATCAAGATAATGTCATTGTCGCTCCAATCTCTGGAATGTTCTCTTCTGCTCTTCATTGTTTTCCATTTTGTGTTTTTCCTTGCCCCTCATTTTATGAATGCAATTAACCTAGATGAAAATAAATCTGTGTGAAAAAAAAAATTAGTGGTCATAAGATTCAGTAGTGAAATTAGCCCAAAATACACAAAAATTAAAAGAGGGGCCCATTTCATTTGTAGAATGTAAGGGGAGGTTTTGGGTGGAAAACAAGGTTCGAGATTGGGTGAAAAAATTGTAGAAAGACCTTGAGAGATGGAAATGTCTTTGTTAGTCAACAAAAGTGAACATTCATGTCCCAACACAGAGGTTCTGAAGGACTAAGTAAAACAATTGTCACAATATACACACTCAGGGAGACTGAAACTTTCCCATGGCATATAATGTAAAATTTCGTGCTTCAATCTTTTTTTAATAACAAAGAAAATTTTTGCAAAACACATATTCCTAGGACCCTTTTTATAGATGATAAGTGGATGATAGTTGGCGATGACACATCAAGGAAGACAGTGTGGCCTAGTCATAAGAGGATAGGTGGTAGGTGGCAGGTGACATGGTAGCATATGATGATATGGTACACTGTACATGTGACATGTGGCAAGTGTTTTTTGCATCTTTTGGTGGCCAAGTGGGCCAAATTTGGTTGACATATGACACCACTCATAGCGTGACTCATGGCATGTTATAGACATGGGACGACACATGGTAGGTGACGTGGATGATATATGGCACATGGTGATTGGCACATGTGGAAATCAGGTGGTAAGAGAGGCCACATGGCATAGGCGCTAAATAAGGATTCAATGACCACCATTGATAATCACTAGTGAGATCAATGCCACTATGAATGATATCGGGCAAAAAATTGTGAGAGGCTAAATGTCCAATATAACACCCAATATGATCTGGTTGTTGAGAATGACTTGATTTGATAGCCTAGATTCACATCATGAACACAACAAGCATGAGGGTTAACTAATAATTAGTATGTGATAGATTCAACTATTGGGATTGGATTGATCTAATGGCCTAGATTGTCCTCGAGCTTTCTACATGCACAATCATTAATGCATTAAAAACACTTTAAGTGGTACGCAAATGATGCAATTGAAACGCGTGTGAATGATAGGTGGCTATGACGTGGCTCAGAGAATGATGTGGCACATTCTTGCAATTCATGCCAAGGGACCAATCAATGAGTGTTTGCTCATTTATACATAAGGCATGGTTCTAATTATTAGGCATATAATGCCCAAGAAAAAAAAAGGCGCAAAAGGTTTATAAAACCTATATTGCGATAAGTGTTCTTTGCGCTTAATCCATAGGTCACGACACAAACATATATGGTTGACAGAGCTACAGAGAGAGTAGTCATCCTACTCTCTAATGCCTAATTCAAGTTTACCAAGTCATTGTCTCATACATAAGAGAGTTGAAAGATAAAGGTGCGGAAAAATCAAAATTTGGTGTTCTGGGTGCTAAATTCGGTTAAGAGCTAGTTAAAGGTAGTTTTTTGGGTCATAAACAAGGTTCGAGATTGCGCAAAAGCACTATAGAAAGACCTTGAGAGATGGAAATGTCTTTGTTAGTCAACAAAAGTGAACATTCATGTCCCACCACAAAGGTCTTGAAGGACTTAGTAGAACAACTGTCACAATATACACACTTTGGAGGACTGAAACTTTCCCAATGGCATATAATGTAAAATTTTGTGCCTCGATCCTTTTTTTAATAACAAAAACAATTGTTTCAAAACATATAATCCTACGACCCTCTGTACAGATGATAAGTGGATGACAGCTTGTGGTGACACAACAAGGAAGACAGCATGGCCTAGTCATAAGAGGACAGGTGGTAGATGGTAGGTGACATGGTAGCATACGATGATGGGGCACACTATACATATGACATGTGGCAAGTGTTTTTTACATTTTTGGGTGGCCAAGCAGGTCAAATTCTATTGACATCTGTAACCACTAACAGCATGACACATGGCATGTTACTGACATGGGATGACACATGGTAGGTGACATGGATGATATGTGGTAGATGGTGATGGGCACATGTGGAAATCAAGTGATAAGAGAGGCCACATGGCATAGGCATTGAATAAGGATTCAACGACCAAAATTCATAATCACTAGTGAGATTAATTCCACTCTGAAGGATATCGAGCAAAACATTATGTGAGGCTAAATGTCTAATATAATGCCTGATATGATCGGATGGTTGAGAAGGAATTGATCTGACAGCCTAGATTCACATCAAGAACACAACAAACATGAGGGTTAATTAATAATTAGTGTGTGATAGATTCAACGATTGGGATTGGATTGATATAATGACCTAGATTTTACTCGAGCTTTCTACATGCACGATCATTAATGCATTAAAAGCACTTGAAGTGGTGCTCAGATGATGACATTGTAACATGTGTAAATGATAGGTGGCTATGACATGGCTTAGAGAATGATGTGGCACGTTCTTGCAATTCATGCCAAGGGGCCAGTTAGTGAGTGTTTTCTCCTTTAGACATGAGCCATGGTTCTAGTTATTGGGCATATAACACCCAAGAAAAAACAAATGAAGGGCCTAAAAGATTTATAAAACCTATATTTCAATAAGTCTTCTTCTCGCTTAATCTATAGGTCATGGTACAAACATATATGGTTGAGAGAGCTATCTAGCGAGAAATCATCCTACCCTCTAACTCCTAACTCAAGGTTCCGAAGTCACTGTCTCATACAAAGGAGAGTTGAAAGATAAAGGTGTAGAAAAATAAAAATTTTGTGTTCTGGGTGCTAAATTCGGTTAAGAGCTAGTTAAAGGATTTATATGGCTATGTGAACTTGGTCTTAGTTATTTGGTATAATAGTGAGATTACTAGGGGTAAAACTAGGGTTCAATGCCCATCCTATTTGGGAGTGCAGAAGCTATAAAAGACATAGAAATTACTGAGAAAATGTTTTTTGTTTGATTAAAAAGATCAAAGACTGAGAGTTGTTGAGATGAGAATGCCAAGAACCAAGGAAGGTGGAGAACTAAGAAGGCTAAGATATTAAATGGTTGAGAGTTGAGAAGGCTAAGAGTCAAGAGAGCTCGACGAGTGATATAAAAAAGGATTTGTGAAGAAGAACAAGGGATAGACCTATATGAAGAGCTGAGAAGTTGCTACGGATTGGAGGAGAAGCATATGTGAGTGTTATGATTAGTCTTGAGTATGAGAAGAGCTACAAAGAAAATACTAATGCTAAGTATACTGAGTTGAAATGAGTGATATCAAGCTGAGTGAGAGATGAAAAAAAAAGAGTAGCAGAATCCATATAACAAATCACCTATGGATTTGAGTTTGAATATGGATGAAAAAGGGATCTACATGGCTTAGTATGTTGGTGCCTACATATCAAGGGGTCATTTCTTCCTTCAAGTGGGTGTTTGAGAAACAACTATGGGGTTGGTGCCTCCTACAAGAAGCAATTTGCAAATTAGGGAGTTGGTGCTTCCTTTTTATTGGTGCTAACGAATCAAATAGGGCTTGGTGCTCCTACAAGTGGGTGTTTGTGAATTAGGGAGTGGTAGCTTACTTTTGGTTGGTGCTAGAGAACACAATGTAACAACAAGTTAGGCTTTCATTTACATAGAGAACTAAACATAAAATTGGTGGTTTTCCCCCTTTATGGTTTTCCACGTACATCCAGTGTCTCTATGTGTTGAATATGTGTATGATGATTATAGTGTTGTTGTGTAATTCATGTGTTGATTTATGATGTTGCTTACATTAATTGTTTCTAACTAAATTGGGAATTATAAATTGGCAATAGTTGTTCAAATTGATCATAATACTGATCTACCACACCCCCCACCCCAACCCCGCACTCCCTCCTCTCAGTGTTATTCTGGTTTCCAACACAAAAACGATGCTAAGAGAATACAAAAAACATCTAATAGTTAAACTACACTATTAATTTAATTTATAAATAAGCCTTAAAGAGAATGAGAATCTACTAAAACATTATTCTTAAATTTACCCTATTAATGATTGTAGGGACTAATAAGGTGATGGTTATAGGTACATAAAAGACATGAATGGTTGAAGATGAAGGGATTAATAATGGTTATAAGTAAAAAAAGGGCCATGAGATGTTGATGATTAAGCTCCAATAAAACACATATCCATTGCATCTAAATATTTCCCACTCATTTCAAGCCTGCAAAGAAAAATGAATGTTAATTAACCTATTTTACCTTTTTCATATTAATTAATTAAGTGAGAATGAAGAAAAAAAAAACTATATAAAAAATTAAACTATGAAAAACACTTCAAACATAATTTTATTTAAAAAAATTATTGTCTAAAAACACTTAAAATATTATATCTTTTGAGAAAAAAATGTATACCTTAAACTAACACAAGCATATTAATAAATATAGTAAATATAAACTAAACTAATATGTTTATATCAAATACATACATAACCACATTAATAAAAAAATTCAATATTAACATTAACATTAATATTAATTATTATATAATTATAAATAAACATTTAACATGAGTTATTATATAGTTTTAGTGCTTTCGCTTTTTTCCCAAGGAAAAAAGGTGCAATTTTCATTAATAAAATTAAGAAAATTACATGTTGAATCAATCAGCATGTAAGAGATGCATTCACAATAGTTCCATTCATCAAAGTACTAAGCGTTTATACAGATTACAACAAAACTGCAAAGCGAAATATATCCGCCTAGAAACTAAAAACCATAGAAATGTTACAAGAAAAACTGTTAAGACAAAAAATAAAATAAACATAGAATGATCAAAGTGATCATTCTGAGTGGTTCCTGGTCATGTCAATGAATGGATGGTGGAAAATCTGATAGAAATCTTCATCTATGAACTCCTATATTATCCATTGACCTCTGTTCAGTTGTATGGCCTCTTTGGAAAGGCGATCAATGATCTCATTCCTTTCCCTGTATATATGAGAGCATACAATAAAATCAAATTGTGATTTTAGAGTAAATACATCATCCAGTGTGTCCCTGAGTGTGTGCAAGTGACAATGATATACATCATTTATCCAATTTATAACAAGCTGTGAATCCCCAAAGATCGGAATCCTTTGACAATTTTGTTCCCGCGTGTATAATAGAAGATGTTTTAAACTATTAAGCTCAACATAATTATTAGTTCCCCTGCCAAGGCCAAAATGGATTATAAAAGACAAATGTTCATTCAAGTGAAGAATGGCACTCCCCCCCCCACAGCCCTCAGCTTGGGTCGAACCATCAAAATAACCCCACGTCGAATGTGTATCAATGATTTCAAGAGAAATGATTCGCGGCGGCTTGTTGTCCAAAGTATCAGGAAGTAGATTGAAGATGGCCACAGAGTTTGTGATGGTGGCAAGCTAGTTTATTTGTGCATCTTGGAAGATAATATGATTCTTGTTTAACTAGATTCCCCAACAAACAATCAGGGGCAGATTTCTGTCATTTTGAGTGAGTGCCTTTGACCACTAATGGTGCCATGCCTCGTCAAGATTTTGGCCAGACCATGTAGTCCTTAATTTTATCGTTGAAATTATTTGTGACCAAAACTTTTTCATGACTGGACAGAGGAGACAAAGTTGATTCGCATCCTCAGCATTTTATTTGCATAAACAGTAATGATAGGGACCGTGTATAGCCCGTCTCATGAGGTTTATTCAGTCGGGGCTTTGTTTGTGAGTATACACCACATGAACAACTTAGTTTTCGGAGGGGCTTTTAATTTCTAGAGATGCCGCAACCACCATCTAATCATACCATTTTCCTCTGTTGACATAAGAGAAGCATAGCCATCTTTTGGAGAGTATCTTCCATGAGGGACAGTGGCCCATATGAGCTCATCATCTTTTTCAGCCAACTTGATATTAGCTTCCTCTAAGGCCCCAATGAAACGAACCCAATCACCATACCATATTTTCGATATGTTCAAAGCTCTTTGATCCCTCCATCGCTGGGGAAACCATGGGTCTAGAGCTGCAATTGCAATATGAGCTATCTTAGTTAAACCGACCGTAGAGATGAACTGTCGAAGGGCCCGAGGAAGCATATGGGCATTCCCGCACCCGTTCCAGGCATCAGTGCCTAAACGAACCTTCTCCCCGTTACCAACTTTCGAAGATAGCCCTTGTTTGATGGTATTGAAGGATTGGGTGATTGCCTTCCATATGATGGATGCACCCATAGAGGACATGCCCGGACAACGAACTCACTCCATAATTTAGAGGTGGTGGATGTATTTGAACTATGTTACCTCTTGCCAGAGGCTTGTTGACTTGATAATTTTCCAACCCATTTTGGCCGCTAGGGCCTTTGCGAAAAAATGAAGGTCTTTTAAGACCCATCCCCCCAAATTCTTAGGATTCCCAATCTTGTCCCAGCTGATCCATGCAAAAGTCCTCCCTATGTGTTACCCCCTCCAGAGGAAATGACAGCATATTTGTTGAATCCTATTTAGAATTCCTTTTGGGATCCATTCCAGCATCATCCAGTAAACTGGGATGGCCTCGAGCACCAATTTTATGAGAGTAAGCTTGCCTACCCTCGAGAGCCATTGTTGTTGGTAGATGTTTATCCTACTTTCAATATTAGAACTGAGCCAGGCCCAGTTAGCGATTCGATAACCATTCAAATTTAGTCTGAAACCCATATATTTTAGACCCACATCTAGTTCCTTTCTGACAAATGTGAAATGTTGGGATGCATACTGTTCCTCATTTTGGAGGCAGGACACACAGATGATTGAGTATTTTCCAAAATTGGACTCCGTAACTATGGCTTTGCAAAAAGAGATAATATGTTTTTGAAAACATATGAATCATGAAAAGAACCATTAAGAAATATAATTACATCATCAACAAACATAAGATGCGAGAGTGTAGTCGTATGTGAAATCTAAACACCCCCTTGGTCACCCACCTCACGAGCATTTTCAATTAGTCTAATTAGTCCTTCCATTATTAGCAAAAAAAGGAGGGGGGAAAGACGACATCCCTTCCCAAGACCACACTCAACATGAAAAAAACCAAAAGTCGCCCCATTTATAAGTATACTAAAAGAGGCATAAGAGATACAACACATGATCCAGGAGATAAAATAGTGTTGCAAGCTGATATGTGTGAGAATGAGCTAAAGGTAGGACCAACTTGCCCTATCAAAATATTTGGAGAGGTTGATCTATAAAATGATGGACATTTTATTCTTCCTTTTGATTGAATGTAGGGCTTCTTGAATAGTCCCAATAGCTTCTTGAATCTGATGATGACTGAGGAAAGAAAACTATTTGTTGGATATCATCCTAGAAAGGATCGGTTTAACACGCAGGGTAATTGTTTTGGATATGATTTTATAGAAGTTGTTGCAGAGGGAGATAGGGTGATAATCATCAAAGGTAAGGGGCTTATCAATCTTGGGGATGAGGGCAAGGAAAGTCGCATTAAAACCTTCATGCATTCTGCTGGATGTTCTACATTCACCTATAGCCTTGAGAAGATCCAACCCTATCAGCTCAAAGAAAGTGCTATAGAATTCCAACGGCCACCCATCCGGCCCTGGAATTTTTTTTTTTTTTTTTCATTACAGCTTCAAGTTCCCCCAGTGAGACCGGAGCTAATAAGGCCTCCATCTCTTCAGGCTCAATAAAACTAGGTAAAGCCTCTGCTAAAAGAATGATGTTCGAGAGGGTTACACCCCTTGGGGCCTTATAAATCGTGGAAAAGTGTCGAACACCCATATCTAGCAATTGATGGAATGTATTGGCCTCCATGCCTTCTATATCATGCAATTCCCAAATAGTGTTGATCGCCTTTCTCCCCCGAGCATACTGATGGAAAACCTTAGAATTCTCATCCCCAGCTTTTAGCCATAGTGCTCTGCTTTTTAACTGCCAGGATTCCTCTTTCAATCTCAAAACTCTACTATTTTCTAATTCTAATTGGATTAGATGAGCCTTTGTGTCAGTCAATGTAAAACTACTAGTCCCAGAGGCTTCCAATAGATTAAGTTCAATTTCAATCCTTTGAAAATCAATTTCGTCCTTCCTCTATTTTTCCTTCACACATTCAATTGTTTTATTTTTAAGAAAAGCCATACTTTTTTGGTATGACCTCAGTTGAGGATATATGACCACTCGGTCTACAGTGGATCCATGAATCAGTTACAATTTTATGGAACTCGGATTCTACTAGCCAGGAAGACTTGAATTTGAAAGGCGAATGGGGTTTGTAATTTCCAGCCCTGAGCTCCAGAAAAATCGGGGAGTGATCTGATATCCCTCCCGAACTCACCCACTGGTGATAATGCTCTAATTTGTCTAAAAGAGAGGCCTTTATTAAAAAACGGTCCAGCCTTCTGGCCAAAGCCTCCTCCCCGGTCCTTTTGTTTCTTCAAATTAGTGAGATTTTGGCCATAACAATGTTTAGAAGTTCATGGGAGTACAAAAGAGTTTCAAAGAAAACTGAGAGAGGGTCACATTGGGATCTATTGGCCCAGGACTCTGCCAAGCCTAGTGACAAGTTTAAATCACCTCCAATGATTAGTTTGTCTCTTTGCATAATATCGGCCCCCAATAGTTTGATCGAGTATTGTTCCATGTTATGGCAGGGTCCATGAATGTTGACAAATCTGAGAGGGAAATTATAATCCGAGGAGGTAAAGTCTGCGCCCAGAAACCCCTCCCCCCCAAAACGTTTTGAATTTTTATAGATCTTTTGTTGAAACTCATTACACATCCACCCGAGTTCCCTCTGACATCCAAGGAGTGGAAAACTCAGTCTAAAAGGAAATTTAGGAGCATAATATTTACCAGACTCCCTTCCCCCAGAGTTTCTTGCAAGAAAATGACATCGAGCTGCTTCGATAGACAGAACCTCTTAAGAGTCAGTTTTTTGTCTGGGCTGGCCAGGCCCCTATAATTGAAAGAGAGGCACTTCATGGGGTAACCTTTGGAGGGTTTCCCTTTGCTCTAAGGACCCAGTCAATGGGGGTCTGAACCCCGGAAGCCACTTCGATGCCAACCCTCTTAATGGCCTTTGAGAGGTGAGATTGTCTGCCATGGGGGGGTTTTGAGGGAATGGTAGGGAGGGGATCCACATCCAAACCATAGGCAGGGGTCTGGGCAGTTGGAAGGGAGTGAAGGAAATAGCGGTGAGAACCACTAGGGGTTGGGTTGCCTCCAATGGAGGGAGAGGGAGGGAGAGGGATAGTAGTGGGTTTTGTGTTGGGGCGGGGGGGGGGGGGGAGTTTTTACAATCGAGCAAAGAGGGGAACACAACTTGCTAACCTTAGACACCGAACCAGACAAACTCATAGAAGCAGATTTAAAAGCAGATAAACAATCATTTGAAAACAGAGGAGGGGAGGGAGGAGTACCCGAAAAAGCCAAGTCTCGTTCTCAAGCTCTGGTGAGAGGAGCTATGGATTCCACAATGTTCGACTGTGAAGAGGAGTGACCACAATCGAGCTACTGGGGCCCTGAAACCTCTAGAGGGACCGACTGTGGATGGAAGTCTGCCTCCATAGTTTGAGTACTAGTTGAAACCAGGGACCTTGGAATCTCCTGATGCTTTCGAGACAAAAGGGGGCAGTCTTTGTACAAATGACCCACTTCATGGCACTGACGAAAATGGAAAGGTATACCCTCGTAATCAATAATTTTTCGCCTGGTCGTCTCCCCCATTTGAAGTAGATAACTCTCCATGAGGCCCTCCCTGGTGTCCAAGTACACCAATATTCTGGCTAAAGCCATGCAACACATATCCATATAAGCCCTATCGCGATCTAGAAAAAACCCCATGTCATCTCCAATAACCTTGAAGATATCCTTAAACCAAAATTGGAGCGAAAGACCGGTAGGGGAACCCAAATCAGACCAACTCCCATGTTTTCCTTCTCGGGGTTGAAGAGCAAAGACCAACGCTTAAGCAAAACTAGCATCATTTCAATGTGTCAGTATCTCATCAATACCTAATCCACCTGGTCTGGCTAAGAGAAAGTGAGTGCAAAGCACCCTTTGGACAAAGTGATGACTCGAAGGAGCTGCATCATTAAATTTCCCCAGACCTCCGTAGTCCATTTCCTCAGTCAAGCCAACGTATAATCCCTGCCACGCACCCGACCCACGAGCACAGTACTCTCAGTTAGGGCCACTTGTGCCATTGTGAAGCCCGCCCCAAAAATCAGGTGACGGTCACGTTCCCGAACCTTGTAATGCTTGGATTTTTTCCGTTCCGCTGTCTTTTCTGGTTGTCTGCAGGGTCACCTTCAGTGAGAGGGTTCTCGTCCGAATCCAAAGAGCGATTTTCGTCTGGACTAGGGTCTTGACTGGGAATACCAGGAAAAAACCAGAGGGGTGAGAAGAAGCAGCTCCCTGTTGAGCGGAAACCCCTGGCCCCACGCCAAGAAACCCATTGTGGGGAGGGGAAGAACCCAGCCCTTCCAAAGTAGAACTACGAAAAGCCACCATCGAGGCACCAACTCCTCCTTGAGTGTAACTGAGACTCGTATGTGCCTACGACCAGACCTGAAATTCAGATGGGGATGGGATAGAGAGAAAGGTGACTCAAAACCCTCTTCCAAAACTATAGAAACTGGTTGCTTGCTACGCAAATCTGGTAGTGTAACCTCCATCTCGTGCATTAAGGAGGAGAGTTCCATGATCGGGGAAGTTGGTGGACTGCTAGATGTTGATTCCTTCCCAGCAGCTGGCGGGTGTTTTCTCTCAACCCAGATGTCTTCAAGGGTCATAGAGTCCGAGGAATAGTTTAGGAGTTCCTCATCCATGCCAACACCAAGAAACCCTTGAACCCTATGCACCGTTCAGAAAAACCAAGTGGTAACCCTTCCCGTTCGCTCACCCTTGTTGCAAAGATCTGCAAAACTCGTTGTCCGACAATGGAACCCGTTTTACTGCATCAAACCCGCGTAACTGCATGGTAAAACTCCGACACAAACTGGCCTTCCAACCACTAATAGTTCCTCAGAAATCCGTGAAGGTAAATAAAACTTAAACCCACAAACCACCAAGTTCAAATGATAAAATAATAAGAAACGCCAGACCGCGAGTTCTTAGGCAGTTTAAATAAACTAGCATCAAGAGGAGGGCAATGTCCCAGGGTCACTATAAGCACCATTGAGAAACAGTCAAGCAAACCCTTTATTGTGACATGGGTGCGACAACAGAGTTGTGAACCCTAGACCCACCTTCGAAACCGTGGAGGTTCAGCATCGACTTCCCCTGTCTCGATCTGGATCTCTTTTTTGATCCCTTTAGTGCTTTCGCTTTATCTTAACCTCATGTCGACATAAATAAAATCCAAGCAACCTCAATTAGCGATGATATCAATTTATTTTTTTATTATATTACATATAATTTGGAAAATACCTGCGGAAAAATGAAACCATTATAAATTTTGTAAAATAGAATAATCGCTCTACACTTTATCTTTATCAATATTTTTTAACGAATTAAAAAATATGGTGGTTTCTAGTCAATCAGTTAACTAACTTCGTATTACATATTTTTAAAGGAAAAGAAATTAAAGTGACTAGAGATACTCTAATCAAATTTTTTCAGCCTAATGGTTAAGAGCATGTATTTCCTCGTAAGAGGTCACAAGTTCAAAACCAAAGAGGTAGAGTATGTATGCCTTAGTAGACTTAGCAATCAAATCCTTGTGCATGGTGCGTCCCTTGTCCCACAAACAAGGAGGTCTCATACACCATTGGTCAATATTATGTGCAAAACATTCTTGTCCCTTGTCCCACAAACAAGGAGGTCTCGTACACCATTGGTCAATATTATGTGCGCAACATTCTCGTCCCTTGTGTCACAAACAAGGAGGTCTCATACACCTTTGGTCAATATTATGTGCACAACATTCTCATTGTGAGTTGTAGAACATTCTACCATTGTCCCACAAACAAGGGGGTCTCATACACCAAGGATCCCTTGTCCCACAAACAAAGGGGTCTCATACACCAATTTAGTGTTTGGCTTGGCCTCAATGTATATTTGCTTTCCACAATCATTAATATTAATATATTATCCAACCTCAAAATTCTCTTTATAAGTTCCTACGAGCTGATTATCCAGTAAATTAATGATCCTCAAATATAAAAATATTATTCAATATAATAGTTTAATGGGTAAATATTAAATATTATCCAATAAATTAATGATCCGTTTATTATTTTATATCTTGTTTGTTAGATAAGAATAAAATGAGATTCAATGAATATGATATAAAGAAAATAAACCAATCATTATTAACTCTGTACTAAATATTTGCTACTCAAATAAAATAAAATTTATAATTTTTGATAACTCTTTTATTAATTTTATATCTGGGTCGCTCTGCCAAATCGAAGTACCTCACGGAAACTGGTTGGATTACTAACCATTCAATTCCTAAGACTGCGCTGAACTAAACACCCTCTTGATTCCCTTTAGGTTGACTGTTGAAAGAAATTTATAGAATATACATTCTATAAAGATTCTCATCTAACTCTTGAATGGTAATTCACAATTCAATTCTCAATATTCTGGTCTGCATTCAATGAAATCCTTGCGCTGAAATTTCCCCGCACTCGGCTTATATTCATATTCAGAGAATTAAAAAGACATGCACATTTGGGTATTTATGTCTATCTTATCTTGATTGCCTTGGGTATTTAGTTTGGTAATAAATATATGGTTGTGAATGACTATTAAATGAGCTAGGTTGTATAGGTTCACAGTTTAAATAACTGATTTGTCAAAATACACCTTCTCTCAGTTAATATCAAGGCTATTTATTTTCAACAATTTCATTGTAGTTTTTTTTATTACATAAGGTTACAATAACGTTTCAATGTTTTTTTAATTTTTAATTTTTCTTTTATATTTTTTTTTAAATTGATTTTATTTGAATGTGAATGAGAAGTAAAAAAAAATATTTTTGAATTCTTATGACAGGGATGTATTAAAAAATTTCTCAAATCATTGAATTTATTTTTATATTTAAAAATATAATTTAAATAAAAAATATATTACAATTTTATTAAATTAACATAATCATATAAATTATATGGCAACTAAAAATTAATAGTTGTCAGAATATTTATATTTATGTGTCATTTAGTTTATATAATTTATATAATGTTAAAATAGAATAAAAAGACGTGAGAATAACGTAAAGATAATAAATACATCACATAATTTTTGAAATTAAAAGTGATATAGAAACCCCAGATTTCCTACTTGGACGGTTTGTAAGACCAATTTTTTTTTAATTATTATCTAAATTACTTTATTTTTGTATTTTAAAAAATAAAAATTAAAAAACATAATTTTATATTTTTTTTAAATATTAATTTTGATTAGACAGTTTGTAAGACCAATTTTTTTTTAATTATTATCTAAATTACTTTATTTTTATATTTTAAAAAAATAAAAATTAAAAAACATAATTTTATATTTTTTTAAAATATTAATTTTGAAAACTTTTTCTCAGATAAAATAAACCACACCTATCCGAATAAAAATTATGTCTTTATGTTTCAATAAAACAACAAAAGAATTTCCACATTAAAATTTTGAGAAGCATTTGGGCAAAGATCATGATACTTACTGTGACCACGTTTTCCAATACTATGGCATGGGTATAGAAGGCATGAAACAATATTCACTACCAAACAATTCACTGGTAATCTGCCATTTCCATTTTGTGTTTTTCCTTGCTCCTCCTTTTATGAATGCAATTAACTTAGATTGAGTTTTCCATTTTATGTTTTCCCTTGCTTCTCATTTTATGAATGCAATTAACCTAGAGGGAAATAAATCTATGTTAAAAAAAAATTTAGTGGTCATAAGATTCATTCAGTGGTGAAATTAATGATAAATGATATTTTAATTAATGTTGGATTTTTTTTCAATAAAAATTTAAAGAATTGTTTTATTTGAAATGAATGTTAATTTATTATTATATTAGTTTAGTCATATAAATTAAATAGTTAATAAATGTTGATAGATATTAATTTATGATAGACATCAAAATACTATATGGTATTGTCAAAATTATAGAAAATCTTAAAAATTAACTTTATTATTATTATTATTATTATTATAAAAGGATTAGTATATAAATTAACTATATATATATATATATATATATATTTAAAATGATATGTAACAAGTTTCTTAACCATAAAGACTAATTTCCACTTTAATTTATACCATGGACTCATCTATACCACATGCTTAAAAAAATCATAACTCATTTCATAATATATATATATATATATATATATATTCAAACAAAAAGATAGGATACTTACTTTTGAAATAAATGCCAATTTTGTATATCTTAACTAATACTACTGAAAATATAATTAAATTAAAATTCTAAAAACATTATTCTAAAATAAACACCTGTAGAAATCACAACTTGAAATAATTAATTAATACATATTTTTTTCCTTTCTATTAAAATAACTAATTAATAATATATAAACAAATAGACTTTCATTTTTTTCTAACTGTCTAAATCTACAGCTGTCAACCTATTTTCATAAATTCAAAATTGACAAAATCTTAATTTATAAAAACAATATTAAATCTTAATCTAAAAATATAAAATTTCAACCTGAATAATTAAAAAAAATCAATATACATTATATTTATACTTACATTTAAGAAAATTATATACTTTAAAAAACACATAATTTAAATTTATATATAAAACCAAATACTATCCTTTAATTATGATTTAATATTATTTTAAAAATAAAATACAACACAACTTTTTAATAATTACCGACATCATAAAAAACGAAATCAATCTGTGTATTTGAAAGAGGAAAACAAATTTATTTTATTTATTTTTAAATCTTGGCCCACCTAACAAATGATGATATTCTCGATCGATTTCATCGAATTTTGAAAAGGCGTAAGGTGTCTATATCCATAATGGGTAACTCACTCCTGGGATGAAGGCAGTAGTAAGGTAAAGTCGGATAACTAGGTGATGTATAACTTATATATGAATTAATTTATTATTTTAATGTGTATGATAAAATTAATTATATAGGATAATGTAATTATTTTATATTATATTTTATGTTTTGGTGTAGTTTAATCAGTGATAGTTTAACTATAAATGTATTATGTACTTAATTTATACTATATTTAGGTTTTGATGTAGTTTAATTAATGATGATTTAACTATAAAATATTATGTAAAATAAGCTATATCTATATATATATATATATTTGTAAAATATATAATGATAGATTTACATAAGCTATATATTAGGGTATAAAATTATAATTATATATTATTAAAAAATATTTGTATATTTTGATGATGATGATGATGATGATGGTTAACGTCCGCTGAGGCCAAATAATGATCTATCGGACCTAAAAAGACAAATTATTTATTTTGATTTAAGATTTTATTCCTATGCTCAAAAAGCTTGGAGAGAAGCCTCCCGAGCTCACTATAATTTTGGCATTGCAAAAGGCTAGGAAGGTCAGTATTGTAACAAAGGTTGTGAAATTGAGATCTAATGTGGTTGTATGCAGGGCACTCTAAGAGGAAGTGGTTTTCATCCTCGATGCTCCCATTCTTACAAATATGGCAGATCCTTTCCATCCATGGCGTTTTAGGAACTACCCACGGCCAGTTTCGCTATGGAGCTCATGAGAATTCGTTCTAATCTTTGCTATATTAATTTTCTTTTTTGAGCTAGTTAGAATAGAGAGATACTTTTGATCTTCAAGGGTGGGGTTGATGACCTTCTTATAATAACTTAATTTTCTTTTAGACGCTAAATCTTTCTCACACCACAATTTTTCTTTGAACTTAGAAGTAACAATATCTTTAATGTTATTTATGTTTTGCAAAGCATCATTCTCATTGATCTCCCAATAGTTTAACCAGGCCCTTGTGTCCTTATGCCATCCTCGGTTAAGCCTTAGGTGATTTTGGCTGAAATTTAAAGCTAGCTTAGGAAGTCTATGATTGTCTATGTTATTGAGCTTGTGCTTGTACATCAAAAACCTGAGCATAGCTAGGCTCTCAATAGAAGAAAGACCTGCTTCTATAAGGAGAATAGGATAGGGTGTGTTACTTTTAATTTTCAGGTTATAAGTTATAAAACGCTTCTGGATTTGCTCAATCTTCCTCCATGATTCTCTGGAGATGCTGCAGCCCCAAACTTCACAGCCATATAAGATAACAGGAGTGACTAAAGTTTCAAAGAGGAACTTCTTTTTATCCCACATTACGAGGTTTGTTGTTTTACAGTTATTTTCAAGACCAAAATAAGCTTTCCATCCCCCATTGATCCTTTTCTCAATGCTATGGTTCCAGTTGAGCTTGTGATGGATATCAATTCCTAGGTACTTGTAAGAATACACTTCCTCCAAGTTATTATTGTCATACGTAAAATTAGCGCAAGTGACCTTCTTAGATTTGATAATCATAACTTTTGTTTTGTCTGTATTAACAGTCATACCCATGGTAGAGCAGAAATCCTTAAGAAGCTTGAGTTGCTTATCAAGATCAGAAGGGCACCTTGCCAGAAGAACAATATCGTTAGCATAGAGAAGAAGGATAATGACTATCCCAGCTAAGATTGTGCCACCACATCCTGCTTCTTCTAAATAACCTTCGAGCTTATCTATGTAAATGCCAAATAGGGTAGGGGAGAGGGGGCAACCTTGTTTAACTCCGATGTTACACTTAATATCTTTTGACCACCCCTCATTGTTCTTTAGCTTGGCAACTACATTCTCATATAGCCTTATAGCAGCAGCTCTTAACTCAAGAGGAACCTTTAGCTCTTCTAACCTATTCCAAAGGTTGTATCTAGGAACCGTATCGAAAGCCTTTCTAAAGTCTACAAAGCAGCAGAATAAATTGGATTTATCATTACGACATTCCTCCGCAATGATCCTTAGCGTAACAAGGTGGTCTGTTGTTGAGTGATGCCTTCTAAAACCTGCTTGGCCTTTAGCCCGCTTACCTTCACTTTCAAGCCATATGCTTAACTTTTTTTCCAGAATACTACCATATAATTTGGCTAAGAGAGGGCTGATCATAATTGTTCGATAATTAGAGGGGTTATCTGTATCTCCACTTTTAAAAATAGGGATAATGAGGCTCTCAGTCCAAGGTTTAGGGAACCCTTGCTTAACAGCTTGATTGAAAAGCTTGTGGATGTGGGGGATGAGGATAGGGCCTCCAATTTTTAAGATTTCTGCCTGGTAACCTTCAATGTCCTTAGATTTCCCATTCGCGAGGCGATTAACCCCAAACTTAATGTCTTCTAAAGAGAAGACTTCTTTCGTTGTGAGCAGGGTTTCCAAATTATCCGTGACATTAGGAGATTCATAAAGCTTTTTAAGATAAGAATTCCAATCGTGAAGAGCGATTTTATTATTATCCTTAGTCTTCCTAGTCAGAATTTGCCTCCAAAATTTATATAAAGATATTATAACAAAATTATTAAATTAGTTATAAAAATTAAATGTAAATGAGGAAGATAATAATAATTTTTTTTAATAAAAAATAGATTAAATTGACAATTTTTTATTATTATTAAAAATATTTTTATTATTTTTAAATTATATTTATTAATTTTGTATGCATAAAACATGTATTTAAATTGTATATGTTCTTTTATATAACACATTTGTAAAAATTATGATTGAAACGGTGTAATTATTTATTTTAACATAATCAAAAAAAGTGCATATGATTTTATGATTCAAATGTTGTAATTATTTATTTATATGTTGTAATCATTTATTTATAAATAATCAAAAAAAAGTGCATAGGATTTTGAATTACTGAACGTAAATAAAATACTAAAATTTTTAATTTATAAAAATTTATTAAATTTAGTTTTTTTTTAATAATAAATTTTGAAAGTTTTAGAATTTTTTATTAATAATAAAAAAATTGGAAAATTGGTAACATTACAAGATTGGTTGGTTGGTTATAACATGTCTCTCACATTTGAATAGATAGAGTAATTATGGAAACAAATTGTTCACTAATTTATTCGAACTAAAATCCTCTAACTAAATTTATTTAAATTTCGAAAATAAATCTATCTAAATAAATTATATAAATATAACTATTCTAAATACTATATAAAATAAAAATTATATATCCATAAAATTTAGTTTATATTTTAATTATTATAAAATAAAATGCAATCATAAATTAATTACTAAACCATCCATTTCTAATAATTTTATAATTTAAATGTTGTAATTAATTAGATCTAAATAAATAAATATAAGAGATATTAACATAAATTTGATTTGGTAAATTTATAATTATGTTTTATTGAAAAAATTAATAAAAAATTAATGTGCGAAAATTTTAGTAAAACTATTTTTATTTAATAAAATTATATAAATAAAACATATTTATAATATTTAAACTTATAAAGTTAATTTACCTGAATTTTATTTTTTAGAAATAAGTTAATTCTAAAAATTTCAATAGAGAAATAGTAAAAAGAAATTTTTATTTTATATTTAATGTTAATATAAAAAAATTTATGTTTAGTAAAAAGTAATGGAGAAATTAATAATTGGTTTACGGTGGTAGTATAATTAGCAAAAAACATGTTGACAAGCTTTTGTGTATCCAAGTGATCTGAAATTCAATCCCCTAACATGCCTCACCAACTGAACTTAAAAAAATGGAGAAATTAATAGTTGAGTCGAGAGGTTTATTCTATAACCCACTATGAAGTTGACATATGTTCTATAAAATCCCTCATTCAACAACAATTAATTTTTTTTGTATTGGATTATCATATATAATTTTATTTTATTTATTTTCCTTTATTTACTTTCAATAAAGACAATTGCATCATTCAAGCATTTTTTTTTTGTTTTCCTAAAGCATAAAGGACATTGAGCATAACCATAACTAAGTTATTTTAATCTACACAAACTCATACTCTACATTGCAATTATCATCCACCTTTTACAACAATGGTTTCTTATGCATATTTGAGTCTCAAAGGAGGAGAGAACCATCTTATCCCACTCGCCATTCCATAATATATATTTTTACAATGTAAATGCCATTTTTATTTTTTTTCATTTTCCACCTTAATCTAATTGACGCTATGGTAAAAAATGTTAGAGTTGGTTTTCCCAACGGTTAATTTCCCTATGAGTTAGGTATGGTGAGTTTTAAGCTCACATAGGGACTTGCATCTATCCAGTTGACGTAGTTATCCTTAATAGACATTGGGCCTCCTCTATGGCTATATAATGGAGGTATTCTATGTACTTTAACACAATAATGTGAGTAATAGATTACTCTTACATGGTATCAGAGCAGAGGTTAGTCCATGTGATCGATTCCCAATGAGGTGAGTGTGAAAATCCAACACCCCCCTTCAAATGAAAATTGGGGAATCAAACCTGGGCCAAGGCTCCGATACCATGTTCATTTTTCCATTCTACTAAAACCCACAGACATTAGTAAACTTCCAAACATTATCATTACCATTTTGAATGGTCCCAGGGTCCACGGTTAGTCCACATGATCGATTCCCAACGAGGTGAGTATGAAAATCCAACACACCCCCCCCCCCCCCCAAACGCAAATTGGGGAATCGAACATGGGCCAAGAAAGTAGTGTAGAAGACTAGGATCTATCATAGAGAATTGTCTCATAAATTCTTCCTTAACATTTTGAATTGTAGAAGAAGAACTCCCTATGAGGATCAAATGATCCACATACATAACTAGAATTAATAAATCATTGAGGTTGCATGGCTCTCATATTCATAGTTTTTGTACTTGTTGAGCCAACTAATTTCTCCTAAAAGGACCAACTAACTGCCACACATTAATTTATCGACACAAGGTCTCATTTTTCTATTTTAAAGGTTATCGGCACAATTTATGCAAGAGAAATGCAAATATGACTAGTTACTATGATCTTATTGAAAACCAAAGCTACAATAGCAAAGGAATCAACTCAAGATGTAATCTCTAATTATCAAAACCTATTCAAAACATTAACTTCTACAGGCTTTGGAAGGAAACAACAATAGGAAACATTCTAAACATTAAGTTGTCTCTTAGGGGACAATTACTACAAAATAGAAATACAACACTACATAATCATATTGTTGAAAGCAATTAAGCAAACATAATAGCAATATATGATAATATGCAGGAATCAAAAAGAGAAAACAGTACTCTTAACATATTAACTACAACACATCTATTCTATAACAATTTCAATAAACCCAATTCAAAACGAAAAATTCAATATAAAAAGCAAGAAACAAAAAATTGAGAACAATTGCACAAATAGAAATAGCTAGAACAGTACAATAAAACACCAATTTAATGATACAAGAGAAGACAATGTTGTTTCTAGGATCGGGCCCAATCGAGAATCGAATTGCCTTACGAAGGAATCAACAAAAAAAACTAAAACTAAGTAATAAACACTTCCATTTGATTACAGAGAACCAATTACAATTAATGTATTTGCAAGTCTAAGCTTGTGTCAAAAATAATATTACAACTTTGAACAACCCATTTCGACGTTTATGTCAATACTTATGTTGTATCAGTAAAAGATAAAGATCATAGAATGTATTTTTAATTATTAGTGATCCCAAGAATCTAAAGATTCTGAGGATGCTCATTTAAGCTACAAAGATCTTAATGCAGCTAGAAGACCAGGTCAAAAGGTAGTGTTTAACTAATTCGATCCAAACAAAGTGTAACATCACGAGGCTTATACAATCTCCCATGATCATTCTAGGAAGTAGCATCATATAGCAATGTATTACTAGATTCCTGTCCAAATAATGAAGATTTGTTCGTTGGGAAATAACACTTTAATGATCGAATCTATTCATAAAATAATGAAATAATAAATGCATATAAAATAATACTAAATAAATATTACACAAATTAACATAGCCTAATCACAAGAAAGACTTGGAAAATAATATGGAAATTAAGAAAAAGGCAAGGAAAGTATGACAATTATGAGGCCCAAATGTACTTCAGCATTCCACACTTCTTTGGAGTAGGCCTATATTCTTTCCATTCAGTGGATCGTTATGGGATCTACAATTTTAGCTTCACGATAATTTGAGCACTGGCATTTTTCTCTCTTTTGGGGGTGAGTTTTTCCCTATGGATTTTTCTCTCTTTCTCCACTTATGAGAGTTTGTAGATGGGTACCTAAACAGGCCTTGTTGTCAGGACCCATTATTTGTTTTCTTTTTTCTTTAGGTACTCCCTATGTTTCGCTTAAGGGAGGATGTTAGAGTTGGTTTTTTCAATGCTTCATTTCCCTATGAGCTAAGTATGGTTAGTTGTAAGCTCACATAGGGACTTGCATCTGTCTAATTATCATATATATATCCTTAATCGACACTTGGCCTCCTCCATTGCTATATAATGGAGGTATTCTATGTAATTTAACACAATAATGTGAGTAATAGATTACTTTGACAAAAAAAAAATCTCTCTTCAAACTATAAAAAAGGTTTTTCCATTTATATTCTTCCATGGCAACTTAGGCACTACCGATTAACCTTGATATTCTTCCATGGCAACTTAGGCACTACCTTCCTGACAATGTCATGGAGATAGCTCTTATTGATTTTATAAGTACACATTTGATACATACTATATGGTCATATGCTTATTTCATGATATATGTGTGGGGTTGTTGTTGAATCATAGTTTCAACTAGTTCCATTAAGGTTAATGTACTTTTATTTTCTTTGGAGTCATATTCACCACTACATTTTAAATGTAGAAGGATCTCAAACCTATGCAAGTTATCATCCATTTGATATTTCGCATGGTGCCCTATGGTAATCCAAAGGGAAGTAGGGGGACTCTAACGTGTCCTCCAATCCACGGTGCACATTTTTCGGGTTGGATCAATGGATAGGATAGATTAGGGTTGCTTTTGGTTGTAACCACCTAACCTAATCCTGCTACGCCGGTTCGATTTGCAACTCCACTCACTCAGTGCGTTATGCAACTGTTCCAACCCTAACATCCTTATTTTAGGCATGAAATTCATGGTTTCCCTTTGATTCTCAACGTGCAAGCTCATTTATCTACGGATACCATACATTGTCAGCAACAAGGAGTCTCCCGAGATTTATCTATAGGTAAATCGTGTGTTTTTCTTTCTTGCTTATTATTTTTTTTATGTTTTACCTCCAAGTATCTACCTCTAACAAAATATGCAAAATAAATTTCTTTTACTTTGTCTTAATGTTCATGGTTATTCTAGTAATTACATTATTTTTTTTTTCTTCTAGTCACTTTACAGGCTTTTTGGTTCTTCTCAAACCAAGGCTTTCGTTGTTAGTCTTCTCCGACTCCAAGATTGGGTGTTTTAATTCATGTCCAAAGCTATCAGGTAGGTCGAGCTTTAAAATATTTCCTTGCTCATTTACCCTTTATCGTTAATTTGCTTCTCCCTTTCGGTACTGATTTTTTTAATCTTGTGCTTATAGATGAAGTAACACAGTGTCGACTTATTTCATTTTAGAGGTAATTTTTAACGTGTTTATGGTCACAGTCCCCATTGATTGAAAATTTATTTTGTCCTCCATGAATATCATTACCCTAGGGTTTCAACGAGTTACAAGTTATCTTATTCATTCCTTCTTTTGTTTCCACGGGTTTGGCTCTCTAACTTTTGTCAAGAGAACAACTTACACTGTATCTATTCCTGGTGTGTGTCTTCTGTGGACGTATGTTATATGCATGTACTTATCATTTGCTTTTTTTAACCCATATCTCAAGTTATGAGCCACGACTTTGCTTTTTCTAATATTTTTATCGTAGGGTTGCATGGTCGAGGGTTTAATTACCTTCTTAACTAGGCTCCCTCTAGGAGACTACCAATTCAGTTATGAATCATTTTGTTGCATTATGTTATTCATAGGTTTAGCAATTATTCATGGCCGATTGGCCCAAGATTGTTTTCAACATTCAAATTTTAATGCCAAATTTGCCTTAGGGTTTTATTCTCTACATAAAAAATGGCACAGACATATTTATAAATTCTTTCGAAAGGAATCTATAATGCTAGAATTCTTATTTTGTCATATAACTATGCTTTTAGTAATAGTTTCTTTCACTGGCACATATTTATCTTCAATAGTTTCTTCTCATGCTTTTGTAGTTTACAATACTATGTCTATCTTTTAAAGAATTGTTCCCTTCTCATTTTGGCTTTCTCTGATGCTTTGTACTACACATTTTTAGTTCATATTCTTTAAATGAGTTCTGACATGGGAGAATTACCCTTTACTATTTAATTACAAGGGGTCTCTTACCAAATGTTATTTATATAATGTATTTACTTATGTCAAGCTTTAAGAATATATTAAAAGGCATCTCATTTATACTAATTGTATGGAGACTTATGGAGCTTATTGTTTCCATTTACTATTTACTTACAAGGGTCTTCTACCAGATGTTATTTATATCATGTATTTACTTATGCGATGGTTTAAGAATATATTAAAAGGCATCTCATTTATACTAATTATACTAGGAGTACTTTAGTTAAGACCCCACGAGGGACTTGCGTTTTCTTACTGCTACTTATTTATTATAAAAACTAAGGACTATTACCTTTACAATGAAGACACTCTTTCTCGGTGTTTCTCTTGAAAATAGCAACAAGAAATGTTAAAAATAACATCAATAAAAATCCTAATTTAATTTGTCCTTGAATTAAATTAGAAATTAAATTGTAATTACACATCTCATGACAACGTGTAATAGTTAACTAAGTTAATTTGACTTAGTTAGCTCAGTTAAATTCGAGTTGGGGGTCTAACTAGAGTCATATAGAGTGTCTCCTACAATTAGGAGCACTAGTTGAGTTTATTTTGAGTTGCAATTATTTAATTTAGTCCAAATGAGTTAAAGTGAGCAAAACTAGTTCCAAATGATGGAGGAATTAGTCGGAGAACTAGTGGGGTGTAGCCAGTAGCAGTGGGGTGTAACCTGCAGTAGTGGGATGTAACCTGTAGTAGTGGAGTGTAACCTGCAGTAGTGGGGTGTAACTTGCAGTAGTGGGGTGTAACCTGTAGTAGTGGGGTTTAACCTATGGTAGTGGGGTGTAATCAGTAGTAGTGGGGTGTAACTGGTAGTAGTGGGGTGTAACCAATAGCAGTGGGGTGTAACCTGCAGTAGTGGATTGTAACCTGCAGTAGTGGGGTGTAACCTATGGTAGTGGGGTGTAACCTGCAGCGATCAGTAAATTGAAGATTCACTCATAATTAACTCATGCATGTCAGATCAGAGAAAGACCCACCAGTAGCAGTGGGGTGTAACCACCAATAGTGGGGTGTAACATACCATAGTGGGGTGTAACTTACCATAGTGGGGTGTAACCTGCAGTAGTGGGGTCTAACCTACAGTGATCCATAAATTGAAGATTCAATCATAATTAACTCATGCATTTCAGATTAGAGAAAGACCCAGCTGAGATTATAGTTTAAGGATAGTGTACTATCAGTTGTAAATCATCTAAATTAAACCAATGGTGCATGCAATCAGAGGAAGGCCTATGAGGATTTTTTAATTCATAATTAAGTAATGTCCACATTAAATAGGGGCTAATTCCCAAGAGAACAGTGAAAGGAATTAGGATCTTGGAGGCTTGGAAATTTGGTTAAGTGTTGGCCAAAGGCAGTCAGTCAGGAATAGGATAGGCAATACTTATGCAGGTTGAGTAGAGCATATTGTATTCATCCAGATTCTTTGACTAATCCAATATACAGATAGCATGGGTTTTTAGTTGTGGCTTTTCCCAGAAAATCATTGTGTTATGTGTGATTGAATTCTTTCTTTATATGCTTCATGATTTCATCGATCAATCATTGTTTCCATTGATGAGTAGAGTACATTCAAGTCAATTGTTTTAGAATATTACAATTTGTAGTTTGAATCTACAAGGAATTTCTACATAGTATCAGAGCTAGATTTATAGAAATTTCTACATGGTATCAGAGCTATATTTGTAGAAATTTCTACATGGTACCACAACAATATTTGTAGAAATTTCTACATGGTATCAGAGCTAGATTTGTAGAAATTTCTACGTGGTGTCGAAGCTATATTTTTAGAAATTTCTACATGGTATCAGAGCTATATTTGTAGAAATTTCTACATGGTATTGGAGCTGAAATCACGATAGAAGAGAAGAATTTGAAGTTGTCCTTGTAAACACAAGCAATGCGAATATCCCAGTTGTAGTATGCAGGTGCAATTCCAGCCAAGAGATTCCAAGTGTAGAGCTTTTCAGTTCAGTTTCCACTACAGGAGGACAATGCAAGTTGCTAGGAGGGAACAAAGAGATTTCCCATAGGGAGATCGAGACTCAGAGGGAGTAGACCTATGGAAGCTAGTAATTCAGGATCTCAAAAGATCAAACTCGGTATTGCAGTGGTTGTAGCAGCAGCATAACAGTAGCAACAACAGTATAAGTAGATCATATTTAGTCATGTATGCAACTATACCTACAGGAGTGAGTTGGGGCGATATGAAACCTTATTTTAAGAGTTTCAGAAATTGGGCAGGGTCCATGGAGATTTTTTTGTCTCAAGGATCATTACCTTGCTATGTGGGGGCATAGTATTTAGTTTTAGAAGGATCAATAGCAATATGATACTAAGGAGTACAGAACAATGTTGACAGCAGAGCAGGAGGCTCAGTAGCAGAGTCACCAACAACATAATTTTCCCAGTAGAGAGGGATCAGTGTTAGTCAAGTACTGAGGAGTGCAGAGCAGTGTTGACAGTACAATAGGAGGCTCAATGAAAGAGTCAACAACATCACAATTTTGCACAGTAGACAATTGGAGACACAATTGATTCAGTTTATTTTTTTTGGATTTTTTTTGTTGTAGATGTTGTAGTATCAACAATATAGTGATAAGATTTGCATGCAGAACATTCTAAAGGTACTGAATCAAGATAGAGTTCAATTCCTTTCTTATTGAGAGGAAGTGTTGAAAATAACAACAAGAAATGTTAAAAATAACATCAATAAAAATCCTAATTTAATTTGTCCTTGAATTAAATTAGGAATTGAGCTGTAATTCCACATCTCATGCCAACTTGGAATAGTTAACTAAGTTAAATTGACTTAGTTAGCCTAGCTAAATTTGAGTTGGAGGCCTGAGTAGAGTCATGTAGAGCGTATCCTACAATTAGGAGCACTAGTTGAGTTTATTTTGAGTTGTAACTTATTGCAGTGGGGTGTAACTTACTGTAGTGGGGTGTAACCTGCGGTAGTGGGGTGTAACCTACAATAGTGAGGTGTAATTTATAATGATCAGTAAATTGAAGATTCACTCATAATTAACTCATGCATGTCAAATCAGAGAAAGACCCAGTTGAGATTGGAGTTTAGGGACAATGTATTATCAATTGTGAAATCATCTAAATTAGACCAATGATGCATGCAGTCAAAGAAGCCCTATGAGGATTGTGCAATTCACAATTGAGGAATCTCCACATTAAATAGGGGCTAATTTCCAAGGGAAAAGTGCAAGGAATTAGGAGCTTGGAGGCTTGGAAATTTGGCGAAGTATTGGACAAAGGTAGTTAGTCAGGCAGAGGATAGAAAATACTTGTGCAGATTGAGCTCAAGGTTCAGCAACGCATGTTGTATTCATCCATATTCTTTGACTAATGCAATATATATATATATATATGTATATGTATATGTATATGTATATGTATATGTATATGTATATGTATATGTATATGTATATGTATATGTGTGTGTGTGTGTGTGTGTGTGTATACACACACACACACACACACACACATATATAGCAGAGGTTTTTAGCTGTGGCTTTCCCCAGAAAATCGTTATGTTATGTGTGATTGAATTCCTTCTCTTATATGCTTCGTGATTTCATCGATCAATTATTGTTTCCACTAATGGGTAGAGTAGATTCAAGTCAATTGTTTTAGCATATTATAATTTGCAGTTTTAATCTACAAGGAATTTCTACATGGTATCAGAGCTAGATTTGTAGAAATTCCTACATGGTATCAGAGCTTGATTTGTAGATATTTCTACAGCTTCTTTGCATATAACTAACCTGAGTTAGTTCTTTAGTCTCTGAGTACTTACATATTTATATTCTCAATAGATCCTATTGGAACTCATATATTCTTGCAAAATTTCCTAGCCCATCTTACTTCTGAATGAAAAGAGATTATGTTGTACCAACTCAAACTCAATAACGTTGTAGAAAGAGAAATCATCTTACTTATTCTTGATTGTACCAAATTTGTACCCTTTTAGATATAATTTCAAGATATCTTTCTAACCCCTTTTCCTTACCCCACAAAAGTCTTGGTTCACTGATAAGGCTTTACATGCTCAAGTAAGTGCTCCACAATCTAGAATTCTTCCAAAATAATTGTTTAAATTAATCTTATACACATTTTTCATACAATTCTATTATTCTTGACATTATAATTTTTTTTACTTCAATTAAATAAAATACTTATCTAGCTCCTTCAAGGAATGTATTAAAATATATTATGGTCCTCCCAACCGTAAGTTGGTCTTTTTTAGCAGCTACCCCTGAGACTTTCTCCTTTCTATTAGGATAACAGTCTTAGGCACTTTCTATACCCATAAATTGAGTTTCTCCAGATTTTGAAAGTAGTATCCTACCTTTCATTTAGGTCCCAACTAGTATTTTCTCTTACACTGGTTATATTGAAAAAAATTATCTTTCTCTCCCACAGGAGTTTCCTAAACAGACCCAGTTTCTTGGCATTTCTCTCCAATAACGAATTTCCTCTCTCATCTCCCTTACTTATTCTATTTTGAATAATACTAGAAAATGGGGAAAAAAATTTCTTTTGTTTCTGCCCCCTTTTTGAGCATAACTAATTCTATGTACTATTTTGACTGTTAGGAATAATTTCCACGTAACAACCCTTAATACATTCTCAATAGTGTTAACAATACATTTAACTTTTCCCTTTTTATTTATAACAAAAGTATGAATATTTATATCAAAGTATGAACTTCAACAGTATTGTCATAGGCTTCAATTTTCCAAACACAATAAAACAAATCAAAGTTACAAGTCTTTTAACTAGGGGCATCACATCTCCCCTCCCCTAAAATGGACATCATCCTCTATGTTTCTAGATTCCATCCTTCTTTGGAATAACATAGGGAAAGCTTCTCTTATATCTTTCTCCAATTCCAAAGTGGCCTCCTTAGGCCCTAGGTGCTTGCATTTTACCTTAACCTGAGGAATGGTTCTTTTCTTGAAGAGTAGTTTCTTTTCCAAGGAATCTATCACAATAATTATTCTTTTTTTGCAGGAAAATGTATGTTTCTTTTTCAAGAAATATATCATAATAGACACTTCTACTTCAAGAAAAGCAACATGATTAACCTATCTTTTAATTATAAGAATCATGTGTTATCTCTTCAAGAAATTAGTGCACAGGAACTAAGAAAAAATTCTGAAGGAAATTAACACAAAGAATCTATCTTTCCACACACATCCCTACAATATTTACAAGAATGTAATGCACATGAAATATGAAATAAATTTCGAAGGGAATTAAGAAAGTTAACTATACCTCTATGATCTAGAATAGCAAGGTCTTTCAAAGAAATCATTTTAAAGAAATTAGCATAGTGTTGACGGTGTTGGATACTTACAACATAAATATAGGGGATCTCGCCAATATATTTTTCCAACTAGACCTCACATTTTTTGGTGTGGGAGTCCCATCCGAAATACGGCTCAGATGTCATTTTACTTAAAGATGTTCCTTGGATTTAGCTGGCAGCAAGAGAGAAGTGTAAATGTCCTTTAGAATGAGCAATCGCGTGTGCCTTGTGAATATTTGATTGCAGATGTATCTAGGTTCTTTCACTGTGTGGAAGATAAAGTGAGACTCTAAGAGAGAATTAATAGTACTAGCCTAATGGAGACATGCACAAGAGAAAGACTTGCCTAGAATCAAGTAAAATAGTTCACATAGATGCACGATCATTGTAAACATACATGAAAATTCCAACAAGATAATCACTCAAGCCATCGAAATAGTTCAATTACTCCAATACAGGTGAAAGAAATCATGAATTATAAACATTCAAAGAATAGTCTTAGAAACATTCACAATCCATGAGTGAAACTATGTTGGCCTAAGGAGGCTTCAATATTAAGCAAAATTCCCAAGATACATAAATACAATTGACATCACTAGCCCCAATAGTGGAGCATTATAACTGCTAGTTGCTTCCCAAAAGTACTAAATATGTCTCTCTAATTCCTTGTGGAAAAAGCCAAGGTTAAAAGTCCTTTACATGAGAAATGAGGATCCTTTTATAACTTGAGACATGACTCTTCACCTCCTCATGACTCTTGACATTCAAACTTCTAATGACCTTTGGACTTCTACAACCTTAGGACTTCCAAATGACCTTTAGAACTACATATGACTCCTTTTATTACATGTATTTTGGACTTCCATGACTCTTTCGTCCATACATGACTCTTGGACTTCTACTTATTTGTCTCTATAATGATTACATCATGACCTCCACATCATCATATGATGAAACTTGACATGTCACTATCGTTGATGACTTGGACTAATAGTGACTAATGACATGGTATTTTATTTAGTGGTGACATGACTTCCACTTTGTCTTTGTTCTTTGTTCATATTCTGATCATGGCACTTTCACCCTTCAAAGGGTCTTCAGTCTTCGAGTTTTTAGGGTGTTTCGATCATCAAGATTCAAGTTTGTTCTTGGTTCTTTCAATACTCCCTATTCCTTTTCTCTTTTCCCAATCTTCCTCGTGTGTTCCTGTCGTGAGGTTCCCGGAGTACTTGTTTCTGTAATCATTCATGGAGAGAAACTATTAGCCTAAAAATCTCCTATTATATCATGTTTTATGCAGATTTTTCTGTTCATTCCTTTTCGGTGCTCTCAAAAGGGTTAAAGGGGCTTATGGGCGCATGACCGCACTTTGAAAGGTTGAAGGAATGGAGAGGCTTTGAGGCTTCGTCATGCGCTCATGCACTCAACAAAATAAGGTAGTCAAGGTAGGGCGCATGTCACAAGTCTGAAGGACAAAGGGGAAGGCCTTAGGCTTCCCAAGTGACTTGTGCACTCAAGGGAGAGAGGGAGGGTGCAGGGCACACTCCCAAACATTCAAGGTTGAGGCTGCATTCCTTCGGGGTGTGCTCATGTTCTCAAGAGGCCTCAGGGAGGGCGCATAGTGCACTCTTAAAGGTTGAATGTTGGAGCTTCGTGCCTTCAGAGTGTGCTCATGTGCTCAAGGAATCCAGGAGGGTTCATGGCGCAGTGGGGAAGGTTGAAGGGTTGAGCATCAGGGCTTCAGGGTGTTCCCCTGTGCTCAAGGAGGGCGCATGTCTTTGTGTCAAAGGAGTGCACTCTAAGAAAACCTAGTCATTTTAGAGGGTGTAGTTCGGAACAAGGAAGGGGAATTAGGCTTTAGGAGTGCACTATGTGCTCAAGGCGGGCATAGGGCACACTTTCGAACAATGAAAGATCTCCCATCTGTTAGAGTCAGTATTTTCATACTACCATTAGTGATCAAAATTAATCTTTTCATATTCATTTTAGGTGTCCCGCACAGAGATTTTTTATCATTTCATTAGGTCATGCAAAAAAATTAGTCACTGATGGTAGTCCTAGTCCAAAAACATCACTCTTCCCTAAATGTGATTACTTTCTGACATAGTTTCATATCTTGTTGACTTTACATCATCCATAAAGTTATTATTATCATGCCATTTGTATCAGTCATGAGGTCATTATGTCATCTTGAAATTCAGTCCTTCAAGGTCTCATTAGGTCTTTTAGGGTTTTTCAAGGTTTCATTAGGTCATTATCATTGCCAAGGTTCCATTCCATTGCATAAGACCAACAAGTAAAGGGTGATCGAATAACATCCCTTCACCATGTGAAGATGATTTGTAAAGAGAAATGCTTATTTAATTATGTAATTGTATGTCTTTCAAATGTAATAATTTCACCATCCCAAGATGTTAACTCAGTGTTCCAAAGATGCCAGACCATCAAAAGATCAATTTGTCAAAGGAAATAGTCAAGTGAAAGGGTAAAGTTTCAAGGGTTAAGTCCATGCCAAAGGGAGTTGTCTTTTCCCAACATGTCCAAATCATCATTTTCCACAAGCACTAAAATCTAATTTCCTCACCCATTGAGCGAGGGTTTGCTATGGAATCAGAGATATCTTAGCAGAGCAGGCATAAGGGATATTAGCAGGTATGAGTCCATTTCATATCATCAACATCATGTCTCCATCCTTTTTCAAGAAGTCATTCCAAGGGACAAGTCATTTGCCACACATAAGGGACAATTTTTCTTCAAACTATGATTCTGACCAAGAAACGATGAATTTGACAAATGTGAGAGAGGATTTTTTCCATCATAGAACAAGGAAGAAAAACCTCCTTCATTTTTTACACTTGTCATGGTTTTGGAGAAATGTCAAAAATACAGGTGCCACACGAGAGTTGCTGCACTTCTCGAGCAACCTTGGGAAAATCAAGTTTTCTCCTAGCTGGAGTGTCCCAATGACTTTATTGATAAGCCAAATGACAACTATACTGGAATATATTTCCAATAAACTATCCTGATATCAATTTGGAGTTTAGGAAGACCTCCAAAAGTTGCCTACAACAACACTGCATTTTTTCACCCTCATTCTGCATTTTTTGACCAATTTTGGGAGATTGTGTTTTTTACAAGTGCAATTAGCTCCAAATTTAAAAATAAAGGCAGAGATAGAAATTAGACTCTACAAAATTTCCAACGAGCTATCCCAAGCCTAATTTGGACATCGGGAAAGCCTCCAAAAGTGGCCTGAAAAAAGGTGTTGTGTGCTTGTTAAGAGTGCTGTGCATTTCCCAATGAGGTCTAGGGCCACAAAAAGCTCAGAAAAACACCTCCAAAGTTTAGAATTTTGTCACCTAAAGGCTTTCATCACATGAGACAAGTAGGTTTATCTCTATTGTCTTTTCTCATACATTTTTTACTTGATGTATCATTGTGTTTAATTTTTCCTAAATTAAACTAAAAAATCCTAACCCTGAGGCACCTATTTGCCTAGGATCCCTATACCCTACCCTAAATTCACATATCCTATCCCTAAAAACAACTATCACTGCTACCTCCCTTTCATTCCTTTCACATTCCAAATATCCTTCCCATCCCCTCAAAATTCCCTCTCATTACCACATACTCCCTTCATCTATATACCCCTCCATCACCTCCCTAGGGTTTTGTTTTTCACACTAAATTACACAATGGCAAAGGTGGACATGTAGGAATAGAAATGCCTCCATGAGAAACAAACATATTTTGAACTTATATACTTGGACACAATGGAGGATGAAGAAAAACTTCAAATGGTCATTAAAGGAAAAGACAAGTTGAGCTTGTTGAACAACTCACTGTTGATGAACAATGGGAAAACATGATCAATCAAGACTGAGAATATTGGCTTGATAGATTCAATGAGCATTTAGAAAAGATCTTGGCTAAGACTAAGAAGGAAAATGAAATTCAAAGGAGGATGGTAAAGCATTATGCCATGAGAAACCAAATTGCTAGAGCCAAGCGCAAAAGAGCTCAAGCAAAAATTGAAAAACTTACGAAGCAAGAGGAAAAAAGAAAGTTAGATATTCTTGTTGAGGCATCTCTCCACGCCTATAACATATTATCAGCTATAAAAACACATTTTTGGATACTTTGACAATTTTGGGGCATGAAGTTACTTGTTGAGATTTTCAGACAATTTTTAGCACAATATTTTTTTGGGGCATCCAATGAGGAAATGGTAAGCATTTTTGGATTCACAATGATGAGTACATGCACCCTGTGCATTTTCTAAGGTTTTGGAGTAGAAAAGTTTGACAAAAAGGGCCAAAAACCCTCAAAAATGACCTTTTTGCCCTCTTTTCGGCCTGGCCACTACTCGCTGAGCAGTGTTGGGAGAATTGACTTTGATAGGGCAAATGAAATCCAAACGAAAAAATTAAAGATGTTCTGGAAAGTAAGCTTGAGGAGATTTCCAACAAGCTATTTTGGGCCCAATTTAGACACCGGGAAGGCACTCAAAAGTACACCTGAAGATGAATGGCGCGCCTGGCATTAGCGCTACGCGCCTAGCACTAGCACTGCTCATTTGACACTTTGTCCAGATTTTCATTGTTTTGTCCCAGTTTTCACTTTCACCTTGGAAAATCATGAATTTATCTATGTAAATGATGATTTAAATGTAATTATCATGTTTTTGGTACTTACTAGGGTAAATACATTAGGTAAATCAAGTTCATGAGGTGTAATGAATTAGTTTGCTTGGATTAGGGATGAGTAACTTTGACCACCCTATTCTCTTGTTATCAGTTCAGCCTTTCTTGGATCTTTCCCTCTTCTCATCGATTCGACCCCCTAAGGTTAGGATGGGTGGTTTAAAGCCTATAATATCTATTTCCCTAGTCATTTTTAGAGGTTGGATTCAGTGGGCTTGCTTAGGCTTTGATAGACATCATTTTGTATCAGTTACAGTAGGAGATTAATGAAAAATTGTAGCTCTTTCTTTGGGATCCATGTGGTATGATGCTCAGTTCATTTTTTATTATTTTTTCATGTGTTAAAATGTATTGTTGACTCAATTTCATCATTCCATACTCTTTATGTGAATGTATACAAGTCTGAAAGGCAGAATCCATAACGTTTATGCTCTGTTTTGGGTAGACATTTCACAGTTTGTGTTTTCTTCAGTTTAGGAAGAATCCATGAGGTTTGCATGCTCTTCCTAGCTCCTCACCTGTCTTTTTACCTCATCCATCAAACCCTAAGGTTCTGATCATTGTGTCTACCTTGCCTCATCGAACACCCTGCAGTTTGAATCTAATTTCCTTGCCTTAACTATTTGGCTCCTCCTGATCCAACAAAACCCTTCAAAATCAAATCAAACCTTGTGCTACTATACCTAGCCTAATATTAGTTTCTTGATCCAGTCATTTTGGCTGAGATCCTTACGGAGAGAGCCCTCTCCTGGCCTAGTAGGGCTAGCTACTTGGCTAAGCGTGGTTTGTGGTTACCCTGGCATTGCCTTCCTTTAGCCTGAGGTTCAATCCAGGCGCTAACATAGTGGTGACCATACTAGGGAACAAGTGAAAGGTTTCGTATTCCCTAGGAAATATCATCAAAGTTCAGATCTAGATCTAATTGTTGATGGTGGACAACGATCAGACATAGGAAGGCTAAAATCATTCACCTAGTGACTCCAAATTAGTTTCGAGATCATATCCAAAGACTCCAATGGAGAATGAACCCAACAAACAGAAACATGAAAGGACAATATGGAAAGATCAGGTATTCAAGTTGGAATTTCATCCAAGACATTATGTTCTTTGTCATCAATTATTTTTTCTCTTTTACCGAGAATGTCAAAAAGGTTTTACAAAGTATACTGTATTTGAGAAAATATCCTAGACCTGCATGTGGTTCCTTCCCTTTAAAGATTGTTAAAACAAATTCTTCGTATGCCTTTGATCTTGATTAAGACACTTATTCTGAATCTTATGATGGCCATCTTCAACTTAATGAGCCTAAAGAGACCAAGACTGATTCTACAGCTTCTGTACATACTCCTACACCTTGTAAAATCCCATATCAATACAAACCACTCATCTTACCTCCTATACTCCATGCTTTCCCTGAAAATCATTACCTATACATGCTGAGGTTTGATGGTGAATATGACAATATCACTGCTGAGAGACATATGTAGAATTTTGAGACCTTCCTCGACCTTTTTGAATTCGATGAAGAGGATGTCAGTATCAGGCTATTCGCTCTTTCTTTGTAAGGAAAAGTCAAGAGTTGGTTCAAAAACCTGCCTGATGCAAGCATCTCAGATTTCCAGCAGTTCGTCAAAGTTTTCCTCGACAAGTGGGTGGTCAAACAAAACCCTTTCTTTATTCTAGAAGAGTATAACTAGTTGAAAAGACTACCAGGAGAGATAGTACAACAATTTTCTGTTAGGTTTAACCGAGTCTATTTTTCAATGCCTGCTAATATAAGGCCTCCTCTTGGATCCACTCTCTTGCACTACCCGGATGCCTTTGATCCAAAAATGGAGTTTCAGCTAAGGGAAAGGAACCTTGCAACACTTGAAGAGATGCAGAACAATGCAGTAGATGTAGAGGCTAATCTGTTGATTAGAAGGGCAAAGCTGAAGGAAGAAGAGAGGGAGAACATTGTAGAGCACCTAACATCTTCAGAGGTAAAGCTCAAAATTTTGGTAAGTAAAATGGAAGAAATGATGCAAAGAATCACCTTGAGAGATGAATTTTCTATTCAAGATCACCATGACCCACCTATCCCAGAAAAATAAAAGATTGCTAGCCCTAAAAAATTTCTTGCTAATCCTAGCTACCATAGATTTGAAAATGGATTTGTAGATCAATCAGAGGAGATACAATCTGATAATATAATGCGTATGATTGGTGACATTACTTATTTGATGAGTTGCCAAAGTTTGATCAGTACAACGATTTTTATGTTCTCCAAACAGAAGCTAATCTTTCAGAGCAATTAGCAGCTGGCTTGTGGGAGGAGGAAGTTTAGTTTCAGTAGCTAAAATACAGTAATCAGCCAAAGCATATCAGTTATGACAGTGATGAGGAAAGTGCAGAAAATTTGGAAGTAAGTGAAGGATCTTTGCCACTTTGTTTTACTTCATTTCAGTTCATCAGAGGTAACATTGATGCGATCAGAAATCATCACTCATTGAGTTTTGATCTTGACAATCAAGAGGATAATCAAATTTTTGATCAGAGATCCTTACCCTTGTGTTTCTCCTCATTTGCAAAAATAAGAGAAAACTATAAGCAAGCAGATAAGCAAGTGGTCAACACTATAAAGGATAAACCTTCTCATGAATTGGTCGAGGAAATCATTTGCAACATAGAAGCCTCCCTAGCTCTAGATTTGTAGCCACCGAGTTCCATTGAATTTCAAATTACAGATGAAGGCTTGGAAGCTGAAGCACATGATAAAATGATGCAAGATGACTCTATACCACTATGTTTTGAAACATTTCAATTTTTAAAGAAAATTTTTCATAATATCTCTAAAGCAAAGGATGAGCAGCCTGTAGAGTGTCATGCACTCTCATTAAAACTGATGGAAAATAGGTTGCAACAATCTTTGCAAGTTTTTCATGACCCAATAACTAATGTGTTGGGTGATATCTATAGTAAAAGTCCTTCTCCATTAGCTTGCTATGAGCCTGAAAAGAACGTTGATATAAACTTGATCCGACAACTGACTTCATTGTCTTGTTTACCAGGAGTTTCATTACAAATCTCATACCAAGATTTGTAGTCATATCAGGAGAGTAATGAAGAATATTTTTTGTTGTTGTTGTTGATCATCAAGAAAAATTATTCATTCCTGAGTTTCAGGATCCTTTTGTCAATTTGTTGCAGTCATCAAAGAAAGAAAACATGGATGTTAGGAAAATTTTAAAACGAAATTACAAAGACTACCTAGAGCGAAGTAGTAACATATTAGATGGGTTGGAAATCAATATGTATTCCTATGAAGATATTTTCGCAACATTCTCGAGGTCAGCAGGTGGGCTCGTGCTTTGCAATTTCATCTAGATTCAATTTGTTGACAAATTTTCATGGGAGTTTCCTTTCAGTAGTTCTCTCTTCTTTCTCATAAACAAGCACTTACGAAGAATTCAAACAGCAACCAGAATGCTTACTTGGTTGCATTGGTTGTTTCGTTTCACTTGATCAAGTGATGAATGGAATAGTTAGAGTAGGTTTTATTGAATAAGCTCCATTTTGAGCATCTTTTTTAGTTTGTCAGTTGTTTTTTAGTATTGAGTTAGTTTTAAGTTGAGTAAAAATCAATTTGTGTCTTTGAGTCATCAGTATTCAGTCATGTATTTTAGATTGAATTTTTATTTTTTTTTACTCCATCCCCAATGGATAAGGCTACTTGGTCTACGGTGTTCTGGCACCTCCAAGGAGCTACCATCCCCAATGGAGCCAATGTTAGAGTCAGTATTTTCATACTGCCATCAGTGATCAAAATTGATCTTTTCATATTCATTTTAGGTGTCCCACATAGAAATTTTTTATCATTTCATTAGGTCGTGCAAAAAAATTAGTCACTGATGGTAGTCCTAGTCTAAAAACATCACTCTTCCCTAAATGTGATTACTTGCTGGCATAGTTTCATATCTTGTTGACTTTACATCATCCATAAAGTTATTTTATCATACCATTTGTATCATTCATGAGGTCATTATGTCATCTTGAAATTCAGTCCTTCAAGGTCTCATTAGGTCTTTTACATTTTTTCAAGGTTTCATTAGGTCATTAGGGTTTCCAAGGTTCCATTCCATTGCCTAAGACCAGCAAGTAAAGGGTGATCAAATAACATCCCTTCACCATGTGAAGATGATTTGTAAATAGAAATGCTTATTTCATTATGTAATTTTATGTCTTTCAAATGTAATAATTTCACCATCCCAAGCTGTTAACTCAATGTTACAAAGGTGCCAGACCATCAAAAGGTCAATTTTTCAAAGGAAATAGTCAAGTGAAAGGTTAAAGTTTCAAAGGGTTAAGTGCATGCCAAAGGGAGTTGTGTTTTCCCAAGGGTGTCCAAATCATCATTTTCCACAAGCACTAAACCCTAATTTCCTCACCCATTGAGCTAGGGTTTTCTATGGAATCAAAGATATCTGAGCAGAGGAGGCATAAGGGATATCAGTAGGTATGAGGCTATTTCATATCATCAACATTATGTCTCCATCATTTGTCAAGAATTCATTCCAAGGGACAAGTCACTCGCCACACATAAGGGTTGGTTTTTCTTCAAACTATGTTTCTGACCCAGAAAAGATGAATTTGACAAATGTGAGAGAGGTTTTTGTCCATCATAGAAGAAGGAAGAAAAACCTCCTTCATGTTTTACATAGGTGTCATGGTTTTGGAGAAATGTCAAAAATACAGGTGCCACAAGAGAGTTGTTGCACTTCTAGAGCGACCTTGGGAAAATCAAGTCTTCTCCTAGTTGGAGTGTCCAAATGACTTTCCTGATAAGTCAAATGAAAACTAGACTAGAATAGATTTCCAATGAACTATCCTGAGCTCAATTTGGAGTTAAGGAAGGCCTCCAAACATTTCTTGCAACAACACTCTTCATTTTTTCACCCTCATTCGACATCTTTTGACCAGTTTTGGGAGATTGCGTTTTTGACAGGAGAAATAAGCTCAAACTGAAAACCAAAGGTAGATATGGAAATAATACTCAACAAGCTTTCCAACATGCTATCCCAAGCCTAATTTGGACACTCGGAAAGCCTCCAAAAGTGGCTTGCAAAAAGGTGTTGCACGCTTGTTAAGAGTGTTGTGCGTTTGCCCAGTGAGGTCTAGGGCCACTCAAAAATCAGCGAAACACCTCCAAAGTTCAGGATTTTGTCACCTAAAGGATTTCATCAAATGAAACAAGTAGGTTTCTCTCTATTTTATTTTCTCATACATTTTTTTCTAGATGTATCATTGTGTTTAATTTTTCCTAAATTAAACTAAAAAACCCTAACCCTGAGGCACCTATTTTCCTAGGCTCCCTATACCCTACCCTCAATTGACATCTCTTATCCCTAAAAACACCTATCACTGCTACCTCCCTGTCATTCCTTTCACATTCCAAATATCCTTCCCATCCCCTCAAAATTCCCTCTCATTACCACATACTCCCTTCATCTATATACCCCTCCATCACCTCCCTAGGGTTTTGTTTTTCACACTAAATTACACAATGGCAAAGGTGACATGTAGGAATAGAAATGCCTCCATGAGAAATAAAAATATTTTGAACTTATATACTTGGACGCAATGGATGATGAAGAAAAACTGCAAATGGTCATTAAAGGAAAAGACAAGCTGAGCTTGTTGAACAACTCACTGTTGATGAACAATAGGAAAACATGATCAATCAAGACCGAGCATATTGGCTTGATAGAGTCAATGAGCATTTAGAAAAGCTCTTGGCTAAGACTAAGAAGGAAAATGACATTCAGAGGAGGATGGTAAAGCATTATGCCATGAGAAACCAAATTGCTGGAGCCAAGCTCAAAAGAGCTCAAGCAAAAATTGAAAAACTTACTAAGCAAGAGGAAAAGAGAAAGTTAGATATTCTTGTTGAGGCATCTCTCCATGCCTCTAAAATATGATCAGATATAGAAACAAATTTTTGGATACTTTGACCATTTTGGGGCATGAAGTTACTTGCTGAGATTTTCGGACAATTTTTAGCACAGTCATGGAGGTCAAACGCAGAGCACCTTTGGCGTTCTGCTATTTCTTGGGGAATAGAATGAGGAAATGGTCAGCATTTTTGGATTCATAATGATGAGTACATGAACCCTATGAATTTTCTAAGGTTCTGGAGTAGAACTGGTTGGCCAAAAGGGCAAAAAACCCTCAAAAAATGACCTTTCTGCCCTCTTTTTGGCCTGGGTGTTGCACGCTAAGCAGTGTTGGGAGAATTGACTTTTGATAGGGAAAATGAACTCCAAATGCAAAAATTCAAGACGTTCTGGAAAGTAAACCTAAGGAGCTTTCCAATGAGCTATTTTGGGCCCAATTTGGACACCGAGAAGGCACTCAAAAGTACACCTGAAGATGAAGGGCGCACCTGGCATTGGCGCTGCGCACCTAACACTGGGCCTACGTATTTGACACTTTGTCCAATTTTTCACTATTTCGTCATAGTTTTCACTTTCATCTTGGAAAATCATGAATTTATCTGTATAAATGATGAGTTAAATGTAATTATCATGTTTCTAGTACTTACTAGGGTAAATACATTAGGTAAATCAAGTTCATGGGGTGTAATGAATCAGTTTTCTTGGATTAGGGATGAGTAACTTTGACCACCCTATTCTCTTGTTATCAATTCAGCCTTTCTTGGATATTTCCCTCTTCTCATGGATTCGACCCCTCGAGGTTAGGATGGATGGTTTGAAGCCTATATTATGTATTTCCCTAGTCATTTTTAGAGGTTGGATTTAGTGGGATTGCTTAGGCTTTGATAGACATCATTTTGTATCAGCTACAGCAGGAGATTAATGAAAAATTGCAACTATTTCTCTGGGATCCATGTGGTATGATGCTCAGTTCAGTTTTTATTATGTTTTCATGTGTTAAAATGTTTTATTTACTCCATTTCATCATTTCATACTCTTTATGTGAATGTATACAAGTCTAAAATGCAGAATCCATAACTTTTATGATTTTTTTGGGTGGACATTTCAGAGTCTGTGTTTTTTTTAGTTTAGGAAGAATCCATGAGTTTTACATGCTCTTCCTAGCTCCTCACCTATCTTTTCACCTCATCCATCAAACCCTAAGGTTCTGATCGTTGTGCCTACCTTGGCCCATCGAACACCCTAGAGTTTTGACCTAATTTCCTTGCCTTAACTGTTTGGCTCGTCATGATCCAGCAAAACCCTTCAAAATCAAATCAAACCTTGTGCTACTATACCTAGCCTAATATCAATTTCTTGATCTAGTCATTTTGGTTGAGATCCTGATGGAGAGAGCACTCTCCTGGCCAAGTAGGGCTAGCTACTTGGCTAAGCGTGGTTTGTGGTTACCTTGGTATTGTCTTCCTTCAGCTTGAGGTTCAATCCAAGTGATAACACCATCAATGCTTCGAAGTGCAATCATGCCTCTTGGCCTTAATGGGTTCACTTTGAAACCAAAATTTGTCTAAGTCTAGGTGATAGGGCAAGGGGTGAACATGATGAGTTCTAGACATAAGACCGTGTGTGCCACATACCAACTCATGGAGAAAACATAGACAAGATTGATCAACAATGAATATACATCAAAACACCACTTTATACACATTCCCCAAGTAAAACGAGTGTAGTGTGTGCGACTGTGACCCAAAAGTGTCGCCTTGCAACAATAAATATGTTATTACCATGAAAGGCACTTAAGGATGTTCTAATAAGTGTGACAAAATTTAATAACATTCAAGAACACTTAACACATATAGAGAAACATAAAACCACACCTAATGACCGAATCGATACTTGATAAAATAATGAAGTAGGCTCCAAAATTTGAATGTAGTGAAATTTTGGAGGGTGTTGTAGTAGTGACAACACGTAGTCATCCATAACTTTCAACACTCAAGAGTAATGAAACTTTCTAAGAAGTATATGAAGTTAACTCATATTCCTTAAAATATTTTGCCTCGCCTGATGCAATTTAAGGTAAGCCTGAAGAACTTGACAATATTTCCTTTTAATGTTGTTCCTCAAATCCTGGGAAGTTCCTTGACAATTTTCTCTGATATCACATGACTTTAGGAGGAATATGTGTCCTGCACACGTCCAGGATTAAAATCCAACAACATTATTTCCCATTCTCTAGTGCTTTAATATTATTTTCTAATGAAGCCTTTCCAAGAAACTAGAGTTTGGAATTGACAATCGCGTTCTCAACTATTTATGTAATGTCAAATGATATTTAATCATGAGTGAATACAGTTCTCTAATCATCAAAGTGATCAAAGTATTCATAGTTGCACCAAGTGCATACTGTCTTAGCCCCTGCTAAAGAAATCCACAAGAATTATAATACAATAGAGGAACTACACATCCAATAATTCCTTTATGAGCACTTGGTTCCTTTTGTGTCAGGATGTATAGAAAATCCTTACACAATCATATAGAAAAATCATTTTTAACACACAACTTATATGATTAATTAACTTGGTTTTCCACGAAAACCAAAATGGGAAAAAGAATTCTCCTCCCATCCAATGGGAATTGGTTTCCATAACCAAATTGAACCAATTTCACATCCAATACAATTCCCTGACAGTGAAGACACTTTGTCTAACACAATATTCCTCTTGGAAATGTCCTTCCTTTTCCTTTGATAGAATCCTATCCTGAGGAATTTAGAGCTCAAGAGCTCATTCTTTGGGCCTCCTCCAATAAGCTCCATATCAACATGGTTGCCTCAGGATTTTCTCCTCTCACCATCTTGGGCAACCCTTTTCCCTTATTGAGATCATCCATCTTTAGGGAGAGGAAATCTAGGGAGGATACTTCCTCTACTCATGGCCCTCCTTGGGCCTTTTCCAACTGTCCTATAACTCTATAGGATGTGAAATTCTCTTTTAGTACATTTTCCCATTGTAACTTGCATAACTGGCCATATGCACATTAACATTAAAATAGAAGGAACATTTATGTACATTATAATAGCCCTGGTGAAAATTCCATGTAATAAAAGTTAATAAAGGAAAAATAAGACCACAGTTAAGGGACCCTTATTCCAAGCTGAATGTTGGGAAAAGATATCCTAGTGGGCATCACTGGATGTGTTTATGGCTAAAGGAAATTGGAAAAGGAATTTAAAAAGGAAAAAGTAATTTTTGGAAATTTATTTATGAAAATAAAGGAAAATAGGAGAAAAGGGAGGTGAAAAGTCACAGGTTACATGTGAGGTGGAAAATGAAGGAAAATAATGGAAAATTGAGAAAATAGAGGCCTCATTGATAAAAAGGCTTTTGAGGATCAGTTGGGAAGCTTTTTTCTTGTGTTTGGTCATTGTAGGCTTGGTTAGTGTAATCTTTTGCCAATTTAGTTTTGGAGCTCTCTCATTATTCTCTCTCTCTCTCTCTCTCTCTCTCTCACACTCTTGGACATTTAGATTTTTCTTGGAGCACTATAGCATTGGAGCAAGGAAAGAAAAGCAAGAAAATGGGAAGGAAGGAAATCAAGGAGAAAGAAAGGATGAGCAGGATCAAGTAGCTTCAATAGGAATACTTGCAAGTAGCATATTGAATGTGTTATTTCCTAGTTGGTTTCGACATGCATGGCTTTGCATGTTGGTGTATGGTTATCTTGTTATTGGTGGCATGGTTTTGTTGGTTTATGACAGTGGTTTTTAGCCTAGTATTGCCTTTTTCCGGATGCCATGGTGAGTTGGGATGTTGATATTAGTTCTGAATTTTCGAGTTATCGGATGGATTTCAGAATCTGGGGTGAAGGTCATCTCAAGGTTCATTTCCAAAGGCCTAGGAATCCCTTGACCGGTTTTATCGGGATACACGATAAAGCTTGAGGGAGGTGTGTCAGTTTAGGGCCTAGTGATCTGGGATTGGATTGTGGTAAAGCCTGAGAGACAAGGAGTAAAAAATTTCCTCAAGGATAGTAATGGATTCTAGATGGAATTCCAAGTTTAGTTTGGTTTTGTGATCGAAGCACCGTTTTTGGTGTGATCATCGATTACTGAGGGTGGAAGTGGTTTAACCTATGGATTTTCTTGGTTATTTTTTGATTGGTTTTTCCATGAGATCCCACTTTCTTGCTTGGAATATGGCACGGGGGTGACTGGCTAAAAGAGGATTTTGTTCAGCCATAACTATGGTCGGGCGGTGCAAGGAAGTCCCGAACCTAGTCATATTTGCCTATGTTTAATTAAAACTAAGTTCTCTTGCTTTTTGTACTTATTTATATGTGGATTTAATAATTTTTATCTCACTGTTATTTTCATGGTTTAATGTTGGTTATAAGCATGGTTATATGACTAGTTATTGTCATGGATATTTCATGTATTTACTTGTAACTGAAAGGATAATGGTTGAAAGACCTAATTGATGTCATAACAGTTCAAGGGAGAAGATGGTGATCCTTCTTTCCATTTCTCATAATAATTTTCAGTCATTCATGCTCTGTCTTGTATCCTAGACCTATAGATTGCATTGATGCCAAGTGTTTGAAAAAATGTCAGTCCCAGTTGGGGATGGTCAAGCTTGTTCGTGGAGTTATTTTTTGGTTTATTAGTCTAATCATAATGTGTTTAATGGATTCCGGAAATTACAACAAGTTCTGGTTAGTGGCCAGAATTCTGGGTTTGAAAAGTGCCTTAAATTTTGCAAACTCTAGCACACGTCTACTGGAAATAGTCCCTAGACACATGTATGCAGGCTTGTGGGAGCATGCAGAGCTCTCTAGATGCTCGCATACCCATAGCATGGGAGAATTTAGAGGTTTAATAGCTTAAGAAATCAGTGGTACCCAGGGGCATGATACTTGTGTGGTTGGGATGGCTCCTGGGAGTGTTATTGTTGATGTGGAAGGTATGTCTGATGGGTTTTTGTCAATTCCACTTCCGTAAGGATACCTAGGAGGTTGAATCATATCATATTAGCCTCTCGTCACATGTTTACCCTAGTTGGCTGGTTACTTGGGTAGATATGGGAGGAGGATTTTATAGATTGCTATCAGAGTGGGGTTCACCCTCTTTGGGTCATATCTGATACCACATAGTGGTATCATAGTGGGTTTCACTCTCTTTTGGTCATATCTGATACCACATAGTGGTATCAAAGCATGGTTCACCCCTCTGACTGGATGGGTGGAATGTGTTTGTCATGCATTCATGTCAGTTGCATATGTGTTCCTTATGCTTATAGTCCAACTGCTTATTACATTTTCATGGTGTTGATCATGGTTTTGGTGATGTTGCCATGTGAAGGTTGACAATGTTGTTGTGGGATGTGCCATCATGAGTGTATGGTTGTATATGCATTTTTTATGCATGTCAGTGTCTATATGTTGTTATGCATGAATTTTAATCGTGAAGGTTGTTGTGCATAAGGTCATTGTATGCAATTATGTCATCATGATGATATGGGTATGTTATGATTCTAATGTGTTGGCTGAGATAGAGAAGGAAATGAAGACCATCAAAACAAAGTTGTAGCATTGGACCTCTAGGCAAGAGCACGTTGTCCTACAGGTTTGGATGTTGGGCACATAGGTATGTTAGTTAATGGATTGTTATATGCATTAGGGTTATATACATTAGGTTTATGTACATTTCTATTAATGTTCTGGTTACATACATGATAGATGCTAGGTTATTAGTGTAGTCATATGCACATGTGTCATATAGTCATGAGTGAGAGTAACTTGTGGTTCTATGCATTTCTATTGTTTTTTTATGTTAGGTAACTTGATGATTATGTTATATGTTGTTGATGAATATGTTATAGGTTAACTTTTTGTTGTTATATGATAGTTATCTTGATGATTAGGTTATATTTTGTTGATGATCATGATATATAACTTCTTTTTGTTATATGCTAGTAACTTGATGACTACAGTTATATCATGCTAAATTGGATTGGCCTATGCAGATGGTTAGTGTTATAACATTCAGGTATGAGTCGACTTATTTGTGACATTGTGTTGTACTAATCTAGAATGATCATACATATGTGATTTCTATGGATAAATGAAAAATGTTTATGAGTTTATGATGTGAACATGTTATCTAGTGACTATTATGGATATCATGACCTTATTTATTTTTGAGTTGATATGTTGTGAAGTTATATCGTGCTAATTTGGATTGATTGTGCAGAAAAAATACCCTCCCCTGAGATACATTAAGGTATGATCTTGGTTATGTCATCTAATTTGTTCTTAAATGTTTGATTATGTCGTTTAATTGGTGTTTGAGTGTTGGTGTCTATTATGTCGCATATATGTTGTCTGAATGATTGATTACTTACATGATATGAGTATGTGTCTATAATATTGCATCAAGAAATGATGTTGTTTTAATATGATTGTACTGACCCATATGTGTTGAGATAGCTTACATGTACCTGAGTGTAAGTAGGTGATAGTTGTAGCATTTGTCTAATGACTATGAGTTTACTATGGATTATGACATGATTTTTATTCATGGTAAAGGTTGATTTCAAATTGATAGATATGATTGTATTGATATTTGGAACATGTGCTTGACATGTGTAAATAGTGCAATAAAAATTCTTGGTATTAGTATGGCAAGGTAATAGTTGATGTGTTTATATAACTAACAGTTGGGTGATGTGATAGTGCATAGTAACACTCAATTGCAACAAGGAAAAGGTCAAAGAAAGGAATTGGGCAAGAATTCTTTTGGCTATGTTTGGAAACCTTAATTCCAAATGAATGATTTCTTTTCATACAGGAAGTCTTCTTAACCTTAAACTTGTCTGACATTTTTTGGGTGCTAGATTCATGAACTTGTATTTGATAGGTATATTAGCTAGTCTCTAGTTATAGGTGGATTTGTCAAAGGAATTGGAGTCCCTTGAGAGATGATGTGGATGCGTTCAGTTGCAAGAAATGTTCTTGGCACAACAAGGTAAGGTAACCAATGTATTGTTGTCTTTATTTAAGCATTGATAGTTATGTGTTGATGGAAGTATGATGCAAGGGATTGCATGGAAAAGAAAATACCATGGAATATTGAAGAAGGCTCAGGTTGAGCTTTCCCTTGGAAGCAATGGGAACCATGGGGATTGAGTCATGGTGCCTATTGTTAGTGTTGTGCTTTTGGTATTTTGGTGGTTTTTTGTGCTTGATTGCAGTTTTGTTTACGTCTTGTCCATGGTCATGCCACTTTGGTTGTGGTGTCATATTTTTGTTGGTTTGTTGTGGTTTTCTTCTTGTTTTTTTATTCTCTTGCCTTTTATGTTTGGGTTCTAGGGAATTGGCTGGGAAAGAGGAAAGTTAATGGAGCCTAGGGAGAGTTTAATGAAACCCAATAGGTGATATAATGCTTGGATGAAGCTTAGTGCATGTATAAGGGTAGTTGAAGGCAAGCGAATAACAACTAGTTGGATTGGTTGGGTCCATTGGTGTAAATGGACGATGGTGGGACAATCATGTGAAAGGTAACTAGGAAAGTTAAATTAAATATATTTGAGGTGTTAGATGTCTTATCTACGTTGGGAATTTTTGTTCTCGATGTTGTACATGTAGTGCACAGATAAAGGAATTTCTCTTAACCTTGACCTTATGATATTTGGTAAATTGTGTTGTGATCATGATTGTGTCAATGCATATGTATGCATACATGTATGTATGTATGTATGTCATTCTTTGACAGGATCAGGATTGTTTATGCTAATGCTTATGTATATGAATGTATGTATCCATGTATCTATGTCACTATCTGACAAGTTTTTCAAGCATTATTCCTGTGGAGGAATAATTACTTATGCAGGCGAATGGCATGAAGAAATTCCTGGTTTCTGAGGAATCAAATGGGAAGAGTAGCCTAACAAATCTATGAGGTTAGTATCATGCAGATATGAATTTCTATTATGTGATTATAATATGTCTATGTTTATGTTATGGAAAGGCTAATGTTGAGAGATACATCAGTGGAATGAAAACAACGTGATCTGTAACATGCTAGGATAAGCATGGATGACAAAGGGACATTAGAGGCAAGGTTGCTTGGTAGATTCAGTGTGGTTTTGGATGTGTGGTAATATTGTTATGCATATGTTGTATATGTTGTACATGTTGCATATGTGATTTTGTGTGCATGTGGTATTGTGTATATATAGTGTGCGTACATGTTGTTATGCAATGTTATGTACAGAGTGGTACAGATAGTGTTGTGTGAATATTACATATGCAGTGTTGGGAATAGATGATTTTATGTACATGTTGGATATGTAGTGCTATGTACATGTGGTGTTGTGTGCATATTTTACATGTAGTGCTATGTACATATGGTGTTGTGTGCATGATTGTACATGTGGTGCTATGTACATATGGCGTTGTGTGCATGATTTCACAAGTGGTAATGTGAGCATGTGGTGTTGTCTACATGCCGTGCATATGGTATTGTGTACATGTGGTGTGGTGTACATTTCATGCATGTGGTGTTGTGTACGTTTAGCATTGTGTACACTTTGTACATGTGGTACAATGTACATGTGGCATTGTGTACACATTGTACAGGTGGTGTCATGTACATGTGATGTTGTGTACACATTATGCAGATGGTGTTGTGTATAGGTGGTATTGTGTACATGTTGTACATGCATTATTATGTGCATGTTGTATATGTTGTGTTGTGTACATGCGGTATTACGTATGTGCATGGTGTAGTTGTGGTATCATGACATGTGTATTCGTTGTGTTATACTCTGTGTACATATATGCAATGTGTTGTACATCGAGTGTAGGTGTATGTATTTTGTTGTTGTGCACATCGAATGTAGGTGCATGTATTGTGTTTTGTTGTACATTGGGTGTAGGTGTGTGCATTGTATGTCAGGTATAGGTGCATGTATTGCATGGTGTTTTATGTTGTGTGTGGTTGTATGTGTGTGATTCACACTATGTGTATGTGCACATGGTTGAGGAGAAGGCACCGGGTGTTTGTCGGGTGTGGAAACTGATCCAGAGTGCGTATGGAATAAAGACAAAGGTAGAAGCTAAGGATTGATTAAAGGATAAGGATCAATATTTTATTTTAGTTTTATTATGCATGTAATTTATGATTTTGGTATATGATGACTACATGTGATCCATGATTCTTGTTTATGATGGTTACATGTGATTTATGATTTTCATCTATGATGGTTTTGTTTTGAGCTACCCTGGTGTAATATGTTTGTACATAATGATTTGATCAAAGATTCTAGTTTGACTTGTTGTGATAGGAAGTAAACAAGTGTACCTTATTAACAAGCTACCAATGAGGTATGATTTGATGTTATTTCAATTTATTTTAATCTAATGGAAGTTATGTGCTTGGTACAGGAAGCACGGAAATTCCCGGTTGGATGGTTGAAATCGACTACAAGTATTAGCAGCAACGACAAAACAAATTGGAACATGTAGCAGTATGTTCGTAAAGCACTTCAAGAGCAGGTCCATTGTGGAACACTAGTACCCAATTGTGTCCATTGATTTCCATGAGCATGATATGACCGATATGATGGTTTTTAGGCAAGGATATGCCTTGTTTGTTGGCCTTCCGATGTGAGGAAGCCTTTCCAAGAGATGAATCACCGAGGATAGGGGGTGTCAGGGAACTTGGAAGGTGAGTGACTGCATGGAAGGGGGTGACTAGATTGCTCGAGGGACTATGTAGTAGAGAATGGAAGATCAAGGATATATGTATTTTGGTTATTAGAATTTCCAAATGGAATCAATGCACATTGGGAGTGCACCCTAGAACAATGATTTGGTAACTGTTCACTGAGAGGACAAGTGGCGCAAGATTATAGCTCTGGACATTGGATGTTGTTTTATTTTGGTAGTGGATTCTGGACTTCCTAGGAAGGAGGTGAATCATGGTATTTATGAAAACATATATATCTGCTTTGCTCTTAAATGAAGATTTATTTTGTGCGATATATATATATATATATATATATATATATATATATATATATATATATATATATATATATATATATAAAGGAAGTCCGGGGATATATTTATTTTGGTCATTATCATTTCCAAATGGAATCAAATGCACATTGGGAGTGCGCCTTGGAACAAAGAGTCGATAATTGTTCGCTGAGAGGACAAGTGGTGCGAGATTATAGCTCTGGACATTGGATGTAGTTTGACTGTGGCAATGGATTCTAGACTTCCTGGGAAGGACGTGAATCGTGGTATATATATATATATATATATATATATATATATATATATATATATATATATATATATATTCGAAGAAATATAACACAATAGTTGTTCCTTTTTTGCATTCAAATATATGTTTCTTTTCCTAGAAATCTAACACAATAATTATTCTTTTTTTACATGCAAAAATATATTTCTTTTCCAAGGAATCTAACACATTAATTATTATTTTTCTATATGAAAATATATATTTTTGTTCCAAAGAATCTAGGACAATAATTATTCTTTTTTTGCATGCAAATATATATTTATTTTCCAAGGAATCTAACGCACTATTTTTTTTTTTTTGCATGTAAATATATATTTATTTTCCAAGAAATCTATCATAATAAACACATATTATCTTTCAATAAATTATTATGATTAACCTATGTTTTAATTATAAGAATCATGTGTGATCTATTTAACAAATTAATGCGCATGAACTAAGAAAAATTTCCCAAGGAAATTAACACAAAAACATGTCTTTCCACACACAACCCTACAATATTTACAAGAGTATTATGCACATGAACTATGCAAAAACTTTCCAAGGGAATTTAAAAATTTAACTATACCTCTGTGCACTATAATAGCAAGGTATTTCAAAAAAAACATTTTAAAGAAATTAGTATAGTCGGACATACCTTTCAACGCCCAAGAATAACGTGACTTTCCAAGAAGGACACAAAGTTAACTCATCTTTCTTTAAATGCTTCTGCCTCACCTGATGCAATTCAAGGTAAGCCCTAAAGAACTGAACAATGTTTCCTTTTAATGGAGTTCCTCAAATCCTAGGAAGTTTCTCGACAGTTTCCTCTCATCTCGCTTGACTTTCAGAGAAATATGTGTCCTACACGTGCCCATGATTAACATCTGGCAACATTCTATGCCCATTCTCTGGTGCTTTAATATTTCTTTCTAATGAAACCTTTCCAGGAAACTGGAGTATGGAATTGACCACCATGTATAAATTGATTTACAGGATTCCTACAACAAGAATAGAGAACCCTAAGAAAATATGCATCCCTCAATGAATGTCCATGCAGCCAAGGGCTTTATTCTCTTTATGCACCCCTCAAAAACGTAACACCAGGTCTAGCTATATATTATATACATGTCTTTTAGAACTGGTGGAGAGTTCAGCAGAAGCTTGAGAATTCATACATGTAAAGAAAGAAAGATATTGATAATGTAACTTGGTAATTGCAGCCATTTTTTATATCGACTATCTTGAGCACATTATACTTATTAAATTAATAATACTCACATATTAATAAAATTTTAAAATGTTGGCATTTATAGGGATATTACATATTCCCCCCTTAAAGATAACACCATCCTCAACGTTCATCTCATGAACCTCCTCAAAAACGTAGCACCAGGTCTAGCTATATATTATATACATGTCTTTTAGAACTAGTGGAGAGTTTGACAGAAGCTTGAGAATTCATACATGTAAAGAAAGAAAGATATTGATATAACTTGGTAGTTGCAGCCATTTTTTATATCGACTGTCTTGAGCACGTTAGACTTATCAAGTTAATAATACTCAAATATTAATAAAATTATAAAATGTTGGCATATATAGGGATATTACACACTCCCCCCTTAAAGATAACACCATCCTCAGTGTTCATCTCTTCTTCTTTTCGCCATCGTTACATTTTTCCTAGTTTTTATCTCTCCCTGGAACTTTATATTTCATCTAGATTGATTTTATCCTTTGCTATCTTCTTTTCACATCATCTTTTGATCATGACATCTATCTCAAAACAACCAAAAATGGGATCCTTCCCCTTCAAAACGAAGGATTTTTTTCTTCTTCAAGAAATGCCAACAAGTAAAACAATAATGTTTTATCAATAATCATAAAAATTTACAACTACAATAATATTCAATTTTTACCTTCAATCATTTAGACATTGTTCAATTTTATAACAAACAAAAACAAAGTCTCCATACCAACTTATTATCACTTGTCAATTACTCTTGGAAATCATAGCCACTTCGCGTAATAATTTCAATTATATGTGGTTTATCAGTTGTGGAAAGAACTCTATGAGTGGTTTAACAACCTCTAGCATAAGCACCCCATAGTGTATGACCAACAAATCCAGCATAATCACATTAATAACAATATATTGAATCAAATGATATTCACAATACTTTAATTGTTATATCCCTGGCCTAAGCTACTGTAAAAACTCTTATAAAATTATTGTTGTTGAATAATTAAATATTATTAATTCTTATATTGATATTACATGAATAATATTCTTTTAATTCTTAACTACAAGAATATTATACGAATTAATTCTTAATTATCATATTGAGAATAATTTATATTCTTCTATCTAAATAAATTGTATTTCCAAGTTGCTATATTTTTGGTTTTTAGAAATAACAAGTCGTAGATTTAGAAAAGCTATGAATAAGTGATATTTTTTCCATAATGCAAAAGAAAATCTACCTTAAAAAAACATGAGATATTTATGGATGATTTATTGGGTGATTTTATAATTTAGAAAAATATGATTTATGGATGATTTTAGAATTTAGGAAAAATATGATTTATGGGTGATCTATGGAATGCTTTTAGGATTTAGAAAAGCTATTGCAATTTCTTAATTCTACTTACTATAAATCTATGGTAAAATATGAGAACTAATGACAAAATACATGTAGAATCAAGCCAAGAGAATGGTAGTAGTGTTTTTTAATAAGTATATGTACAAAATTTTGTTGAATGAAATTCGGTCCGGTGAGGAATTCAACATAGAATTACTTCATCTCTTACTTGGGTATTGTTGGCTATAGTAATGTGGTATACATTATCAATTCGAGGTAGAATACCACGTCAAGAGTCTCGTTGGGTTGAGGGATTCCAAGCATTCATTAAATTATAAGTAACTATGCTCTTTGAAAATTATTGTGTTTACATAGTACATGAAGAAATAAGAATCAAATTTATGTGCTTGAAAATTTCATATGATAAAGGGTCCAAATTATTTTCTTGGAAAAATCTCCATGGAATTTTGTGCATAGAGGAATAAGTGTTTTGTTCTTTGAATTCATAAAATATTTCATGTGCATTGAATTCTAAAAATATTTTCATAGGTAAATAATTTTGTGAATTGCATGAGATATTGAAAAATATGGCCCAAATAGTTCTTCGTATATACCAAACCATGATATATGGCTAAAAAATGAAAGAGGGTTTTGTAAATGAGACCGTTCTAGCCAAAATCTTCTTTCATATTTGAAAAATGCATTTTCAAATTCTCAAAAACCACGTCCAAAATTGATGACTAAAACAAGAATTTATTTATTATTTAAATCTGGAAAAATGGACTGCAAATATTCATTCAAATATTCCAAACCATGACACCTATGTAAAAACTGAGAGAGGTGATTTGAATAAATTCTTTCCCAATAAAAACCTCTTTTGGTTTTCGAAAATTCATTTCCCTCTATTAGGAAACCGCGCCAAAAGTTTATCACTAAAACAGGAAAATCATAGTAAAACAAAGTGTCGTCATTTGATTTCTCAACATGATAATAATGTTTTTCAAGTACATAAAGAGACAACTATTTTGTTAATGTTCTTGAAAGGAAATAAATTAATTTAATGCAAAATAATAGCTATTATGTTTGATATTTCTTGAAAACAAATAAATTGTTTGCATGCACAAAAATAGAACAATTGTGTTGATATTTCTTGAAAACAAATAAAATGTTTGCATGCACAAAAATAGAACAATTGTGTTGATATTTCTTGAAAAAATATAAGTTATTCGGATGCATAAAAATAGAACAATTATGTTGATAATTCTTGAAAACGAATTAAGTTATTTCATTAAAAGATTACCAAGGATGTTCTCGTAACGCATATGCATTAAAGTTTTAAAGAGAAATATTGGACTCTTAAAGAGAAAATGTGCTTATGTGCATAGGAATAATATCTAGTATATTTGATCTACTCGAAATGAATATGTGATTTTACATGTGTGGAAAGCTTGAGTCATGCAGAAAGAGATAAGTAACATTTTTTATAAGTAGTTCAGATAAAAAATTTGCATAAGAGACAATTAGTTGTGTTATTTGAAAATGATTTGTTATTTATGTTATTTCTTGAGGAAATATTACAAATTTGTCTGATGTGTGAAATGATAGGAAAAAAAATTGTATTGCATGCATAATAAAAAAATAACTAGTGAGTTAGATTCCTTGGAATATATATATAAGGAAGTATTTGTTGTGTTAGAACTCTTCAAAAAGAAGAGAAAAACATGTCCTTGTATGCATTATTGAAATAGATTCTTAGAGAGGAAAACTAGTAATTGCATGCTTTATTGTGTTAGGATTCCTTTGGAAGATTCTTTAGAGAAACATATACACTTGCATGCATGGAAAAATATAGTTTTGGTATTAAATTTCTAGAGAAAAGGAGCATAATATTGATTGTGTTAGCCTTCTTTTGGGAAAAATAATATGCATTTGCACACCTAAAGGGATTAGTTATGGTATTAGATTTCTTTTGGGTGAAGATTATGTATAGATATTGAACTAGATTTTTGGATAAGAGGAAAATGTCTCTTTGCGTATATGAAAGAATAAATGTTATACGTTTGATCCCTTGAAAAAGAAATGTGTTATTTTTCCATGCAAGGTTTAGTTAGTTTCCTTTGGAAATAAATATATGTTTCACATGCAAGAAGAACAAGCTATCCTGTTATTTTTTCTTGGAGAGGACAAGTAGTTGCATGCAAGAAATTATAACTATTATGTTAATTTTGTTCGAAATAGAGGTTACATTTTTATACATAATAGCCATTGTGAATAACTCTTTTGTGGAAAATATGTTTTTGGAAAAGAAAATTCATTCAAATGCATGAGTATAAAATCTATTGCACCAATCCCTTTCGAAAGGAAAACATAATAGCATGAACAAAGAAAATTTCTTGTTGGGCTAGTTCTCTTGAAAGATTGTTATGCATTTGCATGAAAAAGTATAATATCTATTATGTTATCTTTCCTTGGGAAAGAATATGAAAGTGTAGGCAAGATTTGATAGCATTTTGTTGGAAATATGATGTTTGATAGTGATTTTCATGTTACTAATGCACGTGAAATGATGCTAAAGAAGGAATTTCATGACATTCTATTTATGTTTTATGCATGCACACAAATAGATGTTCAAGTGTCACCAATAAAGATTGATTATTGCTTTATTAATATTTTATCTAGTCATGATATCAAGTGTGTTGACAATAGCAATGGCAGGAAAGGATTGTGACTTTTTCAAAGGATAGTTTATGTTTAACATTGTGGCAGGTAAATATTTGTTGGTCCATGTGGATTGAGGAATTCCAACTGCAGAATCATCCACTAATGGAAACAGTCAAACCACAAAGACATAGAGGTTGAAGATTCATGGGTAAATGATATCATGATGATTGCAATAACTTATAGCTAGTTATGTTGCATTTAAGATAATTTTTAATATGTAATATTTTATGACAATAGTCAAGGGATGAACTCTCTTATAACCATTGAGTGGGGTGAACACCCTCACGAACGTTTAATAATAAAATTAAATATTTACTAGTTTTCACCCTATGAGGTTTCCAAGGTATATTTGTGTTTGATGATGTGATTTTTTGTTGTGTCATTTTTATTATGTTAAATATTTTCATGATGTGATGTTTATATTATCACGTATGTGAATTTACAACTGAGTTAAAAGAATCACAGAATCAATGCATAGTTACAATATAAAATGTAAGTTAATATGCTACAACAATGGCAGTTAATGGTTGTGTAACTCGCTATTCTTTTATTAAATATTTCTCTATGTAAAGATGATGGTTATTCTAATGGTCATTAAGGGAATATAAAAAGTAATTTAGAAAGTTACACATTGGTAAATGTTGAAAAATATTTCCTTACTCCATGCAATTTCATGAAAGGTTACTAAGGGATGTTACAAGTGGTATCAGAGCAAAATGTTGCAACACTAGCACATTTTGGGAATCGTTAAGAAGAAAAAAAGTAGAGGTATGATGCTAGTGGGAATCATCTCAAGTATGATTCTAATTGAACTTGCAATAGACTACAACTAACATGAGATGCATGATGCATGATTAATGATTGGAATAAAAAAATAGAAAGTGATAATCTTGCTTTAAAATTTTTGCTCATGAAATTTGAATATGGATGTGGATAAAATACAATAAAACCTTTGTTGTACCTATGAAAAATCCTGAGCACTCACTAGTTATAGTGAATATTAATTACCAACCTTTACATGCATACTATTACAATAATGATTATGGTGCATAAAAAAAAAATGACTAAAGTTACAATGCACTACTTATAAAGAATGAATTCATTATGGTTTATGTGATCACTAAAGAATGTAGAAGTTGGGGCTGACCTTGAAGATAAAAATAGAATTTTTTAAAGAAACATTGTAAGAACCTCTTTAGATGTTAAAATGAACAATGAGTCAAGTATAATTCATACAGTGAACTTAAATTCAAATGAACAACTCATAGTAGAATAATGTTGGGTTTTCTTTCTCCATGTAGAGTTGTAGATGAAAGGTTGCATTCCATGTGTTTGACAAAAATGGTAACTGAGATCCAAAGTTTTGTTGTTTTAAAGAATTGCATCCCTTGGAGTTTTGGATTCGATTCAGCCCAACATCAGGGGGGTATTCGTACCTTGTGACCATGTAACCCCCACTTTGATTCAAAAAAAAAGGTGTTTTTCAAACTCGAATTCCATAATCTGGTCGATTTTTTCGATTTGTCGTTGCGTTGTATGGATTGTTGATTGTGTTGTTTTGCAAAAATTTTATGATTGATGATATTAATATGATCCATGCTATTTTGTAAATTCTAGTTTTATTGCCTCTCTAATAGTTTAAACACCTTTATGCTAATTTATTGCATGTTCACTAATTATTTGTTAAAATGCCTCAATGGTTGTTGATTCCATGCTTGCAATCTGTTTGTTAAAATGCCTCAGTGGCTATAGATTTCATGCTTGAAAACTATTTTCTAGAATGCCTCATTGGATGTAGATTGCATACTTACAATATGTTTGTTAAAATTTCTCAATGGTTGTAGATTGCATGCTTGTAAACTATGTGATAAAATATCTCAGTAATTGTAGAATGTTTGCAAATTGTTTGCCCAAAATTCCCCAATGTTTGTAGCTTATATGGCTTCAAGCTAATTGTACAAAAAAAAAATCCCAATGTCTGTAGTTTTTCATGTTACTAAAGTGTTTGTAGGAATGCATCAATGAAGATGGCTTGTAGTTTTACTTGTGTGTGAAGTATTGGTATTATTGTGAGACAATGAAGAATGAGGTTATGTAATAATATACATGTTGATAATCATTGAAGACATGATTAAGAATGTGATATCATGTTTGGAAAGGTCATTAAACATCAGGGATTAATTATAGAGTTAAATTTTTATAAGATTTATAATGAATTGTTAGGAGTGAAGCAGGGCCAAATGTTTGAGTAAGAGTTTAATTCAGAAATGTTGTAGATTGTTTGATAATAAAATGGAATCTTGTCTTACCATCTAGAAATGTTATTACTGGACATAAAGTATCTTAAAGGGTGATGGATTAAAGTAAGGGTGCCAAGTAATTAAGAGAAAAAAATTGTATTTTGTGTCTTAGTGTTCAATGGGACTGTTATTTCTCTATAATATTGATGGTTGGTAAGATGAGACCTTACAGAGAGTATAATGTTACGGTATGCAAGACATGTTAACAATTTTGTTCTAAGCTGCATGATTGTTATTATGTGGAAATTTGGAATTTATACCACCTGTATGACATGTGATGATTTTCTATCAATGTACTTTTACAAATTGTGGGACCCATGTTGAGGGTCAACTATGGATGCATGATGTACATAAATGTTCCTTTGCTTTAATGATAATATGCAAATGGACAATTATGTAAATTACAATGGATTTTTATACATTGACTATTTTTAGACATTGAATTATTATTGGATTGAATGGCTATGGAAGCCATGATGGGACTGATGTGATGATGTAATATTTTATTTTATTATTGAATTAATAAATACATTTTTTGAGATATTCAGGAAAGAGCACTATATTTTTAGAAGACTTATTTCCAGCTTATGAAAAGCTATTGGTGGTTAAGTCCACATGATGGACCTTCCCTAAAAGTCTCCTAAAAATCCCTAGGAGAAAATAATAAAAAGGAAAATATTAACATAATGGGAGAGAAAGATTATGTTAATCACTTAGTTGGAGAGAAATACTAAGTGGGGTGAAATAAATCACAATGGGACAGAAAGGCATGATTTAAGGAAAAAGAGAAGAATCTTTTTCAAAAAAACTAAAACAAAAAGGCCTAGACAAAATGCTAGTAGACCTTAAAGCAAGACACTGCAAAAAAATTGCTAGGAAGAAATTTCTAAAATAAACCACCAAGGAATCAATGAGGTTATTTATTCTAATGACAAGTAGATCTTAGCTCGATGGGGAACTATTGGAGATAGTTCATAGTGTGGTGGAACATGCTCGGTTCTTGAAGAATTCCCAGGGATCAACTACAGTTAGATGAAATCATATCTATATTCTGCTATTTATTTCGAAATCATCTAAAGATGTTGGATGTTAGAATATATTGTAAGTTACATGTCTCTAATTTGTTGTATGTGTTATAGTTCTGCATGCATGATCTATTAATTTATCTAAGTGAAAATTTTGATGAAATGGGTTGTGTTTGTAGGTCTGTATAAGGAAATGAATAGAGGAAATAAATTGAAATATATATGTGACTAAAATAATTCATTTTAGATAAAATAGTGAGCTATTGAACTCTAAATTTCTCACAGAACAGAGGAAAATACATGAGGTAAATGCCATAAGTTTCAATTTGATTGAAATCACTGTGGGAGAGAAAGACAATAATTTGGAAACAACACTAGTAGGAAAAAAATACTGACGCAACCCTTAAATAGAAGATAGCATTGATACTGTTTTTTATCATTTTGATGATTAGAGGGTTGGTGTTCTCTGAGTACTTGTGGAATTATTGTGATTAAAGTATTATTTGACATTTCATAAATAATTGATAATGAAAAGTATTTCATTTGATAAACATTATTGATTCTACTTATTAAACATAAAAATCCTTCATTCTGAAGGGAAATGAATCCATTTTTTGTAATTTAGAATGTTATATTATGAGTAAAAGTTAATGTTCTAACAAGAGAACGACACCGAGGACAGTTTTCTCTTTAAGGGTGGAGTATGTAATATTCTTGGCATAAGGTACCATAAAAACTCTCGTAAAATGAGTGATGTTGAGCAATTAAATATTATTAATTCTTATATTGATATTACATGAAAATTATTCTTCTAATTCTCAATTACAAAAATATTATAAGAATTAATTCTTAATTCTTATATTACAAATAATTTATATTCTTTTATCTAAATAAATTGTATTTCCAAGTTGCTATATTTTTGAGTTTTAGAAATAATGAGTCATAGTTTTAGAAAATCTATGGATAAGTGATATTTTGCCCATAAGTAAAAAATAAATCTACCTTGCAAAACATGAGAGATTTATGGATGATTGATTGGATGATTTTAGAATCTATAAAAATATGATTTATGGAGTGATTTTAGAATTTAGGAAAAATATGATTTATGGAGTGACTTATGGAATGCTTTTAGGATTTAGAAAATCTATTGCATTTTCTTAATTTTACTTATTGTGAGTCTATGGGAAAATATGAGAACCGGTGACAAAATACATGTAGAATCAAGCCAAGAGAGAGTAAGAAGTATTTTTGAATAAGTATACGTATAAAATTGGTTGAATGAAATTCGGTCCAATAGGGAATTCAACACATAATTGCTTCATCTCTTACATGGCCACTGTTGGCTATATTAGTTTGGTAGACGTTATCGATTCAACATAGAATACCATGTCAAGAGTCTCGTTGGGCTAGTGGATTTGAAGCATAAAATATACGTAACTACGCTCTTTGAAAATTATTGTGTTTGCATATCGTGCATGGAGAAATAAGAATCAAATTTATTTGTTTGAAAATTTCATATGATAAAGAGTCGATATTATTTTCTTAAGAAAACCTCCATGGACTTTCGTTCATAGAGGAATACATGTTTTTTTCATTGAATTCTTAAAATATTTCATGTGCATTGAATTCTTAAAAGTTTTTCATAGCTAAATAATTGTGTGCACTGCATGAGTTATTGAAAAATAGGGCCCAAATATGTCTTTGTATCTACCAAACTGTGATAGATGGCTAAAAACTGAAAGAGTGTTTTGTAAATGCAACCTTTTTATCCAAAATCATCTTTCATATTTGAAAAATACGTATTCAAATTCTCAAAAACCACGTCCAAAGTTGATGACTAAAACAGAAAATTATTTAATATTGAAATCTGGAAAAATGGGTTGCAAAGATTCATTCGAATATTCCTAACCATGATACCTGTGTAAAAAATGAAAGAGGTTTTTTTAATAAACCCATTCTCACCAAAAAAAAATTTGTTTTTAAAAATTTGTTTCCCTCTGTTCGAAAACCACGCCCAAAGTTGATCGCTAAAACAACAAAAACCAGAGTAAAATAAAGTGTCGCCATTTGATTTTCCAGCACGATAATAATAGTTGTTTGTGTACATAAAGAGACAAGTATTGTGCTAATTTTCTTTGAAGGAAATAAATTAATTGCATGCACAAAAAATAACTATTAAGTTTGATATTTCTTGAAAATAAATAAGTTATTCGCATGCACAAAAATAGAACAATTATGTTTATATTTATTGAAAGAAAATAAGTTATTCACATGCACAAAAATAGAACAATTATGTTGATAATTCTTGAAAATGAATTAAGTTATTTCATTTAAAATATTACCAATGATGTTCTCATGATGCATATGCATTAGGTTTTTAAAGAAACATTGGACTCTTAAAGAGAATATGTGCTTATGTGCATAGGAATAATATCTAGTATATTTGACCTACTGTAAATGAATATGTGATTTTACATGCATGGGAAGCTTGAGTAGTGCAGAAAGAGATAAGTAACCTCTCTGAGAAAGAGTTCACATAAAACCTTTGCATAAGAGACAATTGGTTGTGTTATTTGAGAAATTTTTGTTATTCGTGTTATTCCCTGAGGAAATATTATAGATTTGGCTGATGTGTGAAATGATAGGATTATTTTTTGAATTGCATGCATAATAGCTAGTGAGTTATCTAACTTCTGGAAAAAGAATAATTATTTTGTTAGATTTCTTGGAAAATAAATATATATATTTGTATGCAAGGAAGTATTTGTTGTGTTATAACTCTTCAAAAAGAAGAGAAGAGAAAAACATGTCCTTATATGCATTATTGAATTAGATTCTTGGAGAGGAAAACTAGTAATCACTTGTTTTATTATGTTAAAATTCCATTGGAAGATTCTTTAGAGAAACATATAAACTTGCGTGCATGGAAAGTTATAATTTTGGTATTATATTTCTAGAGAAAAGGAAGGTGCACTCACATAATATTGATTTTGTTAGTGTTCTTTTGGGAAAAATAATATGCATTTGCACATCCAAAGGGGTTATATATGGAATTAGCTTTCCTTTGGGATAATATTATGTATATTTATTGGGCTAGATCTTTTGGTAAGAGGAAAATGTCGCTTTTCATGCATGGAAGAATAATTGTTATGTGTTTGATCTCTTGGAAAAGAAATGTGTTATTTTTCCATGCAAAATTTAGTTAGTTTCTTTTGGAAAGAAATATATGTTTCACATGCAAGAAGAACAAGTTATCATGTTATTTTCTGTTGGAGAGGACAAGTAGTTGCATGCAAGCAATTATAACTATTATGATAACGTTTTTGAAAGAGAACTTGCATTTTTATACATAATAGCCATTGTGAATAGCTCTTTTGTGGAAAATATGTTTTTGGAAAAGAGCATCATTCACATGCATAAGTATAAAATCTATTGCGTTAATCACTTTGGAAAATAAAAAATCATAGTAGTAACAAATGAAAAAATTTGTTGGACTAGTTCTCTTGAAATCTTGTGCATTTGCATGCACAAGAACAATATCTAGTATGTTAGTTTTCCTTGGGAAAGAATATGAAAGCACTGCAAGATTTTGATAGAATTTTGTTGGAAAGATGATGCTTGATAGTGATTTGCTTGTTACTAATGCATGTGCAATGATGTTAAAGAAGGCATTTCATGACATTCTATTTATGTTTTATGCATGCACATACATAGATGTTGAAGTGTCACTAATAAAGATTTATTAGCATGTTAATAATATTTTATCTAATCATGATATCAAGTGTGTTGATGATAGCGATGGCAGGAAAGGATAGTGACTTACGCAGTATAGTTCATGTTAACATTGTGGCAGATAAATATTTGTTGGTCCATGGAGATTGAAGAATTCAAACTGCAAGACGATCCACTAATGGAAACAACCATACCACAAATACATAGAGATTGAGGATTCATGGGTAAATGATATCATGATGATTGTAATAACTTATAGCTAGTTATGTTGCATTTAAGATGATTTTTCTATGTAATATTTTATGACAATGGTCAAGGGATGGACTCCCTTATAACCATTGAGTGAGGGGTGAACACCCTCACGAGTGTTTAATAATAAAATTAATCATTTGTTGCTTTTCACCCTACAGGGTTTCCAACGTATATTAGTGTCTTATAATGTGATTGTTCATTGTGGCATTTTTATGATGTTATTTCCTTTCATGATGTGATGTTTATATTATCAAGTATGTGATTTGCTAACTGAGTTAAAACAATCATGGAAACGATGCATAGTTACAATAGAAAATTTAAGTTAATATGATACAACAGTGGTAGTTAATGGTTGTGTAAATCATTATGTTTTTACTAAATATTTCTCTATGTAACGATGATGGTTATTCTAATGGTAATTAAGGAAATATAAAAATTAATTTAGAAAGTTACACATTATTAAATGATAAAAAATATTTCCTGACTCCATGCATTTTCTTGCGAGGTTACTCGGGGATGTTACATTAATTATGAGTCATTATCATAATACTTATGAAAGTACTTTGAGAGCACATAACTCTCTAATCATCGAAATGATCAAAGTAGTCATAAAAACACCAAGTGAATAATGTCTTAGCCCCCACTAAATACATCCACAACACTGGTAATACAATAGAGGAACTACAATTCTAGTATTTCATTCCTGAGTGCTAGGCTCCTTTCCTATCAGGATGTTTTGAAAATTCTTACACAATCATACAAAAAATCATTTAAACACATCACTTATCTAATTAGTTAACTTGTTTTTCCATGAAAACTATAGTGGGTAAAAGAATGTTCCTCCCAACAAATGAGAATTTCTTTCCACTTACTAGATTGAGCTAATTTCACATCTAGGATAGTTTTTTCTTGACAGAGATCACACTGGGTCCAACCTATGATTCCAATGATCACACCAAGTCTAGTCTAGGATTTGACTAACCACATCGGGTCCAGTCCAGGATTCCTCTTGGTAGCATCCTGCCTATTCCTCTCACAACATCCAGTCTTGAGGAATTTAGAGCTTAACAACTCACTCTTTTGGGCTGCCTTCAACAGGATCCAAAATGAACAAGATTTCCTCAGGATTTTCCCCTCTCACCATCTTGGCCAAAATTTTTGCATTACTAAGATCATCTATCTCTATGGTGAGGAAATATGGGTAGGAAAATGCCTTTTCCCATGGCCCTCCCTGGAACTTTCCCAAATGTTTTATAACTGTCTGGAATGTGAAATTATCTTTAGCACTCTTTTCCACTGTAATTTACATAACTGACCATATGCACATTAACATTAAAGCAAAAGGAACATCTATGTACATCATGTATTCACACTTTATCCTTAGCATGGGCACCATACTCTATAAAAGTAAATCTGATAGGAATTCATATCTAACTTTTCATGTCATATAGGTGGTATTCATTCTAAATTTTCCACATAATATTCAACATGAAATATAAAAAAAACATTACTATATCTTCTATGCGCAAAATTTTAATGCCATAATGGTAAACATTATACCATCACATTTTCAATTGCAAATCAAATTGTAACATTTTACCTTGCATTGGTTCTTATATTCTGTGGTACTGGAATTTGAGTGATATTATTATACTTCAATTAAGTTACCCCTACTTAATCACACTAGTAACATTAGTCTACTTTTGATAAAATAATACCTTCTACAAAATACCATTATTTACAAAATATCTTGTCACATGCATCCATGTTCTCAATATTTCAACAAAGTAGAAAAGGTATCGATCTTATTTCTTTTTCCATAAACCATTTCTATGCATTAAAAGTAAGCATAACAAATAAGGATACATCTTCTAGATGCTACATCCAAGTAACTTTAAAACAAATCTTCCATGAATTTGTTTTCCAAGCAACAGTTAAGGGAACATGACCTTCAAAAATACCATAGTTATAATTTATGCAAAATGACATTTCATTTACGCATATGTATCTAATAAAAAATTATTATGCACCATTAATAAATTTAAGTCAATCACACATGCTTTGCTTGATTAAACAAATTAGTAATTCTAATAGATTAAAAATTCCATCTATATTTATGTTTAGGGATGTCAATGAAGACACCACATGTCCACAACATAATGGACTTAACTGATTACATTTAATATGTAGTTTCACTCCAGTATTCACATGTACTAGATGAATTTATAAAGGGTGAAATTAACATATTTGTTAAATGTATGATGCATACCATCTGACATCATTATTAAATCAATTTGTAGAGTTGTGAATTTTGATCAAACAATGTAATCAACAACATCTGATTACCACTAGTTCTATCATTAAGTTGGTAGAATATACATAATCTATTTCATCTCATGCATTATAATACTATCAAATAATATTCACTACTCTCATCAAACCAATTATCATTTATGTATGTTAATATGCAAAGCCACAACCCTTTTCCATTTCTGTTTTTATTAATAACAAAGCATTTTTATTAAATCAATGGCTTTAAAGACACTACTATTATCATGATCTAAGTTCTTTGTAACATTCAAGAACTTACATTCATACAAGACTAATTCATGAAATGTAGTGCAATATGCTAAATAATAAATGATACCAACCATCATAAAGTCTATCAGAATCCACGACAAGACACAATCGACATTTATTTATTATAGTCAAGACAAACCACTTGATTCATTGTTTATCTTCAATATTAAAAGGGGTTATTTCAATGTCTTTTAAAACATTCCATTGTATTTTTCAAGGATAACCCCACCTTCTACATTATTTCATTATCACGCAGAACAATAAATGCATTATTTTTTTTTCTTATAATCAATGTGTTGTAACTCTAATCATTTTTCTCTAAATACACCTTTAAACATTATTATAAGAGTATGCATGCAAATGTTGGTAGTTAATCCACACTATCACTAAGCATAGTGTGAGTATTCAAAATTGTTTATGATTTAGTTATAAACAATGCAACATAATTCATTATTGTCTTTTATCCACATAAATATTCAAATGCCATGACCACAATTGTTCTCTAAAGTAGACATTAACACTTATCATTATTTAATGCAGTTATTGACACCATCATGCAGCTCCTATCACATGTAGTCTACTGCATACACTGCCATGTAATTTTTGTTAGTGTCATACCTGAACTGATATCCATTAGTATCATAACTCTATTTCTTTTCTACTTACAGATTCTCAAAAGGCACTAATATTGCAACATTTTTCTTTGATACCACTTGTGACATCCCTGGAAAACCTCACGTAAAAATACATAGGATTAGAAATTTTTTACAAAATTAACTAGCATGTAATATTCCCATATTCCTTAACAAACCATTATATAAATCATCCTCATTACATGAAGTAACTTTAGGAGTGGAACAATAAGTTACATAATGTAACAACCATTGTTGTAGTGTATTAACATAAATCTCCCTATTGTAACCTTACATCATTATCATAATTCATTTAATTAAGCTAGTTAATCACGTATTTGATGACGTAAGTGTCAATTTTATGCAAGGAAACAACATCATTAGAATGGAATAATAGGAAAACACATCAATGGACACCCATATACCTTGGAAACCTCAAAGGGAAAAACCAACGAATGTTTATTTTATTAAACATTTCAAAGGGTGTTCAACTCTCACGCAATAGTTGTAAGGGAGTCCATCCCTTGACCACTATTACAAATATTACAAGGAAATATCATATTAAATTCAAATATAACAATCTAGAGGTAATCACATTAATAACAATATTATTTACCTCACAATTCCTCGAGCACTTTGTCTTTGTGGTCAAGTTGTTCCCTACAACAGATTATCTAGTGTTTGATGATTCCTCAATCTAAATGGACCATTAGTTCATTTCCTGCCATAATATTAAATTTAATCCATCCTTCGTATAAGTCACAATAATTTCCTGTGATTACTACCGTCGGCAACTCTGACATCATCATTATATAAAACTTTTATCGATCCCAAATAATAAGCCTCTAAGTTATGCTTTAAACATCTTATCATGTTCGACTTTCTTGCATATGCATTAATTAAAAGTATATAATTTTACCAACATGCATATTTGTCCATGCATGCATAAGGCTATGACACATGCGTATCCACCCAAATCTCATACGCATAAAGTAAAATGCATAGAGATTACCAAGGCATGCTCATTTATCCCCACTTCACATGTATCATAAGAAAAGGAAATAGCTATATTCTACTTCTGCCTACAAGAACATAGTAACTGTTAAAAGATTCACCATGGGTATTACTATCTCTTCGCACAATCAAAAGGAAATCTTCCCACGACTACTATTTTCGCATAAGAAGACACTCTTTTTCAATAGAAAACCCACCGCAATTACCCATATTTAAAAGAAAAACTAGCACAATAGTGGTTATCTTTGTGCATGTGAATACATAATCTTTATCTAAAAGGAAGCTAACACAATAGCTAATATTTTGGCTCATATGAACACATATTTTATTTCAAGAAATCTAACACAATAATAATTATTATCATTATCATTATTATTTATTTATTTATTTATTTTTATTTTTTTCGTGTGAATATATATATATATAGTCAAAGAAATCTAACACAATAATTGTTCATTTTTTACATACAAATATATGTTTATTTTCCAAGAAATAAAGCACAATAATTATTCTTTCTCTGCATGAAAATATATATTTATTTTCTAAAGAATCTAACACACTAATTATTCTTTTTCTACATGCAAATATATATTTATTTTCCAAGAAATTTATCATAATAAACCCATATTCTCCTTCAAGAAAATTAGCATGATTAACCTATCATTTAAATATGAGAATCATGTGTGATCTCTCCAACAAATTAATGCACATGCACTAAACAAAAATTCCGATGTAAATCAACACAAAGAATCTCTGTCCAGACACAACCATACAACCTTTACAAGAGTATGCCACACGTGCACTATGAAAAAACTTTCCAAGGGAATTAACAAAGTTAACCATACCTCTGTGCACTAGAATAACAAGGTCTTTCAAATATATCATTTTAAAGAAATTAGCATAGTTAACCATATCTTTCAACGCTCAAGAATAATAAATCTTTCCAAGAATTACATAGAGTTAACTCTTCTTTAAAATCTTTTACCTCGCTTGTTGCAATTCATGATATGCCTTGAAGAACTCGACAGTATTTCCTTTTAATGGCATTTCTTGGATCCTAGTAAGCTAATCCTTAACTTCTTTTGATCTCGCATGATTTTCAAATAAATATGTATCTTGTACGCGGCCAAGATTAACATCCAATGATATTGTTGGCCTATTCTCTGGTGCTTTAATATTTCTTTCTAATGAAACCTTTCCAGGGAATCGGAGTATGGAATTGACCACTGTGTATAAATTTATTTACAGATTTCCTGCAACAAGGATAAAGTGCCCCAAACAAATATGCAACTCGCAATGAATTTCCATGCAGCCAAGGGCTTTTTGTTGTTTATGTAGCCCCCAAAAACGTAACACCAGGTCCAACTATATATTACATACATGTCTTTTAAAACCAGTCAAGAGTTATATGAAAGCTTGAGTGTCCATGCATGTAAAGGAAGAATGATATCGTTCATGTAACTTGGTAGTGGCAATCATTTTTTATATCAATCGTCTTGAGCACGTTAAACTTATTCAATTAATAATACTCACATATTAATAATATTATAAAATGTTAACATATATAGGGATATTACATATTTTCTTTACATTATAATATTATATATATATATATGTATGGATATATATATATATATGAGAATGACAATTATATTTTGTAATTTTTTTCATATTTAATATAAAATTTATATATAACATTTAAAAAAATATTTAACAAAACAAAAATATTTCAATTTCAACTCTAAATTCAAGAGCGCATTCTTATTTGATCAATAAATACTTCTAGGAGATGAATAATTACATAATATTTAGTATCACTACTACATGAAGGGAACTTTTAAGACTTTTTTTTTTAAGACAAAAGAAATTGTTTTGTCTTAAAAAAACACTTTTTATTTTAGTTATTTTACATTAAAAATTAATATCAATTGAAATGTCTTAAATACAAAATTTAATAAAAAATTAGATTGAGACCAAAAAAATTAAGACAAAACGTTATATTTAAGACAATAACAATTAAGACAAATATTTTAAGATAAAACTTTATATTTAAAACAAAAATAGTTTGAGACAAAAATATTTTAAGACAACTTTATATTTAAGACAAAAATATTTTAAGACAAAACTTTATATTTAAAAAAATGGTCACTTAAGACAATGGAAATTAAGACGAAACCCATTTAAGATAATTAAAAATTAAGAAAAAAACCATATCAATTTAAGACAATATTATCTAACAACCACAAAATTGACTCTGATAATGTTCCCTAAGCCTGCTAGCTTGCAGGCTACTATGATCTCACGCCTATACCAAGGTTGATATTTCACTTACCATTCACGTTAACTTATATAAATACAATGATTTGTTGGGATCTTCATTTTGCGGGGGTAGCCAACTCTAAAGAATGTGACAACTTTTCCTAACAAGATTTCTCAAACAGCAATTCCTCTTGTGTCCCCTCAATCTATGTTGATATGATTAGAGACAACTTGTTTGTCATTGCATTCAACACTACCACATGGAGGGGGATTTTAAGACAAAAGAAATCTTTGGCTTAAAATTTAATTTCATCTTAAAACATTCAATATGAGGCGCTAGTAAAAAAGGTAAAGGTAAAGGATTAGGGGTCTGTCTTTACGTTATTCATGGGTTCTCCAGGAAGCGAAACGATCGAGGCCAACAACAACTTATGGGATTTAGAGTGATGGAGGTTGCAATAGAGGTGTGATTTGTGAGAGGAGTCATGGAGGCATTTTCACTGAACGTGGATAGGTAATAACATAGTTGGAGTACTTTTTGGGGTCTTCATCGATTGTGTTCTAATATGTGTTTTTTGATAGTTTCATTTATTTTGAGCGCTACTTCTATCCACTGGGCGCTACTTCTATCCACTAGTTGTTATCAACACAGTGTTGTGCTGGAACTGATGACTGTTATCAGCAACATGGATTATATTCACCTAAAGGATTGTTGAAAATGTAGCAAGAAATTCTAAATTTGATTTTTCCTTGATTAAATTAAGGAAAATTGAATTTCCACATTAGAAGACAACTTGGATGTAGTTAACTTGTGTGACATGGCTTGTGTCACTGATTTTAATCAGTAAATTCTAGTTCGAGGAGTTAGAGTTCAGTTAAGAATGTGTGATTTCTAATTTGTAACAATCAAATTCAGTTACCTCAAGTTGTTTTTAGTTAAACTAGTTCCAATTGTTGGAGGAACTAGTGGAAGGTCAATTGTGCAATGGGATTTCAGTCAAACATAGTGATCATTCAATTAACTAATCAATCAACCCAATATATCTAGTGCACATAGAGAATTTGAGTTCCCTAGTTGTGGTGGAGATTCCAAGGCAATTTAACATTAGTTGTAGACTAGTCTTGAGTGTACAAGTGTTGCATGTAGTCAAATGATCAACCTTGGGAATTGTGCAATCCATTTTGGAGAAATTCCTAAATAATAGGGGCCTAATTTCTTAAGGAATTGCGTAAGGAAATAGGGGCTCAAGCAGAGGCAGAAATTGATGAAGTCTAGGTCAAAGCTTATTAGTGAGCAAAGAGAGGTTATTCACTTGCAAGTTGTGTTGAGTTGAGAAAAATAATTGTAATACATCTCTATTCATCATATTAATGCAAGTAAATATTAGGGTTTTCAGAAAATTTCTTTCCCCAGGAAACATACTATGTGGATGTGTGTTATTTCTTATTGCATGTCTGACATTTTTGTTCTAAATTATGAATTAACTTCCACAGAGTAGTAGAGTAGGTTTGTGTCTTGTGATTTTGATTAAAAATTCATGAGTAATTGAAAAACCACACCATAATTTCTACATGGTATTAGAGCAAGATTCACATTAGAGCATGAATTTTGAAGTTGTTCCTTAGGAGGTTCGAATTTGTAGTTCAGTGTAGCATGATATCTTCAGAGTTGAGAGGATGACCTTCAATAGGCTGAGGCTAGAGTATGCCTTGGAAGGCAACTCTAATTTCATCGCATGGAAGGATTGTATGGAGCCAGTATTCGATGAAAATGGATTTCTAGAATACATATGTCCAAAACCTTGCTCAATGGAAGAAAGATGTAGCTAAGGCAAGGAGAATAATATTGGAGGGAATAAAAGACCACATTATCAACAATCTCCATGGGAGAGAAAATCCTTATGCAATGTGGCAAGCACTAACATATCTGTTCTAGAAGAGTAGTGACCATAGGAAGTTGGCATCCAAGGGTAAACTTCAAAATATCAAGATGCAGAAGAATGACACTATCCCGCAGTATCTAAGCAGGGTCACACAAGTTCTTGATAAGCTTGCAAGATTTAGTGTTACCATTTCATAGGATGACTTGGTAAGCCTAGGCCTTCTAGGCCTTCCCAAGAGTTGGCATAGTTATCAAGATTTAGTGAACGGGAGGGAGAAACTACTGAATTTGGAAATCTTATGGTCTGATTTAGTACAGGAGAAAATAAGGTAGAATATCAGAGATGGGACCTCATACAAGGGTGACAATTTTGTGTTGGTTGGAAATGGAAAGAAGGGAAAAGGGAAGAAATCTCAAACCAAACCAGAATCTAGCCAAGGGAGCAAGAAGAAATATTTTTCAAAAATTAGATGCTTCCATTTTCATGAATACAAACACTTACCATGAAGTATCCACATAAAAAGGAAATCAGTAATACCTCAAGAGGAGAAGTAGGTGAATCCTTGGCTTCATATTTCAAGCTTAACTTTACCCTTTTCTCATGCATGGCTAGCGCAATGATGGGTAGCGTGTGGTACTTGGATTCAGGTGCATCGTTCCACATGATAGGGTGTAAATATTTTCTTAAGGACCTGGAGGAGAAATATCTTTAGATACACAACGAGCTAGGGGATCATGGAAGGTAAAACCTGATCGATATTGGTACAGTCACCTTTCAGAGGGAGTCAGTCTCCCGTTTCAAGATCAAGGACGTATTGTTTTTTCTAAGCCTAAAACCAAATCTCATTTTGTTTCAGTTTTGGAAGACCATGGTTATGATGTGATCTTCAGCAAAGGAAAATCATTTCTGAGACACATAGCATCGGGATAGGTGAAGCAGATCAGGGTCCATGTGAAGAACCTACATAAGTTAGATGTGGAATATTGTGTTGTACTAAGCACTAAGGTGGAGAAAGTGTAGGATTTCAATGTCGGTGAACTTTGGCACATAAGACTTCGTCATTCACATCATGGCACCTTGAATATTATGTAGCAAATAACCAATGGCCTCCCTAAAGGAGCACTTGAGCATCAAGATGTATGCAAAGGATGCACCTTAGGGAATTACACAAAATCCACATTCCATGATTGAGACAACAAAACACATGTTGTCCTAGAAAGGATCCGTTATGATGTCTATGGACATTTCTCAACAACCTCCATTACCATACACAAATATCTGGTCATTTTTGTTGATGACTTCTCACATAAGTGTTGGATATTCTTCATGCATAACAAAGATGAGACAATCTCCAAGTTCGTAGAATTCAAGGTATGTTATGTAACCAACTCACACACTAGAAGAAAATATAGATCAATAACTTCAAAATCAGCCTCTTCGAGAGGGAAACCTCCTTTACATTACACAAATGAATAATTCTTGGATGATACAAATGAAAAACCTCCTTTCTATATATAGGAGTCTAAGGGGTCACAATATAATCAAAGCCAACTTAACAATAATAATATAAGGCACAACACTAACAATAGTGGGCTTATATGGGGCATAATAATAACAATATCGGGACAATAGGGGAACAACATTAAAAATAAGGGCTACAATGACAATAGTAATGGGGGAATCACTAGTATTATAGGGACCTAACATGCCCCTCTCCTTCAAAAAAATGTTGTCCTCAACTATTAGATCCCTATAATACTAGTGATTCCCCCATTACTATTTTCATTGTAGCCCTTATTTTTATTGTTGTGCCCCTATTGTCCCCATATTGTTATTATTGTGCTCCATAGAAGCCCACTATTGTTATTGTTGTGCCCTTATATTATTATTGTTATGTTGGCTTTGATTATATTGTGACCCCTTAGACTCCTATTTATAGAAAGGAGGTTTTGTCATTTGTATCATCCAAGAATTTTTGTAATGTAAAGAAGTTTTCCCCCTCAAAGAGGATGTATTCTAAGGCGTTGATCTTTTTTTTCTATCTTTTTGTGAGCTGGTTTCATAACATTTGTTATCATAGCTTTGGATTTTGGGGTTTTACTGCTCCAAATAGGTCATTGTGTAATTTTCGCAATAACTTTTTTCTACAACATTTCAAGAGCTAAAAAAAAAAACTCGTTTGAGCCGAAATTGTTCTGAACCTCGAGCTCTAATTTCAGATCTTGTCTCACTATATTGTCGGAGATACGATCTAAGGAAGTTAGGGTTTGTGTAGACTCCTTAATTACTTTCCAAACAGGTGACCTTGGGAAAATCATCATAACTTTCTCTTTGAGCGTCAGATTTAAATTTTGTAAGAAGTTACAAAACGAGGATGGACTTTAGTTTTCTGTGTATCTTTTTGAGATCCAAAGGTTGAAACAGTGATATGTGGCATGTCATACAAGTTCGCTCTACTAAAAAATTATATAATTAGGTCATCTTGGGAGATTGGGAATAACTCTTTCTTGGAGAATCCAATTTTGATCATACTGGTGGTATTGGAAAGAGGACTGAGATGGATACCGCAGGAAGAAATTTCAGACCTTGGATATTCGCAATTACAGAGAAACAATAGATTCAATATCAAGCTTCTACAAAGCAAAAAAATGTGTGTAGTCTTTTTAAAATTTTCAATAAGTTTGGGCTGAAAAATTATGTTGAAGTTCAAAGGGCATAGTGAAGCATGATTATCATTAATTTATGCCCCGAAGAAAGAAAATGGAAACACCTAGTAAGCAACCTGAAAGCTCTATCACGACTCATGAAGAAGAGGAAGAAACAAAACATGATATATTAAAATTACGAGACCAAGTGCAACAAATTTCACTCTCACAAAAGGTAAATGAAGCTAAGATGAATGGCGTGGAACCTAGTATGAATGGCATGCAAGTTAAGATGGATGGCATGGAAGCTAATATGGATGGCATGGATGCTAAGATGGAATATTTGAAGATAGATTTGAATAAGTTGCACAAAGAAATTCTTACTAAGTGAAAGGGTGGCAAAGGAGACTCATGATGAGAACAAAAGAAATGTTAATCATGATTTCTTAGAATCTAATATTGGATTGAAGACCCACCATGTTCCAAAGATTGATATGAGGAAGTTTGATGGAAAGGATCCCGTAACATGGATACTACAGATGGAGCAATATTTCAATCTCCACAATGTGAAAAACACACAAATGGTATGCATTGAAACTTTATATTTGGAATCAAATCAGTTTGTATGGTATTGATGGCTTTGCTCTCGTAAACAAATTGTCACTTGGGAAATTTTTACAGAATAAATGATAGTTCATTATGAGGATACAAAAAGCAACACTATTTTTAGCCAATTGATAAACCTAAAACAAAAGGGTTCAATGATGGAGCACATTGAGGACTTCCAAAAATTGAATATAAGGGTAAAAGATATTCGAGAGGACCATAGGATTGATGTGTTCATATGGACTTTAAAGGATAACATCCAACATGAGGTTCTGCTTTGGGAACCTCACTCATTGGAGAAGGCATTCAGGTTGGCAAGAAAAATGGAAAGAAAAATTATGGCAATAAGTAAGCCTACCACTCACAACTATAAGGATGGAAGTGTTGTTTCCCCTAGCCTTCCACAACCTGCAAGGTTGACACCCCAACAATTGGAAGAAAAAATAGCAAAAGGGATTTGTCACAGTTGTGATAGAAAATACACTAAAGGTCGTAAGTGTGTTGAGAAGAAATTATTTTACATAGATTGTGAAGAGGAGGAAGAAAGGAACAAGAAACATCAAAAGAAGAGGATATACACCAGGAACAAACCCTAGAGAAAGAATAAATGAATCCGACCATATCTTGTAATGCATTGGCTGGAATTACCACTCCTCAAACTATCAAGATAGAAGGACATATCAAGAAGGAAAAGGTAATAGTGTTGATTGATTCGGGCAGTACCCATAATTTTATTCATTGTAAGATATCCAAGGAATTGAATTGCTTCCTATATCCAGCACCAGAGTGTCAAGTGATGGTTGGAAGTGGAGGAACAATAAATTGCTCTGGAAAGTGTCATAATATCAAGCTATCCACGGGAAAATATGTATTGAATAGCCTAATTCTTTCCATTCCAATGGGTGGTGCTGATGTTGTACTAGGAGTACAGTGGCTACAATCCTTAGGTACAATAGCTTTTAATTTTCAAGAAATTTTAATGAAATTTTCTTCAGAAGGAAAGGAAGTTGAATTAAGAGGTATCGCAGGGAAACTAGGAAATTAAACAGCTCTAATGGAATGATAAATCTTATAAATAAATAACAACAAGGAATAATTTCACAATTATGTTTGCTAGAGGTTCCCACATCAAAATCATCTATTTCTCCAGATCTCCAAAAAGCCTTGGACAATCATTCCAAGGTATTTGAGACTCCCAAAGGTCTCCCACCTATTCAAGATCATGATAATGCTATTAATTTGATTCCATGAAGTGTTCCTCCAAACATCAGCCCTTACAAATACCCCTATGCCCAAAAGAGTGAATTTGAATGTATGGTTGCAGAAATGCTAGAGGCTGGTATAATTCAACCTAGTCAAAGTTCTTTCTATACTCTAGTAGTATTGGTGCACAAGAAGGATGGATCATGGCACATGTGTCTGGATTATAGGGAGCTCAACAAGCTCACTATTAAAGATAAATTTCCCATTCCTGTCATTGATGAACTATTGGATGAATTGCATGGATCAATTTACTTCACCAAGTTGGATCTTCATTCAGGATATCATCAAATCAGAATGAAGACTGAAGACATTCTGAAAACAACATTTAGAACTCATGAGGGTCATTATGAATTTTTGGCCATGCCTTTTGGCCTTACCAATGCACCTTTTACATTTCAAGGTTTGATGGATTCTATTTTCAAACCCTTCCTTGGAAAACTTCTATTAGTATTTTTTGATGATATACTAATCTATAGAAAGTCTTGGAAGGATCATGTTCAACATTTTGACAGGGTGCTCAAACTATTGGAGGAGAAACAATTATATGAAAAAAGCTACAAATGTTTCTTTGGAGTACAAGAGGTGGAATATCTAGGTCATATATTATCTCATGAAGGTGTTAAGGTAGGCCCTAGAAAAATTAAAGACATTAAGGAATGGAAAATCCCCACATCCATAAAGCATCTGCGAGGATTTCTCATGTTGACAGGTTATTATTGCAAGTTTGTTAAGAATTATGGGAGAATAGTAGCACCTCTAACAACATTATTGAATAAAGATGCATTTTTATGGACTCCAGAAGCAACTAAGGCCTTTGAACATATTAAAGAGGTTATGTACCAAGCACCAGTCTTAGCTATGTTGTACTTCACAAAAACCTTTATTGTGGAATGTGATGCCTCATGAAATGGAATTGATGTTGTTTTAATGCAAGAAGAAAGACCCATTGCTTTCGAAAGTCATCCAATCAAAGGAAAGTATTTACACAAAGCTATTTATGAGAAGGAAATGTTGGAAATACTACATGCACTTAAGAAATGGCGACCCTACCTAATGGGAAGACACTTCAAGGTAAAAACGGATCATGGCAATCTTAAATACTTCTTAGAACAAATATTATATTCAGAAGAGAATCAAAAATGTGTCACTAAGATGTTGGGTTATGACTTTGAAATCATTTACAAAAAGGGAAGCAAAATGTTGTGGCAGATGCACTCTCAAGAAAGGATGAGGATGTGGAAGCATTGCTTTATGCCATTTCTATTATCCAACCAGATTGGATAAACGAAGCATGGGATGAATGGAAGAATGACGAAGAAGTCTTGGCACTCATTAAAAAGTTACAACAAGATCCCAGTACATCTAATACATTTAGTTGGTAAAATGATTCGATATGGTACAAAGATCGCTTATACCTATGTCAAAATTTCCAAATAAAACAAAAGATTCTTATGGAATTGCATTCCTCTCCCTTAGGAGGGCACTCGGTTTAAAAACTTACCATAGGGTTAAGAAGGAGTTTTTTGGGATGACCTTAAATCTAATATTCAAAATTTTGTGGCAGAATGTTTGGTTTTCCAACAAAATAAAGTTGAAACAATTAAGACCCCGGGTCTATTACAACCTTTATCCATTCCAAGTCAATGTTGGGAGGAGGTTTCAATGGATTTCATCACAAGTTTACCCAAGTTCAAAGGAAAGAGTGTCATCATGGTGGTAATTGATAGTCTTACCAAGTATGCACACTTTTGTGCATTATCTCATCCGTTTAAATCCAGTACAGTTTCTACTGCCTTTATGGAAACAATTCAAAAGCTACATGGAAACCCAAAGTTTATTGTAAATGACAGAGATGCCATTTTCACTGGAAATTTTTCGACATAATTATTTTCTTGCCTTGGTACTCAGTTAGTTCATAGCTCATCCTATCATACTCAATCTGATGGGAAAACTGAGCTAGTAAACAAATGTTTGGAAGGATATCTTCGTTGCTTTGTATTTGGTAAACAGACACAATGGGGCAAATGGTTGCCTTAGGATGAATGGTGGTATAACACTTCCTTCCATACTGCATCAAAAATGACCCCATTTATGGCACTTTATGGATATCACCCACCGTCCACCACATCATATTTAAGAGAAAATTCTAAGGTTGAAGCAGTGGAAGATCACATCTAGCATCAATAAAAATTTCTCCAACTCTTAAAGGATAACCTAACATTGACACAAAATAGAATGAAACAACAGGCAGATCAACATCACAATGAAAGAAGTTTTGATATAGGTGACTGGGTATTTCTACGGCTACAACCATATAAACAAATGTCCCTCAAGCAAGCTAAGAAGGATAATAAATTATCACCAAATTATTATGGTCCGTACAAGGTGTTGCAAAATATTGTTACTATGGCATACAAACTGGAGCTTCTTGCAACTTCCCGAGTGCACCCAGTTTTCCATGTTTCATGCTTAAAGAAGGTTATTGGTGACAAGCTCCCAGTTCAAACAATATTGCCAAAACTTGGCGAGGAAGGAAAAATCATATTGGAACGTGAAGGATCCACCGAAACAAGAACTCAGCAGCTGCGAAATCGATTAATTTTGGAGTATCTTGTCAAGTGGAAGAACTTACCACTAAAGAATCCACATGGGAGGATGAGAATTTTATACAAAAGCATCCATAACTACTCAAGTGTTGAGGACAACAATTTTTTGAAGGAGAGGGGCATGTTAGGTCCCTATAATACTAGTGATTCCCCCATTACTATTGTCATTGTAGCCCTTATTGTTATTGTTGTGCCCCTATTGTCCCCATATTGTTATTATTGTGCCCCATAGAAGCCCACTATTGTTATTGTTGTGCCCTTATATTATTATTGTTATGTCTACTTTGATTATATTGTGACCCCTTAGACTCTTATATACAGAAAAGAGGTTTTTTCATTTGTATCATCCAAGAATTGTTCATTTGTGTAATGTAAAGGAGGTTGCCCCCTCAAAGAGGCTGAATTCTAAGGCGTTGATCTTGTTTTTCTATATCTTTGTGAGCTAGTTTCATAACATCAACATTTGAGTAGTTCTGGATGCTTCTGTATAAAATCCTCACCCTCCCATGTGGAATATTAAGTGGATAAGTTCTTCCACTTGATGAGATACTCTGAAATTGATCAATTTCATAGTTGTCGAGTTCTTGTTTCTGTCACTGCCTCAGGTTCCAATATGATTTTTCCTTCCTCGTCAAGATCTAGAAATATTGTTTGAACTACGAGTCTAACACCTATAACCTTCTTTAATCATGAAACATGGAAAACTGGGTGCACTCGGGAAGCTGCAGGAAGCTCCAATTTGTATACCATAGTACCAATCTTTTACAACACCTTGTACACACCATAATACTTTGGTGATAATTTATTATTCTTTTTAGCTTGCTTGAGGGAAATTTGTTTATATTCTTGTAGTCGTAGGAATACCCAGTCACCTACATAAAAAAATCTTTCGCTATGATGTTGATCTTCCTATTGTTTCATTCTATTCTACGCCAAAGTGAGGTTATCCTTTAAGAGTTGGAGAACTTGTTATTGATGCTTGATGTGATCTTCCACCGCTTGAACCTTAGAAGTTTCTATCAAATATGATGTGATGGGTGGTGGATGATATCCATAAAGTTCCATAAATGGGGTCATTTTTTCTACCTTACGGAAGGAATTGTTATACAAACATTTAGCCAGAGGAAACCATTTGACCCATTGTGTATGTTTATCAGATACAATGCAACGAATATATCCTTCCAAACATTTGTTTACTATCTCATTTTTCCCATCAGATTTAGGATGATAAGATGAGCTATGAGCTAACTGAGTACCAAGACAAGAAAATAAGTCTATCCAAAAATTTCCAGTGAAAATGGGATCTCTGTTGTTTACAATAATACTTGGGTTTCTGTGTAGCTTTTGAATTGTTTCCATAAATACAGTAGAAATTGTACCAATGTTAAATGGATGCGATAATGCACAAAAGTGTGCATACTTGGGAATTCTGTCAACGACCACCATGATGACACTCTTTCCTTTGGACTTGGGTAAACCTGTGATAAAATCCATTGAAACCTCCTCCCAACGTTGGATTGGAATAGATAAAGGTTGTAATAGACCTGGGGTCTTAATAGTTTCCTCTTTATTTTGTTGGAGAACCAAACATTCAGCCATAAACTTTTGAATATCTGATCTAAGGCCATCCCAAAAAAATTCCTTCTTAACCCTGTGGTAAGTTTTTCAAAATATTGAGTGCCCTCCTAAGGGAGAGGTGTGGAAATCCATAAGAATGTTTTCTTCGAGTTGGGAATTCTTACATAGGTATAAGCAATCTTTGTACCATAACAAGTCATTCTTCCAACTAAATGAATCAAATGTACTTGGATTTTGTTGTAACTTGTGAATGAGTGCCCACACTTCTTCGTCATTCTTCCATTCATCCCTTTCTTTTTTTATCCAATCTAGCTAGATAATAGAAATGGAACAAAGCAATGCTTCCACATCCTCATCATTTCCTGAGAGTGCATCTGCTACAACATTTTGCTTCCCTTTTTTGTAGAAGATTTCAAGGTCATAACCCAACATCTTTGTGACCCATTTTTGTTGCTCTTCTGAAGATAATATTTGTTCTAAAAAGTATTTAAGACTATCATGATTTGTTTTTACCTTGAAGTGTCTTCCCATTAGGTAGGGTCATCATTTCTTAATTGCATATAGTATTGCCAACATTTAATTCTCATAAATAGCTTTGTGTAAATACTTTCCTTTAACTGGACGACTTTCGGAAGCAATGGGTCTTTCTTCTTGCATTAAAACAACACCAAATCCATTTCTTGAGGCATCACATTCCACGATAAAGGTTTTTTTGAAGTCTGGCATAGCTAAGACCGGTGCTTAGCACATTGACTCTTTAAGATGTTCAAAGGCCTTCGTTTCTTCTAGAGACCATGAAAATGCATCTTTATTCAATAATGTTGTTAGAGGTGTTGCTATTCGCCCATAATTCTTAACAAACTTGTGATAATACCCTGTTAAACCAAGAAATCCTTGCAGATGCTTTATGGATATGGGGATTTTCCATTCCTTAATGGCTTTAACTTTTATAGGGTCTACCTTCACACCTTCATGAGATACAATATGACCCAGATATTCCACCTCTTGTACTTCAAAGAAACATTTGGATATTTTTTCGTATAATGGTTTCTCCTCCAGTAGTTTGAGCACCTTGTCAACATGTTGAACATGATCTTTCTAAGACTTGTTGTAGATTAGTATATCATCAAAAAATACTAACAAAAATTTTCTAAGGGTGGGTTTGAAAATGGAATTCATCAAACCTTGAAATGTAGAAGGTTCATTGGTAAGGCCAAAAGGCATGACGAAAAATTCATAATGACCCTCATGAGTTATAAATGTTGTTTTTAGAATGTCTTCAGTCTTCATTCTGATTTGATGATATTATGAATGAAGAACCAACTTGGTGAAGCAAATTGATCCATGTAGTTCATTCAATAATTATCAAATTACAGGGATGTGAAATTTATCTTTAATAGTGATCTTCTTGAGCTCCCTATAATCTAGACACATGTGCCATGAGCAATCCTTCTTGTGCACCAAAACTACTGGAGCAGAGAAAGAACTTTGACTAGGTTGAATTATACCAGCTTCTAGCATGTCTGCAATCATATGTTCAATTTCATTCTTTTGGACATAGCGATATCTCTAAGGCCTGATGTTTGGAGGAACACTTCCTAGAATCAAATGAATAGCATGATCATGATCATGAATAGGTGGGAGGAATTTGGGGGTCTCAAATACCTTGGAATGATTGTCCAAGGCTTTTTAGAGATCTGGAGAAATAGATGATTTCGATGTGGGAACCTCTAGCAAACATAATTTTGCATTTACGCCTCGTTGTTTTTTATTTAGAAGCTTTTTCATTATGTTGGAGCTTATTATCTTTCTCAATTTCTCTGTGATACCCCTTAATTCAACTTCCTTTCCTTCTGAAGAAAATTTCATGAAAAGTTTTTGAAAATTAAAAGCTATTGTACCCAAGGATTGTAGCCATTGGATTCCTAGTACAACATTAGTACCACCCATTGGAATGGAAATCATTGTGTAATTCAATACATATTCTCCCATGGATAGCTTGATGTTATGGTACTTTCCAGAGAAATTTATGGTTCCTCCACTTGCAACCATCACTTGACACTCTGGTGCTGGATATAGGAAGCAATTCAATTCCTTGGCTATCTTACAATGAATAAAATTATGGGTATTGCCCGAATCAATCAACACTATTACCTTTTTCTTCTTGATATGTCCTTCTATATTGATAGTTTGAGCAGTGGTAATTTCGTCCAATGCAGTACAAGATATGGTTAGATTCATTTCTTATTTCTATAATGTTTGTTACTAGTGTATATCCTCTTGTTTTGATGTTTCTTGTTTCTTGTTCCTTTTATTTCTCCTTTTCACATCTATGTAAAATAATTTCTTCTCAGTACACTTATGAACTTTAATGTTTTCACTATCATAACTGTAAAAAAGCCCTTTTGCTCTTTTTTCTTCCAATTGTTGTGGTGTCAACCTTGTAGGTTGTGGAAGGCTGGGGGCAACAAAACTTCCATCTCTATAGTTGTGAGTGGTAGGCTTCCTTGTTGCCATAATTTTTCTTTCCATTTTTCTTGCCAACCTGAATGCCTTCACCAATGTATCAAGTCCCCAAAGGTGAACCTCATGTTGGATGTTATCATTTAAATTCCCTATGAACACATTAATCTTATGCTCCTCTCGAATATCTTTTACACTTACATTCAATTTTTGGAAGTCCTCAATGGGGTCCATCATTGAACCCTTTTGTTTGAGATTTATCAATTGGCTAAAAAAAGTGTTTCTTTTTCTATCCTCATAATGTGCTATCATTTCTTCCGTAAAAATTGCCAAAGTGACAATTTGTTTTCGAGAGCAAATCCATCGATACCATTCAAATTGATTTGGTTCCAAATATAAAGTTGCAATGCATACCTTTTGTGTGTTTTACACATTATGTAGATCGAAATATTGTTCCATATTTAGTATCCGTGTTATGGGATCCTTGCCATCAAACTTCCTCATATCGATCGGTGTAACATGGTGGGTCTTCAATCCACCGTTAGATTCTATGAAATCATGATTAACATTTCTTTTGTTCTCTTCATGAGTTTCCTTTACTACCATTTCGCCATTAGTAATAATTTCTTGTAGAAAAGTTTTCAAATCTATCTTCAAATCTTCCATGTTGCCTTTAGGTTTTTCTTCTATACCATTCATCTTAGCTTCCACGCATGTCTTCAAATCTTCCATGTTGTCTTTAAGTTTTTCTTTTATACCATCCATCTTGGATTCCGCGCCTTTCTTTAAACCATCCACCTTATCTCCCAAACCATCCATCTTAGCTTCCATGCCTTTATTTAAACTATCTGTCTTAGCTTCTGTTATTTTTTGTGAAAGTGAATGTTGTTGCACATGGTCTTGTAATTTGGGTATATCATGCTGCATTTCTTCCTCTTATTCATTATTCATGCTAGAGCTTTCAGGTTTCTTACTAGATGTTTCCATTTTATTTCTTCAGGGCATAAATGAATGATAATAATGCTTCACTATGCCCTTTGAATTCCTTCAAACTAAATTTTCAAACCAAACTTATGCAAAATTTTAAAAAAATTACACACCTTTTTTCACTTTGTAGGAGCTTGATATTGAATTTGTTGCATCTCTGTAATTTCGGATCTCTAAGATCTGAAATTACATTTTGTAGTAACCCTCTGAGTCCTCTTTCCAACCTCGCAATTCTGATCAAGATTGGATTCTCCAAGGAAGATTTATGCCAAATCTTCCACAATGACCTGATTATAGACTGGTTCAGTATAGAGAACTTGTATGAAGTGCCACATGTCACTTGTTTTGCCTTAGGACCTGAAACCGATACATAGTAAACTATAGTTCATCCTCTTTTTGTAACGTTTTACAAAATTTCAATCTGATTCTCAAAGAGAAAGTTATGACAATTTTCCCCAAGTCACCAGTTTGAGATATAATTTGGGAGCCTACAAAAACCCTAACTAGCTAGGATCCCATCTCGGAACATATAGCAACAAATGACTTGAAATTCGGACCCGAGTTTCATCGAGATTTCAGCTCAAAAGGGTTTTAATATCCTCTTCTGAGACATCGTAGAAAAAATGTTATAGCGCAAATGCCATGATGACCTGTTTGGAGCAGTGAAACCCTAGAAGCCAAAGCTCTGATACCAAATGTTATGTAACCGGCTCACAAAATAGATGAAAAGATAGATAAACGACTTCAAAATCATCCTCTTCGATGGGGAAGCCTCCTTTAAATTACACAAATGAATAATTCTTGGATGATACAAATGAAAAAACCACCTTTCTATATATAGGAGTCTCAGGGGCCACAATATAATCAAAGCTGACATAAAAACACTAACAATAGTGGGCTTCTATGGGGCACAATAATAACAATATGGGGACAATGGGGGCACAACAATAAAAATAAGGGATATAATTACAATAGTAATGGGGGAATCACTAGTACTATAGGGACCTAACAAGGCACTTGTTGAGAAAGAAACCAGAAAGAAGGTGAAATATCTCAAGAGTGATAATGGAGGTGAGTATGTGTCAAATGAATTTAAAAATTTATGTACGAACGAAGGCATTGAACGAGAGCTAACAACACCCCACAACCCACAAAAGAATGGGGTGGCTGAGAGAAAGAACCATAGCATTATGGGAATAGCTAAGTGATGTTGCATGACCAAGGCCTACCTCTACATTCGTGGGTTATAGCATGCAACACAATAATCTATTAGCAAAACCAGATTCCTCATCAGATTCTTGGCATGATTACATAGAAGGAGGATTTCTCGGGGATAATGTCGGATGTGTCACACTTCATGATTTTGGAGCCTCTATTTACTACCATGTCTCCAATGAATCAGGGAAGAATATTGAGTCGACCGCAGAATTGGGGGTATTTGTGGGTTACATGGAAACTCTCCACAAATACCATGTGTACTTTCCATCCCTCAAAATGAAATTTGTGCGAAGGGATGTAAAGTTTGATTAGGAGAAAGTGATGCAGTGCTCTCTTGAGAGGGACCTTTGGATCCCACCAAAATAGGAGATTTAAGCTCTAAAGGAGTAGCCTCATGAATTTGTGGAGAAAAAAAAAATTGAGAAGCAGAGAGTGGGGAGATCCACTCAAGTAGAACCATCTAGGGAAGGTGGAAAAAGAGCCAGGGAGGATGATAGACTTTTGCAGGATGCGAGGGAGAATGTGGGCGCTACTTAAAATTTTCCTAAGAAAAGGAGGCCAACTGAGAAGTATACTAGGTACATGGCTCTAATCACTGATCTTGTAGAGACTGAGTCATCCTCTTTGAATTCGAGGAAGCAGTAGATAAACCTGTATGGATTGATGCAATGGTGGAGGAATATGAATCCATTATAAAGAATAGTGATTGGGAAGTGGTCCCAAGACCAACAGATAAATCAGTAGTGGGTTCAAGATGGATCTTTGTTGGGTCGTTTTGTTGTTCCTAAAGGATTAACTTACCTATACACATTAAATCATTAGACCAGAGTTTCATCTATTTATTTCAAGGTTTTCCACACAATTTGTGCAAGAGACAGTGCTAATATCACCTAATTTGTATGGTCCTAATGGAAAGTAAAGGCACACGAATGAAAGGAACAACTCACACTTACTAAAAGAAACAAATCATAGTGGCTTCTAGTCTTCAATCTTAAACAATGAAGACTCCTAAAGGAATCAAATCATTAAGTCTCCTGCCAAAAAAGTAGAAAAATCCAACTAAATACAAAGTTGTTTCCTTGGGAACTACATCTGCAAAAAAGGAACAACACTATAGCTAGAGATGAATTCACCAGAAATGATATCAAATCATAATAATTAACAACCCACATTCATCAATAGGAAACAAGAAGGAAAGATAACACTCCAAAGAATGAATTGCAGTAAATCTAACTCTGTGATATTCAACTATAATTGCTTCAAAAACTCACACAATCTGATTAATAATTGAATAACAGAAACCGAAATCAAAACACAAACTTAATAATACAATAAGGGACAATATTCATTCCAGGAATGGGCCCAAAATCGCCAGAATTCAACTACCTCGTAGCTAACTCAGCGCAATAAGTTAAAGTCGAACCGAAAAAGTCTCCATTAAATTATACAGAATGTTTGTAGAGATTTACAATATAGATCAAAATGATTATATCTTGCACTCTCATTTTTTTTCTCTAAGGTTCAATCCCGCATTATTATATTTCAAAATGAACCTATTTTCAAATAGAGAGCGATCCTAAAATTATGAAGATTCTCAGGAAGCTCTATTTAAATTATAAAAATCTCCATCTTTTCGCAAAATAGCAGGGTCGAGATCTTTTCGCCAACTAATTCATCCAAGATAGAAGTCAAACTCGCTTAGTTGATTATAACTAACCCGAATAGTCCCACATAATCTGTTCTTTCTTGACTATTCCAAGGAACAACATCTGGTATCAGATATCCCTATTCAAATAACAGTTCAAATCGTAAGTAAACCATGCCTTTCATAGTTTAAATCAATTTAAAAGGGATAAAATAATGAAAGGCAATTGACTCCTTTCTAGAATCTATATTACGCAAGTTATCACATTCTTCACACAAAAAGTTTTATAAAACAAACATAAAAATAAGAAATAAGATAAGAAAATTATATCAATTATGAAGCCCAACATCACTCCCTATCTTACCTTTTTGCATGACCTCATGCAAACAAATGATTGGCATGAAGAGTAGTTAGGGAATAGGTTGGGTAAGGTTCTTCTCCTACATGTCAGAAATTGTTCCTACTCCATAATTCTTGAAAGGGAACATACTTACCTCCCTCTATCAAGTCATATTGAGATTTGTAGGAGGATTGAGGACACCAAATTATGGGTCATCTATAACTACACCCTATCCAACTAGGACCTTATTCTACCACTATATGAGCATAATAGTGTTCCCTACTCATAGCCTGCTGGAAATTATAAAGCCAAAAGGTTCTCATTTTTAATTTCACGGGATGATTCATATGAACATTGTTTGGCTCCTCATTGGGCTTAAACCCTAATGTCCCCTAGGTATTCCAGTCCTGATTACATAACTTCATTGTGAATGGGTGTCAAGGAAGTAACAACACCAGATTTTTTCATCAACCTTTTATGACGGATAAGTGTGTGTACAGGGCTCCGTGGCTCCCCTCTAACCCAGAGGTCCAGGCCAAGCTCTCTTATTTGGAATGTATGATAATATTTATTACACTTTATCTGATTCTGAGAGAACAATGTAAAAGACTGAAACTGCACATCCACTTTGAAAGGAACATGATTATCATCCACCTTCTCTTCTAGGAAGAAGTTATGCATGTACAACTCACATAAGAAGTACCTTGTATGATCATCCTGCTTATGAAAAGAGGTAACAAAGTCCAAAAAATTGTTGAATTCATATGGTTGTCCCGATCATATGGCCTTGACTTTAAGTAGTAAATATCGTTCTAATAGAAATAAAGCGTAATTCCAGGCCAAAGATCTACATGACAGAGCATCAGAATATATAGAACAAATTTCCTTTATTTGTTCCATGGCCTTTTCAAGATGACCCTTTAGAGTCTAAATATTTTTCTTAGCTGCTCTAAGCTCGGCATAAGTCTCATCCTTGACGATTGCCAATGCTTTAAAATTTTGAGGTAGCTCTTGATTCTCCTTATGAGGCACTACCTCTTTCTGGTATCGAGATATAGTTTCTTGTTGTTCCTCTATTGTTTTATTTAAAAGCCAGATGGTGGCTTGTACAATTATAGGAGCATATGGAGGTACATGTTTTGTCTATGCTCCTCTCGTAATGAAGATTGATGAATTTGTTTAGGTCCCTGCTTCAGTAGTCAAAACATCAACTATTAATGGGTCCAAATTAGTTTGAGTTCCCACAGTAGAAGTAGCAGCAAATTTTGCAAATTCGGTTTGAGTTTCATACTCCCAGATTTCTCTTTTCTTATCATTTTTCTTCTCATGACTCATTTGAGTCTTACTACCCTACAACCATTTGTTTAACTTTTGTACCTTCCTTTGTAGCCTCCTATTTTATTTTCTCAATAACTCAAATTCTTTCCTAGTATCGCTTTTCCTTTTATCCTTCAGGTCTCTGTTAGTCTTATGTGTAAAATTTTCTGCCAGAGTATCTGGAGAAGAGGAAACAACGCCTATGGCCTCAATTTTTTCAGCCATAATTTCTTTGGTGGACTCAACTATGACATAAATTATAGGTTCATGAGGTTCAATTGGAAAGTTAATATTGCTTTCTTGTTCCAAATTTTGCAAAAGAAATTGTAAAGCTAATTCTTTAAGGGAAGGGGGTTCCAAGATAGTTGTAATGGAATCTGCAAAATATTCTTGAAGAGAAGCATTTTCAGGTTCTCCTGAGTATTTTAAAATAAAAGTAGTTATATTATTAGGAGGAGAGGTAGGAGAATTAGGTGGCATATTTTGGTCATGTTGGGTTGTGTTATATTCTTTCCATAACTAGCCCACGTAGTTAACCGGAGGTTGGGGACGTGGGGGGGGTGGGGGGTCATAGGGGTTTGAGGAGTGGAAAATTTTGGTTTTGGACCCTATGTTATGTTGGGCGGACCCACCTATGGTTTTGTGCATGATTTTCTCACATGGTTTTGGATGCGATGGTTTTTTGGTCCGTGGTATTGGATGCTTTGGCATGTATAAATATGTATTGTAACACTAAAAGGAACATAATGAAAAAATCAAGCTGGTAGTCCCAGTTTTGGGATGCAAGGGAAAATCTCTGTGTTATGTGTTTTATGTTTTATGCTCTCACATTGTTTATTTTATGTGTTTTAGAATTCGTATGAAAGTAATTTCTGTACGGGGTTAAAACCTACATTTGGTATCAAAGCAGTTTTGGCTTCAAGAGGATGCCTTTGTTGCTGAGGGGTTGCACTTGGGCCTGTCGTAGACCCTGTTCAGTGGGAGATCTACGAGATCGATTTTGGTGGTGAAAGAAGATGGTGAGCAGTGAAAAGATAGAGATCGAGAAATTTAATGGTCAAAGTTTTGAGTTGTGGAAACTAAAGATGGAGGATCTGTTGGTGGATAAAGATCAGTGGATTGTGGTAGATCTGGGTACTAAAACAACGGGAGTGTCCGATGAAGAATGGAAGAAGTTGGATCGGAAGGCAAAGAGCACAATACGATTGTGTGTCTTAGATTCAGTATTGCTGAATGTATCAGGGGAAGCTACGATGAAGGCTTTATGGGACAAGTTAGGGACTTTGTACCAATCTAAGTCTCTGGTGAATAAATTGTTCCTACGGAAAAATATGTATAACCTAAGGATGAAAGATGGAGACTCGATGACAGAGCATCTGAATTCATTTAATACTATGGTAAGTCAGTTAGCATCTGTTGATATTAAAATTTGAGATGAAAATAAGTGCATCAATTTGTTGTGTTCTCTACCAGATTCATGGGATAGTCTGGTTATTGCAATAGGTAGCAATGCAACTGCCTTGCAGTTTGGTTAAATTGTATCATCCTTGTTGATGGAGGAGATGAGATGGAAAAATATGGAAAGCCAGAATGGTGATGCCTTGTCTGTACGAGGATGGTCCCAGAATAGAAACAAAAATAAGTCATCAAGTGGGAGATCTAAATCTAGAGGGAGATCTAAATATCCAGGAAAACCTGTAAAGGTGGTGTGTTGGAAATGCGAAAACCTATAAATCTAAAGCTCCTGATAAAGGTAAGGGATCTGATGATGCTCCTTCTGCAGAGGCGAAAACCACCTCAGATGAAGGTGGGGATGTGTGCTTGGCTTCTTCAAGTACACATGTAGATCATGAGGCATGGTTGATTGACTCGGTTGCATCCTTTCACTTCACTCCCCATAGAGAGTGGTTTTGCGAGTATGAGAAATATGATGGTGGTGATGTCTTCTTGGGGGATGACAGGAAGGCTAGAATCGTTGGTCGCAGAAAATTAAAGTTGAAGTTGCAAGGTGGAAGGGTTAGAACACTTCGGGGTGTTCTGCATATTCATCCATTAGCCAGAAATCTCATTTTTGTAATCAAGCTGGATGATGCAGGTGTAAAAACAGTGTTCGAGAAGGATACCTACAAAATTCTTCGGGGAGCACTGGTATTGATGTGAGGAGTTCAGATTGAACTCTGTACAAGCTGCAAGGTAGCATTGTTATTGATGGGTGCAATAGTTCTGTGGTTCTTTAAAGTGGAGCAAAAAATATAGTGGTCTCTGGAGTAAAGACCATGCTGTGGCATCAAAGGCTTGGGCATATTAGAGAGAAGGGCCTTTGAATACTTTATGGTAAAGGCATGGTAGAAGGTATGAGTAATAGCTCCTTGGATTTTGATTTCTGTGAAAATTGTGTATATGGGAAGCAGAATCGGGTGAGTTTCCCCTCTGGTAGTAAGAGGGTGAAACAAATATTAGAGCTTGTGCACAGTGATGTGTTTGGACCTGTGAAGGTTCCATCACTGGGTAAGTTTGTGTACTATGTATCATTTATAGATGACTTCTCAAGGAATATATGGATATATTTCCTTAAGAAGAAATTTGAAGTCTTTGATAGGTTTAAAGAATTTAAGGCTCTCGTGGAAACTCAGACAGAGAAGAAGATAAAGGTGTTGAGGACAGATAATGGTGGAGAGTTTTGCAGCAAGGAATTTGAATAATTATGTAAGAAGTGTGGTATAGCATGACAGAAGACTACTCCATATACACCTTAGCAAAATGGAGTTGCAGAAAGAATGAACAAGACATTGATGGAAAGGGCAATAAGCATGCTCAGTGGTGCCGGGTTAGGATAGGAATTCTAGGAAGAGGTGGTGGATACTGCATGTTACCTGGTCAACAGGTCACCTTCATCAATGTTGGAGGATAAGAGTCCACAAGAGGTATGGACTGGTAAGAAACCCTCTCTTTCACATCTAAGGGTATATGAATGTGATACATATGTACATGTTCCAAAGGAGAAACAAACCAAGTTGGATAGTAAATTTGAAAAGTGCATCTTTATTGGGTATAAGGATGGTTTAAAGGGTTATAAGCTTTGGAACCCAGTAACAAGGAAGATTATGTACAGCCGAGATGTGGTGTTTAGAGAGGTGAAAGATGTTATTAAACATGAAATCCAACCAAAGGAACCTGAGAAGATATAGTTTGAGCTAAAGTAGGAAGAATCAGACTCTACAGCAGAGGAGGAATTAGAAGATGAAGAGCCACAAACTCTAGTTGTGAGAAGATCAGTTCGAGAAAGAAGGCAGCCAGAGAGGTATAGTCCATCTGCTTTCTATTCAAATTTTGCTTTATCTATTACTGATGATGATCCCAAAACTGTGAAAGAAGTATATTCAGAGGATGGCAAACTCTAGAAAGAGATCATGGTTGATGAAATGGCATCTTTGCACAAAAATGAGGCTTGGGATCTGGTGGCATTGCCAGCTGGAAGGAAACCCATTGGCAGAAAATGGGTGTTCAAGAAGAAGACAAATGCAGAATGAAAGGTGGAGAAATACAAAGCTTGGTTAGTAGAAAAAGGTTATTCCCAGGTGTCGGGAATTGATTTTGGTAATAATTTTTCTCTTGTTGCCAAGGTAACTTCTATTAGATTACTTTTATCTATTGCTGCTGCTTTTGATTTTGAGGTAGAACAGATGGATGTGAAGACAACATTTCTTCACGGGGATCTGGAAGAGGAAATATACATGAAGAAACCTAAAGGCTTTGCGGTGAAGGGTAAGAAAGAATTGGTATGCAAGTTAAATAAATCTCTGTATGGGTTAAAACAGTCACCAAGGATGTCGTATCAGAAATTTGATACATTTATACGGGAACTTGGCTTCACGAGAATCAAAGCAAATCACTATGTGTATTTTAAATTAATTGGTGACCGTGTTATTTATCTGGTCTTGTATGTGGATGATATGTTGCTGGTTGGAAATGACAAAGAAATTATCCAGGATTTGAAGACCCAATTGTCCTCCAAATTTGACATGAAAGATCTTGGTGCTGCAAACTATATTTTGGCTATGGAAATTAAAAGAGATCAGGCAAAGAGGAAGCTCTAGTTAAACCATAGGATGTATTTCGAGACAATATTGCAGAGGTTTAATATGCAGGATAGTAAACTGGTGAAGGTTCCTATTCCCGTATGTGTGAGGTTATCTACTGAACAGTGTCCTAAAACACAAGAAGAGGAAGAGGAAATGTCCCATGTTCCATATGCAAGTGCAGTCGGTAGCCTGATGTATGTAATGGTCTGTACTATACTAGACATTGCACATGCAGTGGGAGTATTGAGCAGGTTTATGTCAAAACCAGGAAAGGAGCATTGGACAGCAGTTAAGTGGGTTTTTAGGTATTTGCATGGAACTAGTGATTATGGTTTGTGCTACCAAGGAAGACTAGGATTGGATAGAGTGTTGGATATTCGTGGCTTTGTTGATGCAGACTGGGCTGGAGATATGGATCAAAGAAGATCTACAAGTGGGTATGTGTTTAACCTATTTGGAGGTGCAATCAGTTGGATGAGTAAGAAACAATCTGTAGTGGCACTATCAACTACAGAGGCAGAATACATGGCAGCCACTCATGCAAGCAAGGAAGCAGTTTGGTTGCAGAGATTGTGTTCAAGTATGGGGTTAGTACAGGAAGCTATAAGGATAGACTGTGACAACGAAAGTGCAATTTTCCTGGCAAAGAACCCTGCATATCATTCAAAGACAGCGCACATTGATGTTCAGTATCACTTTGTGAGGGATATGATAGAAGACAAAAAGGTGTTGCTGGTAAAGGTGGACAATTTAAAGAATACTGCAAATGCATTGACAAAATCTGTGAGCTCTGAGAAGTTCTCTTGGTGTAGAGAAACAATGGGCTGGATAAATGACTAAGCTCTCGTGTGGCCCCCTGTGGAAAGAAAACAACAAGTGGGAGAATGTTGGGTTGTGTTATATTCTTTCCACGACTAGCCCACGTAGTTAACTGGGGGTTAGAGGGTGGGAGGTCACAGGAGTTTGAGGGGCACCCGTAACCCCACTTTATGGAGTCCGAGGCAGCGGCCCAGAAAATTTTGGTTTTGGACCCTATGTTAGGTTAGGCGAACCCACCTATGGTTTTGTGCATGATTTTCACACATGGTTTTGGACGCGATGGTTTTTCGGTCCATGGTATTGGATGCTTCAGCATGTATACATATGTATTGTAACACTGAAAGGAACATAATGAAAAAATCAAGCTGGTAGTCCCGGCTTTGGGATCTAGGGGAAATCTCTGTGCATATGTGTTTTATGTGTTATGCTCTCGCATTGTTTATTTTATGTGTTTTAAATTCGTATGCAGGTAATTTCTGTACGGGGTTAAAACCTACAGGTCAAGAGGATTTTATGAACAATGCAACTTCTTCTAAATTCAAATACTTCATAAAGTTCTCCAATCCTTCCAGAGTTTGGGCTACCTCCATTTCCTACTCTTGAGGATAATTCTCTTGATGGATCTCCTATTGTGTTCCTTCTATATCAAGAAATTCTTGAGGCCCACTTTCTTCCAACTGTTGTTCAGAGGAGTCTATAGGATTTCATGATTTAACCAACCTATGCAATCTTCTCCTTTTTCTAAGTAGGGATGCCAAGAGGGAAGCCATTATTTTTTCTGCCCTAGTTAATTGTTAAGGGGTTGGGGTTTGTGTTATTCCTTCCAAGGTACCTTCTACCGTGGAGTTTTATTTTTGATTGGCCTCCTCATTCACCTCTGGCTACTCATTATTTAGTAGGGTATCTCCAGAATCTACAATGGGTGCTTCACTTTTTAGTGGAGCCTCAGGGTCTCCTAATAACTCTTCCTATCTCATTTGAACTTGATTCAAACATTTGACAACTATCAGTTTTATGAGCCCATAGTGACTTACAACTGAGGCTTGTTCCTTAGATATTTTAAGCCTTAAAGTAGTTTCATGCAATAACAAATTCAGAAAATAGGGAAGGTTTAGGATTACCTTCCATCTCAATGCTGCCATTAATTTCAAATGTCAACCTCTTACCACGTTGTACCATCCATCACACATAATGTACCTTTAGAGGATGTGTCATACTTCCTTTGATGGCTCTGGAAATGAGGCAGGATTGTACCCTTTCCCTTTCCTGACCAATTCCTCTCTAAGGTTTGCAAACAAGAATGTTGCACTTTATAGAAGAGTATGTATTTCGAACCACTTCTCTCCTTCTGTGGAAAGCACTGTCACTTCTACCAATAATTCTTCATTCACATTTATTTGTCTTCCCTTTACAATGTTACCCCATTTCTCAAATTCCTTGTAAATTCCAAGGTGACTTCATTATCGAAGCCTTGCATTCGTAGGAAATAGTATGACCACCCTACTTGATCCAGAATATTTTGCGCTTTCTCATAGATCCACAATTAGGCAGGTTCACTACACACTTAATGGCTACCCATTTTGACTATTCCACAGGGAGAAATTTGGAGCTAGCAATAACAGAGTTCAGAAAATACAGAGACAAAAATGTTGCACAAAGTGGAGAATTCAACAACCATAACATGCAATGATGTTTCAAACTTTAAGCGTCCAATTGTATATTTGGCCTTTCACACACCCCCCATTGAAGTTAGAGATCATCCATGATCTTCCACCATGCGTTTAATACGCTAATATAGTTGACATGACATAACAGATAAGAATATATTACTTAGACACAATGGAGCAACGGTAAAAAATAGGAATAAAGGATGAGGCATGCGTTAGAATTATTGGACAAATTAATCATAGACCATGCTAACCAGACTAGATAGCATGACACCTAAATCATCAAAATCGAAGTAAAAGCATGTGAAGATATTTTAAATGCTGGAAAATGGAGAAGACAATGTTCGCCAAAAGATTACCTTTAGAGAAAAAAAAAAGAAATTTAGAATAGACTTATTGACTCTTCAAAAAAATATTACAACCCTGATATGTAAAATTAAACTTAATTTCTTATGCATACTTATCATCACCACTTTCCAAGGAGAGCTCTAATAGGTTTCCATGGTAATCCATTGATTTTCCTTTATTATTTCTAAGGGAGGGAGAAATAGCTAAATTTAGATGGTAATTTTAAATGTACTTCAATACCATAGGCATGTCCTCTATTGCCAACAGGTGTCCATAGCTTCGACAGGTTTCATTTTAACCCATTGATATGCCAGTGTCCCATTTTACTAGAAAAGATTCATAACTCTTCATTTTTTTATTATCGACAAAAAGGCCATTGTTTTGGCATGGTGACTAGTTGGTAACAATGAAATTCACCAAAGCTAACAAGATGAATAAGTCGGCTCATGATGAGACCTCTTGTCTCTCGACCTAATGGTCGAAGGCCATTACCCTAGCTTGGTGACCAAAGTGGTAATTTCACCCCATTAAGTCCTATGATCATGGTAGGCTAGCTCGTGATGAGACCTCCTATTCTTTGTTTGATTCCATTGTTCTTTTTTTCTATTTATTTATTATTTTTTATTTTATTTGTTATGACAAAATATTAGTAAATGGGGTGGCTTATCAACTCCTTAAGAGTCAGGGATGGTGTGAAATGTATTATAATAATTACCTTTTTAGCTTTCCAATTTTCTTCCCAAAGTTTATTTTTGAAGGAGATCGATGAACTATGAGAAACTAAAATGAAGGAAAATTCCTCTAGTGGTGATTGAAGGAATGCATTATAAATATCTTTGTGTATTTACAACATCAAGGTTGTTTACAACTTAACAGATTTAGAAGTCTATTAAAAAATCATTATAAAACATTCTCTTATGGCAATCACTTAGGCAAACTAATTGTCTCATAATTATATGAAGGAAGAGGTTCAATAAAAGAGCAAGCTAAAAAGAACAACTATCTCTAAAAAAACAACTATGGCTTAGAAAATGATAATCGTGACTAAAGAACAGCATATGTGGCTACAGGAAAAACAACTATGACTAAGGGAACATCAAATATAATTAAGAAAAAAACAACTACGACCAAGGGAACAATATTTGTGACTAAGGGAACAACAATTATGACTAAGGGAACAACAACTGAAATTAAGAAAATAGCAACCTCAGCCAAGGGCACGACAATGGTGACTGAGGGAACAACAACTGTGACTAAGGCAACAACATCTGTGACTAAGGAAAAATCAACCATGACCAAGGGAACAATAGTTGCGACTAAGGGAACGATAACTGTTACTAAGGGAATAATAGTTGCAACTAAGGAAACAACAACCACGACCAAGGAAACAACAGTTGTGACTAAGGGAACAACAACTATTTTTTTTTTTTAAGACTAACTTCAATAAAGACAATCACAATAAGTATTTACATTATATATAGAATGAAATAAATTCCAAAAAACACTTCATATGGCTATAGCTATGGGATTACCTCCCCGATCAACTATAACCTGCATGTTGGAATCATTTCTTGCCTCATGAAGAAAATAATCCCGAGTGAGTGGTTGGTGATACAAACAAAGTTGGTGCCCATTGGCAAGGAAAGAGATGTTGGAGCTACCAATCGTAGTAAGGCTCATTATGTCATTATCATAAATTGTAGTGACCTCATATGGTCCCAGCCATCTTGTTTTGAGTTTCCCTAGGAAATCTTCAAATCTGAAGTCATATAATAGTGCCCAGTCTCCCTTCTGAAAGGTTTTCTTCTTGATCAGCTGATCATGTTATTTGGCCCTTTATTGTTGAATAGCAGTTTTGCGTTGCAAGTTCAATAGGCATATTTCATCTAGTTCATTAAGTTGTTGCAAGCATTGATTTTGAGCTTTTTTGAAATCCAATATGGCTTCCCTGACAGTTTTGAGAGTCTTAATTTCAAATTCTATTGGAAAAATGGACTCGATACAAAAAACAAGTTGATACAGTGAATAGCCAGTAGTGCTACACCAAGTCATTCGATGGGCCTATAAGGCATCAGGGAGTTTGGCAGCCCAATTCTAGCGATTTACAGATACTGTTTTAGTTAAGATTACCTTCAAGAATTTATTGGTGCTTTCCACCTGTCCATTTTCTTTAGGATGGTAAGGAGAAGTATTTCTGTTTTTAATATGATATTTATGCAAAGTAGAAAAGAAATTGTGGGCAGTGAACTATGATCCCCCATTTATTACAATCTCTCTAGGAAATTCATACCACATAAACAATTCAAATAGAAAATTAATAATGCCTCTTCTATAGCCTTTGATAGAGATACTACCTCTGCCCATTTAGTTACATAGTTTGTGAAAACCATAATATACATCTTTTGATTTGACAGTGGGTTGAAGGAGCCCACAAAATCCATCACCCATCTTTCTAAAGGTTCGAATACCATTTGTGGCTGCAGGGGCATTTGGTCGGTTTGAATGGGTCGACCCATCCTCTGACAACTATAACAGCTCTGGACATATTTTCTTGCATCTTTAAATATTGTGGGCCTCTAATAACCCATCTGTAACACTTTATGCCCAGTTCTTCGATCAGAAAAATTCCCACTGTAGGTTTTTTCATGACAAGCCTTAAGAATATCATAAAATTCATCTTCCTTAATGCATCTACATATTTAAATATCAGACCATGTATGGAATATGTATCCACCAATCCAGAAGAAAAACACACTACATTGAACTATAAGCTTATTTTCCCTAGATGGTAGATGTACTGGCAGTTTTTCTCCTACTAGGTAATTGGCCACATCAGCATACCAGGGTGTTTTAACTTTCACAAAAAACATATGTTCATCAGGAAACTGGTCTTCCACAGGTAAGGAATCAGCCACCAGTGGAACTCTGGACAGAAAATCCGCAACAATATTCTCCTTCCCCGGTCGATCCTTTATGGTGATATCGAATTCTTGTAATAATAGTAACCAACGAGTTATTCTTCCATTAGTAATAGGTTTATTAGCTAAATACCTAATGGTAGAATGATCAATATATAAAAAATACCGGGTATCATGTTATGTAGTGATGAAATTTATTGATAGCATAAAGAACAACTAAGAATTCTTTTTTAGTGACTATATAATTTAGCTCTATTGTTGTAAGATTCTTGCTGATATAATAGATGGCATAAGTATTTTTATCTTCTTCTTGTCCAAGTACATCTCTTATTGTTGTGTCTGATGCCTTGGATGAAATGTGGAATGGTAAATACCATTTTGTCCCTCGTAACATAGGGGTTGTTGGAACCGGCTTTTTAAGATCTGAAAAAGCAACATCACACCTATCAGTCCATTCAAATTCCACATTTCTTGTCAATACATACATTGGTGTTGCTATTTTTGAAATAAATTCTATAAAACGATGATAATAACTAGCATAACCAAGGAAACTACGCACCTCAATTAGTGTTTGAGGAGTGGGTAGCATAATAATTACTTCAATTTTTTGTAGGTCTACCTGGATACCTGCAGCAAAGATGTAATGTCCCAGAACTATGCCCGTTGTCATCATCATATGGAATTTTTCATTACTAAGGCATAATCTAGTAACTATGCACAGTTCAATAACTTTTTCTAGATTATGTAAGGCTTGGTCAAAATCATTGTCATAAGCAGTGAAATCATTCATGTATAGCTCAAGTCCTTCACTGATTGAGTCGGAAAAAATACTCAATGTTTCCCTCTGGAAAGTAGCAAGTACATTGCACAACCCAAATGGTAAAACATTGTATGCAAATGTTCCCCATAGATAGGTGAACATGGTTTTGTCTTGATCTTCGAGAGAAATATAGATTTGGTTATATCCACTAAAACCATCCAATAAAGAGAAAAAATTATTTCCAACAAGAATGTCGAGGACCTATCTACAAATGTAAGAGGAAAGTGATATTTTTTGTGTAACTTTATTCAATTCTCTGTAATCCACACCAATTCTTCATTTGCCATTTTTCTTAGGGACCACAACTAGTGGTGAAACCCAATGACTATTAGAAATAGGATATATGAAATTAACATCAAGAAGTTTATGCAACTATTTTTTTAATATATCCCTAAGGTATGGATTTAATATTCTTTGAGGTTGGTGAATGGAACAAGCATCTTTTTCTATATAAATGTGATGTGTACACACAGTGGAAAAAAAGTGTGATGTGTACACAGTTGGATATCGATGCCTCTCATATCAGAATATTCCCAAGCAAAAGCCTGTTTATATTTCTAGAGGATTTGAATTAATTTTTTACGTTGCAAGTTGTCCAAATTAGCATTAATGTTCAAAGTCTTACCAGGTTCAATTTCGATGGGAACACTATTATGAACTACAGTTGTGGGTATATGTTCATTATTTAGAACCTCTAGTGGGTCTCCCTAGGCTTCATTATCAAGCATAGATTTTAACATTTGACATGTTGGATTCCCAATAGTACAAGGTTGGTTAATAAAACCATTATTTACATCATCCTTAGTTTTCCTTTTAAAAATAAGATCTTCATCCAGAGTAAGAGGAGAACGCAAATTTTCTTCCTAATATTTTGGAGGCAACAATAGATAATTGACAACTGATAGGTTGGGTCTAACAGGTGGATATAAGATCATATTTTTAATGGAAGACCCTTTTGTAAAGTGTCATGTTTCTTGTCTGGCACCCTATATATGCATCTGCAGTTTCCAACCATGGTCTTCCTAATATCAGAGGGTGTCCATCCAACCTATTTCTAGGATTCATAACTAGAAATCCCATTGGGTCCTCCCAGGAGTCTATTGAAATGATAATATCATCCAAAGTTCCTTCTGGTTTTACTACTAAGCTGTCAGGAAATTCCAACATAATGGAGGTCGGATTTAATTTTGTAATTCCAAGGATCCCACAAGTTTCTACAATCAAAATGTTTATTGCAGCTCCTAAGTCCACTAAGGTGTTTCAGAAGTTATGACCCTAAATTTGAACAGTAACTACTATATTTCCAGGGTCATCATATTTAATAGGTATGTGATTCCCTAAGATGAGATCATAAAGTGTCCCAAGGATATGAACTGTAGGAGAGTCTTCTAGTTTTCTCCCAAGCTTCTTAACACACAATTCTTTGATGTTTTTAGCATAAAAAGGGACATCCTAGATAGCATGGATAAGAGGTATTTTAATACATAAATCTTTTAGTTCCCCTACAATATAAAAACCAAAATAGATTGTTGGTTTGATCACAGTAAGTCTCTCAGGGAATGGAGGAGTGACATTCGTAGTTTTAATAGGCTCTTATTGTTTGGTTGTCTTGTTAGGTGCCTCTGTTTCAGTGAAAACTATGGTGGATGGAGGATGTTCTACTACAGGCTCCTCTTCAATAGGATTTTCGTTGTCTTTCTGCTCTTGGTTTCCTGTACTGTCTTTTGGAAAGATAGTTCATCCAGATCTTAGTCATAGCTCATTATATTCAAAAGAGGTAGAACCACAACATGAGTTTTCAAAGTTCTCAAAATATTGGATGGGCTTGTTATTCAGATTAGGATTCGATTGAGCAGGTAAATGAGGACGTAGTGGAGGTTGAACATTTGGGAGAAATTGGAGTGGAGCTTGAAATGGTGGTTGTGACTGAGACAACATCCCAGAATATTGATTAATTGGTCCTGAGGGACACTGCCAATTCTGAGACCACAGTGGTCCTTGAGTAGGTGATTTTTTCCAATGTGAAGGATATGAATTATTTAATGAATTTTTCCATGAAGGTGTAGGATATTGTTGATTTTGCCACAAGGGTCTAGCAAATGGTTGATTTATCTAGGGTGGTGCGGAGTATGGCTGAGATTTCTAGGTGTTATTAAAAAGTTATTGGTCCTTCCACATTGATCCAAGAATCTATTGTTGAACATATTATCTAGAATAAAATAGAGAAGGATCTTGCCTCACACCTAGAGGATGAGTTTGCCACTGGAATTGTTGTTTCATGAGGTATGTTGGCTCTGGGTCTTCCTCATCTTCCTTTAATACATCCTTTAATCCAGAGAGTGAGGGAAAAATTTCAGTTGAGTGATATTTAGCATAGATAGCACATATTTCAATTGTGTCCATCGGACATTCTTTGCAGTTGTGCTTCTTCTGACAACGAGGACAAAAAATAGCCAAGGCCTATTTTGTGTCAGCTTGATTTTGCTTCACCTATAGGACATACAACTATGTAGTTAATGTACTCAAAATATTAGTTTCAAATTATTCTAAAATATTACCAATTTATGCTTGTGTAACTCCTCTGCCTCCAGTTCTGTTAGATCTGCTAAGAAGATATCGAATTTCGTATTTGGTTCGTGTACTCCCTCATGAGCACCCGATACACAGTTTTATGATATCATCATATTCCTCTTTGGAATTTGACCCTGTCCCATTAAATTAAGTGTTTCTATCAATTCATCTTTCATGCCCCTAGTCAAAGCAGTTTTCAATATATCTTTGGGTAGAGTAGTGTATGGAGATCTTTGCAAATTGTATTGAAATCTTTCAACACTTTCTTCCAAAGTTTCATCTTCTTTTGACATCATTTAAAAAAAAATCTTCTTTTAAATCCCTTGACCATAAATACTTATGATATTTAGTAAGGAAGGCCTCTTTCATTTGATCCCATGAGGTTATAGTACCACCTCCTAGTCCCATGAACCAGTGTAATGTTGCTCCCTTTAAGGTAGAAGGAAATAGTTTTAATTTTTTAGGGTCAGTAGTATAATCATAACCTCGGCATAAAACATCAAACTCAAACAAAAATGCATCAGGATCCTTAGAAGCCATTCCATGGAAATTTGGAAGATTTTGTAACAGGATAGCCTTCATTGGTGCATTATTCTGTGGATCAACAATAAGATATTATATGGTTGAATTTTGTGTTCCTGCTACTGTGTTTTCCATTTGGTTAAATATCTGCCAATAATCTTCAAGAATCTCATGATTAGGAGGTACTATCTAGAAAATAATATGCTGGTGGGGTTCCAGACCTTGACCAGGTCTCACAACACTATTCAGATCAAGAACTTCAGGTTCTCTCCTTACAACAGGTGTTGTAGGAAATTTCAGCTCAGAAATTCGTGGGTATGGCTCACTCGTCTCACCTTCCCCCTCTTTTAAATTGCAATAATTCCCCTCACTTTTACTAGAAGGACTGAGATGCCTAACAATTGTATCTTGAAATATTTGCTCAAATCCTATAGTTTTATCATGAATCTCAATGTTAGTTGTAGCATATGACCCTGCTACTCAAGGGGAAATAGTATAACCCTTCCCAAATACTGTTCGGGGACCTACCGATGCTTGAGACTTTGATTTGCAAATTATTTCATCTATAAAGGTTGTTCTTCCAAGGCCAACTTTTCCTTGGGCTTTAATGGTTTTTGGGGTAGATTATTTATCTATAAATATCTGGTTTGTAGTCCTAGGCTTCTTCCTAGTCAAACACACTAAACAATCTAAATGTGTCGACTGAAGGTAGGCACTGGCACAAGATTTTTACTTAGTGCATGCATATGTTCTTACATTCCATCTTTAATACCCAACCCTTCATAGATAAAAATAATACTTCCTTGACAACCTCCCCAGCAAGGATGCCAAAATTTTGGGGCGTTTTGTTGTTCCTAAAGGACCAACTGACCTCTACACATTAAATCATCAACCCAAAGTTTCATCTATTTATTTCAAGGTTATCCACATAGTTTCTGCAAGAGACAATGCTAATATCACCTAACTTGTATGGTCCTAAGGGAAAGCAAATGCATACGAATGAAAGGAACAACTCGCACTTACTAAAAGAAACAACTCATAGTTGGCTTCTATACTTCAATATTAAACAATCAAGGCTGCTAAAGGAGTCAAATCGTTAAGTCTCCTGCCAAAAACTATAAAGAAATTCAACTGAATACAAATTTGTTTCCTAGGGAACTGCATCTACAAGAAAGGAACAACGCTATAGCTAGAGATGAATTCACCAGAAGTGATATCAAATCATACGAATCTAAAAATCTACATTAATCAAAAGGAAACAACAAGGAAAGATAAAACTCCAAAGCATTAATTTCATTAAATGTAACTCTGTGATATTCAACTGTAGCTCGTGCAAATACTCACACTTTAACAACAAATCTGATTAATAGTAATTATATCTGAAGAAAAACTAAATAATTGAATAACAAAAATTGAAAGTGGAATAAAAAATTAATAATATAAGAAAGGACATTAGTCGTTCCAGGAATGGGCCCAAAATCATTGGAATTCAACTGCCTCATAGCTAACTCAGCGCAATAAGTTAAAGTCCAATCGCAAAAGTCTCCATTAGATTATAACAAGTAAATTACAAGGAATGTTTGTCGAGATTTACATTATAGATAAAAATGATTATATGTCACACTCTCCTTTTTTCTCTGAAGTTCAATCCCTCATTCTTTTATTACAAAATGAACCTATTTTCAAATAGTGAGTGATCTTGAGAATCTAAAGATTCTTAGGATGCTTTATTCAAATTACAAAAATTTATGTCGTTTCCCATAATAGCAAGGTCATGATCTTTTCTCCAATTAACTCATCCAAGATAGAAGTCAATCTAGTTCATCTGGCTATAATTAACTTGAACAGTCCCACATAATCCTTTTTTCCTTGACTATTCTAGGGAATAGCATCCGGTATCAGATATCCCTATTCAAATAACGGTTCAAATCATAATTAAACCATGCCTTTCATAATTTAAATCAATTCAAAAGTGAAAAAATAATGGAAGGCCATTGACTCTTTTCTAGAATCTATATTGCGGAAGTTATCACATTCTTCACACAAAAATCCTTAGAAAATAAACATAAAAATAAGATAGGAAAATTATATCAATTACGAAGCCCAACAATCTTCAAGGTGAAGCAGGAATTAGATGGAAGCATAGAGAAGTATAAGGCTATATTTGTGGCCATGGGTTACTCTCAAGTTGATGGAATTGACTATGAGGAGACACTTTCTCCTGTATCAAGGTACTCATCCATTAGATTAATTCTTTCTGATGTAGTGTAGATGGGGTGCAAGATCCACTAGATGGATGTAAAAACAACATTTCTCAAGGGGGTTATTGAGGAGGAGATTAACATTGAGAAACCAGAAGGTTTTGATACATTTGATTTGGAGCCTCATGTGTGCAAACTCAAGCGAGTTTTGTACAGTCTCAAAAAAGAACCATGTTCTTGGTACACCAGGATAGATAGTGATTTCACTAGTTTGGGCTTCATGAAAAGTGAAGCGGATGAAAACATCTATCACATCTTGGTAGAGGGTAAATTGCTTATTATTATCTTATATGTTGATGATTTTATTTTAACTAGTGATAAGAAACTGATCAGATCTTGCAAGGAGGACCCTGCAAGGGAATTTTAAATGAAGGACATGGGTCTCATTCACTACTTCTTTAGATTGGAAGTATGGCAAGGCGATGAGGAAATTTTTGTCTCTCAAGGAAAGTATGCAAATGAGATACTTCAAATATTTTTCATTGAGAGTTATAAACCCATGGACACACCTCTAGAGACCAACTAGAGGAAGGAATATGCCACTTCAGGTGAAGAAGTGGATGCTACTATTTATCAGTAGCTAGTGGGTTCACTCATGTATATTGTGAAGACACGGCCATATATGTGTTGTGTAGTCAACCAGTTGAACCAAGCTATGGTTAGGCTAACCAAAATATTTTGGAAGGAAGCTAAGCATGATTTATGGTACCTCAGAGGCACTACCCAGTTTGGACTATGGTACAAACTGAAAAAACGGAGTGAATTTGTGTGACTTCATAGATGCAGATTGGGCGTGAAGTCCATCAGACTGAAAGAGGACATCATGTGGAATTTTCAGCATTGGGTCCATAGTTATTTCCTCGTAAGATAGTAAGCAAAGATCTGTGGTGCTTAACTCGGTAGAAGAAGAATACATTGTTGCAATTCAAGAAGCATGTGAGGCAATCTGGCTAAGAAATATACTTGTTAGGCTATTTGGTTAGATGATGGATTCAACTGTGATCTATTGTGATAATTACAGTTGCATTAACCTCTTTGATAATCTTATATTTCACAATCAATCCGGGCATATAGATATCTGGTATCACCATTTACGCGACTATATGCAGAGGCAGATAATGTTGCTACACTACATTCCAACAGAGGAACAAGATGTAAACATTTTAACAAAATATTTATCAAGAGGGCAGTTCGAGTTCCACAGGTGCAGGATAGGGGTGGTTGCTAATCCCTTTCTTGCTAAGAGTGAGTGTTGAAAAATGTAACAAGAAATTATCAATTTTATTTTTCCTTGATTAAATTGAGAAAAATTGAATTTCCACGTCAGCAGACAAGTTGGAAGCAGTTAACTTGTGTGACATGGCTTCTGTCACGCATTTTACTCAATAAATTTGAGTTGGAGGAGTTAGAGTTCTGTTAAGTGTTTTTTATTACGAATTTGTAGCAATCAAAGTCATTTATCTTAAGTTGTTTTTAGTTAAACAAGTTCCAACTGTTGGAAGAACTAGTGGAAGGCGAGTTGTGCAGTTGGACTTCAGTAAAACTCAGTCTAGTTAACTGATCAATCATCCCAAAATAGCTAGTGCATGTAGAGAATTTGAGTTCCCTAGTATGGTGGAGATTCCAAGGTAGTGTAACTTCAATTGTGGACTAGTCTTGAGCGTACAGGTGTTGCATGTAGTCAGATGATCAACCTTGGGAATTGCGCATTCAATTTTGGAGAAAACCCTAAATAATAGGGGCGTAATTGCTCAAGGAATTAAGCAAGGAAATAGGGGCTCAGGTAGAGATATAAATTTACTAAGTCTAGGTCAGAGCTTCTCAGTGAAAAGAGAGATAGGTTATTCACTTGTAGGTTGTTCTTGGTTGAGAAAAGCAATTGTAATACATCTCTATTCATCAGATTAATGCAAACAACAATGTAAACTTTGAAACGGGAACTATAAACTCAAAACGGGAACTCTGGCCCAAAAACCCCAAAAAAACCACAAAAACAGTGCTCAAAACGAAAAGTGTGTATACTGGAACGATGTTTTTTTTTTTTAGGTGTCAATTTTGCGGCTGTTTTAAAAATGGCAGTGACTACGAAATTTTCCTGCAAAATATAGCTTCAGAACGAAAGTGTTGATACTGGAATAATGATTTTTTTTTTAGGTGTCAATTTTGCGGCTGTTTTAAAAATGGCAGTGACTACGAAATTTTCTACGAAATTTTCCTGCAAAATATAGCTTCAGAACGAAAGTGTTGATACTGGAATCGACCCGCCGCCGGTCCGGCGGGGCGGGGCGGCCCGAGGGTGCCGCTGCGTGGAATTGGTAATGTGGATCGTCATTTGATGCGTGGAATTGGTAAAACCCAAGCTGCCCGTCAATGGAGAATGTCTGCGTCTTTTCACTTTGCCGAGTCTCTCTGTCGCGTACTGTCTCTCTGTCCGTTGTATCGCACATACAAGCTGACGTCCACCCTCGAACCCTGTAGTCGGGGATGCAAAGGCAACCTAATGTCACCTTAAAATTTTCATCAAAAGCAACCTAACGTCACCTTAAAATTTTCATCAAAACTATAATGCTAACTATATATAATTGGAGTACAGACAAAATAATAGAGCTCGACCAAATATAGATATCTTTGCTCAAACATTCACATAATAAATAACAAATTTAATATATACAATTAATTTTTCAAAAACTTGTATATATACACCATAATCTCCAAATTCAAAATGCAAAATACATGACATACATCTTTACAAATGTGTTTTTCATACAACTTTTCCAATTTAACAAACCTATAGACATCTTTTTATACTTTAAAAAAAAATTATAAAAAAAAAAAATTACCCGTACTTATTTACCTTTACCTTTACCATAGAGATACAAATTACAAATTTGCATAATGTTATTGAGAAACACATCCATAATGTACACAATGGTGTTATGCAATGTTATTGAGAAACACATCCATAATGTACACAATTGTGTTATGCACGGCCATGAGAAATACATTCATGCATCAAATACATTTTCAATTTCAATTCAGATTGACGTGCAACAGATGGCCGTATAAAGTGGAAAAAGTAGATTTCCTCGAAGCGGAGCAAATCTATATATTGTATTTATATATATATATTTTTTTAAGATTTGGCATGTCTGAGAAAATTATCAAATTCTCAAACTGAATTGGAATAAGTTGGAATTTGCCTTATAAAATGTCAAAGTATTTATGCTCTGTGCATATACCATTCTATTCTCTCCTAAAAGTTCAAAGTTGTGAAACTTTCAAAAGTACTACGAAACCTCGAGGCAGCTTCATATTTGCACTTTTGAGTGGTTGAGTATCGCATAAAATTTGACTAGGTTAAAAGCACAGAATTTTAATTTTCTTAATGAATTAAAATTTGGAAATAAAGTTTACAAAATGATTTAGAGTGGAACCTAAATTGCAAAAAAAGATAGGTACAAAGTCTTGATTATGTTTATTTTGAATTAAGGGATAGTACAAAGTCTTGATTATGTCTATTTTGAATTATGATATCTTATATTTTTTTAGGGTATTTTGATGAAACTAGTAAGTCTATTTAAGTCATAGCTTTGAAATTTGAAGGGCGGAATGAGATACCTTGTTATAGGTGGGAAATTTGACTTAAGAGATCCCGACATAAGCGGTGAATTTCTTCTATATAAGCTTGCATGCTATATGAAAACTAATTCATACATAGTACCTGTGGCTGTTCCCTCCGTCTGATATTGTTATTTGGAGTTGTTTGATATTAGCAGAGCACGTAGCGAACTATGGCGTCAAATGTTTTAGGTTTTCTCAATGACAAGAGCATATTAGTAACTGGATCGACCGGTTTCCTCGGCAAAAGTATTTGAGACAGTAATGTTATTCTTACTTATATCTGGTTTTCACGCTCACAATGATGCTAATTGCACTTTGTTTACTTGATGCAGTTTTCGTGGAGAAAATATTGCGTACGCAGCCCGGGATTAGACGCATTTTTGTTTTGTTAAGAGCGGAAAATTTGGAATCTGCCAAACTCCGATTTAAAAACGAAGTAAGAAATCGCTGGACTATTTGTAATTATTTTAATTTTAATATATAATTATATTGCTAATTTGTGTTTTTCTGAAGATTAATTCCTTTCTCATGTAATATATCATTGCAGAAGCATTATTAACACCACAAGACGAGAACTGGCCTCTTCGACAGGAAGAGCAGGCAACCCCATTGATGATTGCTGGCGCTCCGAGACCGACTGGCGGCAAAACAGACAACGACTAGCACGTTGTGGCGTTGGATTTGGTAAGGACGCCATTGGAGGCATAAATGGGAAAATCTATGTGGTTAAGGATTCCCGTGATGATCCGATGAATCCATGGCGCGGCACTTTACGTTACGGAGTCATTCAGACAGAGCCCCTGTGGATTATTTTCAAGAGCAGTATGGTGATCCAACTGAAGGAGGAGCTGGTGATGAACAGTTTCAAAACCCTAGATGGACGAGGGGTCAACGTCCACATAGCAAACGGTCCCTGTATCACCATTCAGCAGGTGAGCAATATCATCATTCACGGCATTCACATTCATGATTGTAGGCCACCGAATCGAGGAGGAAGGGTTCCTGTGAGGATTTCTCCATATGAGTATTCGTTGAGATGGAGACCAGATGGCGATGGGATTTCCATCATTTCAGCATCCAACATTTGGATCGACCATTGCTCCTTATCCAGATGCGAAGACGGTCTCATTGATGCTGTGAGAGGATCTAAACTAGAGCTCACAAGCTCCGAATCCGGTACGGGTCGATTCCCGGAATCGACCCGCTGCCGGTCGGGCGGGCTGGGCGGCGTGGGGTTGCGCAGCGCCACCTCCGCCCCGCCCGACTGGCGGCGGGTCGATTCCGGGAATCGACCCGTACGGGCTTCGGAGCTTGTGAGCTCTAGTTTATATAGTCAAACGGATTATTTGCTAAGGTATATTCAGAAATCACCGCAACTGGTTGCAACAGAATCTTCATCCTATTTTTTCACCGCAGTTTCATTTAATTTATATTAAAACTTTCAGCCTTCTAGAAATTTTAATTTTTCCATTTAGAGTTTCATGTACCAGAGAGTTAGAGCTGCAGCGCCGTTGCTATTTATTTATGATTCCCAATTATGGTTTATGCCTGTGCTGGTGGTGAATCGCTCAGCATGTCCAATCAACTTAGTGTCTTGGCTTGCACAATCTTGATTGGAATCTTGTGCATCTATGGGCTTTTTTTTATCTTGGCAAGTGACGAGAAATTTTTGGAATCTACCATCCAGCAAAGGCAAAAATAATGCAAAGGCAATTTACCATCCAGCAATTGAAAAACCCGCATCCTAGCCAGGACCAGCAACAAAGCATGTTGCATATTCTACCGGGGCAGATTCGCAGATTGATAATAAGCAGATTCAACAGCCGACAGAGCGGGTTTCAGCACACACAGGTACAAAATTTTGTGAAACTTCTCAAAATTTCTTGACAGAAAATGTGATCGACTATTTACGATCATGACGGGTCGATTCCCGGACCCGCCGCCGGTCTTGACGGAAAATGTGGCGCTGCGCATGACGCAACGCCACCCCCGCGCCGCCCGACCGGCGGCGGGTCGATTCCGAGAATCGACCCGTAGCTCTAGTGAATACATATTCGTTGTGGGGCTAAGTGTGAGATTTTCCAACTCAGACGATAAATCCAACTCAGGTTCAATACAGGGCGACATCATTTGGTGTGATGGACGGATGGGGATTTTTTTAGGGTACGAATTCCGTGTGTTTTGTGGAAGTATAAAAGAAGGCAGTCAAATCGTTGGTTTATAGTTCTTTGGTCTGTGTTTGTGAGTGGCGTGGCTTGTAGGGTGGGATATTATGGTAGCTCGCCAGTGCTGAATTCTTTTTGCTGAATGTTACCTTTGCTCCTTTTGCCTTCTCAGTCTTTCTGACTTTGGAGATTTTGCTATTTTTGTTATTAATTACAAATATACAATAGGTACGAAATGTTCCTTGAGGACTGAATAACCTCAGCTTTTATTTTCTAAGTTAAATCACTGCGTAAGGAACTTCGAGTTCAGTACTTCACACGATCTCCCAATCTGTCCAATTAAATGTCTTGTTGGTTTGCAGCTTAGGAGATGAAACAGAAAATGGAGAATACTCTGAATTTTCAGTACATTTTTCGGTTTTCCGGGCTATTTCTGTTTCTCTGCTCTGTCTGCCTCCGAATGTAACTAGGTAAATCGTGCTTTGTTCTTTAGGCTTCCTATTTTAATCTTTCTTTTGTTCTCTGTTAATGTGTAGTGTGGGGTATTTTACTCCATCTCTATTTCTGTGGCAGTGCTTTTGTTGGATATCACGTTTGCCTTCTTTGAGTCTTCCTTATCTCCCTGCTTTCTCTTACTGTGGATGCAATTAGGCACGATTCCGTGTAGTTCTGTTGTGTTATTATTTGTTGCGGATGGGAAGAATGTGTCAGTCTCATAATTTTAAGCTTCTTTCAATGAAATTGCTTCACATGAGAGTATGGGCTCATTGCTTACCCCTCAATAATGTTTGGTTTGTTTGCAGCTCAGAAGACTGGTTAAATCTTTTTCAGCGACATGGGATCGTTTTCAGCGACACAAACTCTACCACAAGGTCGGTACACGATCTATTTTATTTTATTTGTTTACCGCGTTATTAAATCTTTTTATTACACGCTACACATATGTATGGAGGATTTTGGACACATAATGGCTCAATTTGCCGTACTGTACGGAATGCAAGTATAGTATGTTGTATTGCATTAATGTTAGCTGGTGATGGGCAGTTCCTTCACGCATTAACCGTCTCACACTGGCGAGGTTGATCCGTGGCAGTACGCGGCAATTGCTTATTTTATAGGTTAGGTTTTTTTTTTGGGTATATATTTGTTTGATATATTAGAATTATAAGTATTATGATTTATTCAAATTTATAGTTGTGGATATTTTATTATTTTAGTGTTTTATAAATTTTTCAATGCTCAATCTATATATAATCTTAGTAAAGATTAGTCAAAGACGATAATGAATTATGAAACCCTCCATCTTAAGTTTATTGGTGGACTTATTAGTTTTTGTTTTTTTACGATAATGAATTATGAAAACCTACATCTTAAGTTTATTGGTGGACTTATTAGTTTTTGTTTTTTTTCGGAGAAAACTTGCAGGGATCCTTCCCATCAATTTGGTACTTTGCTAGTTCCAATCATCCCACGAGAGGCAAACATGTCACAAGCAAGATATTGGTGGACTTGTTAGTTTTTGTTTTTGTGCGGAGAAAACTTGCCGGGATCTTTCCCATCAATTTGGTGGACTTATTAGTTTTGTTTTTTTCCGGAGAAAACTTCCAGGGATCCTTCCCATCAATTTGGTACTTTGCTAGTTCCAATCATCCCACGAGAGGCAAACATGTCACAAGCAAGATTTGAACTTGAACTTGGGTGGTGGGGATAAGAACTTGTCCTCTCAGCCATCCAAGCTAGACCCATTTGATAGGTGGATGTTTTAGTTTTATGGATGTATGGAAAGAGTAAAGTTGCTCAGGATCACTTCAATTAGCCACCTTTCCAATTTGCACTGAAGTTAGAGTCCATGTTAGCAGAAAGCACCTTCTAAGCAGACTCTGTCCTCTCAACAACAATCGCAGAAGAAGGTTTCTAATCCAAAGCCAACTTCTTTTTATTTCTTCTTCTTAGCCTTCTAACCATGGGGAGGGAAACAATTGGGAAACGAAAGGTTCAACACCTTATCTAGGTAATGGGAGAAGAAGTACCACATATAACATCGGAGGCATGGGCACGCTATTGATGAGTGTTACACATTGAAGGTTGACAAGGATAAAGGTCCATCTTCTGAACCACAAGAAGAAAATGGTGAGGTTGATGCCAATAACCATAAGTCTGTGAATCCCAATCTGGTTCTTATGACCAAGGATTGTTCCATTAGCAATTGTTACATAAAGAACAAAATAGCTAAGATGGCCGTTGACAAGTGGAAGTTAGAAAAATCTGATTTCTTAGCAGCTAGTGGATGAGCTTCAACATCCTAAATTGACACATCCCAATCCATATAATCTTGGAGCTTGTGGGTGGAGGGGGCGGTGTGGGTGGAGGGGTGGGCGGAGGGACCGGGGAGGGGGCGGTGGCGGGGGAGGGGTGGGCGGTGGCGGTGGAGGGGTGGGCGGGGGGTGGGCGGGGAGGGGGCGGTGGCGGGGGAGAGCACAACTGTGATTTTCGCATTGATTTTTTAGTTAATTATTATTTTTTGAAAAAAAAAAGTTGTTATTATTATTTTTTTGACATGAAATTCATAAAAAAACTATTATTTGACCATTTTTAGTTAATATTTTTGTATAAAAATTGTGATTTTGACATGTTAATTCTAGCAAAAAATTATCAAAACGTTTAGTTTTTTTGTTATATTTATGTTAAAAATGGTTATTTTTATGTCCATTGTTAAAAAATGTTGTTTTTTAGAAACAATTATTTCATGTGGATTGAAAAATTAATTAAGGGGGTTGAAAAGATGTCTAAATATGTAGATTATCTAAAATTCAAACTATCGACTTTATAATTTAAAAACGCAAAACAATAAAAAGCCCACTAAAAAAAAAAAAATTAAGATAGAGAACAAGAAAATATGAATACAATGACGACTTCAAAAACTATCGAATTTAGAAAATAATTTTTTACATTTCACACACTAGAAAAATTAAAGTCAAAAAATAGGTCTTTTAAAAAAAGGGTGTGATGCAGAATACACACTTTTTAAAATCAGGATGAAAATCACTACCATTCACCGAGCCTCACCCACTTAATGCACATGAAAAAAATTAAAGTTCCAAAAAGCATGTTCTTAAAAAAACATGTGTATTCTGCATCAACACTTTTGAAAATCGGGTCATTTTTTTGCCACCTCTACAAAACGGGTAACAGTATCAGTTCCCGTTTCAAAGTTTACATTGTTAAACGGGGATTGGGATTTTTAGCAGATTGCTTTCCCCAGGAAAATTATTGTGTGAATTGTGTTATTTCTTATTCCATGTCTAAAATTTTTGTTCTAAATTGTGAATTAACTTCCGCAGAGCAGTAGATTAGGTTTATGTCCTTCTATTTTCATTAAAACTTCATGGGAAATTGCAAATGTACAAGATAATTTCTCAAATATGGTGGATGAAAATTACATAATATCCATTGTTAGACAATATACCTACTTCAAAATCTCTATGACAAAGTTTGTGAGAAGCAGACATGAAGGATAAAAGATTTGATTGTGGAAGCATTAGTCACAAAATTCACAAGGGAGGTAATTTTGGCTGCAGGTGTGGAGGTAGATGGATTAAATGTAGCCTTTGTTGGTGAAATTGTTGGTGTTGTTGGGTGAAATATGTCTAAGCATAATTATCTGAGCTAGATTAAGTTTTTATCCTAATTCTGGATGATATCAGGGATCTCTACTAGTTTTTTTGTTTCAAGGTACACTAATAACAATTTGTTTTCCACTCTAATTATTGGTCTACTTTGTGGTCTATCTAGGACGCATTAGATGGTTTTTTATGTGGTCTTTCTTCTAAACCTTTTCTCCTATGGATATTACTTTTCCTTCTTTAGTTTGGGATTGGTCGATCATGGGATTTCTGGGGATCATAGCTGATACATGTTGGTCTTTTTTGTGGTATATCTGACATGCACTAGATGGTTGTTTTACGTGGTCTTTATTATAAACCATTTCTCATTTGGATCTTCCTATTCCTCTCTAGTTTGGGATTGGTCGATAGGGGGAGTTCCAATGATCTTTAATACTACATAAGTGTATTCATTTTTGTTGGTGGAGTTGGTAACATATTTGACTTTTGAATTCGATCAAGAAAGAGTCTATTGGGGTCATTAATTGGTCTGTGGGGTATTTATTTTCCAATTTGGCCATTGATTATATGAGGGACAATCCATTAATGGTTTGGGTCATCATTGAAGATATTTTCTGATTGTGTGCTTGATGAGATTTTCTAAAGGACATTGGTCGGCGGTGATTGGTCAGTCTATTGTATTTGAAGGAGTTTCCTACATCAAGTGGGGTCTATAATTGATAAGTGACATTAATTTACCTTGTCTACATATTTTATCAAGGTTTTTTCAGACACTACTACATAAGGTATTTTTTGGTAATGCTCTCTACTTTGGTGCACATATAGGCAGGATTGTAGAGTGCCAGAAGTGTCAGTTGTACAACTGGCATTTACATCTATCATTAGGATGTCATATAATACTAACGGAAACTAAGGTGGTGATGTGCGATTACTCGATGCGTTGGTACATGTGACTATTGAGGCGGAGAGTCGTGGCTACCCCAAGTCGGGAGTCCAACCCTCTGGGACATATCTTGTACATGCAACTATACACATGGATTCAAATGTTTTGGTATCCCCACTGGCTATTGAACTTGAATGTGGTAATCCATGGAAAATGATTTTCATCATTCATGGAAAAAGAAGGCAATTAAGGTTGATCTAGATTACATAAACTCATTTTTGGTTCTGATGTTTTTTAGGACTAGGCGGTAGGATTACAAAAACGGGATTTGGTGGGTAAGTGGTATTATCTACGAATGGATGGCTCTTAGATGACATCCTAGGTTAAAGAACACTAGTACCCTATTCTTAAGTACTCTCCTCTTTTCAACATTTTATACAATCAATGGTTCTGCTTCCACTTTATTAATGATGACGATGCTGCAAAGATTTTGGGATTGTATTGGGTTCATGGCCATGGTTTCCTCTCTTTACATCACTGGCATGTGGGATTTGATCCATACCTATAATTTCCACGAAAGAAATTGGTTTGGGCTAAACTCCCTGGTTTACCCCTCATATTTTGGTCACATGAATCACTGATGATGATTGGAAATTCCATTGGTAAATTTTCTTTCCTAGAGGAAGAAATCCTGTTACAAAGAGATAAACATATCGCATGGATTTTGGTGGAGGTGGAATTTGTTGTTAGCCTTCATGCAAAGGTGGAGCTCAATTGCGGTGTCTTCTCTTCTAGGCAGAAAATTAACTATTGGCAAATTCCTTTTTGTTGCTTGGGTTGTCATAATGTTGGACATTTTATTGTCGAGTGCCCATGTAGATTTGGAAATTAACGACATAGAATATCGGAGATTGTGAGTACTTTTTGGTCACTAGGATTAGACCCCTTGATCACATCTTCTTTGGAAATTATTGGGATTAAATTGAGGGTTCTTAAAAAAATTGTAAGTAACTGGATTCAGACTGAACAAGGAAGTATATTGATGAAATTTTGGTCATTGATAAGAAAACTCAGTATATTTTTTGATCCTTCACATGTATATTATTTCTCGGTAGTGCATCAATTACGAGATATGGATTTAGAAAAGAGGAAGAATGCGATTTTGCAATTACAAGAGGATGAGTGGAGACTAAAAATTCGTGCTCTATGGGTATTGAGAGGAGACAATAATATAAAATTCTTTCCTAATTATGCAACAAAGCGCCGCAGGGAGAACTCTATCTGGGATTCAATGAAAGCCATGTTCATGTAATGCAAATAGATAAACCACCAGAGAAACTAGGACAGTACTTTGACTAGATTTCCTGAGGCCAATATTGATCTTACTTTCTCCTGCTCAACCTTATTCCTTCTCAAAACAAAGAAAGGATGACTTTGATCGATTTTTACCTTCCTTGATCCCTTATCAAAATAAGTGAACATATATTTGTATTTTGTGGTTAGTAACAGTCTTTGATTTTTATTAGAATGGATACTTATAATTTCTAAGAGGCTGAATTTTTTCAAAGAGTGATTTATGTTGAACTTTCTATGCTAACAGGGTCTAGGAAACGTTCTTGATCCTGATAGTGATTTACTTTGTGTGGGTTTTTCCATTTGAGATTGGATTTATTAAGGAGCAAAAACGAGGGTTTCATCATTTGAGTTTGGGTTCATTGAGGAGTAGAATGGAGGCTTATTTCTTGTAGACCTAATTGTTGGAAATAATACTGGGGGGGGGGGGGGGGGGGGTGAATCAGTATTATCAAATCAATAATTTTTCATTTCCATATTCATATATGCTACTTCAGTTAACAAAACTCATATGTACACGCATCTGTGTTTAATGTAACTAGCGTATATCCAGCAAACTTATGATTAGGTTAATTCATCATATGTGGATCTTTAATCAGTGCATCAGAACTTCATTAACCATATAAACAGTAACTAGGTGCAGTAAAAATAGAACAAATCATCACACATAAGAAGCACACATGAACACCAAGACATAAGGTGGAAACCCAATGTGGGTGAAAACCATCTGCTGTAATCATCTCTGTCTTCTTTTAATAATAAGAATATTCTGTCTACGATTTTGTACTGTTGCAGTCTTATACCAGTACGAAGGCTTCTACCTGCAGACGGCTACAACCTTCGCTCGTTCTCCTGCTTCCTCTGGAAGGGATCTACAACCCCTGTCACACGGAATGAGTCGATCTTGCGGACAAGATAGACCTTCCTAGAATCTAACGATATCTAGTGACAAGCAAGCCAATCAAAAACTATCTTTCTCTAAATATGCAATATATAAACAAAGGCAAACAAGTGTTTTAGGCCTACCTTGGGTCCAATGCAAGTTCGTGGAAGCCTCACTTCTTTGATCCAAATGAGCTCCCTTATCGAGAATCTACAAACACAAACAAGCAAACAAATTAAATAGCACCTGAAAAGCCAATATCATAAAGCATACTTAACATGATGATCAAGGAATTCATGAAACAAATGACATAAGAAAATTTGTTGAGAAAAATGAATCTGATTGTATTAATTCAAATCAAAGAAGAACTTTACAACCTATGCCTTGATGTTGTACAAGCTCCTCCCAAGGTCCAATAAGAAGTCTCCTCTACTTTGACAAGTTTCACTCTCTTCCCAATGAAGCCAAAAAGGTATGTGATCTCTCCTCTCAAGCTTAACTAGGAAGTCTCAATTCCACCAGCATTTATCCTCAAAAATGTTCAGCTTCTAACCTCCCTACCAACCAGCCCAATTACTTAATTTATAGTGTAATGGAGGGAAGTTACTAGGTCCTCCTTCAAAGGGATAAAGCCCTCCTTCAAAGGGATAGCTCCTCTCATCAAGGGATTATCTCCTTCTCTTTTGGGATGCATGAACCACCTAAGAGTGAACAATCCATGTCACAATTCCTTCTAGAATCATCTAGAATTAACCCAAAGTGAGTTTTTTAGAATAAACTTGCGCCTTTTTGACTTTCACAGGGGTCCGCACCCACTCCTTTAGGGACAGAGCGGGCAGGTCCGCAGGTAATGTGAACAGGGGGTGCGGGACCGTAGGCAACAGTGAGAGAAAGTGCGGAACCAGAGCTTTGTTGATTATCAATGTCTTTCTCTCATTTTCAAAGCTTGACTTGAAGAGCTGAGGTCTGAGACTTGCTTAGGAGGACAGTAGAAGTGATGATAGAGTCATACTGACTGCAAATAGTCATGGTGATGATATTTTTATGTAACAGATTGCCCCCTAAAGTGCGAAGTTTGTAGTAGATGAGGATTTCATTTATCATCTAGGAAGAGTGAAGTACTTTATCATTTCGAGGATCATCTTGTGGAGGTCCCGGTCGGAACCTGTAAAAACATTCAATGCAAAATATATATATGAGATCATATCATCGCTGAGGTAGGCATTCCCATACTCAGATCACAACTGACTAGAAAACTAACTACTGCTCTGATATAGGAATGATCTTGTAATATATCACAAGTATAGACACATGTAGACACAGTATGGACGCAGCCATCTGTCTATGAATAGTCCACAATATAATGAATACAAAATTCCTCGCAGCCTGGATTGCGGAAACTAGATCCAGGGTCTTCATTTCTACTTCCCGAAACAGTATGATTCTATCCATGCGAATGAATGTGTTGGAGTCGAACATGGTAGAAACCACTTGATTACCAGTCAATGATGTAAATTGTTAACAAGTGTGAGAGAAACCACAAGTAATGTCAATGGCTCTCAAAGTACTCAGTACAATCCATGAAATGTGAATAAATGTGTTGATGTCGAACATGTCACGAAGTCCTTTGATCGAAGTTCATTGATGCAACCTATCATCGAAGGCGAGAAACCTGCCATTGAGGCATGCAGATCTCAAGGTACTGACGATTTCTAGATCATCTTTCTAGATAATGAGCTGAAGTCGATAGAAAGCGATCCGTCGTAGGCAAGCCCACAACATGAAATCATAGATCAAGTTGAAGAAATTTAGTTTCAAGGACTGACTCAGGGATGGTCAAGATGGATGACAGATAATTTGCAAATGAATGGCTTATTGGCACTGACCTCTTGAACACATAAAGACACAGCAGATGGTTTGGTGACAATTGACCCAAAGTTAATACCCAGAAACCGACTGAAGACTTTCAATGTGGTTTGATCAACTGTTAGGCAAAGGATTTCCCAACCCAGGTGAATAAAAGTGTCATGTTCAAGAGTGGTTACAAAGTATGACAAACAGGCTCATTTTTCTCTCTTTTCCCCCACCATTTCTGGCAAGTACCTCTTTATTTTTGACAAGCTTGAGGAGGATAACATTTGCTTGATTATAAGCTCATCCTTCGAATGAGTCCAATTTAGTTTAAATTTGAACCCTAAGAAGGAGTGGTCCATTCCTGTTTGTAATTGAACAGGTCCTTTACTATTAAATTTTAACGAGTCCAGTATAGGAGAAACTCGGTGTTTTTCAATTTTAGAGAGTCTGAAAAAACTTAAGAAGACTCCAGGGTTGACCTTTTTCGTAAATTTGTGTCTCCCAAGCCCGAAAAAGTATATAATAATACTTGAGAGAACCGCTTGATCTTTACGACCAAGGAGTACTTTTCGTAATTAGTGCCCCTGATCCGAAAAATTAAAAAAGCGATCAATGACACGTCATTTTATAACTAATATCGAATTTGAAACGACAAAAATTCAGCAATCTTTTCATGTTTTTACTGTCAGAAAAAGAGTTGTAAGTGGACCATCTTTTTAGTTCCATTTTAACGAGTTTAAAAAGAAAAACTCGGCAATCTTTTCATGTTTTAGGAGTCAGAAAAGAGCTTAAAGGTGACTCTAATGTTTTTTCGTCGAAAATGACCGATTTCGCCTGAAAAATCTGTTATCCTGAACAAAAACTCAAACATTACTCATACCTGTTTAAAATGGATAAGAATGCTACAAAAGTTACCTTTCTAAAGTGAAACATAAACAAATTTACAATTCATTTATTCAAAAAACTTATAAAAAGGTCTTTTGTCAATTCATTTTTATCGTTTGAGATTTGGGTGAGAAAATAGTGCTTTTGGTAAGAAACTTCCCATGAAGATTGCAGAAAATCCATCCGTCGGAATCGAGCGCCGTCTCCTCCAGGTAATCCACATCATCTTACTCTTCAATTTTATCTGTTTCAAATCGTTTTTTAGGGTTTTATTTCGTTTTTTAGAGGGTTTTTAGGCTAGAAACCCGCATGGGGGCCCGCAGGCATAACACAGGCAGCCCGCGGGCCTCGACTTTTTCTCAATGGGGAAAAAGTCAGGGGTCCGCACCCGCCGTGAAGGCAAGCTGTGGACCCATGCATTGTCTCTAACAGAGAGGGTGCGGTCCCCACAGCAAGGGTTTTTAACCCTAAATTTCTCAAAATTTACCCAAACAATTCAATTTTTTGCATTCTAACTCGCCTTTTTGTTGGATGTAGAGTATACATCATGCTTGATTGGCAAGAATGGAAGCATGATGACATAGATCTTGCCGCATTAAATCACCAACCTTCGATCGATGCATTGAAGGCATGCAGCTTGTACAAATTCTAGGCCATACCTGGCATGAGGGCCTAGGTGGACTTCTTGCAGTGGCTGGTAGACAGATGGAGCATACAGGACTAGTGCTTCTTCATTGGTGGCCACCAGCTCGAAATGGAGCCGGCAGACATATACTTTTTGACTGGTTTTCCTAAGAGAGGCAAAGACTTGACTCTATTCAGGACTAGGCCAGGTGGCCAGTCTGTCGATAGCCTCCGGCTAGAGTTCTGCAATAACCAGACTGGAGACAAAGTGTTGGCATTATGATTCAAGTGTTGTCCTTGATGGAAACTCACTCAGAGGTTGGTACAGATGCTCAGAAGTTGGTACAGGAGATGGCAACTTAATCAGAAGACAGATCCTAGTACAGCTTGCCAAGGAAGTTCATACACGCAGGTTTGTTAAGACCAAGTCGCGTGTACACGCAGGTTGGCTTCAGAAAAAGCGCGTGTATGTGGAAAAGTACCTTTGGTCCATGGCGGTTAGTCCTTGGAAGTTGTGCCTATGGTTTCGGACCATTATGTCTCGACGGACGTGTTGATCCCTAGTTTCGAGGTTGATGGTATTGTGTTTCTATGGTTTTGGCTCTTGGTATTGAACAAGGCCTAAGGCTATATAAGGAGAAGATCACTAGGCAAAGGGGCATGGATTGTGGGTGTCTGACGCAGTGAGAAGATCTGGTATTGCTGGTTATCTGTTCGGGACGCTTGGCAAGGGTCGGATCTGACAGCAAAGGCAGAAGTAATCATTTCTAGATCTGCACGCGGGTTGCCTTTGGAGAAAGCGCGTATACACGCGGTTTTGGTACAGTGAAGTAGCGTATGCATGATAAGTGTTAATATTTCAGGTTGCTGCTGATTCTGGTGGTTGTTGCAGAATTCTAGATTCTGGTTTGGGTTCTGTGTTCTTGATGACAGGGTTTCAGTGATTCGGTATTGGGTTGTTTAATGAATTATGATGCAAGTATAAGTTGATGACTGTATTGCGGTAATGTTTGCTTTGTACTCTTGGATCCAGTATGAAAATGTATGAAACGTGGTCCCTGAAGGTTGTAGGGTCAGCACCTACGTACTAGTAAATGGATCAGCTAGTACAAGAGCTGAGAGGGTTGTAGCTCCCTTCCAAAAGTAGTTGGAAAACGAGAGAGGGTTGTAGCCCTCTGCAGGTTGTAGCCTGCGTGCTGGTAAAGGACTGCACCAGTACATTGTAAAAGAAGTTTCTCATTAAAGAAGAAAGAGACAAATTGCAGCAGGTGGTTTTCACCCACATTGGGTTTCCACCTTATATCATGGTGTTCATGTGTGTGGCTTTTGTGTGATGATCTATTCTGTTATACTGCACCTGTTTACTGTTAATATGCTTAATAATATCCTGATGCATTTACTGAAGATAAGATTAACTGAATCATAAGATCTCTGCATATACGCTAGTTGCTTTAGACACAGTCGCGTGTACACGCGGGTTCACTTAACTGAAGTCGCGTATATGTTTCTGAGTATGAAATTGAAAAGTTTTATCTGATCTGATAATACTGATTCACCCCCCCCTCTCAGTATTATTTCCAACAATTGGTATCAGAGTAGGTCCTTCAAAGAAAGCTTGATCGCTTGAAGGAAAAGATCCATCAAATGGCTAATCCAGAAAGAGAGGCACACATCAGGCCACCAGTCTTTGACGGGAACAATTTTACTCACTGGAAGATAAGAACCACTGCATATCTACAGTCGCTTGGAGCAGAAGTTTGGGGAATCGTAGAAGGAGGATACAAATTCCCATCAGCAACTCCTACAGATCCAGCAGAGAAAAAGCAATATGAGCTCAATGCCAAAGTAGTTACTGTCCTATTGAGTACTTTGACTCAATCAGAATTTATGAAGATCATGCATCTCAAATCAGCTAAGGAAATATGGGACAAAATCGTTACAAGCTACGAAGGAGATGATCAGGTAAAAATAGCAAAGCTTCAAACTCTCAGAATCCGATATGAAACTCTTAAGATGCGAAGTAATGAAAGCGTAGCTAATTATTTCCTGCGTATGGATGAGATTGTGAATTGTATGAGGGATCTGGGTGAAGAATTTGAGGAAGTTGTCTTAGTTCAAAAGGTTTTGAGATCTCTGTCTACTAAATTTGATTCTAAAGTATCTGCCATAGAAGAAAAGGAGAATGTGCGGAAAATTACCATGTCACAGCTTCACGGGATCTTAACTGCTTTTGAAATGCGACAAGAGGTACCACCAGAGGCCGCATTCGAAGTGTCAGAGGAAGAAGATGAGGTAAATTTTGTCAAGAATCTTGAACGGGGATCTGGACGGTTCAAAGATAAGCTACCTTTCAAATGTTTTCTATGTGGTAGAGTTGGTCACTATGCTGCTAGATGTCCTCATAACAAAGAAAAGATATACGAAGAAGATGGTAGAAGCTATTATACCCATATTAAAAGTTCATTAAATGATAGTGAGGATATTAGAAGTCTCATGGCACATAAGAAGAAGAATGCTTCATCCAATAATAGCGAGGATATTAAAAGTCTCATGGCACATGAAGAGACGAATGCAGAAACTGAAGAAGTTGCCAAACTAAAAGAACTACTGGAGACAGAAACCAGGGTAAGGGAGAAATTGCAGGATATAGCAAAAGATCAGAGCACAACTATTCAGAGACTTGAATCAAAGATCCTCTCTCTAAAAGAAGATCTTGAAGATCAAGAACATGAAGTGATCAAACTAAAGCGACAAGTGGAAGAAGGGAGAAAAGTTGAAGAAGACCTAAGGAAGAAGTATCTGAAAAAGGAAGAACAACATCAAGTTGAGGTAAATATCTTGAAAGGTAAACTAGAAGAAAAGGATAAGCTTTTACGATTTCAAGATAGTTCTAAAGTCTTGGATGATATTCTTAATAGTCAAAGATCTCCTGCTATCAAGACTGGTCTTGGTTTTCATGAATATGTTGAAGGTGAATCTAGTTCACAAGGTGAGACAAGAAACTCTAATGAGAAATCTGAAATGCTCAAGGAACAACCAAGGAAAGAAATTCCTCAAGGAAGATCCTTTACTCCTAACTATGGACGTGATAGACGATTATTTCCTCCGCTGAATAATGTTGAATGTTATGTATGTCATAATCTTGGACATGTTGCAGCCAGATGCAGAAGTAGAATGGTTCAAGAAAGATCATCGCATCCCAGGTACTTCAGAGGGTATTGCTTTGCCTGCAATGCATATGGACACAAAGCAATTGATTGTGATAGAAGGAACATGAAAAATATAAGGTGCTATACATGCAACAACTATGGGCATAAAGCAAGGGAATGCAGGAGCAGATTTCAAAATTCAAGACAAAAGGACCATACATCATCACAGTTGCAGGAATTGAAGAAGACAGAAACAGAAAGGTGTGGGATAACTCAGTCAGCTGACATAACAGACACAGAGGAATCTGAAAGTGAAATTCAGTATTCCATCCTGCATACGCTTATATAATGAAGACAAGTCGCGTATATACGCGAGTTACAGGCTGCAAAGTCGCGTATATGGAGAAAGGGCAGCAGAACAGACCCAGGTTCAGTCATGGTTGGCTCAGGCTCAGGGGGAGCAGAACAGACTCAGGAAATGGTTCAGACATGGTTGGCTTACACTCAGGGGGAGAATATTCTTCAAATAATGCATTGTTGGCATTATGGTTAGAAGGTGTTGATAAAGTCTATGAAGCTAAATGATACATCTTACTGTTTAGGAATGGTATTGCAGGCTGATGCTTATGGTACAGATCATGATGCTGTTGGTGGCTTTCATAAGTCTTTGTCTAGATATTTCATCACTATGTCATGTATCTCTTTTATGATGTCAAGGTCATGTAACGGCCTATGTTGGTTTCCCCACTATGCCTGGGATGAATGATGAAATGTTCATGTATTATCATGTATCTTCACATGGTTAGGTGGATGAGTCAATATTGGTATATCCCCACTAGGTTGGGTGATGAATGTATGTTGAGTCTTTTGGTGATAGGAAGGTCTTCTATGATGTATAAGCCTTTGTTCTTCTTGAAGAACATCTTTTGCAGATCTTGCCTACAGTCAAGGGGAGCATGAACAGCACAATTCAGCAAGAGCAGATTGGTACACCTTGGCATACACAAAGGGGGAGCACATTTGGAGATTTCAGCATGTACTCAGGGGGAGTATGGACAGCAGTATGGACAGGAGAGGGTATACCAAAGAAGAGAATATCTTGGTCCACCCTTTGCCCTTGATGTCAAAGGGGGAGAGTGACTTGGTGTGGTGGTTGCCATCAAGTCCAAAGGGGGAGATTGTTGGCATTATGATTCAAGTGTTGTCCTTGATGGCAACTCACTCAGAGGTTGGTACAGATGCTCAGAAGTTGGTACAGGAGATGGCAACTTAATCAGAAGACAGATCCTAGTACAGCTTGCCAAGGAAGTTCATACACGCAGGTTTGTTAAGACCAAGTCGCGTGTACACGCAGGTTGGCTTCAGAAAAAGCGCGTGTATGTGGAAAAGTACCTTTGGTCCATGGCGGTTAGTCCTTGGAAGTTGTGCCTATGGTTTCGGACCATTATGTCTCGACGGACGTGTTGATCCCTAGTTTCGAGGTTGATGGTATTGTGTTTCTATGGTTTTGGCTCTTGGTATTGAACAAGGCCTAAGGCTATATAAGGAGAAGATCACTAGGCAAAGGGGCATGGATTGTGGGTGTCTGACGCAGTGAGAAGATCTGGTATTGCTGGTTATCTGTTCGGGACGCTTGGCAAGGGTCGGATCTGACAGCAAAGGCAGAAGTAATCATTTCTAGATCTGCACGCGGGTTGCCTTTGGAGAAAGCGCGTATACACGCGGTTTTGGTACAGTGAAGTAGCGTATGCATGATAAGTGTTAATATTTCAGGTTGCTGCTGATTCTGGTGGTTGTTGCAGAATTCTAGATTCTGGTTTGGGTTCTGTGTTCTTGATGACAGGGTTTCAGTGATTCGGTATTGGGTTGTTTAATGAATTATGATGCAAGTATAAGTTGATGACTGTATTGCGGTAATGTTTGCTTTGTACTCTTGGATCCAGTATGAAAATGTATGAAACGTGGTCCCTGAAGGTTGTAGGGTCAGCACCTACGTACTAGTAAATGGATCAGCTAGTACAAGAGCTGAGAGGGTTGTAGCTCCCTTCCAAAAGTAGTTGGAAAACGAGAGAGGGTTGTAGCCCTCTGCAGGTTGTAGCCTGCGTGCTGGTAAAGGACTGCACCAGTACATTGTAAAAGAAGTTTCTCATTAAAGAAGAAAGAGACAAATTGCAGCAGGTGGTTTTCACCCACATTGGGTTTCCACCTTATATCATGGTGTTCATGTGTGTGGCTTTTGTGTGATGATCTATTCTGTTATACTGCACCTGTTTACTGTTAATATGCTTAATAATATCCTGATGCATTTACTGAAGATAAGATTAACTGAATCATAAGATCTCTGCATATACGCTAGTTGCTTTAGACACATCGCGTGTACACGCGGGTTCACTTAACTGAAGTCGCGTATATGTTTCTGAGTATGAAATTGAAAAGTTTTATCTGATCTGATAATACTGATTCACCCCCCCCTCTCAGTATTATTTCCAACACAAAGGGATAGACATTAAAACCATATCCCGTCCTGAACTCATGGTGATCGTGTTTACTGTTACCAGGCTTTGCGAGAGCACCGCACTACATATAGCCACCGGATCCTAGATGCGGATGGCAGTTGACTGCTTTCGAGGCACCATCTTCAACTGGTGCGATGCTATGTTGGCTAATGTAAAAGGCCAACTAACCAGAGCCAAGAACAGAAAACTGAAGACCTTTGGATATGGTGCTTTAGTTGTGAGCTTTGGTCTGGAGAGGGTCCCAATGTTGGTCCCGCGGCACCTTACTGTTGGAGGTGGACTTCCTCGAGAGCCCAAACTGATGCGATGGGTTGCAGTTATGGCCTGTCATCCTTATGAGGGGACAGAGGTCGTTCCATTCAAACCTGAGTATTTCCATTGGTTGGAAAACCAGGTTTTTGCTATTCAGGACTTCCCTTACGCTGGGGTAGATTTTCGCGGTGACCCAAACATGGCTCTTCCACCAGGAGAGCAATGGGATGACTCAGGTAAAATCATTTTCAACATTTTCCTATTTTAATTTTTTTGTTTTTATCTCATCCCAAAACTGATAGTAAAAGTTTCAAATGCAGATGTGGGTCCACAGCGACCAGCCGCTCTCCGGCCTTACGAGAGGAAACAACCAGCTGCAGCGGCACCAGCCCCACAGGAAGAATCAGCAGAGACCTTGGCTAAATTGGAGAACCATCTAGAGCGTTTGACAGGGGACATTCCAGAGACCGGCATAGATGACATTCCTCGTCGACTACAGCGCTATGTGATTGGGGTCCCAGGACCTTTTAGGAGGTTCCTTTGTAAGGTGGCCCGTACAGTGGTTTCTTATCGAGATCATCACCAGTGATAGGATGATCGCCTATTGTAGACACATATGACATTTTTGCTTTTTGTACTTATCATTTTTTCCAATCATAAGGTATTTTTCAAGCTATGATCGAGGACGATGTATATTTTGACACACTCCTATATTATACTATATCACTATTATTGGCTTATCTTGTAAAACATATTATGGAATGCTTTTAAATTTACATGTATGATTATTGCAAATGTCTACTTAACGTTCGAGAAGCAATTGCATCTGCTAATGTATTTAAAGATCTTGGAATATGCTGATATTCAATATAATCAAATTCACGTTCCAAGAGACGCACTCTCAAAAATAATCTCAATAGCACTAGATTTCTAATGGCATATACTCTATTAAGCTGTAATACAACGAGTTTAGAATCTAACCTCACTATCAAACTCTGAATCCACAATGAAATAGATTCAGATAATAACTCAATCACTGCACTATACTCAGCAATGTTGTTCGTTGTCTGACCGAGGCTTACCCCATGCATAGATACCAACTCGTTAGAGGGTGAATAGATAACCCAAGCTGCGGAAGAAATGTTCCATGTATTATGACAAGCACCATCAACAAAACCAATGTATGTTTGGAGAGGCATCGACATCTGCAATATCAAGAGTAAAACCAAGATAAGCAGGAATAATGACGAAAAACACTCTCTAAGATAAGCACACTTTTTAAACTAAAACACACCAGCTAGAAAGAAAACTAAACTAACTAAAAATCTCCACACCCATTGACACCAACTAGAAAGAAAACTAACCTAACTAAAAATCTCCACACCCATTTTTTAAGCATAATACCACTTTAGGTAAAGACCATTTCTGGGTTTACCTAAAGAGTCCCCATCAAAGTTTACCAATTCATAGGCCCCTTTTGCTAGCTTTCGCTTGACAACATAGGGACCATGCCACATAGGAACGAATTTTCCAGCGCCTAATTTATCATTAGCTTGATCGTACAATAAGACTAGGTCTCCTTCCGAAAAATTTTGAGGGGTCACATTTCGATCATACTGAGCTTTAATACATTTTGCATGAGTTTCGATCGCTAATGCGGCATCACGTCGATTCTCATCTAGTTGAGCCAAGTATAACAAATGTTTTTCCTCTTCGGAAGTGTCTGGAAGTAACTCAATAGCCATTTGCAATGACGGTATTTCGTATTCAATGGGTAACACAACTTCCAGACCATAAACTAGTTGGAAAGGAATGAACCCTGTTGATGTTTTTACTGAGGTTCGATACGCCGAAAGCGCTGAAAATAGCATGTTATGTCAATTTGACCGATGAATCCCAATGATTCGTTGGATCATGATGACTAAAACTTTGTTGATGGATTCAACCAGACCATTAGCTTGTGGATAATAAGGAGTTGAACTATCATGACACAAGCCAAGCTGACCTGTAAGTTCAGTCATCATAACGTTTCGAAAATGACACCCATGATCAGTGATAATCACTTGTGGAACACCAAACATAGCAATTATATGATTGAACACGAAAATCGCAGTTGTTTTGCCATCTTCCTCAAATGTAGGCATCGCCGCGGCCCACTTTGTAAAATAATCTACCGCAAGGATGATATACGCATGCCCCCCGGCCGAGTGAGGGTTACATGTAATAAAATCGATACCCCATTTGGAAAAAGGACCAACGGAAATTATAGGGTGAAGAGGAGCAGGTGGAGCGCGCATCTTTCGATAAAAAATTTGGCAGTTGTGGCATTTTCGGACCGCGTTAATACAATCTTTAAACAAAGACGGCCAGAAGTAGCCAGCGCGCAATATCTTTTGGGCTATGGCATACCCAGACATATGACCGCCACACACTCCAGAGTGACAGTCATTTAGAACCCTTTCAGCTTCCTCGTGAGTTAAACAACGTTGAAAAACAAAGTCCGCCCCACGGCGATAAAGAGTATCTCCAATAATTCTGAATTGTTGGGACTAGAATCATATTTTTCGACTTTCTGACCTTGAAATTTCTGGCCGAAAGGATTGGGTCTGGAGATAAACGATGATATCCCGATACCACGGATCTAAAGTGCTGATTAGAAACAAGGATTCGTCCGCAATGGGCTCCTCCGCCACAGTTTCCGTGTCAGCATGCGGGAAGTCACACATTAACTCCGCAAAAACTAAAGATTTCTTCGACTTAGACTTTTCAAATTCCAAGTCAAACTCGTGCAGGATCACAATCCATTTGGAGTACTTGCCCCCTAGCAATCGCTTGGTCAAAATATAGATCATAAGGTTGCAATCAGAAATTACTATAGTTTTACGTAGTAAAATGTAATGACGAAAATGTTGGACAGCTTGAACAGCTGCCAATGCCAATTTCTCCACATGTGAGTATTTTAGCTCAATTGGATTTAAAGTTCGAATAAGGTAATATATCACATGTTCAGTACCGAATTCATCTTCCTGAACTAACACCATTCCAATGGTGGAATGGGAAGCGGTGAGATACAAGAAGTAGTCCTGGTTGTAGTTGGGCGGATGCAATAACAGTGCATGGGTCAATGCGTGTTTTAGTGCATCAAAAGATTTCTGAGCTATCTCATCCCAATAGAATGGAGTATTCTGTTTCAACAACTAGGTAAAACCCTTTGTAACCTCGGCATAGTTAGGAATGAATCGTTGTAAAAAGTTTGCTTTCCCTTGCAAACTTTGGAGTTGTCAAAGACTCGAAGGAGGAGGCAATTTGACAATAGCTTCAACCTTCAAGGGATCAACGCGAATGCCAGCTTTCGAAACAACAAACCCCAGTAACTGACCCGTTTCTATACAGAAAACACACTTGTGTGGATTCAACCTAATCCGATAATGCCTACACCTCATAAAGATTGCTCGTAAATGGATGAGATGATCAGCTCGATGTAATGAATGAGCAGGCAAATCATCGAGATAGGGTTGCAAAATGTGCTTGATGTCATGAAACGCATAAGACATAGCCCTTTGAAAAGTTGCCCCGGCATTCTTGAGCCCAAAAGGTAATTTGCAATAAGCGAATGTCCCCCATGGACAAATGAAAGTCGTTTTTGGTTGATCGGCAGGTAGAATATTGATTTGATCGTATCTGGAAAAACCATCCATGAAGGAGAATATTTCGCTGCCGGCACAATCATCAATGATTTGATCGATATAGGGAGTTGGGTAATTGTCCTTTGGACAGGCTCGATTAATATCCCTATAATCGATACATATTCTTATTGTCCCTTGCTTTTTGTTAACATGAACAATATTCGATACCCAATCTGTTAACGGAATCGGATAAATGAAACCTGCTTTGAGTAATTTTTCAACTTCTGCTTTAATAGCAGCAGCTTTTCTCGGGTGAATTTGACGCAAACGTTGCTAGACGGGTTTAGCGTCCGGGTAAGTTTTGATTTCATGAAAAACAATTGCGGGGTCAATTCCTGGCATTTCCTCATATGACCAAGCAAACACGTCATGGAATTCTTGAAATAGGGCCTTATATATTTGAATTTCATCTTCTGTACACGAGGCACCTATATGAATGTTTTCAACAATTCCAGGCTTAACCGAAATATCAATAGGAATAGTTCGAGAAATGTTTCCCAAATTTAACTCGGAATCAGGATTTTTCATTGGATTTTGAGGTTCCTTGACATATTCAGTCGTAAAAATTGATGAGAAATCATTTTCAAAACGATCATTCTCGGGTAAAAACGAAGATCTGTGATGAAGATCTTCCCATGGTAAATCATCGACACATAGGATTTCACGAATTTGCTCATCAGAGTGAACAAGTTCGGAAAACATTGTTGAATCCGAGTTTGATGTGAAAAGTGATTCCTCATGGACCACATTCATTAAGTCAATTTTGGTTGAAGATGGGTGGGAAACGACTGCACGGCCTGATACGCAATTTCATATGAACTCAAAGGCATAACATCACCAAATGAGTCTATCTCGTATTCAGAAGGTACGATCCAAGGATCATCATAAACAATGGTGTCTGATGAAATCATATGAATGGTTGCAAAAGAAGATGATGCGTTGATAGGAGGAAAAGGAAAAGTTCCCAGTAAACCAGCATCTTTAACTAGTCCTACTCCAACATCCTTATATGGGATAGTCGTTTTACCGACATCCTGAATGCTTTCAGAAAGGGCTGGGTCGGACGAAAAGTAAGCCAGCTGGTCTATTATTACGATCTTTCCATTATGAGGAAACTTTATAACCCGAAAGACCGATGAAACGACAGCTGTCATAGCGTAAGACCAACTACGACCCAAGAGAAGGTTGTAATCTAGAGGGGCATCAACCACCTCCACATCTAGATTAACAGTTTTGCCTTCAACCCCTATAGGTAAATCCTGTAGAATGCCAAAGGGATGAACCCACGGCCATCAAAGGCCTTTAGAATCATCGGGGATTGATTTAGCGAAGGAGAACCAAGCGACCTCCAACACTGTATCGACATAATACACGTTGAGGCTCCCTCATCAATCACAGTCCTATGAATAGGTCTGTTTTTGACTAACACTGGGATTTGGAAAGCCATTTGATGAGGTAAGCATGGTGTACTATTTTCTAGATCGAAAATTATAAGGTTCGAGTCCTGAACGTCAACGGCTCCTATAGCCGACAAAATTAATTTAAGCTGTGCTGGACATGATTGCAGCACTTCCAATGTCGACATTGCTGAAGGTGAAACAGCTAAATCTTCAACAATGTTATAGTTCTGAGCCGCTCTCGCATGTGGATTGAAAGCTGACTTTCGAAGTATACCCTTGGCGGGCGGTTTGATTACTAAGTCTGGATTAGGTTTCTCGATCTGTAGCGGATCGGAACCGGGAGCTGAGGTTGATGGGTTAGAATGAGAAGATTCTGCTTCTTTACCATCAACAGGACTTTTACTACCATAATCATGCGATCGAGTCGCAATCCTAACATGGGACATCATCAGTATGGGTTCTTCATTGGCATTTGAGGAAGAACCTATCATCTTACTGTCTTGACTTGGAAAAGGATCCTTCAAAACAGCAGGCGTTTGGGAACCTTTGACAATTTTCGCAACCTCTGCACGATGAGGGCAGTCTCTTGTAAAATGCTCTTCATCACAAATGAGACAAGGATAACGAGGTTTGTGTTTCTCATCATTTGGTTCCACTTTTTCTGATTTCTCTTTCGAATTTTTATCTGTTTTATTTTTCTTCTTCCCTTTCTTCTTACCACCAGATTTTGATTTGGCTGTAGATGACTCTACAACATGAATATCGGCGGAAATCTCCGCGGAAGAATCTCTTGTCGGGGAATCTGGCAAGGTTATGATAGGAGAAGAATTCTTGGAAGACTTCTTCTTACTTTTGGTATTAACCGTACCAATCATACCGTCAGCGGCATGAGACCCTGAAGGAGCTGCAGCTATTTGATTTTGCTTAGGATGATCGAGGATTTTCTCGTGTAACGTACTTGACTGAGTATAAACTAAGTCAAGGTATTGTGATTGAGCAATCACTTGCTCCTCAGTAACGAATCTGGCCTTAGCTACATCCTCAGTGATATTTGGCAGTAAAGATTTTACAAACCGTTCAACTAAGATTTGATCCAGAATAAAAACCTTCACTAAACGCCGTCGACATCTCCATTCATGAATGTGATCTGAAATGTAAGTGGATGTCGACTACTTTAACGAAGTTAATAATTTCGTGCCATTGTCATATCTGACTGGCAGCTGAAAATGAGTTAAAAACAAAGTAGCTAACTGACTAAAACTATAAAAAGTGGCTCGCGGTAACTCAATGTACCACTTGGCCGCAAGACCAATTAGAGTGCGCTGGAAAAGCCTTAAACGGATTGAATCATCTGAAATGGAATTAGACGCACACCAGAGGTGATAAGTCATCACATGGTTCGACAGGTCCTCTCCTGATTTGCCTTCAAACTTAGAAATATCACTAAGCAACTTATGCGGCATTGGCGGCCAAAACGGAAGATAGTTAATGGGATCGTTCGTTAGGCGCGACAAGTCAGGCAAGTCCAAAGTTGCAATAAATGGTAACTGACAATTAGGGTCCCTAAAACTCTGGGTCATGAGACCAGCCCTAGGAGGAGGATATCCAGGATAACTAGGAATTGGAATTGCATTTGGGATATTGTATCCTCCCGGAAAACCAGGACTAACCAGACCACACTGGGGTTGTTGAGGTTGTTGATATGTATACCCAGGGTACGGTTGATACTAATAGACTGGCTGTTGCACAGCAGGACCGAATTGGTACTGTCCCTGGTACGGTTGATAAGTAAATTGTGGTTGACTTGTGACAACCATACTTGAACCAGGTTGTCCTACAGGCATCTGAACTGAAGTTTGAATTGTGGATCCAGACTGAGGTAAAGATGTCTGAGGAGTTGATACAGGAACAGTAGAAACCGGAGCTGTCGATACTCCAGAAGTAGGTGGGGTAGATTGAACAGATGCTGTAGCAGTCACAACAGCCGTTGAGGTGGAGTACGAGGCGTACTAGGTCCAGGCTGAGAAACCACAGAAGGTACAGAAGTTTGAATAGTTGACTGGACAGGTTGCTAGGGTGAACTAGAAACTAAGGGTTGTCCAGTTTGAGATGACAACTGTACATTCGATTGCAAGACCTGTTACACAAAAATATCGTCACCATGATTATTTGCAGTCAGTATGGGTCTATCATCACTTGTACTATCCTCCTAAGCAAGTCTTAGACCTCAGCTCTTCAATTCAAGCTTTGAAAATGAGAGAAAGACATTGAAAATCAACAAAGCTCTGGTTTCGCACTTTCTCTCACTGTTGCCTGCGGTCCCACACCCCCTGTTCACATTACCTGCAGACCTGCCCACTCTGTCCCTAAAGGACTGGGTGTGGACCCCTGTGAAAGTCAAAAAGGCGCAAGTTTATTCTAAAAAACACACTTTGGGTTAATTCTAGATGATTCTAGAAGGAATTTTGACATGGATTGTTCGCTCTTAGGTGGTTCATGCATCCCAAAATAGAAGGAGCTAATCCCTTGATGAGAGGATCTATCCCTTTGAAGGAGGGCTTTATCCCTTTGAAGGAGGACCTAGTAACTTCCCTCCATTGCACTATAAATTAAGGCATTGGGTTGGTTGCTAAGGAGGTTAGAAGCTGAACATTTTTTAGGGTAAATGTTGGTGGAATTGAGACTTCCTAGTTAAGCTTGAGAGGAGAGACCACATACCTTTTTGGCTTCATTGGGAAGAGAGTGAAACTTGTCAAAGTAGAGGAGACTTCTTGTTGGACCCTGGGAGGAGCTTCTACAACATCAAGGCATAGGTTGTAAAGTTCTTCTTTGATTTGAATTAATACAATCAGATTCATTTTTCTCAACAAATTGTCTTATGTCATTTGTTTCATGAATTCCTTGATCATCATGTTAAGTATGCTTTATGATATTGGCTTTTCAGGTGCTATTTAATTTTTTTTCTTGTTTGTGTTTGCAGATTCGCAATAAGGGAGCTCATTTGGATCAAAGGAGCGAGGCTTCCACAAACTTGCATTGGACCCAAGGTAGGCCTAAAACACTTGTTTTCCTTTGTTTATATATTGCATATTTAGAGAAAGATAGTTTTTTATTGGCTTGCTTGTCACTAGATATCGTTAGATTCTAGGAAGGTCTATCTTGTCTGCAAGATCGACTCATTCCGTGTTCATTCCGGGGTACAGACCCATAACAGGTTGAGAATATTGAGGACCATAACCGGGTTGAGGGTAGGGTTGATAATTCAATGGTACATTTCCAGATCCTTGAACATATGATTGACCGGAAGGTAGTTGCAAACCTTGGTTCGAGTACTGACCTTGGGGTTGATAACCCTGAGGCACGTACTGATACTTGGGTTGACCTTGAGGTACATATTGATACTGGGGTTGACCTTGAGGTAAATATTGAGTCTGGGGTTGACCTTGAGGAACGTACTGTCCCATAGGTATGTACTGTCCTTGAAGTTGCCCCCTAGGCGCAAATTGGGTACCTTGAGGTTGCCCCCCAGGCGATACTTGAGGATTTTGAGGTTGCGCCCCAGGCGGTAACTGGCCACCTTGAGGTTGAGGATTAGGAATAGTACCTGACATCATGAGAATATCTTCTACACTCAACAGCTTAGTACAATTATTTCCAGTTAATAACCCTTGTTCAATGGGTTGAGGAGACGCTCCCATGAAAGTACCAGAAAGTGACTGATACCCAGAGGGAACAGAAGGATCGTCGTACAAAAAGGATTCTGGAGATTGAGAAAACATGGACGACTGTCTTGACATATTTAACGGAGGATAGTAACCTCTAGGTGTTGGGTGATAAGGAATACGAGGTGGTGCAAAACTTAGTCCCGGGTTTTCCAAAAAGTTAGTCAATGAAAGATACCAAGCACTCCTCCTAGGTGGATTGTAAAAGATTGATTCACGCTCCCTAAGTTTGATAACAGGTTGATTTTCAGGGATAGGGATGCCTACTTCTTCTTCCAGAGTAGCAAGTTCTTCAATAGCTATAAGTCTAGAAGGAAGACTTTGGGTAATTATTCTTTCTACCCTGGGTGAACCAGGACCACTAGAAGTTGGAGAGGTAAATCCCGATGTTGGAGTAGCAGCAAATTCACTTTCGGGTTCAGATATTTCAGGTTCCTCACCTATATCACTAATAGATGAAAAGCTACCAGTAATTTCTGAAACAGACAGAGATTGTGGATTATAATCTACTACTGAAGCTTGAAAATCAGGATGTACCACTAAAGAAGACTCTCCTTTTTCAGGTGACCCAATTCTACTGTCTCTAGGAGTTACGAGGGCTCTTAACCCTTTAGGCTGGCTCGGTGAAAACTCAGGAGGTTGGCCCCGAAGTCTACAGGACCTCCTCGGTAATTCAGCCACGATTAAAAAAATTTAACTACTTCACACACAAACAAAGTAAAATCTCAATGAAAACCACCTAAAGCCTCTAAAGAACCAAACAAATTTGAATCACACGCCTAAAGAATCTAGGGGATCAAACCACACACAAATAGTAACTTTTTGTACTGAAAACACTTGCTGGTGATGAAACCCAACGTCACAGAGTTCAATACAGAAATGGCGGTTGGAACAGTTACCCCGGCAACCTGCTTAATGAATAGACTGGCACAAGTTCCTCCACTAAACCGTCTCGAGTGAAGAGAACCCCCCAGAAAATCCAAGTGAGTCTAGCCGATGTCTGCTCCAGGTACAGTGGGATCTTCCCACCACTGTCACCTTAGGAAGAATCCTATAGAATATGGTCACTAAGGCTACCAACGGAAAAAGATATACCTAGGGGAACAGTCTACGATCTGATACGCACGCAAGGGCAGAGTAACAAGCTCAATCCCCTTGAAGGCTCCTTGACATAATCCAAGGTTTACCAACAAGTGACCCCAGGCTCCTCGACAATGGTTAATCTGAGGTTTACCGTTTTTAATACGTGAATATCTGGCGTTGTTCCCAATGAGGAAGGATTGATTCCCACACTGGTTCGGACACGATCTCGTGCTTCTCCTTTAAGAGGAGCTTTCCCAAAGCATAGATGCAACAATTGGATTTTTCTCCTACCGCAAGATACATCTACTTGTTTGTTTTACTGTCTTGGAGAGTTAATTACTCCCTACTCCAAGACACTAGCCTAAGCTATGTTGGTGTATTAGAGCCCTAGAAATAAAAATATTACTAGATAGATTTTACTTTAAGCGTTAATTTTATTGGTTTTTGTTTAAGTCAAGAGGTGCGGAGATGAAACTTGTGGTGTGAAGACTCGACTCGAAATCACTAAAAAATGCACTTAAGATGATTAAGCAATCTTTTCCCTTCAATGAACTTCTATCTAGGAAAGAGTTTGAGAATGCAAATACTTGTAAACACAAATCTTTCTTAACAAACAAATCAAAAGAAGAGTTTTTTGTCTTTTCCAATGCACTCAAAACGAGACAACTAGTTATTTTCACAAAAATTTCCCTTTTCTTTCAAAACACTCAAATACTACAAAAACAAACTTTTTCCAAAAGATATTTTTTATTTTTTATAAAACACTCAAAACTATGGAAATGACTAATCTTGAGATCTATAAACTATAAAAAACTATTTGAAGTCAAAGCTTACAAGATGTCTTTTTCAAGGATGTTTTACTTAGCTATAAGCAAACTAAGGACTAATTTGTCCAGAATCACAAATCAGTCAAAAAACAACCAATTTTTGTTTTCTTTTCTAAAAATGAAATCCAAACTTTTAACACAAGCCTTTTCGAAGTTTCGTAAAGAGAAAACACAAGGTGGATTCCTCAACAAAGGTAGATTTTGCAAATGGTCAGACTCATAAGAAGGCTAGTAAAAACCAAGGTGATCTGAGGCTTCTACAGCTTCTAAGCTCTGAGCTACTACAAGACCAAAATGAAAAACCAAGCCTGGCAACCAAAACTTCTAGGAATTTCACCTAAAACCCTAACACCAATGGAATTAACCTAAGAAAAGCTTTTGACAAGTTATATGCAGGTCTGGGTAGGGGATAATAACAACTAAACAAAATCTAAGCTGACTAATAGAGAAAATCTTAGGTTTTCCAAAATTTTGACAGGGTCCGCAGGCCCACAGTTCACACAGGTGTGGTACCGCTCTGTGCTAAAAGAAAACATGCGGATAGGTCTGCACTGTGTCGCAAGCCCAGGATGCGGTCCTCTCCCAAATTTATGAAAAACAAAAAATAATCCTAGATCTACTAAATCTACCCAATTCCACACACAACAAACCAAAAACAGAAACAAAAACACAGTTTCTCAAGTCAAAGTAAAAACAAGGAAAAAATCAAGTCCCCAGTATGGTCGCCATTTTGTCACACGGAATGAGTCGATCTTGCGGACAAGATAGACCTTCCTAGAATCTAACGATATCTAGTGACAAGCAAGCCAATCAAAAACTATCTTTCTCTAAATATGCAATATATAAACAAAGGCAAACAAGTGTTTTAGGCCTACCTTGGGTCCAATGCAAGTTTGTGGAAGCCTCACTCCTTTGATCCAAATGAGCTCCCTTATCGTGAATCTGCAAACACAAACAAGCAAACAAATTAAATAGCACCTGAAAAGCCAATATCATAAAGCATACTTAACACGATGATCAAGGAATTCATGAAACAAATGACATAAGACAATTTGTTGAGAAAAATGAATCTGATTGTATTAATTCAAATCAAAGAAGAACTTTACAACCTATGCCTTGATGTTGTACAAGCTCCTCCCAGGGTCCAACAAGAAGTCTCCTCTACTTTGACAAGTTTCACTCTCTTCCCAATGAAGCCAAAAAGGTATGTGATCTCTCCTCTCAAGCTTAACTAGGAAATCTCAATTCCACCAACATTTACCCTAAAAAATGTTCAGCTTCTAACCTCCCTAGCAACCAGCCCAATGCCTTAATTTATAGTGCAATGGAGGGAAGTTACTAGGTCCTCCTTCAAAGGGATAGCTCCTCTCATCAAGGGATTAGCTCCTTCTCTTTTGGGATGCATGAACCACCTAAGAGCGAACAATCCATGTCAAAATTCCTTCTAGAATCATCTAGAATTAACCCAAAGTGAGTTTTTTAGAATAAACTTGCGCCTTTTTACTTTCACAGGGGTCCACACCCAGTCCTTTAGGGACAGAGCGGGCAGGTCCGCAGGTAATGTGAACAGGGGGTGCGGGACCGCAGACAACAGTGAGAGAGTGCGGAACCAGAGCTTTGTTGATTTTCAATGTCTTTCTCTCATTTTCAAAGCTTGACTTGAAGAGCTGAGGTCTAAGACTTGCTTAGGAGGACAGTACAAGTGATGATAAACCCATACTAACTGCAAATAGTCATGGTGACGATATTTTTGTGTAACAACCCCCTAGCTCTTATACTAGCTGATATGTTTACTAGTACGTAGGTGTCGGCCTACAGAAGGCTACAACCTTCTCTTTTCTTCTAGGGACCGTGTTTCATAAATTTTCAAACTAGATCCATCAACAACATCATTCAATCATCAAATATATCTGCATCAACCAATCTCCTTTTGAACCAATCACAACCAAATTAATCAATCACTCTAACAACCCATCAATCTGATCTTTCAGAATGGTGACACCAGAGTACAATAACCAGAACCCAAGCTGGAACCCAAAAACATTGCAACAGTAAATGGAAGCAACTAAAACATATTTTATAAGGTATACGCTACTTCCATGTGTCGAACCTGCGTGCATACGTGCTTTCCTCAAAGCAAACCTGCGTATATGCTGCTTTGATATGTAGAACCAGCATGTATATGCCCCTTTTCTAAAGTGAACCTGCGTACAAATCTATAAATGATGATTTAAACATTACAACTATTCTAGACTTCAGTCATACCCAGATCATATCATTTATAGAATAATATATGCATCAGTATTCAGATCTAGAATATTCATGAGTAAAAACACATAATGATAGTTCATTTTACGCCTTAAGATCCCGATCCATCATTAGATCTAGCTCCTCATCATCTGCTAAGGTTCTTTCTTGGTTCATATCCAGTAATGCATCATAACCCAATAACCTGCATACTAGATCTCACACTTCATCAGATATTCAATGCTTGCACACCTTGGTCTAATGATCCTCCCCTCCTTTTATAGTTTGTAGGCCTTTCTCAATACCATGGACCAAAACCACTTAGGACCAATACCTTGGACCAAATACCTAGGTTCAATACCTTGAACCCGATACCTTGGACCAACACCATGGATCAAAATACCATAGACCAAATACTTCGGACCAAACACTTAGATTTTCAAGGTATACGCGTTTTCCTTTTGTGAAAGTGCGTGTGTACGTATACGTGACTTGTATACAGTGGACTGGCATGTATACGCGGCTTGGTCAATGGTGAACTTGCATATACCTCTCTTTCTTTATTCTGTGTAGTCTGATCTCTAACTATGTGCTATCAACCTGTAGTATTGTGATATGTCTTCTGAGTGAGTTGCTTTCTAAAATAATTCCTTGAAGCTACCTTGCATTTCATCACATTTGTAAACACTCCTGTCATGCATTCTGTCACATCTGATATCTCTTCTGTAGATTCATCTAGTCACCATATACAAGAGAGTTGTTCTGCTACAAGTGGGTTGCCATCAAGTACAACATATACATCATAGTGCCAACACTAATTGTAGACTTTTTCTTTGCATTTTACATTATTATGACCTTATTCATACCTTACCTTAATAGAAGAACATAATTTCTAGTAGACAGACACTAGAGCATTGCTAAAAGAATAGTCGATTTTGCAGTTTCGAATGCCATGAAGAAAATTATGAGTACCTTTTTTCATAGATAAAGTTTGAAACCTGCAATTAATGTAATTCCACTCATTAGAAAACATTATCTCATCATCCTCTTTGGATAACATTGGTAATATTTGTAGATGGTTCCTATTTGATGCCTACTCAACAGTGCCCTTTGAGGTAGATAGAATAATGGTCGAAGGAAGGTTGGTCTTATAATTCTCTTAGTATGTTGCACCTCTAGTATTTTAGGCAAGCCAATGCTATGTTCGTAAGACTAGAGAAGGATACTTGATTCAACTATTTTTGTAGACATTGTTCAAATCTAATTTTTGTAAGTGGACAACAAGAATCCTATTTTGATCATTTTAATTTTGCAACCTTTATTTCAAAGGGGTACACTTATTTGAGTGGGGTATGAGAAAAATTTACTATTATGTTTTATTTTTCCACTACCACATTGTAACAACATATGGTTTTGAAGATTGTGTCAAATTCTTGCTAGAATATGGAGCATACGTCTTTAGCAAGCATATATTCTATCATCCAATGTAGTTGTTGATTTTCCATAGTAAATAGTGTATTATAAATATAAACATTATTTTTGAAAAACGTTTGTACCAATCCACTAGTATAGACTACAAAATGGATAGACAATTTGGCTTTGGTAACCTCTTTTTCTGCTATTTCTTGTTCAATTTGTTCTTACTAGCATCCTAGTCGAGGCTCCTCCATCTATTTTCATGATTTATATGCATGTTCTTTAATCCCTAGTGTGCCCATGGGACATAGTAGGTTGTCTCAATTGATCATCTACCATTTTTCTCATTGACACTTATCCCTTGCTAGTAAATGGGACTAATTAACTTGGATATACATATTGCCTCACTTCATATTTGTGCTCACTTCATAGTAGGGTGCTTTAAACAATTGTATTCATCTGCCAAAAACCCCTTGCAACCTTAAGATATGGGGAGGGAAAAGAATTGGAAGATGCCTACAAGTGTGCAGTCATTGCACAATTGACAGTCTCTACCCCCTTCCTCCACTACTTCCAGTCTCAGAGACACCATCATTTCTCTTGCCTAGTTCAACTCCAATCCATTTCCTAGTTCAACTCCAAGCCCTCGATAGCCACTAGGATTGACTTCAACATTAGGGGCAAGTAGTAAATAGTAGTTTAGTCTGGACCCTTTGTGCGTTTTATTTTCTCGATATGGAAATAGAGTGTAAATTAAAGTTGTAGGATGTCACAGCTCACCAGGAGGTTTCATGATTGTTTCCCCCATTTTTCCTCGCAACCCACTTCTAGTAAAAAAAAATTCTTGATGGAAAAAATGGGGAGATGAGTGGCACACAAGTGGTTCTCTGTCTGCAATTATATGATGGGGATTCTCACTATGTGGTTTCTCTAAAGCGGAAGGTTGTTATCTCTAATAGAATCAATAGCGTGTACAGGGAGGAGGGTGTGGGATCCATCCTTGAGAGGGCTTGCAAAGCGGAGCCCTAACAGTTGGTAGGGCTTGAGTGTGGGATCATCAAAAGGGTTTTTGGCCCTAGAATCAAATCTTGTTCTCTTCATATATATATGTGTGTGTGTGTGTGTGTGTGTGTGTGTGTGTGTGTGTGTGTTTCTGGGAAAACTAGTGTCTTTTCGATCTGCTAGTCCCACTAGGATTGGCAGCTATCCTAGAAATAAACAATCAAAACAATTTGTGATTTCCTCTATGTATGATAGATAAGAGAAAAGCAAAGGGAACAACTTGGATCTTCTGCTTGACTCCTTGCTTGATTTATCTCCTCCTTGACAGAGCTTGCAACTCTTCTCCTACTTGTCTCACTTAGAGAATACCTGTAGAAATGAAGTAACACAACACCATAAAAGCATCTCGATCTATGATATCATAAGCATTGCAGGATCAGAAATACAATGAGCATACAATGGCATTTACAATTAACACCATTCACAAATACATGATTGTATGGAGGAAAACTCAAAGAACTTTATTAATAATAGAAGAGAGGATTACAACCTAGCTGTCTGATCCAACATCATCTTCCCAGCATCAAAGCCCTCTTCACCTCATGAAAATCAAGATCACCCAACAATAAAAGGTTCCTTCTCAAAGACAAACTATCAGCACTTCCTTACAAATTACAAAATTCCAACCTCTATATCTCTCAGATGAGGGATCCATTTATAGATGTCTGTAAGGGTGTGATTCATCTTTGGGTTTTTGATTAGTGTCGTTCCACTTGTTTTTCTTGATTCCACTTGGCGATTTCTTGGATCTCTTACTCATCCCTGGGTGAATTCAGAGAGGCAAGTGTCATAGGAGAAGTTTCTAGAAGATTCCATGAGCATCCACTTAGCAAACTGTCTCACACATTTGTCCATTCTCGCTCATCGCACCCCACAAAAGGCTTCTTCAGTATGCATCGCACCTGGCTAGTGTAGGAGTCAATATGGATTGCACCCTAATAGTGGAGCGGTCAGTATGGTCTAGTTTTGGCCAGTTCTGAGTGGTTTTTCAGGTGGAACTTCTGGGGAATGATGTAATCAGTTGACCATGATCCTTTATGGTATGAAACAACACTTTTAGGGGTTAAAGAGCCCTTGGTTTATCAACATATAAGATTGGGGTTGCAGTGCCCAAATATGTCTATAACTGTTGCCCCCTAAAGCATGAAGTCGTAAATATTTTGATGTTGAGTGAAATGCTTTATCATGAGGATTCAAGGTATTCGACCTGGAAGGTGACCTGTATAACTAGAATACAATACATCATCATAATATAATTTTCTATGATCTAGCTGAGGCAGGCATTCCCATGCTCAGCTTTATAAATTCATTTTCATGTACATAGAACAGATAATCGTCTACAGTTGCAGGTCGGTGATTCTTTATATGTAGAGTCATCATCCCTTATCTTGGATGATCATCTATGCAGCTTCTGTGTGCATTCGATGTCTTTATATTCCTGAATATGTCGCAGCCCGGATGGATGAAACTAGATCGGGGGTCTTCAAACTCGTTCAATCTTCGCCCGATGTACAAGTAGATCCATGTGAAAAGATGTCTTGAAGTCGAGCATGGATAGACATCGCCTGATTACCAGCCAATAATGTAAGCTGTTAACAGACGCGAGAGGAATCACCAATAATGATAATGACCCTCAAGGTACTACAGTACAATTCACGTGGTGTGAATATATGATCCAATGTCGAACACCACGCAAAATCTTTTGGTCGAAGGCCATTGATGTAAACCTGTCGCCGGAAGTGAGAAACTTGCCATTGAGGCATGCAAGCTTCAAAGTACTGAAAGGGTTGTTTCTAAGCCAACTTCTTGGATAATGAGCTAATGTTGACAAGAAGTGACCCATCGTAGGAGGGCCTTAATGTATCCCACATAAATGACACGAAACGAAGCAAATTATTTTCTGGAGGTGAAAAATGATCTGACGATACAAGGTTCAGGAATGGCGATCATGAAAAATGGAGGGTGAAGGTATTGCAGTGGATAAGGCATTAACTGGATGGTGAATTCTCTAAATGAATTCTCTTCAACATATCGGTGACACTGAGATGGATTGGTAGCGTTAACCCCAAAATATGGATGGTGTGGAGGACCAATGGTGATATGACCGGTGAACGGAATAACCCAACCCGACTCAATCATGGTGATGGAGTGAAAGTTTCATGTTCAAGAGCGACCTACTACCAATAAAATTCTTTAAGTTTTATTACCTTTTTCCCCAGTCATTGCTGACCAGTACCTCTTTATTTTTGTCAAGCTTGAGGAGGATAACATATGCTTGTTCTATAATTTTCCCTTCGAGCAAACCTGTCGCTACGTTTTAGCGAGTCTAGTGACAGTGAAACTCATTCTTGTCTGGGTGGACAAGTTTGTCACTATTGTTTTAACGAGTTTAATGACAAGGATAACTTGGTTCTTTTCATGTTTAGAGAGTTTGAAAAGGAACGAAAAGGAAACTCCAGTAGTTCTTTTTCATAGCATAATACCTTAAGTCCGAAAAATATTAAAATAATACGAAAGGGATGATTTTTCGATAACTTTAGCGAGCCGAAAAGACAAGTGCTCGAACTTTTTTGTGAGATAATCCCTTAGGTCCGAAAAAGATTAAAATATACAGGAGGGATGGCACTTTCAATCACTTTAGCGAGATGGAGAGGCCAATAGCTCGACAATATTTTCATATTTAACGAGTCTGAAAAGAGTTTAAAGTGGACTCGTTTTTTGTGGAATGAGTGGTGTTTAGGGTAGCAACTGGTTCTGGGTAAGCTTGGAACTTCTCAAAACATGGTGATGTGAAGAGGGTGGCTAACAGGACCACTCATCGCAGTTGTTCCTCAAAAAGGTAAACAATCAAGTGGAAGTGTATGACCGGCCAAAAGAATGGGGGTGATGGTAGGAACACAACCAAGGCTCAAAAGGATGATATTATGGCAATCACAAAGGTTATTTACCAAAGGTGGGTTCATTTTTTAACGAGATTGAACTCTAGGGGAACATATGCTCAATGGTAGGTTTATTTTTTAATGAGCTTGAACCATGCAATAACATTGCTCATGGCCCGGTTCATTTTTTACTGAGCTTGAACCATGGGATAACATATGCTCAGTTTGCTTTTTATGTAAGCTAGAAACGACCAAACTAAAAAGCTAAAAAAAACTAGAAAGCTAAGGAACTACTGAGGTTAGGTAGGATGGTTTCGTCTGCGGAACGGTTCAAACGCTTCCTTTGCTTTGTCTGCTGCACAGACAAAGGTGAATGGTGGGTCAGACCAATCACCTAACCTAAGAAGTTGAAAAACTAAAAAGCTAAAAAATCTAAAAAGCTAAAAAATGAAATTGGTTATTTTTCACTTGCATAAAAAGGTTTGCATGCCCCCAGACATCGAGAAAAGGAGAGTTTCTAGGTAACCATATGGAAATCACTGCGGTTAAGCAGGATTCTTTTTGTCAGCGGTTAGACAAAAATACTTCCTTGGCTTTGTCCATCAAATAGACAAAGGTGAATGGTGTGAGATAACACTTCCAATCACATGACCTGTACGGAATCCTATCTTTTCAGCTGGGTTCGACCACCATAGCAGACCAGGGTGCATGCCCCCTAATCTTCATTACATTCACCAGTCTACTCACGGTAGTTAGGTGGATAGAATGAAGGCTCGCCATTTAGGGATGATGTTTGTCTCAAAGTTGTGCTTGAACCAGGAAATGAAAGTTGGTCAATAGTGACAATTTTGCCTTCATGCAGGAAACACATTACTCAAAAGAGTGTTGAGACAATAGCTTCCTTGTTGTAAACATAGTCATGCCCAAGGAGTAGATTGTAATCTAAAGGTCATTGGACTACCATCACATTCAAGTGAGCGGTTTTCCTTCTCAAAGTTATTGGTAACTTAGGAAGGATCCCTAACAGTCGATTGGTTCCTTTGTTAAAGCCTAACAAATTCTGAGTAACAGGCATAAGCCATGGTGAACCAAGCACTTTCCAAGTAGTTCAGGAAAGGATACAGACTAAAGCCCCTTCATTTATGATAGTGCCAAACACAATCATTTTGTGAACTTGTACTATGATTCGAAATGGTACATTAGAAGGAAGGTGGGATCTTACTAGTCGATTCTAATTGAAGGAAGCGACCAGACTTCTTGGAGGGGGTACCGAATAAACGGTTGAATTAATCCCTTGAGTAGCGGGAGCTGGGGGATTCCCTTCCTGTTGTGAAGGAACGGGCGAATTGCCCCCAAGTTCATTGGACTCTGAAGTAATAAAAAGAATTTGAACAATATTGTTCTCATTCTCTTTGGGAATGGTATCCTCTAAAGGTGGACCTTCTGAAGGTAAAACTGGGTCGACTGCCATCTTGACCTGCTGACTTTGGTCTGGTATGGACTCAGAAGATTCACTCTCAACGATAGGTGTTTCGACCGACAATTGAGTCGTGTCAGTCGGATTTTCAACTAGTAAAGGACATAAGGAGAGTTTCTTGTATCCAAATAGAAGTCGTTGTGGTGAAGCAGGATGGTTACGCAAGACCCTTTTGGCTTCATCCAAAAAAGGACAACGAGGAAGGTGGTGGTCCCCTTCACATAATCCACATAGAATTTTGACCTTTCCTTTCTGTCCAGGAACTTCATTTTTACTAGTTGATGGTGTGTTGTCAACATGATTGCCAAAGGTTGATGACACCGGATGGTGCGAACGGGGAGACCATTCTCTCAAGATCCGCGGAAGGCAAGGACAATATCGATGAAAATGGTTTCCTCTGCAAATTACACAAGGATATTTTGGAGATTTAGTGTGCGGATTTTCACCAGATGATTCATGGTTTCCCCCTTGCTTAACTAACTTCTTCTTCTTCTTCTCTTTCCATTTCTTCTACTTCTCAGCTAGTTGGTTACTAGTGTCACTATTTTCAACAAGCGAAGAGGAAGAAGGGGAGGGAGAAACAAACGAAGTAGAAGGTGAAGGGTCAACTTCAGTATCAAATGTTTTCTGATTGGATTTCTGAGGAATTACGATATTTTGAATGACAAAGGTTGAGAATAGCCATACCGGCAGACCAATTGTGATTCCTGGAAGGGACAATGTGGCCATATACGGAGCACCAATATTTTCCCAAGAAGAAAATGGACTAGGATTCCCCTCGAGAGGGATTCCATGATTGATGGACTCCATTATCTTAATCTAAGATCAACGAAGGAACAGGGATGCTATTCCAAATTTAATAAATTTTAATGATGCTTTGACACAACTTTGCTTTTTCAATTTTTAAGAGTCAATAAAAAGCTAAAGATGACTCTAGTTGCCTTCAATTTTTAATGAGCCTGAAGTGACAAGTGCTCAGATGGACCTTTTCTTTTAAGGAGTCGAAAAGGAACGAAAGTGACTACTTTGGAGATCTAGATAGAGGGATTACCAAACCAATTGCAAAACTGCAATATACACCTTGGTGGAAAATTAAAAAGAAATTACCAAGGACATATGTATGGCAGTCAATCTTCCCGAATGTTGTGTTCAGTGCATTTCGATCGATAGGGTGGCAGACACGGCTTCCTATGGATAAAGGATATAAGCCTATTGTGGTCTCCCAATATATACTCGATGGTACGGGGAGCACAATCCCGTGCTAGCACTTGTCATATCAAAGAGGAGGAATCACCCAACCGTTGATGAAAATGATTGTTACTAGATTTTATGATGCCGGAACACGTCTCTAGCCTAGACCTCTAGATGTGTTGCGTTAGGTTCCAAAGCGTTGTTAAGTTCATTGAGATTTATTTTAGGGTTGATCTTGTTTAGAATTTTGTCTTTCAAGATTCACCACGTGATGTAGATGTAAAATTCCTAAATATGCAATCTAAAATGATAAACAATTGTTGTTTATTTTTAGCAATGAAAATCCTAGCTACTAAGGAAAGAAGATTATGATTCTTTCAAACAAAGAGCAAAGAGCACACACTAAATGCACTTTTCCTAAATCAATTTTCACACACATTCTAAATGCATGTATTTGTTTTTCGTTCCCTTAATGTGAGGAATGCCAAAAAAGAGAACTAAGTATAGATCTGAACTATTTTCTTCAAAGCGACATTTCGACAATTTCTTTTCAAAATGGAAAGGAAGACTAAACGACACTTTTCAATTTCGAATAGAAAATTATTTCAACACTTCAAATAACAACAAATCAAATCAAATACAAAACAAAAAGTTCAATCAACTATCTAGAGAAGGAAGACTTTACGACACTTCTCTTTTTTGACAAAAAAAGAAAGCTACGACACTTTTTGCACCAAAATGACAGTTCTATTTAAGCAACTTTTTTACGAAGGACTGCAAATGATGGAAAAATACATAAAAAAATTTATTAATCCTAATCAATGGAGGCTGAACTATGTAAACCAAGGAGGCTTCAGCAATGAGATATTGTTCATAAGCAACAAAACAATCAAACAGAGCTGAAAATAAGGACAAAACCCCCAAATTTCAAGGAGAGAAATAGGATTACTCAGTCATCACACCTGTGTTTCATAGAAACACAGATGCATCTCACCTGCTACACATGGGAAGTGTGATGCATACTGGTTTCCAGTTACAAACAATGCGATGGGCTAGGGAGTGCAACTGAGATGGGTTTTGGCTCAAATTTACAGCTGATTTCAGTGGATTAAGCTGAACTATTATGGACAGTAAAGACCAAATTACAGGGGTATGATCTTCGGAGGTTAATGAGCTACCACAAGGGCATCTAAGATGCTTGTAAGTCAGATTTTCAGTTCATAAACTAAACCGGAGATTGACTGAAGCAGCATTCATCTACCTTGCAATTGCATAGAAAAAGCAGTTCGAAGGCTATCTGGCTAACTTCAAGCTCCGTCTATAGTTTATAAAGCAAACAACAATAACAAACAAACAAACTATTCACTCCCCAATGGAGTAGCCATTTTGTTTCCGGGAAAACTAGTGTCTTTTCGATCTGCTAGTCCCACTAGAATTGGCAACTATCCTAGAAACAAACAATCAAAGAAATTTGTGATTTCCTCTATGTATGATAGATAAGAGAGAAGCAAAGGGACCAACTTGGATCTTCCACTTGACTCCTTGCTTGATTTATCTCCTCCTTGACAGAGCTTGCAACTCTTCTCCTACTTGTCCCGCTTAGAGAATACCTGTAGAAACAAAGTAACACAACACCATCAAAGCATCTCGATCTATGATATCATAAGCATTGCAGGATCAGAAACACAGTGAGCATACAATGGCATTTACAAATAATAATATTCACAAATACATGATTGTATGGAGGAAAACTCAAAGAACTTTATTAATAATAGAAGAGAGGATTACAACCTAGCTATTTGGTCCAGCATCATCCTCCCAGCATCAAAGCCCTCTTCACCTCATGAAAAGCAAGATCACCCAACAATACAAGGTTCCTTCTCAAAGACAAACTATCAGCACTTCCTTACAAATTACAAAATTCCAGCCTCTAGATCTCTCAGATGAGGGATCCGTTTATAGATGTTTACAAGGGTGTGAGTCATCTCTGGGTTTTTGATTAGTTTCATTCCACTTGTTGTTCTTGATTCCACTTGGATATTTCTTGGATCTCTTACTCATCCTTGGGTGAATTCAGAGAGGCAAGTGTCATAGGAGAAGTTTCTAGAAGATTCCATGAGCATCCACTTAACAAATTGTCTCAGACATTTGTCCATTTTCGCTCATTGCACCCCATAGAAGGCCTCTTCAGTATGCATCGCACCTGGCTAGTGTAGGAGTCAGTATGCATCGCACCCTGACAGTGGAGCAGTCAGTATGGTCCAATTTTGGCTAGTCCTAAGTGGTTTTTTAGGTAGAACTTCTGGGGAATGATGTAATCAGTTGACCATGATCCTTTAGGGTATGAAACAACACTTTTAGGGATTAAAGATCCCTTTGTTTATCGACATATAAGATTGGGGTTGCAATGCCCAAATATGTCTATACAATCTATATATATATATATATATATATATATATATATATATATATATATATTGTTTTAGCTTTGATTCCTTTGGTTGGCCATTTGAATCTAGAAATTCACCATTTTGTTCTTCTTTTTTTATGAATTGTGTGTAGAAAGATGGTTTACAAGAAAGTAGTATGTGTTTTAGTAGATGGAAGGCAGAATTCCAATGGGGTTGCCTATGTGCAGCTGGATGACTCCTATGGAAAAGAAGATGGTGATGGATCTAGCTGGAGCTAAAGAGGAAGACAAGATTCTTTGTATAGATAGGTGCCTCTAAGCTTGGACTTCTTTGTAACTACTACACTAATAGAACTCCTAGGATAGAAAATTACATAAGATATTTTGTAAAAAAATTATTCATCGTCTTTGTTTTAGTCTTCATTTATTTATGTACTTCCTGCAAATCATTTTAATTTGGCTCTACTCTTACCACATGACACAACATCTTGGATAAAGGCCTCGTTAATCTACCATAATCTTTCATCTTCGCAAAGGGTGGATGCATAGAGTGCTGGAGTAAAAATGCACACATGAGAAGATCTTGATAATCACCATAAATACTTATGTAACTAGAATAGAGAGGTTAATGTAATTATCTATAGGCATTATAAATATTTATACACTTACAACCACATCTGCAACATAATCCAAGCCAAGCGAATTGAAAAATGGTTATATTAGAGATAGGATACACTAGCTAAATAAATTAAATTATAGTTTGTTTGTGTTCATCGTTAATATGTTAAACAAAGCTATTGATACATAGGGTTAATTTATCCAAGAGTATTACCTCATTTTTGTCTCTCCTTTTTCTGTACATTTTATTTTTTTCATATTCTCACATACCCTTGATTTATATAGGTGTATGGTAGGATGATGTTGAAATTAAACTCCTCAAATCCCATAATTATCAGAAAAATATTTTGAAATACCCTTCAAAGCTTCTGGAAACTTATATATAAAATCAATATTTGGGTCCAACTTAGGTACTAGGACTACATAATAGTTATGGATGTATTTCGCATATAATTTTTTATATTGCTTAATACTTCTCAGCAGACAATGTTTGTCTTAATGGATACATTATCTTGCATTTAGACACATTGTAGAAAGTCCACATTCATTTTGTCTTGCAGAAAATATCTTTTAATCTCAATTCGTACACTATGCAAAACATTACATGCCTGGAAGTGCTATCTGTTAGTTCCTAGATTTACCTCAAGCTGAAAAGGTAGGATCCAGGGCCAACATCAAACCACGCTTAGCTTGGTAGCTAACCCTACCAGGTCAAGAGAGGGCTCTCTCTAGGTCAATCTCAGCAAATAATGATCTATGGGGCTTTAGATGACTGAAATATCTTCTGATTTTAGGCTAGGTATATGTGCAAAAGAGTTGATTTGCTAAAATAGTGTTTTGTTGGCTCAAAGGGAAAGGCACATTTTGGGGTACGGGGATTGAGGCTCAGTTCTGCAGAGATCTCAATGGGGCAAGGTAGGCAATTGTTTTGGCACTTAAATTTTAGTGAGATGGAAGGAATAGACAGGTGAGGTGTTGAAGAGGGCAAGAGCAATCATGAATCCTCCCCAAATAGCTGAAAACATCAAATAACGAAAGCAAACTTCAAGTAGAGCACTGCACTTTCAATGAATTCTACTTACACTCTTTTTTGTTTAGTTCAGAAGAAATAAGATAGAAAATGGCATGCAATCACATAAAAAAATTCACAATTACAAAGAGAAGCACTGTACCAAGACAAACTGCCACATGAATCCCAAAGAGTGCTGCAAATCCTGGTCTCAATTCCTTAGCCAAAATGAAAATATGAGTGTACAATGAAGTTCTTTTCTTTCTCAAGAGTCCAACCATGCTAATGACTGTAAAACAACATAATATAGACAAACATAGCTCATCCTTGCCTCTAGGGGTGGAGCTCATATGTTTAGGAGCTGATCCAATTGATTCTAAACTGAGAACTAGAAACTAGATAACATAACAACATGCCTCTAGAAACAAGGGAACTGATTCATTCAGTTTCAAACAATCTTTAAACTGATGAATCTACCTATACAAGTGAAAATCTAACATATTTACATCATGATCCATAAATTTTCATCAAATTACATCATAAATTTGCCATTAGGAAAGTGAAAAAGTCAAACTAGGCAAAACTGGGCGAAAAACAGAGCAAAACTTGGTCAAACTGGGAATTTTTCCTCTATGCGCCATGCTTGATTCTCCATGCATCGTGCCTGTTTGGACCCACTTTTGGATGCACTCTCGATGTCCAAATGAGCTCTGGGTATGCTTTCTGGAAAGGTCTACCTGTCTACTTTCTAACCCAAGTGGAATTTTTCAATTTGGCCTCCATTTTCCCCTCCAAAAGTCCATTCTCCCAACACTACTTCCTGTGTGTCAAAATAGGGGTAGTGAGGTCATTTTTTGAGTGTTTTTGACCTTTTTGAGGGCTCAAAACCTGCCCAAATTACTTTTCCATAGGTAGGAAAGTGTAATTTTGCATGAAAAATCCAAAAATGATGAGTTTTTGTGATTTGGAGGCCCCTAGCAAAAGCGAGCGCCACGTGGTGTGGCGCATAGGGCAGAAAAACCTGTTTTTTGTGCCAAAAATTTGCAAAATGCAAAAATTTCTCCAAATTTCTTGAAATTTGGGTTGAGTCTTCTCTATCAAGCATGATTTTGGGCCAAGGAATCCTCAGCCAATATCTGAAGTCCTTCATCCTCTTTTTGCCTCCTTGATGCTCTCTTCAACTTTGCTTTCAAACTCCCGATTCTTGCTTGGCACACCAAATTCTGGGACAATTAATGATAGGACAAGTTTCTAAGCATATTCTTTTCATTGATGGCCTTCTCCAGCTTCCTCTCTAAGTGGACATTAACTCTTTCAAGCCATGACTCCCGGTCAGCATTGATCTCTTGCTCCAATGAAGTGAAATCCACCGTCCTCCTTTGGGCAGCTTGGCGATTCTCCCGAATGTTTTGCAACTCCATAATCGCCTGCTGGTCCTCAAGCTGCTTGTTCCTCTGCTCCAGGTACTATATAGTCCATTGGGCTCTATCGAAGTTGGTAGACAAGGCATCAATGTCTGCCTACTGCTCCTTAATGATTTCTTTAAGATTTGCGCCCATATCGGTATCATCACCCTCAATGAGGATGAAATCAGTCTCCCGCTCACCTGATGGTCCTTCCTCCTGTAGTGGCCTCTTGCCTCAGTCCTGAACCTGCTGTGCTGACGATGGAAGCGAGGCCCCTTCCACCCCGGGTGGAGATAACACTCGCTTTGCTGTTGCAAACAACCGTCTAGTGCCCTTCTGATAGGTGATGAACACCGGCACACTAGCGGTCTCATGGCCCTCATGCTGATAGGAAGGTCCACCTGTCTCATGCCCAACCTCTGAAGGTCCCTGTGAAGCTCTGAAAAACTCACGGGAGATGAATTCATCCCGAGTGATGCCCTGTAAACCAAGCTGATGAACGACCACAATTTTGATGAGAACAAAATGATAAATACTATTGAACTGCTGCTGAGGGTTCTTGTGCTGCACAAGAGTGGTCATCTTTTCTATGTTTCAGCATATGAAGTAAGGAATGTTCATCATCCATACCCGGGTAAAATGCATCAGCAGCCTAATGTGATAAGCATACAAGCAGGAGAACCGACCCTCACAGCTGAAATACTTCATGATGAGTTTCATTAAAGGAGCATATTCATCCTTGAGGTACCGAAAAGGAAACACTCTCTTGAGCTGTCTCAAAAAACCGGGTTTGATGTATGGTTCATAATGCTACCGGTCAATTTTCTGCCTCTTTTTCCATGGCTCTCCAATGTTATGTATGCCAGTTGCTAATGAAATGGATTCTAGTGTTAATGTGAAAGTGACACCAACAAGAGTGGCTTGATCACCATGTAAATGCAACATAAATAAGCGGGCCAACTCATGATGAAACTGAATAGTAGCAACCTTCTCACAAAATTCATAACATGGCTGATGCTGGAAACAAAAGATGGCAAGAGGGCAGGCCTGTAACTTAGCAAGAGTGGTTGGTTCTTCTCTGATATGTTTTCCACCTCTATGAGGCCTCCTCGGTGCATGTCCCTCTGTGGGTGAGTCACTTTGGGTCTCCTCTTCATAATCATATGAAGGATCAGATGCCATGTCTGCTGGTAGGTAAAATGTCTTGGAGAAATAGGTGCTGATATGTCCAACTGTCTTGGACTGCCTTTGATGATGTTTTGACCTTTGCTACGAAGGGAAAACAGTGAAATGAGGGACTGTAAGGGGAGGGAAAAATAGTGGAGAATTTAGGGACTGTTGGGATAGATTCTAGTTAGGGAAATATGGGATGTTTTGGGAGTTTTTGTATAGGATTAGGGTTTGGGGATTTACAATTGGGATTTTGGGAAAGGGAACTTGGGATAGGGGATTAGTGAATTTAGGGTGTAGGGGAACTTAGGGAATAATGAAATCAAGGGAAAAATGGGATAAGGGAGTGATGGAGGAATGATAGACTTGGTAGCAAAAAAGTTAATCAAAACCCTAGGTAGCAAGTTACTTTGAGGAATTTCAAATGGTAGGGTTTGATTGTTTTTTAAACACTCACCATTCATCAATCACCATAACATAAACACCAACTTGGTTAATCAACAGAGGTGGAGCTCTACCTACTTGGAACAAGACAAATTCGGGTGTTTTTGGCGATTGGAGGACGTTCTGGCAATTTTCGGGCCCTCTGGCTGTGTACGCAACGCATCCAGCCCAATGCACCACGCCCCACGTATGCATCGTGCCTGTGTTTTTTTACACTGCGAAATGCGGCCCAATGCGCCACGCCTCCTGCCCAGTGCGCCGCGCCGACAACTTACAACGATTTCCACCCAAACTTCACACTCACTCACCAAAATCATTTTTCTTTGCTTCTCTTTGCTCTTGGAGTACAAATGAACTTCAAACATTTGGAGAAGTGATTTATACATGGAGCTTTTAAATTTTAATTTTTGCCAAACCCACTTTCATAATGTTTTGCAAATGACTTTGTTTCAAACTCTGTTTTTGGACTTTTTCACTTCTTTTTGGGTTTTGTGATGAAATAAATGACCTGAGCTTTGCTTGTTTTGTAGGTGATGGAGCTTCTGGGGCTAAGGAAGGAAACCAGGATTACAGATGAAGGAATTTACAATGAGGAAAACAAAATTTTCATGATTTTTTACAATAAAAGCTAAATACTCTGTTTTTTCCTCAAAACAGAGTTTTGAGGAAAAACACATTTTGAACACTTGGCGATGAAATTTATTGATAGTTGAAACCTCCTCATGGCCTGCTAGTAATTATTGGACACTTTGAAACACTTTTTGACGAAACCCTAATGAAACCCTAGACCTAATTGACAATGAAACCCTAAAGACAACCTTTGCAATTTTAAGATAAAAGAAGACTGTATATGTTTTTTTTAAATGAACAAACATGAGCCAGCAGCTAGATGACATGAGGGAAACTGTAGGAATGCCACTACCATCAGATGATCCATGCACCTAATGGAATGAAAATGACTGGGCGGGATAGCTAATATGAAATGCAACAAGAGGATTTGATCTCTGACGGAGGGATGAAGATACCGATACTAACATTGGCTCCAATGGGGATGGTAGCTCCTTGGAGGTGCCAAGAACTACAGATCTCTGGGAAAGTAGGCAGTGCCTTTGTCCATTGGGCTATGGAGTCAATAACTTTGAGAAAACAAAACTGAATGCTTGACTTAAAGACTCAATTTCAGGACTGAACGTGACTCAAATTGACTCATTTTCAAGACTGAAATTGACCGAAAGACCTGACTTAACTAAAACAAGTACTTACAAAGCTTTTAAATGGCAACAGACCATCAAGATTTGACAGCTTCAAATCATGATGACAACCACCTGCCTACTGATGAAATATGTACGATCATGTGTAGTGAGACTTCCAATGTAACCAATTGAGAAAATGGCTACATACTAAAATTTTGCTCTCACTTTCCCCGAGCAGGCAGAACGATGTACACGTAGGCAACTCACAATAAGAACTGAAACCAAGGCTTATGCTAACGAACCAAGCAACATTCATCTTCTCTAGTGCTTGCAAAAGGATGCCGAAGGGGTCTTGATAATCCTGAAGCACTATCTTGTCTTGAGATCCAGCAGCAAAAATACAAGTACTCCCTTCATTCTAATCTGAAAGAACAACTGGTTGCTGATTGATAGTAACTGACTTGAATTCTGGCATATTGTGTCTCTCAGACTCACATTCCTTGATTTCATGGTCTAGGTCATTCTTAAAACGAAAACAATCTTCAAGATTATCAAACATGACAGCCTAATCATTTTCATGAAAGAAAATATTATGTGTTTGCTGATCTATAAGGCTAATGTCAAGACTGTCATCATTTTCAAAAGAGAAAGAAGTTTCACCAACACCTTCTTGACCATGTGCACACTGCAAACCTGCATTAGCTTTGGTTGTAACTTGACCTTTCAGGAGTCGATCTATCTCATCTTCAGACAAAGGAGATAAGACTTTTTGTTTTCTTTTGCTCAAGCAAGTATTGTCTTCTTGAAATAACATTTCTAAACATGAAAAACTTGAATGACAGTCCTCAATTCCCTAGTCTACTGAAATTTGAAAACATTGTTGATCATCTTCATATGACATGGCAATCAAATTATAATTTACCACTGAGTTATTGAAAGAAGATTTTTCACTTACTTAAACAAAGGTTTCATCTTGTTTTTCATCAAATGACTGGATTACCTCCTCATGAAGGCTTTGTTCAATAACTCTGCCTTCTTCATTCCAGATGATCTCAACAGCAGAGCTCTCCTTCATGGGATTCAGAACAAGGTTGTCTTGATCATCACAATCTGAATCTAGATCTGAAATAAGCGACTTGACCTTATCACATTCTGAAATTGAAACTTCACTTTCCTACATACTGTCTTCTTCTATGGATAGATTTGAAATAAGACATTCTCTTTCATAATTTTCAATGGTATTAAGATCTTGATCCAGCTGCAAATTTTCCTGTGCATCTTGATAAATATCCTCTTTATGCCGTTGAAATGGATTTTCATGCAGGGCTTCCATGATCTCATCATCCATGAAGTCATCATCTTCATAAACTTTCTCAATATGTTCAATAAAACTATAAACATGTTAGCAATATTTCTGAACTAAATTTAATGATGGATAAGATTCTTTATACCTCTCAAAGAACATGGTATGAAAATCCTTCAAACAGTAAATGCAAGCAGGTGGCAAACTTTCATACCAAGATCGGGCTTCACCTTCCAGAGTGGCCATGAATATCTTCATCAAGCAATCTTCAGGAAAATCAACCTTCAACTTGCGAATATGTATGTCAAATCTAACTAGATGTAAAGCAGCATCCTTCCTATCATCATCTTTAAACATAGGAAAATTCCTTTGCCAATTCACCTTTGGAATTTTATTTGGAAAACCTGGAATGTGATCTCAACTCATGGGAGCATACCCTAGAGCAATCAAATCCATTTTTATAACAATGAATTGACCAAGAAATTCTTCAAGCTACTAATTCTTAAAGAGTAGAGTCGCCTTAAAAATTCGGAACCTTGGGATTCTTCGACATTGGAGTCGCCAGGTGAATGATTTCAGCCTTCCTGTGTCTGACTGATGTCCACCATCAACGATCAGATCTGAACTTGATTGCATTTTACTGAGGAAATTTGCAAGTTATATGTTTCTGTTTATAAGACTAGACCGGAGATTGACTGAAGTAGCGTTTATCTACTTGCGCTAATGCAAAGCAAAAGCATTTTGCAGGGTACCTGGCTAATCTTCAGGCTTCGTCTGTAGTTTATAAAACAAAGAATACCAACAAACAAATAAACTATTCCCCAGTATGGTCGCCACTATGTTAGTGCCTAGATTTACCTCAAGCTAAAAAGGTAGGATCCAGGGCCAACATCAAACCACGCTCAGCCTGGTAGCTAGCCCTACCAGGTCAGGAGAGGGCTCTCTCCGAGTCAATCTCAGCAAATAATGATCTATGGGGTTTGAGATGACTAAAATATCTTCTGACTTTAGGCTAGGTATATGTGCAAAAGAGCTGATTTGATAAAATAGTGTTTTGTTGGCTTAAAGGGAAAGGCACATTTTGGGGTGCGGGGATTGAGGCTTAGTTCTGCAGAGATCTCAATGGGGCAAGGTAGGCAATCGTTTTGGCACTTAAATTTTAGTGAGATGGAAGGAATAGATAGGTGAGGTGTTGAAGAGGGCAAGATAAATCATGAATCCTCCCCAAACAATTGAAAACATCAAATAACTAAAGCAAACTTCAAGTAGAGCACTGCACTTTCAATGAATTCTACTTACATTCTTGTTTGTTTAGTTCAGAAGAAATAAGATAGATAATGGCATGCAATCACATATAAGATAGATAATTACAAAGAGAAGCACTATACCAAGACAAATTGCCACATGAATCTCAAAGATTGCTGTAAATCCTGGTCTCAATTCCTTAGCCAAAATGAAAATATGAGTGTACAATGAAGTTCTTTTCTTTCTCTAGAGTCCAACCATGCTAATGGCTGAAAAACAAAATAATATAGACAAACATAGCTCATCCTTGCCTCTAGGGGTCGATCTCACATGTTTAGGAGCTGATCCAACTGATTCTAAACTGAGAACTAGAAACTAGGCAACATAACAGCATGCCTCTAGAAACAAGGGAACTGATTCATTCAGTTTCAAACAACCTTTAAACTGATGAATCTACCTATACAAGTGAAAATATAACATATTTACATCATGATCCATCAATGTTCATCAAATTACATCATAAATTTTCCATTAGGAAAGTGAAAAAGTCAAACTAGGCAAAACTGGGCGAAAAACAGAGCAAAACTTGGTCAAACTGGCAATTTTTCCTCTATGCGCCGCGCTTGATTCTCTATGTGTCGCGCCTGTTTGGACCCACTTTTGGATGCCTTCCAGATGTCCAAATGAGCTCTAGGTGTGCTTGATAGAACGATCTGTCTGTCTACTTTCCAACCCAAGTGGCATTTTTTAATTTGGCCTCCATTTGCCCCTCCAAAAGTCCATTCTCCCAACACTGCTTCCTGTGTGTCAAAATAGGGGCAGTGAGGTCATTTTGTGAGGGTTTTTGACCATTTTGAGGGCTCAAAACCTGCCCAAATTTCTTGGCCATAGGTAGGCAAGTCTAATTTTCCATGAAAAAGAGTTTTTGTGATTTGGAGGCCCCTAGCAAAAGCGAGCGCCACGTGGCGTGGCGCATATGGCAGAAAAACCTGTTTTTTGTGCCAAAAATTTACAAAATGAAAAAATTGCTCCAAATTTCTTGAAATTTGGATTGAGTCTTCTCTATCAAGCATGATGTTGGGCCAAGTAAGCCTCAGCCAATATCTGAAGTCCTTCATCCTCTTTTTGCCTCCTTGATGCTCTCTTCAACTTTGCTTTCAAACTCATGATTCTTGCTTGGCACACCAAGTTCCGGGACAAGTAATGATAAGACAGGTTTCTAAGCATATTCCCTTCATTGATGGCCTTCTCCAGCTTCCTCTCTAAGTGGACATTGACTCTTTCAAGCCATGACTCCTGGTCGGCATTGATCTCTTGCTCCAATGAAGTGAACTCCACCGTCCTCCTTTGGGCAGCTTGGCGATTCTCCCGAATGTTTTGCAACTCCATAATCACCTACTGGTCCTCAAGCTGCTTGTTCCTCTGCTCCAGGTACTATATAGTCCATTGGGCTCTATCCAAGTTGGTAGACAAGGCATCAATGTCCGCCTGCTGCTCATTAATGATTTCTTTAAGATTTGCACCCATATCGGTATCATCACCCTCAATGAGGATGAAATCAGTCTCCCACTCACCTGATGGTCCTTCCTCCTCTCGTGGCCTCTTGCCTCGGTCCTGAACCCGTTGTGCTGACGATGGAAGCGAAACCCCTTCCACCCCGGGTGGAGATAACACTTGCTTTGCTGCTGCAAACAACCGTCTAGTGCCCTTCTAATAGGTGATGAACACCGACACACTAGCAGTCTCATGGACCTCATGCTGATACGAAGGTCCACCTGTCTCATGCCCAACCTCTGAAGGTCCCTGTGAAGCTCTGAAAAACTCACGAGAGATGAAGTCATCCCAAGTGATGCCCTGTAAACCAAGCTGATGAACGACCACAATTTTGATGAGAGAAAAATGATAAATACTGTTGAACTGTTGCTAAGGGGTCTTGTGCTGCACAAGAGTGGTCATCTTTTCTATGTTTCGGCATATGAAGTAAGGAATGTTGATCATCCATAGCCGGGTAAAATGCATCAGCAGCCTAATGTGATAAGAATACAAGCAAGAGAACTGGCTCTCAAAGTTGAAATACTTCATGATGAGTTTCATTAAAGGAGCATATTCATCCTTGAGGTACCGAAAAGGAAACACTCTCTTGAGTTGTCTCAAAAAACCAAGTTTGATGTATGGTTTATAATGCTGTCGGTCAATTTTTTGCCTCTTGTTCCATGGCTCTCCAATGTTAGGTATGCCAGTTTCTAATGAAGTGGATTCTGGTGTTAATGTGAAATTGACACCAGCAAGAGTGGCTTGATCACCATGTAAATGCAACACAAATAAATGGGCCAACTCATGATGAAACTGAATAGTAGCAACCTTCTCACAAAATTCATAACATGACTGATGCTGGAAACAAAATATGGCAAGAGGGTAGGCATGTAACTCAGCAAGAGTGGTTGGTTCTTCTCTGATATGTTTGCCACCTCTATGAGGCCTCCTCGGTGCATGTCCCTCTGTGGGTGAGTCACTTTGGGTCTCCTCTTCATAATCATATGAAGGATCAGATGCCATGTCTACTGGTAGGTAAACTGTCTTGGAGAAATAGGTGTTGAAATGTCAAACTGTCTTAGACTGCCTTTGATGATGTGTTTGACCTTTGCTACCAAGGGAAAACAGTGAAATGAGGGACTGTAAGGGGAGGGAAAAATAGTGGAGAATTTAGGGACTGTTGGGATAGATTCTAGTTAGGGAAATATGGGATGTTTTGGGAGTTTTTGTATAGGATTAGGGTTTGGAGATTTACATTTAGGATTTTGGGAAAGGGAACTTGGGATAGGGGATTAGTGAATTTAGGGTGTAGGGGAACTTAGGGAATAATGAAATCAATGGGAAAAATGGGATAAGGGAGTGATGGAGGAATGATAGACTTGGTAGAAAAATAGTTAATCAAAATGCTAGGTAGCAATTTACTTTGAGGAATTTCAAATGGTAGGGTTTGATTGTTTTTTAAACACTCACCATTCATCAATCACCATAAAATAAACACCAACTTGGTTAATCAACAGAGGTGGAGCTCTACCTACTTGGAACAAGACAAATTCGGGTGTTTTTGGCGATTGGAGGACGTTCTGGCAATTTTCGGGCCCTCTGGCTGTGTGCGCCACGCATCCAGCCCAATGCGCTGCACCCCACATATGCACCGCGCCTGTGTTGTTTTACACTGTGAAATGCGGCCCAATGTGCCACACCCAGTGAGTGTGTCACGCCCGGTGAGTGCGCCGCACCTCCTGCCCAGTGCGCCGCACTGGCAACTTACAGCAATTTCCACCCAAACTTCACACTCACTCACCAAAATCATTTTGCTTTGCTTCTCTTTGCTCTTGGAGTACAAATGAACTTCAAACATTTGGAGAAATGATTTATACATGGAGCTTTTAAATTTTATTTTTGCCAAACCCACTTTCATAATGTTTTGCAAATGACTTTATTTCAAACTCTGTTTTTGGACTTTTTCACTTCTTTTTGGGTTTTGTGATGAACTAAATGACCTGAGCTTTGCTTGTTTTGCAGGTGATGGAGCTTCTGGGGCTAAGGAAGGAAACTAGGATTATAGATGAAGGAATTTACAATGAGGAAAACAAAGTTTTCGTGATTTTTTACAATAAAAGGTAAATACTCTATAGAAAAACACATTTCGAACACTTGGCGATGAAATTTATTGATAGTTGAAACCTCCTCATGGCTTGCTGGTAATTATTGGACACTTTGAAACACTTTTTGACGAAACCCTAATTAAACCCTAGACCTAATTGATAATGAAACCCTAAAGAAAACCTTTTCAATTTTAAGATAAAAGAAGATTGTATATGTTTTTTTTTAAATGAACAAACATGAGCCAACAGGTAGATGACATGAGGGAAACTGTAGGAATGCCACTACCGTCAGATGATCCATGCACCTAATGGAATGCAAATGACTAGGCGGGACAGCTAATATGAAATGCAACAAGAGTATTTGATCTCTGACGGAGGGATGAAGATACCGACACTAACACTATCCACAAATTAATATCCTTCGACTAGAAGACATCTCTAATGTAATAACCCTAGTTCCCTTGCATGTATATTTTCTTATTGGTTAGTGTGGTCATGTGATCATTTTATCCTATAAAAGTTAGTAAACATGTTATTTCACTTATGAATGCAAGGTTTGTATGCACAGTGGGTAATGGCCAATAAATATAAAAGAATTGTTCTTATTTATGCAGTTAATGTTATATGCCTTTCATTAAGAGGATGGATGCATTTTTCATACATTATTTATATATGGACATTTATGATTGTATGACTAATGAGAAAATGAATACATGAATTCACTATGTACACAAGGTTGACAAAATATTTAATTTCCTTCATTGCGAGTGTATGATGATAGTTATGAATTAGTTAGGGCTAACCCTAACCGATGGTGAAACCCAACTAACCAAAAATTTTGGAGAACAAGGGGAGTGAAGAAGTGGGAATTTCAAATACGAAGAAAAGAAAGGAGATTGCACGGGGAAGAGAAGGAAGCACCAGGAAGAGAGCACGACCAGGAAGATGGAAATCTTGGTTAATGCAAGGAAGAAGTTAGCATTATCGGTTGCATAAGAACAGGGCTGGTCTTGTTGAAAAGATATCAGAAAGGATACAACTGAGCATGTAGTATCACAAGTTAATGCCATAACTTATGGATGATTTTCTGTTAATAAACCTTCATGGTATTCATATTCCTTATTGAATACCGAATGCGAGGATTTTTCATTTAAATTTATTTTGCTATGAGAATGTTTATGCTCCTACAATCATTGTCACCAATGACTATGTGCTTACAATCCCCTGTTATTTTCATTTCTATTAATGTGGGGAGTAAATAATCTCATGTTAAGGTTTAGGTTCATACCAGTAGTTTTAAGCTAGAAGACAAGTCAAAATACAACTAGTTTCAACCTGAGCCCACACTCGGCTGACTGATTTCATGGTTAGTCTCATTATAAAGTACAAGTGCATCTGCATTTCTACTCACAAGCACCCAGAACAAGGGGTAACCCTATGAAGAGAAAAACTCATGATTCTAAGAGCCATGACCAAGCTTTAGGGTGGATAACATCCATCTCTGGAAACCCTCCTGTATAAGCATGTAGGTTTTATGTGTTGGAAACTCCCGATAGTAACCAACTTTGAGAACAAAGGTCCTTAAAATATTTCTTAATTGGATATTTTCTTAATCTCATGGGGTTAAAAACTCAGCAATATATTGTTCTTGGAATACAGATTGGCAAGTTCAGGGTAGGGATAGGTCTTTGGAATCCCTAAGCAAAGTTAGGGTGGAGAGCTATGTCCCTGGAATTATTGATGCCTAAAGCGTGGAGACACTGATCTCTAGAGTCCCTTTATGATCAAAGGGTGGATAATTTGATCTAGGAAATCCCTTGCTAATCATTGGGTGGATATATACATCCCTGGAATCCCTTATTGAATGTGGTTGGGGATACATATCTTTGGAGTCCTATATAGACTGGAGGGTGGAGGAAGGATAACAAGCACTTACATCTAGAAACTCTGTATTTCTACAAGGTGGGTTTGGGATAACTTCTGGAATCTCGGCCCTAAATATTGGATGGGTTTCAAGTGAGGGGGTGACGCTTACACAATAAGAAATTTTCAATGGTTGGGAGGTGATTATGAAACCTATCCCATTTTCCATCTTGAGATGTTTTAACAATTGTGATGTGCAAGTCTTAGGGTCCAAAATGTCATAGTGGAATGAAAAATTTTGTGTTTGTAGTGTTGGCTTAAGGGGCTTAGACCCAGGTTCAAAGTTAGTATGCGCTAACCAACAAAACCCTATATTATCGGCCCTTTCGGCAACGATCCACGTAGTTCACACCACAGTCTCACCCAAGGCAATATTAGGGGATGCTAGAACCAGGTTTCTGCATCCAGAGGGGCTATGTATTATGACTATAGGGTTTCTTTTAGTTTAGGGCTTAATTCGACCTTCATGAACCATTAAACTTTTTTTTACTATCGTAGAGAATTTTCCTACTTAATAGATTTGCAAGCTACGTCTAACTAGTCTAACATGCATTATTCATGATATAAAATAGTATTTAAACCTTCTCGATGCAATCACAGAAGAAATATATGAGAATTAATCCTAATTATGTAGAAATACAAAAACTATGCGAACATATAAAAATACACAGATCCATTCCAAATTCTTCTTTATTATCTCAAATCTTCACCAATACAATATTTCGGACCCTTCGCACGTAGCTGCAGGGGCCTACGCACACAACTGTGGAATTACCAAGGTCTTCGTGCACATAATTGTAGGATCCTTCCCCTTCTCCAAAAATATCGAAAGATTACAAACATAACATATTCATTACAGTCATATTTCATTGTTTATGACATACTAAACTGGTTCTTTATATAGCTTTTCTCACTTACAATACCATGGTCCACAAACCATGGATAGATCTCAAAATAGTCGAATTTATCCCATCCCTTTACAAAATAAGGGGCTTTGACCCACCTTAAAGCCCCTTTGACTCCTAGAAATCTATGTGAATTGTGCTCCACTCCTCAAAATGTATAGAATTTACATGACTTAGACAAACCTTGGACTTAGGGACCCCTACCCAATAGGCCCCCAACACAAAGATGTGACTCATCCTCGATTCACTCAATTCGTACATCCTGAACCCTTGTTTTGAGGTTGTTGTATGAAAACTTCAATGGATGAATTGTCTCTGTGCACTGCATTGGGACATGTCGAACTTCCTCTACGATCTTCTCTGTCATCGGCCCTTATGTCTCTAGACTAATGGTTCTCTTTTTTTTCTTCATGCTCTTCAACTTGCTCTCCACTATATACGATATTTGTCTGGCCTCATCTACCCAAGGCTATGTCTGTGCGGATATTATCTGTGCCTTCTGCACATCTCATCAATTTTTCCTTCTAGAAGCGTTCCCTCATGAAGATGGGAAAACCGTTGCACAGGTGCTAAGGTCTGCATCGTTGCTTTGAGCTCATTGAAATGTAGTTTTTTGTCTCAAATTTCTACCTCAATCTTCTACACATGTGGGTCCTCCTGCAGCAAGGCTCATATCTCCATTGTATCCTAAAAAATATGACCACATTTCTTGATTTTTGTGCCTATTGTTTCCATGTCGGCTTTTATTGCAGCTTCAATCTGTTCTCGAACTTTAGGTGGTGTGGTAGGCTATAACTTCATCTGTAGTTCTATAATTTGCATCTGCAGCGGAAATCTGACTTTGTCCATCTCTACCTTTCATTCCTTGACCATTGTTGTAAGATTCTAAAACTTCTCTTCTGAGGTTGCCTCTGTCTAGATATGGAGCTTTGGAAGCTCATTGCAAGCTTTAGTAATAACCTCTTCCAGCTATTTTCTGCATGCAGTTGCCTCATCATGATCCTGTATTGATTGATTCTTCTCATCAAACATATGTTGGTTATTTCTTTTCACTTCTTATATGACCAACTGTGCACGTTGCTCCCGCACCTTGAGTTCATATGTAATGCCTTGATGCAATTCATGCAATGTCCGAAGGGGGAGACTGAGTGGTTGGATGGGGAATCCTAGAAGTGCCTTGATTATTTGACTGTGACACACCTCTAGGCATACTAGGGTTTCTCCTTTATTCTTTGCTTTCTTATTCACCCAATAACTGACTATAACTAGCTTCAATGAAATTATCGTAATCTATTCTAAATATCTTTCTGCTCCACGTAGATCCAGTCTTGTTCATTTTAAACATCAATCTTATTGCATGCGCAGTACACCATTTTCACATAAAAACATCTTAATCCAGAGATTTAAGGAATTCAAATACTTACCTCTCAGACCCTTGAAAAACAACCACTCAACTTCATTGTAGGATACTAATGTGTCAATTGCGAATTCAGTAATAAACCCTCTGAGAATACTATCGATCCAATAATCAACATCTCATATGACGTTATTGTACGTTTCCTTGAGTCACTTAATTAGCTCTGGGGTCCACACAATAGGCTCATCATGCTTCCAACATGTCTTTTGTCTAGCTAGTTTTGAAAGCCACTCATGCAACTCGTAACCGAATGATGTGAAAAAGATCTCATATTGTTTTGTATAGATATACCTTTGCACCCACCTTTTTGCTGACAGGCATATATTTCTATTCTCTTGTGCTGCAAATTCGCGCAACTTCATATCAACCCAATCTTGAATCTCATTTTTGGTCAAATGCCACTTCACATATCCCTCAAATAGATGTCGGTCCTAGCAATAGAACCATTTGTTGGCTTGAGGGGCTCAGACCCAGGTTCAAAGTTAGCTGCACTAACCAACAAAACCCTATACCACCGACCCTTTTGGAAACGACTTTCTCGCACAGACCACAGTCTCACCCGAGGCGATATTGGGGGATGCTAGAACTATGTTTCTTCATCTATAGGGGCTATGCAATGTGGTTGTAGGGTTTCTTTAAGTTTAGGACTTAATCTGACCTTCACAAACCGTTAACCTGTTAGGTCCCTATAATACTAGTGATTACCCCATTACTATTGTAGTTGTAACCCTTATTAGTATTGTTGTGCCCCTATTGTCCCCATATTGTTATTACTATGCCCCATAGAATCCCTCTATTGTTATTTTTGTGGCTTTATATTATTATTGTTAGGTCGGCTGGGTTATATTGTGACTCCTTAGACTCCTATATATAGAAAGGAGGTTTTGTCATTTGAATCATCCAAGAATTGTTCATTTGTATAATGTAAAGGAGGTTGCCCCCTCGAAGAGGCTGAATTCTAAGTCGTTCGACTATCTTTTCTATCTTTTTGTGAGTTGGTTTCATAACATTTGGTATTAGAGCTTTGGATTCTAGGGTTTCGCTGCTCCAAATAGGTCATCATGGAATTCTCGGTATAACTTTTTTTATGTGACATTTCAGAAGCTTAAAAAAAACCCATTTGAGATGAAATCGCACTGAACCTTGGGTCCAAATTTCAGAGCTTTTCGCACTATATTTGCGGAGATATGATCTGAGGAAGTTGGTATTTTTGCAGACTCCTGAATTACATTCCAAACAGGTGACTTGGAGAAAATCATCATAACTTTATCTCTGAGCATCAGATTGAAATTTCGTAAGAAGGTACAGAAAGAGGACGGACTGTAGTTTCTTGTATATATTTTTTAAAGCCAATGGTCGAAACAGTGACTCGTGGCACATCGTACAAGTTCACTCTACTGAACTAGTCTATAATCAGGTCACTGTGGGAGATTTGGCATAACTCTTCCTTGGAGAATCCAATTTGGATCAGACTGGTGTCATTGGAAAGAGGACACAGAGGGTTACTGGATGATCTGAAATTACAGAGATATATCAGCTTCAATATCAAGCTCCTACAAAGTGAAAAAAGGTGTGTAGTTTTTTTTAAATTTTTGCATAAGCTTGGTTTGAAAAATTAGTTTGAAGGAATTCAAAGGGCATAGTAAAGAATTATTATCGGTAATTGATGACCCGAGGAAAGAAAATGAAAACACCTAGTAAGAAACCTAAAAACTCTAGCATGACTCATGAAAAAGAGGAAGAAATGCAACATGATATATCAAAATTACGAGACCAAGTGCAACAAGTGTCACTTGCACAAAAAGTAACAGAATCTAAGATGGATGGTTTAAAGAAATATGTAGAAGCTAAGATGGATGGTTTAAAGAAAGGCGTAGAAGCTAAGATGGATTGTTTAAAGACAAGCATGGAAGATTTGAAGACAAATTTGAAGACATATTTAACAAAGTTTCTACAAGAAATGCTTACTAATGGTGAAAGGGTAGTAAAGGAAACTCATGATGAGAACAAAAGAAATGTTAGTTATGATTTCATAGACTCTAATGTTGGATCGAAGACCCACCATATTCCAAAAATCGATACGAGGAAGTTTGATGGCAAGGATTTCGCAACATGGATATTATAGATGGAGCAATTTTTCGATCTCAATAATGTGCAAAACACACAAAAGGTATGTATTGCAACTTTATATTTGGAACCAAATCAGTTTGTATGGTATCAATGGCTTTGCTCTCGTAAACAAATTATCACTTGGGCAATTTTTACAGAAGAATTAATATCACATTATGAGGATACAAAAAGCAACACTTTTTTTAGCCAATTGATAAGTCTCAAACAAAAGGGTTCAATAATGGAGCACATTGAGGAGTTCCAAAAATTGAACATAAGGGTAAAAAATATTCCAGAGGAGCATAGGATTGATGTGTTCATAGGAACTTTAAAGGATAATATCCAACATGATGTTCGCCTTTGGGAACCTGATTCATTAGAGAAGGCATTCAAGTTAGCAAGAAAAATGGAAAGAAAAATTATGGCAACCAGGAAGCATACCACTCACAACTATAAAGATGGAAGTGTTGTTGCCCCTAGTCTTCCAAAACCTGTAAGGTTGACACCACAAAAATTGGAAGAAAATGGAGCAAAAGGGCTTTGTTACAGTTGTGATAGCAAATACACTAAAGGTCATAAGTGTGCTGAGAAGAAATTATTCTACATAGATTGTGAAGAGGAAGAAGAAAAGGAGCAAGAAAGGTCAAAATAAGAGGATATACTCCAAGAACAAAGCCTAGATAAAGAAGAAATGAATACGACCATATATTGTAATGCATTGGCTGGAATTACCACTCCTCAAACCATCAAGATAAAAGGACAAATCAAGAAGAAAAAGGTAATAGTGTTGATTGATTCAGGAAGTACCCACAATTTTATTCATTGTAAGAAAGCAAAAGAATTGAATTTCTTCCTATATCCAACACCAGAGTGTCAAGTGAAGGTTGCAAATGGAGGAACGATAAATTGCTCTAGAAAGTGCCATAATATCAAGCTATCCATGGGAGAATATGTATTGACTATCCCAATGCTTGCGATTCCAATGGGAGGTGTTGATGTTGTACTAGGAGTCCAATGGCTATCCTTATGTACAATAGCTTTTAATTTTCAAGAACTTTTCATGAAATTTTATGTGGAAGGAAAGGAAGTTGAATTAAGGGGTATTACAGGGAAACCAAGAAAGATAATCAGCTCAAACAATATGACAAAGCTTCTAAAAAGGGCACAAAGAGGTGTAATTGCACAATTATGTTCGCTAGATGTTTCCACATCGGAATCATCTATTTCTCCAGATCTCCAAAAAGTATTGGACAATCATTCCAAGGTATTTGAGACTCCCAAAGGTCTCCCACCTATTCGTGATCATGATCATGCTATTCATCTGATTCCAAGAAGTGTTCCTCCAAACATCAGGCCGTACAGATATCTCTATGCCCAAAAGAGTGAAATTGAACGTATGGTTGCAAAAATGCTAGAGGCTGTTATAATTCAACCTAGTCAAAGTTCTTTCTCTGCTCCAGTAGTATTGGTGCACAAGAAGGATGGATCATGGCGGATGTGTTCGGATTATAGGGAGCTCAACAAGCTCACTATTCAAGATAAGTTTCTCATTCCTATCATTGATGAATTACTGGATGAATTGCATGGATCAATTTACTTCACCAAGTTGAATATTCGTTCAGGATATCATCAAATCAGAATGAAGACTGAAGACATTCTAAAAACAACATTTAGAACTCATGATGATCATTATGAATTTTTGGTCATGCCTTTTGGCCTTACCAATACACCTTCTACATTTCAAGGTTTGATGAATTCCATTTTCAAATGTTAGGTAAACTTGACTCAGGATAGAGTCAAAGTTGACCAGGTTAAACAATGATGGTTTTGGGGCACATGGTATTGTGCACCCATAGTATTATGCCCATGGTATTATATGTAATGGAGCTTATAAAAGACTGGAATGACTTCATTGTAATGCAAGACCTAGAGGTGAGCGGTGAAGGCTCACTTGGTCGGATTGGCCAGGGTTTTGGCCAAGGATAATGGAATTTCATTATGGTTTGGTTTTTCCCCGGATTTGGGGTTTTCCTGGATAAACATGTGTGTTTATGTGTTTATGGTTGTTGCTGGTTATTTTTATATTTATTCCTCTCAGTAATTATTTATGTTATGCAGTAAATTTCTTAACAATTGGTATCAGAGCCAGATATTGGCTTCAAAGGGATTCTTTGATGCCAGGGGTTTATATTGCCTGATGATATCAATGTAACCTTTTTACAGATCTGGGTCTGGAAAATAATGGTGGAACAATCGTACGCGAAAGAACCTCGAGGAGAATGTGCGGAAGATAGTGTCGTAACTGCCAGGGATCGCAGTGCATTTGCGATATTTACCGGTTTGGAACATGCTGACAAATTGTTCGGGATTCATGCGGCTTCGAAAATTGTTTGTTTTCTACTACGTGAGGCCACCAATGCTGGAATCTACGAGGTTCTCGTCGGGCTCTCAATTGGAGCAGTTTGATAGAAGTTTTTGAGCAAATCAAATTGAGAGAGGATGGATCAAAATGGCAGCAGCAATAAACAAAAAAAAAATTAATGAAGTCAAAATTATTGCATGTAAATGGGCATACTACTATAAGACCTGGTAAGGCATGTGTAACCCTTGGCGATCACCGGTAAACTCTGGGTTATACCTAGGTGATAGGGGGGATGTCGGGTTAATAATACCCCGGGTAAAAACTCTGAGAGGGGTAAGAGCTAGAGTGAGCGGGATTGTCTCACTTCGTTTTGGCTGGAGTTAGTCAAGGAACCCCAAGTCAAGTTTAAGGGGGGAATTGTTAGGTAAACTTGACTCAAGATAGAGTCAAAGTTGACCAGGTTAAACAATGATGGTTTTGGGGCACATGGTATTGTGCACCCATAGTATTCTGCTCGTGGTATTATATGTAATGGAGCTTATAAAAGACTGGAATGACTTCATTGTAATGCAAGACCTGGAGGTGAGCGGTGAAGGCTCACTTGGTCGGATTGGCCAAGGTTTTGGCCAAGGATAATGGAATTTCATTATGGTTTGGTTTTTCCCCAGATTTGGGGTTTTCCTGGATAAACATGTGTGTTTATGTGTTTACGGTTGTTGCTGGTTATTTTTATATTTATTCCTCTAAGTAATTATTTATGTTATGTAGTAAATTTCTTAACATCAAACCCTTCCTTAGAAAATTTGTGTTAGTATTTTTTGATGATATACTAATCTACAACAAGTCTTGGAAGGATCATGTTTAACATGTTTGATAGGGTGCTACAACTATTGGAGGAGAAACAATTATATGCAAAAAGATCCAAATGTTTCTTTGGAGTACAAGAGGTGGAATATCTGGGTCATATTGTATCTCATGATGGAGTTAAGGTAGACCCTACCAAAATTAAAGCCATTAAGGAATGGAAAATCCCCACATCCATAAAGCATCTGCGAGGATTTCTCGGGTTTACAGGGTATTATTGCAAGTTTGTTAATAATTATGGGAGAATAGCAGCACCTCTAACAACATTATTGAAGAAAGATGCATTTTCATGGACTCCAGAAGCAACAAAGGCCTTCGAACATCTCAAAGAGGCAATGTGCCAAGCACCGGTCTTAGCTACATCGGACTTCACAAAAACCTTTATTGTGGAATGTGATGCTTCAGGAAATGGAATTGGTGTTGTTTAATGCAAGATGAAAGACCCATTGCTTTTGAAAGTCGTCCAATCAAGGGAAAGTTTTTACACAAAGCTATTTATGAGAAGGAAATGTTGGCAATACTACATGCACTTAAGAAATGGCGACCCTACCTAATGGGAAGACACTTCAAGGTAAAAATGGATCATGATAGCCTTAAAAACTTTTTAGAACAAAGATTATCCTCTGAAGAGCAACAAAAGTGGGTCACAAAGATGTTGGGTTATGACTTTGAAATCATCTACAAAAAAGGGAAGCAAAATGTGGTGGCAGACGCACTCTCAAGAAAGGATGAGGATGTGGAAGCATTGTTGTGTGCCATTTCTATTATCCAACCAGATTGGATAAACGAAGCAAGGGAGGAATGGAAGAATGATGAAGAAGTGTGGGAACTTATACGAAAGTTACAAGAAGATTCCAGTACATCTGATACATTTAGCTGGCAAAATGATTCATTATGGTACAAAGATCGCTTATACCTCTGTAAGAATTCCCAACTCAAACAAAAGATTCTTATGGAATTGCACACTTCTCCCTTAGGAGGGCACTTAGGATTTTTAAAAACTTACACAGGGTTAAGAAGGAATTTTTTTGGGATGGCCTTAAATCGGATATTCAAAAGTTTGTGGCGGAATGTTTGGTTTGCTAACAAAAAAAAAGTTGAAACAATTAAGACCCCGGGTCTATTACAACCTTTATCCATTCCAAGCCAACGTTGGGACGAGGTTTCAATGGATTTTATCACAGGTTTACCCAAATCTGAGGGAAAGAGTGTTATCATGGTGGTAGTTGACAGACTTACCAAGTATGCACATTTTTGTGCATTATCACATCCATTTAAAGCCAGTATAGTTTCTACTGCATTTATGGAAACTATTCAAAAGCTACATGGAAACCCAAAGATTATTGTAAGTGACAAAGATCCCATTTTCACTAGAAATTTTTGGATAGAATTATTTCTTGTCTTGGTACTCAGTTAGCTCATAGCTCATCTTATCATCCTCAATCTGATGGGCAAACTGAGATAGTAAACAAATGTTTGGAAGGATATCTTTGTTGCTTTGTATCTGATAAACAGACACAATGGTTCAAATGGTTGCCTCTGGCTGAATGGCGGTATAACACTTCCTTCCATATAGCAAAAAAATGACCCCATTTATGGAACTTTATGGATATCAGCCACCATCCATCACATCATATTTAAGAGAAAATTCTAAGGTTCAATCAGTGGAACATCACATCAAACATCAACAACAAGTCCTCCAACTCTTAAAGGATAACCTCGTGTTGGCACAGAATAGAATGAAACAAAAGGCAGCTCAACATCACAGCAAAAGAAGTTTTGATGTAGGTGATTGGGTATTCCTACGACTACAACCATATAAACAAATGTCGCTCAAGCAAGCTAAGAAGGATAATAAATTATCACCAAAGTATTATGGTCCATACAAGGTGTTGCAAAAGATTGGTACTATGGCATACAAATTGGAGCTTCCTGTAGCTTCTCGAGTGCACCCCGTTTTCCATGTTTCATGTTTAAAGAAGGTTATAGGCGACAAGCTCCCAGTTCAAACAATATTTCCAAAACTTGACGAGGAAGGAAAAATTATATTGGAACCGGAAGCAGTCACAGAAACAAGAACTCGACAGCTACGAAATCGATCAATTTCGGAGTATCATCAAGTGGAAGAACTTATCCACTAAATATTCCACATGGGAGGATGAGAATTTTATACAGAAGCATCTATAACTACTCAAGCGTTGAGGACAACACTTTTTTGAAGGAGAGAGGCATGTTAGGTCCCTATAATACTAGTGATTACCCCATTATTATTGTAGTTGTAACCCTTATTAATATTGTTGTGCCCCTATTGTCCCCATATTGTTATTACTGTGCCCCATAGAATCCCTCTATTGTTATTTTTGTGGCTTTATATTATTATTGTTATGTTGGCTCTGATTATATTATGACCCCTTAGACTCCTATATATATAAAGTAGGTCTTGTCATTTGAATCATCCAAGAAATGTTCATTTGTGTAATGTCAAGGAGGTTGGCCCTCGAAGAGGCTGAATTCTAAGGCATTCAACTATCTTTTCTATCTTTTTGTGAACTGGTTTCATAACATAACCTTATTATTAATGTCATAGAGTGTTTTCCTACTTAAAAGACTTGCGATTTTCCCCTAACTAATCTAACATGCATTATTCATCATTTAAAACAGTAATTGAACCTTCGTGATGCAATCATAGAAGAAATATACGAAAGCAAGCCATAATTATGCAGAAATACAAAAACTACGTGAACATATAAAAATACACAAGTCCATTCCAAATTCTTAATTATTATCTCAAATCTTCATCGATACAATCTTTCTGACCTCGCGCATGCAGCTGCAGTGGCATGCGCACACAACTGCAGACTTACCAAGGTCTTTGTGCACACAACTGCATGAACCTTCCCCTTCACAAAAAATATCACAAGATTACAGACATAACATATTCATTCCATTCATATTTCATTGTTTATGACTTACTGAGCTGACTCTTTACATAGATTTTTTCACTTACAATACCATGGTTCGCAAACCATGGGTGGAGATCAAAATAGTCAAATTTATCCCATCCCTTTACAAAATAAGGTGATTTAACCTGCCCTAAAGCCCCTTTGACTCCTAAAACTCTGCATGATTCGTGCTCCGCTCCTCAAAATGTGGAGACTTTACATGACTTAGACAAATCGTGGACCTAGGGGACCCCTACCCAACATGTAGCCACTACCCTCGACTTTAACCATTAATAATAAACAATGTTGTATAATAGTTGACTTCTTGTCCATCTATTAAGCTATTTGATGACCAAATACACTATGGTATGCCATGATCACAAATAAGATGTATAAAAATCATAGACACATGATGCTTAGTCATATATCAATATATGTGGAAGTGTGACTTTATGCATGCAGTCATTCTATTAATTATTCCTAACTGCTTATGAATGGATACCAGGTGAAGTAAATCCAAACCTCAATGGGTGAAATACATGTTGTTATTCCTTGTACTTGTGCTCCACATATTTTATGGCTTTTAATTATACACATCATCGGTATCTCGCAAGTTTTAATAGACCCTATAAGTTTGTAACAATCGTTGAATGAGATTCTTCATTGTTTCCCCAATACCAAGTGGTGTGCATTTTATCCACCTTAGCATGGATTTTTTTTCATGGTAATGCCTCTTTACCTATCACAGATAAGTGACCTTGCTTCCTAAAATCATTTATGAAGGGTATCACGTTAGTTTCCTCCCTCTTCTGATCAAGAAATATCCTAATTAGTGGTTTTGTATAATAATAATTTGTTACAGTAAGGCCTACATCCTTCTATGTTACAAATCCTTTTCCTATATGAGTATGATTTGATCATGGCGTGAAGTCCTAAATAGCCTAAAACCTACCTTACTAACACTTCAGATAAAAGCTCGAATGCCTGCAGTGTTTCCTATGTTGTTTCTCTAAGAACTGTTGGCCAGAGGTTGTGATTTGGTGCATTTCAAATTGTATTTGGAAGCTTGGGAATTCTAGGTTGTATATGGTGAATTTTACTTTCTATGGTATCCAATGGAGGTTATAAAAAAATCACACAACTGCTTACCTAATCTAATCAGGGGTAAGAGGGAATATTGTGTTATTTCGAAATGTTTCTTTTCTCATTGGTTCCATAGAGCTTAATTCTATTTCCACTCCCTTCATGTGCTATAATTGGTGAATTTGTCAACTGTGGCTCAAGGATGTTATTTATACCTTGATAGATTTGTTAACTAGAAATTCACTTTGATGGAGTCTGTGTAGAGCATAAATTTTTCTCAAGAGTCATTTGGAAGTATTCTAGAATTTAAAGAGAATGAGATTGCATGATATGAATATTTAGTGCCAAATCGATCACATCATTGTTGTGTGGATACTCAATATGAAGCTATAAACCTTAATACAATTTAAAACAAAATTATCAAACTACAACTTTGGATTACTTGCAAAGACTAAAAGTTGTGTTTAAAATTCATAAAAAGGAAAGTGTCTACAGAGTGGAAATTTCATGATTGCAAGAAAAGTGACTTCCCAAGTTAACTAGAAAGAAACTTGAAAGCTACTTAGCACACTTAATAGTGTGGATTAGATCTGAAATATTTTATCTCTTTCATTTATGGATATCAATTTCATATTTTGGGCTGGTATATGCCTAATTTTTCTTTCCTCATAGGTTTATAGGATAATAATAATGACTATATGAAGTAGTTATATTTATTGGGTGATTTTAGTAAATACTCTGTCAAATTTTTACTTGGTACATTTTCTGTTGTGTGATAATAAACTATTATCATCCCTTGGAAACAATCTTGTACGGTTGTCGAATCAATTTGATCATTGTTTATTTCATATGGGTTTGAACTAGTCTTTAGCTTAAATATTTTTATAAATGTACCTGAATATTGTTATGCCAGTAGGGTGGATATTGGGTTATATCTATGGACTCCCTGTACCTGAACATTATTGTGCCAATAGGATGGAGATCGACTTGGATCTCTGGACTCCCTGAACTTGAACTTTGTTATGTATGAAGGGTGGAGATCGGGTTAGATCGAGTGGACTCCCTATACCTGAACAATGTTATGCCAACATGGAGGAGATCAGGTTAGATCTATGGACTCCTTGTACCTCACCATTGTTATGCCAACAGGGTGGATATTAGGTTAGATCTCTTGACTCCCTGTACTTGAATACTGTTATGCCATCAAGGTGGAGATCAGGTTAGATCTCTGGACTCCCTGTACTTGAAAATTGTTATGTAAGAAGGTTGGAGATCAAGTTAGATCTCTGGACTCCCTGTACTTGAGTATTGTTATGCCAGCAGGGTGGAGATCAGGTTAGACACCCTGTACCTTAATATTGTTATGCCAGCAGGGTGGAGATAGGGTTACATCTTTGGACTCCATGTACTTGAATATTTTTATGCCTGAAGGGTGGAGATTGGGTTACATCTATGGACTCCTTGTACGTAAAATTATCTTATAAGAACGATGGAGATCAGGTTAGGTCTTTGGACTCCCTGTACCTAAAAATTGTTATCCCAGAAGGGTGGAGATCGAGTTAGATCTTTGGATTCCCTGTAGTTAAACCTGACAATGCCAGAAGGGTGGAGGTTGGATTAGATCTTTGGAATCCCTGGATTTGGTCATTGGGATAGTCTTCATGAGATAGGGTGTGATAAATATAATAACAGTCTGTCAATGGTTGGGAGGAGAATCGTCCATTATGTCATGGTGCCCATACTAAATTCCATAATATTGATTAACACATTGATTATGATAATCACATATGTCTGGATTTTTTTCCAATTGAGTATGCATGGTAGGTTGATATGGATTAATAGCACCATGCATGTTTAAATACAACCTTCCATTTCAAAGGACAATACGCTCTCACCAATGAGTAAACCATACATACTATGGCTAGATAGTATACAAGCCTCCTGTGTTGCACTAATATGCATTTTGGATCATGCATGTCAAATCCTACCCTTGAATTTGGTCTCAAGATGGGCTTCTAGATGGTATAAGGCTGAGCTAGTATCCTATATGTTATTAGAAAAGAAAAGGTGACTCTGGTACAATCCATCCTTCTGAATTTCCTTATGATGAAAGAGTAGATGTGCACTCTTAGTTGTCATATCTGAAGGGATTATGTAAGTAGTCAAATAGATGGAACTACTTAAGGTATGGATTCAAAACTATATCCAAAGTATGCCTCGCTTGTACAAAAAAACTACTACAAAGCAGTATATTCAATAATCAACCTTTCAAATGCCTGATGTGCAAATGTAATGGTCTTCGAGAGTAATTTTTGTTGTTTGGAACATGTTGCACTCAATTTCGACAAAATCTTGTGAGCTTGAGGTACTCTTATACTCATGAGCTGGGCCAAATCTTGGACTTTACGAGGTGGTACATTTAGCTAAAGTTTCCAAAACTTTTGATGATGAGCAATTAAGAAGGTTGCGGGAACAAGTGATGAAGAAGCACTTTGCTTGTTCCTCTTCTTATACTTAAGGCTTTATTCAGATAAAACCTTAGAGTTCTTTTCTACGTACTGAGAATGGAATGACAAGAGTCTTAAAATAACCTCAAAGCTAAACTAAATACTACATGTTGCACTTGCAGTATGCTGGCAAGGTTAACCTTGTGCAGAACTTGATTTGGTAATTATACTAGAAATTACTGGGTCAATGATGATATTATTGGTACTATATATATATATATATATATATATATATATATATATATATATATAGAGAGAGAGAGAGAGAGAGAGAGAGAGATATAGATATATATATATATATGACATCGAATGCTTGGAAAATGTTATATTTATGTTTACCTTCACCTTACCTTGTAGTAGGATTCCTGCTCATCGCAATCATTTTTTCTTGTACAAAATATATTTTGATCTTTGTTTATTCACTAAACAAATTACCAAGAGCCTAATCACTGTTATCCACAATTTGATAGCCTTGAATAAAAGTAAACCAGTATTGATCTCAAGGGGCTAGCTTTAGTATTATATTAAACCAATTTGGACTTACAAGACCCAATAGTTCTATCAAAGGATTTATGTGAGGCATCCATTTAAGGATATCCTCAACAAAAAATGGCATATTGAGGACAAGGATAAGAAAGGGATTCATGGGTTGAACTTATTTTGAGATCACAAAGTCTCTGACTGTCTCAAGGTATTTTTTTTTTATTGTTAATTTATCAAAGACTTTCTTTGATAGTGATAGTTTCCAAGTCTAGGGTTACATATTCTCTTTTCATGCATTGTGGGGTGATTGAGACAATCTAGCAACATTTTTGGAATGGCGAGTGTGCTAGATCCTACTTGGATCTTATGTGGACCTCTTTTAATCACATTTTATGGAATCATTTTTTGGAAGGTTGCCCCTATTAGGAATTTATATGTTAGTGTATCATCTTGACTTTAGTTTCTTGGGTAGGCTTCACCTATTGTGATGGATATGAGCTTTTTCTTGAGGATATCTTATTGGTTGGTTTTCTTCATTGTACAACCATATAGTGCTCATCACTCTTTTTTATAATTTATTGGCAGTGTTAGCAATCTCTTCTTAACATTTTTTTAATGACAACTTTTCTTCAATGCTTTTTTTTTCACATATGCATTGCAGAAAACACTTTTTTGATGGGAAAACCATGTTGTTGAATGTGGGATTTGGAACACTTGTTGAGATTTTCAGCCCATTAGTGCACAATTAACTCTCTTCAGTTGCTTTCTTGAAGCATTCTTGTTCATCCTCAACACTCTCAGAACCATCTTGTTAACTATGGTATCTAGAACACTCATTTTCAGCCTATTAGCACATGGTTAACTCTCTTCAGTTGCTTTCTTGAAGCATTCTTGATCGTCCTTAGCACTCTTTCTCTAATAACATCTGCATCAATTCACTTTCATCTTCAACATGCTTTTGATGTTGTCTTTGTCATATCTTAAATATTATTCTTTGAAAACATTGTGGGAATTAGCTCCCCTTTTATTGTTCATGCATATGCTTGTTTAGACTTGTATTTTGTTGGTTCCAAAGAGGATCATTTGAATGCATTTTGGACAATGTTATTAGAACCAAACTAGTCACTAAACCAGTCAACCTACCAAACTAGGAATAGATCCAAAACCAGAAAAGAACTGGAAAAAAAAATTGGTGACCAAGAAATATGTCTATGAACCAAAAATACATCAACAAAGAGGCTCTAGATGGCCCTAGTTTCAAAAAATCATGCCACAACACATACCTACATCTCATCAAAATCATTGTCTATATTGGATCCTGATCATCAATATATCTTTCAACCAAAAATACATTAACAGAGAAGCTCTATATGGCCTCTAACATAAAAAAAAAAAAAGAACATGTACAGAAGTAACACTTCAAATTTCCCGTGGGACAATTCAGACCTTCTCTATGGGTATTGTCATTTTATTTTTTAAACTTTATTCTAATCACATTGGAAAATAGTTGTATATTCTATTCAATATGAAGAGATGCATTCTGGAGACGCCATTGACATTGCATGATATATCTACAAGATGCATCTGAAAAAGAGAAAAAACAAATACTAATCCCTTAGTTCCCATTGACTGGATCTCAAAAATAAGGTTTTTTTTCCCTCACACATAATCCAAGCATAACAACTCTTTGAGATACAAAATTTAATTCAAACCAAAATTACATCATAATTCTGCAAATGCAAAGTTCTTCTCTCAATATAACTAAAAAAGGGTCAAATGGGGCCTTTGCAGGCATGGAACCTTGAGCAACAACAGGATAAATCTTAACATATCTGACAAGAAGTTGAAAACCTACACTTGAGAACTGCCCCTTAATCAAAGAAAAGGAAGGTTGGATTTGGATACCACTGTCCCATCCTTTGATTCCTTTCATATGCATGAACCAACTGCTAACTAGAGTCCTTCCTTTGATAAAGATTTTACTTCACAGTTATGTTCTTTGTAGACATGGATAAGGAAATTTGATTAAACAAAAAAAATATAGCTTTTTACCTCATCATATATAGGATTAACTATCGATTTCTCCATTTTATAGATTCATTTTATCCAATTGATGACCACTAGATTATCCCCATACACCTAAAAGTTTGAAACTCCTTGCTTGCAACAATTTTTAGAGAAATTTTTATAGATAATAGTTTAGTGAAGTTATTTGAACCCCCTCTCAAACCTGCTTTGAAATTGATATAATGGAAGCATTGAAAAATAGAAGGCCACCTGCCCCACATCAAGGCAGGGTGCCTTGGCTGGCTCCATCAAAGAAACCCCAAATATCAGTTTTGGAAATGGAATTATATGATAAAATCCTTTGAGAAGAGATATTGGAGATAGTTTTGAGACAATAGAAAAGAGATTTGGCTTGAACCACACATTGAAAAGGAGACATGAGTCTCTTCAAAAATTGCAGCATTCCTGGCCAACCATATGCCTTAAGGCTACTATTATTGGCAGGGCTTTAATTCCTTTAGATCATATTTTTTTCCATTTTGTGAAACAATCCTCTACAAAAACCCTTTGCTATCTATCATTTTTTCCAGGGAGAAGGCCCATTTCAGTGCACATAGACCTTGCATAAGAGCAAGTAATTGGAAGGTGAGCAATAGTTTCAAGAGATTCTTTGCACAAGGGAAGTCTACCCAAACAATGTTTGTTCCTTCTTTGAAGGATACCCCAAGTGAGTGCTTTGTCTCTGATAGTCAACCACATAAATATCCAAGACTTTAGAGGATATTTGATCTTCCATAGTGGTTTCCACTTCCATTGCATATCCAAAAATATGTTTGGAACAAACATGGCCTTGTATCCTAGATTCAGAGTGTAAAGCTCCAAACCAAGATTTTTTTCACCATATTAGCTTATCCTTGGTCTCTTTGATATGAACACATTTGACCTTTAATAATGTTGTATAGGCCTCTCATTTCTCCTTTTTAGGACCTTCTTGACCCAATTGATTAGATCTTTTCCATTCTTGCTATGAAATGGTAGTTTTCCCAATTAATGTTGCTTGTGCCAAATTGAAAACAACATTCCTATGTAGTGATAAAACCAATTGGGTTGGTAACTTGTGAGAAACTTCACATCCCACACAAGGATACTACACCATACCCTTAATAGTTTAACTTTTAGAACTTCATAAATCTAGAATTATCAACTATAATTCAAATGAAGAAGAACTAAAAATGTACCTACATAGTTTCCTATCATAGGTTTTATGGCATTGGCATGAGGTCCAATCACAACCAAAATTTTAATCTGATTTTTTGGTAGGCGCAACAATCCCTCAGTTTTTAGAAGAACTATACCTTCCTTGGCTGCTTCAACAACCATCTCTTGATTTTGAGCAATGTAGACATCATTTGGCCCGAGATTGGCATAATGCTCATCTACCTCAAAGAAACCTAATCTCATCAAAAAAATATACATGTTTATTGAAGCTTTATCCATATTTGATTCCTTGGAATTTCCCTGCAAAAATACAAATTATATATGATATGGAATGATCCATGGTCCAAGCCCAATCCCGATTCAAAGGAAAAACCCATGCAATGGAGTGAATTATTCATTTTAATGAGACACTAGATTAGGAGAATAGATAACCTATGCCTTATTCAAATTGCACTAAATAGTAAATACAATTCTTCCCCTATCCGAAGGACTCTGCTGAGCCATTGCAGAAGTTTGTGAAGTTGAATCTTCCTTAGAAACAGAAAAATAATTTTGAGGGATCATTGATCCATTATGCTTCCTTTTTCCATCTCTATACACAAACAAACCTTTTCGAGCAAGATTAACCCCATTGATTCTAGTTTGTTGAACATCGAGAGATAATCACCTCAAAGGAGTGTCATGCACAAAATTTCCATTTTTACGCATACTTGTACTTCTCTTTGTTGAAAGTTGTCTGGACTCTGTAGGGAGTTGGCTTTAAGCGAAAAAAGTTTTTGATTCAACAAGGAGTTATTAGCATTCTAAAATATCAACATAAATGTGAAGTATATCAAATCACTTAACAAAGTCTAACTTCCTATCTTCAGCCTCAGTTTCGGCTCTTCTCCCTCCTATCTCGTCATGTTGTATTCATGTAGCATTGCTAAAAGTGAAACTTAAGTATTTCAAGGACATAAAAGGAAGTGAATGTAGCTGGAAACGTGCCATGAAAAACTGTCCATAAACATACTTAAATAATTTAAGTTAATTCAAAGATGTTAGGAATCACAAGAAAATTCCCTAAGTGATAAAATTAAAAAAGAACTAAATGATTATTTCAGTTCATCATAGAAGAAAATTGTTACCCTTTCTAGGTGCCTAATATATTTTGAGTAGCTTCATAATTGTGCACTTCGAGGGTTTTAATACTTTCACACATATAAATGGTTTTCTTTATTACAATGAAACAATGCATAAGTTATAACCAATGTTTTAAAAATTGAAATCTATAAATTCATTGAGGCCAAGTATGCATCATTTACAATGATATGTTGCATTTTAGTGGAATGTAGGGTAATAAGCATGTTTGGAATTAAATGGAAATAGCATCAACGATTAATTTTATGGATTTTTGAAACAACCGATCTGTAATTCATATTCTCTTAGCATCATATTTTTGTTATTATTTTATATTTAGGTCCATCCACACATTTATGCAAACATTTTCTTTAGGATTGTGAAGTTGGTTCATATTTGCTCAACATGATATCACGTGCTACTATCCTTCTTTTTTGTGTATCCACACATTTAAGCAACCATTTTTTTTAAGGTCGTGAAGATGGGTTAAGAGGTGTAATAGTGTATACATTGCACAGAATAACCATTTTCTCTTTTTAAGGTTGTGGAGCTGGACTAAGAGGTGGGACACTGTATACATGGTAGTGTCAAGTCCTAGTTTTTTCCATCAATGAATCCACAAGTGTGTCCAAGAGATCATGTAAGTTAAGAACACACATATCACAAATTAACAGTCTCAAGTACCCATTTTCTCTTAATATTCCAAAAATCCTCGGTCTCTTGGTGCAAATATCATACCAATTCCATGTCTCTGAGTTTACAGATTTTCTAACATGGATTTGTGATTTCCCTTTGGAATTGGAAAATTTTAAAATTCTTTCAACGTGAAAATAATTTTAATGCCCAGAGACAAGGAAGGAACTAGACTGCTTTTTTTATTCTTAGGACTATTGGATTTTGTCTCTTGAAAGTTGAAATTGATTTCTAAAACTAGATTTGATCTGACAAATTTTCATTAAATTCTTGGGAATATTAAGGAGGAAATTTATAATGTTTTTAGTACACTCATAGCTAAAAAGAATTGTGATATTCATACTGGAAGATCACCAACACTAATTCTACTACAGGTTGTCATATTTCATTTTGTTAACAATTGGGTTCACAGTCTTCTCCATACTTTTACTACATGTTATCATCTGGTCTTTTCTTGAAACATATGGCCTCAAAGTATTTATTTCTCTATCTATCAATGGGTAGTGAATTTAGGTCTTCTGGTATATATTTGGGGGACATATCTTTCAGTAAACTTTGGAAATATTGATTGAGGTATTTGCTTGTCTTCTCAATGTACCTACTTGACATGTTTGGAAATTAGTGACATCAACATAAACCGTTTTGTACTAGTTGTTTTGTATGCAACAATCTTGATATATATTCTTTTTCACTCCTAGCAAAGTAGTGCAAAGATTTTAGTCAACATATGCCACATTACAAATGTAACACACCTACCCCACATAAACTTGAGACGGTAGCATTTTGGTATGTTAACATTATATCTGTAACCTTCCTCAAAGAAAAACTTGAACAAGAAATGGATCGTGAGTTTTTTTTTTTTTTTTTTCTTGAAGTTGAATTATTTCCCACAGGGAACAGATGTAAAATGAAAAAAAAAAAAGTGTCCAAACTCTCAAAAACCAAAGAAGACACACAAACCTACTTATTATTCAATAGATAATAAATAACTATGTCCATTTCACCCTTAGTGGGATCACTCATGCACAAGGGCTCAAACTGCACTGGTAGATGATTAGACTGATCAAGCAAAGTTTTGGAAAGTTGCAAGTATTTGTGTGATAGAGTGTTATTAGGGTTGTCACATGGGAATTTATTAATGATACCTACAAATATTATTAAGGGGATTTCCATGTCACACCCACTAGAATACCATGTGAATGTGTTCAACACAACTCTCTAATATTTAATGTAGATTAATTGTTTTCAAAGCACTAATATGGCATTACAAAATATGCCACATTAGCATATGAACAACTATTACTGATGTTAGTACTAGTAATGAGAGTCACAAAATATGGTTTCACACCAATCTCTGGACTTGCACCCCAAAGCCATCAAAGTTAAGGTTCTGACTAGGACGCATTTCTTGTTTGTAATCAATCAGGTTTATAGTCCTTACGATTTGAAATTCTTGTATTGTCATATGTTAATTTTTAGGTCAATTGTAATTGTTAAGTTCCTTCTTCTATTGGGGAAAATATTTAATGCTTTTACCATGCATTGAGATGGTAATGAATGTGCCACTATATTGTAGGATCTCTCTCAATAATAGAACAAATGGGTTTGTCATCCACCTGACCATTTCTTGTTTAATTCATCTTTGACATTATATTAGAAATAAGAAATGTCACTGTGATTTCCATTTACGAAATTCATGGCTCGATGGTTGGATTCTGAACCTTTTTCATGTTCATTAAAGACCAATAATCTAGTATTGGCACTTTACATAAGAAATATGCTTGCATGGGGGCAACACACATTTTCTCCATCAATGAGCTCTTTTAGGAAATTAGACGATATGTTCCAATCTTACTAGGAAGCTTGGAATTACACGAGTATATGACAGTATGAATTTCCCTGGGAGCCTTTCTTCAATCTGATATTCAGCGCATGTGTCAAGATCTCCTCTTGGTGACTTGTACACACTCTTGGTTGTTAATATCTATGCTATGGTAACCATGGTTGTTGTTATATGTTCTCTGTGTTTTGAAAGCCTTCCTTCACTAGTAGACCAGAACAATTCATCAAAGGGAGTGGGCCCATAGCTCTTGAAAACACTGAAAAGATGAGGGAGGGCCAATGATAGACCATAGAAATGCTTCAAAACAAATGAGCTTGCTATTTTCGAAAACAATTGAAATAGAGGGAGGATGATGGAGGTGATATTAAAGTGTGCATCTACTAAACATACTTATATCAATCTTTGAGTTGATAATTGAGAGTTTGTCTGGTTGGCATCGTTTGGATGAACTACACACAGAAACAATAACACAATTTGGAAGAGTAGATTTTGCTCACCAAAACATGTAATGATTTGGACAAGTAGTCGATAATAAAAGTAATAACTCACAAATCCTTTAAACTAGGCCTTTTAAAATGACCATATCAAATCATCAAAATTTAATAGGCATTAATGAGATAGAGAACATTTTATTTGACATTTTAATTCATCTAATTATAATATTCTATGGTCACTCGGAGGAAGAAAGAAATCACATATCATTCTCAACAAATGTTTCTATCAGTTTTTTGTTCGAAAGATAAATTAATGATGGATGAATGGAGTGAGTGGGATCTAGGACTCAACCAAATTAGCTTTTAATTTCTTTCATATACCTTTCTGGGGTTCATTCTAGTTCTCTCTAGGACTGGCACTGGCACTGCCACTAGCATAACATAGTGTTTTTTCTATTTGTGGTGTGTGTGAAAAGGGTATAAGGATGGGGTTTGAGGTTTTGAGGCCTTGTACTGCATGTTCTAGAAGATTGGGCACTATATAGATCTTTGAAATAATTTAGATTACTACAAAACTAAAGATTTTGCGGTGTGTAAAGAGATGAATTTTTGCATCTAGAATTCAAGGATTGGGGTGAGTGGACCGCAATATTGTGTGGTAGTCTCATAAGGTGAAGGAAAAAGAGAGACTTGTCTAATGAGGTATTTTGGCATCTATTATCTCAGGGCACAATAAGAAGTCCCCACTCCCTTATTTAGGTAAGCCTCTCAGCAAGACAATCAAGAGAGTTTATGGAGAGATGCAAATCAGTGCAGAGATTTCAGTCAATCTAAGAAAAGTAGAAGTAGAAGAAGCCTATATAGGTCTAGTAGAGAATATTGGCATGAGAAGGATTGGGAAAGGAAAAGAGATCAAGCTCTATCACAGAAATTGTCTTGCGATTATAATTATTTCAGTGATTTCTAGTCCTCTAAGACAACTTCTGACTCAACCAACAAAGAGGCCAAAGTTGATTCTCCTTATTCAACTTTGAGACATACTTCTAGTACTCCCTGAGTTAGGAAGCTTACAAACATGGACTTAGATGAGTTGAATGGGTGTCTAGATCTAGGATTCAGTTTCAATTATGAAGAAATGTTTGAGCTCTCAATACCTTGCTAGCCTTGGAGTTATGTTATGCAATTTCAAGATGACCACAATAAAAAACATTGTCTTGTGTCTACTCTTGATAACATGGATTATCCAAACAATGAGGGCTATGCACAATCTCCTATTTCCAATTGGAAAATCTCCAGCCCAGGAGACCATCCCCAACAAGTGAAGGAACGATTGAAAGTTTGGGCTCAAGTTGTGGCCTGTATTTTTCATCTCTGCAACTAATACTCAAAAAACGAAAGCAAAATCTCTATTTGAGGCTTAATCTGTGAGAGCTTATGTCATATTTTGTTGGAGAGTGATGAAGTCTGGTGAGTTCTATTTCATAGATATATCTATGGTGCTACTAGAAAACTATATGACCTTTACATTTGCAACAATTTATTCTTCTTCCTGTATGGGGAATCCTCCCTTACTCCCACCCTCTGTTACTATATCAATTGACTTGTAAATGTGTTCCTATAATTTTTGGGGACAAAAAATTTAACACTTCAAATAAATCAAATATTTAGTGATCTGATGCTTATTCCCAAGAAAGTTAATTGTTTTGAATCTTGCACATTCTTCCAACTCAACAATAATGATAGAATAGCTAATTTTTTCCTATTTAAGAAATTGCTACAATTCATATTTCAATTAACTCTTCTTTTAGACATTGTGTAAATGACTTTCATGGACAAACACCTCAATATCTAATTCTTCTTTGTTAAAGATGTTCATTTTTTTTGGATACTTGATGGGAAAGTTCAACCACCTCCATCCTATCCATCTCATCTTGGCAACCCTCCTAAAGCTCCATCATCAACTCCTCTATCTCTACCACATCCTCTAACTTCCCAACCTGATCACATAATTCTTTAAAGGGTGCTAGCTCAATGGAAGAGCACCTGCTTTATATGCAAAAAGTTGTTGGTGGTTCAATCCCATTGTGCCCTAATATGAATTAATCAATGATATTGTTTTTTATTTTTAATTAAATACATTTTATATTGATTTATATCAATTATGAGATATTTTTTTGGATTCATTGTTTTATTTTGTCTTTAAAGAGACAAAAGACATATTGTCTATATAAAGACTGCATCTTTAATCCAAATTATTCTCTTGAGAGACAAAAACGTAATCGCCTCTTAAGAGACAATAACATTTCTGTCATATATTTGTCTTTATAGAGACAATTTTTTAAGACATTAATTTGAGACACCCGCTTAAAAGACAATATTTAAGAAAAATGTCTCCATATATTGTCTTTATAGAGACAATTTTTTAAGACATTAAATTTGAGACACCCACTTAAAGACAATATTTAATATAATAGAAGAATTTTTTTTCTCAACTTAAAATAATTTACTTAAAAATTGTCAAAAATAATCTCCTCTATATTGTAATATATAACCTTAATTTATGATATTTATAAAATTAATAGTAAAATTAATCCAATATAAAATCATAAATAAAATAATTTAATTTTTTTTTCCAAAGAAAAAAATCAAACTTTTTATTAAAAAAATAAAAAGTTACATAGTATATGCATTAAGCATTCAATTTGGTTGTATGAAAGTAGATCCTACAGCCCACAGGATACAGTCCTGCCTAATAGCAGAAAAAGAAAGTGCAGCTCCTATTATCCGGAGTGCAGCCCACAAAAAAACCACCTGGCCTAAGTCTTCCTGCCCTTCTTCTTCTCCACTTTTTGCCAACCATCCATGTTGGGAGTGGAGTCAATAATGGCAAGCTGGTTTTCCATTGTGTTCATTTGTTGCTCCTTATCTGAATCCGATCCTTCAGGACTGTGACTTCGTTTATTACCACTTATTTCCAACTGGAGTTCTTGTTCCTTTTCCTCATTAATCTCCTTATCCTTATTGTCATGATCTTTATCCTTAGCTGTATTTTGTTCTTCTTTCTTTGCTGTAGTTGCCTTCTTAAATGCAGCATCTATGTTCTGCCATCCTTTCGGCTTCCTTTGTTGTTGCTTGCTCTTGTTGAGGTTTGGACATGCATTGTACAGATGACCTATTTGTTGACATCCCCGGCATCTGAAAGTTGTATTCTCATAGTCCAAAGGTTGTTTCCACCGTGTATTATTGAAATTCAAGATAATGCTTTCAAGTAGTCCTAAAATAATTTAATTATTATGAATAAAATATTTTAATATCAATCTTTCTATAGATTTAAATTAATATTAAATAAAATATTTTGATATCATATATTTAAATTAATATTAAATAAAATATTTTGATATCATATTTGTTGTTGTTATGTGTATAGGATTTTATTTCTTTACTGATCAAAAAAAATTGTAAAAGCTTCTCAATTCCAGGGAAAAGAATATTGTAACAACTTTGGTATTTTTAACTTATTAAATTAAAATAAATTATATATATATATATATATATAAACTATGATGTCAAATTTAAATTTATTAATATTAAATTTTACCATGCGAGATAACAAAACAATTACACACTTTGTTTACAAACAAATTATCCATAACTCATGATTTAAAACTACTTCGCACTTTCCTTCATGATAATACATTATTTACAACATAAACAACCCTTTTAAAAAAAATATATCTTCTGTACACATAACTAAAAATATTATTAATATTGGTTTTCAAGTAATGAATTGTCTGTGGACAGTGAAGGATAACCCACTCTTGTATAAAGTAAAAGGCACCGCCATTATATTACAGTAGAGCATCGGTTTCCAGCTAATTTATTGTCCTGACACATCTGAACGATACCCGAACTCTCTGTAAAGTAAAAGGCACTGCCATTACAGTTGGAATCAGACAGATCAGGAACTTGAACACCGCAAAGGGGACCATGGCAAAAGATATTTTTGCAAAGTAATAATATACTAGAAAATACATAACTGCCTCGTTACTGTAAAATTTAAACAACCCACACTTAAATTACACAAGCGATCACTGGCCTCTTATTGTTAACCATTTGGCCATCAGAGCACATCACCCACTTCTGGCCACTCTGGTTTTCTTATATAGCATATCATTTTACCTACAAAACTAGTTGAGCTCCTTATTCCGCTGGGAATCTGGGTTTATAGCATTTATCCCATTAACAAAAAAGACTCCATATGCTATAAACTTTGTGATTTGTGTCCACCGCTCATACAAAAAGCCTGCACAGATGGGCCAGCGCTGAACAAACTCTAAACCAGAAACTATTTACAAAAATATATTCTCATCGACCTGCAGCAAACTCTACAAACTCTCTGTACAACTTGGATTTGTATTCCCATTATAAAGTTTTCGTCATCATCAATTCACAGGCAATTAACAGTGCCCCGGCAGCCAGAAAATTACTTCTTTTTGGTCGCCATTTCTCATTTTTCCAAAGATGTGATTACAACCCTGCAATGTTATCATTCAGAGTATCAATTATGGCAAAAAAATATTATCATTATGAGAAATAATATTAACGCTCAGGAAAATTATATAAATTAAATAGTTGGTAAATTTTAATAAATATCTATTCATCAATAGTTATGAGGATTCGAATACTGCACAAAATAAACCTTCATTTAACAACAAAGTAGATCTCCTAGACCAAACTTCTTCTCCGACTATCTTCAAAAGGACGAATACAATAGATCGCGAAATTAAGACACCAATGTCTCAAGAACCAGAAGAAATGAAAGAGATGCAAAGTAGTTGGAAGACCGTAGAAAAAAAGAAAGCTACAGCACCAATCTCGCTAAGAAAGACGAGAAGCCAGAGAATTAAAAACTAAGAAAATTATAGGTCTGATAAACCAATTGGTGTCAGTGGATGTTAACCACCAAATAATTAATAAATCTTAATACACATCTATTCATAATACCTATAAAATTTATCACTAAATCTATTCATAATACTTATAAAATCTGTCACCAAGTCTAGAGCAAAATTATACTATATAAAATCTGTAATTAATTCCACAGCTGCTTAGTGTGGGGCTAATTCCAGCAATACATTCCAGGAACTCTATGTACACCAATAAGACTACTCTAGACGCGATTTCTCTAGCCAAACGCTTCCGGCTATGAAAAATATAAAATAAAATCTATAATTAAATGAAAGACTGACCAGTCATATACCGTCGGGCTTCTGGGTTCTGCTCTTGGGGATTTCTCAGTTCCGCTCTTTCCATCACGGGGGACAGTGTTCTTCTTCTTACTTCGCCATGGATTCTCTCGTTCTCGTGGAGTAACTGTTACACCACATTCCCAATCCAACATATATAAAATCAATTTTTTCTGTTTGAACGATTTTATTGTAAATAAGAATAAAAATGAAATTTTTAGAAAAAAATTGAGTGATAATCACACTAAAAATAATTTGTTCATATATTTTTAATTATTTGGTGTGATTCATTAATAAATGAAAAATATTATCTAGTGTGGTTAATCAACAAAATAGAAAATCAGATTTTAGTATCTTATTAGAACTTAACAAACATAAAACCAATTTTATAAGATTAAACATCTAGTGTGGTTCATCAACAAAATGGAAAAAATCAGATTTTAACATCCCATTAAAACCCAACAAACATAAAATCAGTTTTATAAGATTGAACAATTTCATGGTAAACTAAAATAAAAATGAATTATTGAGAAAATTCAGAGTGATAATTAAAAATAAATTGTCAACCCATTTTTAACATTTACAGCTAGTGTGGTTTAATGACAAAATGGAAAAATTTTAACATCTAATGTGCTTTAATGACAAAATGGAAAGTCTGATTAAATAGAGAAAGAAATAGAGAAATTGTGATGTATGCCATAATAGAATGACAAAATGGAAAATCAAATTTTGGCATCAAATTTAAATAGAAAAAGTGTGATGTGTGCCATAATAGAACATATCAAGAGATCTTAAGAGGCATCTGATTAAATAGAGAAAGTGTGATGTATAACATAATAGAACATATCAAGAGTAATAATTTAGTGTGGTTCATCGTTGGAACAAAATAGAAAATAGATTTTAACATCAAATTAAATAGAAAAAATAAGATATGTGCCACAAATCAAGGCAACTTACAACCAGAAGAAAAAGAGAGTGTGATGAATGTCACAGCGCAGAAACTATAAAACAGGTGAAGGCAACTTACGAGAAGAAGGCGAGTTTATAGGGCTCAAAACTGCTGGGGAAGAGGGGCTATCCAGAGAAAGTGAACGAAGATAACCAGGAGGCTTAATAATAGTGATACTCTGCGTTACTTGTTTAGCCTCATCATTCAATTGCTGGAACTCTGCACTCGCCCTGCGTTCCTTCAACCTGTTTAAACCCTCTTCCACCTCTGCAAAATAAAAAAATCCATGCTAAACCATTAAAACATAAAATCTCCATGGAACCTAACTCTACACCATGAAATTGCAAAGAAATATATTTACATGGAAGCAGCCAGATCCGCTCTAATCCATCACTCTACAGAGAAGTGTTCAAGATCCATCAATTATAGGGTAGATCCGCTCTATGGTGTCTGAGATTCATCAAGATCCATTACTCATAAGGTATATTGAATAATAATAATATGTACTCGATTTTTTTAATTAATTATTGGGTATATTGAAAATTAGGACCTAACCCAATACCATTCAGATAAGATAATTGACCAACATCCCAGGTAAAGACCCATATAGATGCAAAATATGAATCTATGAGTTGTATATTCACATTAATAGGTTAATTGAGATGAAAAAAAGCATCAAGATATTATATAAAGCAACTAACCTGGAGGTGAGGGGCTTGCCATGGCGGAAATAGCACTCCCAGTTTTCCTAAGTTTACCAAGGCCATTCTCAGGGCGAGGGCCTGCCAGAGTATCATCCCAGAGCTTATCCAACAACCCCATTGCTCTACTTATTGCTTGCTCTATGCAAACAGATAGGGTTTGTTTTGGAATTAGTGATACCCAAATTCCAACAATCGAAATGGGGAAATATCGCTTACACAAGCTTTTGCGATCTCCAGCTCCCTCTCCATTCATCGCATTTATAGGACTCGACCACCTTATTATGATTAGGGTTTCCCGTGCCTAATTGACAGCTAATTCTGATCTTAATTTCGCCTATGGCGCGCAGCAGAAAACATGCCAGCTGTTGGCGACTTTCATGGCTTTTTTTTGTCTCATCAATGTAGATAAGGCAATGTGCTGACGTCATTGAAATCCGAATCTTCCAATCCTTTGCTGACATTCAATGGAATCCACGTGTCCTATCACTTCAAGGGCAATTTTCTAACTTTAGGTCTGTTTGCTTGCCAGGCTACGTGTGTATATCTACTTGGTGGGACACAAAGGATGTCTCTTCGTGTTCTTGTTACAGGGCGTGGGTCGCAAAAATAATGGCGGGACGACCGATATGGTTTGGACTAGGTTAGCAAGTGTACATATTTTTTTCCTTTCTATTTGATAGTTTTTGGACTTTAGTTCCCTCTGTGTACCAATTTATTTATTTTTCTATTATATATATATATCTTAAATCAAACTATTTTCTTTAGGTATGATAGACTAAAGTATGGTCTCAGTAGACGTTAACCACCACCATCATATATATATTTAAATGTGTAATAATTATATTTTATTTAATTAATAAATTTTGATTATAAAATAAAATATTGACTTATATTTTTATTAAACATTCAAATTTTTTTAATTAAAATATTTATTTTTTTAACAGTTATTTGATGTATCTCTACTATTTAATTTGGTCATGAAAAATAAAAAACAAATATACAATCACGATTTTATTTTAAATTTTGATTTATTAAATATAGAGAGGGATTGAATTTTTTAATATGTTTTTTTTTTTAATTATTATTATCCAATTTTGAGGTCACAATCAAGTCAGAAACTAAATTGGTGTACAAGGGACCTATTTCTACGAAGACATATATACTTTATCCCTCTGGTTTTAGACGTGTGACCTTTTAGGAAGAAACACATGCTCTTAACCATTAGGCCCACTCAAGTTGTATTAATACATGACATATAATTAAATGATAAAAATTTTTAAAATGGATCTAACATGATCTTCTTCCTTTACCAATGTGTGTTTAGACATTTTGGTGCTTATTAATTTATAAATTACTTATTAAACGCTAATTTGTAAGATGTTAAACTAATTAAAAATTATAATGGCAACCAATCAAATTTAAATCTAGATCTCACCCAGATAATCCTAACCAATTATCAACTCTTATAAATAAATAAATAAATAAATAACAAAAAATATACACATCATCCTAAGCTAGATTTACAACTCTTTTAAATTAAAAAATGAATAAAAATAACAGAAATTTTGAAAATCCATATTTATCCATATATTCACTCCATCATCCAACTCCTCATTTTATTTTGGAAGTTACTTTTGACCATTCACTTTGTTGCAAAATATTAGTTACTAATCAAGTACAAATTCATAACCTTTACATGCCTAGCAACAATGAGGCTTTTATTTTCAAAATTAATGGTTCTAGCAAATAATGAAATTGTTATTTGTTTTAAGTAATTTTCTTTATGATTGATGTCAAATATTACCAATAATTGAAGGATCAACTTATTGCAATATCTCTCTTATGTGTCAAGCAACAATAAGGCCTTCATTTTCAAGATTCATGGTTTTCATTGTTAATAAGAAAATAATGAAGTTATTATTTGTTTTAAGCAATATTCTTAATAATTGATATCAAAAATTACCAATAATAAAAATTAATCAAGCTATTAATTCATCAACTTATTAAAATATATCCCTTATCATGATTAATGACAATTAATTCATACCAAATCACTTCTTAGTAATTTCTTTCTTTTACTTATTGCAATGAACAACCATACTAAAACAATTATTTTATTTTATTTATTTTATTTTATTTTATAAAAATTCAAAAATTAAAACACTATGAACAAATATGCTATATTACTTTGTGACATATTATATCTCACCTATACTTGTCATTGAAAACCAAATACCCATTACCTCGAATTAAAAAATATTTATAAGAACACTTATATACACCCTTTACCTTTCAAAATAAAGCCTTTGGTAGGATCTCAATAATACATCAATTATATTTAATGGATTAAAATATTTTTTTAAAACTCTATTCAAATATCCTTCAAGATAGTTAGTTGGTTCTTCATTAACTAGGCTTTAATATCCATCTTTCTTCTTTAACTAGGATATAACTAGGCTTTAATATCCATCATATTTAGTAAGAGTGATTAGTGTTTGAAAGACTAATGAGTGTAAAAGGATCCATCATATTTAGTAGGAGTGATTAGTCTCTCAAAAGACTAATGAGTGTAAAAGGAATTGTTTTTAATGTGTGTTGTACTTTGACATATCTTTTGGTAATGGAATAAAAAAAAAGATAATGTATTGTATTTTGAGTTATTAATTTAGATGTTAATATGGATAATTTTAATAATTAAAAATATTATAATTATATTTTTTATTATTTTTTATTTTTATAAAATGAAATATTTTTATATTATAAAAATACTTATGAGTGGTTATAATTTTTTTTGGAATTAAAAATATAATAATGAAGTGAAAAGAGACATCTCGAGAAACTAAATAAATTTTTCTTTAAATGGAATTTTTTTAATATTTAAAATTACATTTAAAAAATTAATTTAATATATATTTTTAATTTTTTTATCATAATTTTGATTTGTAAAACCTTGCAAATATTTATAATTTAAATTAATTAATTAATTATCACCATCAATGTTACTTTCAACTTTATCTTCAAACTTAATGCTATCCGTTTATGAGGCCCACCTCTTGGAGTGATGTTCCATCGTGCCATTACCTACCCTCCAGAGCGATAAAAACAAGAGAGGCGGTGTTTGAAAGTATTATCACCAACATCAATGATGGTGGAGAGGGAGCAACACATCAAATCATGAGTTAACACACTAGGGTAGTGGTACCCACACAAACTTTTTGAAACAAAATAAAATCGAATCTTTTAATTTAATTAATTGCGCAAAAGAATCCCATGGTATTATAAAACTCGAATCCAATCGAATCCTTTATTTAATTGCAAAGAAATGGTAACAAATAATTGTAAAAGTGGTGGTAGTTCAACTTACGCAACTAACTCTCAATTTTAGTTATAATATAATATGCAGTTTAGAAGTTTTATTTAACGTCCAAGTTTAAAATGGTCAACGGCCTCCTTCAAATGCTTAGTTTTATGGGCGTTGTAAAATCTTGTTTAACATATAATTGTTACTTATCTAACTTGTTATTAAGCTAAGACTTTTATATGGTTGGATTTCATCATATCTTGATTTTTCTCCTAAAATAATCACATATCATAATTAAATAAATATTTAAATAAAAAAATAATAACATAAAAACAATAACAATATTATATTTATTGATGATAACATATTTTTAATAAGTTTGGGCCTGGAGTATGCCCTAAAACTGCTTCTGCTTGGCTAAGAGCTTGTCTTCCTCGGACGTAAGGAAACAGGTTAACGGCCCAAGACCCAGAGGCATCTGGCAGGAGTGAAAGTCTGCTCCCTTACGGACCACCAGCGGGTTATTTCAGGTGGCGTGGTTTTCCTTGATAACAGTGATGTGTCAACTGACATTCGCGGATAGCAGCCAGAGATGGCTGTCCTCAATGTTGGTTTGACAAACTGAGTTTGATAGGTTTTTCCACCTTTTGAAAAAAAAAAAAAAAAAAAAAAAAAAAAAAAAACATATTTTTAATAAGTTAAAAATTTATGATATTTGCGATTAAGGGTTATTGACAAACTTGTGCCTAGGGTTTTTTGTCAGGATATTGGCTTTGTATCCCTTCATGCATCGGGATGGAGGAGGTGGCCCCTTTCCCTCTTACTACAACATAGCCTTTGGCAATGCTAGGCTAGGATGCAAATTCAATGTGGAAGGAGTTCAACATGCTGACAATAAGGCATTGATTAGAGAAAATTGACCTTGAACTCACCTGCTAATCTGTTAGCTGGAGCAACATGGCAGGATCGAGGATCAAATCATTGCCTACCAAAAGCAACCAAAGACCTCAACTTTGAGATCAAATCCACGACAATCGAATAAGACATTCAATTCATGTAGGATCATGCACTCATTGGAAAATTCTTGGGATTTTGGCCCACAAAGAAAGCTCTCATCACTTAGATTCAGAATAAATGGAAACTCAAGGACCAGATAGACTTGGAGCTAGGTGGCAAGGGACTTTTACAATAATTTTCGCTAACTTGGAGGATCACACCCAAGTCTTTGATGAAGGACCATATATCTTGAATTCCGTTGGGTTATCTCTCAGATTTTGGAAGGAAAGTTTTTTCCCCGAGAAGTAATGTTTCACATATGCTCTAGCTCGGATCTGTCTATACTCCTTACCACAGGAATTTTACGAAGAAGAAACCTAGAAGGTATTAGAAATACCCTAGGTCATTATGTCAAAACTTAAAAGGTTACAAAATGAGGGAGATATATCTCCTATGCGCGTATCTGTGTGTGCATGGACATATCTTTGCCTCTCTCAGCTTGAATCAATCTATATTGTAGGGATGAGTTTTGGCAACAGCCATTGGACTATGAACCTATTCCCTTCTACTATAGGTGTTGCCATGAATATAAGCATCTATTCAAATATTTCCCACTATCCAATCTAGTGACACATCAAAGCTTAGATCCCCCTGAAGATCCCGAGGGCTTCACCATGGTCAAATCCAAGTAGAATCACACAAAAGCTCAAGCTTCTAAAGCAATGGATTCAGGGATCCACACCTATAATAGTTTTGAAACCATAATAGGAACATCTTCTGAATAACTTCATGCATCTGAGGTGAATAGCTAGCCAGATCCAACTTTTTCCATAACCAAAAGTCATAAAGAGGGCTTAGTCATGCTCACAAGCTCTTCCATTCCCACAGAACAACAGATGATGAATCAACACGGTTACACTAAAATAATAATGACATAGGCTCTCTCACATGGTAACCTTGAACAATGTGAAGAAATGGAGTTGGGCTCTCTGGATCTACAGGTAATGGTAGTGAATTGGAAGAACGAAGATTCTAAACTCCAGATCCAAATCCTAAAAAATGTGCTCATGAAGGCCAAGACCATGTTGCCCATAGATCTCATGCAAAATAGTCATTCTCGTTCCAACTTTGAAATTGATCTACAAAATCCCAATGATATGTACAAACCAATCAAGGAAGATCACTACAAGGGTTAGCACAATAATAAACATTACCTTCAAGAACTTGAAGAAAATTTGGTAAATTCAGGTAGGATTAGTCTGATGATAGAGGAATTCGCCTCAACCCCTCCCTCCACTCAATGAAAATCATCTTTTGGAACATAGGATGCCTTGATTACCTTGGAAAATATAATCTTCTTAAGAGTCATATTCACCTAGACAAGCTTGATATTATGGTGATCCAAGAAGCCAAGTGTTTTAGTGAAAGATTCTCATCCATTGGCTCAAGTTGGAAGGGGGATCAAAGCATAGCCATAGATGCTAGTGGGAAAGCTGGTAGATTAGCCATCTGTTGGCACCAAGAGGAAGTGGACCTCTCGGATCGTCGGACTACCACTCAAATTTTAACAACAAAATTTAGAGTAATTGGTTCATATCAAGAAGGATACATATCCAGTATCTATGGGCCACATATACCGAACGATAAGCCAGGATTCCTCTGTATGCTTAGAGGACTAAGTTGGATGCTGGATGGACTACCATGGATAGTAGGAGGAGACTTCAATCCGATTAAGTCTCTTGGTGAGGAAAAGTGTGGAATAAGAAGACTAGATTAGGATTCATAAAACATCAAATAGATAATGCATGCATTAAAACTAATGGATCTAGAGACAACCAGTGACACATTTACCTGAAATAATTGATGCAAGGGCTCTCATCAGATAGCTTTGAGATTGTATCAATTTCTAGACTCTAAACTACTCATGGAAAATGATCTCTTCATAGAAGCTTCCATCCTCCCTAGCAGAGACTTGGATCATTGGTTGATCTGCTTGACCATAGACATCAAGTCTCTCCCCATTAATAGGCCCTTTTGCTTCAAAATATTTTGGCTTTTAGACCCATCCTTTTTTGACAAATCATAGACATATTGGCTAGAAGATCCCTTACAAAAGGGCTCAACAATGAGATATTTCTAGCAAAAGTTAAAATACCTAAAAATTTATATCAAATTGTGTAACAAATCAAACTTCAAGAGGTTTTTCAAGCACAAGGGCTTCTTGAAGAGCTCGTGAAAGAAATACAACAAAAAACCTTTTCAAAAGGCAGATAGGATGCTTTGGCTATAGAAAAGGACAATATCTTCACTCAACTAGAAGACCAACGGAAGTAGGAGGAAACCCTATGGTGTAAAAAACATCATATCAGATGGCTCAAGAAAGGTGAGGAAAACTCCAAATTTTTCATCATTCGATGCTTAACAATCATAGCAGAAATAGGATCTCCTCACTAAAAAATACAAAAGGGGCTAAGCTTCTAAGAATAAGGATATTGAAGTATTTGGTTTGTTACTACAAGATTCTCCTATCAAAACCTGTCCAATCTAGAAATGTGCCATAGCCAAGATCATTGGATGTGTTCCATCTTTGGCTAGTCATGAAAATAATGATGCCTTAATGCATCCAATAACCATGGAGGAGGTAGAGAGGGAATTCTTCGAAATTCCAAAGAATAAAGCTCCGAGTTCGGATGAGTTCACTTCTAACTTCTATTAGGGATGATTCTTAACAAACAAAATCAATGTTACCATAAACACACAGTCATTACCATGCTTGGTGGATGAAGAAACTAACATGTAATTCATGGAGATTAAATCCTAGGGATTCTTTGGGGTGGGTATAGGAGTGTACATCCCCTGCTTCTTGAAGGTTTTTTAGCAAAGGCACAAGTAGTGCATGATTTTATATTCCATTGGACATCCTCTTGAAGCTTTCGCTAATACAAATAATTCTAAAGTATTGTTTTTGTCTTCTCCACACAAAATTTACCTACCATATTACTGTGATGTACCTCCCATATTAGCTTGGCATGCTTGCTTGAAGGAACACAAAGGCGGCCCAGGTAGCACGAGAGCGCATCCTAGAGGTGGAAGTATGGAACTCGTTTTCCTATAATCAACGTTTAGTATGTGTCAGTGAAATCAGAGTCATTGTATAATTGTGGCCACCCATAGTTATAGTTACCACAAGAGTTAAGCAATGTGGTTAGAACCACAACTGGAGGTTGATAAAGGCAACCTACGACGTGATTGGTGCTACCTTTCTTGTATTTAATGTTCCAATGGAATTTTTGCAGGTATCTAAACCATTTTTATGGAATTCATTCTATAATATTTCTTGTATCTACATACATTACAGAGGCTTGTAATTAGTGGGGATGATCATCTTCTTCCCCAAAATATAATGCTTCCATTGTTAATAGGCCTAAACAGTGGAGTACATATCCTTGTCATAAGTGGGATTTCTCTAGAAAATATCATAAAGTGTTTCATTGTAATAAGCCATGGGAAGTCCTTCCTAAGTGAGGATTGCACAGATTGGATAGTGAGAGGCATCTATCATAATATCAAATGGTTATTGCAGGTTTAGCAAGGTGAGGAGTAGCATAAAACAAAGGTGGTGTTTCAAATCCTTGAATGCTTTCTATTGTGAATCAAAACACAAAAACTTTTCTTTTGTTACACCCCTAATTACTTGACTTAATGGTGAAGAAATATGATATAACCCCAACAGGAAGACCCTATAGAAGTTAGCAAGGCCCAAGAAGCTATGGAGCTCTATTAGTGTTGTCAGGGATAGAAAATCCAAAATTACTTGGATCTTGGATAGATAGACAGGCACCTTGTGTTCATTCATGATTTATCCCAAATATTGAATTATTTTCATGTCAAATGAACATTTCTCCAAATTGGTGTACAACTTTTATTGCCACCGGGTGCTCAGGACCTATTGAACGTGTTGCAATTATTTTGGCTAGTTTCTACTAAAGATGAGGATGTCATCCAAATATACAACCAAAAAGTATTTTGTGAACAATCCCAAGATATCATCCATCATCCTCATTTATGAAGACTTGACTAAATCGAGAAGGAGCAGGGGGGTGGGGGCGTGAATTAGTTTAGTACATTCATGGACATTAATTTGATTTTCTTTAAACTCATTAATTGAACCATTAAATGAGAAGATTGACACATAATGACCAAAGAAATTAATATGCAAATAACAAGTAATAAGTAATCCAAAAGCAACACATCAAAACATAATAGAAACACATATGGACACCAGATATAAGTGGAAACACATAAAGGGTGAAAACCACAATTTTGTTATTGTTTTGATGCAAAGGCAAACTCCTAATCCCTTATTACATCTGCTTTTTTGTAGGCTCCAACCTACAAGAGGCTGCTACCTCAATTTTTCTATAAGCTACAACATGCAAGGAAGCTCCAATTCCCATTAGCTTTCTACATGCTACAACCCACATTGGGCTCCTACCTCAATCGGCTCCAACCTATCATTTATCAAGTTGCAACTTGAAAGGAGACTACAATCCCCTGATACATAAAGAAAATAATGTGCTAGTTACCTAGTCTGTATATCTGCATACCTCCATCTTTGTCTTTGTTTCTCCTCCTCAAATCTACTTCACATCAACTCTTCTATGTGTCAATTAATTAATGAATAATACCTCAATCAACTCTCACATTCTCTCACATTCAAAACTGCTTTATGCTTTCTAAAATCACATTTTTTATAAAGATAGTTTCCTGGTTGATTTTATTCCACATAAGAATATGAAGTGAACAAGGCTTCACTCTTTTCCTTCCACTCATTCATTTCCAAACTCTTCATATGTTGAAAATAAGAACTCAAATAGGTGCTCAAATATAATTTTCAGCCATCTATAATGATTAAATGCACCAATATCAACATAAATCCAACATATGCAAGCAAAACATTATAACATCATGACACATGTAAAAACATTCACTTTCTAATGCAATAAATATGCTTGTAACATATGAAAACAATGCATCACTCTCCAAATCCATATATATGTTCTGCAACATCTTGTATCAATACTTCTTCATGTCACTTCCTCAACAACCTTGAGTCTTTCCTTGTCTATCATGAAGTCTTGCCTTTTCCATCGTGAAGTCTTTCGTTTGTTGTCATGGAGTCTTGTATTTGCCTTGCATCACAACACTTCAACATCACAACAAATTTTTCAACATAACATTCTCTACAACATTTTGTCCTGCACATATTTTCCTTTACCATAGCCTTGTGTCTTTTCCCTTTCCTTTTCCTTGCATCACAACTTCTCAACTCAGCCATCATATGCATATAGAAACATGAGAAGGCCAACATCACCAACTCATTAACATTTCCAAGCATCACAAGCATAATCATAACATAACAAGCATAAACATATGCAACATAACATAAGAATAATAAATGTAATAACCATTCCTCTCAGTTGTTCCTTCATAGATATTGTGACCACACTTCTTGTTGTTCCTTCACAATTCCTTGATGTTGCTCCTTTTCCTTTGTTGCTCATGTTGTTCCTTTTCCTTTGTTTCTCTTTTTCCTTCCTTTCCTTGTTGTTCCTTTACAGTTCCTTGTTACTACTCCTATTCCATCACAACTTTGTTTCTCTTTTGTTTCTTCTTTACCTTGCTGCTGCTCCTTTGTTTTGTTTGTTATGTTGTTGCTCCTTTGCCTTTGTCGGCCTTTCGCCATCAATGACAACAATGCCAGCAATCTCCCCCTTTGGAATTGATGGCAACACTGTAATCCTCCCCCTTTTGTCTTGTTTCTTATTATTGCTTCAAACCTCCCTCTTTGACATCAATGACAAGGGGTTTTGGTTGAAATAAAATTCAAGGATCTCTCTTAACATTGTTAAGAAAAAAATGGACTCCAGTGATTGCATAAGTTTTCTAAGCCTTTTATTGGAAACTTTTGAGTCTTCAGAAAATAAGAATCATAAAATACAAAGGAATTGATGTAGCTCTGTAGCTTCACATTTCAGTTTTGTACTTCAATAGCACTTTCATTCATATCATGTTACAAAAAATAACTGCAAGCTCACGATCTACAACAAATTGCTATAAAAATGTACACATAGTCATTGAAAAGTTCAGTTCTATCGCTGGAGTGTGAATTATCTGCTTATAAATCATTGGTTACTTCATGCAATACTTTTGACCAAGGAAGCACTCTTCTATATTTCTTCCACTGAAAATCTTATTTTTTTAGAATGTTTTTAGATTGCTTCAAGAACTGTTCACTCTAGTGCATAATCGCTCAGCACTCCTGCCTCTTACAAACACATCTTTCATTTATTCCAACAACATGCATTGACACCATGTGGAAGAACAATTTTCATCAAGTGTAAACAGTGAAGTGTGTGATGCATGTACTAATCCACATGACTCATTTTTTGTTTTAACAAAAAAATGTACTAGGTATAGCCTCAACATAAGTAGTAAAGACTTCTGCAACCATATGAGGAGTTGCAATTTTCAGATTATGTGCATCAACTGGTGCACTTTCCAAAACTGATCATGTATATTCTAGTCATTTATAGTTGGAGGAGTAAATGGGTACTCCTTTTCTAAGGATTTTACAACTGTAGCACACCTATGAACAAGGTATTGGCCTACAACAATCTATTTCTCATTTGAGAAAGCACAAAATATGCCACTTATAGTGACTAAGTCTAAAATCACATTATATGCACCACCTCCTTTAGCCATATTCACCATTACTATCACCTTGAAGAAAATGCATCCTGTTGTCAAAGGGCTAGGCTTTTAAAAAACAACACCAATTGGATGACGATAAGACAAATGCATTCTAAAGATGGTTTCTACATTCTTTAATGCCCCATCTTTTATCATTTCTCTTTTCTAAGCACCTGCTTCCTCTGTCGATCGGAATTAGATTAACAGTTCCACTTCTGGATATAACATCATACGTGGAAAATCGTTGCATGAATCATTTTTCGTTATTTCAGCCAATGCATGTTTACATGAGATTTTGGTGATGATCTGTCGACATAAATGACGTGCGTAGTTCTTATAATTGTCCCTCCAAACTGAGATTTCAAGATTAAATATTCCTATAATGTAAGCCATTGCCCATAATTGTAAAGAAAACTTCATGTTGTATCATTTCCAAAAAAAAATGTCACAGCAAGACATTAAATCACATGGAAAAATTGCAAAACTATGAACAAGACCACTTGAATCACAAGTTATCTGAAACCATAATTGTTTGGAAGCAGATTTTCACATCAAGGATACTTTTTATTTCCCGACAATGAAAGTAAGGAGTTTGACTTAAACAAACTTGAAAATGAGGATGAAGAAACTTTCTTTATAAATGCTTCACTTAACAATGCCACCAAGATCATTAGAAGAGATGAGTATGATTTGGAACAAATATTTCATGGCTTCTTTGATAACACAATTGAATATCATGATGCAACATTGTGGAATTACAAATGGAAAGTGAGAACATTTCCCATCAACCATTGACCTCTATGTTTCTTACAATCTCAAAGCTACAACATCTCGTTCATCTGGACAAGCATTATGCACCTTCAACTTTATAAGTTCATTTTTTTTAGTGCATTACTAATGGAAACTTCTATGGAAGAAGTCTCACTTGACATTCCAACCTGATGGAATTTGAGTTTGTTGCCAAGGCTATGAGAATAAACATTGAGCTCTTTCTTCTCTTTGACTGTTAATTCAAAAATACTTCTGACCAGACTAGTTACTTGTTTCTATTCCATGGAAGATACCACCACTTCACTTTATTCAATAAATTCTTCATCTTCATAATCTTCCTTTTCTTCTTGAGAAAAAAACAGTTGAGTTTTTTGTTGAATTATTGTAGCTGGGCATTGGAATGGTGAAGTAGAAAGAAGAGCCTTAAGGACTGATGAGCATTTCTAATGCTTTGAGGAACAATTCATGGGTGGTGACAAGCAAAGAAAGGGAGGAGGAGGGCCTAAAAAGTGCATTGACATGAGATATTAAGAAGTAAGTGGATTGCACAAATCATGACTTGATGAGCCATATTGATTTATTCCCTCTAAATTTTCAAAGGTTGGTGTTATACACTATGTCCATTGTGACACTTTATATATCGTCTTAAAAAATCAACCACCCTACGCACATGGCACATGTGAGTGTATCAAGTTTTTATTTTGTGCACATTAGAAAATAAGTAGCTTATGCACTTTTGTAGATTATATTATGCATGTTTAACTCCATTTGGACAAGACAAACTATTGGAGTTGTTTTGACTCATACACCAAAGTATTAGCACATTGGTAACATTTCCACCATGAATTCCCTCAGAGTAGGCATATTCCCTTCACTTCCAAAATTATTTGGAAAGGACTCATCGGGTCTCTCGCTGCTCTCAACATCATCAAGAGTTGAATTCTTGTCAAAAATGATAATTATCCATGTCTTGAGTATTGAATATATAACGTATGCCTCCAATACATTATTCATTGTTGTTGCACGTCTGTGAACACCATGGATTCGTTGAATTTTCCAATAATTGAACGCTATAATATAATTGACTACGCCAATGTCAACATAATGACCGTTGCACATTAAATTCTTATTCCTAATTACTTCTAACGACTGCCAATGTACCTCAACGTTACAAAATTTGTGACGTTCTTCATCGTGCCTTGTCAGTGGATACTAATTTCAAAGTGTGGCAATAATTCCATTTCATAATGTAACCACTAATTAGAAAATAATGCACGTGTTTCGTTATCTATTTGTCACGACTTTTGGCACCACTTGCTTTAATTTTTTTTGCATTAACATTTTGTTTTCCTTCAAATTGTGTAACACATACTACCATGCTTGCTAGTTTTACAGATAACACTCAACAGTTTAGCTAATACTACTGCAACTGCCAGACTATGCTATAATGTTCCATATTGCACTAAAGTTTCATTCTAATGGCCCATTTCAATTATACTTGCACTAACACCTCCTTATGCATGTTCCCGTACACCACTTGGAACTTTCACCTCTATTATTGACAACTGTTGTTCCTACATTGCTCATGGTTTGTTGTTCTACTGCTAGCACTGACTTGGTCCTCTTTGAGACATGATTATTGTTTTCAATAACTTTAACAACTTTTGCACCAACACTAATTTTATCCTCTATACCAATTCTCTTGCGTAAAGATACCACCTTAGTAGCACTCGTCGAGACTTGATGAGTCTTGTTAAATATTTTTGCCTTTCTCAACACATATTTTTCCCAAAACATACCCTTTGGATAACATTGAAGCAACTATTAGTCCTCACAAAATAACATCTTTTTCTTGAGCCATGGTTAATGCTCCACTGAGAGTCCTCACAAAATAACTAGTCTTAGGATCCTCAAACTTATGTTCAAGCCTCCATGATGAACTGTTCCAAAAGTAAAGAAACTGATCATTGCACTTTTAATTGCTTATTCACACTCTTTGATCTATTGTGGTTGCTCCACTCAATAGAATAGCATTTTCCACAACATAGGGCTCCTAGAAAGTGACAAAAAAAACATGAGCCTCCTCTTCAATTCAACACTTCTGATCATTCCAAAGTGGGAGAAGAAATCTATGACAATCTCTTATGTTGCATTTGGAGATAAATTCATGCACGGTGTAATTATTCATGACCTCTATGTGAGCCATTGCATCTTTTAAAATTATATTTCTTACTCTTTAAGAAAACTCATGGCTAACAAGTATGGTGAAAATTCCAACCAGTGAGTGATGACATCTTGGAGATGAACACTGACGACCATGTTTTTCTTTAGTGATTTCAGTTTTTTTATTTATTCATTTGTTTTTGTTTATTTGTTTGATTAAATTTCATAAACTTATTGTTGAATCACAATCTTTGTCTCCATTGTATGCATTTTATTTGCATAGTTTGGCTATACACAAATTCTTGTATTATTTCTATATGCAAAATAACATGTCTTTTATAGTTGCTCGAAGCGGTGTTGCATTTCCAAATATGCTTTTAAGGAAGGAATGCAAATTTGGACTTCCTTTAATCAGTGATTTCTTTACAAAAAATACTAAGCACTCTCTCTTTTTCTTTCACTGTTGATATACTAAGTTAGGATTGATACATCCAATTGTCCAATTGTCCACTCTTAGGTCCTCAAGTTCTTCAACTGCATAGTTTGATCATTATATGATATCTTTTTAAACTCATTTATATAGCAAATGCGTCTCTCATAATTCTCGTTTTTAGTTTCCTCATATTTGTTATTTATTCCAATGCATTCTAGATTCTACTCCCCCCCTGAAACATTACTACTTTGAGTTAGAGAAATTTCTTCATTGCTTCTGTTAGTCCTTACAATCTCCTAGGCTGAAAGGAAAACGACAAGGGTAACCTCAAACCACTTCAGCTCAGTGGTTAGCCCTATTGAGCATAAGAGGGATCTCTCTAAGTCTCTTATCAGTGATACGACTTTTAAGCAAATGAATTTTAGGCTAGATATGTGTATTTGTTTATGAAAATTTGATTTTTAAAGGGTTTGTTGAACTTAGGGTTTGGAGCCACAAGTAGGTCTAGGCTGTGGGAATACAGGAGCAAGCATAAGAAGGAGCTAGATGTCAGAAGCCATGGTGTAATTGGAGTATTTTGTCAGTGTAGTATAGAGGATATAGAATGGAAGAAACTAATGAGCATTAAAAAATGATTTCATTAGCTTAAGAAGACAAAACATATAACCATGAAAACCTAGATAACAGAGCTTGATAATACAAGAATTCTGAGTATTTTATCACAAGGTATTCATAAAGAGAAGAAATATAATGTATGTAAAGATGTTTAGACCATGATAAAACAAAAAGAGTGAAGCACAAACACCATGAACTCACTGGGCTAGAGTTCCTTGAAAATAGTTGCAACCTGTATCTGTATTAGCTGAAAGATGATTACAATGCAAGCCTTCCTTCACAAAAAGTTCAACCTTCTTCTCCTGAGGTGAAATAGTATTTATAGACTCTCCTAGACCTCTTTCCCACCTTCAAGAGTCGAACTCCTTGGTGGAGGAACTGACTCCAATATTCTCTCAACCAATAGGTGAGAGTGAGAAGGTGTGTAACTCAAACACCTCGTGAAGAGTTTGATTAGGAGTTTTCTTCTTTTGAGGCCTAATGAGCATAAAAAACAACCTATGATATGAATTTATTCATGCCTACATCACCTAGCCTTTTAAATTGTGCCATTACAAAGAGAATCTTGACTTTGACCAAGTCTGACTAAAAACTAGAAATTTTACATAGTGAAATTTTACATTTGAAAACACAGAAAATGCAAAAGCGTAGCGCCAACTTTGAGCTGATTTTCAGGCTCCTTCTAGGGGTCCAAATGCAAATATGAGAAAACGATCAACTAGCCCTTTAAGTCTAGTTTCCAGAGCATTTTGAATTTCTGAATTTGGAGCACGGGAAGACCTTCAAAAATCCATTCTCCCAAGGTCGCTCCAGAAGCACAACGCCTATCAAAAAATGGTCCAAAATGCTAGTTTTTTGCCACTATTTTGCCTTTTTCTCCCAAACTAAGTCATCTCTGTAAAATTTGGGCAAATGGGTTTCTAGAGGATGCGAAGACCTTTCCAAAAATATAAAATTTTCTTCAAATGGATGCCTGAGGAAAAAGTGCAACGGCAAGGCGCTGCGCTTCTGGAAAGGCCAATTTTCTAAATTTAGACCAAAAATTCTCAAAAAACTCAAAATTCTCAGAATTGGCCCAAAGTTGGAGGGAAGGTGTAAAAATGAGTTTGTTAAAGGTTCATGGATGCTTCAGCAAGCATCTCCATGTTTCCCTCATCCTTTTTCTCTTTTTTGGTCTCCTTGAGCTTGTTTTTGCACTATTTCACTTTGACATTGGCGATCATGTTTTGAGCTTGATAATGATGTGCCATGTGTCTGAGCATTTGATTATCTCTATTTTCCTTTTCCAGGAGCTTTTCCAAATGTTCATTCACCCTGAGGAATTTAGACTTCTGTGATCCATAATATTGTAAGATAATCTTCGGCAAAATCACATAGCGAATCTTTTGTCGACGCGTTTCGAACCAACTAGTGTGGTTCATCGTCAGGACAAGTTGAAGAACCAATCTAGCTTAGCGTGAATAAATAGAGTGTGCAGAGATCCCAACGGCTACATTTCTAACGGCTAATTTGACCAAGAGACCCTGGTCAAACTACTAAAAAATTATTATTCAATTAATATTTCTCTAAAAAGCTAAATATAGGTAAATATTTGGTAAATTTTAAAATAATTAGGTAAATCTACTGGTAAATTTAAAATAATTAGGTGTATTATTCTTATTATGTACCTATTTTAATTAAGATGGTTATTATATCCCTTAATATATCATATTTAAATATTATTCCAATGTAAAGGTACCAAACCTTATTTTTCTACTAGATAGTTGTGTGATAATTAATTCAAGGTCTTTGGTAAGTTAGATCTATACCAAATTTAATATTTTAATTAGATTGGTCATTAAGTCAATCAGCTAAATAACTAAATAATAATCTAAATCTTCTATTATTATTATTAGAGAATTAGCTATATTAGGTGAAAAATATAACTAATATTATGGTAAATCATAATTACCTACTAATAGTTATTCCAAGGTGAACTATTATTACTAATAATTTAAGGTCGATAGTTTATTCTTAAAACTAATGTTATTGGTACTTAAAACATTAAAAATATTTTTATTCCAAATTTATTAAGGTTAATAGTGTCATTATTATCTAATATACGTTAGGTCTATATCATATTTATTATTTAAATAGATTGGTCAATAGATTAAAAGTTTATTACATAATCTAAATCATCTTGATAGATCTAAACAGTTTGTTCAACTATAATTCCTAGAATCATAATCCAAATTCTATTCTTACTTATAATCCAAGGTTGATGAGTTTATTACTAAACTACTATTCTGGTATCTTTAAATCTACAGGTTAAACCACTATTTATTAAAAAGAATATTTATTCCAAATTTTTATTAAGGATAATCATATCAATACTGATAATTATTGATATTTATAAGGTTTAAATTTTTTTTTTTAATAAGAATTCGTTTAAGGGAAACTTAATTTTTAAGGTTAACCTAGGGATACTTAAATAATATAATACTAATAAGCCCCATATATACAATAATAGCTCGAAACAAACTCAACCGTTCCAAGATCATAGGACAAAACCGACAAAAGAAATTAAAGGAGGTGGAAGACAAAAACCCTAAGACCTAACAAAAGGAAAAGAGAAGGCTAAGAAGACAAGGCTGGGACCCAGCAACTGCTAATCTTCCAGCCATCATCCCTATTAAGGTTGATCGGCCTTTTTTCGATCTCCAGGGCCTCCCTAAATTTGCGATGGTGAAAGTGCGCAATTTTGGCAATGACTTGAGCCTCCTCTATACACACATGATGCATAGTCTTTCCCGCATGCTCAGCCAGGGCCGAGGACTTGGTCCTTCCATGTCTTAAGTCAGCCGAATGCTCGCTAATCCGTTGATTAATAGAGCGACCAGTCTCACCAATATAAGGGGTCCCACAGGAACAGGGAATGACATAGACGCCCTTCATGTCCTTAGGGTCAATCGGGTCTTTCACCGACCTGAGGGAACCACGGATAGTGTTGAGAGGTCTAAAGGTCGCGGCCACATCGTACTTCCTCAGAATCCTTGCAATCCTGTCCGTGGTTCCTTGGATGTACGGAAGGTTCACACCCATGATATGATCCTTGGAAACTTTACGAGTGGACGGCTCCTTCTTAGCCTTGAGGAAGGCTTTTTGACCGAGGCGTCTATCATAACCATTCTTCTCAAAGACATCCAGGGTCTCTTGGTCAAATTAGCCGTTAGAAATGTAGCCGTTGGGATCTCTGCACACTCTATTTATTCACGCTAAGCTAGATTGGTTCTTCAACTTGTCCTGACGATGAACCACACTAGTTGGTTCGAAACGCGTCGACAAAAGATTCGCTATGTGATTTTGCCGAAGATTATCTTACAAGTTCATTCACCCTGTTGAGCCAATATTATTTATCTTGATGTACCTCAAGGGCAATCCTCTCTTCTAGGTCAAGGTCTTCATTGAGCAATATTTGTTTTTGTTCCTCTTGCAAAGCATCCTTGAGACCTCTCGTTCTTGGTGTTTTCCTCTTTCCTTTACCTTTTGATCCTTCAGGCTCACTTGATTCTATGATCTCCTTACCTTTTCCAACCTGCTGCAATAACTTGTCTTTTTCCTTTTCTAAGATCAACTCTTTTGCCTTGAGTTCACTGTTTTCTTGTTCAAGGAATGATATAATGAACTTGGCTCTTTCCATGTTTATTTCTAGCTCCTTGATTTGGTAGTCCTTGTCCTTGATGGTCTGCTTCATGATTGAAATCTCATCTTCCTCTTCTAGAACAATGATCTTAAATTCATGCTCAACTATCTTCTTACCCTTTGTTGTTGATGCCTGCTTTGTCGATGAAGAAGGCTTGGCCCCTTTCTCTTTGTGAGAAGAAAACACAAGCCTATGCCCTTTCTTATACACTTTGGTGACCTCTGGCCTAGGTAGCTGAATCTTCTCTGCTGGTTTGCTAGATGACCCCATCTCTGTTTGTTGCTTTGGTGTGCTTGTGGACTGAGATGCTGCATTTTCCTCATTCCATTTTAGAGTTGTTTCTAAAATGGCTTCCTAAGCATACCCCTCTCTGCCAACTAATGAAGTAAAATGGTTTTGATGAGATTATGATGGAACAGGCTTGGAGGGTGCTCTTTATCCTTCAACTGTATCTTCTCAGACATTTTTGAAATACTCCTGAACAAGTAATTGCACATGTTCAGTGGCTTTCGAGATGTGAAGTGCATCAAGAGGCGAATGTGATATGCATACAACCTTGAGAATCTACCTTCAGTAAAGAACCTCATGATGGTATTCATTAAAGGAGCATACTTCTCAAGAAAATATCTGAAAGGCATAAGGTGAGTATGTGTGTCTCTATATGGAGTCTTTAAGAAGGGCTTGTAGCTTTCAAGATCTAGATTCATTCCCTTGAACCAATATTCGCCATTGTATAGTAAACCAGTTGCTAGTGATATGGAGGCCATTGAGAAGCTAAACTCAATACCATCAATGACAGCAGTCTCCCCTTTCAAGTGTCTAGCCACCCAATCTGTCAGTTGCTCATAAAACCCTGCCTCACTTACTCTTTTGCAAAATTCCAAACAGTGAACATCTTCAAATCATTGTTTGATGAAAGGATAGGAGTTGATCTGATTGCAATCTAATGGTTCATATCTAAGAATCCTCCCTCATGTGTTGTCTCTTTCTCTTTAGTGAAGAATCAATCTCCATGATGACATAAAATCCTAGCAGTAGGAAGTGAAATAGATGTGAGGTGAGTATGAAAATGAAGTGATATATGAGGGATTTTGACAAAATGATGGGAGGGGTTTTGTGAAAGATGAGATGGTTTTGAGAAACTGATGAAAATGAGTGAGGAAGATGGTGAACAAATGTGGCTGCTAGTAAGTGAGACCAAGAAGGTTTATGATGTGATTTTGCCAAAATAACTCTAGGAATGAGCTAGGGTTTTGTTTTTTTAGTGTTTAAACTTGATTTGGAGGTGGATGGACTGGTCAAGATGACTCATCATACATGTGTGCAGGTGTAGAAAGTCAATTTACATGTTTAGGAGATAAAAAATTGTGATGACCATTTCTACCCTAGCATTTCCCATGGCACTTTTGCTACAAACCCTAGCTTGAGATATTATCAACATGGAATGCAAATGGGAAAGCAAAAATCAAGGGAAATGATGTACTTACTTGTTCCTCAGCCTTAGAAAGCAATTTGACCAAGTTTGAAAGAAAGAATTTTGAAATTTGGGAAAATTTGGGTGATTTTTGGGTACTCTGTCCTGCGCGCAGCGTAGTTCTTCTACGCGTAGTGCAGTTCTCCTACGTGTAGCGCCTGCATCAAAAGCGTAGCGTTGTGTATCTACGCACAATACCTGCAATTTTTGACCAAATTCTCCTAGGGAAATGGATTTTTTGCTTTTTTAAGCGAGTGAGCTCGATGATGAAGAGTGAATGAGAGATGAATGAAAAGGTATTGAGTCATTTTGAGTTTATATAGGGGTAATTTCTTCACTTTTTCAAAAAGAGAAAAGAAACTAATCCTCTTTTTTGAACTGATTTCAGTTTTTTGAAGGCAGCTTTTACCTTGCTTTTGCAAATGTTCTTTTTGCATCGAGTGTCGGTGCTTTCTTCTCCTGAAACTTTTTGATGTCATGAAAATGTAAATAAACCATGTTTCATTTCTTGAACTCTTTGCTTTGTCAATTTTGACTTATTTCTAACTTTTTATGGAAATGGTGGACCTTGGGGACCCTTATGACCTAATGGATGACTTAAGACCTAATGGAATGATAATGATGACTTGACCAATTTTCATGGTATATGACAAGCAACCAACATGAGTAAAATTTCAGACAATGACTCTATCTTGGACTGACCATACAATGACCAAATTTGTTGTGTAAACCTAGTAACAGAAAAATTTGATGATGGAAGCCTGAAAAGACCATGGTAAAAGCATTTTTTGATCCAGGTGACAGGCTAACAAGATTGACACTAATAGCTTCCATGAACTTCTCCCCCTAAGACCAAGCTAACTTCAACTGATTCAAGTCACTGGCTGCTCCTTTTTCTTCCTCTTCCACACTTTCCTTATGTTGTCTACATTTTATTTTAACTCAATGTTTGGTCTACTTGTAGTAGCTTTTATCTTCTGTCTAGAGTTCTTTATAGTATATGGAAACTTACAACCTTTGGCTTTGTGTCCAAGGTTTCTAAATAAATAACACCTTATTTGACCAAGGTATAGTGGAAATGGTGTGTCTTCTTGTGCTCTACTTTGCATACAATTTACATTTAAAAACTTTATGTCCAAATTCATTGCACACATAAAAATAACCATGGAAATGATTTATGTACCAGGTGGATGATTGTCTTCTTTGTTTGCTTTCTTGAAGAAACCTTCTTGTTTGCTACATCTTCCTCTCATTATTCTTGATTTTCTTTCTCTTACAATCTAGTATTACATGTCTAGGTTCATAGCAAGAAAAACAATTGATATTCTTCAAGGGAGTGAGAAATATCCTTTGGGATATTCCAAATTTATTCGACTAAACATCATGCACAAATGACAATTTTGCAAAGAATCCTTTCTTAACCTCATTCTTTCCATTTTGATTCTGTTGCTTGCCTTTTTTTGTTTCTTTATCAATAATGTTATTGTTGGATTCTACTCCTGTAGGTCGTTTTGATGCCGTGTCCTCTTTAATGGTTTTATTTTGTAAGTTTATCATAGATATTATCTCCTCTTCTAGCCTTTTGTTCAGTGTTTTATTTTCTTCTAGCTCACTTCTAGCTGAGACAATCTTAGCCTCCAATCTTTCACATTGTGCCTCTTTCTCTTTCAACCGCCTCTTCATCATCTCCTCTATTCTCCTTTCCTATTCAAGTTGTGTATTTAGATTAACAATTTCTTCCTTGTACTCATGTTCTCTCTCATCACATATATGCACAAGTTTCATTAGGTATTTGTTTTCATTATTCAGTCTATATATTTTTGCCAATGTTAAGTCAAGCCTATCTTTATGCTCATATGTATTTTATTTATGAGATTCAGATACATTCACACATGTACAAGTTTCATTTGACTAAATTATTTCCTCTTGATAGGGTTTTTTCATTTTCTTATTTCTCTTTTTTTTTTGCGCTGCTACTACTAGTATCTCCTTCATGCATGAGCTACAGTAACGATCACATACAAGCTTCCATACACCAGGTCCATAAGCTATCAATTATGTTTTAACCTTATTCTCCATTCATGAAAGTTTGATGTAATAAGAAAAAGTACACTTTGATAGAAAATGACTCAACTGGATCTAGCTTTAAGTTTTTAGGCTTACATTGAAGGAACTTTCTCTAATACCAATTGATGAAAACTTGACTAAACTCCGGGGGGGCCAATTAGTTTCGTACATTCATGGAAAATAATTTTATTTTCTTTAAACCCATTGACGGAACCATTAAATGAGAATATTGACACATAATGAAAAATAGATTTAATATGCAAACAACAAGTAATAAGTAACCCAAAAATAGCACATCAACACATGATAGCAACACATATGGACACCAGACATAAGTGGAAACCCATAAAGGGAGAAAACCACTATTTTTTATTTATTGTTTTGATGCAAAGGAAAGCTCTTAATCCATTATTACAACTTCTTTTCTATATGATCCAACCTACAAGAGGCTACTACCTCAATTTTTCTACAAGCTACAACATGCAAGGAAGCTCCAACACCCATTAGTTTTCTGCATGCTACAACCCACATGAAGCTCATACCTCAACAGGCTCCAACCTATCATTTATCAAGTTGCAACTTGAAAGGAGACTACAAAGCCCTAATACATAGAGAAAATAATGTACTAATTACCTATTCTATAAATGTATATGCCTCCATATTCATCTTTGTTTCTCCTCCTCCTCAAATCTACTTCACATCAAATCTTGTATGTGCTAGTTAATTAATGAAGAACACCTCTATCAACTCTCATATTCTCTGACATTGAAAACTACTTTCTGCTTTCTAAAATCACATCTTTTATAAAGATAGATTTATGGATGCTTGTATTCTACATAATAATATGAAGTGAACAAGGCTTGACTCTTTGCCTTCCACTCATTCATTTCCAAACTCTTCATATGTTGAATATAAGAACACAAATAAGTGCTCAAATACAATTTTCAGCCATCTATAATGATTAAATGCACCAAAATCAACATAAATCCAACATATTCAAGCAACACATTAAGAAACAAAGTATAACATCATGACACATGTAAAAAATTCACTTTTTATTGCAATAAATGTGCATGCAACATATGAAAGAAATCCATCACTCTCCAAACCCATATATATGTTCTGCAACATCTTGTACCAATACTTCTTCATGTCATTTCCTCAACAACCTTGAGTCTTGCCTTGTTTATCATGAAGTGTTGCCTTTTATGTCATGGAGTCTTGCCATTTTAGTGATTGAGTCTTGTCTTTGCCTTGCATTACAACACTTCAACATCATAACAAATTCTTCAACATAGCAATCTCTGCAAGATTTTGTCTTGTACATATTTTCCTTTACCTTTGCCTTTCATCACAACATCTTACCTCAACCATCATATGCATATCACAACATGAGAAAGCAAACATTACCAACTCATCAACATCTCTGAGCATCACAAGCATAATCATAACATAACAAGAATCAACATATGTAACATAACATAAGAATAATAACTGTATCAACCATGCCTTTGAGTTGTTCCTTCTTAGATATTGTGACCACCACTTCTTGTTGTTGCTCTTGTTGTTCATTTGCCTTTGCTTCTCTTTTGCCTTCTTTTCCTTGTTGCTCCTTTATAGTTCCTTGTTGTGACTCCTTTACCATCACAACTTTGCTACTCTTTTTCTGCTTATTTACCTTGTTGTTGCTCCTTTTCTTTGTTTTCCATGTTGTTGCTCCTTTTTCTTTGTTGGTCTTCTGCCATCAATGAAAACAATTCCAACAACGAATTTCGATAGAGCATTAGTTAGGCCAAGGCCCTCTTTAGATTTGAAAGTTGTCTTACATACATTAGTTTGTTCAAATTGAACATGGTGGTAGCTTGACATCAGATTAATCTTACTAAAAAACATGAAATACTTATGTTGATTAAGAATATTGTCAACCTTGAGGACTAGGTGTATGTTCTTGAAAGTTAATTTTTTAGGGATCTATAATCAATACAAAGTCTCCATGTTCCATCCTTTTTCTGCATCAACATGATTAAACTCATGTAAGTTGAGGAGATAAATTAGGTGTGGTACTTTTGGATGAGCTTATGAATTTGGCATTTATTTCCTTATTCTCCAAGATACAATATGTAACACCCCCAAGTTAAAAAATCATGTAATAAAGTTAATAAAGGAAAAATAAGACCAAGGTCATGGGACAGGTATTCCAAGTTGAATGTTGGGAAAAACCTTGTAGTGGGCATCACTTGTTGTTTATTATGGCTAAGGAAATATGAAAAGGTATTGGAAAGGAAAAGTGGCAATTATTGGCATTTATTTATGAAAATAAAGCAAAATAGGAGAAAAGGGAGATGAAGGGTAACAAGTTTGCATGAGAAGGAAAATGAAGGAAAACAATGTAAAAATGAAGAAATTACAGGCATCAATAATAAAAAGGAATCAAAGCATTAGTTTAGGGCATTTTTTCAATTTGGCTTTGGTGTTAGTTAGAGAGAGGAGAGGAGTGCCAAGAGGAGAAAGCAAGCAAGAAACAAAATGAAGGCAAAGGAAAGTAAGGATAGGTAAAGGAAGGATAAGGAAAGCAAAGGAAAAGAAAGGAAGGATTGGATCAGACAACTTTAATAGGAGGAATTGTAAGTAACAGGTTGCATGTGTGATTTCCTAGCTAAAGTGTGAATGCATGGTGCATGCATTTGTGTATTTGGTTCATTTGTTGTCATTGGCATGGTTTTTGCCTGGTTTGACAGTGGTTTCAACTTTGTCTTGCCAATTCCTAGACAACCATGGTGTGATGGGATCCATTCTTGGTTGAACTTTGGATTGTCAGAAGGTTTTGGATCCAAGTGAGGTGGTCTTAGGAAAATTCCAAGGGTTGGCAGTGGAGATGGTTTTCTATGGGAAGCCCTCAACAAGTGGGTGCAAACTGGAAAATTCTTCAAGGGATGGTGCAAGAATTATGACTGATCCAAACTTGGTTTGGTTTTGTGATCTTAGGACCAGTTTAGGTGAGGTCACAATAGAATAAGGGTAGATTTGGTTTAACCTATGGACTCCCTTAGTTTTTTATGTCTTGGTTTATCCCATGAGATCACACATTCGTGCTTGGAATATGGCATAGGGGTGATTGGATGAAAGAAATATTTGGTTCAACCCAATCTATGGTCAGGTGGTATGTGGAAGTCCCTGACTTGGTTGGCTTTTGCATCATTTAATGAGAGCTATTCCTCTATGGGAACCTATGAAGCATTTGTATTGGTTAATATGATGATTTGGTGGTTGTTATGTTATGGTTACTATGATGATTATTTATTGGTTATAAGCATGAACCTGTTATATACTATAGTTATGGCTTGTTCATGAATTGATATCTATTTGGTTGGTTGATAGATGCATGAGCTAACAAATGTTATTTCAGCTATTAAGAGAGGGCATTAGACCTTCTTGGTGAATATCAGATAATTTTTAGGCCCCTGCGTTCATATATGCATTCATGACCTGTAGATTTCATGTTCATCATATGTTTGATGAAATGACTGTCATGGTTAGGCTTGGTTAGGTCAAGTTCTTAACTATGTTTTGTATGAATGGATTTTTATGGATATTATATATCATTCTAGAAAGCCTAATTAAGTTCTTGGCAGTGGTTGGGAGTTAAGTGATCCGGATCTTGGGGGGAGGCCCCCAAGATCTGAAAAATTGAAATGCTAGAAGAAAAAAGGAGAACACCCAATAAACAAAACCACAAAGAATTTTTTTAATTAAAACAAATAATAATTATAAAGGCTACATTGTGGTGGACCATTTGTCCTTTTACAAATTGTGGCTTTTTACTTATAGCCTTTTCTGGTTGGATGTGAAAATACCATAGGCAAATACCATGGGTAGATAAATACCATGGGTGGATGCCACTTAAAATACCATGGGTAAATTCCATGGGTGGATGAATAACATGGGTGGATGAATACCATGGGTGGATATCATTTACCATTCGGATCATTCCACCCTCCTTAAGAAGCAATGGTCCCCATTGCGTGAAGCTCCCTCCTACGAATCATTTGTTGAATATGAAGAGCCACCGAAGAGAAGGGTTTTGTGTGGTTAACCCATAACCATGATGAACAAAGATCCGAGGATAGAGATACCTTGTAATGCTTGTGACCAACTATGATACTGACAGTGTGCGGCCTAGCAACTGGAATTTGGTGAAGTTTGGGTTTTTGGATGACCTATAACCATGAAAAGCGAATATCCGAGGATAGAGATACCCTGTAATGCTTGTGACCAGCTGTGATACTAATAGTGTGCGACCTAGCAAATGGACTTCGATGACAAGGATTTTGTGTGGTTGATCCATAACCGTGATGCTGACTATTGATAAAGTAGTAGGTGCCTACATAGCCTAGAGTGGGAGGGCACATCTCTAAAGAACCCAACTGTTGGAAATAATACTGAGAGGGGAGGTGAATCAGTATTATCAGATCAATAATTTAATTTCCCAAACAAATTTGTATACGCTACTTCAGCTAAGTGAACTAGCGTGTATACGCGACTGTACTTAATGGCAACTAGCGTATATGCAGAGAACTTTTGACTTACCCAATTTATCATGCATTGAACTTTAACCAGTATATCAGAGATTTATTAGACAATGCAGTAAAAGCAGAATAAAGTATCACACATAAGCAACACCAAGATATAAGGTGGAAACCCAATGTGGGTGAAAACCGCCTGCTGCTGTTGTCTTTGTCTTCTTTTAATAATAAGAAAATCTGTTTAAAATCTTGTATTGGTGCAGACTTATACTAGTACGCAAGCTTCTACCTGTAGAAGGCTACAACCTTATCTCATTCTCCGGCTTCTACTGGAAAGGAGCTATAACCCCCTAGCTCTTGTATTAGCCTATATGTTTACTAGTACACAGGTACCGACCTACATAAGGCTAAGACCTTCTTTCTTCCTCCAGGGACCACGTTTCATAAATTTTCAAACTAGATCCATCGACAACATCATAACTACAATCAAAATTATACATCTGTCTCAACCAATCACTAAGACTCAATCATCACTTTCTGAATCAACCACAATCGAATTAATCAATCACTTTTACAACCCATCGTTAAATTACAATCAATCTGATCATTCAGAATACTGTCACCAGAATACAGTAGCGAGAACTTTGCAACAACAAATAGAAACAACTAAAACATACTTTATAAGGTATACGCTACTTCCATGTGTCGAACCTGCGTGTATACGCGCTTTTCTCAAAGCCAACCAGCGTATACATCTGCAAATATTAATTCATAATTCTGCAGCTATTCTAGATTTCAGTTATACCCAAATCATAATATTTACCAAATAACACATGCATCAGTATTTAGATCCAGACTATACATGATTAAACCACATAAAGAGAATTCATTTCAAGCTTTAAGATCCCGATCCATCATCACATCAACTGCTAAGATTTATCCTTGGTTTAGATCAAGCACAACACCATAAGCTAATAACCTACATACTAGATCTCAAACTTCATCAGATATTCGATACTTTCACACCTTGGCCTAATGATCTTCTCCTCCTTATATAGTTTTAGGCCTTTCTCAATACCATGGATCAAAACCACTTAGAACCAATACCTTGGACCAAATACCTAGGGTCAATACCTTAGAAAAATACCTTGGACCAATACCATGGATCAAAATACCTTGGACCAAATACCACAGACCAAAAAGCTTAGTTTTCCAACATATACGCGCTTTTCCTTCTGTGAAAGTGTGTGTGTACGTATACTCGAATTGTGTGTAGTGAACCTACGTGTATACGCAGTTTGGTCAAGGTGAACCTGCGTATACCTCTTTTTCTTCATTCTTTGTAGTCTGATCTGTAATTCTTTTTTGTTGTCATGCTGCACCGTGATCTTTCATCTAAGTGTGTTGCCATCAAGGACAACACCTGTATCATAATGCTAACAATCTACCCCTTTGGACTTGATGGAAATAGAAACACCAAGTCATTCTCCCCCTTTGACATCAAGGGAAAAGGGTCATGCTCTGTCTAAGTACATGCTGATTTCTCTGAAATGCTGAGCTCCCATGATTGAGTCCATGCTCCCCCTGAGCACAAGCAAAGTCTGCAAAATTTTTTTCATGACTCTATACATACATCACCAATGATTCATACATACATCCATCTCCCAACCAAGTGGGGATATATCAATTTTTTATACATGACAAAAACAAGAAATATTACATCATCCATCCCATGTATAGTGGGGATATAAATTACATCATTTGTCCAAGAGGACCCATTCAAATGTATGAGAAGACATATCACACCCTAGACTTTTACATGACTTGAGCAGCCAAAGGTATAGATATTTGAAGCCACAGTTGGACTTAGCAACCATAATGCCAACAATGTTGAATGTACGTGAAGGCTAATGCTCCCGCTGAACCGATGCTACCTGTGCATTGTTAACCGGTCAAAGATCAAGGCATCTTTGTTAGTCAGGTAAAATTAATGAATAGAGAATATCATTAATATTAGTCAGAGCACCCATATCAGAGCTTGCCCCACTGTTTTTCTTGCCTGAAAAACATATACGCTCCATGACCCACAAAAACCCACATGTGTACACGACTTCACTTTAGGAAACGCGTATAATCATCTTTCTCTGAAAAAATTGATTTAACAGCAGGATGATGCAGCAACTACTCCCAGCTTTTGTCTGAGATATTCAAATTTCTCTCTGGGTAGTGGTTTAGTGAATATATTAGCAACCTATTCTTTGGAGGGAACATACTTTAATTTGACATTTTGTTCAAGCACTTGATCACGTAGAAAATTGTATTTGATGGGTATGTGCTTGGCCTTGGAGTGCATGATTGGATTCTTTGAGATACTTATGGCACTTGTATTATCACATAGAATGGAGATGGGTGGAGTGCATGTGATATGAATGTCTTGCAAGGCTTTCATCATCCAAAGTAGTTGTGTGCAACAAGATGCAGCAGCCACATATTCTGCTTCAGCTATAGATAGTGCAATTGATCTTTGTTTCTTGTTGAACCAAGACACTAACCTGGAACCCATATAGAATGCACCACCACTAGTGTTTTTTCTTCCATCAACATTTCCTGCCCAATTTGCATATGTATATGCATGAAGAATGAGATCTGTATCTCTAGGATACCATAAACCAAAGTTCTGTGTTCCTTGAAGATATTTGAAAATTCTTTTGACTGCCTGAAGATGTGTTTCCTTTGGATTTGCTTGGAATCTTCCAAATATTCCTACTGCATGCATGATGTCAGGTCGGGTACCTGTTAGATAAAGCATTGTAGTATACCTAGGGGGGATAATATGGGGTACAAAGGGAGGTACCCAAGGGAATAATGTAATAATGGGATGGGCCATAGTAATAAATAAGGTGGTTAACCCGTATCATGTAAGGGACCACAAGTAGTTAGTAATAATGTAATGGGCCCATGGTATTAGATAGATGGCATTGAGGGAACCATGGTATTGTATGTATGAGGCCTATATAGAGGCTAGAGACTCCCCATTGAGAGAGGTCAAGGATTATTGTATGAACAGGCATATGGCTTGTGGAGTTCTCTCCTTCCTTAAGGAGTGAATGTATGGTGTTGCCCTACCTTAAGGAATTGATCAATAAAGAAGCATTTCTATCTATTTCTATCTTATTGTTTATGGGTTTATTTGCATTGTCTTATATTTTCAGATCAGATCTATAACAAGTGGTATCAGAGTACTTTCTTGGGCAAAGTGGAGAATATTTTTTTTTTTTATCTTTGCAGGAATTTTTTGGGGCGGTGAGTTTGCAGATCAGATCTGTATGTTTTGGTCAAAAATATGTGAAATCTAATTGCAGATATGGATTTTTTGTGAAAAAATACCCAAGTTCAAAAAAAAAAAATTGGCCGAATCGGAGTCCGAATGAAGTAGATATTGCTGATTTAAAAATCAGTGGTGTTGCAGACATTTTTCAGGGCGGTGAGTTTGTAGATTAGATCTGTATGATTTGGGGAAAAATCTGCAAAATCTAATTGCAGATCTGGGTTTTTGGTGAAAAAATACTCAGTTTGAAAAAAAAATCGGCCGAATCAGAGTCCGGATGAGGGAGATATTGCTGATTTAAAAATCAGTTGGGTGGCAGACATTTTTCAGGGCGGCGAGTTTGCGGAGCAGATCTGTACGTTCTAGTGAAAAATCTGTAGAATCTAATTGTAGATCTAGACTATTTGTGAAAAAATACCAAATTTAAAAAAAAAAATCAGTCGAATCGGAGTCCGGATGAGGGAGATATCTTTGATTTAAAATCAACTCTTTTTTTTCATAATTTTTTTTGTGATGGCGGGACAGTTGCAACGCGGATTTGAAATTCCAGTGCCTAAATTGGGATTTCTACCACACAGAAAGATGCAGAATGGTTGTTCCATTTCTGAAAATAGATCATAATATGGATTCTAAGCAATATTAACGGAATTGTGGGCATTTAAAATTTTCCCCAAGTAAGTGAGTTTTTCCCAAACCCTCTTCATGGAGATGCTATATTTTATAGGAAAAGATGATAGTCCTACTATTGAAGAATTCATACAGAGACAAAAGTTCAAATATGGGAAATTTTGGAGGGCTATGGTACCGCTTAATTTCCAAGATGAGGCGTCCAAATGGTTGCGCTCATTTGACAACAAGCAGTGGACCAAGCTGTCAGATGAAGAATTTGAAAGAGTCCTTTTAGAAAAATGGTCTCATGCTAGAAAACAGAAGAATGAGACATGTAAGGGGTTATTTTATACTGGTATATCATTATTGCAGGTTCATGTATTCATTCAAAAGGATAAGATCGTTGTGTCTATAAATCTTAGTTGTCAGCATAATTTTATCAATGTTAATTTAGCAAAAAAATTGCAAGTTCCAGCAAAACACATTGAAAACACACAAGTTGATGATGAGGATGTTCAAGTTTATAAGGATTTGAAGATTTCTATGGATAAGTATGTGTTGCATGGTGATTTTTATACTTCAGATCTGGATAACATGGATGTTGTTTTGGGATATCCTTGGATGGAATCCGTGGGTACTATCAATATTAATGTGCCAAAGAAATTCCTGAAGCTCTGGTATAAAAAGAAGAAAATTACATTACAGGATATTTCCATCAATAAACAGGTAGAGTCCACGGAGGCTGAAGCAAAAGATGTTCCAAGGACTGACATATCAGATGATGAGCCATTGATGGTCGACAACTGTTGTGGGGGAAAGTATCCAACTCGGAATGACCCTAACCCACTCTAAGGGTGACAGTTCCTTAGCAACAGCTGAAAGCAAAGCTATCTAAAGTTTCTTCTTTATGACATGCAAGAGATAAAAGGAAGAGATCCACTTACCGATGTCTTGCGCAAATGGTCGATCCAATCTCCTTTGATTGCCGCTTGCTCCCAGCTCCAAGTCTTTTCACGGGCCCAGCTACACGAGATCCTGCAAACAAGACAAAGAAAGGAAACTACAAGAAGCATGCATACATAACTGATTCAAGGATTAACATAAATCAAATACGCAAGTAAGACAATACATCGTTGAAACACATGCGAATAGAAGAACCTCAAATGCTTTATTAATATATGGAAGTAAGGTTCAGGCGGTGATACAACCATGAGAGGTCCAATCCAGCATCACCTTCCCGACGGAGAGAAATCTCTTCTTCACCTCCCTCAAGTAATCACCCAATGCTCACAACTGTAAACCAACAGCAATTCTTTGCACTAAATTCCGCCCTCCAGATCCCATGGGATGAGATCCTTATATAGAGTTTTGGAGTGAAGATAAGTCAGCTTGATGTGTGACTTGTTGTCCTCTTCAACTCCAGTTGTTCTTCAGTTCTTCACTCGGAGTTTCTGTCTTCCACTTGGAGTTTTAGAAGCTCTTAACTCATCATTAGGCGAATCTTATCATCAAGTGTCTTTTTAGAAGCTTCCTGGGCACTGGCACTTTGAGAGAAAGATTCCTCCACATGTCCAAGTACGCCCAACGCAGGTAGCCTTTGTTCTACTTGCTATGCAACGCAGGTAGCCTTTGTTGTACCTGCTATGCAGCGCAGATGCCTAGTGGAGCAGCTGCAATGATCCAAAACTGACCTGTTTTTGAGTGTTTTTCAGTGGAGAACTGATTTGCAGTGCTGTGGTTTGCTGACCTTGTTCCTCTAAGGGTAAGAACAACATGTTTAGGGACTTTGGATCCCTTAGATTATTGACATTTCATGCTCTATGCTTTAAGGCACAAAAATGTCTATAACAACAACCACACACAAACATCAAACCAAGTACCAGAAAAACAAGTAGAGGCTGAAGCAGAAAATGTTACATCAAAGGGGGACTCAGTAGTTGAAGTAATATTGAAAGATAAGAAACAACAACAGGCACCACAATAGGTACCAGATACCCATCAGGCTCCATTAGGTGGTGAATTAAAGAAAGATACATCGTTTGTTAACACTTCAACATATCACCACCCACATCACCCCATATGAAAACAACCAACAAGATGGCAATGAATTAGCCACAAGGACAACAACCCCCGCATGATAGATAGAGAGGAGTGAAGATCCACCTACTACACATCAACATAGAAGAGCTACCAATGTCAACTTCCATCTCAAGCGAGCGAGGCACTAGCGAGATCGAGGGTTCACCTTTCTCTTGGATGGCTAGATGCACGTGCATGGTACCAGTGGACTACTCTTTTGAGTAGTTCTTATTATTTGTGTTCTTCCCATGTTTCGGAGACGAAACATGTTAAGGGGGTAGAATGTAGTATACCTAGGGGGGATAATATGGGGTACAAAGGGAGGTACCCAAGGGAATAATGTAATAATGGGATGGGCCATAGTAATAAATAAGGTGGTTAACCTGTATCATGTAAGGGACCACAAGTAGTTAGTAATAATGTAATGGGCCCATGGTATTAGATAGATGGTATTGAGGGAACCATGGTAATGACCCATGGTATTGTATGTATGAGGCCTATATAGAGGCTAGAGACTCCCCATTGAGAGAGGTCAAGGACTATTGTATGAACAGGCATATGGCTTGTGGAGTGCTCTCCTTCCTTAAGGAGTGAATGTATGGTGTTGCCCTAACTTAAGGGATTGATCAATAAAGAAGCATTTCTATCTATTTCTATCTTATTGTTTATGGGTTTATTTGCATTGTCTTATATTTTCAGATCAGATCTATAACAAGTAGACTTCCAATCATGGATTTGTAAGTTGGTTGATGTACTGCCGCTGATTCATCATTTGATCTGAGATTGCATCTTGTTATCATTGGGGTACATACAAGTTTAGAATATTCCATGCCGTACTTTTTCAAGACCTGTTTGAGATATTTGGTTTGTGAAAGAAATTGCCATCTTTATTCTATTGAACTTGTAGACCAAGAAAATAGGTAAGTTCACCAAGCAAGGACATTTCAAATTCTTTCTGCATTACTGAAGCAAAATTATGACTCATGGATTCTTCATTGCTACCAAAAATGATATCACCAACATAGACAACAATAATTAGCAATTTATCAGTGTCAATCTTTGTATATAGATTACTATCTGCTGAACCTTTTGAAAAACCTTATTGATGTAGATATTTTTCAAGACGGTAATACCAGGCCCTTGGAGCCTCTTCAGACCATAGAGAGATTTTTTGAGTCTACATACAAGTTTTGCATCATTTCCAAGAATGAATCCTTCTATTTTTTCAATATAAACTTCTTCTTCTAAATCTCCATTAAGGAAAGCAGATTTTACATCCATTTGGTATAATTTGAATTTCTGAAAGCTAGAAAGAGCAAGAAGAATCCTTATGGATTCAAGTCTAGCAACAGGTGCAAAAGTTTCTTCAAAATATATACCTTCTTGCTGAGCATACTCTTTACACACAAGTCTGGCCTTTTTTCTGATGACTTCTCCATTTTCATTCAGCTTGTTTTTGAATATCCATTTAGTTCCTATGATATTTTTATCATGAGGTCTAGGAACTAATTCCCAAGTATTATTCTTTTCAATTTGCTCAAGTTATTCATTCATGGCCTTGACCCAACATTCATCTTTACATGCTTCATTTACACTTTGAGGTTCGGTGGAGGATAGTAATGCTAGATAGCTTGAGTTTTCTGTAATGGTTCTTCTTGTATGTACACCTGCCTCTTTTTCCCCTAAAATTTGAGTTTCTGGATGATTTTTCTGAAATGCCTGGATGGAGTCTTTTCTTCTACCGTTATCTCTTCTTCTGGTGCTTCATTGGTTTCTTCTTCAGAATCATTGTGATTTGATGTGGGAAAATAATCCCCATCTTCTTCATTTTCATAATCTTCGGTTTTTATATGTTTTGGATTTTTGCATGCTTCATCAACTACAACATCAATACTTTCAACAATTTTCCCAAGTCTTTTATTATAACATTTATATCCTTTACTTCGGGAAGAGTAACCAAGAAGAATACATTCATATGCTTTGGGCTCAAACTTACCAAGTTTTTCATCAGTCCTTTTGATATAACATTTGCTTCCAAAAACTTTAAAGTATTTTATCATAGGAGTCTTACCATACCAAAGTTCATGTGGACTTTGAGTGTTGTTTACCCGAACATTTGCTTGGTTGAGAATAGTTACTGCAGCGAATGGAGCTTCACCCAAGAAGGTTGCAGGAGTTCCAAATCATCTAGCATAGCTCGAGCCATTTTTTGAACCATTCTATTCATTATTTCTACCACTCCATTTTGTTGAGGAGTCCTTGCGGTGGAGAACTGCCTTTCTATTCCATGTTGTTCACAAAAGTCAAAGAATTCATCCGAGGTAAATTCCCATCCTCGATCAGATCCGAGGCATTTGATTTTGCGATCTGTTTCATTTTCAACTAAAGCTTTGAAGGCTTTGAACTTTTCAAATGCTTCATCTTTATGTTTTAGAAGACCTATCCAACACATTTGGAAAAATCATCAATGAACAAAATAAAGTATTCTTCCCCACGAGGTGACTTTTTCCTTGATGGTCCACATAAATTAGTATGAACAAGTTCAAGAGGCTTACTGATCCAAAATGGATCCTAAAAACCCTCTAAGTCTTCAAAGATCAAAAAACTATCGCAAAGGATAAACTTTTAAAAATGGCGAATTACACTATCGGGCCTGAAAAACATGAAGAAACAGTGAAAAACAGAGTTTATCGGAGGCTTGGACAGCAATGCACAGGAGTCATCGGATCTAGCCGATCAATGGTCCAGATCTGATTGGCATATCACAATCGGAGATGGCAAGAGGAGGCTACCATATGAGAGCTGCAACCGCGATCAACTCGAGTCAACGAGGACCGTCGATCAAGTGCGCAGATCGACGACCCGGGTTAAATCGCAATATCGCAATGGCAGCATACAAGGGAGCGCTTATCGAGGCCTGAGGACTATGCGATATGTGATTGCGATATGTCGCATCGTGAAAATACAGGGGAGTGGGGCCAATACATATGCGACTGCGATAAAGCCAGACCCGACGGGTATTATGGGTACAAATATATATATTTTGAGTTTGAGAAGAAAAGGGTTTTTCTATGTAAATTTGCATTTTCGTTAAATAAAGGAAATGCAAATGGAGTGATAAGCTGGACCCGAAAGGGTTTATAAATGTAGTTGTGTATTATTTGAAGTCCGCCATAAATCCCTTCATTGGGATTTTAGTGTTTTAATGTATTTTTACAAATACAAAGGAAACCACGATACATGGGTGCTGCAACTTGCGATAGCGATCAAAGGCGGACCCGATAGGAGTCTAGGGCAGATTCAATGATTTTTGAAGTCCGATAGAAAGAGTTTCTGTGGATTTTCCCGTGTTTTAGTGTATTCTCTGTGTAAACAGAGAACGATTATTTTGGGGATTTCAAGGGCACTGATGGTCCCTTCCATTACAGAATAGGTGGCCACCATCCCTGAAGACGTTTAGCAATGATTGGTTAATGCTCAGAGGGGATTTGAGCGGACAGAGGCCGGGAGCTCGAGATCCCAGAAGATGAAACAAACAGACAATGTTGATTGGCTTAAAAGCCACATAATGATAGAGATAGAGGCAAGGCAGTGCTGAGACAGAGAGAGAAAGCGAGAGGGTGAGTCTATGTGCTCAAAGAGACTTGAGGGATTCAAGTGAACTCCGTTGTTTTGTATCTGTTGTGTGAGACTCAAATTGAGATCATTTTTGTAAAACTCTGCTCTTGAAGACATAATAGAGAGGTCACCACTGAAAGCTGGACCAGGAGATGTAGCCCAGGAGTTTTGGGTGAACTCCTTGATTATTTTGCTGTGTTATGTGTGTATGTCTATTATGTTTCTCTAACCGCTCATTGTCTATATTATTCGCAATTTTATCGATCCGTTGCACTAAGTAATATAGGAAAATCCATGCACATGAGTCTGTAATACCTTAAAAATAATCTAAGATCATCATTTTCAGATCAAGTGGTATCAGAGCTTTTGGTTTTTGGTTTGTTAAGGTTAGACAAGCTTGTGCTGGACTTTTTTTTTGAATGCTAACTAGGTCAAAGCTCAAATTGGGAAAAGGAGAACTTGTTAAAGCCAACCCAGAAATTGGAAGAGTCTATCCTAGGAGGAGAATGGCAGAAGAAACTTCATTAGAATCAGAATCTCAGTTCATGGACAGTTTTATGGCCATGAGGGCCATGGTGGAAGAGATGTATCGGGAATTTAAGAAGGGTTGAGGTGAGAGCACTTCGACACCCAAACAAGACAAAGGAGTTGAGGAACCTTCTCTAGATGCCCCTCTAGAGGGCAAAGGGAAAGGGGAAAAGCCTCCTCCATCATCTCCTCCACCATCTCCTTCATCATCCTCATCTCCTAGCCCTGATAAGAAAAAGAAGAAGACTTCTTTGATTAAATTAGATGTAAAGTTTGATTTGCCAATTTATGATGGGGAATTAAATGCAGAAAAGCTAGATAACTGGATTAGACAGATTGATGTATATTGCAGGGTGCAAAACATTGATTCAGAAAGGAGAAAGATTCAGCTAGCTAGCCTTTGCCTTGGCGGAACTGCCCTAGTGTGGTGGGAAGACAGGACACAAGCTGATGTGAAGAAGCATGGTAAAATTCTTTCTACCTGGAATGAATTTGTTTTTGCCATTAAAAAACAATTCTATCCACTAGCTTATATGTAGCAAGCAATGATGAGTTGGAAAATCTTCACCAATTAAAGGGCCAAAGTGTACAAAGCTATACCCAGGAATTTAGAAAAAGAGCTTTAACTCTAGGCATTTCTCTAGACTCACCTAAAACTATGTTGAAGTATATATGTGGTCTGCATAGCTATTTGAGGCACACCATTCTCATGTTTAATCTCACTAGCCTAGATGATGTATCAGTTCAGGCTACACATCAAGAGGCTAGAGGCAAGAATGTGAACCCAGAGATTAGGGATCATCAAAACCCTCTGCAAGCAAGAACAATGAAAAGAAGAAGTTGAGATGGAAGGAGAGGAAGACAAACGTTGTACAGAAAGACAAACCTTCATGCACTCACTGCAAGAAGGATGGGCACGATGATGCACACTGCTGGTCTTTGCATCCAGAGCTGAAACCCAAGAAGTTTGGTGGTAAGGAGAAGAAGACTGCTGCCATTCAGAAAGACTTGGGGTCAGACTCAAGGGATGAAACAACAGTCACAACCATAGATATAAAAGGTAAAAATTCTTAAGCATCTACAAGTAATTCTGCACAATCTATTGATAATGAAGAAAATGAGAAGAAAAGACATGAGCTTTTTCATATTAGAGTTATTTCCAAGCATCAAAAGATTGATACTTTATTTGATAGTGGATCACAAGTAAACTTGATTTCTGAAGCAATTGCAAAGAAGTTGGGGTTACTAACCACACCTCACAAGAAGCCATATCCATTAGGTTGGGTATGTGATAAAGCAAAGCTACAAGTGACTAGATAATTTAAACTTAGGTTTGCTATTGGGTCAACATTTGTAGATGAGGTTGAGTTAGATATAGTTCCCTTGAATATATGTGGTATTGTTTTAGGAAGTCCTTACTTGTATGATAGAAAATCCATTTTCTATAGAGTTGAAAACAAGTATCAACTCACTAAAGATGGAATAGAATATATTGTAAGAGCTCATAAACTCAAAAATAACTACTCTCTCATAAACTCAGGGCAGATGAAAAGAATTGTAAATTCATGCAAGCAATTTTTACTAATGGTTGTAAAGGAAAAGAACCTTGATAAAACCAACATATTTGAAGGCTGTGATGCTAAACAAAACGCTGATTTAGATAAAGTTGTTTCAGAATATGAAATCCTATTTCAAGAACCTAAAGGTCTGCCACCCAAAAGGGAAATAGTACATGATATTCATTTGCAGCAAGATGCTCCATTGCCTACCATCAGAATGTATAGGTTATCTGCTTTAGAGAATGCAGAGATCAAGAAGCAGGTATAGAAGCTGCTCGATAAAGGGTTCATAAGACCAAGCGATCCAGGTGCATGTTGGTGGCCACCCACCTATCCCGTTTCGACCCTCACAACTGTCTCTTTCAACTTTTTTAGTTTTCTAGATTGTAGCACAGTTTACTATTTTTAGCAGTTTTTCGAGTCCTGAACTTCTGGAGCTGTTTTGAGGCCCTAAACGACATTTTTTGGGAAATCTGGGGGCAACATGGGTCCATAGACCGATGTTTCCCTTCCCAAAGTGGTAGTGCTCAGATAGATCTTTCTAGCGAGCTATTGTATGCATCAAACGAAGATCGTATGCCAAAGTTACGACCCCAGGAAATTGATGTAACAATTTACCCAAACGGGGCCCACAATTTGGCTTTTCATCTTCTAGGGTTAGGTTTTGGGATGTGAAGGGTTTTCCATTATTTCTCAATAATAAATAGGCCTTCAAGCCTCATTGTAACACAATTCAAAGGCATGTAGCCACCACATCTCTTCTCAAGGATAAGCTACCATCGCCCTAGCTATTTATTTCTATTTTCTGTCTGTAAGCATATCTCAGTATTTTACATTAATGAAATGAAGTATTATTTCCGCTGCATCTTTGTGTTTATGGTTATCTTTGTAATTTGTTGCGTTCCTGTTTAAATTCGGATCACCAAGCACATCACCATGCAGATCTCCAATCATGTTGGTGAGAAAGAAAGATGGTTCATGGAGGATGTGCATTGATTACAAAGCACTGAATAAAATAACGATCAAGAATCGTTATCCTCTTCCTCCCATTGATAATCTATTAGATCAGCTGAAAGAAGAAGTTTGCTTTTCCAAGTTAGACTTGCGTAGTGGCTATCATCAAGTCAGAGTAGCAGAACAAGATGCATGGAAGACTGCTTTCAAAACAAAGCAAGGGCCGTATGCATGGCTGGTTATGCCATTTTTCTTAACCAATGCTCCTGCCACTTTCATGAGAGTTCTGAATGATGTACCCAGACCTTTTATTAGTGATTTCGTAATTGTATATAGATGACATTCTTGTTTTTAGTAAAACATGGGAAGAACATTTGAAGCATGTAAAGTAGACTTTAGATGTTTTGAAAAGAGAAAATATCTATGTGAAGTTATCAAAATGTGAATTTGGCAAAACATCTTTAAATTATTTGGGTCATATTGTAGGGGGTGGTGAATTGTAGATAGATCCCTCTAAGGTTGAAGTCATTGTGAACTGGCCTAAACCCAAATCTGCTACAGAAGTTAGGAGTTTCCTAAGAGTAGCACAATATTGGAGAAAGTTTATTGCTAACTTTTCCTTGATTGCAACTCCCTTACATGCTTTAACAGGATTGAAAAAGGTGTTTCATTAGGGAGGAAAATAGTAGAAAGCCTTCGACACCTTAAAAGAAAAAATTAGTACAACACCAGTACTAGCACTGCCAGATCTTCAACGTCCATTTGAGATTGAAACAGATGCCAATGACTAAGCCATGGGAGCAGTGTTGATGCAACACGGTAAACCCATATGCTATCATTTTGAGACATTTAATTCTACAGTAGTTAATTATCCCACATATGATAAAGAATTGTATGCATTAGTACAGAGTGTGAAAAAGTGGAAACATTTCCTAATGGGAAAATAAACAATCATCCATACAGATCATCAACCACTTCAATATTTGCACTCACAAACTAAACTGCAGCAATCAAGACACTATAGGTGGATGGGTTTTCTACAACAATTTCATCTTGTCATTAGATATAAGAAGGGAATACACAATAAGGTTGCAGATATGTTATCCAGACCAATCATAAATGCATCTACTATACTTAAGCATAACTCAGTAATGCATGAAAGCTACATTGAACAATATGCTCAAGATATAGATTTTAAAGATGTATATGCAACTTTAAGTCATGGAAAACAAGTAGAAGAATTGGATTATTATGTTAAGGACCAACTCTTGTATCATTTGGGAAAGTTATGCATTTCAAAAACTGTAAGAGTTAACATAATTCGAGAAGTGCATACTTCTCTTATATCAGGTCATTTTGGTGTAAGTAAATTAGTTGCACAACTACAAAGGTTCTGCTATTGGCCAAGAATGCATGAAACAGTTTCTAGATATATTAAAAGGTGTACCATGTGTGCTAAAAACAAGCCCAGCAATAGAAAAATAGGCTTGTACACTCCCCTTCCAGTTCCTTCTCACACTTGGGAAAGTGTTTCCATGGAATTTGTTGGGGTATTGCCAAAATCTAGAAAATTTCATGATTATTTATATTTTATTGTGGACAGGTTTAGCAAAATGTGTATTTTAATACCTTGTAACAAGCAGATTACAACTGAACAAACAACGAAGTTGTTCTTTCAACATGTATGGGTTCATTTTGGGTTACCCACTTCCATTGTATCTGATCGAGATTCCCAATTTGTTGGGAAGTTTTGGTCAAGTCTGTGGGAATTGATGGACACCAGATTGAAGAAGAGCACAACATTTCATCCACAAACAGATGGCCAAACAGAGGTGGTCAATAGGACAGTGATCCAGTTGCTTAGGGACTATTGTAGCAAGCATCCCAAGCTTTGGGATGAACACTTGTGTTATGTGCAACATGCTTACAACCGTGCCAAGCACTCTTCTACATAGAGATCTCCTTTTGAGACTTTTTTTGGTTTTACACCAAAGTATCCCTTGGATTTTGTCTTTGGAAAAGACATAGCAGTTGATGGAAACAGTGATGTGGACAAAGCAACCAAGTTCATTGAACAGATCCAAGAAATTCACCAGGAAATGTAGGAACAGCTGGAAAGAAGCCAGGACAAGTACAAGGCAAGGCAGGACAAGCATTGAATTGAACATAGCTTCCAAGTTGGTGATCAAGTCTAGTTGTACATTAGCAAAGACAAAATGCAAGTTGAAGGTAAGAAGCTGAAGCCAATAAGGTATGGGCCTTTCAAGATACTTGAGAAAATTGGTGAGAACACTTTTCGCCTTGATTTGCCAGCTTACATGCATATCTATTCAGTAGTTAATGCAAAAAACTTGAGACTGTTTGAACCTTCATTGATTGAAGATCCCGAAGAGCAAAGTCAGTTGCCTTCTATTGATGATTTGTTGCTTGAATATCTCAATGAGTTGCAGGAAGACACAGTTCTGGACAAGAAGGTGAAAACTACACACAGAGGGGATGTTGAGTACCTCATAATTGGACTCAAAGGTTCAAAACCAAGCAGTGCACGATGGATAGAAATTGGACAAGTGAGGAAGTTGTATCCTCACTTGATCGATGCTTAAAAACCAACTTTTGGTGGTCCAAAATCTTTTCAGTGGGAAGGCGTGATCCAAAATGGATCCTAAAAACCCTCTAAGTATTCAAAGATAGAAAAACTATCGCAAAGGATGAACTTTTAAAAATGGCGGATTACACTATCGGGCCTGAAAAACATGAAGAAGCAGTGAAAAACAGAGTTTATCAGAGGCTTGGACAGCGATGCACAGGAGCTGTCATATCTGGCCGATTAACGGTCCAGATCCGATCGACATATCGCAATCAGAGATGGCAAGCGAAGGCTATTGGAGGCTACCATATGAAGGTTGCGACTGTGATCAACGCGAGTCAACAAGGACCATCGATCAAGCGCACAGATCGACGGCCCAGGTTAACTCGCAATATCGCAACGGCAGCATACAAGGGAGCGCTTGCCGGGGCCCGAGGACTATGCAATTGCGATATGTCGCATCACGAAAATACAGAGGAGTGGGGCCAATACATATGCGACTTGCGATAAAGCCGGACCTGACAGGTCTTATGGGTACAAATATATATATTTTGAGTTCCAGAAGAAAAGGGTTTTTCTATGTAAATTTTCATTTTCGTTAAATAAACAAAAAACAAAGGAAATGTGAATGGAGCGATAAGCTGGACCCGAAAGGGTTTATAAATGTATTTGTGTATTATTTGAAGTCTACCATAAAGCCCTTCATTGGGATTTCAATGTTTTAATGTATTTTTACAAATACAAAGGAAACCATGACACATGGGCACTACGACTTGTGATAGCGATCAAAGGCAGACCTGATAGGAGTCTAGGGTGGATTCAATGATTTTTGAAGTCCGATAGAAAGATTTTCTATGGATTTTCCTTTGTTTTAGTGTATTCTCTATGTAAATAGAGAACGACTATTTTGGGGATTTCAAGGGCACTGATAGTCCCTTCCATTACAGAATAGGTGGCCACCATCCCTCAAGACGTTTAGCAATGATTTCTTAACGCTAAGAGGGGATTTGAGCGGACAAAGGCCGGGAGCCTGAGACCCCAGAAGATGAAATGAACAGACAACGCCGATTGGCTTAAAAGCCATAGAATGACAGAGACAGAGGCAAGGCAGTGCTGAGACAGAGAGGAGGACAGAGACAGAAAGCGAGAGGGCGAGTCTGTGTGCTCAGAGAGACTTGATGGATTCAAGTGAACTCCGTTGTTTTGTATCTATTGTGTGAGACTCAAATTGACCTCATTTTTGTAAAACTATTCACTTGAAGACATAATAGAGAGGTCACCACTGAAGGCTGGACCAGGAGACGTAGCCCAGGAGTTTTGGGTGAAATCCTTGATTATTTTGTTGTGCTATGTGTGTATGTCTATTATGTTTCTCTAACTTCTCATTGTCTATATTATTCGCAATCTTATCGATCTGTTGCACTAAGTAATATAGGAAAATCCATGCACATGAGTCTGTAATACCTTAAAAATAATCTAAGATCATCATTTTCAGATCACTTACTAGCTGACCCTTATTTTTCAATGAAGTGAGATTTGGTTTGCTTACTGAATTGACATGGTTTGCATATTGTATTTTCAGGAATGCTGATATCTGGAAGATCATGAACAACCTGGAATCTGCATGCTTTTCTTATTTGAGAAAATCTTAGATGTCCCAATCTTCTATGCCATAGCCATTTTTCATCATTTTTACTTAGATAACGTTGTTTTTGTCCTCCCTTGAGTATGTATAAGTTGTTTGGAGTTCTTGTACCTTTGATCACAATTTCTCCTGTATCAAGCTCACGAACAACACATCTGTTTGATCGAAACACCACTTCATTTCCTTGATCACACATTTGACTGACACTCAACAGGTTATGCTTTAGACCGTCTACATACATAACATTCCCAACTTTAACCTTTTCTTTCAAGAAAACAAAGCCTTTACCTTTTATGACAGTAGGAGTGTCATTTCCAAATGAGACATTCTTTTCCTTTTCTAAGGCATTATATGAGTGAAGTTTTTCTTTGTCACCTGTCATGTGTTTTGAGCATCCACTGTCGATGTACCACTAATTTTCTTGTCCTTATACATACAAGGCTATACCACATCTTTCTGTTTGAGGTTCTTTCCTTCTCCATATCTTGGGATTTAATGGAGTTTGCTCCTTTTGAGATGTTTGCCGAAATTTTCTCCTGCATTCAGATTCTTCATGGCCAAAGTTGTTACAGATTGAGCATTCTATTTCATTTTCAAGAAGAGAAAATTTATTATAGGAACTTTTCTTGATCCCTGTCACATTCCTTTGATTTCGTGCTTCTCTAGTCATGATGGTTTTGTAAGCAACACATTGAGCAACTTTTTGTCCAAAATTATGACATGAGAAACATTGACCATTAAAGAAGTTCCTATGATTATCGAATCTATTGACCTGGTGATTGTAGTTTATATTGATATTCATCTTTGAAGCAAATTGATTATGATTTACCTGAGGTTGGTTGTGGCTTATGTTCATCCTTGAAGCAAATTGAGCCTGATTTACCTGGTGATCTGCTTTATGCCTTTGTTGACGATTGTCATACTGGTCACTATTCTTTGCTGCATCAAGATAGCTTTTAATGGAGGTTGATGGCTTTTGTGATTGAGATGCTTCTTCAATATATCCAAGACCTGTCTTTATCAAAGGAGAGCACTGCACTTTGATAATTTCATTTAAGGTTTCTGATCCTTTAGCAAATCTAGGATTGAGAGATTTTTTTTTTCTCAAGATCCTTTCTTAGACCCACAATTTCACATTCTAGTTTTTCATTGTGTTTTTCTCTTTCAGCAAGTTGGTATGTCAAGGTATCTATAATCATATTCTTTTCTTCTAAACATATTTTAACTTTAGAGATTTCTTCATGAAGGTCATCATCTTCTAAATCATCCCAAAAATTATCATCGTCATAAGCCATTAGAAGTCTATAGTCATTACTATTTTCATCTTCATCGCTATTTGACAAACCATCACTATCTTCATGAGTATAGTAACTCTTTTTACTTACACTTTTTTTTCTATTCCATTTTGCATATTCCTTCCCTTTATAATATTTATCTTTATGAGGACATTTGACAGCATAATGACCGACTCTATCACAAGAAAAACATTTGAAGGGTAGTTTACCTCTAAATCTTTTAGAACCCTGTTGAAGCTTCTTGACAAAGTTTGCTTCATCTTCTTCTTCTGAAATATGTCCTGATTCATTGAGTTCTTCCTTTCCTTTTGCTGAAGCTTTAAATGCGGCTTCTCTCATATCTGATGGACCTCCTTTTCTCATTTCAAAGGCAGTTAACATTCCGTGAAGCTGTGTCATAGTGATAGTTTGCAAATCCTGTTTTTCTTCTATGACAGACACTTTTGTTTCAAATTTAGCAAACAAGGATCTTAAAACTTTCTCAACTAAGGTAACTTCCTTTATATCTTCACCCAGATTCTTCATACAATTGAAAACCTCATCTATTCGTAAGAAGTAACTAGCTATACTTTCATCATTGTGCATCTTAAGAGTTTCATATTGAATTCTAAGATTTTGAAGTTTAGCATGTTTTACCTGAGAGTCTCCTTCATAGCTCAAAACAATTTTGTCCCATATTTCTTTGGCTGATTTGAGCTGCATAACTTTGACAAACTCTGATTGTGATAGACTTCCCAATAATGTATTGACAACCTTGGAATTGGTTTCATATTGCTTTTTACCTGTCGTATCTGTAGGAATTGCTGATGGAAATGTATATCCTCCTTCCACGATTTCCCAGACATCTGTTCCAAGTGATTGTAGGTAGGTTGTGGTTCTTATCTTCCAATAAACAAAGTTTCTCCCATCAAAGATTGGTGGTCTGATGGATCCAACGCTTTCTTGATTACTCATGATGATGGATCTCCCTTCAAGTGATCAAGCTTCTTCTAAAGGACCTGCTTTGATACCAATTGCTAGAAATAATACTAAGGGGGGAGTGAATCAGTATTATCAGATCAATAATTTAATTTACCAAACAGACTTGTATACGCTACTTCAGCTAAGTGAAATAGCGTGTATACACAACTGTACTTAGTGGCAACCAGCGTATATGCAGAGAACTTTTGATTTACCCAATTTATCATGCATTGAACTTTAACCAGTATATTAGAGATTTATTAGACAGTGCAGTAAAAGCAGAATAAAGCATCACACATAAGAAACACACATGAACACCAAGATATAAGGTGGAAACCCAATTTGGGTGAAAACCACCTGTTGCTATTGTCTCTGTCTTCTTTTAATAATAAGAAAATATGTTTACAATCTTGTACTAGTGCAGAATTATACCAGTATGCAGGCTTCTACCTTCATAAGGCTACAACCTTCTCTCGTTCTCCAGCTTCTACTAGAAGGGAGCTACAACCCCCTAGCTCTTGTACTAGCCAATATGTTTACTAGTACGTAGGCACTGACCTACAGAAGGCTACGACCTTCTTTTTTCCTCCAGGGACCACGTTTCATAAATTTTCAGACTGGATCCATCAAAAACATCATAACTGCAATCAAATACATCTGTCTCATCCAATCACTGAGACTCAATCATCACTTTTTGAATCAACAACAACCGAATTAATCAATCACTTTGACAACCCATCGTTAAATCACAACCAATCCGATCATTCAGAATACTATCACCAAAATACAGTAACCAGAACTCTCCAACAGTAAACATAAACAACGAAACATACTTTATAAGGTATACGCTACTTCCATGTGTCGAACCTACATGTATACGTGCTTTTCTCAAAGCCAACCAGCGTATACATCTGCAAATATTAATTCATAATTTTGCAACTATTCCATATTTCAGTTATACAGAGATCATAATATTTACAGAGTAACACATGCATCAGTATTCAGATCTAGGCTATACATGATTAAACCACATAAAAAGAATTCATTTCAAGCCTTAAGATCCTGATCCATCATCACATAAACTACTAAGGTTTATCCTTGGTTTAGATCAAGCACAACACTATAAGCCAATAACCTGCATACTAGATCTCACACTTCATCAGCTATTCGATACTTTCACACCTTGGCCTAATGATCTTCTCCTCCTTATATAGTTTTAGGCCTTTCTCAATACCATGGATCAAAACCACTTAGAACCAATACCTTGGACCAAATACCTAGGGTCAATACCTCGGACAAATACCTTGGACCAATACCATGGATCAAAATACCTTGGACCAAATACCACGAACCAAAAAGCTTAGTTTTCCAACATATACGTGCTTTTCCTTTTGTGAAAGTGCATGTGTATGTATATGCGACTTGTGTGCCATGAACCTATGTGTATACAAAACTTGGTCAAGGTGAACCTGCGTATACCTCTTTTTCTTCATTCTTTGTAGTCTGATCTATAATTCTTTGTTGTTGTCATGCTGCATTGTGATCTTTCATCTGAGTGAGTTGCCATCAAGGACAACACCTGTATCATAATGCCAACACCAACCTAGATGCTGCTATGCTGAAATTGATGAATGTGAAGCAGGTGCCTACCAAAGCGGGGTGGGAGGGCACACCTCCAAAGGGAACAGGCTCTGAATGTTGCTCCAGATTTAAAATGGACATAACTCAGTCAGTATAACTCCAAATACTTATTATAACCTGTTTTTGGAAACAAAATGACCATTCTGCATCTTCCCATGTGTTTGAAATCCCTATCTAGAGACTTTGGAAACTCAGATTTGCAATGCAACTGTTCTGCCATCATAAAAGTTTTGAAAAGATAGTTGATTTTAAATCAGCGATATCTCCCTCATCCGAAATCTGATTCGACCAATTTGTTTTTTTAAATTTGGTGAATTTTCAAGAGGAGCTCATATCTATAATATTTTTTCTGAAATTCTACACAAAAGCTGCAAAAAATAATAGGATATCCATCGTGCACAAATTGTCATCATAAAAATTTCTACAATATAGCTGATTTTAAATCAACGTTATCTCCCTCATTCGAACTTTGATTCGACTGATTTTGATTTTTGAATTTGGGTATGTTTTCGCAAGGAATCCAGATCTGTTATTTATTTTTGTAAATTTTGCACCAAAATTTTCATATCTGATGTGCAAAATCACCGCCCAAAAATATTCCTGCAAAAAAATGAAAAAAAAAAATCTTCCCGCTTTTCCCAAGAAGGTGCTCCATGGAGGTCGTAGCACGTGCCTGAAGTTTCTTGAATATTGTTGCAAAAAATTGAAATTAAAATATGCATCAAACCCTCATTCCCATGGAATCATAACCTGGCTCTGATACCACTGATCTAGATCTTGGGGGGAGGCCCCCAAGATCTGAAAATTGAAATTCCAGAAGAAAAAGAGGAGAACACCCAATAAACAAAACCACAAAGAAACTTTTTTTTATTAAAATAGATAATAACTATAAATGATACATTGTGGTGGACCATATGTCCTTTTACAACATGTGACTTGTTACTTATAGCCTCTTTTGGTTATGGGTGGGTAAATACCATGGGTAAATGAATACCATGGGTGGATGCCATTTACAATACCGTGGGTGGATACCACTTACAATACCATGGGTAAATTCCATGGGTGGATGAATAACATGGGTGGATGAATGCCATGGGTGGATGTCATTTTCCATTCGAATCATTAGGCCTTGAAAATGTGGAACTGATTCTGGGGTCACATGCTCAGAACTGGCAAATATGCGTTGTAGACATTACCTTCCAGACTTATGCATGAGACTGGAGGAGTATAGTTGCATGGAGGCCTTGTCATTCATGAGCCTGGGGCCCATATCACTAAAAACACAAGCTAGCTCAAGGTTTGGGCACCTGGAGTGGTGGTTTAGCTCTTGGGGGTCATGTAGCTCCTAAGGGAGGTCAATAAAGTTTTAGTTTGTTGATTCCACTTCCTTAATGAAGTTAGAAGGTTAGGTCATGTCATAGTATCCCGTAACTCATGTTTACCCTGATAGGCTAGTTAATGTGGGTAAATGTGGGAGGGGTGGTTATAGATTGGTATCAGAGCATGGTTTAAACACTTTGACTCGATGGGTTAGATGCATGTTGTTATGCATGCATTGTCATGGTTTTGGTTATCATGCATGAGGTCATTGTATGCAATTAGAGTTATCATGCATGATGTCAGTATATTGATATGATTATGTTTATACATGTATCGTGCTAATTTGGACTGATTTTGCAAATGAGATAACCTCCCCTAAAATTCATTGAGTTATGATTTTGATTATGGTATCTATTTGGTTTATCTAACATGGCATGTTTACAGGAAGAAGAGGATTAGAGATGATCAGAAAAATGGTGGACTACAGTTTGTGTGGCTCTCCCTATAGATCAATTGAGCAGTGAGGAGATGAGTATTCTCCTGATACAGCAGATACATTGAGTATTTTGAGGGCATAGATGAGAAGTTGCAAGGCATACAATGACAAGTTGGTTGAGGCTCAGGAAAGACTTGCAAGGGCCTAGGAAAAGAAGGAAGAGGTCAATGCCGTGATCCTTCAGAGTTTTTCAAACTCGCAGAGACAGTGACAACTAAGGATTAGTCAAGAACATGAAGAGAAGACTAATGGGGCATATGGTAGCAGGTCTCGGTCAGGATATAGGTTGGATAGAGGGGACACAGTTAGAGGTGGCGGATAATTGGATACACCTTAGAGGAGGACTAATATGTATGGGTTTCATTCTAGTTCCTCAGCCAGGAGACATCATCACCGCCATCCTCCTCATAAGAGGAGTGAGTACTTTCTAGAGGAGTTCAAGAAAGTCAAGCCTCATACATTTGATGGAGAGATGAAGAATTTAGAAGATGTGGAGGCATGGTTTCTTGGGATGAAGAAATTCTTCAGATTGCATAACTATTTAGAGAACATGAAAGCCAAAATAGCTATCTTCAGTCTTGAAAGGAAAGAAGATATATTGTGGGAAGATGTGAAGAATGTCAGAGGAATTTAAGAATAAGAGGTGATTTGGGATGAGTTTTAGAGACTCTTCAGGAAGAATTACCTATTTTAAAGATATTGTGATGACAGAGCTAAGGCATTTTATGAGTTGCATATGGGTTCTATGATAGATGATGAGTATGCTAGTAGGTTCCTGGAGCATTTGAGGTATGCGCCTTACCTCAAGGATGAGAAAGCAAATATTCAAAGGTTCATCAGTGGGTTTCCAACAACATATAGAGACTAGATTGAGTTTGATGAGCCTCAGTCAATGGAGGAAGCCATTAGGAAACTGGAGCATTATTATGAGCAATCAAAGCGTAAAGTTGAGCCTAAGCGTGATTTGAATGGGAATGAGAAAGATAAAGGGAGTAGCCACCGAAACGAGGAATACCTCAAGATGTAAGTGAGAAAGAAAATATTACTCTTTACAAGAAACATAATGCAACTGAGAAGGGACATGGACCTTAGCCTAGAGAGAAGTAGAATAAAGGTGATGGTAGGGGATCATTGCAGTGTTGGATTTTTGGCAAAGATCATCGCGAGAAGGATTTCCCATTGTACCAAGGTGGAAAGCCTCAAATCTACAGTGCTCAAGAGGCACATACAGTTGGGGATGTTGGCCTTAACATTCCTCAGATTTATGTAGTTGTGGACAACAAGTAGGAAGATCACTAGGCATCCATTATTGAGAATGAAGGTAAGGTCTATGGTCAAGTTATTTCTATTTTGATTGACCCTTGATCCAATTATAGTTATGTTAATCTTGACCCGGTGGATAAGTGTGGTTTGAGAAAAGAAGTGCATGTAGAGTCTTGGTTGGTGCAGTTCACTACAGGTACTAAGAAGAGAGTTCACCATTCCGTAAGAGCTTGTGCATTTTAGCTAAATGGTATGCCTACATCACCACATCTAAATGTGCTTCCATTGGGGTCATATAGTATGATTTTGGGTATGGATTGTCTATACCTACACAAAACCAAAGTAGATTGTTATGACAAGACTATTAAGTGCCTGAATGATAATGGGAAAAAGAAAATATTGTCGGGAAAGAAGGATCCTACATCGGTGAGGATAGTTACAACTATGTAGGCTAAGTGCAGTTGTAGGAAGGGGTGTTTATTATTTGTGGTTCATATTTCCAGTGACAAGGGTAAGGATGTTGAGGATGCAGAATTCTCAAGAGGTACCTATATTACAACAAGATCAGGATGTATTTCCAACAGATATTTCAGATTTTCCTCCCCACAAGGAAGTGGAATTTTCTATTAAGTTGGTACCAGGAACAACACCAGCATCAAAGGCACCTTATAGGATGAGCACTCCTGATTTAGTGGAATTGAATTTGCAGTTGAAGGAAATTCTTGACAAGGCATACATTAGACTAATTGTATTGTCTTGGTATGCACCGATATTGTTTATGAAGAAGAAGGATGGTACTATCAGATTGTGCATTGATTACAAGCATCTAAACAAGGTGACGATCAAGAACATGTATCCATTGCCAAGGATAGATGACTTGTTTGATCATTTGAAGGGAGTAGTAGTGTTCTCAAAGATTTATCTGAGATGAGGATACCATTAGGTGCACATTAAAGAAGTGGATATCTACAAGACTTCTTTCCGGACTAGGTATGGGCATTATGAGTTTGTTGTGGTTCCTTTTGGTTTGACTAATGATCCAACTACTTGATATGCTTGATGAATAGTGTGTTGCATCCTTACTTGGACAAGTTTGTGATAATATTCATTGATGATATATTTATATATTCTAATAATGAGGAAGTTCATGCTAAACACCTAGAAATATTGTTAAAATTATTAAGAGAACATCAGTTGTTGTATGCCAAGCTTAGTAATTGCAACTTCTTTTATATAGAGGTACATTACTTGGGACATGTTGCTTCCAAGGAATGTATAGTAGTGGACTCTGAAAAGATTAGATGTATCATGGGATGGGAAGATCCTAAAAATTTCGATGAGGTAAGATAATTCATGGGTTTGGTAGGTTACTACAGGCGCTTCATCGGGAACTTCTCACAAATTGTGGTGGAAAAATAGGATAAGGTTGTTGAAATTGAGGATATTGAGGATACTTTCCATAAGGATTTTTCCATCCTTGTGCCCAAGTTTGAGGCCAATGTTTCCAAGGCATGGGTGTAGTCCAATTACTTTGTGATGGTTGTACATATGTTTGAGTGTTGAAACCCCAAGTCATATTTGATTGTGGACTTTTGAATGGTCTCTTAGCAATAAAACATAGGGGTTCTACTTGATTTGGTATTAATTCCTCTTGATAGACAAATTTAAGACCTGATATTGAAGGACATTCCTTTGTATCATGATTTTTTGCACATATAACACAAGTTTTCACACTTTTTAAGTCAAGAGGGCATTCTCTAAAGGCATGCTTCTTTCTACTTTTTGGACAAAAGATAGATAATGAAACATTTTCATCCTTTTTCTTATTTTGTACTTAAAGGGTATCTATTTGTTCACTAAGACTCCCCAAAATATATGTTTTAAAGTTGTCAAGCAAATTGCCTATTTCAACCCTACTTACTGTCCCAACTGCAGATTTATTAATCCTAGACATAACATGATCTCTTGGATTTTTCCCAGTTCTTGCTTTTCCTCTTGAAATGTGTATGCATAATTCACAAATATCTCCAAATGATAACTGAGAAATATATCCTTTACCCATCAAATTGATAAGATCAATCCACTCATCTTTGATAGATTTTAGTAAGAAAGCTTTCAAAGTTTCTTCATCTAGATTATGCATTTATCCCTTTTAACATTATAAGAAAATATTTCAATGAAATCTTCAACATTTTCATCTTGTTTTTGCATCATTTTAAAGAATTAATCTTTAATATTATGGGGCATACAGTAATCCTTGTATTTCCCTAAGAATGTAGTTTTCATTTGTTCCCATGTTCTTATAGAATGTACTCCTATGCCCATAAACCATTTTAATGTTGCATCCTTAGAAGTGGCTGGAAACAATTTCAACAGTATCAAGCAAGTAGTCATAGGATCTACACAAAACTTCAACTTCAAAGAGACGTTTCAGGATCCTCATTCCTTAATCCATGAAAATTAGGAAGGATTGAGGGTGAGATATTTTTCATTGTGGTTGTGGTATCTTCATCGATGATGAGAAATCCAAAAGGTTCTAGATATCCTCTACCTCCACCTCTTCCACCTCCTCTTCCACCTCCAATCCTAAGTTGTTCACCATTCGCATTATGTACTTCTCCTTCCCCTTCTCCTACCATTGTAGATTCCTCAAAACTAATGTAAGGTTCCAAAATTGGATTTTCTAGTTCCTCTTCTAGCTCCTCTGGTTCTTCTATCAATGGAATATTAAAATAGGTTTCTTCTTCTTCCTCTTCACTAGGGATTTCTAGTTCTTGTCCTAAAATTTGTTCTCTAGTTGAAGATAGAAAAATTACTCCTTTTGTTGGGGATGTAGGATCCTCTTCTTCTATTATGGCTTCAGTTGATGAAGTTGGTGAATCTCTAGGTTGGATTTCAGATCTAAGTACCTCAAGGAGTTTGTGTCTTCCTGTAATGGATGGAATATAAGTTTGGCACTACAAGGTTGTGGTGGGGTGAGTGATAATGTTGGAATCAAACTTCTACATCTACCTACAAATCTACCTCTAGAATATCTTTCCCTATGCATATCATTTTTATTAATTTTCTATTTTTAATGAAAAGAAAAATAAAATGACTCCTATATACACTTCCCCAACAACGACGCAAAATTTTTTGGTAATTTAATTGATGTTAAATTACTTACATAAATTATCAACCAGAGCTAGTAAACTGATGAAATGTATGTGCATTGTATGTGTTAGGAGTCTTTGTCACTCATTCAATTCCTAAGTTAATTTGAGTTATCAAAATGCACATGTTTCTCTATAGCTATGTAAGTAAATAAAACACTCATACAAAATGAAATCAATTATACTTTACTTTCTTGAATAATGATCACACTCACACTTGCTTTAAAATAAAATCACTCTTTCTCTTAAAATCACACTTGCTTAAATGAAAAATCACTCTTGAAAACCATACTTGCTTAAATGTAAATCACTCTTCAAAACCACACTTTCTTAAATGTAAATCACACTTGTACTTGAATGAAAATCACTCTTGAAAACCACACTTGCTTAAATGGAAATCACACTTGTACTCGAATCAAATCACTCTCTGCAATAAAATCACACTTACAAATGAATATGTTTTAATTTAAAGAAGGATTAGTTCTGTAATTGAAAATCACTACAATGTAAAGCTTATACTTCTACTGCTATGTTAGATTATACTCTATCCATGTGCATCTGAAATATCTCTTCACCTGAACAATAAAATGATTAGAAAAAATAATCTCAAACTTGTATCTAAGAATCAAAACTCAAATACTCAAATGAATTGACAAAAATCTACAGGAAATATGAACTGAAATACTAACTGTTAATAAACGAAGACCTTACTATCTCGAGGGGGCCCTCCTACAAGAAGCAGGTAGCACTATAAATCTTTCACAAGTTAATTATCCACGCATTGAGATCACACAACAGGATGGAATCAAAACATATTTTTTATATATCAAAATAGAGTGCTTACAAATAAAATTCAAGTCTCCTTTAGCTATGTCGAGAGGCATATTTATAAAACCCTTACGCAATAAATGTTTTCAGAGCTTTATGCCTATGCTAATTGACATTGGCTATAATTAACTTAAGAGATAATATATCGTAATATTTCTCATGATTTTCTATCAACGTAGAAAATCATGAGGCAAAAAATCTACATCTCGCTCACTCTATTTGCCTTCCACGATAATTGACTTATCCTTTGACTGAACTGATAGAGTGCCTTCTTCATCAATCTAGATTCTACAAATAGGAAAAAATTGTTTTCCTACCCAATTGTCAACTACCCATGTGCACTATTTCTCAGCAGAGGCTCCACAACCTATCGAACCTTGCACTTAGCTGCAGAAACATTCATGAGTTACAGAATCGTTGTAATTTGGTAGCTTAGGTAGATATTAAGTTAAATAATAAAGACGAATGATATTTATGAAATATAAGATAATTATGTACTTGCTATGCTTTCAACTTTGTAAATTGATACCCAAATTATAGTTATGAAGGTCAAAAAGGAAGGATTAGAGTGAAAAAGGGTTGTAAAAAGAAGCGATTATGGGGTTCAATAGTGGGCATGGCTCTAGCTAGCTAATGTTGGCATTGTTTTAAGATGCTAGGTAGCTCATGTTGGCATTGATGTCAACCCTATGTAGCCTAGCTTATGTTTGGGTACCTTAATTGTTATAAAATTATATATTATAGAGCAATGGAACACATAAAATATTGTAGAAATATAAACACAGAAAATGCATAAAACAAGAGAGACAGAGATATACGTGGTTCACCCAGTTTGGGCCATGTCCACGGAAAAACAACCAGTCCTTATTTTATTATATTATCCAGCAAACTGAAGAGATACAACCTACAACAGATCCGCTGTAACTCCCTCTTTGCTCTCAATCTCCTCTCTTCTCCTCACTCCGAATACAGATATACATAGAAAGAATACAATTCCCTCATATATAGTAAGGGGTTGCCTTCTAGGGAAAAAACCCTAAATTAAAAATAACTTCTACTGTCAGATCATATGCCTAATTAACGACCCACGTGGAGGGGTGTACAGTCTTCCAAGGGTATACATCCAGCTGAAACCTTTGAATACGGAAGATAATCAGGCTCCACACCCAACAATCTCCCACTTGGAGACTGATTATAACAACTCCACAACTGCTTTATTTGCTAGACAATGACTCCACTTTGGACCTGGCTATTTCTCATCATCTTCATCATACTTGAAGACCAATTGAAATTGAGAAGATTCTCAGTTTCTCCCTGGTTACAACTTTTGTTAACATATCTGCAGGATTCTGGCTAGTGTGTATCTTTTCTAGCTTCAACTGTCCATCTTCCAATGTTGACAATATGAAATGATACTTGAGCTGTATATGTTTAGTCTTGGAATGAAATGCAGAGTTCTTTGCAAGATGTATGGCACTTTGGCTGTCACTGTATAACCTTCCCAACTCCCACTTTTTACTCAATTCATCCAGAAACCTTTGTAACCAAATCATTTCTTTACTAGCCTCTGTAGCAACAACATAGTCTGCTTCTGTTGTTGAAAGTGAAATAACACTTTGGATTTTTGAAACCCAACTGACAGTTGTTCCACCTACAGTAAATACATATCGTGTAGTGCTCCTCCTGTTATCTCTGTCACCTGCCATATCTGCATCAACATATCCCTGTAGAGCAATGTTTGAACCACCAAAGCATAATGCTTGATTTGTGGTACCTCTCAAATACCTGAGAATCCACTTCACCACCATCCAATATTATTTTTCTGGATTGTTCATGTACCTGCTTACAACTCCCACTGCATGTGCAATATCAGGCCTTGTGCAGACCATTGCATACATTAAGCTTCCAACTGCTGTTGCATATGGAACTTTAGACATATGAGCCATTTCTTCTTGAGTCTTGGGACATGCCTCCTCACTTAATTTGAAATGGCTATTCAAAGGTATACCAATTGGTTTTTCATTCTGCATATTAAACCTTTTCAACACCTTTTCTATGTACTCACTTTGAGACAATGTTAATTTGTGATTCTTCCTGTCTCTAGTTATTCTCATACCAAGGATTTGTTTTGCAACACCCAAATCCTTCATTGCAAATGAGTTTGCCAATTTTATTTTGAGCACATTTATCTCCTGCATGTTAGAACCTGCAACAAGCATGTCATCTACATACAATAACAATATAATATAGCTGCCGTCATTTTTCCTTTTGAGATAAACATAATGATTAGAGTGACACCTAGTATAACTGATCTGATAATCACCCTACGAGTGACCTCAGTTAAAGATTTATTAAACAAAAGGTATTATAGACTCATGTGCTGGTGTGTGTTCTGTGTTATTGAAACAACGGATTGATCAGATTGCCAATACACAGACATTTTAAATGGAAAGACAGCAGAGAAATACAGTAAGCAACACAAAGACACAAACAGTTTTAATAAGGAGTTCTCCCTATTCTCCAGGGCTACGTCTTCGGCCCAGCTTCAGTGGTGGCCTTGTTTTATTGTGTCTTACAGCAGAGAAATTAAAATACAAGGACTCAATGTGAGTTCTCATGAAGCAGATTTTGCTTGGTAGGGTGGTCCTTGGATTCCCCAAGCCACTCGGAGTACACAGACTCTTATTCTGCCTACCAGCTCTGTGACCCTTGGTCTACAGTGGAAAGAGCCAACTGTGATGCTCAATCCGGACAGATTCCTCTATGGGAAGGCTTGAATCTTCAAGCTCTCTGGTGCTCGACGCTGCCTGTGGTCAGTTCGGCCCTTTGTCTACTCTGCTCGGCTTTACTGTTCTCTGTGTTCAGTCCTCCTCTCAAGGTTCACTGTTCACTGTCTTTCTTGGTCGCTTGGACTCTTCTCAATTCTTCCTCTAAAATCTCAATCTGAATTCGACTGTCTCTGTTCATGGCTTTAGTCATTCGATCCTCAGCCTGTTCGGTTCCTCTCCCGCCTACGTCGATTCACCTGCCGCCTGCGTGCTTGGAATTCCCTGTTCGACGTTAGCATGAATGCTCGGGAAGTAACCACGTGTCCTCATTGGAACAGCGCCAGCCTGCTCGTCGATTTGTTCTCTTTCTCCATCGTGGCGGTCAACGGATTCCAAATCCCCTTAAATCACGGCTTAATTCCCTGTCGATTCCGCTTCTGTTTATCGGGCGCATTCTCAGCCATCTGATCTGGGCTCCTCATGATCCGACGTCATTTTCACGTCGAGCACGGTTGACTTTCTCGACTGATAACACGCGATCACGACATTTTTTCTCTCACCTCCACTGCCATGCGTCGATCGCTGAGTGGGATCGCTCCGCTCTCCTCCAAAACCTCTTACCGTTCAAGGGCGCCCCGATCAAACCGCCGGTTTCCAGGTCGTGATTCCCACCTTTGTATGATGGCACTTTTCATTTCTCCGCCCATGGTCCTCTGGCTCCCAACGTGACCGAGTGCTTAAGGCTCTACCATTTCAGCCCTGTTCACCCAGCGATGCGCGATTAGCACCAAGCGCTAATTTCGCATCGAAAACCAGCTCCTTTTCCCAATCCGGGGCTCCCAGGGGCTACATCGACCTCCTGCGCAGTCTCCATGGGCCTCGGTCAACGTGCTTTGACCAAGGTCCTCGTCATTCCACATCGGCTACCATGGCCCTTGGTTCAGGGTGTTTTCAATTGTTGTTTTGGATTTCATTCGAGATTTGTTCGACTTGATTTAGTCACGGTTCTATGACAGTCGTTTATGGATCCGATTTGGATAAATAACCTTGTTTAGACATAAACCTGTCAAATTTTAGATACCACTACCTTGGAGCCTGTTTTAAGCCATACAAGCTCTTCTTCAACCTGCACACTAGTTTCTCCTTCCCTTTTACCTCATATCCTTGTGGCTGCTACATATATATCTCTTCCTCCAAATCCCCATGGAGAAAGGTTGTCTTTACATCTAAATTCTCAAGATGCAAATATTCAGCTGCTACTAGACTTAAAATAGTTCTGATTGAAGTCATTTTAACAACAGGAAAAAATATTTCATCAAAGTCTATACCCTTTTTTTGTGCAAACCCTTTCACCACAAGTCTAGATTTATACCTTTTTCTACCTCCATCTTCTTCCTTCAACTTGTAAACCCATTTATTCTGCAATGATGTTTTACCTGCAGGCAACCTGACTAAGTCCCAAGTATGGTTATGTGCTAAGGATTCCATCTCTTCTTTCATGGCTTGCTCCCACTTCTTTCTGGTTTCTACTTGCACTGCTTCTTCATAACATTCTGGTTCACCAGAATCAGTCAACAATACATAATATAATGAAGGAGAGTATCATTTAGGGGGTCTACTTATCCTGGTAGATCTTCTAACACCACTTTCAGGTGTTTGGAGTGCTTGTTGCTAGTGTGGTTGTTGTTCTGGCTGTTGATCATTATGATTTTTAGGCACCATCATTTTTTATGTGATCTCATCAAGCACTGTGTATTCTCTGTTTTCTCTTTCCTGTTTCTTTTCCTGCAGCTGATCCTTATACAAAACCTTTTCATTGAATATGACATCTCTGCTCCTAATTATTTTGTGCTTTTCATAATCATAAAAGCGATAACCAAAATCATTAACACCATATCCAATAAAGGTACATTTCTTTGATTTTGCCTCAAGCTTTGTTCTATTTTCTTTATTAATGTGGACAAAGGATTCACAACCAAAAGTCTTCAAAAAGGAGTAGTTTACCTTTTTACCTGTCCATGCCTCCTCTGGAATACCACCATCCAAGGAACTTGAAGGCCCTCTGTTTATTAGATAAACAACAATATCTACAACATCTGCCCAAAATTGTAAAGGCAATCTTGCATGCAATCTCATGCACCTTGTACGCTCCATGATTGTCCTATTCATCCTTTCTGACACGCCATTTTCTTGTGGTGTTCCTGGAACTATCTTCTCTCTACGAATTCCATTCCCTGAACAATACCTATCAAACTCTTTGCTGCAATATTCACCTCCATTGTTTGATCTGAGACACTTCAACCTTTTTCCTGTCTCATTTTCAACCAAAGATTTCCATTTCTTGGAAGTATCAAATACATCAGATACAATAAATCCAGGTTTTTCTAGTTGCATCATCAATAAAAGTAACATAATAATGAGAGCCACCAAGAGATGTTACCTGAGCAGGTCCCCATACATCTATATGCACAAGCTCTAATTTTTTGATCTTCTTTTCTTTCCCAACTCTGAGAAATTTGACTCTCTTCTGTTTTCCATAAAAAAAATTCTCACAGAAGTCCAAATCAACATTCTTCAAACCTGGAAACAAATTCCTTGAGTGAAGAATCTTCATCCCTTTCTCGCTCATGTGTCCGAGCCTATGATGCCATAATGCTGCATCTGCTCCTTTGGAAGTTAAAGCATTAACAGAGTTAGAAATACCATTGTATAAATACAGTGTACCAACCTTTTCACCTTTTGCTATTACCAGGGCTCCTTTGGTGACCTTCCAAGCTTTATGTGTGAAAGTTGTCACACAACCTTCACCGCCTAACTACCTTGTTGAAATCATATTTTTCTTCAGATCTGGAACATGCCTTACCTCCTTTAATAGCCATTGGTTTCCATTCTGATGTTTTACAAGAACCTTACCCATTCCAACAATTTTACAGGGTTTATCATCACCCAAACAGACTTGTCCAAAATATCCTTGAACATAGTCATGAAAATATTTCTTATCAGGTGTGGCATGGAATGAGGCCCCTAAATCTACCACCCAAGAATCAGTAATATTTTCGAAAGAAAGAATCAAAGCATCTTGTAACACCTCACCTGTCACATTTGCTTCATGATTGTTTTCTTGCTGTGCATCTCCTTCTTTTCCCTTTCGAAATCTACAGTATTTCTTTAGGTGTCCTTTCTTTCCACATTTCCAGCACACTATCCCCAATCTGGACTTGGATCTGCCTTTCCTTGATTTACTGCGATATCCTGAGCTCTTTCCTCTTTCCATTTTTCTTCCCCTAGACTCTGCACTCAAAGCATTACCTGATGTCTTACCGGAGCTTTTCCGTCACATTTCCTCGCTAAGGATAGCACCGACAACATCATCAAACTTTAAAGTACTAGATCCAGAAACAAAGTTACTAATGGCCATTACTAAACCATTCCAACTTTCTGGCAATGAGCACAAGAATAACATAGCTCTAACTTCATCATCAAAGTTTACCCCTACAGAACTTAACTGACTTGTAACTATATTAAAATCATTTAAATGGTCTACAACAGATCCACCTTCTGACATCTTCATATTAAATAAACGCTTCATAAGAAATACCTTATTTGAGGCTAAGGGTTTTTCATATAGTTTGGCTAATGCCGACATTAAACCTTGTGTTGTCATTTGCTTTGAAATATTAAACGCTACCGACGCACTAGGCACAACCGTATTGTTACAAGTGCCTTTCTGTTGAGAATATCCCATTCTGTGTCTGTCATACTTGTCGGCTTCTTTGTCTTTCTGCTCAATGGTAGGTACAGATCTCTCTGATACAAATAATCTTCCATCTACATCTTCCACAGTTGGTAGTTTTGGCCATTAAATTTTTCGACCCTAAACCTACCATCTTCCGCCATTTCTCCCACTCGAACCAGGAATCCTTCTCTCCTGCGAGTTTATCAGCCAAATAGACCTTCGGCTCTGATACCATTTGTTAGGAAATTATATATTACAGAGTAATGGAACACATAAAATATTGCGGAAATGTAAACATAGAAAACGCATAAAACAAGAGAGACATAGATATACGTGGTTCACCCAGTTTGGGCTACGTCCACGGAGAAACAGCCAGTCCTTATTTTATTATATTATCTAGCAAACTGAAGAGATACAACCTACATCAGATCCCCTGTAACTCCCTCTTCGCTCTCAATCTCCTCTCTTCTCCTCACTCTGAATACAGATATACATAGACGCAATACAATTCCCTCATATATAGTGAGGGGTTGCCTTCTAGGGCAAAAAACCCTAAATTAAGCATAACTTCTACCGTCAGATTGTCAGCCTAATGAACAGCCCGCGTGGAGGGGTGTAAAGTCTTCCATGGGTATACACCCATCTAAAACCTTTGAATACAGAATATAATCAGGCTCCACACCCAACATTAATTGTAGCATGATTGCAACTAGTTGTGTTGGCATTTGGATCTTTGTGTAAGCATTCATGTCAACCTTATGATGTTAGCCTTGTTATGTATTAATGGACATATGATAACATTGGTATGGTTGATGATGAGTTAGCACACTAGTTGAGTTGGAAACTAGGTCTTCATGCTTATACTCATGGAGATGACTTGTTGTAGTGTGTTGGCCTTATGATTATGATGGAGATGTGCTACAGTATGTTACAGTTCAATTCAAAAGTGTTGCATCTTGTGGAGGTGTTTGTTGGAAAGCGGAAGACTTGTTGGCACTCTTGCAAACCTTGTTTGTTGGCCTTTTAGGTCAACCTGGAGGTTACTAGTCTTAGCAGAGGTTTGGAGGTGATTTTAGATGTTACAGAAGAGGTTCCAATAGGTGGGAGAGGTTCTGGGTTGAGGGTTTGTGGTTTTTCCTTATGCTCTGCCCCATTCACATGGAGATACACTTATGCATGCGACTGAAAGGCTAAATTCACTAGGAGACGGGAATGTGCATGTGACTGAAGGTATCTAGTCAATTTTAGCCAGTGTTGTGTATGTGACTAAGATGTTTCATGAAAATCCTTTGCATTCTTCATGCAAATTGGAAGAAAATTGGCATGGAAATTCCTAGAGGCTTTTAGAATAAGTTGTAAAGGTCAGGAATGGTTTGAAAATGTCCTCCAATGACATGAACACTTTTAGTGCAAAAATAGTGAAGTTAGTGGATTGATTTAGTCCCATTTGTGTGTAATAGCCCTGGTTGAATTTCCATATAAAAAATATAAGACCAAGGTCATGGGACATGTATTCCAAGTTCAATGGTGGAAAAAACATCCTAGTGGGTGTTAGTTTTGGTTAATAATGGCTATGGAAATTGGAAAAGGCATTGGAAACTAAAAATAGGCATTAATTGGCATTTATTTATGAAAATAAAGGAAAATAAGAGAAAAGGAAGGTGAAGGGTCACAAATTTGCATGAGGAGGAAATTGAAGGAAAAATAGAGGAAAATAAAAGAAATAAAGGCCTCAATGATAAAAAGGCTTATGAGGATCATTTCATGGATTTTGAAAGTTCTATGGTGGAGCTCTCTCTCTATTCTCTCATTCTCTCACACTTAGAGTATTCATGGAGCACTCTAGCATTCACTAGGATTGGAAAAGAAGGAAAAGGAAAGTAGGAGAGTGCAAGGGAATAGGTAGATCAACCGCTACAACTAGATTCATTTGTAGGTATTGAGTTGCCTGTATGGTTTCCTTGCTAGTTTTGGCATGCATGGTACATGCATGTGGTTTTTTTAGTTATCGTATGTCATTGGGATGGAGGATTGCCTGGGATTGACAATGGTATTTCCTAGCCTTGCCATTTCTTGGATAGCCATGGTGTTATGGGTTTTCCCATTTTTTTTCTTATTGGTTCTCATGTTCCTTATGGTTGTGGGTTGAGTTATTAGTTCATGGAGCCTTGGTTGGAAAAATGCTCTAGAATCCCTAGACAAACTTAGGTTGAGTTACTAGTCCTAGACGCCTTGGTTGGAAAAATTCTTGGGAGCCCTCGGTGGGTTGAGTTACTAGTCTTAGAGTCAGGTTGGAACAAATGATCTGGAGGCTTGGAAATCTTAGGGAGAGACTAATCTAGTGATGGTTAGTGATGTTTGACTGTGAGGTGGAATCACTAGTTGAGGGGTGAGGTGGTTTGGCCTCTAGAAACCATAATTAGGTTTTGGTTGGTTTATTCCATGAGATCCCACATTCATGCTTGGAATATGGTATGGGGGTGACTAGCTGAAAGAAAGATTTGGTTCAACGAGTCTATGGTCGGGTGCTATGTGGAAGTCCCTGACTTGGTTGGTAATTTGATATGTTAATAAGAGTTATTATTCTATTGTGATTCATGGATATATGTATTGATTATGATGGTGATATTATGGATGATTTTCCATTGTTTATATGTTGGTTATATGATGTATATTGTCTATGGCTCTTGACATGTTTGATGGATATATGAATTGTTGATGAATGCATGGAATAATAAATGTTATTGCAACTATTAGGGGAGGGTATTAGACCTTACTGGAGAATCTCAGAAAAGTATGAGATCCCTATGTTCATATATGTAATTATGACCTATAGATTACATGTTCATGATGTGTTTGATGGAATGTTTGTCATGGTTAAGCCTTGCTAGGTCAAGTTCTTGTCTAAGTTTTGTATGGAAGGCTTCGTCCTTGTGTATTTCATTCTTTTGGAAATTTTCATCAAGTTTTGGGCAGTGACCTGGAGTCTAGCCCTGAAAGGTGACACAACTTTTGCGGTAACAAACACAAAAATATGAAATTGAGACTGCAGTTACTCCCTTGCAGGCTTATGCATGAAAATGGAGGCCTACGGTCACATGGATGTAGGCTTGTGCATGTGACTGAGATTTGATGTCAGTGAAAAAGAAATCTGACTCTGGGTTTTGGCACTTGGAGGGGTGGTTTAGCTCTTAGGGATCCTATGGCTCCTGAGGAAGGTCATTAAAGTTTTCAGTTTGTCAATTCCACCTCCTTAACTGTACTTAGGAGGTTGAGTCATATCATAGTAACTCCTCGTCACATATTTACCTCGATGGACCAATGAATTTGGGTAAGTGTGGGAGGAGGGTGTTACAGAGTGGTATTAGATCATGGCTCAACACTTGGACTGGATAAGCGGAATGTGTTTTCCATGCATGCATGTTAGTTGTTTATGTTGTTGTTATGTATGAGTTGTGATAGTTATTATTGCATCTTGTGTCATCATGATGTTGTTGGTATGTTATGATTCTAATGTGTTGGTTGAGATAGAGGAGGAGATGCATATCATTAGAGCAAGATTGCAATACTGTACCTCGGGGTAAGAGCAGATCGTCATACAGGTATTGTATGTTTTGCATGCAGGTATGATGGTTAATTGTTGTTATATGCATTATGGCTATGAACATTGCTATCATTCTATTGTTGTTGAGGTTACATGCATGATAGATGCTAGTTGTTTAGTACGGTCATACACATGTGTGTGGGTTAGTCTTGCATAGTAATTAACTTGTTGTTATATGCATTGCGATCATATGCATGATGATTATGTTCATTGTATTTAAGATGTTGATGTTATATGTATCGTGATAATCTAGATTTGCCTATCAAAATGGTTATGGTTATGATATTCAGGTATGAGTCGATATACTTGTGATATTGTGTCGTACTAATCTGGACTGACTTGTGTAGATGTGATAGCCTCCCCTGAGATACATTAAGGTATGAGTTTTACTATGTCATCTATTTGGTTATCTACCATGTTATGTTTATAGGTTGTTTGAATGTTTGATTAATTTCGTGGTATGAGTATGTGTCTATAAGATTGCATGAAGGAATGATCTTTTTTTAAGATGTTTGTACTAACACAATTTGTGTTGAGACAATTGATATGTGCTTGAGTGTAAGTAGATGACAGTTGTATCATTATGTATAATGACTATCAATTGATTGTTGTTTATGACATGGTTGTTAGTCTTGGTAAATTATGATTTTAAATGAATATACATGATGTCTTGATCTTTGAACGTGTGACTGACATGTTTGGGTAGTTGCAAGGAAACATGCTTGGTACTAGCATTATAAGGTAACAATTGGTTTTTCTATATAGTTAATAGATGGGTGATGTGATAGCACCTAATAAGACTCCATTGCAACAAGGTAAAAGGAAAAAGAAATGAATTGGGTGAGAATTCCTTTGGTTATGTTTGGAAACCACAATTCCAAACAAATAAGTTCTTTGCATATAGGAAGTCTTATTAACCTTGATTTCATATGACATTATGTGGATATGTGTCATATTCATGAACATGCATTTGACAAGTATATTAAGCTAGTTTCTAGTTATAGCTGCAGATCCATCAAGGGAATTGGAGTCCCTTAAGAAATGATATGTGTGCGTGTTTAGTTACAAGGCAATGTACTTGGCACAACAAGGTAAGGTAACCAATATGTTGTTATATTTATTTATGCGCTGACAATTATGTGTTCATAGCAATATGATGTCACGATTTCTTGGTAAGGGAGACTTCCATGGAATCTTGAAGAAGGATCGGTTTGAGCTTTCCCTCAGAAGCATTGGGAACCATGGGGTTGATTCCTGGTGTTTTTTGCTATTTTTGTGCTTTCAATTCTTTGTGATTTGTTTGCATTTGACTTGCAGTCTATTTTGTTTGGTGCATGGCCATGCCACTTTGTTTGTGTTGTCATATTGTTACTAGTTTTCATGCTTTTCTTCATGATTTATTCTTGTTATTTCCTCTTATGTTTGAGAGTCTTGGCATTTGGTTGGGGAAAGAGGAAATTTAGTGGAGCTCAAGGAGAGATTTGTGGAAACCAACAGGTAATTTAAGACCTGGATGAAGCCAGTGCGTGAGTAAATGGAAATTGAGAGTATGATAGTCGGTTGAGCTGGTTGGTTCCATTGGTGTAAATGGACAATGGAAAGATAGTAATGAGAAAGTTAACAAGAAAGGTAAAGTAAATGGATTTGAGGTGTTAGATGCCTTGGCTATGCTGGGAATTGTTGTTCTTAATGTTGTGCATGTTGTGCATGAATAAAGGGAGTTATTGTAACCTAGACCTTATGATATCTGGTAATTATGTTGTGATCGTGATTATTTTCATGTCCATATTTATATACATGTATGTATGTGTATAGTTGACTGACAGATCGTCAAAGATCATGATTGTTTCATGCTAATGTTTATATACATATATGTATGTATGTCATTGTTTGACAGGGTCGTCAGGGATCATGATTGTTTTATGCTAATGTTTATATGTATATACATGTCTTTATGTATGTCGTTATCTGACAGGGTCATCAGAGATCATGCTTGTGGAGGAATGATTTCTTATGTAGGTGAATGGCATAAAGTGGTTCCTGGTATTACGAGGAATCAAGTGGAAGAGTAACCCTCACAAGATCTATGAGGTTAGTACCATGTCGATATGAATTGATATTATGTGATTATACTATGCCTATGTTTATATTATGGATAGGTAATGCTGAGGGATACATTAGTAGGATTAAAGTAGTGTGATCTGCGGCATTTTGGAACAAGCATGAATGGTGGAAAGGCACTAAAAGAAAGGTTTCTTGGTAGATTCATTGTGTATACATCATACATATTGTACCTGTTGTGTTGCGTAGATGTGCAAGTATGGTGTGCATGTTGTATAGTGGTGTTATGTACATATGGTGTTGTGTACATGTTGTATAGTGGTTCTATGTACATATGGTGTTGTGTACGTGTTGTATAAGTGGTTCTATGTACATATGTTGTTGTGTACGTGTCATATATATGGTGTTCTGTACATATTGCACATGCGGTGTTGTGTACATGTGGGATATGCAGTGTTGTGTACACATGGTGTTTTGGGCATGTTGGATATGCGATGCCATGTACATGTTGCGTATGTGGTGCTATGTACATTAGGCACTATGTGCATGTTGTATATGCAATTTTGTGTACATATGGTGTTGTATGCATATTGTACATGTGGCACTATGTACATGTGGTGTTGTGCGCATGTGGTGATGTGTGCATATGTGTTATAGACATTTTTTTGCCTTACAACATGAAGCATGAAATGTCAATAATATGAGGGATCCAAAGTCCCTAAACATGTTGTTCCTACCCCTAGAGGAACAAGGTCAGCAAACCACAGCACTGAAAATCAGTTCTCCACCTGAAAACACTCAAAAACAAGCTAATTCTGGATCATGTCAGCTGCTCCACTGAGCATCTGTGCTGAATGTCAACTGCTCCACTCTGTACCTGCGCTGAATGTCAAATCTAATGAAGGCTACCTGCGTTGGGCGAGATTGGCCAAGTGGCACAGTCATTCTGCAAGGTGTCAAATGCCCAGGAAGCTTCCAAAATAACACTTGGATCAGGGAATTCGCCTTGTGATGAGTAAGAGGATCTAGATCTCCAAGTGGACTCAAGAACTGAAGTATAACTGAAGTGGGAGAGGACACTAGTCAGCTTCATGCCAAGCTCAAGCTGACTCATCCTTTCTCCAAAACTCCTATATATAGAGCTCTCTCATGAGGTCTATGGAGGCTGGAATCTTGTGAATGTAAGGAGGTGCTGTTGGTTTGTGCATAGAACTATTGGGTGATTGCTTTGAAGGAGGTGAAGAGGAGATTTATTTCTGCTGGGAGGTGTTGCTGGATTGGGCCTATTATGGTTGTAACTCTCTCAGAACTTCACTTCTTCCATTAATAAAGTATTTGAGGTTCTTCTATATGCATGTGTCTCTGTGGCGTATTGATACTTGTATATTTGATTTATTCTAATCCTTGAATCAATTATGGATGTATGCTTCTTGTAGTTTCCCTTTCTTGTGCTTTTGCAGGATCTTTGTGTAGCTGGGCCAGTGAAAGAGCAAGGAGCTGGGAGCAAGCGGCAAAGAGGGAAGATTGGATCAACCATTAGTGGAAGACAACGGTTAGTGGATCTCTTTCTCCTCTCTCTTACATCTCATAAAGAAGTAACCTTGAATAGCTTTGCTTTGATTGTTGATGAGGTACTATCACCCTTAGAGTGGGATAGGGTCATTCCGTATTGGATACTTTTCCCAACAACAAATTGGCGACTCCACTGGGGATCGCATCTTGTTGGTTGTTTGTGTTTTTGCTATTCATTTCATAAACAAAGGGAGTACCGAATCGAACTGTATTTGAATCTTTCAAATGCAAAGTAGAGGGCAGCTACTCTAGCTCAGTTTCTGGGCAAGTTTATGATTTGAAGAGCTGATCCAAAAGGACTCTAATAAGCTCTTAGTGATAGCTTTTCATCCTCCTTGTCATCCCTTAGTGTGTCCTTGACTGATAGCTTCTGATTTGAGCAAAAACTGTGAATTTTTGAGCAATCTGTGACCCGGAAACCAAGAGAAACGAAAGTTTCATTCTTCAGTGCAGGCTGTACAAAGGCTGTTTGCATTTCAGCGCAGTTCCCGAAGGGGCTACCTGCGCTGAAGGTCAAACAGACAGTGTCCCACCTGCGCTGGACCAGTCTTGCTTTGTGCTACTGGGGTTTCCTGCTGTTTCTTGCCCTGTTTTCACTCTTGTTTTGCTGCCTGTTACCAGTCAATGTGCCTATCTGAAACCAACTTTCCTTGCCACTATTCCGCCTCGGTTGTATAAAGAAACTGTGTTTGTTCTTTGTGTATTTCTTATATCATTTACAGTTTCCCATAACGAAAGTGAACTAGTCTTGCTATGACCTCTTAGATCTAGACCTGTGATAAAGTGTTGTTTTGATCTTAAGAGTTAGTTTGTTTGCTGTTCATAGCTGATTGAGCTTTTTCTTTCGTCATTTGGTTTGAGTTTATATATTTCTAGTGTCGAAACAAGTAAATCTTAAGGTGTCTTTTAATTTTGGACAAGCTTGTTTGCTTTCACTTGAAATTGAATTCAAGATTATACAACAGGTTTCTTTTTGCATTACGCCAACATTAAGAAAGAGAAAAGAAATACTTGCATTGTGCATGTGCATTATGAGAGCTTGCATGTTGATTTAGGAAAAAGTGCATTAGTGTGTGCTCTATGATCTGTGTGAAAAGATATCATCTTTCTTTTCCCTCAGTAGTTAAGATTTTCAAAGTTGAAAGATTGAAAAGCTTGCTTATCATCTTAGACTGCATTTAGGAGTGTTATCATACATCTCGTGGTGATCCATAAAGGGAAACTGCTAAACAAGATCAACCTTAAAATAAACTGAATTTACATAACAACGCATTGAAACATAACACAAACACATAGAGGTCTAAGCTAGAGACGTGTTCCGGCGTCGTTAAACGTGATATCTTAGCGTTGAGTGGTTGGGTGATTCCTCCACGGTGAAGCGACAAGTATCAATACGGACTTGTGCTCCCACGTACCGTCGCGTATATATTGGGAGACCCCTATAGGAATAAAGCCTTTATCCAATAGGAAACCGTGTCGGCCGCCCTACTGATCGCAATGCAGTGAACACAGCATTCACGAAGATCGACCACTCGTACCGTAAAACGTATTCTGTGGTTTTGCGAAAAGTTTGGCACACCCTCTGCCTAGAACTCCAGAGCAGTTTCTTTTTGCCTTTTTCAAACTCTATAACTGAAAAAGTCCATCCGAGCATTTGTCACTTCGGGCTCGTTAAAACATCGAAGGAGACTAGAGTCATCTTTAGCTTTTTCTCGACTCTTAAAAAGTGAAAAAGCAAGTTGTGTCTAAGCGTCGTTATAAAATTTATTTTAAACGGAACATAATCACCTCCTATTCCCGCGTTGATCTTAAGTTGAGAACATGGAACGCCCCAACCAAGGAATTCCACATGATGGAAATCCTAGTCCATTCTCCTCTTGGGGAGAAGTTGGTGCACCCCACATGGCCACATTGTCGCTTCCAGGACTGACAATTGGCCTGCCTATTTGGCTATTCTCAACCAATGTAGTTCAGACCATCATGGTTCCTGAACAGTCGAGTCAACAGTTAGATCAGTCTAGAGCTGCCCACTAGCCTTCTACTTCTTATAACTCTTCCTCCAATCCTTCATCTTCGCAGGGTAGAGCCGGCAAAAACCAAGCTCCCATGGAGAAGAAGGAGAAGAAGAAGAAAGAGAAGAAGAAGAAAGAGCCTAAGGCGACTGGGGGCAAGCAAAAGACATCTGACAAAAATCCACACACAGCACAGACCGGGCCTAAATCGCCATGTGTCATATGTAGAGGAGACCACTTCCATAGAGATTGTCCCTGTATTCCCCGGATACTAAGGGACTGGTCCCCCCGTCTACACAATTCGGGAGCATCAACCTCTGATAGCCATGTTGATTGCTTACCGTCAACCAGCGAAAGTGAAGGTTCAAGACAAAGAGGGGGAGTAAGATCCCCCTGCAGACTGTGTGAAGGCGATCACGCCATCCACCGTTGTCCCTTCTTAGACGAAGCGAAGAGAGTTTTGGAAGATCGCCCGGTTTCACCGTTGGGACTTCCTCCTGGATACAAAAAACTCGTGGCAAGTCCTTCGTTGGTTGAAAATACAGCTGGCCCGCTCGAGTGGACAGCTGAAGCGTCAGTCATTGAAAATGAACCTACTGAATCCAGACCAGACGAAAGTCTAAAGGTCGATACGACAGTTGACCCGGTTCTTCCTTCAGAGGTTTCATCCTCAAATGACACCGTCACTGAAGATTCATCTTCGAATGACACCCTCACTGAAGAGAATAAGGATGACACCATCCAGATTCTTTTCATCAACACCGACTCTGATGAGCATCAGGGCAATGCGCCCATTCCTTTATCGCAGGAAGGAGCATCGTCAAGGTCATATCCGACCGTGTATTCGGTCCCACCACCAAGCAACCTGGTTGTGTCCTTTGATTGGAACCAACTAGGCAGACCCCGGTTACCAGCCAGTATACCATTCAGAATCATAGTCCAAATCTACAGAATGGTAATGGCTGGAACTATCATTGATGAAGGGGCATCTGTGAGTATCCTTTCCTCTATTGCTTGGAAAGCACTGGGTTCCCCGGAGCTTTTGCCTGAGATAAGAAATCTCTCGGGTTTTGATAAAGGAACCAGTCGACCGTTAGGGATCCTCCCCAATGTGCCTGTTACATTGAAAGGGAAGACTATTCAAATGAACGTGATGGTCGTTCAAGGACCCTTGGATTATAACCTACTCCTTGGACGAGACTATATATATTGCATGGGAGCTATAGTCTCCTCACTCTTTAGAGTAATGTGTTTTCCACACGAAGGAAGAATGGTCAAGCTCGTAGACCAACTTTCATTTCCAGGATCACGCATCGCAAATAGTCAAATACCAACCCTGAATGGTCTATTCACCCAAGAAATGTCTCCACCCCCAGTCCTCCTTCCCGATGAATGCGAGTGATTCGGAAAGATGGGATTGGAACCCAGGGGGCATGCATCCTGGTCTGCTTTGGGCAGAGAAAACCTTGGGTATAGAGTAGATTTCCGCGGGAGAATATGACTAGTCCGTACCCCGTCCGTCTAGGAAGAGGGGTTGTTCTGGAATAAGATTCTTTTGTCAAAGTTATGTGAGTGAAATAATCTGTTTTTCACCCACCTTTGTCTACTTCGGTAGACATTGCCGAAGAAGTGTTCAGTTTGAAAGATTAACAGAGCAATCTTTGGGTAACCTGAAAGAGGTAAGCCTCACCCTTTAAAACAAATGTTTTATCGGATAAGTAGGGGCAACCTTGAAATTGTATTTTATACTTGGGGGCATGCAAACCTTTTGGAGTGCAAGCAAAGAGCGGTTATTTATCTGTTTTTTGGATTAGTCGTTTCCTAACTTGCGTAAAGAAAGGATGTGGGGCAAAAGTCAAAATTCGCCAAATTAGGAGCATAGCTTCGTGAGATAAAGCTCCATAAAAAATAGCTATCTCACAGGAGACATTTCTTATCTTATGACTGGTACAATCGAGCAGTTTTACCGCGGAATTTATGCTCGTTAAAAAATAGAAAAGCGAGATCCGAGCAGTTTTAACGCGGAATTCATGCTCGTTAAAAAATAAACATAAGCATTGAGCAGTGTTTTGGCACATTCAAGCTCATTAAAAAATGAACCCATCTCGGTAAATAACCGCTGTGATCGTAAATTTATTAGCCATAAAAAGCCTTGGTCATGTTTACATCCGCCACCTCCATTTCATTTGGCCAATCGTTCACCTCCATATGATTGTTTACCCATTTTGAGGAACAGCTGCGAAGAGTGATTTCACTTAGCCATCCTTGTGACACTGTCGTGATTGGAAAATTCCAACCTGTACCTGGAATCTGCTGCTATCCCTGTTTATCACTCGTTCCTCAAAAGACGAGTCTTCTTTGAGCTCTTTTCATCTAACTCGTAAAATATGAAAAGTTTACCGAGTTTTGGCCTTCCAGCTCGTTAAAAGGACCGGAAGAGCTATCCCTCCTCTAGATTTTAATCTTTTTGGACCTGAGGGATTATTACACAAAAAGGTCGAGCGCTTGTTTTATTTGGCTCGTTAAAATTATCTTAAACTCATCCCTTCTGTATTGTTTTATACTTTTTCGGACTTAAGGGATTAGATGACGAAAAAGGAATTTTGGAGTTAACTTTCTGTACCTTTTCAGACTCTCTAAAAATGAAAAGGACCGATTTTTCCTTGTCGTTAGACTCGTTAAAATGATTAAATAGCGACAAACTTGTCTTTAGACGAGAACGAGTTTCCGTATCGCTAGGCTCGTTAAAACATAGCGATGGGCTTGCCTGAAGGGCAAGTTATAGAACAAGCATATGTTATCCTCCTCAAGCTTGACAAAAATAAAGAGGTACTGGTCAGAAATGACTGGGGAAAAATTGGGAGAACCTCAAAGCTTTAATGGTAGCAAGTCGCTCTTGAACATGACACTTTGTCCTCCGTATCACATCGGGTTGGGTTGTTTCATTCACCGGTCTCATCACCATGGTCCTCGCCAAACCATCCACATTTGGGGTAATGCTACCGATCCATCACATCAGTGTCGTTATATGTTCAAGAGATGTTGTTCAGGAAGAGTCAACCGTGTCCCATCCACTGCCATACATTATCCTTCATCCACTCATGATCGCCACCCTGAATCATATTTCACATATCGTTTTCACCTCCACTAAAATCATTAGCTCTGTTCCATGTCACTGATGTGGGATTCATTAAGGCCCTCCTTTGATGGATCGCTTCTTGTCGACTTCAGCTCATTATCCAAGAAGTTGATCTAGGAACAACCCCCCCAGTACTTTGAAGCTTGCATGCCTCAATGGCAAGTTTCTCACTTCCGGCGACAGGTATACATCAATGACCTTCGACCAGAAGATTTTGCGTGGTGTTCGACGCCAAGTCCTTTATTCACACCACGTGAATTGTACTGTAGTACCTTGAGGGTCATTGTCATTATTGGTGATTCCTCTCGCGCTTGTTAACGGTTTGCATTATTGACCGGTAATCAAGCGATGTCTTTCCATGTTCGACTTCAGCGCAATTCTCACATGGATCGACTTGTACTTAGAGTGAAGATCGAACGAGTTTTGAAGACCCCGGATCTAGTTTCATCCATCCGGGCTGCGATATATATTCAGGAAATATAAAGACATTTGATATGTACATCATTGCAACAGATGATCATCCTACTCAAAGGATGATAATTTCAGCAGAGAATTATCAGTCTACCATCAGACGATCGTCTGTTCTATGTACCAAAATGAATTTATAAAGCTGAGCATGGGAATGCCCGCCTCAGCTAGATTATGAAAGCAGAATGAAAAATAATGTATTGTATTGTATTTTATTACAGGGCACCTCTCAGTGATTGAATGAACTTCGGATCCTCCTGATAAAGCATTTCACCCGATAAACGACCTCATACTTTAGGGGGCAACTGTTATAGACATTTTTGTGCCTTACAGCATGAAGCATGAAATGTCAATAATATGAGGGATCCAAAGTCCCTAAACATGTTGTTCCTACCCCTAGAGGAACAAGGTCAGCAAACCACAGCACTGAAAATCAGTTCTCCACCTGAAAACACTCAAAAACAAGCTAATTCTGGATCATGTCAGCTGCTCCACTGAGCATCTGCGCTGAATGTCAACTGCTCCACTCTGTACCTGCGCTGAATGTCAAATCTAATGAAGGCTACCTGCGCTGGGCGAGATTGGCCAAGTGGCACAGTCATTCTGCAAGGTGTCAAATGCCCAGGAAGCTTCCAAAATGACACTTGGATTAGGGAATTCGCCTTGTGATGAGTAAGAGGATCTAGATCTCCAAGTGGAAGCAAGAAACTCCAAGTGGACTCAAGAACTGAAGTATAACTGAAGTGGGAGAGGACACTAGTCAGCTTCATGCCAAGCTCAAGCTGACTCATCCTTTCTCCAAAACTCCTATATATAGAGCTCTCTCATGAGGTCTATGGAGGCTGGAATCTTGTGAATGTAAGGAGGTGCTGTTGGTTTGTGCATAGAACTATTGGGTGATTGCTTTGAAGGAGGTGAAGAGGAGATTTCTTTCTGCTGGGAGGTGTTGCTGGATTGGGCCTATTATGGTTGTAACTCTCTCAGAACTTTACTTCTTCCATTAATAAAGTATTTGAGGTTCTTCTATATGCATGTGTCTCTGTGGCGTATTGATACTTGTATATTTGATTTATTCTAATCCTTGAATCAATTATGGATGTATGCTTCTTGTAGTTTCCCTTTCTTGTGCTTTTGCAGGATCTTTGTGTAGCTGGGCCAGTGAAAGAGCAAGGAGCTGGGAGCAAGCGGCAAAGAGGGAAGATTGGATCAACCATTAGCGGAAGACAACGGTTAGTGGATCTCTTTCTCCTCTCTCTTACATCTCATAAAGAAGTAATCTTGAATAGCTTTGCTTTGATTGTTGCTGAGGTACTATCACCCTTAGAGTGGGATAGGGTCATTCCGTATTGGATACTTTTCCCAACAACAATATGGTATTGTGTACATGTTGTACATGCAACAGGGTGTTGTGTGCAGGTGGTGTTGTGTACATGTCGTGCATGTGGTGTTTTGGACATGTGGTGTTGTGTACATGGGGTGTTGTGTACATGTTGTGCAGGTGGTGTTGTGTACATGTGGTGCTGTGTACACGTTGTGAAGGTGGTGTTGTGTACATGTGGTGCTGTTGTACATGTGGTATTGTGTACATAACGTACACACTATGTTGTGCACATGTGGTACTATGTATGTGCATTGTGTAGTTGTGGTATCGTGACATGTGTATTCATTGTGTTGTACTATGTGTATGTATATGTATTGTGTTGTACATCGAGTGTAGTGTATGTGTTGTGTTGTACACCGGGTGTAGGTGTATGTGTTGTGTTGTACACCGGGTGTAGGTGTATGTGTTGTGTTGTACACCAAGTGTAGGTGTATGTGTTGTGTTGTATGTTAGGTGTAGGTGTATGTGTTGTATGTCAGGTGTAGGTGCATGTATTGTATGGTGTCGTATGCCATGTGTGGTTGTATGTGTGTGGTGTACACTATGTGTATGTGTACATGATTGAGGAGAAGAGAAGTACTGGGTGCTTGTCGGGTGTGGAAACTGATTCAATGTGTGTATGTAAAGGACAAAGGGTAAAGGCAGAAGAAAATAACTGATTGAAGGATAAGTATTAACATTTATTTCAATTTTTATTATGCATGTGATCCGTGATTCCGATTCATGATTATTACATGTGATCTATGAATCTAATTTGTGATGGTTACATGTGATCTATGATTTTTATTTACGATGGTTGTGTTTTGAGCTAACCATAGGCGACATGTTTACATGATGATTTGATAAGTAGCTAGTTTGAATTGTTTTGACAGGAAGTAAACATAATTTCAAGTGAACCTTATCGACGAGCTACCAAATAGGTAAGATTTGCATTTATTTCAATTCATTTTGAATCTAATTAAAATTATGTGCTTGGTAGAGGAAAGCATGGAAAATTCTTGGTTTGAGTGGTTGAAATTGACTGCAAGCATTAGCAGCAAAAACAAAAGGAATTGGAAATGGCAGCAGTATGTTGGTAAAGCACTTTAGGACTAGGGCTATTGTGGGACATTGATACCCAATAGTGTCCATTTATTGACATGATCATGCCATGACTGGTATGATGGTTTTGAGGTAGGTATATGCCTTAGTTTTTAGACCTTCTGATGAGAGGAAACCTTGCCAAGGGAGGGGTCACTCGAGGGACTGTGTAGTAGAGAAGGGGATGCCTGTGGAACTTGGAAGGTATTTAATTGCACGGAAGGGGATGAATTAATTTCCCGAGGGAATGTGTAGCGGAGAAGGGAAGGCTAGAGAATGAATTTGTTTTGGTCATTAGTATTTCTAGATGGAATTAGATGCACATTGGGAGAGTGCCCTGGAACAATGAGTCGATAATTGTTTAGTGAGAGGACAAGTGGCACAGGATCATACGTTGGAAATTTGATGCATGTTTGAATTTGGCAGTGGATTATGGATTTGTTGGGAAGGAGGTGAATCCTAGTACTACTTTTGAGGGTGGAGGTGTGAGCCTGTGGGTTCCCTTGTTGCTAATATGGTCACTGTATTTTTTTATTTGCTAGCTAGAGTGCATATGCATATGTGTATATTATTGTAAATACAGTATTGAGATTCATTTATAGATATCCATGGATAGTATGGTTATTTTTTGGTTAGAGAAAATGTGTATGAGTTTATATGTGGTTGTTATTGTAAATATCATAATGAACCGTGTCATAAAGCTCCAGTAAGAGGTATGTTTATCATGTGTTCAACAGATGTCATTGTAAATACTGCATCGAGCTATGTTATAAAGCTTCATGGGAAGTATGTTTTGTATTCAAAGGTTTGTTAGTCATAGGTGTCATATAAAACCGAGGCCGGTGTTCCCCAAGTGGGAGGGTATTGTAACAACCCTGGTTGAATTTCCATGTAAAAAAAATTATAAGCCCAAGGTCATGGGACACATATTCCAAGTTGAATGGTGGGAAAAAAATCCTAGTGGGTGTCACTTTGGGTTCATTAATGGATATGGAAAGTGGCAAAGGAAAAGATACATTAATTGGTATTTATTTATGAAAATAAAGGAAAATAAGAGAAAAGGAAGGTGAAGGATCACAAATTTGCATGAGGAGGAAATTGAAGGAAAATTAGAGGAAAATGAAAGAAATAGAGGCATCAATGATAAAAAGGCTTCTGAGAATCAGTTCATGGCTTTTGAAAATTCTATCATGGAGCTCTCTCTCTATTATGTAATTATCTCACACTTAGAGTATTATTGGAGCATGTTGATGAGCACCTGTATTGCAGTAAGGATGCTGCAACTCTTGGGGCTACCAACTTTACTTCATCAACCTGAGGTTCGTACAAACTTGGAGGTGACAGTGCTTTATACATAAATAGATGTAATAGGTCTACTCTTTATCACTGTTGAGCAGGGGAGATAGACCACTAGGGTTTCCCAAACCAGCCTTCCATTGACTAGAAGAAGTTTGATTACCAACTTGGAGAGGGGAAATTTACCCTAATTGGGAGAAAAGAATTGTTGTCTATTGCAAGAATGAAAGACTGAAAGAAATGCTTACAAAATAACATGAAATCCTCTATCTGCTTACTAACATACTTTTCTTGCAAAAGAACCCTACTTTAACACATGTGAGGTTTTAACTAATCTAAGCATGAAATTTGATCTAGAGAGTACTAACTGATATGTGCATGAATATATATTAAAGACCTTTTTTCCTTTTTATCTTTTTGGTTGAAAAATTTAAATGCTAATCTTTCTTAGTTCTTTGGCAGGGAAGACAGGTATGGAAGAAGAGGAGTATAATGGTTCAGATGGCTTGGAGGGCAAGTCAGGGCCTAATCCTGGCTTTAGTGATGATTTTTCTCAATTCGGGCTCAAAATAGGCTACTACAGGTTTTCCCACAAGAAGTACTATTTCACCTACACGATCCCTTATTTTACTATAAGAACTTGCCGAAAGCTTAGGGAATGGCCTAGAAGGTGGGATGGAGCTTGGAAAAGGTGAATAAGGAGGGATTAAGGCATGGGAATGGTAGGCACTTACTTAGAACTCAAGCCAAATCTTTAAGATGGTTGGATTTTCTCAATGGAAATGGCAAGTTTTCCTCATAAGACAAGAATTCGAATTGAGACCTCAGTGACTTTTGGAAATCATTGGTGGATATGGCTTGGATGAGGCAGACGAGATGAGGTCTCCTTGCAATTTATAAACTCCTGCAACATCACACATCATTCTTGGAATTTATACATAATTCATCAAAAACAAGAAGGGTTTATTCAAATAGAAGAAAACAAAGTTATCACCATTTACTTGCTAAGTTCATGCGTGGAAGTGCTTGAAACCAATATGAAGGAGAGATGAAATCATTGCAAAACCTAAGAGATCAGAAATACCAATTGTAACTTATCCTATGAAACTAAAAGATAATGACCTAATTAGTAGGAAAACCCTAGATTACGCAAAAAGCAAGAATTCTGTCTTTTTGGGTTGTATGGGAAGTGTTCCTCAAACCATGATCCATAAAAGGGAGAAATGAGGTGAAAACCACTTATTGTCAGCGTTTTTGGAATATGTTCTTATCACTACAATTCTACTGTTAGAACTATCCACAAATGGAAGCAAACTAATTAAATCTACCAACACTTGCAAATTAACAACACCAAAATTAGTTTAGCAACTAAATATTAGTATAACCTAAGCATAAATATAAAACAAGAGGAACCTCTACTGCTAGGGTTGGTCCCTAACCCAAGAGATTCATCCATTTGAGTCGATTCAGTGCTGGATCAAGGGAATTCTACTCATTTTCATTAAAAAATAAAATATACATAAGAGTGCTTGGTTACAATCCTTCAACTCGAAAACTTCTTAGTTATCTTGAACAAAAAATCCCAATCCTAATGAGGCTCTAGGCCTTTTGATTTATACAAATGAAGTTACCAACAACTTTCTTAAATTTAGGGAGGCTTGGCTCCAATCTCGAGATCAATTGGTCTTTAACTGTCACTGGGTTGGCTACCAATGAACTTCTTTCTTGAGTGAGTGAGGAGTTAAGGAGGGAGATCATGTCTCCTAGAATCCCTCTTTCTTGTCTCCATTCGAGTTCCTACACTTTAATTAGTCAAAATTTTCTCTAAAACCTATGATCAATGCACATTAGACCACTAGACATGACATCTCATCTTTACTTTCCTCAAGAAAAACATAATTAAAACATGTAAAGAATGATGAGAAAAGTTGATTTTAGTAAGTTGGAGGTGCATTAAGGTCCATGTAATTTACCCATTGATGTGCCTCATCATCACCACCCTACTGAAAATGTTTATCATCCTCTTAGCAACTCAATCTATGTCCATGTCTTTCATTGCTTTGGTGGCCTCCCTGACATTCGAGGCTTCTGCTGTAGTCTCCTCCTCTTGTGGATAAAACCCTGGATTCCTCTCTATCTCCTCCCACTTCTTTCTTTCTTCTTCTTCCTTTTTCCCCTCTAACATAGCTAAAAGCAATGGTGGGCTAAGTTTCAATAAAATCTAGTTGAATTTGAGTCTCTGTAATGTTTTCTTATACATTGGGACTCTCTCTAGTGCATCCCTCATTCTATCATGAGAATGATATTCTTTGATCTTTAGGTTGTAGGTTAAGGTGTCCCATCTCCTTTGGAAGGCTTTATGGCTCTCATCTCCTAGCAATCCTAGCATGTCTTCAAAATGAGTGACTGCTTGTTCTTGTACAACAAGGTATCATGGTGCAAGCTTGGGATCATTTGCAATGAGGTTGTGAGTGCTGGTGACAACCATTGGGTTACACTGTTTTGCTCTAATGAAAAGGGGTTCTACTTCTTCTCTTTCCATAACCCTTTTCATTTCTATAGCTTTGGCTTCCTCGTGACTCATCCAGGATGCCAAGTCCATTAGTTGCAATTCCCATAGCTTTGGATTGGGGTCCCACCCATTTAAATCTGACATAGCTAAGTTGTGTAGGTAGAACTCAAATATCTTTGCTCTATCCTCCAGGGTGCTTTGATCATAAAGGTCAATGAATTTCATGTAGTCTTGGAAAGGCATACTTACTCTTTGTGCTAGGGTTTTTATCTGAAACTGCAGTCATTGTTCTTTGAGGTATAAGGCATATGACTTTGCTGGCATCCTGCATTGAATTGCCTCCATAGATAAACTTTCCATAGTTGCCAATTGGCCTTCCTTTTCTTGTAGCTGCTTTCTTAGCCATGTGTTCTCAACCTATAATTGAGATTTCATCATTGTTTCCCTGTCTCTTATGTTACTTAATTCTCTTCCCATTTCTTGTAGCTTCTCTTCCATGTGGCCTACATCCTCCACCCCTTTTGATTTAGCAATTTGCATCCACTAATGTGTCCTTGATCTCTATTTTTAAAGTTCAAAGAATAGAGGAATGGAAAATTTTTGTGGTATCACCCTACCTCCTTCAATGAATCTGTAGTAGGAGTTTAGGTTTAGCTGTGGGATAGACTCCTTCAACTCCCATGCCTCTTCCTTTATTTTTTCTTGAGTAACTCCTGCCTCTTTTCCTTCCCTTTTCCCTTGCAGCCTTTCCTAATCTTTTTTCTGTGTTTCCTGTAGCTTTGATAGGGTTTCCTATAGGACTGTTTTTGCTTCCTATAGTTCTGACTGTGTTTCCTGTAGGAGAACTTTCCCTTTTGTTGAAGCTGACTAGGTGACAGGTCTCCTTACATAGGTGATCGGTGACTTAGGAGAAGCTTGTTTTGAGGTTCCTTCTTCTTCCTTCTTCCATATAAGGACTACTTTCTCTTGTGTTTTGGTGAGTTCTCTATGACAATTAGAGTATTGGTAGGGGTTTGAGGTCTCCCTTGTTTAATCCAGGTGCTCTTCCTTGTCCCGAAATAAAGTGGGGTTTGCCTCTATCTCTTTCCCTTTGGTGTAATAGGTGTACTTAGGGTAGTGAGAGTAGTTGCTGCCTCCTTCTCAGTAGGCTCTGGAGACACCCTTGGTGATTCTTCTTCTTCCCTGTTTTGTTTTTCAGAATTCTATTCATCCTTCTGTACTTCATCCTCTTTTTCATCTTCTTCTTCATCCTCTTTTTCTTCCTCTTTTTCATCATCCTTTTCTTCCTCTTTTTCATCTTCTTCTTCTTCTTCTCCCTCACTAGAAGTAGGGCTTCTGTCATACTCAATGGATCGAATTTCTCCTTCCTCTTGCATGTCTGCAAATGTTGTCCATGCAATAGGGATTCTTAAATTATTTAGAGCATCTTATAGGATGAGTTTGATCAACCCATGATGTGCTAGCTGTTGATGTTTTCCTTATTGTACCTTGATGCTCATGTCTATTATTTGTTGTAAAATAAAATAAGGTACGCTAATCCTATTATGAGGAGGTGTCTCCTCTCCAAATATTAGTTCATGGAGGAGTCTAAGGTGATACCCATACACTACACTGTATCTACCTTCATAGGAAATATACTTGATGATGTGGTAACTTACTTCATTCCAAGGATATGGAATGCTTTCCCTTCTAACCCCATTTTTGTATTCAATTGGTTCTTCTCCTTTCAAGAAAATACCCTTATTTGCAAGAGTGATGTTCGTCGTGTCCTCTTTTCTCCACTGCAACCCTAGGGGGAGTATAGTTATCCTTCTAATACTCTGAGGGGTAATTTCTACTGACAAACCCTTCACTATAGCAGTGGCACTGGCTCTAGTGAGAGGTATGAGTGGCATTGCAAATTCTCTAGCCACATCATCATCATATCCCCGTAGTAGCTCAAAGAACCCCATCCATTGATTCCTTGTAAAGATTTATACCACAGGGGGATGTCAGTGTATTCTGGATGTGTTGGTGCACTCCCTTTTGTTGAAACCTCTGGTCATATTTTCTAGCAATTCTTTTCTGAGTGAGGTTTGGGTGGCTATAGTTTAAGAAATTTTGTAGATGATGAGGTATCTTTCATTTACCTTCACAATTTTTTTTTATACCTTTATGTGTATTGTAAATACTCAAAAGAAATGAGGATTTCTTTTTCTTTAAATGAGAAACATAGAAGGTATGGCACCTACCTACCTATTCTATGCTCTGGTGATGAGAAATCTTGAATTGATTGCCCTTGGTGTCCACTTGCAACTCTGTGTGGTAATTCTCCCTGTATCTTGTAGCTTTCCTGTAGTTTCCTACAGGTGCTCTTATTTGTTGTAGGTGCTGACTATTTCCTGTAGGTTGTCAATGCAGGGATGCCGTGAGTAACATTTTCCTTCGATGACTCTTCGAAGTTTCCTCTACCTTTAGATTTCCGAAACTTTGCATGGGAGTCAATGATTATTCCTATTTGTGGATGATTTCGTTGGGTGATGTGTTGGCTGATCGAGTAAAAATACCTCCTTTCGGACCATTGGTCCCACTACAAGTTCATCATATCACCTTTCCTCGTAATCATCTCCCACTTTCATTCTCCGTAACTTAACCACTTTTTTGATTCATTCCCCCCTTTTTTCGATGTGACCTTGCCACGTGTGGAGTTGACTAACCCTTTTTCTTCTGGTTATTTGACCGAGGGTGGCCAAGTTAACTGACCACCTTCTCTTATAAAATCAACTTCCTAAATTATTCCTACAATTTAATCATATTCATACCTATGCGGGAGGATTGGTGAGAAGACATACCTGTTGGTCCTTTGCTTTGCTGATGCATGTTGGAGAGTGGTGTCAATTCGTTCTTTGACCTAGCTGCATTTTCTTTAACTGTGTTTTATACTCTTCTTCTTTTGTTGATGAGTTGTTCCTCTGATGATGTGCAGGTGATGGATTTTGTTGCTGCTGAGCTATGGAGGAGCTTGCTCATTCCTGTAATCCTTGTGCTGAAGGTGGGTTGGAGTTATTGTGGCCTTTCTTATGGAATAGGCTGCTACAAGAATTCCTATAGGATGTCCTATGGATGCCTTTTTCTTGAACTTTCACATATCTTCTCTACTCTGAAATTGAATGGGTATTGGAATGAGTGGAGGATGTGGTTATGGAGTGAAATATGAGGTATGATGTTGTGGGCATGCCCCTTTTGATGTTTTTTTTTTATGGATACAGGGGTGACATGGTCATGAAGGGTGTTGGCTGAGGTGTGGTGAGGTCAATGGTTCTTTTCATAACCCAAAATAGGTTTGTGTTACCATTTTTCCACTAGAATTCCCTTCCTTTACATTTTCAAGGCCTCCTGTAATACCTATAGGAAACTCCTATAGTATTACAGGGAATCCTGTAGAAAACACATAATTGATTGGAATTGGAATCTAGAGTTGAGTATGGATGGAAGAACATGGGGATTATGGAGGAGATGAGATGGATGAAGGAAAACATAGTTTGTGGTAGGGTCTGTTGTCCTCTGTAGCCTGTGCTCATCTTCTTCTTGAAAACCTGCAAAAACAGAATTGTTATTTTTTGTATGTTTTTTTCTTTTCTTTTTCTTTCCTTTTTTTTGAAAAAGACAACTAGGCTACCTCGAAGGAGGTTTTCATCCTTGTTGCCTGCCCTAGGTGCCTCAAAAGAGGTTTTCACCCAGATATCTTTTTTATTTTTATTTTTTATTTTTTTAAATACTCTTTGGCTGCCTCAAGATGTTTTCAACCCAAAAGTTGGACTCAGGTGCCTCATGGAGGTTTTCACCTAGTTCCTTTTTTTTTCTTTTCTTTTTTCTAAGAACTTGGTGAGGTGGAAGTTGGAACTTCTTCAATCACCATCACTTCCTTGCTGATGCTACTGATGAATTCTTGCTTTGATAAGGGCTTTTTGTAGACCTTTAACCTATACCCATTGGCAAGCAAAGGGATACCTTCTGCATCGATGGTTCTTATTTGAACAACGCCATTGTCATGGAACTTTTTTATCACATATGGTCCCAACCATATGGTCATTAACTTGTCTTTGAAATATTTATACCGAGAGTCATACAACAAGGCCCAACCGCCTTCTTGAAACAATTTGTCCTTGATATTTCTGTCGTGCCAGATTTTCCTTTGTACTTGAGTCACTTCTGTGTGCAGAAGGGCCTACATCCTAAAATCATCTAACCCATTCAGTCGGAGCAATATTTCTTGTTGTTCCCTTGTGACATCTATATCCAGTTTTGATGCCATCCTTAAGGTGTTGTATTCAAATTCAATGGACAACAAGGCTTTCTTCCCATAGGCCATCTCATAAGGAGTGAAGCCAGTGGTGGTCTTCCAAGTAGTATTGTAGGCCTAGGTGGCCTCAACTAATATGTCTGCCCAATCCTTTCTGCTGCTGCTAATCATCTTGGTTAGAATGCTTTCCAATGCTTGGTTGGTGACTTCCACTTGCCCATTATCCCGTGGGTGGTAAGGAGTGGACCTTTTGTGCTTGATCGTATGCTGGCTTAACAAATTTTCAGTCATGTGAGATTTAACTTGTCTGCCTTGATCAGTGACCAACTCTCTAGAGTACCCAAACTTATAAAACACGTTCTCCCTCAAGAATTCAACCACCTTTTCTTCTGTTGCTACCTTGATAGCTTTGGCTTCAGCCCATTTTGTTAAGTAGTCAGTGCACACAATGATGTACTTCTTACGTCTGGATGGAGGGTCAATGGGCTCGATGAAATCCATGCCCCACTTGTCAAATGGCTCGAAAATCACTTGAGGTTGCATAGGCATTTCATCCCTGGGGGTAGCCTTCCCCATCCTTTTGCACTAATCACACTGGCTGGTATACCTTTTTACATCTTGGTGGAGAGTGGGCCAGTAATAGCCACCTTGTAGTACCTTGAATGATGTTCTTTTGGCTACAAAGTGACCTCCACAAGGCCCATCATGACAAGCCAGAAGGATGCCAAAAAGATCCTCCTCCCTGATACATCTTCTTAGAATTTGATCTGGACCTAGCTTGAAGAGATTGCCCCCAATCCAGGTGAATGGGGAGCTTTTACTTATGTTTTTTCTCTTTTCCTTGGAGGACAAATTTGGAGGGAACTGTGCAAATACCAAGTAGTTTGCTATGTCAATAAACCATGGAGAGAGAAATGAAATGGAAAATAAATGCTCATCTGGTAGCTGATCATCAACCATTCCTTTCTCCCCTGTAGGCAAAGTCAATCTGGATAAAAATTTTGTAACTACATTATGTCTTCCAAGCTTATCAATAATAGTTAGATCAAATTGTTGTAATAAAATTAACCATCTAATAATCCAGGAATTTACATAAGGTTTGTTCATCAAATATCTAATCGCAACATGGTTAGTATGTACAAATGTCTGTTAACCAGTAATGTAATGCCTAAATTTATTTAATGAATGGATAACAACTAGGAGCTCTTTTTCAGTTACTATGTACTTTAACTCGACTTTCGATAGATTATTGCTAATGAAGTAAATGGCATAAGCTAGCTTGTCATCTATCTATCCTAGAGCTGCTCCTATAGCTTTGTGGGAGGCATTGACATGAATGTGAAAGGGAAGAGCTCAATTTGGGCCTCGGAGAATAGGTGCAGTAGTCGACTTGCCCTTTAGGGTTTCTAGGGCCTCTTGGCAGCTTTCTGACCATAAAAATTTAGAGTCTTTAGCCAATAATACAAATAAGGGAGAAGCTAACTTGCTGAAATCTTTTATAAATCTCCTATAGTATCTGACTAACCCTAAGAAACTTCTGACATACCTCTACTTCTATGGAGTAGGGACCCTTTTGATGTTGGTTATCATATTTAGGTCTACTTGCAGTCCTTCCTGGGATATTGAGTGACCTAGAACAGTCCCTGTAATCATCAAGAATTCACATTTTTCAGGACTAAGGGATAAGTTCATTTCAATGCATTTTTTTAACACCTTTCCCAGGTTAGAGAGAGCCTCCCAGAAATCACACCCATAGGGCATGAAATCATCCATATAAATTTCTACTGCATCATGGACTAGCTCTACAACGATACTGAGGACTACTCTCTAGAAAGTGGTAGGGGCATTACATAGACCGAAAGGAAGGACCCTACAAGCAAAAGTACCCAAGGAAAGGTGAATTTGGTTTTATCCTAGTCCTTTGGGATGATTTGGATTTGATTGTACCCATTGAATCCATCTAGGAAAGAGAAGAAATTCTTTCTTGCAAGACCATCTAACACTTGGTCAATGAAAGGTAGAGGAAAATGGTCCTTCTTTGTGGCTTTATTTAGCTTTCGGTAATCCACACAAATTCTCCACTTTCCATTTTTCTTTGGAACCAACACTAGAGGAAACACCCACTCACTTTCCAAGATAGGGTAAATGAATCTTGCATCCAACAACTTTTGCAATTCTTCTTTGACTATATCGTTGATGGTTGGATTCATTCTCCTTTGGGGTTGGCGGGCTGGCTTGCAACCTTCCTTGATGCAAATGTGGTGAGTACACATCAAAGGGTGCGCTCCCTTCATTTCTTTGTAATTCCAAGCAAAGGCATCCAAATTCTCTCTTAGCATGTTACATAACTCCTCTTCTTGGTGTACAGAGAGAGGGGTTGATTTTCAATGCTATTTCACGGCCGAATTCTATTGTCTTGACACGAGTAGGGTTTGAGTCAGCTAAGCATAGATCTATCTGATGGTTGTCCTTGGATTCCTTCACTACTTCCTCTAGAGACATGGTTTTGGGAGTTTGTTTTTGGAATATGTGTTCAATCAAGTCAGCTTCATCAGGTTGTCCTCCTCCTATGGTAGTTTCTAGGGTATAGGTTTGGGAGGAGTAGACTTCATCTCCTTCCTCCTCTTCTAGCCATAGAGGTAAGACATGTTCTAGGGATGGCTAAGCAGGAGGGTACAAGACCAATTGTTTGGAAAGATGCCCATTTTTAATGGTCATATTTCCATCCCTTCATCTTATGTAGGCATCGACAGTGGCTAACCAAGGCCTCCCAAGGATGATAGGATAACCATTAAATTTGGTCTTAGTCTAGAGAACTAATAAGTCAGTAGGGTATTCCCAGGAATCAATGGAGACCATCACATCCTCAACAATCCCCTTAGGAGCTACTGTGGATCCATTTGCAAGATGCAAGACTGTCATGGTCTTCCTTAATGATCCCTGGAGATTCAGCTTGAGCATAGTCTCCTTAGTAATCACATTGATGGCAGCCCCAAGATCAATCAAGGTATGGGTAACAATGGTGCCATTGATGTGTAAATCTACTACAGGACTCCCAGGATCTAGATACTTTGGGAAACTTACCTGCCTCAGCATTAAGTCAGACAGTTGTCCAATGACATTAATGGTAGGGGTGTCTTTCTTTCGCCTTCATGGATGTTTGAAACACTTACCTTTGATAAAATTGTTATAAATGGGGACATCTTTGATCACTTGGAGAAGAGGGATTTTGACACACAAATTTTTCAACTCACACAGAAGTCCAGTCTCTTCTGGGGTGTGTTGGCCTGGATGGGTTAACCTTTCATGAAAGGGGGGTGGATTCATTCTAGGCACACTTTCCTCTCTTTCCTCCTCACTCTCCCTAGGTGGAGATGGTGGTTGGTTATCTGGGAGCACTCTCCCAAACCGAAGGTTGATTTCATGAATTTCCACAACATAGGCATGGTAGGATGTTTCTCCACTATAGACCTATTATGCCTGTCTGTTGTTCGGGTTCGGGTTTGGTTGGGCAGGAATCTGAGGTTGTTTAGGTGGAACAGGGTGTAGGAGTTGTGGTTGAGATGGAGGTGAAGGAAATAAAGCTGGAGCTTGGTTGTATGGGGGCCTCCACCCCTGGGGTGGTGCATTCCACTAAGGTTGTGGAGGAGTATATGGCTGAAATGGTTGGTTGGCTGATTGGGAATGGTATTGAGGTGAAAAAGACCAGGGAGAAGGTGTAGACCAGGAAGGATGAGCTGGAGGGCACCAAGGGGGAATGGATGTGTTTTGATTAGGGTTGTAATATGAATAGGATGACCCTTGCATGTTCTATTGGTATTATTGAGGTCCATGAGGCCTCCTTTGATTTATGAAGCAGAGTTGCTCAGTCACCCCTTCATTTCCTTGATACACAAATTTTAATCCAAGCAGAGAAGGGCACTTGTCTGTGGAGTGGTTTTCCTCACAAACCGAGCATATTTCTATAAGGTTCAATGGAAATTCATTCCTATGCTTCCTCCTTGTGCATCTAAGTTATAAGATGGCTAATGCTCTCTCTACTTCCTCTGGCTTCCTTTTGATTTGAAGAGTGTCTATTTTCAAAGAAAGGGTTTGTGACATTTCACTCTTAAAGTCTTCCAACATGTTCCCAATTTCACTTTTTATGGATGTATTGGAAGTGGATGAACTGGCCACCACTTGACTAGCCCTACCCTTCTTTTTAGCTACCATAGAATGATTCTTGAAAACTGTCTTGATATCATCGTAGAGTAACTGGTAGATGTCCCCTCATGAAAATAGGTTTAGGGTTTCTAGAATGTCTTCCCTAATCCCCCTAAGAAGGACTAACTTAAGTGATTCAGGATCAACAGTGCACTTGGCCCTTTTGTAGCTGAGTTGGAATCTTTCCTCATAATCCTCTAAGGACTCATCGTGTCCCAAGGTCATTCTAAAAATTTCCTCTTTGGTATCTTTGGACCTACAGCAGTCCCTATAGTTGTTGTTGAAATATTGTTGCATCTGAGCCCAAGTGGCGATACTATCCCTAGGTAAACCCATGAACCAGCACAGGGCTGCATCCTTAAGAGTGGATGGGAATAATTTCAACTTCTGATCATCAGAGGTGTAATCATAAGTTCTGTATATGATAGCAAATTCAAACAAAAAAGTATCTGGATCTTTTGATGTCAGGCCATGGAAGTGAGGAAGAGAAGAGGGGCTTATGTTTTTGTCAGGCCAGGCAGTAACTCCATTAATCAAAACTAATTCGTGTCGTCTATTCCATCAGATAGGTCTATTATATACATGAGGGAGAGACTGTTCAGTTCATCTCCCGATGACTATTCATATTTCTCATTTATTTATTTACATATATTTACCCAATCACAAGGATTAGGTGTCAACATTCCCCCCCTTAATCTGAAGGGATGTTGGTGAGTCCAAGCATCGTTCTGAATTGTTCAAGCTTTTCTCTTACAAGCGCTTTGGTGAAGATGTCTGCAATTTGCTCATTTGTGGAACAATGACGGAGATGGATTGTTTTGGCCTCAACATGATGTCGAATCAGATGATATTTAGTATTGATGTGCTTTGTTCGATCATGGAACTTTGGGTTCTTGGCCAACTTTATTGCAGAGGTATTTTCAATCATGAGTGGAGTTGATTGTACTTGTTTTACCTGCAAATCTTCAGGAATTTTCCTGAGCCACACAATTTCTTTTGTTGCTTCAGCTGCTGCCATGTATTCTGCTTCTCTTGTGGAATCTGCTGGAACTGATTGTTTGCGTGATCTCAAAGAGACAGATCCTGATCCAAGACTCATAGCATATCCTGAACTAGATACCCCAGTTTCTTTGTTTCCATCGAAGTCTGAATCAGAGTATCCAATCGAGCTGAAGTCGTCCACATGTGTGTACTTGATTCCAAAGTCTTGAGTTCCCTTCAAGTACCTTAGAACTATTTTTGCAGTAGACCAATGTCCCTCACAAGGCTTTTGCATAAACCTAGAGAGGATTCCAACAACAAACGAAATGTCTGGTCTGGTAGTAGTTAGGTAGTTGAGGCTTCCTACAAGCTGTCTATACTTTGTTGCATCCTCAAATTCTTTTCCTTCAATAGATGTGAGCTTTAAGTTTTGTTCCATTGGAGTAGTAAGAGGATTGCACTCTGTCATGCCAAACCTGTTCAACAAATCTCCAATGTATTTCTTTTGAGAAAGAAATATGGACTTTGGATTTTGGGTTACTTCAATGCCAAGATAGTAATGAACATAGCCCAAATCAGTCATTTCAAAACTTTTCCCCAATTCCTTCTTTATGGATGCAATGTAGCTTTCATTGTTCCCTATCATCAAAAGATCATATACATATACGACAAGATATACAACTGTTTTGCCAACTTTCTTGACAAATAAAGTTGCATCATCAAGATCAAAATGTTTGAAATTGAGTTTCAGAAGATGCTCAGTTAGTTTTTCATACCAGGATCACGGTGCTTGTTTGAAGCCATACAGGGACTTCACAAATTTGCATACTTTATGTTCATGTCCTTTCACAGCAAATCCTTCAAGCTGGGACATAAAACCATTCTCTTTTAGATCTCCATTCAAGAAAGTAGTTTTTACATCCATTTGATGGACTTTCCAACCGTTCTGAGCTGCTAGTGCAAAGAGAGTCCAGATGGTAGCCCATTTTGCTGTAGGGGAAAAAGTCTCCTCATAATCGACCCCTTCCTTCTGTGCAAAACCTTTTTCCACAAGCCTAGCTTTGTGCTTGTCAAGTGAGCCATCAGCTTTATACTTGTTCTTGTAGACCCACTTGCAGCCAATTGGTTTGGATCCTAATGGAGGATCAACCAGCTTCCAAGTGTCGTTCTTTATGAGGGCATCATACTCCTTTTGCATCGCTTCTTTCCATTCATCATGAGAAGTAGCTTCTTTGAAGGAAGTTGGTTCAAAATTTGTAGACAAGTTCAATTCACAATCATAAGAAACATCCATATCAACAGGTGAATTAGAGTCATCCACATCACCTCCATTTTGCCGGTTTGAGTTTCTAGTTCCTGTCTTTCCAACTTCATTAGGATGAACACTTTCAAGTGTCTTTGTCAGCCACTTTGGGGGACCTTTCTGAGATGGTCCAAGCTGCTTTGTTGATTGAGTTGGGACTGAATCAAGATTGAGTCTCCCAATTCTATCAATCACATTACTTAAAGCATCATCCGTTGTTGGAGTTTCATGTAGGGGAGAGTGTTCTTCAGAAGAAGACTCCACATGTTGATCTAGTATAGGAATCCCCCCTTCAAGATGTGGAATCTGATGATCAAATTCTTGAAATGATTTTGCTTTTGCGAATCTATCCAAGCAATCAAGTTGCCGCTCAACAACATTGTCAGTTTTGGATGATTCAAGGAAAATTACATCTCTAGATACAACAAACTTTTTATTTACTTCATCATAGAGGCAGTATGCTTTAGAGGTGTTTGAATACCCCAGAAAGATACACTTATGACTTCTAGCACCAAGTTTGTTTCTATGTACCTTTGGTATCAAGGCATAACAGGTGGAACCAAAGACCCTGAGATGCTTTACCGAAGGAACATATCCATACCACATTTCATATGGAGTCTTGTTTCTTATAGCATTAGATGGACATCTATTCTTTATATATGCAGCACATAGAACAGCATCAGCCCAAAACATTATCTGTACATTTTTGAAGAAGAGCATGGATCGTACCATATTGAAGATTGTCCTATTCATTCTTTCAGCTACACCATTCTGTTGGGGATTATAAGGCACAGTTGTTTGATGTTTGAGCCCATGTTGGCGAAGATAGTTTTAAAATTCATTTGATGTGTATTCTTTTCCATTATCAATGCGAATAGACCCAATATGAGATTGTGCATCATTTTCAATCCATTTGTGAAAATTTTTGAATGTTTGAAAAGCATCAGATTTGTTCTTCAATAAATAAACCCAACACATTCTGGTGTAGTCATCAATAAATGTCATGATATATTTATTTCCATTTGCAGAAGGAACAGGCATTGGACCACATAAATCTGAATGAATGAGTTCAAGTTTCCTATGTGCTCTTGAATGTGAATCATGAAATGATTGTTTGCTATGCTTTCCTAGAATGCAAGCATCACATTGCTTAAGTTTCCTAGGAATTGTAGGCAAACCAGCAACACCATTTTTCTTCAATAAGCGGAGATTGTCATAGTTCAAATGTCCAAATCTAGCATGCCATAATAAACTTGATGGAAGTGTACCTTCTTCATGATGAGAATTGTATGAGAAATGTTGTGCATGAGCAGATGTTCCTTGCAGTTTGAGAAGCCTTTCTTCTTCTATTCCCCTCATGACAAGTGAGTGGTCAGGTGCTTTTCTTACCTCAAGCTTGCCATGAAACATATGAATGGAGTGACCTTGCTGGCGGATGTGGACCAAGGACAACAAGTTTCTCTTGAGTTGTGGGAGATATAGAACATGATCCAGAAGAAAGTCTGGAAGACCAGGCAGTTTAAGCCTGATTGTGCCAAGCCCTGATGGCTTGATTTTTGATTGATCTGCAAAGTATACTGCTCCATCAACATTGTTAGTGAAATCTTCAAAAAAATATTTTCTATCAGTCATGTGGCAGGTTGCTCCTGAATCAAGCAACCAATCATTTTTCCAAGAAGCAAGTGAAGCATTAAATAAATCTTCGTTTACTCCAATATTACATTGTGCCACAACATAGTGAGCGGATTTAGGTGCTTTACCTTTGTCTGAATCATCAGTTTTACCTTTCTGTTGGTTTATTTTCAGCTCAATTTTGTCCCATGGTAGTTTGCATGTAGAGGCATCATGTGATCCATTTCTTTTGCAACGAATGCAGTACAAATCTCCCTTTTCTCCTTGAGAATGTCTACCCCCCCTGCCTCTGAAATATCTTCCTCTTCCTCTTCGACCACCTATTCCTCTTGTAGAATCTTGAGCAGGATGCTTTTCTTTATGAGCAAGGCACACAGCCTCTTCAGAAGATTCAGGGGATGTGTTCTTTCCCACCATGGATATGATTGAATGCATTCTGTAAAAAAAAAAATTCTGCTGATAGAAAAATACTTCTGCTAGCAAGAAAAAATCTGTGTACTGTAAAAAATACTTCTGCTAGCAAAGAGCAAAACTATATTTTATCCATATAGAATATCACTATTTGTATTTTCAACCTTATTTCATACAATATATCAAGCATCCATGCCCTTAACAAGAAGGAACTACTCATTGCACCATTATCAATATATTGTATTCCTTAAATCCAGAATGACCAATAAAATAAGGAAAATCTTGAGCAAAATTGTTTATGCTCAACGCCCCTTTTTTTTTTTCTTTAGTGATACAAAGGCTAGTCAAACAACTTCACAGTCTTAACATCTACCACACAAAAATAAACTATTACTCCTTTAACCTTCTGCGCTAATACAATCATAAAAAAAATTGTGGTGAAAATTATGGAAATATGGCCAAAGCAAAGCGTGTATCCCGTAAGAATTGGTTGAGCTAATCGACCATTCAAGGGAAGCGACTTCTCCTTTTAAGATTTAGAGAACAAGGGGAAAGTCCCTAATCCAATAAGTAAGATCAGTTAGCCTCTGTTCCTGCCTTAAACTTGAAACTGAACTGACTAAAGAAAGGTCCATTAACAATAACATAACCATGCATATCCACGCATAGCCATGCTGTCTCCCCAAATATTCACGCGCAGGAGCGGCAGAACATATGGAAGCTTTCGGGGCAAATGAGAACACTATATGCGTATTCACAAAACTGTGACTGTATTAATACCAAAACTGCAGGTAATAACAGCAAATACCAAGATCCGTAGGTAGAATGGGCGGTGTATTTAACGCATATGCCAAAAAAAGACAGCGTATAGCCAAAACATATTCAACATATATATACCAGTGTTCTTCAGAACGGAGCAGCATTCAAATCAGGAGCAGCGTATTCAATACAGGGTTACCATTCAACTCAGGAGCAACATTCAAATCAGGAGCAACGTTCATACATTCCTTTGTCATGTAGATAGACAAAAATTAAAAACAACCGCAAATGCCTCTGTGTGAAGTCTGAAGCTGTGTTCAAATCTCCAAGATACCCCGCTTCTCCATCAAACTCCAAACAGGACCACGCTCAATATGACAGCGTTCTTTTCCTCCAACGTTGTTTTCCATCGGAGCAACGTTCTTCAATGTGACAACGTTACTGGAGCCAATGCATACGCTTTTCTGGAGAGCTTTAACAACAGAGAGCAGCGTAATACATAACATAAAAGGAAACGTTATATATGAATTTTTCAACAGTGGTATAGAGGCTGTAACATAAACTGAATCAGGCGTACTATGGTATGGTAGACCAATAGTCATAATTACAGCAAACACAACATAAACTCGGCACTCAACGCATTCAAACGGATGGTCAGACAGCATTCAAATGTGACTGATAGACAACGTTCAAAAATTATGAAACGTTTATGGATTCTAAACGTATTGAGATGAACAGGGCGCAGGTCTTATAAATAGAATATGGCAAAATGCAGGTAGTATCAGACAGGCGTACAACACTTAGTCACTGAATTATATGGAGAGCAGAGGAGCAGACAAGGGAGTTACAAGGCACAAGAGCTAAAAAAGGAGTTGGCTATGATACCATGTCAGGCTAGGCAGTAACTACATTAATCAAAACTGATTCGTGTCATCTATTCCATCAGATAGGTCTATTATATACATGAGGGAGAGACTGTTCAGTTCATCTCCCGATGACTGTTCATATTTCTCATTTATTTATTTACATATATTTACCCAATCACAAGGATTAGGTGTCAATAGTTTTTCATCTTCACATCCCCATTAGTTTCTCTGATGGGAAAATCACCCTCGACTCTTTCCCTGTCTCCCCTTTAATTTCTGTTTTCAGCCATTGTGTCAGTTGGTGGAATGATTTCTTCTTCTTCCCCTATAGGCTCTTCAAAAATATCTGGTTTTTCACTTAAAGGGTCCTCTAACTCACATCCACTGTGGAAGAAGGAAGGTTGGCTGTTTGAATTGGTGGGGATATTTGGCAGAAATTTTCCTAAGTTATCCCTATTCCTACGAGGCATGAAAGGACTATTTTTTCTCCTTTTTTTAGTTTTAAAATTCTTGCAGAATTGAAAGAAAACATAACTAAATTGCAACTATTTATTGAATGGAACTAATTGGAGAATGAAAGAGACAAGAAAAGGAAGAAATAAAACATAAATCACATCTACTCAGACACCTCCCCAGCAACGACGCCAAAAAGTGATGAGCGCCAGTATTGCAGCAAGGATGCTACAACTCCTAGGGCTACCGACTTTACTTCATCAACCCGGGGTTTGTACAAACTTGGAGGTGACAGTGTTGTATACACAAATAGATGTAATTGGTATACTCTTTGTCACTGCTAATTTAGGGCTATAAACCACTAGGTTTTCTCAAACCAGCCTTCTATTGACTAGAAGAAGTTTGATTACCAACTTGGAGAGGGGAAATTTACCCTAATTGGGAGAAAAGAAAAGTTGTCTATTGCAAGAAGGAAAGACTAAAAGAAATGCTTACAAACTAACATGAAATCCTCTATTTACTTGCTAACATAATTTTCTTGCAAAATAACCCTACTTTAACACATGTGAGGTTTTAACTAATCTAAGCATGAAATCTGATATAGAGAGTACTAACTATTATGTGCAAGAATAAATATTAAATAACTTTTTTCCCTTTTATCTTTTTGCTTGAAACATGTAAATGTTAATCTTTCTTGGTTCTTTGGCAGGGGAGACAAGTGTGGAGGAAGAGGAGTACAATGGTCCAGATGGCTTGGAGGGAAAGTAGGGGCCTAATCCTGGCTTTAGTGATGATTTTTCTCAATTCGGGCTCAAAACAGGCTACTACAGGTATTCCTAATAGGATGTCTACATGAAGTACTAGTTCACCTACAGGATCCCCTGTTTTATTGCAGGAACAAGCCAAAATCTTAGGGAATGGCCTAGAAGGTGGGATGGAGCTTAGAAAACGTAAATAAGGAGGGATTAAGGCATGGGAGTGGGAGTCACTTACTTAGAACTCAAGCCAAAGCTTTAAGATGGTTGTATTTTCTCAACAGAAATGGCAAGTTTTCCTCATAAGACAAGAATTCGAATTGAGACCTTATTGACTTTTGGCAATCATGGGTGGATATGGCTTGGTTGAGGCTGATGAGATGAGGTCTCCCTGCAATTTAGAAACTCCTGTAACATCACACATCATTCTTGGCATTTATACATAAATTCATAAAAAACAAGAAGGGTTTATTCAAATAGAAGAAACTAGAGTTATCACCATTTACTTGCTAAGTTCATGCATGGAAGTGCTTGAAACCAATATGGAAGTGAGATGAAATCAGTGCAAAACCTATGACATCATAAATACCAATTGAAAATTATCCTATGAAACTAAAAGATAATGACCTAATTAGCAGGAAAACCCTAGATTATGCAAAAAGCAAGAATTCTATATTTTTGGGCTGTATGGGAAGTGTTCCTCAAACCATGATTCATGAAAGGGAGAAATGAGGTGAAAACCACTTGCTGTCATCCTTTTTGGAATCTCTTCTTATCACTACAATGCTACTATCATAACTATCTACAAATGGAAGCAAACTCATTAAATCTACCAATACTTGCAAATTAACAACAACAAAATTAGTTTAGCAACTAACTATGAGTATAACCTAAGCATACATATAGAACAAGAGGAACCTCTGCTGCTAGGGTTGGTCCCTAACCCAAGATCCTCATCCCTCTGAGTTAACTCAGTGTTGGATCAAGGAAATGCTGCTCATATTCATTAAAAAATTAGAAATACATAAGAGTGCTTGGTTACAATCATTCAACTTGAAAACTTCTTATCTATCTTGAACAAGAAAACCCAACCCTAATGAGGCTCTAGGCCTCTTTATTTATACAACTGAAGTTACCAACAACTTCCTTAAATTTAGGGAGGCTTGGCTCCAATCTCGAGATCAACTGGTCTTTAACTGTCACTAGCTTGGCTGCCAATGAACTTCATGACTCGGCTACTTGCAACTCTGAGCTGATGAGATTTGATTGAGGAATATTTGAGTGAGTGAGGAGTTAAGGAGGGAGATCCTATCTCCTAGAATCCCTCTTTCTTGTCTCCATTCGAGTTCCTGCACTTTAATTAGCCAAAATTTTCTCCAAAACCTGCAATCAATGCACATTAGACCACTAGACATGACATCTCATCTTTACTCTCCTCATTAAGAAAAACATAATTAAAACATGTAAAGAATGATGAGAAAAGTTGATTTTAGTAAGCTGGAGGTGCATTAAGGTCCATATAATTTACCCATTAATGAGCCTCATCTCATGCTTGGAGCACTCTAGCATTCACTGGGATTGGAAAATAAGGGAAAGCAATGAAGAAGAGTGCAAGGAAACATGTGGATCAACGACTATAGCTGGATTGATTTGTAGGTATTAAGTTGCATGTATGGTTTCCTTTCTAGTTTTGGCATGCATAGTACATGCATGTGGTTTCTTGGTTATGATCTATCATTGGCATGGAGGAATACTTGGATTGACGATGGTTGTGCCTAGCCTTGTCATTTCCTATATAGCCACGGTGTTGTGGGTTTTTCCATTTGTTTTCTAATTGGTGCTCATGTTCCTTATGGTTGTGCGTTGAGTTATTAGTTCCTAGAGCCTTGATTGGAAAAATGATCTGGAAGCCCCAAAACAAATTGGGTTGAGTTACTAGTCTTGGAAGCCTTGGTTAGACAAATTCTCTATAGCCATTGGTGGGATGAATTGCTATTCCTAGAGCCTTAGTTTGAGAAATTCTCTTGTAAGACCCTCCTCCCACATCCACCTAAGTACCCATGTCAGTCAGGGTAAACATGAGACGATAGGCTACTATGATGAGATTCGACCTCCTAGATAACCTTAAGAAAGTGGAATCGAAAGAACATCACACACAGTCATCTAATGCCATCAACAGAACCCTGAGGAGACAAGTCAACCACTCAAACAACTTGTCCCTGGGTCCCATTATTGTTCTGGACCTCTGAGGCCATAGTCGCTCTCATGCTATGGGCAAGGGAGCGACCATAGGCCTAAATTCGCTCTCATAGGCCAACATGCCAGCGACAGTGGACCAAATTTTCCAATTATGTGCTAGCGACCCTATGATTTAAGCCACGTTTTCAGGCCCAAGCCACTACCCAGAATGGAATGAAAGCTCATAATCAAGTAAAGTATAGGGAAACAATGATGGAAAAGTAAATAGTTGATCAAGACCTTAACCAGACCCCTACTAGCCATGACATGCATTTCAAACATATTGTCAAGATGTAGCCTCCAGGTGTAAACTATTATCACTCAGAAGTCTTCCCTAGAAGTTATCAAAATAAGGAATAATCTGAGGTAACCACAAACCTAATCTTTTAGACGGTTCTAGCCAACCTAAGTGCAGAGAGGGCTCTCTCTTTATAATTTAACTTTGTTTTGGTGGGATATTCGGCTAGTTCTTAGTGCTCATGGGGTTTTGATTTTGATTGGGTGGTGGAATTCTGGGAACAGATGGATAGAACAAGGCTTTCAAACCATTGGGCTATGGAGTCAATTAAAGGGTGGCTTAACTAGATCAGATCAATCACTAAAGGAAGAGTTCACAGGGCAGGCTATCAAAGCAAAAGGAAAATCTACAGGTTCAAATGGGTGAGGTAGTCCTAACCAGGGTGAAAGGGCAATGAAGAATCCTTAAACCGGGATCAAGATGAAGAGCAGAAGGAGATCAGTAGCAAAGGGCAACTAAGAATCCTTTACTATGGACCTAGGGAGGAAACTACGAAAGTACGGGAGCAATTAAGAATCCCCGGACCAAGATAGTTTAGCAGAAAACATAGAGAATGTAAACAATCAAGACAGAGAGCATTGAAGCTAATTCTCAAATATCATTCCTAGTTTACCATATATATTTCATAGAGACACATGTGAATATTTATAAACATGAAGAGAAAATAGTAATAAACATGAGAGATAATACTTATTTGATTTCCATTGTGCACAAGAATCTTGTGAAATGTCTTTAACCTTATTCCATGATCTAGCAAGCTAATCCAATTTAGATTACAATAGCTCCTTAACTTGATAAGAAATGTCTACAGAAATGTCTTTGAATCCACACCTAATTACTTCGAAATATGAAGTATTTATACAAATAATATTACAAAATATCTCATAACAGTTTGAGAATTATTCTAGGAAATTAAAAATATCTTCAAGCATGAGGATAGAGATAGATGGAAAATTGCTTTCTTGTTGTCCCTTTTATTAAGATTGTGCTGGCTGTTGTAGTTCGAATTTGGCTCTTTCAGTTGACTGATATCTATGTGCTGGAATCACTTTATGTCTTCAACCTACTGATACTCTTTACCTGCTACACTTTGACTATTCTTTACTGTGTCATGTTACCTTCACTATATATTTTAGGTTTTTACTATCTATTTCAACAATAAATCATTTAATTTCATGTTTCCTCTACTTGTCTTTTAACTGTATGTTTTATTTTGCATCTCTGTTTGAATAGATTTGATAACAATCTTGGAGTAAACAGGTCTTATGACTAGTATTAAGACTGTTTATCCAAGGTTGCGATCTCTTGATCACCCATAAAGTAAAACAACTATTAGGAAAACATTGAGTTGACAGGGAGGGTCATTAATGGCTTTATCAAGCTTTATAGGTTTATGGAGTGAGTCCAAAGTGTTTTCGGGAGGTAAACCATGCTTGAATTGGTTAGCAGAGGCTTCCGGTGGTGCAGAAGGGTTACACAGGGTTTTATTGCACAAACAGGTGAAAACGAGCAAAACTGGGGTTTTCGTGTTTAAACAGGTAAAGGTTTGATTTTTTTGATTTTTGGCACAAAGTGAACAGTGGACGGTTTTGCCATTTAGCGAGAGGGTGGTAAGCGGTTTATTTGCATCGCTTTTGTGGGCTTGGTGGTATTGGGGGGAGGCCGCCCAATTCCATTCATCGAGTGCCACGTTGCCTCGGGGGCCCGATGGAAAACAACCCATTTTGGGCAGGTATCGTTCGGATTTCAGGCCCTTCCAAAATCAACATGGGACATCGGATGCGGATGGGAGAGATTGTGTGGTGGTCCGGCGCGGGAGTTGCACGGAAGGTAATGGGGGGGACCGAGCAGGCATTTAAATGCGGCAGTTTCAATTTAATGGGGATTAAGGCAGGGATTAAGGTATCGGGTGGGATATGATTGGTGGATGGTTTGACTTTAATTAATCGCAGATCAATTAATTATGTCATTTGTCGAGGTTCGGATAATATAAAGTTTATATTTCAAACTTCGGGGTAGGGATATTAATATTAAAGGGATTTAATAAAACATATGAGAAAAAGGGATTTTTTTCGGGAATTAGTAAATATAAATAAAATCAGAAGTTAATATGAAAAAGGCGGAAAATGGAATGCGCTAAGCATAATGTGCTTTTGTAATTCATTTTATTTTTACATAGAAACATTATAACTTAGGCCAAGTGTATTTTTGTGGGTTTTCATAAAAAGGGTGTATTCATGGGGGTGATTGATTTTCCTTAGGAAAAATAAAGTTTTAACCTTAGGAAAAGGGATTTATTAGGGAAAATGGATGAATTGAAGGGGGGAATGAATGTTTATGAGGGAGTTTTAGTACTTATTGCCTAGAAGTCATTGAGTTGAGGGTCTGGTCCCTCCAAAAGCTAGAGAAATGCTCTGAGCCTCTTTGACTCGGGGTTTTTAAGTACTTTAAATTTTATTGTGGGAAATTAGTTAAGTGAAAGGTGAAATGAATGAGGGAGATTAATTAATTGGCTTTGATATCCATTTGCATTCTTGAGTGCCCATTCACCTTTGGAACTTTCATGATGAAAAAGATGATACACATGCTTTTATCTGATCACTCATCAAAATTCTGCAACCATTCTTCTACTTACCCACCTACTCATCCTACCATTTTTTCTTCTCTTTATTAGGGTGCACTTAAGTTGGCAAACCCTTATCAAAACATTTTTATTTTCTTTTACAATAATAATCTATCTAAGTCTAACCTTATTACATCCAAGGGCTCAGATTAAACAGTTACGCTCCTTTTATTTACTCTATCTAATCTAACTATCTGCCAAGATTAAATGGTTTGGTCAGATTTTATTCTCTATCTCTAAGCATAAAATAAAAAACATGAAATAGCCAAGTTTAGACATTTTGACTATTCATGGACTATGGCAAAGAAAACAAGCCGCACACAATCTTTTATTCTACATCAAAAGTAAATAGTAGTGGCATTTTGACTTGCACACTTTCATGGTATTTTTTCTTGGGGTTCATTTTTCTTCATCATTTTTTGCCTTTTTACTGTTTTTGTCCTTTGATTTTTCTTTTAGGACATACCCTCTTTACATTTTTAAATTTTTATTTTTATTTTTTTGAATATGGAAAACATTTGCAGAAAGCAAAGGTATGTACATATTACAGATTTGATCTCAGCCATTCAAAAATTATGAATCCTATTGGTATAGGAACTTAACATAAACAACATAATTAAGTATAAGGATCTTATACTTATCTGAGAATCACTATGAACCATTGTTTCCTCATTCCATTTTCTACCTTATCACTTATTAGGTCATAGATACCATATCCATTCAAATACAAGTAAAAACATGCTAAGAGCCATACATAGTTGTTGTCACAAAATGTACATATAACCAACATAATAGGAATATAAATACCATAAACATATCAGCCATCAAAATCCATATACATGTGAGTACATTTGCACATAGAAATCAAGGGAATGAACTTCTCATTAACCAATGCAATCAACCAACTGGAGATGGGACTACCACGTTCCTCCCAACCCTAGAGTGGCTGAGCCAAATCTCTCTTCAACGATTCACCCCCATGCCATATTCCAAGCATGAGTGTGGGACTCAAACCAAGAGAACTCAACCAGGGCATATTGAGGATAAACTACCTCACCCTCATCAATAGAAACTAGGATTTACCATAATCCATCCCGGATCACTGGGCCAACACAATGAACACATCATAACCGAATTTACCACGATCTCCACTCCATCACTAGACCAAACAAGCATTGATGCCACTAGATTTCTCCACCTACACTGTGAGGAAATTTCCTGCCTCCTAGTCTCTCAGGCTTTACCGCAATCCAAACCTAGATCATTAGGCCCTAAATCGAGACTCACTCTCCAGGCTTTACCACATATTCCAAACTTGCCATTACTAGGCTCAATGGAGAGCAAACCACCTCTAGGATTTATCGTATATCCTCTGATTCACCAACAAGGATTCCTAGGCCATCTGAGGAAACACAATCTTGGCTTTACCTCAACCCTCAGTCTAGCTTAAGGGTCACTAGGCCAATGGCTTTATCGTGATCCATAGTCTAGTTCAGGGACCACTAGGATGTGTGCTCTATCATTCAAAGATCCACCCCACTCAGCTTCAAATCCATCTGACAAACTAGCTCAAACAAAACATGAGAACCCCATCACACCATGGCTATTTGGAAATGGCAAGGCTAGGCTAAAAACATTGTCACACTTGGAAAAACCTATGCCATGATAGAAAAAAACACATGAAATCCCATGCATGCCAAATATAGCAAGGAAAATAAACATGCAAGTCAATACCGATAATGAAGCCTATTGTAGCTGCTTGATCCAACCTTTCCCTGCTTGATCTTTGCTTCCTCTTGCCTTCTTTTCCTTTCTTGCCCCAATTCCAAAGTGTTCCAAGAAAAATATAAGTAACTAAGAGTATGAGAGAGAGAGAGAATAATGAGAGTGCTCCAAAACTGAACTAACAAAAGGTTACCAACTGATCCTCATAAGCCCTTTTATGAATGAGGCCTCTATTTTCTTCATTTTCCATTATTTTCCTCCATTTTCCTCCTCACATGCAACATGTTACTTTTCGCCTCTTTTATCTCCTAATTTCCATTATTTTCTCAAATAATTGTGCCAAAATGCGATTTTTCCTTTCCAAAGACTTAGCTATTTCCTTTGGCAATTTCCTTAGCTATAAACAACCAAATGAACACACACAAGGATTTCTTGCCCAACATTTAGCTTGGAAGTGTTCAATCACACATATACCTCAACAACCCACTGAAAGAAGACATATTGCTCATGGAGCTCTATAACACAACTCGATGCAGTATTTACAATGAAATATCTGCTCAAGAGAAAAACATCATGACAACATGACAACGTACCACATAGTGGAGCTTTATAACACAACTCATTACCGTATTTACAATGATCATTCTACTGGGTGCCAACTCATATAGTTCATCACATCATGATAACATAACCACATGATATCATAATAACATGACACCCATACCACATAGTGGAGATTTCTAACATAGCTCGTTACTGTATTTACATCCATACACAGGTGTACATATAGCAACATCACAAAAAATATAGATACCAAAACATATGCCAAATCATATACCAAATCATATATCAAAACATTACTAAACACCATGTCTAAGAATATATCAAAACATCATATAACATATATCAAACCATCATAAAGCATGTATCAACCACCATAAAGCAAATACCAAATCATCATAAATAATATACCAAACCAACATAAAGAAAATACCAAACCACCATAAGAAAATACCAAACCACCATAAGAAGATACCAAACAACCATATCAAGTTGCTTTGCCTCAACCTACAAACAAGGAAGGATACATGGCCCGCATCTGATCTACCATCTCCCATGTAGCTTCACCGGGCCCAAAGGGCTTCCATTGCACTTTAACTTGCTCAATTTCTTGGTTCTGGAGCATGAGCACCTTTTTCTGCAATAGACACTAAGGCTCCAGCTGGAATTCTCCATCTGGTTCCACCTATAATATAGATTAGTCAATCACATGATCAACATCCTTAACATACTTCTTAAGCAAAGATATATGGAAAACATCATGGAATTTCACTGTTGGAGGCAATGCAATTCGATAGGCTACTGGCCCAATCCTCTCAATGATACTGAAAGGTCCAAAAAACCATTGTGTCATCTTGGCACATGAGCCAATACGCAAGGAGATCTTCTTTGATTTGATGCGCAAGTACACCTATTCCCCAACCTGGAACTCCTTAAACAACTTGTTACTATCTACATAACTCTTCTGCCTATCCTACGTTGCCTTGAGATTCTTCTTGATCACCTGCATCTCTTGTTCCATGTCTTCCAACATATCTGGTCCAATCAATACTCTGCTAACCGGATCACTCCAACTAATGGGAGTGTTACAACTTCGCCCATACAATGCCTCAAAAGGACTCATCCTCAGTGACTTCTGTTAACCATTGTTGCATGCAAACTCTACCAAAGGGAGATACTCTTCCCACTTCCTCTACTAATGCATCACATACATCCTCAACATGTCCTCCAATATCCTGTTGACCCTCTCTATCCGTCCATCTGTCTACGGATGATAAGTCGTTCCAAAGGCCAACTTTGTGCCCAAACCTACAAATAACTCCTTCCAAAACTTGGAAGTGAACTTCACATCCCTATCTGGCACAATCTTCTTCGGAACACCATGTAGTGTAACCACATCTCTGATGAATACCTATGCCACATCACTAGCTGAGAACGTAGACTTCACCATAATGAAGTGTGCAACCTTTGTTAACCCGTCCATAATGACCATGATGGAATCATGCTACTTCACTGTCCTTGGCAACCCTGTAATGAAATGCATGGAAATAACTTCCCGTTTCCATTCTAGAATCACGATTGGTTGTAGCAGTCCACCTGGGTGTTTACACTCCACTTTCACTTGCTGACAGTTGAAACATATAGCCACAAACTATGCTACATCCCTCTTCAAGTTCAACCAAAAATACTATATCTTCATTGTTTTCAGTGTCTTCTAATAACCTAGGTGACCTGACTATGGTTTCGCATGAAACTCCCTCAATATCACCTTCTTGAGCTCATTACTATCTAGTACATATATCCTGTCTCAAAACTTGACCAATCCATTTGCTTTAAGAGAATAATCCATGCCTTGTGCACATGTACTTGTACCTATACTTGTACCTATATTGCCACGTGTACATGTACCACTACATGTACCTGTATCTGAACCTGCTCCTGTACCATCACCCTAGTGCAACATGTGCACAATCTCCATATACCTGACATCCTATTGTCCTACCTGCAATATCCTATCCTATAAGTCTGTCCCATAGGAGCTCACAACTGCCAAGTGATGTAACTATACCCATCTACTGAGAGCATCTGCCACCCTGTTCTCTTTACCTTTGATGTACCTAATCTCAAAATAAAACTCTCTAATCGTGGTCAACTATCTTACCTTCCTGACATTTAGATTCAACCGGTCAAACAAATATCTCAACCAAATATGATCACTCATAAGCACAAACTGTCTGCCTAGAAGATAGTTCCTCCACATCTTCAGTGCATGTATAATCACTACTAATTCATGATCATGTGTCGAGTAGTTCTTCTGGTGCTCATTTAGTTTCCATGACTCATAACATACTACCTGTCCATCCTACATAAGGACTCCACCAAGCCCTCTCTTGCAAGCATCTATGCATCTCCATGATGGCCCTTATCTTCTCCCGATCTACTACAATTCCCTCCTTGGAGACAACATCTCCCAAGTAGTGCACCTTAGTCTGAAAGAAACTACACTTCTGAGCTTAGCATACAACTGATGCTCTCTCAGCAACCTCAACATTGCTACTAAATTCTTGGCATGCGCTTCCTAATGTTTAGAATATACCAATATATCATCAATGAACATAATGACAAACTTATACAAATATGGATGCAACACACTATTCATCCAACACATGAATGTAGCTGGAGCATTAGTTAAGCTAAATGGAACAACAACAAACTCATAATTCCCATACCTGGTCTTGAACACAGTCTTGTAAATGTCCTCCTCATTGATGCATACCTGATGGTATCTAGATCTCAAGTCAATCTTCGAGAACACTGTTTCTCCCTTCAGTTGATCGATCAAGTCATCAATCCTTGACAAAGGATATATGTTCTTAATAGTCACTTTGTTCAACTACTTGTAGTTAATGCATAATCTAAGAGTACCATCTTTCTTCCTCATAAACAAGACTGGTGCACCCCAAGGTGATACACTTGGCCTAATGTATCCCTTGTCCAACATTTCCTTCAACTGCAACTTTAACTCAACCAACTTAGGTGTGCTCATCCTGTAAGGTGCTTTCGATGCTGGAGTTGCCCTTGACACTAACTCAATCGAAAATTCTACCTCCCTATGAGGTGGAAACTCTGTAATGTCCTCAGGAAATACATCCTGAAACCGTTGCAACATTTGGCATCTAATTAACACATTTAGATCCTCAACCTCCTTACCCTTATCACTAGAAATGTGTACTGCAAATAGCTTGCACCCCTTCCTGCGGCTATGCTTTGCTTGCATAGATGTCACCATCCTAACTGATGTGGCTTTATTCTTACCCTGCAATACTCTTGGTTCCCCATTGTCATCAACAGACTCAATAGGTTTATCATAACACTCTACCTTGGTTCTATGAAGGTACAACCAATCCATGCCCAACATATTGTATGAACCCAACGTTAATACATTCAAATGTGTTACGGTAGGCATACCATTCAAGTCAAATGCACAAGCTCTTACCCAATGATGAACTCGTTTCTTTGTACCTATAGCCAACTATACTAACCAAGAATATGCATGCAAGTCCTTATTCAAACTACACTTATCCACCAAATCAGGACTAACATAGCTATAATTAGATCCAGGGTCAATCAAAATAGAAATAAATTGATCACAAAGCTTACCGTCCATCTAAATGGTAGAACCCTGGTGTTCTACTTGCCTATTGTCCACTGCTGCATAGATACATGGAATACTCTGACCAAGATCCCCAACAATATGGGCATCCTCTGCATTGTATATCTGAGGCCTTGTCTTTTTAAGCTGCCATTTACCTTTACCTTTGTCCTTTCCTTTCCATTCATTCTGAGATTCATTCTTACGCTTTGATTGTTCATATCAATGCTCGAGTTTCCCAATAACTTCCTCAAGTGACCAAGGCTCATCATACTCAATCCAGTCTCTAAATGCCAATGGAAAACCACTCATAAAGCATTGAACTTTATCCTTATTATTAGTAAGATACATTGCATACCTCAATAGCTCCAAAAATTTAGTCGTGTACTCTTAATTTGTCGTTGATCCCTTATTGTCATAGTACCTTTATAATAAGTACTTCTTCTTGAAAAGTATCTTGAACTCCCACCAACTCAAGTCATCTGTCTTGATGTCTCTAACTCGCTTAACATATTCCCACCATATGTCTGCTTTACCTTTAAAACTGAAGATAGTTATTCTAGCCTTCATGTTATCTATGTACTCATGCAACTCAAAGAATTTGTTCATTCTAAGTATCCAAGCCTCTGCATCGTCTGAATTCTTCATAACCCTGTCAAAAGTAGGTGGATTTCTTTCTTGAATTCATCCAACAAGTATCCCCTACCATTACTCCTATAAGGATGATAGTGATGATGATCATGATGTCTATTAGAACCAGAACTAGAATAATACTTGTGTTCACCACCCCTCCTATCCGGAGTGTCCAACAACCTACCATCTCTCAATGTATCAAATCTATCCGACCTGTTTCTACTAAGAGATCTACATTTATATGCCCCATTAGTTTTATCAGTTGCAAGTCCAACAAACTCTGAAGAAGTATAACATTCACCTCTGCTTGCTTCTCTTGTGCCTGTATGATCTGGTCATTATCCGCCTTACAACTCCTTATCTCCTCCTTCAAAATTCTCAATGTAATTGCCAAATTTAAAGAGTTCCCAACACAATACTTCTCTTTGGATTTGTAGGGAGAGACTCTGTAGTCAACCATATTGCTAGCCATTTGATATTTCTTCCTGCAAGGCATAATATGTCAGATAAACCAATGTACCTTAGTATATCTTGGGGATGATACCTTGTCTGCAAGATCACCAAATCAGCATATGTATAACATAATCACAACAACATATCGACATACACAAGTAGATATATCAACACATAAACATCACTCTAACTAGGATCCAGTCATCAATGCAAGGCCATATCAAAATGCATGCTATGACCTCATGGATGACAAAAACCATTACTCCATTGTACACATTGCCACATGCAACCAAGAACATGCATAAGCAATGCCTAACCAACTACACATACACATAAATGAATGTAGTTGAGCATAATCAATCAATCCTTGTAATCAGACTACAAGACAGATACATGTAATCAAAATACTCAAGGATGTAACCTAACATACAAGGATGTAAGTAGGAAACATAAAATAAACATGCAGGTGACATATAATCCATATGAAACCCGTCATGTACTGATGACAAATACATTCCTAAAGATCAACATCAAATTCCCCATGATAACCATACTACAGCCCTAATCCATCATCAAGAAAATGCAACAAGTATATGTTGAAAATAGCAACAAGAAATGCTAAAAATAGAAGTTCTAAAAATAGCACTGCTATAAATAACAGTTTTGGTACCAATGTTGAACATAGAAACAAGAAATGAAAAATGGAAGTGCTAAAAATAGCATTTCGGGATAGATTCCAACTTTAGTTAGTCCCTAAACTAAAATTGAGAAGTAAAATTCGAATTTGATCTTAGCAGCTATTTGTAAAATAATTAATTAATTCATCTTGAGTTAATTAGTTGTAGGAAATCAAACATGAAGTCTATGTGAAGACATGCAACACTTTATCCATTGATTGAGGAAGTTATCCCTTGACTAAAGGAGATCAGGATGAGTTGTAATTAGTTAGCTCAGTTAACTGAGTTAAGTCCAGGTAGATTAGTTCTAACAGTTTGTAGAATTAATTGTGAGTTCAGTTAGTTAATGCATGCATGCATGTAACTGCTACTCTCCAGATAACTGAATATTCTTTCATAAATAACTCATGCATGTCAGTTCAATCAGAGACCCAGTTGAGATCAGAGGAAGGGACATTGTACTATTAGTTGGAGGAATTTTCCTATATAGGAAACTCATCCATGCAAAAGGAATTATCTCCTTCAGGATTGCGCAGTTACTACTGAGCCAAGTGAGCAGTGTGAGGTGGGAATTCACACAAGTGGAAGCACTAGACCCCAGGAAAAACTGTGCAAGGAAATAGGAGGCTTGGAGGGCAGAGGAGAATTTTTGTGAGAAGTCTTTGACTGTCTATGAGGAGTAGAGGGATTGTACTAAGAGCAGGATAGCTTGTGAGCTAATGCTTTGTGTAATTCAAACTATTTTCCACTTGTATGATAATACAAAGATCGGGGTTTTAGGCTAAGGCTTTCTCCAAAGTATTCTTCTATGTTCATGTGTGATTGCTTTCTCATCTCAGTTATATGTGTTCTATTTGATCTTGCTCATATTCGATTAAGCTTCCGCAAATTTTGTTGTAGAAGAAGATCTTGTATTTTGCTTTAGTATATTGCATAATCTGTTGATATATAGTGGGAAATTTCTACATGGTATCAGAGCAAAGGTGATCAAAGGAGAGAACTATATACAAGAAGGGAGAAGTTCGAATTTTGAAGTTCCAGAATATAGAAATCGAGTTCTTATCACATCTCAATTTCACCAATGGTGTTCAATGGTTTAAGACTCGAGTATGCCCTTGATGGCAGCTCGAATTATATAGCCTGGAAGGATCGCATGGAAGCAGTATTAGAGGATAATGGTCTAAAGGACTTCATTGATCAAGAAGTCCCCGAGCCGGCAGCGGCTAATGCTACAGAATTGGCAGAATGGAAGAAATGCGTGGCTAGATTAAGGAGAATCCTTCTGGAGGGAGTTTAAGACCACATAGTCTCGAGTATCCATGGGAAGGAGACACCATTTTTGATGTGGAAAACATTGAAAGATATATATTAGAATAACAACAATCAAAGGAAGCTAGCGCTGAAAGACAAGCTTCGGAAAATCAAGTGTGAAAAGAGGAATACGATCTCTACGTATTTGAACAAGCTCACCACTTGCAGGGATGAGCTTGGAAGCGTAGGGATCATGATAGCCGATGATGACATGGTGAGTCTTGCACTCCTCGGTCTTCCTAAGAGCTGGCATAGCTACCAAAACTCAGTAAATGGAAGAGAAAAACTGCCAGATTGGGAACGACTTTGGTCGGATCTGATGCAGGAGGGGATAAGAAGAATCACCAGAGATGGATCCTCATCAAAGCAAGATGATGAGGAAAATATAGCCTTAGCGAGTAAGGCGAGGAAGGGGAAGGGAAGGCATCCCATTCCAAATCCTATTCTTCCAATGGTGGGAAGAAGTTTGACAAATCGAAAGTGCGATGCTTTCATTGTCATGAAGTGGGCCATTATGCTACAAATTGTCCACTGAAGAAATCCAAGATGGGATCCAAGGAAGGATCTGAAGGTGAGGCATTGGCCTCACAGTTTGAGTTGGATTTCACCCTCTTCACATGCATGGTTTCATCCATGGTGGGATATGGTTGGTTTCTTGACAGTGGAGCTTCATTTCACATGACCGACGATAAGAGTTTGTTCAATACCTTGGAAGAGAAATATCTCCAAATACTCATAGCGATGGTTAATGATGAAAAGCATAGTGTCTCAGGTGTAGGCATGGTTGCTTTTAAGAGGGAGCATGGAGCTCGCATTACCTTGACCGATGTCAAGTATGTACCAGGACTGAGGAAAAATTTGGTGTCATTCGCAATGCGGAAGACAAAGGCTATGATGTAGTCTTCAGTAAGGGAAAGGTTTTCCTTCGACACATCACCACGAGACAGGTGAAGCAGATTGGTTCACGAGTCAAGAACCTGTATGCTCTTGAGGTTCAAGATGCATGCAAAGCCTTGAGGAGCAAGGAAATTATTAGAGACTTGGTGGTTGAGAGGGAGAGTACATTACCTCTCAACATGTAGCCACAGGAGAAGTCTCAGACGATTGTGGAAGAGCCATGATTGGTGAAGCAGGTTCAGAAGGTTGTGGAGCAGCCACAACCGAGGAAGCCGAGAGGAGACAAAGTGGAGGCATCCACTCATGCAGAGACCCCTAGTAGGGGGAAATTTCGAGCCAAGTGGGCTGAGGGATCACATGCAGCCATACCTCCAGGTGAGAGGTGGGGCGATGTGAAGTGATAGTCCCAAGAAGGCTGAAATAGGGGCATGATCCTTGAGGTACCCAGCCTCTTGGATTATACCTTGTTGCGGGAGCCCCGACAAGGAGTAGTAGGACTGGCTGAGTGGATAGAGATAGATGCAGATGGAGCGATAGAGAGAGCTACAGTGCAGGAATCCTAAGACAGTGCAGAGCTAGCAGGCTACAACAATGCGAGAGGCATAGGAGTGTTGCACCAGTGCAGGATGGCACAAAGAGGTTTGCAACGGTGTGAGATGCATGGAGTGTTACAGCAGCTCAAAGGTTAGAGAGGGAGCACTTGTCAGAGACAAACAGAGCTTCAGCATCAGAGGATGTTTCTAGTCCAACAGGAAGGTCAGTTGGGAGTTTTTTTTGTTTCTAGAGTTGCTCGAGTAACAACACTTGGAAGAAGTGTTGGATGCAGAACATTCCAAAGGTTTAGGATCAGGTTCGAGTTGAATTCCTTTCTTGTTGAGAGGGAGTGTTGAAAATAGCAACAAGAAATGCTAAAAATAGAAGTGCTAAAAATAGCACTGCTATAAATAGCAATTCGAGTACCAGTGTTGAACATAGCAACAAGGAATGAAAAATGGAAGTTCTAAAAATAGCATTGCGATAAATAGCATTTCGAGATATATTCCAATTTTAGTTAGTCCCTGAACTAAAATTGAGAAGTAAAATTCAAATTTGATCTTAGCAGTTATTTGTAAAATAATTAATTAATTCAACTTGAGTTAATTAGTTGTAGGAAATCAAACATGAAGTCTATGTGAAGACATGCAACAGTTTCTCCATTGATTGAGGAAGTTATCCCTTGATTAAAGGAGATCAGGATGAGTTGTACTTTGATTTGTTATTAGTTAGCTCAGTTAACTGAGTTAAGTCCAGTTAGATTAATTCTAATAGTTTGTAGAATTAATTGTGAGTTCAGTTAGTTAATGCATGCATGCATGTAACTGCTTCTCTCCAGATAACTGAATATTCTCTCATAAATAACTCATGCATGTCAATTCAGTTAGAGACCCAATTGAGATCAAAGGAAGGGACAATGTGTTATCAGTTGGAGGAATTTTCCTATATAGGAAACTCATCCATGCAGAAGGAATTATCTCCTTCAGGATTGCGTAGTTACTACTGAGCCAAGTGAGCGGTGTGAGGTGAGAATTCACACAGTTGGAAGCACTGGACCCCAAGAAAAGCTGTGCAAGGAAATAGGAGGCTTGGAAGGCAGAGGAGAAGGTTTGTGAGAAGCCTTTGACTGTCTATGAGAAGTAGAGGGATTGTACTGAGAGCAGGATAGATTGTGAGCTAATGCTTTGTGTAACCCGGACTATTTTCCACTTGTATGATAATACAAAGATCGAGGTTTTAGGCTGAGGCTTTCCCCAGAGTATTCTTTTGTGTTCATGTGTGATTGATTTCTCATTCTCAGTTTTATGTGTTCTATTTGATCTTGCTCATATTCGATTAAGCCTCCACAAAGTTTGTTGTAGAAGTAGATCTTGTATTTTGCTTTAGTATATTGCATAATCTGTTGATGTACAGTGGGAAATTCTACAGTATATAAGTGTAAGAGACACATATGCAACTGACATGCATGCATGACCAACACATTCAACACATCCAGCCTGAGAGTTGAACCATGCTCTGATACCACTCTGTGGTATCAAGAATGACCCAAAGAGAGCACAACCTCGCTCTGATACCACTTTGTAACACCCTCCTCCCACATCCACCCAACTAACCATACCAGTTGAGGTAAACATGAGACGATAGGCTACTATGATAAGATTCGACCTCCTAGATGTCATGAAACCATCTAACAAAAAGATAGGAAAGATAGATCAATGACTTAAAAATCAGCCTCTTTGAGGGGACAACCTCCTTTACATTACACAAATGAACAATTCTTGGATGATACAAATGAGAAGACCTCATTTCTATATATAGGAGTCTAAGGGGTCATAATATAATTAGATCCGACATAAAAATAATAATGTAATGGCACAACAATAACAATAGTGGGCTTCTATTGGGCACAATAATAACAATGTGGGGACTACATGGGAACAACAATATAATAAGGGGGTTGCACTAATAACAATAGGGGGTTACACTAGTAGTATAGGGACCTAACATGCCCCTCTCCTTCCAAAAGTGTTGTCCTCAATTCTTGAGTAGTTCTGGATTCTTCTGTATAAAATTCTCGTCATCCCATGTGAAATCTTTAGCAGGAAAGTTATTCCACTTGATGAGGTACTCTGAAATTGATCGATTTCGTAGTTGTTAGGTTCTTTTTTCTGTGACTGCTCGAGGTTCCAATATGATTTTTCCTTCCTCATAAAGTTCCAGCAATGTTGTTTCAACTAGGATCTTCTCTCCTATAACCTTCTTTAAGCATGAAACATGGACAACTAGGTGCACTCGAGAAGATGCAGGAAGCTCCAATTTGTATGCCATAGTGCCAATATTTTGTTTGAAAATGGAATTCATCAAACCTTGAAATATAGAAGGTGCATTGGTAAGGCCAAAAGGCAAGACCAAAAATTAATAATGACCCTCATGAGTTGTAAATGTCGTTTTTGGAATGCCTTCAGTTTTCATTCTGATTTGATGATAACCTGAATGAAGATCCAACTTGGTGAAGTAAATTTCTCCATGTAATTCATCCAATAATTCATCAATGACAGGAATGTGAAATTTATCTTTAATAGTAAGCTTGTTGATCTCCCTATAATCCTGACAAATGCACCATGATCCATCCTTCCTGTGTACCAATACCACTAGAGCAGAGAAATAACCTTGACTAGGTTGAACTATACCAACCTCTAGCAATTATACCAACCTCTAACATTTCTGCAACCATACATTCAATTTCACTCTTTTGGGAATATGGATATCTGTAAGGCCTGATGTTTGGGGGAACACTTCCTACAATCAAATGAATAGCATGATCATGATCACGAATATGTGGGAGGCCTTTGGGAGTCTCAAATACCTTGGACTGATTGTCCAAAACGTTTTGGAGATCTGAAGAAATACATGATTTCGATGTGGGAACCTCTAGTGAACATAATTATGCAATTACACCTCATTTTCTTTCTTTAGAAGCTTTGTCATGATGTTATAGATGATTATCTTTCTTATTTTCCCTTTGATACTCATTGATTCTGTTAGCCTCCTATTGCAACAGGTGTTCATTTTTCATGATGGACATTTTTACATGCCAAATATGTCATACTTTGCAAGCTGCAGTGTTCCATATTTCCACAAGATGCCATGAAATGTGCTAGTCCAAATGCTACTGTTGTATTCCATTTTTGATGAGTTGTTCCATTTTTGAAGATTTCTTTCAGTTAAGGGAAGGCCAAACAGTTTAATCTTGGCCTCCCTAGGTTTCAATTTCCTGTTTTAGAATATAGAGAATGATATCGATCCAAGCAGTTTAATCTTGGCAGATTTTTAGATAGGTAGAGAATCAAAGGAGCCCAACTGCTTAACCTGGGCCCTTGGCAGAAATAAGTGTAGACTTAGATAGGAGAATAGAAAAAAGGAAAAATTGTAAAGCTGGGTCTGCAAGTCTAGGTGCACCCAAACCAAAAAGAAGAAAAAAATGTTAGGAAAAGTAGACTGGGTAGGTAGTTTTTGAGGTTGCAGAATGATGATTCATGATCAATTATGTGCTTTAAAGTGATATACCTTTTCAGATCACAGTCATGATGCAGTTTTTCACCTGGAGGAACTCAAGCCGGACATTACTAACTCCCCTTCTTCTTTCCCCGAATCACTTACTAACTCCCCTAAAGAGGTCAAGATCTGCTTGATTCCTCTTAGTTTCATCATGTTCCATAACATTGCCCTTGGTGAAGATCTGCTTCACTCAAGTATTTTCATTCTTCTTATACAAAGTTCTATTCCCCAAAATGGCCTAAGGCCCCCTACCTTGGCGCTTTCTGGTCACCTCCATATTAATTACTAACTATATTATTTAACTCCCTACATCATTTCCCCTTCCCTTACTAAAAGCACTATATAACTCCCCTATATATATATATTCCCATCCCTTGGCATTATAGCCATATTTATCAAAGTCTTGGAAATACTGAGTTCATCCGGAACCCAGCATTAGCCTTCTGTGTCCTAGGATTAGCCTAACATTTGGTTAGGCTAATAACCTTCCTCATTCACCCCTTTACCCCTCAAAACCTTCTATCTTTCCCCTCCGTAATCATTTCTCAAAAATTAATGTTTAAAAGTTTTATTAAACATTATTTGAAGCATTTACCCCACCCGAGCCTTATATAAAAACCCCAAAACCCACTTTCCTAAGTTCAAACCCCCGCCGCATCGCATTTTTCATTAAATATTTGGGCGGGCCCCATCCCTTACCCCTCCGCCATCTAACCGTCTCGTCAGCCCTCCGATCTGCCCCCTCCCCATCCGACGGCTCTCGCCGATTTCGGAGCGCCCCCTGCGTCCGGACGTTAGCCTCCGATATTGCAGCGGTTTTCTCCCCGTACAGGAGGACGCGCGTCCGCTTTCTATTGCGTCGGAGCCGCTCTGACAGAAACCGCCCCCGTACCAAAGGCGGTCTGACGAAAACCATAAACCGCCTGTCCCTCCCCTTGACGACTGCGCCAGGACCTCGCCACATCATCTGCACACGTCGTCCTCCTGCCGAGTCACCCTTGCCACGTCACTGCCACCATGTCCCTACCACGTCATCCACCGTACATGCTGACATCATCTCGCTGACGTCATCATGCTGACATCATCCATCGTACCAGGTCCTGCCTGCTTACGTCATGCTGACGTCATCATCAGTTTTTGGAGCGAAAGGCGAAAATCATGCTTAGGAAGCCCGGATTCAGTTTCTGAGGTAGTTTTTCATGCGCTACGGGAAATGAGCCGAAATGGAAAGCCACTCATTGCGTAGCCCCCAGCAAGCCCGAAAGGTGCCAAATGACCCGTTTTCTTCGTGAAGCATGCAGAAAGGATCAGAAGATAGTTCTAAAAGAAACAGAGGGCTGAACAACGGCCATTAATTTGTGACTTGACCAATAGCGAAGAAGAGACGCAACCCAATTCATTTGTCAACGAGTATCAGAGGAGAGATGAAGCAACAAAGTGTACCATTTAAATTGTTTAATGGAAACCTTCAGTTCCCAAAGCAGGTTACATTGAATGGCAGCCAACAAAGTCAAATCAAGTTGTGCAAACCCATCCCAGCTCTCAAATCACAGTTAAAGCATTTAAAGCCACCGAACTACAATGGAGCAGAAGCCCATGCACAGTTATTACAGAAGCACTGCACCAAGCCACCGAGGACTACACATTTACTCAGTTTTGATATGGCTGCCCTCAGCGCAGCTCAAGATATTTTCTTGCATTTATTTCTGGATAGGATTAGGTTAAAGTAATCATGTTTGTCAGACCTGTTTAGGTCAAACTGTGAATAAACAAATTAGGAGAGTCTTTCCTATATATACCACCCTCTATATTGTTTCAAGGGTTGGTCGATTGATAACTTTTCACTAGAGACTCACACTGTATGTCTGATACTTTCTTTAATCAAAGATTGCGGAAGAGATTGGAGGAACGACTGTCTGATGTGTCGTTAATGGTCTCTAGAGACTGAATGATGGAATTCTTGTGCTGCAACATGATTCAATAAGTGCTCTTACCTCTATTTTCATTATTCCACCATATAAATAGCAAAAGGAAAGATTAGCTTAGAACTTGTTTAACTGCACTCTATGCTCAATTTCTGCTATTTCTTTAAGTTTTCATCTGAACTGAATTCGACATGAATATGAATTCCCCCTGGCTCATATTTACCCTAATTCACATGTGTTTGACAGTTATCTAGGGATTCTTTACTGCCCCTAAATAGAGCTCATTCATCCCTCTCTGTTAAGCTGATTGAGAGATTCTTAATTGCCTCTCCTTACTTAGCATTCTTTCCATCCTTTAAACCTGAAACATTGTTCCATGTGCAGCTACCTTGCTCCTTATTCCTCTTGTGACCAAGAAAACGCACCAGCAGTTTTACTCCTTGACTCCACGCCCAATGGTTTGAAATTTTCACACTACACCTGCCTCTTTATCTGAAAAACATCAATCTTCCCACCAAAACACAAACAAAACACAAACAAAAACCCATGAACTCAATAGCTAGCCTAAAATCATCATCAACAAAGCTAAAATCAGAAAGAGATAGCCCTCTCTGACTGCAGGTGGGCTAGAACCTGCAGTCCAAAGTTGGTTTGTGGTTACCTCGGTCGTATCCTTTCAGGAGCTTAAGGAAAACCTGAGTGATAACATAATGGCCACTCCACTAGGGAACATCCTCAGATAAGTTCATAAGTCGAGTTGGAAAGCTCCACTAGGGATTCCTCAGTTAAATTCACGAAACAGGTTGAAAGAATCCACTCGGAAATCAATTTTCTAATTGCTGTACATTCCTTAAAACTCCAGATGAAGCCTGAATGTCAGCCAGATAGCCTTTGAAACTGTCTCTGCTTTACATTGACAGAAGTAGATAAAAGCTGCTTCAGTCAATCTTCATGCTAGTTTTAAGCTATACACGGCTATTCCAAAATCTGATCAGTCCCTTGCTGATTATAAAAATATTCCCATAAAAATACCCAAAAAAACAAATTCTGAAGCTGGCTCCCAAGAAGAATCCACGATATACAAGGTCAAATACAGATCTAGACCCGCCAACTATTTTTGAAAATCCGAACCTAATCCCAAATATCCTTAGGAAGCAAGAAAAATAGGAAAATTTTGCTGATAACACTCCCGAAGCAATTCATCCAAGCAGTGTCCCAACTCCTGTCAAAGTCTTATTCGGTTCAACTCCTACTTCCCCCCCTTCATCATCCACATCTCAAAGCACTCCTTCCACACCCCCATTCACTGCACATACTACAAATACCACTACTGTTGTTCCAGTTATTTCTGTTATCCCTGTTGTTCCATTTATTCCCGTTGTCCCACTTATCCCCGCGAATATGGCTAATAGATATGCACCCCTGCAATTGCCTGCTAATCCTGGGGCCTTACCTCAGGAGTACCAATCTAAAATTACCTATTTTGATAGTACCGGTCCTTTCATAGCCCTTCAGCATACTAAAAAGATGCAAGACTATTTTGAAAACTACGAGATAGACGATGATTGCGTGAGAATGAGAATTTTTGTTCAAAGTTTAACCGGTGATGTAAGAACTTGGTTTAGATCACTTGCTCCAAATTCCATAACTACTCTGGATGAGCTTTCCTTTACCAACAGATGGGAGAAAAAGAAAGACCCCTTGCACATACTAGCTGAATATGATACAATTAAAAGAGGTCCTCAGGAGACTATTTTGGAATACTGTGCAAGATTCAATAATGTTTATAATGCAATACCACAAAACTTAAGACGCCCACATGACCTTGCCTTTTATAAATTCCCTGATGGATTCGACCCAGACATGGCATACCAATTAAAAGAAAGAGATCCTCAGACCCTTGCAGACATGCAAAATGTTGCTGTTAGCGTAGAGGCCAACTAAATTGCCAAAACAGAGGCAGAGATCATTGACTTGAAAGACAATTTTCTACCTGCTGGCCTAACCCCATTAGAAGACATGTTTGACGCTAATGATGTGCCTAGAAAGCCAAAATTGCAGCCCATAAACACTGATATAGAAGAACACAACATTGGGACAACAGAGAATCCCAAAATTATCAAATTGTCCAAGAATTTACCACCTGTTCAAAAGCCCAAGTACATTGATTTGTTCAAAGAGTTCCAAGATGTATTTGCTTGGAGTTATGAGGATTTGAAATCCTATGACCCCTCGGTGATCCAACACACAATTCCCTTAAAACCAAACCAGAAACCTTTCAAACAAAAGCTTAGATGAATTAACCCTATGCTTCTTCCCCTAATTGAGAAGGAAGTAAAGAGGATGTTTGAAGCAGGCATAATAGCACCTATCAGATTTTCTGAATGGGTGTCCAATCTTGTTCCTATAAGAAAAAAGACAGGCGAAATTAGACTTTGTGTAGATCTGAGAAACTCAAACCAAGTCTCCCTAAAAGACCACTATCCTTTGCCCAAAATGGACCACATCCTACAAAGAGTAGTGGGGTCATCTAGAATCTCTTTGCTGGATGGATTTTCAGGTTTCAACCAAATACTTGTCCACCCGGATGACCAAGACAAGACGGCCTTTACCACACCATGGGGAACATTTAAGTACGTTAAGATGCCATTCGTACTTAAAAATGCTGGTGCAATCTTTCAACGAGCAATGGATATTGCTTTTGCCAAAGAAATACATGACTTCCTAGTTGTCTACCTTGACGACTTGACCCCTTTTTCAAAATCTGATGAAGAGCACCTCAAGCATCTTAGGAAAATATTCATGACATGCAGGAAATTTGGCATTTCCTTGAACCCCAAGAAGTCTCTCTTTGGCCTTGAAGAAGGAAAATTACTTGGCCACATCATATCGAAAGATGGGATTAGAATTGATCCTGAAAGAATCCAAGCCATACTCCAAATCCCGTATCCAAGAAACATAAAAGAGCTGCAAGCATTCCTTGGAAAGATCAATTTCTTAAGAAGATTTATCCCAAATCTGGCTGAATTAATATGACTGTTAAGCAATATGTTAAAAAAGGATGCCAAGGTAAAATGGTCTCTTGAAAACAAACAAGCATTTGAGAGTATAGTTGCTGTCCTTTGGCAAAAGGATGAACAGGGAGCTGAAAAGCCAATTGCATTTTTCAGCCGAGCCTTAAGAGATGCCCCTTTGAAGTACCCAATCATGGAAAAGCAGGCCTATGCACTTGTTAAGGCTATCAAGGATTTCAGAGTACACATTTTGTATTCACATGTAATTGCCTATGTTCCACACGCTGCTGTAAAAGACATATTGACCCAAGAGGGATTAGAAGGCAAAAGAGGCAAGTGGATAGCAAACATCCTTGAGTATGACATAGAAATAAAACCAACCAAGCTAACAAAGGGACAAGGTTTAGCCAAATTGATGTCCGAAACAAACTTTCAGGCCTTAGACATTAACCAGCTGGACAATGAACCGGAGCTGGCGACTCCACAGATCAGTGAAATCTTTTTACAATCCCCATGGTACGCTAATATATGCTTTGTATTTTTAAACCTGTGTGCTCCCCTAGGATTGTCCAGGACCAAGAAAAGATTTTTGAAAATGAAGGCTTTAAAGTTTTGTGTAATAGATGGTGCATTATTTTGGAGAAACCATGAAGGTATATTGCTTAATTGTTTAACCATGAAAGAAACTAACAATGTCATGAAAGAATTCCATGCAGGTGACTGTGGAGGGCATCTATATTGGAAGTCCACTGCTGATAAAATCTTAAGGGCCGGTTTCTATTGGCCCTCTCTTTTTGTAGATGTAAAGAAGTTTTCCATGTCATGTCACAAGTGCCAAATCTTTGAGGGTAAGAGAAAGTTGTTACCTTTGCCCTTGAAACCCATCTCAACCGAAAAACCTTTTCAACAATGGCGTCTTGACTTCATTGGAGAAATCCATCCCTCTTCCTCAGGTCAACACAAATGGATCCTAACAGCCACCGACTATTTCACCAAGTGGGTTGAAGCCATTCCCTGCAAGCAAGCCAATGATGCCACCATTATCCAATTCCTTGAGTGCAATATCCTTTCTAGATTTGGTTGCCCTGAGAAAATCATCACTGACAATGCCGCTGCCTTTAAGTCCAAAAAGATGATCAATTTTTGCCACCAATTTCATATTACCTTGGGCCACTCTACAGCTTATTACCCTCAAGGTAATGGCTTGGCCGAATCATCTAACAAAAGTCTCATCAACATCATAAAGAAAGTGTTAGAAGAGAACAAGAAGAACTGGCACAAAAAGCTGGTAAATGCCCTATGGGCAGACAGACTTTCAAGCAAGAGATCCATTGGGATGAGCCCTTATGAGCTAGTATATGGCATGGAGGCTAGATTTCCTTCATCCTTGGGCATCCCTACTATCAGACTGTTACAGGAAATTCAGGCTGAACCAAATGATATTCAAAGAAGAATTAATCAGACCATTCATCTTCAGCAAACCAGAGAGCAAGTTTATGACAGAGCTCAAATTTTGCAAGAAAAGCTCAAAAAGATGTTTGATAAGAGAGCTAAGGCTGAGGATTTCAGTATTGGTGACAAAGTTCTAAGGTGGGACTCAAGAAGAGAAGACAAGGGCAAACATGCCAAGTTTGATTTTTTATGGAAAGGGCCGCTAGTTATTTCTGCTATTCAGGGAAATAACACTTATTTCCTCAGATCTGTAGAGGATAGTTCTGTTGAAGAAGGCCCTGTCAATGGCCGTATGCTGAAACATTACCATGACCCCTTTTAAGGGACACAATGCAAGCTTTGTATATATCTTTGTACAGTCTTATTTGTATATATCAGCACTCTGTTTTTATTTTGGTATAAGCAGGCCGATTGTTTAAGGATCAACAGTAAAATTTTAGAAGGCACAACCAATGCAAGTATTCCAGTTTTGAGGGCTCTGTCTTTGAACTAGTCTCAACAAAACAGTGAAAGTAGCACCGTCATATCTCAAGAAATTCATGATAAAAAGGGAAGCTGTTTGCGGTCTTCAGTCAAAGGTAGCAAAACAGAGCAGTATTTTCAGTTCATATCAGCACCCTTGGTCAAAGCAAAAGTAAAGCAAAACACATCAGTTTTGATCCATGTTTTGAGAATGTTTCAAAGATACAATGCTCAAGCAACATTCCACATAATAGCAAGCACGCAGAAGAAAGCAGGCAGTGCTATGCATTTCACAATATTTCAGTTGAGGAGGAGGTTGTTCATATTACAAGGTTTCAATTATCTAACAGCCAGCACAAAGAAGTTCCTTCAATCCACAGCAACAACAGAAGATCAAGGCAGTCTGACCTGCTGTTCTTGGCTTTTCACAAGGAAAAGCCATCCCCAAGTGGAGCCACTGTTAGCCTCCTGTTGCAACAGGTGTTCATTTTTCATGATTGACATTTTTACATGCCAAATATGTCATACTTTGCAGGCTGCAGTGTTCCATATTTCCACAAGATGCCATGAAATGTGCTAGTCCAAATGCTACTGTTGTATTCCATTTTTGATGAGTTGTTCCATTTTTGAAGATTTCTTTCAGTTAAGGGAAGGCCAAACAGTTTAATCTTGGCCTCCCTAGGTTTCAATTTCCTGTTTTAGAATATAGAGAATGATATCTGTCCAAACAGTTTAATCTTGGCAGATTTGTAGATAGGTAGAGAATCAAAGGAGCCCAACTGCTTAACCTGGGCCCTTGGCAGAAATAAGTGTAGACTTAGATAGGAGAACAGAAAAAAGAAAAAATTGTAAAGCTGGGTCTGCAAGTCTAGGTGCACCCAAACCAAAAAGAAGAAAAAATGTTAGGAAAAGTACACTGGGTAGGTAGTTTTTGAGGTTGCAGAATGATGATTCATGATCAATTATGTGCTTTAAAGTGATATACCTTTTCAGATTACAGTCATGATGCAGTTTTTCACCTGGAGGAACTCAAGCCGGACATTACTAACTCCCCTTCTTCTTTCCCCGAATCACTTACTAACTCCCCTAAAGAGGTCAAGATCTGCTTGATTCCTCTTAGTTTCATCATGTTCCATAACATTGCCCTTGGTGAAGATCTGCTTCACTCAAGTATTTTCATTCTTCTTTTACAAAGTTCTATTCCCCAAAATGGCCTAAGGTCCCCTACCTTGGCGCTTTCTGGTCACCTCCATATTAATTACTAACTATATTATTTAACTCCCTACATCATTTCCCCTTCCCTTACTAAAAGCACTATATAACTCCCCTATATATATATTCCCATCCCTTGGCATTATAGCCATATTTATCAAAGTCTTGGAAATACTGAGTTCATCCGGAACCCAGCATTAGCCTTCCGTGTCCTGGGATTAGCCTAACATTTGGTTAGGCTAATAACCTTCCTCATTCACCCCTTTACCCCTCAAAACCTTCTATCTTTCCCCTCCGCAATCATTTCTCAAAAATTAATGTTTAAAAGTTTTATTAAACATTATTTAAAAGCATTTACCCTGACCGAGCCTTATATAAAAACTCCAAAACCCACTTTCCTAAGTTCAAACCCCAGCCGCATCACATTTTTCATTAAATATTTGGGCGGGCCCCGTCCCTTACCCCTCTGCCATCTAACCATCCTGTCAGCCTTCCAATCTGCCCCCTCCCCATCCGACGGCTCTCGCCGATTTCGGAGCGCCCCCTGCGTCCGGATGTTAGCCTCCGATATTGCAGCGGTTTTCTCCCTGTACAGGAGGACGCACGTTCGCTTTCTATTGCGTCGGAGCCGCTCTGACAGAAACCGCCCCCGTACCAAAGGCGGTCCGACGAAAACCATAAACCGCCTGTCCCTCCCCTTGACGACTGCGCCAAAAGCTCGCCACATCATCTGCACATGTCGTCCTCCTGCCGAGTCACCCTTGCCACGTCACTTCCACCATGTCCCTGCCACGTCATCCACCGTACATGCTGATGTCATCTCGCTGACGTCATCATGCTGACGTCATCCGCCGTACCAGGTCCCGCCCGCTTACGTCATGCTGACGTCATCATCAGTTTTTGGAGCGAAAGGCGAAAATCGTGCTTAGGAAGCCCGGATTCAGTTTCTGAGGCAGTTTTTCATGCGCGATTCGCTAATCGCGCATGGCTACGGGAAATGAGCCGAAATGGAAAACCCCTCATTGTGCAGCCCCCAGCAAGCCCGAAAGGCGCCGAATGACCCGTTTTCTTCGCGAGGCATGCAGAAAGGATCAGAAGATAGTTCTAAAAGAAACAGAGGGCCGAACAACGGCCATTAATTTATGATTTGACCCACAGCGAAGGAAAGATGCAACCCAATTCATTTGTCAAAGAGTATCAGAGGAGAGATGAAGCAGCAAAGTGTACCAGTTAAATTGTTTAATGGAAACCTTCAGTTCCCAAAGCAGGTTACATTGAATGGTAGCCAACAAAGTCAAATCAAGTTGTGCAAACCCATCCCAGCTCTCAAATCACAGTTAAAGAATTTAAAGCCACCGAACTACAATGGAGCAGAAGCCCATGCACAGTTATTACAGAAGCACTGCACCAAGCCACCGAGGACTACACATTTACTCAGTTTTGATACGGCTGCCCTCAGCGCAGCTCAAGATATTTTCTTGCATTTATTTCTGGATAGGATTAGGTTAAAGTAATCATGTTTGTCAGACCTGTTTAGGTCAAACTGTGAATAAACTGAAATTAGGAGAGTTTTTCCTATATATACCACCCTCTATATTGTTTCAAGGGTTGGTCGATTGATAACTTTTCACTAGAGACTCACACTGTATGTCTGATACTTTCTTTAATCAAAGATTGCGGAAGAGATTGGAGGAACGACTGTCTGATGTGTCGTTAATGGTCTCTGGAGACTGAATGATGGAATTCTTGTGCTGCAACATGATTCAATAAGTGCTCTTACCTCTATTTTCATTATTCCACCATATAAATAGCAAAAGGAAAGATTAGCTTAGAACTTGTTTAACTGCACTCTAGGCTCAATTTCTGCTATTTCTTTATGTTTTCATCTGAACTGAATTGGACATGAATATGAATTCCCCCTGGCTCATATTTACCCTAATTCACATGTGTTTGACAGTTATCTAGGGATTCTTTACTGCCCCTAAATAGAGCTCATTCATCCTTCTCTGTTAAGCTGATTGAGAGATTCTTAATTGCCTCTCCTTACTTAGCATTCTTTCCATCCTTTAAACCTGAAACATTGTTCCATGTGCAGCTACCTTGCTCCTTATTCCTCTTGTGACCAAGAAAATGCACCAGCAGTTTTACTCCTTGACTCCACGCCCAATGGTTTGAAATTTTCACACTACACCTGCCTCTTTATCTGAAAAACATCAATCTTCCCACCAAAACACAAACAAAAACCCATGAACTCAATAGCTAGCCTAAAATCATCATCAACAAAGCTAAATCAGAAAGAGAGAGCCCTCTCTGACTGCAGGTGGGCTAGAACCTGCAGTCCAAAGTTGGTTTGTGGTTACCTCGGCTGTATCCTTTCAGGAGCTTAAGGACAACCTGAGTGATAACAGATTCAACTTCCTTTCCTTCCCAAAAAAAAATTAAGAGAAGTTATTGAAAATTAAAAGCTATCGTACCCAAATATTGTAGCCATTGGACTCCTAGTACAACATCTGCACCACCCATTGGAATGGAAAGCATGGAACTATTCAAGACATATTCTCCCATGGATAGCTTTTTGTTATGGCCCTTTCCAAAGAAATTTATGGTTCCTCCATCTACAACCATTACTTGACACTCTGGTGCTGGATATAGGAAGCAATTTGATTCCCTAGCTATCTTACGCTAAATAAAATTATGGGTACTACCCGAATCAATCAACACTATTACCTTTTTCTTCTTGATATTCCCTTCTACATTGAGAGTTTGAGGAGTGCTAATTCCTGTCAATGCATTACAAGATATGGCCAAATTCATTTCTTCTTTCTCTCGGATTGGTTCCTGATGTTTATCTTCTTCTTTTGACGTTTCTTGCTCCTCTTCCCAATCTATGTAAATTAATTTCTTCTCAGCACACTTATGACCTTTAGTGTATTTTCTATCACAATTGTAACAAATCCCTTTTGGTCTTTTTTCTTCCAATTTTTGTGGTTTCAACCTTGTAGGTGGTGAAATGTTAGGAGAAACAACACTTCCATCTTTATAGTTGTGAGTGGTAGTCTTTCTTGTTTCCATAATTTTGCTTTCCATCTTTCTTGCCAACTTGAATGTCTTCTCTAATGAATTAGGTTCCAAAAGGTGAACCTGATGTTGGATGTTATCCTTTAAATCCCCTATGAACACATAAATCTTATGCTCCTCTGGAATATCTTTTACCCTTATATTCAATTTTTTTAAGTCCTCAATGTGCTTCATCATTGAGCCCTTTTGTTTTAGATTTATCAATTGGCTAAAAAAGGTGTTTCTCTTTGTATCCTCATAATGTGTTATCATTTCCTCTGTGAAAATTGACTAGGTGACAAGTGGTATATGAGAAAAAATCCCTGTATACAATACAAACTGATTTAGTTCTAAATATAAAGATGTAATACGTACCTTTTGTGTGTTTTGCACATTATGTAGATCAAAATATTTCTCCATCTATAGTATCCATGTTACGGGATCCTTGCCATCAGAATTCCTCATATCTATCTTTGGAATATTCTGGGTCTTCAATCCAATGTTAGATTCTATGAAATCATGATTAACATTACTTTTATTCTCAACATGAGTTTCCTCTACTACCTTTTCGCCATTAGGAGGCCTTTCTTGTAGTAGCTTTGTCCCACCTTCCTTCAAACCTTCCATGTCTTTCTTCAAATATTCCATGCATTTCTTCCAATACACTTTCGTACCATCAATATCAGCTTCCATGGCATAGATAAAACTATTTATATTAGCTTTGATCGAATTCTTCAAATCATCCATCCAATTTTGATTACTAGGTGTTTCTATTTTCTTGATTCGAGTCATTATTTTTCTTGCTTTTAGGATCTCGATATTGAATATATTGTATCTCTGAAATTTTGGATCTCCAAGGTCTAGAATTGAAAGCTATGGTAGCCCTCTATGTCCTCCTTCCAATGCCACAAGTCCGATCGAAATTGGATTCTCCAAGAAAGAGTTATGCCCAATCTCCCAAGATGGCCTAATTATATACTTTTTCAGTAGAGCTAACTTGTAAAAAATTCCACATGTCACTATTTCGACCTTCGGACCTAAAAATGATACACAAAGAAGTAAAGGATGTCCTATTTCTGTAACTTCTTAAGAATTTTCAATCTGATGCCCAGAGAGAAAGTTATGACGATTTTCCCAAGGTCCCCGGTTTGGGATATAATTCGGGAACCTACAAAAAACCCTAAATGTCTTGGACCACATCTCCAAAAATATAGTGAAACAAGATCTGAAATTCAGGCCTGAGCTTCACCAAGATTTCAGCTCAAGTGGAGTTTAATTTTAGAGTCTAAACCTTCATAGAAACAAAAGTATAGTGAAAATTCCACGATGACCTATTTGAGATGGAATTCCGAAGCTTGCAAAAACCCTAACTTCCTCAGATCATATCACCGAAAATATAGCAAGAAAAGATCTGAAATTCCGACCCGAAGGTTCAAAACGATTTCAGCTCAAATGGGTTTTTGTTTTCGCTTCTGAAACTGCGTAGAGAAAACGTTATAGCGAAAATTCCACGATGGCCTGTTTGGAGCACTGAAACCCTAGAATCCAAAGCTCTAATACCAAATGTTATGAAACCAACTCACAAAAAGATAGAAAAGATATATCAACGACTTAAAAACCAACCTCTTTGAAGGGGAAAACTCCTTTACATTACATAAATGAACAATTCTTGGATGATACAAATGACAATGCCTCCTTTCTATATATAGGAGTCTAAGGGGTCATAATATAATTAGAGTTGACATAACAATAATAATGTAAGGGCACAACAATAACAATAGTGGGCTTCTATGGGGCACAATAATAACAATATGGGGACTAAATGGGCATAAAAATATAATAAGGGGGTTGCACTAATAACAATAAGGAGTTACACTAGTAGTATAGGGACCTAACACTAGATAACCTTAAGGAAGTGGAATCGATGGAACATCACACAAAATTGTCCAACATCATCAATAGAACCCTTAGGAGAGAAGTCAGCCACTCAAACAGCCTGTCCTTGGGTCCCACTACCATTATGGACCTCTCATGTTATGGGCAAGGGAGCGACCATAGACCTAAACACACTCTTATAGGCCTACATGCCAACATCTGTGGCCCAAATTTTCGAGTTATGTGCCAGCGACCCCGGGATTTAAGCCACTTTTTCATGCGCAGAGCCTAGGCCACTGCCAAGAATGGAATGAAATCTTAGAATCAAGTAAAGTACAGGGAAACAATGATGCAAAAGTAAATAGTTGATCAAGACCTTAACCAGACCCCTACTAGCCATGACAAGCATTTCATCAAACATATTGTCAACATGTAGCCTACAGGTGTAAACAACCGAATTAAGTGTAGGGATCTCATACTTATCTCGCATCGCTATGAACCATTGTTCCCTCATGCCATTTGTTGCCTTATCACTTATCAAGTCATAGATACCATATCCATTCAAATACAAGTAAAAACATACTGACAACCATACATAACTGCTGTCACAATATGTACATATAACCAAAATAATAGGAACATAAATACCATAAACATATCAACCATAAAAATCCATATATACATCAGTACATTTTCACATAGAAGGGAATGAATTTATCATTAATCAATGCAATCAACCAATCGGAGATGGGACTACCACGTTCCACCTGACCATAGAATGGATGAGACAATTCTCTCTTCAGCCATTCACCCTTGTTCCATATTCCAAGCATGAATGTGGGACTCAAACCAAGAGAACTCAACCAGGGCATACCAAGGCTAAACCACCTCACCCTCATAAATAGAAACCAAGCTTTACCATAATCCATCCCAGATCACTAGGCAAACACAATGAGCACATAATAATCAGCTTTACTGTGATCTCCATTCGATCACTAGGCTAAACAAGCATGGATTCCACATGATTTCTCCAGCTACACCATGAGTATATTCATGTCTCCTAGTCTCTCAGGCTTTATCGCAATCGAAAGCTAGATCACTAGGCCCTAAACTGAGACCCACTCTCTAGGCTTTACCACCTATCCAAAACGCAATAATACTAGGCCCAACATAAATTAAACCACCTCTAGGCTTTACCGTATATCCTTCCATTCATCGATAAGGATTCCTAGGCCATCTAAGGCAACACAATCCTAGCGTTAATGCAACCCACAATCTGGCTCATTGGTCACTGGCTAGTGGCTTTACCATGATCCATAGTCCAGTTCAGGGACCACCATACCCTGTGCTCTATCATTTGGAGATCCACCCCACTCAGCTTCGAATCCATATGAAAATATAACTCAACCAAAACATGAGAACCCCATCACACCATGGCTATCCAAAAATGGCAAGGCTAGGCTGAAAACATCGTCATAGTTGGAAAAACCCATGCGATGATAGAAAATAAACACATGCAATCCCATGCATGCCAGATCTAGCAAGGAAAATACACATGCAAGTCGAAACCTATAATGAAGCCTATTGTAGCTACTTGATCTTGACTTCCCCTGCTTGATTCTTCTTCCTCTTGCCTTCTTTACCTTTCTTGCTCCAATGCCAAATTGCTCCAAGAAAAATATAAGTATCCAAGAGTATGAGAGAGAGAGAGAGAATAATGAGAGTGATCCAAAACTGAATTGATCTTCATAAGCCTTTTTATGAATGAGGCCTCTATTTTCTTCACTTTCCATTATTTTCCTTCATTTTCCTCCTCACATGCAACCTGTGACCTTTCACCTCCTTTTTCTCCTAATTTCCATTATTTTCATAAATAATTGTGCCAAAATGCCATTTTTCCTTTCCAAAGCCTTAGCCATTACCTTTTCCAATTTCCTTAGCCATAAAAAACCAGATGAACACACACTAGGATGTCTTGCCCAACATTCAACTTGGGATAAGTGTCTCATTCATATGTGGTTATTGTTTGTAACTTTTATTGAATGTAATTTTCACTAGGGTTGTTACATATCTGGAGCCTTGCGACAAATGTGAATTGAGTTACTAGTCCTCAAGTCGGGTTGGAACAAATGCTATATAGCCCTGGATAGCTTGGGTAGAGAATGATCTGGTGATGGTTAGTGATGTTTGACCGTGAGGTGGAATCACTGGTTGAGGGTTGAGGTGGTTTGGCCGTTGGAAGCCCTGGTGAGGTTTTGGTTGGTCTATTCCATGAGATACCACATTCATGCTTGGAATATGGCACGAGGGTCACTGGCTAAAAGAAATCATTTAGCCCAGTCTATGGTCAGGTGGTACATGGAAGCCCCTGACTTGGTAGGTAATTTCTTATGTTAATAAGAGGTATTATTCTATTGTCATTCATGTATATATGTATTGATTATGATGATGATATTATGGTCGAGTTTCCATGATTTATACGTTGGTTATGTGATGTATATTATCTATTTCTCTTGACATTTTTTATGAATATATCAAATGGTTGATGAATGCATGGACTGATAAATGTTATTTCAGCTATTAGGGGAGGGTATTAGACCTTCTTGGTGAATATTATATAAGTATGAGATCCCTATGTTCATATATGTAATTATGACCTATAGATTACATGTTCATGATGTGTTTGCAGAATATTTGTCATGGTTAGGCCTTGCTAGGTCAAGTTTTGTATGGAATGTTTTTTCCTTGTGTCTTTCATTGTTTTGGAAAGTTTCATCAAGTTTTGGGAAATGGCCTTGAGTCTAGCCCTAAAACAGTGGCACAAATTTTGTGATAGCATGCATAAAACTGTGAAATTAACACTACATTTTCTCCCTTGCGGGATTATGCATGCGAATAGAGGCCTACAGTCGCATGGATGCATTATTTTACATGCAATTTGGAGTTTAGGCCAGTGAAAAAGCAATCTGACTTAAGGTTTGGGCACCTGGAGGGGTTCTTTAGCTCTTGGGGATCCCGTAGATCCTGAGGAAGGTCTTTAAAGTTTTTGGTTTGTCGATTCCACTTCCTTAACTGTGCCTAGGAGGTTGAGTCATATCATAGTAACTCCTCGTCACATATTTACCGCGGTGGAACAGAAAACTTGAGTAAGTGTGGGAGGAGGGTGTTACATTATGCACCTTTGATCCCGACCTAAAGGTGAATTTTTCCCTTCATGTTTTATATACATCACTTTGGTGCTGAGTATTGGTTGGTTGAGGTATTAGAGTGAGTGAGAACATTGGATAAATAGTAGAATACTTCATATCAAGTTGTGAGAAGGATTGCTTCAGTGTGTGGCTTCTAATGGTGGTATTGTAGAAGAATTATGAAGTAAAGCATCAGTTTTCATATTATATTTGTGGTTGTTGTAGAAAATTTTATTTAAAGGATATGGAAAAGATTTTATGTTGTTGGATAATTGTATTATTGATGGTTTCGTTTGTGCCATTATTTTTTTTGTATTGAGAGCATGTTATTCATGGTGTTTTTGTTTGGTTTATTGATGGTGTCTTGTTGTTGAGACTTGGATTGCAGGGTTGAATTCTTGTTAAAAAGAACATCTTGGATCCAGTTTGAAAATAGATGAAATAAGGTCCACATAGTGTAGAGGAGCAGTGAATTCATGAGAGAGGAGAAATTATTTTGAAGCTTCAGTGAAAGGAACAATTTCTCCATCCAATCGGAGTTTCATAGTCCAATTGGAGTTGGGCAAGGATCATTGATCTTGGTGGAATTTAGTGGATGGTAGTCTGTAGATCCGTGTGAGAGCATAGTATTCCAATCTAATCAGTAGAAGTGAGTCTCCTAGTTGATTAGTGTTGGCCTATTGTGTATGAGCTCAAGTCTCCAAGATTATCAGAGTCAGTTAACTATGTAAAAGACAAATTTCTTGACATAATAGAACTTTAGAGTAGAACAACATAAACACGGGTGGTTATTTTCCTAGCACAGGGTTTTCCACTAGATATATTGTGTCTCTTATGTGATGGTTTTTGTGGTTGTATTTGAGGGTATTGTTTCTCTAATGGTTGTTTGATTTAGATGCTTATATTGTTATATTCATGTGATGATATAATATGTTGTTGTTTATATGCATGATTCCATAAGTAAAGTTTAATTTGGTAAACATTGTATATAGATCGCACTACTGATTCACCCCACCCCCGCACTACTGATTCACCCCGCCCCCTCTCAGTAGTGCTCAAATGTTTCCAACATGCTACTCTGTCAATAAACATGGAAGGGCACTTATATTTTGGTCATATCCAATGCTATTTGAATGAGCCATACTTTGCAATGCATGGTTGACCTCCTTAATGTCATTATAAATCATGACAAATTTTTATTTATGTCTCCTTCCATCTAATGTTCACCATAAGGTCTTTGTTACATTCTTCCCAATGTGCATTGTATGAAATAAATAAGATTTTATAGGTGCTCATAGTAGGGGAGTCTATTGAATTGCTCAGGATAAATTTTCATTCCTCGTGGAAGTGACCTATTATTAATGTCTTGATGACCTACAACATGAGTCATAGTTAAATATATAATAACAAATATATAACATGTCAATTAGTACAATGAATAAAATGCCATAAAAATATAAAATAATCCAAACATATCATGTCTATTGATACATAGACAATTTGATCCATACCTTGAGAGACTTTATTATATTGCAACTTCCATGCATGAGGTGTCATTCTCCATGGTCTTAATCCAGTATCTTCTTTCCCATTGAAAATATGTTTTTCGATACTTCAGTACCTGTGGTTATTAGAAAGGAAGTGCCTATACTCATGAAACACCTCTTTTCCTAAGCTTCTTGAACAACAAGATTTCTTCTTATGACCACAAACTAGACAAGAAAAATTACCGTTTATTTGAAGACCTGAAGAGATGGAATACTTTTTATATCAATTATTTTAAGTATGTACAATGAAGGTAAAACTATTTGAAAAACACACATGAAATGAAATTCATAAAACTAAACACTATTAAAGTACAGGGTAACGTTATAGCATACCACATAAATGTGTTACCCCTGGGGCATTGTGAATTGTCCATACGAACATTGCATGGAATTCAAATTCCTTTTGTGCATCTACTAGTCTAGATATATCATACATAGTGACACCATTCCATAACTCCACTAACTCATTAATAAGAGGCTCGATAAATACATTCATATATTTGACCTGGTACTTACTTAATTGATTGAAAATACAATACATAATTGCTACATATATGAATAAATAAATAAAACTATAAGACATAATTATAAGGCATAATTGAACATATATGAGTAAAAAAAAAAAGAAATAATTACGACACAAACAAGACAAATGAGATGTTATTGTGTTTAAAAAAATTATTCTAAACAAATTGATACCTAGAACAATCATTGTCAACATTATGTGCTCCCTCTTTATTGATTTCCACGGAGGAATATTATTGTTGATAACAAAAACGAGCCACACTAAGTAGATCTAGGCTCTCCAAATGAATTGGCACCGTTAGCTGGTACTAAAAGCCTAAGATTATGAGGTTCTATTTTAAGCTCAGACCACTTTTCCTCTATATTCCTAAATGTAGATCCATCTACAGACATTCGAATAACGCCATCTTCACTTATATTCATTTCATGGTAATCCATAAGTTATGCTATGATTTTTCACCTAAACAATTGTCGTAAACGTGGAATTATGGGAATATATCGAAGAACCTTATGAGGCACCTTTTTTGTTACTTTATCAGTTTGATATCTACTCTCATCACATTTTGGGAAATTTCCTTTCAATGCATGTTCTTTATAAAAGATAATATCATCATTAGGGCATGCATGAATAGCTTGATACTCCATTCCAATATCTTTCATAATGGCATGTATATCTTGGAACATACGAGGTAAAACATTTGACGGTGGTAAAAAAAATTCACCTAATAATCTATAACATAAAAAATAAATTAGAACTGGTTAATGTACTAAACAATATTAATCATACATATTGCATCCAAACATTACAAATTAATTAAATGATGATCAACGTACTAACATTAAAAACAACATAAAAAAATATTTGCTTTATCATGTATATAGTACTAAATGTCACAAAATATATTACATACCTTAGGAGTTGTGTCACACATGTGTTTGACAAACCATTCACCACCTTTAAGTTGACCAACAACAATACAATAGAGAGAAGAGATGTTTATGATCCTTCATAAAGAGGTTTAGTTTCCCTCTCAAGTACAAGTATATCAAAAGCACAATCATCATACTAGTTGCCACCATCATCCATTCTAGCATTACTAAATGTCTCTTGGATCAATCTGTTTGTCCCATCTTCTTCAACTATGTTATCAACATCATTATCTTCTTCCATAGGATCATTAGCTTGATCCTCAATATTAATCGCTCCATGTTCTTGAACAAGCGCTTGTACTACAACCACCTCTTGCTCATTGAGAAATGCCCTAGGGGGCCCATACTACAATAAAGTAATATTAGTATATATACAAAATATTTAAATGTCGATATAACAACCATTTACAAATATAATATATAACGAAAACAAAGACAAAGAGTACAACTTAGGTGAGTACAAGAAACAAAGACAACAAGTCTATGATGATGATTGTGTAATTTATCAAGATATTTAAGGGTATGCTGATTTTTTTTTAGAAAGAGGTTACTTTTCTTGACATGTAGGCAGTGAGACACTTTCTGAGATATATAGTGACAACCATAATAAAAAACATATTGATATTATTTTTCATTCATTTTTGTAATGTCATATTATTTCTTAAGTTCACTTAGAGACTAGAAGTTTTAAGAGGATAGGTGAAAAATCACGAGCTTGGGTGAAAGCAAGAAACAAATACAACAAATCAATGTGATCATGAAGCTTGTTCAATTTAGCAAGATGTTTAAGATTATGTTGAAAAGTTTTAGGAATAATCAACACATGTGAGCTATAGGAATGTGTATAACACATATTCTAATAATATGTAAGAGTGTTTAATGCAAATAAGTGCACTAGAACTAACTATAGTGATGTGAAAAGATGAGACACATATAGGGGTGAACATACTTAAAATCGACACCTGAAACTGTATGAAGAAATGAAAACGACACTGCACATCTGAAAGACCTTGAAAGTGACACATGCTAGAGTGAATATAACATGAAAACACCACTTCTTAAAGTGAAAGCAAGCCAAAACAACAACCATGAATTTGAAAGTGGCATTTGTGAAACGAAAGTGTCCAAAAGATGACAATTGAGAAAAGACACCAAAATATAAATACAAATGCAACCAAAGTGAGGGAGGTTGCAAACAAAAGTATGCATTAACTATCGACATGAGTTGAACATTGCACAAGAACTATCTTGATGGACGATGTTATGCTTGTTTAAGATTGCATAAAGGAAGTGTGTTTTTTTCTTTAGGCAAGTGGTAGGGAACCCACTAATGAAAATTCTTATAAGAAACTCTTTTTTACTATGGCACAATGTCAAATATCTCTCCTTCTACACAAAATGGGGCATTCTTTCTTTCTGAATAATTATTTGATTTGACGAAAATGTCAAAAACTCACTCCTTTGTACTTAGTGGTAGGTGAATTTTATAGAATAAAAACATTGTGCCTCTTTCGAAGGACATTCAAAATGGAATGTTCTACCTGGCATGAGTGATAATAAGATAAATTTGGACAAAACAACCATTGATTATATATAAGTTTTTCATTAATCTACCCTTTTGCTAAAATTGTTATAGCTTTGATATTACTTCAATTAATTTTCTCACAATTTACAACAAATGAGACCCTTTACTTATCACAAAAAGAGACTTTATATAGAGAATTATTCACTCTATACCACTTGAGCTTAGAAAGTTCATTGTCACCTAAAACATTTTGAAACACCAAGTGCAAGGCCTGTGTCCTATACTTTTTTCCTTAAAAAATGAGAAAGAGTCTCTTTTATGAGTGAAATAGATTGTGGTTAGGAACATAACATTTTAATAAATTGTGGTTTATAAATTTAAACTTTTTAATAAAGAAAGTAATTTTTTTTATATAATGCTTTTCATAAAAAAATGTTTTATTATTAATTATCATTTTACCTAAATTAATAAGATGACTACTTTTATCTTTATCCAATCATCTCTCTTTGTAATAATTTTATTTTTAATCATATTTTTATTTAATTAAATTTTTAACGATATTTCTATTTTATTATTTTGTATTATAATTTTTTATTACAATATATTATATAATTATTTTCTTCTTTCATATAAAAATGTATTCACTATGTCCATATTTTAAATTATGTTCACAATATACTTGGAAAACTTATTAATAATGCTCCATAAAAACGATGATTAACCTCTAAATCCTTTAGGTCCTAATTAACCTCCTAAACATACATTAACCCCGTAACACCTTAACCCCATTCCCCTAATCCCTTAAACCCTTAATCCCTAAGACCTTAACCCCTAACCCCTAAACCCTTAAACAATAACCCCTTATCCCTAAGCCCATAAAGTAATTAACCCCTAAATCGACCTAACCCCTTAATCTACCCTAATAAAAATAATCAAATAATATTTCTAGTCCACATCAAGATGAAAACATAGGTAAATCACCTCCCAAAAGAATATTATGAAATACATTTACAACAAAAAGACTACACAATATACAATACAAAGACATACAATCAAAAATATAATATACATATAACATTTACAAAAGCAATATACAAAACAAAGACATATAATGAATAACTTACAAATGGATCATATTCATGTCCGCCTTTAGCGTGTCCATAGTCTCTACAATACTTTTTAGCTGATTTTATTAGAATTATCCTTGGCCTCAAGCCTTTACAATTTCTACAAGGGAAATAACAACGTGTTCCTTAGAAGCTCTAGATGCCAATTCCACATATCCTTGGTCTCCTTGAGGAATGTTATGTGACAATTTTTTGTCACCAAAATTTCAGTGATGATTTTGTTCAAAAATTAACCTCAAAATAAGCCTACAACCTTTCGAAACAAACACAACTAATATATATAGAAACTATGTCAAAGTTGTATGATGTTCAAGCATATATATATAATTTACATTATAAACATATATATATATATATATATATATATATATATATATATATATATATATATATATATATATATATATATATATATATATATATATATATATATATTCCCATGGAAAAAAGTCGTAATTTCTATTGATATATAAGAAATTACATTTTGTAGATGCCGAGGCATATGCATGTGGAGGCAAGATTGCCTGTCAAGATACATAAGACTGTCCGAAAAAAGATATAAAAGCTTAACCGTTGTTACTCCACGCAGGGAGTCTGTTATCAGCTATATTATGTCTATGCCTTCTCTCAACAGATAGAGAGAAACAGTCCAAAATTGTATTGTCTCTGCGCAGAGAGAGATAAACTATGTACCAAAACCAAAACTGTATGTGCAAAGTCATATATATGAACCACTAAAGTAGATATAAGAAACATAATTTATACAGTATGAGCAGAAAAGTATTAGGGCTTATAGCCCAATTTGACCAAGTTCTACAAAAGGTCTGTGGTAGTATTGATGGTAGGAACCATCAATTTCCTCCTGAATCAGCCAGTCATTGCCTTGTATATGCGCTGCCTCTTTTGAAAGTTGATCTGCCCCCGTGTTTTGCTCCCTGTAAATGTGGCGACAGACAAAGGAGTCAAATGAGGATATCAATCTTTGAGCTTCTCCTAGTATATGCCGCAAAGAAAATGCATTACAATGAGATGCATTGTTAAGCCAGTTACAAATGATTTTGGAATCACCAAACAACTGTAGATGACTGCAGTGTTGTTCTAAGGCAAAATGAATGAGATGTTTTGTCGTACTGAGTTCAGCATAATTATTTGTACCCCTGCCTAGATTAATTTGGATCTTAAAACAGTGGGTATCATTTAGGAAAAGAATGGCTCCTCCACCACATCCTGCCTCCTGTGCAGAACCATCGAAATATGCCCACGGTTTTGATTTGTCTATGATTTCAGGTATGATGGTGCGGGGAGGGGTGTTGGTATCCTCCTCTGGAAGGAGATCAAAATCAGCGATGGTATGGAGCAGTATAGATGGCCAATGAGGGGCTTTGAGGTTGAATATGGAATGGTTTCTAGCAATCCATATAGACCAGCAGGCTAGAAGGGGCATGTTCCTGGCTTTTCCCATATGGTTTTGGCACCAAGAACTCCAAGCATCCAGAATGTTGTGTCCTTGCCAGGCTTTTAGGGATGGATAGTGTGCAATGATGCAATTCCAATATTCTTTTGAGGTTGGGCAATTTAAGAAGAGATGTTCCGTACTCTCTTCATCATTTCGACACAGATGACACCGAAAAGGGCCATGAAAGGATCTTTTCATCAGATTGGCACCTGTAGGAATCTTGTCAAACAGTATGTTCCACAGTAATAGACGGGTACGGGGGGTAGCCTTGAGCTTCCAAAGTAATCTCCAGATCGGATTAATGGTCTGAGGCTTGTAAGGTTCCATGAGCCTGATGTAGCCCTCTTTAGGGGAGTATGTTCTGTGCTTTGCAAAGGCCCAAATAACCTCGTCCGGTTCTTCAGTCAGGCGGATATGTGCTTGAGTGAGTGCTTCGGTGTATTGCTGCCAATCAAGTCGCCATTGATCGGGAATGTCCAAGTCATGAGCCGCTTTCCATGCCTGCTGAAGAAAGGTAGAATTATTTCGGTCCCCAATGTGTTTAATGTGGGTGATACCCTTGCTGTTTAGGAACCTAATCAAGTCTGCTGGCAATCTGTGTGCATTGCCGTAGCCAACCCATGGATCCGTGCCTATACGAACAACATTTCCTTCATTTATTCTCCACGTGATGCCTTGTCGTAGGAGAGGTAATGCATTCATCACCGCCTTCCAAATATTGGAGATGTTATTACTTGTTTCATGTATCTGCCTAAACCAGTCCATCAGGTTCATGGGCCAGATGTATTTCACTTGTGCAACCTGGGACCAGAGACTGTTGGAAGTGATGAGTTGCCAGCCAAGCTTTGCTGCCAGAGCTTTCGAAAATAGATCAAGCCTTTTGATGCCCCATCCTCCCCATCTTTTTGGTATTGCAATTCTGTCCCATTTGACCCAAGCGAAGATTCTTCTCGGTAGGTTACCCTTCCATAAGAATCTGCAACATATACTTTGGAGCCTGTTCAAAATGCCTTTCGGTATCCATGCTAGGGTCATCCAGAAAACAGGTGTGGCCTCGATCACAGCTTTAATAAGTACTAATCTACCAGCACGGGAAAGGTATTTATGGTACCAGATCTGTAGGCGCTTTTCCACTTTAGCAATAAGCCACGTCCAGTCTGCAATCCTGTATCCAAGGGGCTTGAGCCGGAAGCCCAGGTATTTTAGACCATCTTCCAAATTCAGAGAGGTGAAAGGGAAGCGCTGGGTGGTGAAAATGGTCTCATGTTGAGAGCATCCAAAGGTGGTAATAGTGGATTTTCCTTCATTAACTATCATCCCGGTTGCCTGTTGAAAGAGTTTGAATATATTCTGTAGGACCATGGAGTCTCCAATGCTGCCATTTAAGAAAATGAGAACGTCATCAACAAACAATAGATGGGTCAGATAAAGAATCTCATGGAAAATTTTAGGGGCTAATGTTCGCCCAGTGGGCTAATTTTCCATGATTTTTCCAAAAAAAAGATTCGCCAATTTCCAATTTTATAAAAGACGATTCGCCCAAATTTTAGAATATAAAATTATTTTACCTTAAAAATCGCCAACATTATAGAGAGACTATATATAAAATAATTATAAATTTGATTAATTTTACAAATATATCAATAAACATTTATAATTTGCATATTAGGGATTAGTGAGATTCGCCAATGTTTGAAACTTCAAGAAAATTTTCCATCCTTAAAATTTTCCTTTAAAGATTCTCCGAAATCTTGATGCCAACCAGTTGATTTCTATTGCGGGCAGCAATGATGGATCTACTTAAACCTTCCATGATAAGTAAAAATAGGAGAGGGGAGAGAGGACATCCCTGCCTGAGTCCTCTCTCAGAAAGGAAGAAAGATGTGGCTTCCCCATTTAATAAAACACTGTAAGATACATCCTTGATGCAGCTCATGATCCACTTGATATATACATAAGGAAACCCTAAATGAGTCAATAATAATCTAATATAGAGCCAATTTTCTCTATCGAATGCCTTGGAGAGGTCCACTTTGAAAATCATGCCTTTCTGCTTCTTCGTCTGCATAGTGTGTAAAAGTTCTTGAGCAGTGGAAATCGCCTCATGTATCTGTTGGTGCTGTAGAAAAGCAAACTACTTAGAGGATATATGTCTAGACAGGATTGGCTTCAGGCGATTTGCGATGATCTTTGCAATAATCTTGTACAGACAGTTGCAAAGGGAGATGGGTCTGAAGTCATTGAAGGTGGAAGGGAAGTCAGATTTCGGGATAAGGGCAATGAAGGTGGATTTGATGGCCGGGGAAATATTTCCACTTTTTCTACAGTCCTCCAAAATCTTGAGTAAATCATCCCCCAGAATATCAAAGAAGGAAATATAGAATTCGATGGTCCACCCGTTAGGTCCAGGGCTCTTATCTTTCTTGAACCATTTTATAGTAGCTTCAAGTTCTTCCTTCGTCACTTCCATCATCAGATTCTCCGAGTCTTCCTGCTGCACAAACCTGGGAAAATGTTTAGCAACCTGCATAATTTCCAAAATATTCACTTCTCTGGGCACCTTGTAGATGCTTTTAAAGTTCTCATTGGCTAATCTAGCCAGATCCTACTGTGTTGTTACCGCTTGACCCTGTTCGTTGTGAAGTTCCCAAATAGTATTTATGGCTTTTCTTCCATTGGCAAATTTATGAAAGAACTTAGTATTGTTATCTCCTTCAGTGAGCCAAATTGCCCTGCTTCTAAGTCTCCAGCTCTCCTCCCTTTCTTTCAGGATTTGGGAACGCTTCGAGACAAGGGAAGTATATAGGTCTTTGTTTTCCTGTGATAAGAAGGTACCATTAGATGAGTCCTCATATGAGGCAATGGCCCGTTCTGCCTCCCTCAAAATATTGTCATCATTTTTCCGTTTCTGGTGTGCCCAATTTCTAGAGATCCTCTTAAGTTCTGTCAACTTTCTGATAAAGCCAACAGTATGATCCTCGCATTCCATAATAGGGTTTGATTTCCAATAATTGGATACCAGTTGAATATAGGAGGGATCCTTGAGCCAAGAGGCATTGAACTTGAAGGGGCTTTTAATCCTCTGGTTTGTATCCGACAACTCCAAAAATATTGGCCGATGATCAGAAATGCCTCCAGTACCAACCCACTGCCTAATACGAGGATGAGAATTTAAGAAGGCTTCTTTGATGAGAAATCTGTCTAGTCTCCTTGCAAGACTGTGGTCACCACTGCGGTTGTTAGACCAAGTATACTGAATCCTGGCTGATGGAATGTCTACCCACTGATGCTCCTCGAGTAAGGTAGAGATAGTGTCAGAGAGGCTATCAACCTGGGCCGAGTGACCCCAGGATTCACAGTATCCCAACGAGAAATTCAAATCCCCTCCCAGGATGATGTTGTCAGCCTGCAAGAGCTCAGAGTCAAGAAGGGACCTCCAAAATGTTGCCCTATCCACACATGGGCCATATACGTTCATAATACGGATTTCAGATTCAAGTGTGTGGGCATATATGTCCATACCTATGAAACCTCTGCCTCCCCATAAGTTCCTGAGATCCATAGACTTATTGCAGAAGCCTATAGCAGTACCTCCAGATCTCCCAGACGCATCCATGGCATGGAAGGTCCAGTTCGGTAGCCAAGAATTAAGAGTGGAAATAAGAGAAACAACCGAGCATAGGGTTTCTTGTAAGAATATGACGTCCAACTCGGTCGATGTAAGCAGTCTTCTAAGAGCTAGTTTTTTGGGAGGGCTAGAAAACCCTCTGCAATTGAAGGATAAGAATTTCATGGAGGGTGAGGTAGAGGGCCATTCCTTGCTCTAAGGGCCCTGACAATGGTTTGCTGTCTCCCGAGGGCAACTTCTTCACCCGCAGTGTGTCTGGCTTTAGTTATCTGAGAAGGGCGTCCCCTGGACGATTTAAGGGAGGCCGGGGGAATCACAGGGTCCAGACCAATCGCATCAAAACCCCTATCCTTTGATCTGGAGCGGAGAGGGTACCGGGGGGATACAGGGGGGGAGAGGGGGGGGATAGAAGGGAGGGAGGTTGATGTCAGGGATGGGATGCTGGGGGCAGTGATGGGAGGGGGAGGGGGGAGGGAGCAAACGAGGGAGGAGGGAGGGATGAAACCCTGGGTACGCGGGAGAGCCGAAGAGTCCGAGGATGGAAAAATAGGGGGGGAAGTACCCATGCATGTATGAGATGCAATATCTTTAGAAAAGCCAGATACAGGAGGAGTGAGAGGGGAAGAAGGAAATAACATACCCGATGTCGCGATGATCTCCTTCGCTGGACCAGAGCATGTTGGAGGAGGAGGTGAGGAAGGGATGGAATCAGCAGGACGCTTGTCAGATGCCACTTTATCAGGAGTTCTCCGGGGGTCCCCTGCATCTTTATCCATATTATCTGGTTCAGTGTCTACCTCCCGCCGAGTAGGGTTTCCACCAGTCTGCTCAGTCTCCAATCTCTGATCAATGCCCCTGTTCTTATGCAAGAGTGGGAAATCCTTGTACAAGTGCCCTACTTTGTGGCATCTGCGGCAACGATACGGGATGCCTTCATAGTCAATGATCTGCTTGCGGGATGTGTCCCTCCACTGTATAGTGATGAACTCCTGTAACCCTCCTCGAGTGTCGAGGTTTATTAGGATACGAGCATATGCCATCATACCCGTGAGTAGATAGGACTTGTCGTATTCCATGTAGGTGCCAATAGCGTTGCCAATCCGCCTGAAGATGTCTTCAGACCAGTACTGTAATGGGAGACCTGGGAGCCGAATCCACACTGGTCCTATGCCAATTTTCTCAGTCTCCGGATCGAAAAGAGGCGTCCAGCGTTTCAGAAGAACCGGGGCGTGTTCAAAATGCCAGTAGGAGGATAAGACCCAATTTGTGTGGTCGGCACGAGCGAATCTCAAAGCGAACCATCCCCTCACAAAAGTCTGCATGAAGGGGATGTCCACCAGATGGTGACCCCAAACCTCTGCTGCCCAGGTCTTCAAACGGGCGGCCGTGTAGTTCCGGCCCCTGATGCGACCGACCAAGACCCTGTCAGCGAAATCCATAGTCTCTCCCCACTGAATGTCCTCTTCTAATCTCAGGAAGATGTCGTCTGCCTTTGATTTGTAGCACTTGTACTTCTTCTTGGTCCCCTGAGGAGGAGGCGGATGCTGTACCTAGCCCGGAAGAGGGTTCGAAGAAACAAGGGGAGGGTTAGGGTTTGACGAGGAGGGGGGGAGGCTGTTAGCAGAGATAGGTAAAGTACCGGCAAGAGGCGGGACGGTGGTAAAACTGCCAGAAGGAGGAGCAAAAGAGGCCTGAGGGTTTATACTGACAATACCCACGGTCACCGGTGGAGGAGTAATCAGCCGGGCCTGTGCTCCTGTTACCAGGGGGTCTAACCCAGGGTTAGGGTTTAGGCAGGCGGAGACGAAACCAAGGGTAGCCGGGGAAGCCGGGGGGGTAGAAAGCGATGGCCAGGTAGGTGGGTCATCCGGCAGGACCACAGGATGCGTCCGTGACAGTTCCGCCAAAGAGTAACCAGAGCTATACAGTCCAACAGACGCGGGAAATGAGGAATGCCAGATGGATACCCCCTCCAGCGGGTCTTCAGAATAGTCCACGGCATCAATATCCTCCATGTCGACAGCTGCTCCTTGGAACGGAGGACACCTCGTAACTGCAGGAAAAATGGAGAAAATCCAAAACCCCGAACCAAACTGCCAGGAGACAGGAGCAGACCATAGATAGAGACAGTCGGTAACGGAACAGTAATAACCCCACGAAAAAACTCAATAGGTCAAAACCCCCGGTATAGATACTCAGCAGAGAGTTGCAGTAAATGAAGACGCAGCAGTATAGACGTCAAACAGGTTCCTGGCGGCCATCCATGGTTAACTACTGTAGCCAGAAACCCTAACCGTAACCCTCGCGAGCCATCTCTCCCATGTAGAATTGCGCATTCACATTCTTTTATGCACAACTTAGTTATCTCTATGTAGATCCTTTTTTCCTCAAAGAAAAATCATAACATATATATTATATTAATATTAATATATATTAATTATATATTAATAATATTCTATATAATTAAAATATTAATGTTATATTTATTTTAATTAGTTAAACTCAATGTAACGCAGTCTCATATTATATGTTGTAAGTGGAAAAAGTCATTAATGGTGGAATTGAACATTATGCAATGGTTAATTGCCATTTGTGAGATATTGGACATCACATTTTCATATTGGATAAAGTGTCGGATATTCAACGAAAAAGAACTCCCATCTGATATTTGATGACAGGAGGGATTATAGGAAAAATGTCGAATAATCGATAGGAAAATATATTTTGTCGGATATTCAACCGTTAAAGAACTCTTGTCAGATATTCGATAGGAATCAAGATTTTAGAAAAAAATTATGTTTTACTTCTCACAATTTTTCTAATTTTGCTTGTTCTATCAAATTCCGTTGTCAGAATTTCCACCCAAATGTAGTAGTGTAGGGCTTTTTTCATGTAGTAGAACAAGTTATGCTTTAGTCGTCTCTTGCAAAGATAAGCTAGGTAGTTTTCCCTTTTTCTTTCTGGGTTTTCCAAAGTGGTCTCTATGCATCTCAATTCACTTCATTGCATTAAGTCAATGAAAGAAGGACGCATTGCATGTTGCATACATAGTTTCGACACCTCTTACATTTGTACGAACACGGGATTGATTATTAAAGTTGGTAGCCTTGGGAGTTGCAACATTCTTGCTGCAATAATGGGGCTCATCAGTTTGGAAGATCTTTCATATTGGTATTGTTAGACATCTTATATACTTCAACATATCATATTTGGTTTATATCAAGAATGCATTTTGATAGGGGCAATGTATTTTCTTGAGGTACTTGAGATTGAATTTTACTTTGGTCTAAAAGGAAAATTATATATAATTATTTACAGTAAAGAATTTTTGGGATGGCATTGAAGCTACGGAAGTATACAAATCATGAAGGTTAAAATACACATGATAAGAGCAAAGTCCTAGTTATGAATAATTCTAATTGAACTATCATATTTCCAACCCTTGCAACATTATTCATTCTAGTAGTGTGTCTTGGTTTTTATTATCATAAAAAATATAAGATATGCCAAGTTTCACATTTTTTCAATCATATCTCGAAATAGGAATATTATCTAGACATTAAAAAAAAAACATCTAGTATAAAGTAAATTATTTCCAACAAGTTGATAGACCTCTATAAAATACTTGCCAAGGCCTAATAATTGCATATAAATGATATGTTATTATAATACTTAACCCAAAAATTTGAATAAAAAATATTGTTATTAAAAAATACTCCATACCTTACTAATATCAAAACCCTTAAGGCAAGGAAACCCTCACAATCGATCCTTTCATGGAAGGAATCCATTCTTGTTCACTTTCCTCTTAAGGTTGTGAGACCTCTTAATGAGGTAAGATCTAAATATAATAAAATACACGCCAACATAAAGAAAAATCTTGTTATATCATCTTTTTCCACAATTATATTGATATGTAGTATAATTCTAGGGCAATATATCATTTTTCTTTAGTAGATTTGTTTTCCCCAAAATCTGCTTAAAAATGCTTTTCAAGAAACCATACGCTTTTCCTATTTTTATATAAAACCATATATATGTGATATTCCTAATAAAAAAACACATATATACATGGTTCATCCAAAAGAAATCTGCATATTCCTACAAAATGCGGTAAAAAATAAATAAATGTGCACATTTTAGCACTTTTTGGGTGGAGTTTTGTAGGTTAGACTATAATCCACTTGCTATAACCCATGCCATAACCATCCTAACCAATTATTGGTGGTGTATAATGACACTTTGGACGTAGGAACAAGCATGGCCTACTAGCATAGGTAAACCCTTACATTTGATCCTTTCATGGAAGTAATGCCCCTTGTTCACCTGCCTCTCGAGATTGCGAGACCTCTCAATGAGGTAAAATCCAAATACAAAAAAATTCACACCCATCAAAATGAAAATTCCTGCTATATCATATTTTTCCACAATTGTCTTAATATGTAGTATAACGCTAGAGAAATATATCCCTTTCCCCTCGGTAGACTTGTTTTCCCCAAAAATTCCTTAAAAATGATTTCCAAGAAACCATATGTTTTTCCTATTTTGACATAAAGCATATATATATATATGTGTGTGTGTGTGTGTGTGTGTGTGTGTGTGTGTGTGTGTGTGTGTGTGTGTGATATTCCCGGTGAAAAACCAGATACATATGCGGGACCTCCAAAAGAAACTCACATATGCCTACAAAATGCACTAATAAAAAAATAAATGTGCATATTTTATCACTTTTTAGTCAAGGTTTAATTGTTAGACTAGAATCCACTTGTTATAGTCCATGCCAAAACCACCCTAACCAATTATTGGTGGTATATAATGATGCTTTGGGTGTAGGAACAAGCATGGCCTACTAGTGTAACCCCAACACTACTGAAATTATCCTAGATCTAAGTCTGTCATCCCGAGTTTTTAAGCACTTCTCCTTATGCAATAAATCATCATTTCCTTTTCTTGTTTATTTCACATGAGTCCCTATATCTCACACACTTTATTTAGAAGCACAAATATATAAGAGGAGACCTTCAATGACCTCAATAGGAGGAATCCAAAGGATAGTTCCATGTGGTGTTTGCAGAAAGTATTAAGTAATCATATCATTGTTATTGTTTCACATCATTAATAAAAAAACTATATTCATGTCCCGATTTCTATGCTTTCATGTTATATGTTATGAATTTATGCATTTGAATTTATATTGGACTAACAATTTGTATGCAATTAGGTTGTGATCTCTCTGCTATTATTGTCTTCTTCCTATGTTAGTTGTGAGGTTGAAGATTTTGATAAAAAGAGAGGAGAATAATTTGGGATCTACATCAATTGTTAGGTTTACAAGTAGGTCGTTTATATTGTTTCTTGACATGCATAATGTTTATATGTTTGAGTTTCTTTGTTAAGATTTATTCTCGATTCTATTAAGGTTATTAATCCTGAACTTAGGGAAATTTTCCCTACAACAAGTCCGTCATTACTTATAACTAATAATGGAATCCTAATCATAACAACCTCCTAAGTATAGCACGGGGTTTCCTTAATTTGGCCCACAACATTTATTGAAAAACAACTACCATAGTTGGCCTTATTTAATATTCACAAGCATAGTGGACCTAGAAAACCTTACCTTGAATGGAATACTCAATTTTATTACTCTACTATGGGTCGTTTGACCTCCCATACTGAAGAAGCCATAGAACTAGGGCCTCATGTACAAGTGATAGCCACCAAGCTGAAATAGTCCATCAAGCTCCACCATAAACTAAGGTCCCATGAATGAGTGTTAATCACATGTTGAAGTAGATAGTGTCCTATGTGCACGTGCCAACAACAATACTAAAGTAATCCAAGGATCCCATCCATTAACCTAAGTCCCAAATCCAAGAGCTCATACTCACTCCCTACTAGATATTCTTGTGTCAATACATATCTATGAATGGTGCTCTAGATTCATAAAAATATAATGTGGATCCAAATGTAGAGATCCAATGATATAAAAAAGGAATTTTCCACTTAATTTCAAAAGGTCTAATGTGGATATGAAGACACACTACTACTGGAGAATAGGTAAGTTGAAAATTGGTAGCCATAATTAGCTCTTGAATTTCCTCCATGATGATATATACATAAATTAGGGTAGAGTCATCGAATAAAAGGTGAAAGTTTTTGGAATCCTAGAAATGACAACAACCCATGTATTAGTCATCACAAGCATCCTCTAAAGCATACCAAGCATATGTTCTTCAATTATACTCTTGATTAATGAAAGGATACGTGGTGCCATTATTCAGGTATCCTTATTTTTATCAATCACCTTTTTCATATATTGGTATCTCTTATATAGATCCCAAATATTTTTTTTCACCAACCTTTCTTTCCTCCCATGGCATGTTCCAACACATTGCCTTTTATTGATTCTATTAGGGTTTGAGAGAAGAAATTCATAAGGATTACAATGAACTTGATATTCATGGAAGCATAACATATAATATGTCAAATAAAATACCCAAATATCCCCTTCCCATTGGTGTTAGTCAATAGGAAATCTAAGAACTCTTTTAAAAGATATATACTTTGTAGTCTATGTGGTCATTGGAAAAGAGCCATAATATAACTTAATTAAATAAGTGATATATTAAGTTCTTGAAATCTTATTTGGATCATGGTTTTTGAAATTGGGTGATTTTCCAATAGGAAATTGGATATATAATTATTTAATTCAAAGTCATCTCAAAAAGTTATAGGAATTGAAATAAACATTGCAACACTTTCTTTAAAATCCTACAAAATAGGAAGAAAATCCTTCCTTTTTTCCCCAAGAACGAGCTATAATGCCACCTTTTATGTACCCTAGATATGATTATTTTATCACATAAATATATTCCAATATAATATAGAAGCTCCCATTTACATAATTAAACAAAAATACCCTTAAGGTACAATGACACCTTACCGTTGATCCATTTATGGAATAAATCCACTCCTATTCACTTTCCTCTTTAGGTTTCGTGACCTCTCAATGATATAGGTTCCAAATAGAATAAAATCCATGCCCCTCATAAGGATAAAAGCATCATTATTTATAACTAAAAATAAAAATCTTAATGTTAACAATCTCCTAACTACGTGGTGGGCCTTCTTTAATGAGTCCCATAACATTTATACATTAATTATTAAACCTTATTGGGCCTTACTAAATAATAATAAACATAGTTTACTTAGTCCACCTTACATTGAATGAAATCCATAGTTATTACTGTATTATGGTCCCTTTGCTACCCCATTACACCCTTACAGAGGATCCCAACATAATGAAATTTTATTTATGCAGTCTCTCAAGTTTTTCATATTTCCATTTTTCTCAAAACTAACCATTTTATAAATATAAATCTCTACCAAAGTGATGCTTTCAATGATTTTTCCTTCTTTTAAATATCTTAGAAAAATGCATACCATTTTTAGTGAAATGGATGCCATTTTGATAGTGTTGATACACATTTTCTTGAGGCACTCATAACTTTGGCATATTTTAATTGTTAGAAATATTATTTAATTCATTATATTATATTTGGTTTACTTCATGAATGCATTTTTTATGGTGTTGGTACACAATTTCTTGAGGCATTCATGTCTAATTGTGCATTGTGCTAAAAAAAAGAGATTCTTTTTAGTTTTTTTTTTTTTTTTTTTTTTTTTTAGCAAAGAATTTTTGGTAAGGGATTGGAATTATGGAAAGTAAAAAATTAAGGGAAATTAAATTAAAATAAATATTATTAATGTAAAAATAAAATTTTGGAGCTTTAATGAGGTTATTGTTGAAAAATTTAGGGTATTTTAGTTAGGGTGAGATTTTTTTGACGATGATAATTATTTGTGAAGAATTTTTACGTTTCTTATTTGCACAATTTTCTCTTATTATTATTAGAGTGTGTTTTCTTACTTCATCAAACAGTTATCAAAATAAAAGAGACAAGAGCTCACGATATTGGCTCTCTTCTTCGTTGATTTTAGAGATCACTTGATAGTATAATTGTGAGGTCAAATGGACCTATTTATAGGAGTATATCCCTCCTATTTGGCTGACATGAGCTAGTGAGGCCGACTTGACTTTTAAGTGCACCACAAATTCATTCTTTGAGCCGACATGAAGAGAAGACTTGTCTTAGCTTTGGAGGATCACCTTTGACATATTTCTTTGACTCTAGTACATAGATTTACATAGTGTAACATGCCCATATGGCTCTTCAACAATTACATTGACTCTTTGACTTTCCTAGAAGCACTTAAACATGTGCTTGTCCTATCAAATGGGCAAGAAACCCATTCTTTATAATTAAAAAAATAATAATTCTTTTCTTTTACAAGTACAAAGATCAAAATTAAATTTATGAAGACCGAACCTAGTTTCGCTTTCTTCCACACTCCCTCTTAACTTGGGATATATTCATAAATCATTTACAAGGTGTTTGAACATTTTCAATCTGAAGATTTCACATAAGAGAAATCGGATTTGCAATCCATCTATTATAGCATCATAGTAACAAACATTGTTTCCACAGCAGGGCCTTGACTAATAGCTCTATATCTAAATAGATCATAGCACAATGTTGTCGAGACCAATGACTACAGACACCTTCATCATTGTTTCTCAAGGTACATACCCACCCGGGTGTTCACTGAATATGACCTTCTAAGACTATTCTTATCTTGGGTTCCCAATCCTCAAAGAATAGAATATTGGTCCTCTTGCCTACTCTTATCTTGGATGCCCTACACATCCTCAAAGAGCATCGAATGCAGATGCTTACCCAATCTTCCATTCTTTCCTCCCAAGTGAAGACGAGAATGTTGTGTCTATCTCTCCCTCTCAACTAGGGAAGATATGCCCATTCATGTGAAGGAATGTACCCAAGCTCCCTCTAACCAGGAACTTGCCCAAGATCCCTCTTAATTAGGAACTTGTCAGAGCTCCCTCTCAACTAGGGACTCTCCTTTTCATCAACAAATTCTTCTTGTAGGTCCTTTAGCTGCTTGATCAATTTCTTTCCTTGATGTCATGAAATTCAGTCAAGTTTATTCCTTGTAGGGCATCAACCATCAATCACTTTCCTTCTTAGTTTTTCATGTCATTCCTTTCTCCATTGAAATTGGTCTTCTTGATACGTATATATAACCTTCTTCATATGGCTACTTCTTCCTCATCATGTTTCTTTCAGGAATTTCCATCCACCACATGAATGTTAGTTGTACTTGTATTTACAAGTCTTGTTCTAGTAGCCCTGCATAAACCCATCTAGATATTATTCAAGAAATCAAAGCATAACATTAAATAAAACAATACCTTATGGGATGACTCTTAATCATGACATCTTGTTGGCTTGAGTCATCAACATCTTGCATGTTCATATCTCCAATCCCTTTTCAGGTGTCAAGTATCCTTTGATATTTTTCTTTATTTGTCAGAGTTCCTATGCCTTCTTCCACGATATGTCTTAACAAATTTGTCAGATGTTGATTCCTAGTGTCCATGGTGTCCTTTCATCCCTGATCTCTTTTCCCATATGCTTCTTTATAGGTTCTCTTTTCAATCACCTCATACTTCATATGAGGACATTTCTCATGTTGACCTTTATCAATGAGTGAATCATTCCTTCGTGTATATTCTTCAATGAAAGAGATCTACCATGTCCTTAACCATGCTACTATAGAAATTCCCCATGCTCATTGATACAAATAATGACATGAATTTAACTGAAAACATGGATGCACACATACCTCATCTTATTTCTTTCCTTGATCATCTCAGCTTCCTTTGACAGCTTCTTAGATTGAGATTACCTCAATCTCTTTTGTTTTGCTACATCTTTCCTTGCCTGCATATCATCCTTTCTTGAATCCCCATAAGTACAATTCCTATCAAGACATATGATTTTCCTGAAAGTCATGAACCCTCTATTGAAGATTCCACTGGAGGATCCTTGTAGTCCTTATCTTGCAAATTCTTCTTTCTATTGATGATAATGGCCTTCTAAGGTGATTTTTCTTGATCATGATCATTCCTTTATGCATTGATGAGGTAATTCAATGGTTACATCCTTTCTACATGAATATCTTTATCTGAGCTATCTCTACATAATGCTCCTATATTCCTGAAGATTCCATTCTCATAAATCATTCATTCTATCCTACTGCTACATGTTCCTATGATACCCAAAACTTTAAAGAAGACTTATGTGAAGAAGTTGATCCCAGTCATAGTAGAGATCTAGAGGGTCCTCCTTCTTCTACTTCTTCTTTCCTTCTTTCACTTCTTGGGTAATGTGGGCTTCTTCTCATTTCCTCTTATTGTTTTCCTTCTTGAACTTAGGAAACTCCCTCATATAGTGTCCATACTCTTGACAACCAAAGCATTGGACTTTGGACATATCTCTTCTACCCTTTCTCTTTCGACCAAACTTGCCTAATTTTCCTTTTCTCTTGGCCATAGTAGCAAATGCTTTCTCCTTTGATCCCACATTATCTTTGGCTTTGAGTCTAGTCTCCTCAATTTTGCATAAAGTCCAAAGTTCATTCAATGGGGTAGCTTCCTTCTTGGCATATATACTTATGTGAATTTTCCCCATTCCTTAGGTAATGCATTGAGCACCACAATTGTCATTTCTCTATTTGAGATAATTTCTCCTAGTTCTTGCAGTTGGTCTCTCATCTTAGAGACCTTCATGAAGTAAGGGGATATTCCTTATTCCTTGGAGATCTTGATTTTATATAGTTCATTATGCAACGATATCATTTCTCCAGCTGTACTAACTGAGAATAGCTCCACCAGCTTATCATAGATTTATTTAGATGTTCCAAGTTTGGAAACATAAGGAATGAGAGGGTCCTTGATGCATTCTATCAGAATCCTTTGAGCCATTGTTTCATCCTTATTATACTTTTCTAGGGCTTGAGTTTGTTCCTTAGTAGGAACATTGACATTTCGTTTGATGTAGTCCATAAGTTCATTTTCTTTAAGAAGTAGATCAATCCTTTTTCATGGAAAAAAATTAGCAGTCCCAACTGGTTTGTTGCTATCTTTGAAAAAAGGCGTTTTGATATGTTCAGAAGAGGACATAAAAATACTTACTTGAGAGTGTTAGTGATGAAGATATCTTACTGCTTCCTTGATGATTGAAGCTTCGGCTTCTTGGATCTTGGAGTTCTTCAATATGCTTCTTACAAGGCGCCTTGTGAGACATTTGATGATGAAAACTTCTCAATGTGTAGATCTGGAGATCTTCAATGATGGGCCTGGATCTGAGTACCTTCCTTTGAAGATGATGAGTCTTTGATGTGAACCCTTCTTAGATGTACCTAGGAGAGGAGATGGTAATCCTCCTTGTCTTTGATGGATCTGAAATCCTTGATTCTAGATCTGATGATTCAACCTTCTATGTGTTCTTGAGATGCCCTTCCTTGATGTGTCACCTTAGCTCTGATCCCATGTTGCAGAATCTAGGGCATCCAAGTTATGGTGAGATTCTTTCGATGATGATAACTATTTGTGAAGAACTCTTACTTTTATTATTTGCACAATATTCTCTTATTATTATTAGACTGTGTTTTCTTACTTCATCAAATAGTTACCAAAAAAAAGAGACAAGAACACAAGATATTGGCTCTCTTCTTCGTTGATTTTAGAGATCACTTGATGATCTAATTGTGAGGGCGAATGGCCCTATATATAGGAGTCTATCCCTCCTATTAGGCTGACTTGAGCTAGTGAGGCTGACTTGACTTTTAAGTGCACCAAAAATTCATTCTTTGAGCCGAAATGAAGAGGAGACTTGTCTTAGCTTTGGACGATGACCTTTGACATATTTCTTTGACTCTAGCACATAGATTTACATGTAACATGCCCATATGGGCCTTCAAAAATTACATTGACTCTTTGACTTTCCTAGAAGCACTTAAGCATGTGCTTGACCTATCAAATGGGCAATGAACTCATTCTTTATAATTACAAAAATAATAAGTCTTTTCTTTTAGAAGCACAAAGATCAAAATTACATTTATGAATACTGAACTTAGTTACACTTTCTTCAACAGTTTTGGTCATTTTGATTAAAATAGATAAAACATGCCAACTTATGAATTTCATTGATTTGTTAGATCTAGATATTTGGAGATTCTTTTAGAAAATCAACTACATAGATTTTGTATTAAATGTTAGTTAATTAAATTATATAATTTTAGATTTCTCTTGACATGGTCCTAACTTGATTTTTTTTTTTAAACGTGTTAAAACTAATGCAACCCTTATTTTATTATCCACAATTGAATTTTCAAACAACAACTCACATTTATATATATTATCAAAATATTATAACATATAAATTATCCTTTATATTTTCTTATACATATATAATTTCTCAATTTCTATAATTTTCCAATACAATGATCTATATTGTAACATTAATTAAAATTTCATCTAGTACAAATTAATAATTTTCACATTTATCTTTTATAGTTCCATAAAATGAACATTGCATGAAGATTGTGCATTGCATGAAGATTGTGCACTCATTAAGGATCCAAAAATGAAAACTATTATCGGTGCATGTTAAGGTGCCAAATTTTAGATAGATGATCTCCTTAACCTTGAATAGTTCTTTACAATTTTTCATGTTTTCTCAATTTTTTAATGGTGGTATTGTGCACTCAATCTAACATTTGTTCTGGTAAATTATTGAAATGTATTTTTAGGGGCTAACAATATGAATAATTGAGAATCACAAACTTGATAAAATTAAGTCTTCTTATAACTCTTGGACCGTGAGATTGCTTTATAATTCTTAACTTTATTCCAAAAGTAAATTGTTACTCTCCAACCAAAACCCGATGAAATTCAAAACAAATGTAAATGGAAATGGAATCTATCGCAAATACGTTACTCAATTCTAAACTCATATTTTAAGTGAGCAATTATATAACTTTTTAAACTTTGTAGCATATTTATATGATTAACAACTTTATAATACTTTATAAAAGTTTCTAAATTTGATGAGTGGGAATATAGTATTGTTTACACATTCCATCGTAATTTGAGTTAAAATCCCAACACCCTTGCTTGCATTTGACCATGCATACTTTATACTTTATCTCTTGAATGATGTTGAAATTTGATAAAATTATATAATTGTTTAAAACCCATCTCAATTATATAATAAGTTGTTGAATAATATTAAAGTATTGAATGGTTAAGTGGTTGTATTAAGATTAAATAGTGTGTGATAATGATAAATTTTAAAGATGGAAAATATTAGGGGTTAATATTTGTAGGTGGGATAATCTTTCATGTTTCCCAAAAAATTTTTGTTAATTTCTATTTTTTTAAATTGATTTGCCCAAATTTTATAATATAAAATTATCTTATTTTAAAATTGGCGAAAATTTTAAAAATGCTATATAAAATAAATATAAATTTCAATATTTTTACAAAAATATTACCAAACATTTTATAGTTTGCATATTATTGACTAATAAGATTCGCCAAGTTTATAAACTTTTAGATAAATTTCCATCCTTAAAATTATTTTTGATTCTAAGAGACTCAAGACGGATAGGGAGATTTCAATAAATTTCAATGCATACTAAACACACCAAAAAAATAAAAATGTTTATAATGATTTTAAAAACTTAGTAAAAATACAGAAAATATAAATGAAACAATATTCAATGATGATGTTGAGGAAATACAATCTATTCTCTTCAAAATAAGGTTTCTCTAGATTTTCAAAGGATTTCCTAGATTCCAATTTATTAATAGTTTGAATCATTAAAATTCCAATTTTTTATAAATTCTTATTTCAAATCATTTTTTTTTCTCGGAAAAGACTAAATCTATTAAGTAAAATATAGTACAGACAGGAAAAGCAAAAGACCGTCAGACCGGAAATGATGGATTCATCAACCTCGGTCCCAGAGGGAAGATACAATCACAGAGCTACAGGAAAAGAAAAAGACCGACAGACCGGAAATGATGGATTCATCAACCTCGGTCTCGGAGGGAAGATACAATCTCAGCTACATCAGAAGATTCGAGAGCAAATACTAACTATCAGGCTATTACCCCAACGGGACAGTAACTACACCACAATGTTTTTTCCCTTTCTTTTTGTTAACTTTTGTCCAGCCATCATGGGGAGGATGGGCTAGAACAACTTGAAGACTAGAGTTCTCTATCTTCGGGGACTCCTTCTCTGATTCAGAGGATGAAGTCTCATGGGGACGTTTCTGGGAGCTTGCTGTGACATGGGTGTGCCCCATATTGTCCGTGGGCGGTTCCATCGGCTGAGGCGTCTGATCTGGTTCTGAATCTCTTTCCTCCTTTTCCATACTTGGGGAGCTGGAGCTTCCAGCTGGCGGCGGTGGACAGGGAGCCCAACGCTTGGGCTTGGAATGTGCGAAGAGGCCCTTTTTCGTTCTTGCTGTCAGTGATGGGCAGGAGTTATGCAGGTGCCCTGTTAGGTGACAATGGCGGCATCTGAAGGCAGTGTTTTCGTACTCTAGAAACTGGGTCCAGACAAAGTCCTTGATCTTGAGATTGATGTACTCTGGCAATCCCTTGCTTAAATCAAGCTCCACACAAACTCTAGCGTATGTATAGAGACCTTGCCCCTCTCTCTTGTAATCTCCCATTAGAAAGCTACCCAAGGCATTGCCTATTTGCCTGTATACTTCTGTACGCCACAGGTGAACTGGGAGATTTGGAAGTCTGATCCATACCGGGGCTTTGGTGATGACTGCTGAAGCTGGGTCAAAGTCTGGAAACCATGGAGTTAGGAAAAGGCCAGCTGAACCCATGAACTAAGGGCCTTCATCAAGGGCGTTGTAACAGTGCTCGAGGTCATCGAACAACACTATAAAATATCCCTTTGCACATAAATAAACCTTGCAACGGTCAGTCCGGTTGTCCTTGATCCAGTCATAAAGATCCTGTGAGCGCGGCCAGAGCCCATTGAATCTGCAGATGATGGCCCTTTTAGCAAATTTCTGGGTGTCGTCTTCAAGATCAGGGTAGGAGATCTCAACTGAGGGGACCTCCTCCACTTTGTCAACCAAAAAAGGCTTGGGTGAAGTCTGCACTGGTGGATCTGTCTTTTCAGTCTGTTTGGCATGGACTGCATCTTTATACGAAAAAGCCTTAGCTGAGGATGGCTCTCCCACAGCTCCTCCTCTCAGACGAAGGGTTAAGATAATAGATGCGTCTTTCTCAATGCCATAAAAAGAAATAGGAAAGAGATCCTCAAGATGTTTACCTTCGTAGAGAAGCCGTTGAGCTGCAGAGGGGATCCCCAGTTTGATGTCCAGTGCATGCTTGAGATTCTGCACTAGATCCGTCTGGCAAACCCATTGTAGCATAGTTTTGCCTGTAAGGAGCCTGATTTGTATCTGGAATGATGAGGAAGATTCTGAAAGCCTCTTTCCCCAACCGATCTGTGGAGAGGGTAGGCAAATGCCTTGATAGATTTTCGATTCCTGTATTTGTCTCATGAGCAGGGGCGGCGTGCATCTGTTTGGTGCCGTCCCTTCCTTTCTGGAAGCCATGGTCAGAGGAAAAGCTAAGGGATCTGCAAGATCTTTCTTGTCCGCTGCTCCATCAATCGGAAGGGGGCTGCAAAGGCACGCCGTGGAAGCAGGGGGTCGGGGCCAGGCTTTCCCTGAGCTCTCGGCTAAGAGGTTTGCAGGCCCTTTTAGATCTACGGCACCAGTGTTCATGGCGTGGAAATCTTGTGTGCCTGCCTCTGAGTGAAAACCCCTTGATCTTTGCCCAGATCTCTCCAACCCCTTCGCAGCCGGAACAATCCGTGACCCAACGGCGGCATGGGGCATGGAGGCAGCAGTGCTGGGGTTCGAGCCGGTGTTCATGGCGTGGTCATGTTGCGGATCTGCAGCTGAGAGACAGCCCCTTAGTCTTTGCCCAGATCTCTCGAACCCCTTCGCACTCAGAGCGAGCCGAGAGCCGACTGCGGCCGAGGGCATGGAGACGGCGGAGCTAGGGTTTGTCATCGGTCCTCCCCTATATCCATTTCTCTTATTTCAAATTATTTTAAAAACACTTGTAAATCATTATAAAATGGATATTTGTAACCATTATATTAGAGTGCTAATTCAATAAATTAAAGACACGACAATTAGTATTGCTCATCTCATGATTTCAAATAGCAACATTTTTTTTCAACAAGAAAAAAACTAACATCTTTATATGAAATAAAGTGTTTACGTCCTTCATAATATATCAAGATATGGACAAGTCCTTCATAATATATCAAGATATGGACATGTCCAACATTGTTCAATATATCCAATGATCTAAAAACTATAGTTGATAAACATATTCATATACATGATTAGATAATAGTAGACAAAATGTAAAAATATTAGCAAAGAGGAAATTGTGCAAAAAATGCTAGGCTACTAGCATCATATTCTACCACATTGATAGACCTCAACTGTGCAATCAATCTTTTCTTTGAGAGAGCATCTACTTGTCCATTCAATTCCCTATAAATGTTGAATCATGATGTCGCTAAAGAAACAGAATAAGTGTCTAACCCTTTATTTCCTTTATTTCTAGTGCCCAAAAATTGTAAAATCCAAATTATATTTTCTATTGATCCATTCCACCTCTACCTTTGAATCCCCATATACCTGCAAATTTTCCTGGGCCTAAAGATTTTACAAATGTCAGAACTCCTCACCATGGGCCTAAAGATTTTACAAATGTCAGAACTCCTCACCATGTTGTAAGCTCCGCTTTTGTATTAGATCCCAATCCACTTCCAAATAGAAAAAATATAAAGTGAAGTTACCAAACCCTTTATTGACACAATATGCCAAAGATTAACTATCTTCTTTCTTTGGTTGATCTCATTCTATTAATTTTCTGCAATGCCAAAAAGCATTCCTTAATCAATACGTTCCTTAAAAAAATTGTATGTAAACGAATTTTTGTATTTAAACACTTGTGACATTGCTTATTTCATCCATAATTTCAAGGGCGAACACAAAATTAAATTTCAAATGGTTTGAGAAGCTGATAAAACTATAGTGATGGAAAGGGGTTGACGACTATGGTTGCTAGTGATGAGAAGATAATCCAAAGATTAAGGAACACTAATTTGAAAGTTATATAGCGAACACTATTTCTTCTATTACTATTTCTTGCTGGAGTGTGACTGTCTGTATTACTCTGCTTGAGAGTCAGTATTTATATTTATTTTTAAATTGTGTTTGTAAAATAAAATGTTTAATTTTTTGTGTGGAAAATACAATTTAAAATTTATATTATTTTAATGTAATATTAAATAAATTATATTTAATTGATAAAGTAGTTTTTAAGTGTGATTTTTTAGAGTTTTTGGTGGGATTTGGGTCAGAATATAAAGAAAAAATTTGGGGTAAAATTTTGATTTGTATTGTTTAAATTGGTTTTTTTGACTATATATATGGATTCAACGTCCTTAAATACTTTTCAACACCCTTAAATACTTTTGAGACACTTTGATTGTGAAAAATTTACATGTCAAATTTGTAATTTCAATTAATCTTTATCGAATTATAAACTATTTACATAAAAAATAAATAGAAAAATTTTCAAAAAATCACAAAAAACAGATGACGATATAATCGTTATATTTAAACATCTCAAATCTAGTCAAATTATTGAAACGTATGACTTTCTTTCCGAGATATAGAGTACAATGAGTACTTTCATTGTGAATTTTCTCTATGGAATTCAATTGACCTTGACCCTAGAGTGTGAGTTGAAATTGGAATTTTTTATTTAATTTAATATATAGTATATAAATATTAATAATAAAATAATATATTTTGTAATTTTTAGTTTAATAGTTTACAGGTAAAATGTTAAGTTTTCTTTAACCTGTGATTAAATTGATAAAAAAAATTGTTGTATAAGGCTAAAGATTTATTAGTGGCATTTTCTTTTCCCAGTAGAATATTTACAATATTTTAGAATTATATAAGTATATTACCATCAATTTAGGTAAAATGTCTTAGAATTATATAAACATGTTAATTTTAAAATTGTATAAGTATATTAATTTTATTTTTTCATAATATTATATTATTTATATTTAACTACATAAAATTTGTTATGAATTCAATTTTTGGTATATCATTTAATTGGTGATAGATGTGTTATATAAATGAAGAGATTTAAATTATACATATATATAGGTTTTTTTTAATAAAATAAAATAATATATACTATTAGTTTTTCATACAAATATTTTATAAAATAATATCTATAATTTTTATCATATGTTAAAGATAATTTATCTCTCTTATTCTTTAAAATTAAATGGTATTGATCAACAAAAATAATGTAAAAAAGTCATTCACTATTCTATGCATTGTCAGTACATACAAATTCCAATTTTATGTAGATATAAGATGTGCATACTAATTTTATTTGACCATTTTGTTTAAATTTATTTATCTCCATTATTCTTTAGAATTAAATGGTATTGATTAGCCCTATGATGGGGTGACTATTGGAGTGAAGGGGGGGAGGGGGATGTGGTTGCCACCATGCCACCGCACCCCCCATCCCCCCCACATCGCAGCATGCCCCCTACAAATGGCATAATAAACACTTAACCTTGATATTCGATTACCGTGTAAATCATGAAGAGATGACGACTCATCATGGAGGGGGGATTTGAGTGTGTGAGGAGGTTGAGTTTGATTTTGATCATGGCCAAGTTATTACATATGGCGGAGTTCATATTAGGCACTAGAATTAATATACAATGAATACCTAGTGGAGGAGTGCACACAAAATTCATGGGGAAGAGGGATAGAAAGAATTGAGAATTTGGACATAGAACAGAGGCAAATTTTTTTATGACCTCTATGTGAAGAAGGAAGGGAGTCTGTCGTAGATGGGAGGATTGTAATCTGAAATATCAATCTAATAGAGACTGAAAGAATAAGGATGGATAATCTAATACCCAATTTGAATGTGAAGAACGAGAGCATGATGAGAAAAGGGTTGAGCGACACCAGAAACTATGCCAACACTCATTCATTCACGGTAACTTTAATTTGAATGTCTAGAAATTTCTTGTTTTGCCTGCTTGTTGTTTTCTCTTTTTCCAATTCTTTTGAGGAATATAGTCCATCTTGGTTGGTTGTTTGGGGAGAGTTGGTTATTGTACTTTTGATGTTTCGAAAGGGGAGTAGAGCGTGCCATTTGGAAAGGATTTGGCCTATAATTCATGCAATGGAAAATATTTGGTCTAAAATTGGGCATTACTCAAGTTCCACAATTTATTGGGTCATTGTTAATGTAGGAAACAAGTGGAATTCCCTTAGTGTGTTCACAGCTGTTAATTTCAGTAGAATTTGTGGCTGGTTTGCAAACAGACTAGGAGAAAGGGGAGTTTTATTATGTTGGTTGACCCTTGAAATCGACCAAAGTAATGGCTTTCATAGATCGTTGTAGGTTGGACGACGTTTATGTTCACGTTCGCATGTAGTCGTGGGATGAAGGAGGGGTGATGGTTACACTACTCTGAGACAAGGCCCAAGGGAAGATTAGTGCGACAGGTGGCTAAAAATAAATGGGGTAAAAAGGGGCTAGGAATTTGACGGAATCAGGAGTATACAATAGGAGTCTATTGGAGTGTGCCCACATGACACCTTGGTTGATAGAGAAGGGGTTGTGTTTTAAGCAGTATTGAGGAAATCACAAGCATGGAGGATTAGAAGGAGACATGATCTTTTTTCTCTGATAATAATACACTTTCCAGTCTAGTTTGTTGAGGATAGTTTCATCATGCTGAGGGAGAGAGGTTAGGTGAGGATAAGCTCTACTTATTACGAGGAGAGAGCTCATGAAGGAAATTTGAGGCTACATAATAGAGTGGAAATATTTGCAGCAAGGTATAGGGAACATATCCCTGCATAGGTGGAAGAAGAATTGACCAATCTAAAGGGGAAGCTTCCTTGTGAAGAACTTCCATGTCAGACTCTCAGCTGGTGCCAGAATGGATAGGGTGGATCCTGGATACTGGAAATACAGATGGCAAAGCCAATCAATATTTGAAGGTGGTTGATTCATACTAACAACTAAAATTCCTCTTGGTACACACACTAATGGACAACTAGGATTCTAAAAGGGACCTCATGCAAACCCTAGACCATAAGAATTTCCACACGAAGCATTATGACCACAGATTAGAAAAAATATACTACATGCTAACAGGGATCAAAAAACACCTCGGAATCTTGCCAGCAGCTACTAGATGCTTAACTCTACTAGTGGACCCTATTTTTGTAGCAGGTTCAGACTCTGAACAAATCCCTTGATTGTGTGATGAAAAAAAATAATGGTTTTCTTTTTGTAGTAGTTTATGTGTATGGTCAAATGGGCCAAGTTTCGAGCATTGGTTTGTGTTTTGTTGGTACTTTTAGTTTCCAGATATCTATCGTATCCCCTGGAAGGGTACAATTTCGGTTGTTGTCTAGTCTCCCATGTGAAAGATCGATATGACTATTGAATACTACTGATGCAATTACCTATTTTTTAGTTAATAGATTTCACCTTACAAAAAAACAATGATATCGATCAAAAAAAATAATGTGACCAAGTCATTCATTATTCTTTGCACCATAAGTACATACATATCCCAATTTTATGTAGATAAAAGGTGTGTATACTAACTTTATTTTACCATCTTATTTGAAGTTTTATTTTCCATACATCATTCCCCAAAGAGAATGGATATATTTCAAAATTTAGCAGTGACAAGATTGTATTATCTATCTATCTATATATGTGTGTTGTGTGTGTGAATAATTAATTCGACAATTTGTCATAACACATTTAGTAAAGTATATTAGAAAATTTGGAATCTAACTCTGGGAGTTTATTTGCCCTTAGATATATGGATCTATAAATTATTGGCTCTTGTATATGTATGCAAATTATAATTATACATAAAATAGAGAACAATGAAATAAAACTCACAAACCAAAAATTAACACAAGATATAACCTAAGAAAACTTTTTGGTAGAAAACCCAGCTAGAAGGTGAGGCTACTCTGCTCTCTTTCTCTAATCGAAAAATGGTTATAAGTAGAAATAAGTAAGGCTTATGGAATGTGGGATGATACAATGAACAAACCCTATTTGTTTTATCTCTCCCTATTCACTCTTAGCTACTCTGGTCATCTATGGAACAAAATACACTTAAATGGAACCCCTTTTCCTCCTAGTGGCATGTTTATAACATAACTTAATAAAATAGTAATGGTTAAGTTTGACTCCCCCAACCCTTAAATAGAGTTACCATATTGGTCATATAAATTATCCTTCATCATGATCACATGGCTAGCCATCTCTCCATGAATAATGGGGGTCACTGTGGCATCCTCTTGAATTATGGTGGTTAAGAGAGGAAGGTCAATTTTTGAGTGGCATAAGTTTTGAATAAAACCTATGATTGAGGAAATTATTGCACTATTAGAAAGGTATATGTGTGTACAATAGATCTAAAAGGTGCACCACTTAAGTGGAAAAATTTTACCCCAAGAAAAACATTGTTTGATAACTTGAACTGCTTCCGGAAGGTTTTAGACCCTAAAACTGGGTTCCACTAGTAAAAATGGTCTTATGAGCCGATTGCTCAACTTTTTTCCACTTTGAAAGCATAAACATGAATGGAAATAAATATAATGATCCAATTCAAATTAAACCTTCCAATTTGGGGAGGATTTTGGCCCCCAAAAGCTTGTACTGAATGAGGTGAGGAAAATTTTCCTCCACCTTCTCTTGGGTGTACCATTTAGCTTTTCTTAGGCGCCATCCTTTAAACAAAATCTGTCAGAGTTCATGATGACCCTGTCTTGTAGTTTTGGAACACTTCTGAAAAATTGTATCTTCTATGAACTCTTTCTATGAATCTCGTGTCAAATCCTCTATAGAAGTGAGGACATGTTCCTCTTCTTGGTCTAGAATGGAAGGCTCATAGAGTTTTAGATTCTTTGTATTCAATAGTAAATAAATGCACATGTATGGGGGTATACCCTATAGCCTTGATTTTCCTACCAAGACCCTATAGAATCTCCTTGTTCAACTATAACCATACTCTTTCTCCCACTTTGAACAACCTCTCTGTTTTGTGTTGATCATGCTTGACCTTGTATTTTTCCTATAACTTATGTAGTATCTAGTACCTTTAGATGGATCTGTTTAACATTCTCAAAAAAATTCCTTTACCTTAAGGTATCCCAGTGAAATCCTCCCTCACTCCTCCTTTCTACCCATATGTTATATCCAAATGTGAAGGTGGAAAATATCGAAAACAAGTTTCAAATAGGGACTTACCAGTAGAACTGTGATTTTCTCTATTATAAGAGTGTTGTATATATACCATATTTTCATCCCAAGCCTTTAGTTTCTTTTGATTGTAACCCCTCAAAATTTGCATGAAAGTCCTATTGACTGCTTCTGTTACCCCATCTCTTTATGGATGGAATGTTCTATACCTCTTTAAATTCAAGTCAATATTCTCCCACAATGTAGTCCAAAATGAACTGAAAAATATTATGTCCCTATTTGAAACAATTCTCCTTGGTATCCCAAGGTGCACCCAAAGCTATCGACATAATATGCTCATTATTTCTTTCCCGCTAATGCTCTTTTTACAAGGCATCAACACACACATTTTTCTTAACCTGTCAACTACCATGAACAGGTAGTCATGTCCCTTCCTAGTACCATTACAGGGCATCAGAACACACATATGGTTAAACCTATCAACTACCACAAAAATGTAGTCATGTCCCTTCCTAGTCATTGGTAAACCCCAAAAAAGTGCATGGAAATGTTTTCCCAAGGATGAGTGGTTACAAGAAAGGGATGATATATACTGTGTTTTATATTACTAGGTTAACTGGTACAACAAAGCTTGCATCCTCTTATGAACCTAGAAACTCATTCTTGCATCTTGGGCCAATACACATACCTTTACTAGTTGGCCACTATCTTCCCTACACCAAAGTTCCCTACAACATTGGAGGTGTGAGCCTCTCTAATTAACTGTGGTCACTCACCTTTAGGAACACATAAATGATCCAACCCATAAGGTAACCTATCTCGGAGATGGTAGTCAACTGTGTTATCACCATTGTGCACATGACTATGGATTTTCAACTCTTGAAACACCTCCCTGAAGTCCTCATCCTCTAAATATTACTCTTTGTATGCATCACGGGTCAATGGCTCCATGTGCATAAGGGTTCCCAAAGTTGTGATCTTTGATGTGGGTGGCCTTGAAATCATGTTGGCTAACTTGTTTCTGCTACCCTTCTTGTACTTGATCATTAAATGAAACTTCTATAGAAACCCCATCCACTTGATTTCCATTTGTCATGGCCTATGTTCTCTAGGTATTGTGCCTATACACAAGCCTCTTCCACTGATCTACATTTGAATAACGTCACTTGCTTCCACATATGGTTGTGTATACCCCACAGATACTTGAGGATTATTTATGTGTTCTTTGGGAATATACCTAGCATTATGTCCATCTTTCTAAATTTTTTGGTGCTCACATATACACTCCTCCCTTCTTTCTTCCTGATGTAATGCCAATGGATCCACTAGTCCTCTATTACATTCCTAGTAGGGTAAATTAATGACTTTACAAGGGTTTTTAAATCCTCCTAGTTAGTCACTTGAGGATCTGCCTCCAACCCCAACTTCTCCATGTGGCTTTCACACTAGGTTAGGGCATGGCCATCTAATTTTAGCTAAGAAAAAAATAATATTCTATTCTTCCTCTATATGATGAACACTAAAATAAACTTATAAATGTTACAACTAGTGATCTAACTTCATAGCATCAACCTCAACTTGATATGGCTTGATGTTGACCTTCACTTACATTTTTAATAGGGAATGTGAATTGTTTATGACACTTAAACTGGGTTGATCCATTTTGGGTTTTTTCTTAGATTCCCTCTTTGGTTCTTATCAATCTGTTGATTTCCCCTCCAATCTAACCTTTGTGTTAGAAACTTGATCTTTTCAAAATAATCCAAGCTTATTGGTCAGAGCCACCATGAGGAGGCTCACATTATGATTTATATCTGCAACTAGTGTTTCCGACCATGCAAACCTCTATTCTGTGGGATCTTAAGACTTATCGATAGATTCATTGACCATGGCTAGAGTTTTATGACTTTCAGCTTAAAAGATATTAATTCCATGCAACTCTTAACAAAATTCTCAAAGAAACCTGTTGTGATACCAATATGATTTGTAAACTTTTATGGATATCCCACTGGACAATTCATCACAATAAAGTTAATAAATTATTTTAGAAGAATTGAAATCTACATTATGAGGGTTTATTTCTCCTTTTATTTCTATATCTATAAATTATTACTTATTATGTATGCATGTGAATTATAATTATACATAAAATATATGATAGTGAAATAAACTCACAAACCATAGATTAACACAAGATACAATCTAGGAAACCCTTTTGGGAGAAAACCCAGCTAGAAGGTGAGGCTTCTCTTCTCTCTTTGTAAATGGAAAAATGGATGCAAGTATAAATAAGTGAGGTTTGTCGCTTTTGGGATGCTATACTACATAAACCCTTTATGTTTTCTCTCTCCCTAGCCACTCTTGGCTACTTTTCTTGTCTATGAAACAAAATTCGTTCAAATAGAATGGAACCCATTTTCCTCCTAATGGTCTACCTGTAACACAACCTGATAGCCTACTAGTGATTAGGTTTGACGGCCCTAAAGTCTTAACTAGAGTTACCGTATTGACTCGTGTACATTCTTATTCATCATGATCATGTGTCTAACCCCTTTTCCATGAATGAAGGGAGCTGATGTGGCATCCTCTTGAATTATGATGATAAAAGAAAGAAGGTCAACTTCCAAGTGACATAACTTTTGAATACAAAATCTGAGGCAATTTTTACACCATTCGAAATGTACCTATGTGTAGAATATTGATAAAAATTGAGTGCTCAAGAAGCAATTTTTCACCACCAAAATACTCTATTTAATGCCTCAAACTACTTCCAAAAGGTTTCAGACCCTAATTCACCAAACTGGGTCCCACTGGTAAAAATGGTCCTGTGACCTTATTGCTCCACCTTTTCCACTTTAAGAGAATCAATATTTATGAAAATTAATATAATGATCCAATACAAATCACTTATACTTAAAATTTTATATTTCAATTATTATTTTTCTTTAAAAATAGTTTTTTGAAATAATGATAAGATATTAATTAATTAATCAATTAACAGTGATCCATTGAAAAACAATGTATAAATTAAACTTGAAATTATATTTGATCAAATAATTGAATAATAAGCTAATTGAAATGATGCATTATAATTAGAAATATTAAAACATGGCTTGCATTGAAGTAATATTCAATATGAAACTAGTAGAGAGGTGAATATTTGAAACCCTAATGTGATTTGAGACCACTAAGCATTATGGGGGTAACTTTAGGGGGGAGGAGAGTTGTTGGCTCGTTTCAATGCTAATGCATTAGCCTTCCAAGCAATGGTTACAACTTATGCCATGACCTCTAAAGAAAAACTATCCAAGTTTGTTAAGAGAGAGGATTAGACTCTAGAAGTCAAGCTTATTCGATTCTCAGTCTACATACAAAACCTTTTCCTTTGCAAATTGTGGCATGGTTGGTTAGTTGAATAATATTTGATCATCTCCTAGGAATATTGTGACTAAAATTAAAAAAAAACTATAAAACTCACATAAAAGGGTAGCTAAACCTTTTTGTTTGTAGAAGAGTGTTCTATGCCCTTCTCTTTGAGTTTAAGGAAGACATAGACTTGACTTTTCATAGTGGGTCATACTTTATGGGTTCCAAGCGAATGAAACTAAACAAGTGGACACCTAAATTTAATCTAGAGAACAAAATTCCGTCATCTTTTCAGTATGGGTGAGGCTACCTCACCTTCCTTTGCATTGTTGGAGTGATGATGTCTTTAAATGTATCATAAATATCCTAGGGAGTTATTTGTATTGCGTAGAAATGAAAGGAAACTTATTTTCATGTGATAGGATTTGTGTTGGGGTTGAACTAGATAAAGGAATTATAGAAGCTATGATGATAACCATGGATAATTAGAAATGATTATAGCAATTATATTATGAAAAAATTCCATTCAAGTGTAAATCTTGTTAGAAATATGGACACTTCACAAAGAAATGAAAAAAATAGAGTCAACAACCTCAAGCTACTAACAAGGATGATTATTGGAAAATTTTAAGCTGAAAGTTAGGATGTAATAACAAGAGGTCAAATTACTAGGCTATTGTAGGGAAATCTCTAGTCTCTTTATTTGGTAAATATCTATGGGGTTTAAAAATTCCTCATCAAACCCTTATAGTTTGAATCCCAATAGAAGTGATATATTGATGGTAAACAATAGATATGAGATCCCGTATCAAGATGAAATCAACCATTCAATTGATCTAAAAGTCATATCATCAAAGGAACATGATAATATCTCTTCAAAGAATCCACCCTTTGTCCAAATATATGAAATATCCCAACCTAGAGTTGAAAATATAGAGATTTCTTCTCAAAAAAAGTTAGTGGCCTTGTTTCGAGATCTATTAGAGACTAGTGGAGAAGATTCTACTAGGATTGATGTAAAGGACCAAACTCCCATGGGTGTGGAAGATGTATAAACGTATAAAGATGTTGAAATATCATTTGCAGAGTCCAAAGTTAAGGGAATAGAGGAAATTGCCACTATTGAGGAAGAATCAATTGATAGGGATTTAGAAGAAATAATCCCATGGATATGTCGTAGGAAATATGCCTATGACTTAAGGGGGGAGAAAGAAAATCAGGAAACCATGATGGGGTCTCAACAAACCATTAAAAATTTGATTGGGGATGCAAATAAACCTCCTAAAGTGCTAGGGAATATTGTGTCCCCCAAAGGAGGTAGTTACAAACACTAGAACAATCATGATTTTAGTCTCCTACAATAGTACAGGTTTAGGTAGAACCTCAAACTTTGTTGTAGCCAAAGATCTAATAGAATTAGAGCAAATTTCAATTCCTTTGCTCAAAAGACTAAACTAAAATCATAAAAATATAAAAATCAATAAACAACAATGAACACAATATGAAGGAATAGTTGAAGACTAGATAGGAGAAATAGGGGGATTATGCATCCTTTGGAATACATAGGTGGTCAATTTGGAATTCTCTTTCCAAACAAAAAATTGGATCCCAACCAAGTTTAGAATAAATTAGTTGGGAAAGTTTATAAATAATTTCATTATTTCCATCCCATTAAATATAATAATAAATACCCTATGTTTGAGATCTCTTACGAGTCTAAGTAAATCTAATTACATATGCAATAGTATAATAGCTAGTGATTTCAATGTTATCTTGCACAAATTGGAAAAGTGGGGAAGCATTGTTAGATATCCTTCTAGAGAGAATCTAATGGATCTAATCAATGAATGGGATTTATTAGATATAAAATTAGTCAAAGGGAAGTACACTTTGACCAATGAGTGATTTGGCCTAGGAGACATTGCTACTAGAATTGATAGATTCTTTGTTCATAATTTTTTTTTTATTTTTTGAGTACTTCACTTTCAAATCTATGATTCTTCCCTCAGTCACCTTGGATCATAAGCTCATCTCTTTACATTTCTAGTTGTATTTAAACTATGTTCCTTTTCCCTTTAGATTCAACCCTATTTAACAAAAATCGTAGGAAGCTAGTGACCAAGTTAAGACATCCTAGAAGACATGTATCCTAGGCACCCCTGTTTAGATTTGGGAGAAAAAATCAAAGCTTGTCAAATTTGTTCTTAAGGATTGGTTCAAAATCTTTTACATTACTCCATTTATTAAAAAATAAAGTATTAAATCCAAGATAATTGAAACACAAAGGAAAATGGAAGTAAAATATATAACACAATTAATGAAGAAGGAAGATGCCTCCTTACGAAAGTAATTTCAATAGGCCTTGAGGCAAGAAAAGGAGGAATGATACCTTAAGTCATGTAACCTATGGCTTAAAGCATGTGATAAAATCCCCATATTCTTTGATCAGTAAGATAGGGCTTGAATCTCTAGGAATAACATGAAAGAGGTCCTTTTTTAAAGATCATACCAATTTTTATTTTTATTTTGAAGCACTCAAAGAGGTAGCTATATAAAATTTCTACTCACTATTTACACAACATACTGAAGTTGGTCCCAATATTAAAGTGGACCTACTTGACCACATTCTAGTAGTGATAATCAATGAGGAAAATAGTGAGCTACACAACATATAGAATAATATGAAATAAAAAATGCGATTTAGAGATTGGAGTTTGATAAGGATCTTGGTTTGGATAGATCTCCCATATCCTTTTTCAGATTCTTTAGCTAATAAAATTTAATTTGAAAATAATGCTATAATGTGATCAAAGGTCATGCAATATAGGAGGAAGCACAGATTCTTCTTCTTTGTCTTTAATTCCAAAAGATATGAATCCCTCTTCCTTTACTACATTTTGATTCATTTCTTTGTGTAATTCTTCATATAAATTTATGTCTAAAATTATAGTTATTAGAATGAAGAGAATAATGCAGAAGTTTATCCTAGGTAACCAAGGAGGTTTTATGCAAAATAGATAGAACATTGACATTATTGTCTTGGTAGAGTGAGTGATTGATTCAATCTTTAAATGTAGAGAGGATGGAATCTTAATAAAATTGGATATGGATAATGCCTTCGACCATGTTCAAAACTCCTTCCTCTTTAAGGTATTTAATAAATTTGGTCTTAGCAGTACCTTTGTTCACTAGATCATCGTGGGTCAGTTCACCCTAAACAACACCATCAGTTAATGGTTAGCCCCACTTGATTTTTCCAATGTAGTATGGGTTTGAGGCAAGGCCATCCTCTCTCCCCTATCTTTTCTACTATCAAGGTAGAGTCTCTTAGTTGCAAACTAGAATAAAAAAGGGCTATTGGTAATCTTCTAGGAATTAATGTAGTCAAGGGTATCAAAAGTATTAACCACTCCAAGTTTTCAAATGACACACTCTTGTTTACTAGTCGTTTTATTATCATTGCTGCTAAGTTTAAACAAATTTTGGATTCATTTTTGGATGCAATTGGAGGAGCTATCAACAACCATAAATGTTATATTTTCAGATGGCATGTTAGCTCATAATTAATGCACACAATTTTCAAATTTCTAATCTATGTTAGTTCAAAATGTCCATATTTTGATATTTGGGATTCCCATCTTTTGAGTAAGGTGCACCTCACAAGATAACGTAATAATTTTGGACAAAATTAGAATCAAATTTGGACAATGAGAGTCTTAATATCTTAATCTTGTTGGGCTTGTTTTCCTCATTAAGTCCATTATCTTATCCCCATCTTTATATCGATGCTTAGCTTTTCTTTCTCCTACTAACATTATGAATTAAATTTCTATGAATATAAGAACATTCTTATAGTGAGGGGATTGATATAAGTTGAAGAAACACCATCTTATCAATTGGAAAATAATTAGATGTTGAAAGGATTGTGGTGGACTTGGAATCAAATATCCAACAATGATGAATGTTGCTATGGGAGTGAAACTACCTTCGAGGATGATCACTCAATCACTAGAATTGTGGAATGAAATTTTAGATGCCTAAGATTAAGATGTGTTGAAATTTTAAACATAATATATGACTTAAACATATATACATGTGAAAAAACAAGTAACAAAAAAAAACATATAATAATAATAATAAATAAATAAGAATTCAATGTCATAAATAAAAATCTAATGGAAATGTGACATGATTTTTTTTTAATTAAATAGGAAAACAAAATGAGCATATCTACCTATAAAAATCTCAATCATGTATCCCTAACTACTATTAAAAACATTCCCTAATAAAATTCTAAAAACCCTCTTCCAAAATACACATGCCTATCAAGATAATAATAATAAGTTTCTAAATTGCTATGAAACTTTTATTATTCTTTGTTTTATTAACTGTTCTTTTAATATATGTTTACTATGTTTCCAAATGAAACATATAGTTGGATCATAATAATTAATGGATAAATAAATAAATGAATGGTAAAATATTGTTTGCATGCTTATTTAATCTTTGTGGGATGCTCCAAATGTTGGTCTTGTTCCTCATCTTGAATATGGATGCAATCCTGATGAGGAGAGAACACAAAGTTAGTGGAAGACTATCCATAGAAAGTAGTTAGAGTAACTAAATGTGGGTAACTGGTAAGTGCAACCATCTAGAGTAACTAAATGAGGGCAGTCGATAAGGCGCAAACAGGTAGATGGTGGTTCAATGTACCATGCATGGTATTGTGTATTCTTATTGAATATAATCCCATGTTCGAAGAATACGACACAATCCATATGTGGATGAAATCTTTGTATGCAATTTTGTCTTATTCCAATATGACTTGGAGATAATTCTTCCATGTTGAATTTAGAGTTGGTTTGGGATTTTGTTGAGATAATATCTCAACCTCCATATGTTTGGAATTAGTTGGATCTGAGATCAATTATATAAATGTGTGGTAATTGAGTGCAAAGGTCTGCAATAAATAATATTATTTTGTGTATTTCTGAATACTATGTCTCCAAATTCAATTTCTATGTTGGTATCAGAGTCGATTTTGGGTTAAATCCCTTAGGGGAGGGCCAAGAATATGAGAGATACTTGAGTTTTATCGCTCTATGGATAGATTAGTATAGGTGTATGGTGATTTCCAGCATGTAAGATTTACATGTGCCTATGCGTTATTTATGGATCTAAGATCTATGTGTTGTTTTTTTGTATGCAACAAATAACCCACTGATTAGAGCTTGAGCCACGATGGAATTCCTATTGGTAAGAGGTGGATACCATGGAAGCGAAAGACTTGTTATTGCATAGTTTCCGCTAGCATGCAGTCGCGTGTAATAACCTTTGGGAAAGTAACATTTCATCTTTGGTTTGTAGCACATATTGTGACCATGGGATTTGACGAGAGATTGCTTGGTGGAAATACCCTATGAATAGAAGGACATCATAGGATTTAACACATAGACTCCTCTCCATGTAGTTTCCTACCAGAAATATCACCATCAGACTATTCAGAAAGTGTGGCTTTGATAGACATCAACATCCTTTTTCCCTGGGATTTCACTCTCGAATTAACTACTCGCCTTTGGCAACTAGATTTGTGTAGCTTGAAAAGATATTTGCCGAGGAGGACCTTGTGCCATGTGGTTCAACCCTTTTCCATCATGGCCAATGAGAGATCCAAAGTGAATTTTATAGTGCAAGGAAATATAGAAAGTTGCATGACAAATGCATTTGTCTCGAGAGTCATTGTTAATTTTTGTTACATGATGATTGGGTGGTTCTATTCGACCAGACGTGAATATTTTAATGTTCAAATTTCACATCATGACAATCAATCAAAGAAATACATACAACTTCCTTTGGTGATTTTCAAGATTCTTTCAATCCTACAATGTTTGGTTTAGTTTAATCAGTTTGTATGTCATATTTATATTGTGTGTAAAATTATATGAGAGGACCAATTATTGAACAGAGAAACATAGTGCAAGTTAATGGTTCTTGATTTTCTTCAGTGTCGAGAGAACATGTCATTGGCTTGGATATATCTATTCTGTAATATGTTGGTGGTATTGTCGTTCTTCGATGCTTCAAGTTCAACCATTACAGGTTATTTTTGTATGTATCTAAGTGTTTATGTGAAGAAAGGTTAGTTGTATGATTGGTTGCTAGATAAGTTCAGTACCTATACAACTTATCTCTATAACTAGAAGTATGTATTTCAATGCATATTACTATGATGGAAGCATGTCCATAGAGTGATTTGGTATTGAGAATATTTTTTGGGGTAATCAAGAAGCATCAGTCCTACAAGCACATCAATGACGGTAAGAGGTAGTTATATTTTAAAAGGAGGTCAAGTGGTAGCTCGAAGATGTCTTGGGGAAGAAAGAGCAGTGTCTATGAGATTCCAGAGTGGGTGTAAGTGTTGATGAAGACCAATGAGACAAAAGTACCCATATTGTAATTTGTGACATGTAAGCATTAAGGGAGGGACTTGGAGATAATGCTTCGATGTTGACTTTAGAGTTGGTTTGGGATGTCGTTGAGAGAATATCTCAACCTCCATATCTATGTTTGGAATTAGTTGGATTTTAGACCAACTATACAAATGTGTGGTAATTGAGTGAAAAGGTTTGCAATAAAGACTATTATTTTGTGTATTTATGAGTACTATGTCTCCAAATTCAATTTCTATGTGTATGTGCCACAGGTAAAAGTTTAAATGAATGTGATGTTGTTGTATTAATCGCCCTCATGTTATCTACAAAATAAAATAACACATTAATTATTTCCAAGCTGGATGATCACAATTAAATTTTTGTTTAGGATTTCACTGATTACATGTATCAATTCCATTAATTAGATTGTTTTCACAGGTTATTTTATTTTCATGAGGATTCTTAATATTGTAATTAGATTGTTTTCACAGGTTATTTTATTTTCATGAGGATTCTTAATATTGTTGTACTATACTATTTTTTATGAAAGGTGTGTTGTGTATTCTTTGGGCCAAAGTTTGCACCAACGAAACTTTTAGGGGTTAGTGTATAGGATTTTGTTATTTTTAATGTTTCGTTTGTTGTATTATATAAGTTATATTGTTTTTATGAAGCTGCTAGAGTTGTTGTAATAATTTTAGAAAAAGATGAATTATTACAAGTGGTAATGTTGATTTAGATATTTTCTACTTCTTTATATATAAATCAACTATCAACCATATTTATTAATGTAATTGTGCTAGTATATTATATAAAATTAAAAAATAATATGATAATCATTTATAGTTGAGAAATTGTAATCAACTTTTTAAATATATTCAAAGTGGAGTCTTTTGAATGTGTTCAGGGTGTTTTACTTAGTAGTAAAACATACTGTAAGTTCATGTAAGTTTATATAATATCAATGATTATGCCATTTGAATACTTTTATAATAGGACCACAATAGGACATACCATTTGAATACTTTTATAATAGGTCACGGCATGTCCTATTCGTGGGACTTGGCAATAATGGAAAGAACAGTAACACAAGAAATTTTCCGAATAAAAGACCATTAAGTCATATCCATTTTCGTCGCATTCAACAAACTCGGAACTTTTGAAAACCTTTAAAATATATTTCTAATTGAAATCCAAATGTGAACATATAAAACCAAAATGCTAATTCATTAAAGAGTAAATTATCGTAACATATATCTTTAGACATGTCTCATCCATGGGTTATTTTTTCCTTATGATTTACTTTATAATAATATTATTTCCATTTAGAAATGTCTCATTCATTATTTACATTCGCCACTTTACTACTTCGCCTTTGAAAAATAGTAAATTGGCTTCTTGTTTGAAATAATTTCATGATTTTGATGGGAAATCGTTAATGTGTTTATGTGAGCTTTCTCATTCCTAAAATGTCGAAACAACAAAGTACACTAAGAAAGGTAAGAATTTAAAAAAAAGGGCGGGGACAATCCCCCTAAATCTAATTTATTGTTTCTTCCCAAATGGAGTATAGACAAATAATAAAGGAAAGGGAAGGAAAGGGAAGTATCTATTTGGTCGTGATCTTGTATCATCCAAAATCTTGACAAATTGTAAAGGGAAACATAACTTTTGCCAAAGATATTCGCATAGATCGTTTGAATGGAAATCCATCTTATCATGTCACAAAAGGTATAACATGACTATTATGGACCATTATTGTACAAATGAGTTGAATGAAAATCGGTCTTATCATATCATATCAAATTATTGATCATCCTAGGTTAGAAAATATGATGTAGATTGTAATAGTAATTTTTTTTTAATAAATAAAATAAATAAAATATTTATAATATTTTTTCAAATATATAAATATAGTGCACTATTGTGTGATAATTTAGAAAATTATTTGAATTAATTAAAATATATATGATTTGAAAATGTATGCTTTGATGTGGACAATCAAGGTCATATGAGGGAGGGGAGTGGGTTCGGTCCTTCTTGTATGTTAAGGTAGGGCACATGTGATGATATGGCTGCATGCGATGTATGATGCATGGAATGTTTGAGAAATGGGGTGGTAAGTTTATATTTGGGACGACAAACTTAGTGAAAGTGTTAGTAAGCTTTGTTATGGGTGGTTGTGCACGTGATGTAGGAAACGAAGAGTATGCATAGGAAGCCAACCTATACATGCTTCTTCAGTTTTGGATCTCTGCAACATCGAATTTCAATTACAAGTGGGAATTACACTATGGGTTTGTTGGTCGCCTATTTAACCAAGTTTGGGACCCTAGTTCACTTTGCAGCTGGTTTGGCTCTACAAGGGAGAGATGATTTCAAAATTTGACATCGGGAGGAGCGCTTTCGAGTTGGTGGGCTACAACTAATGACCTAGTAAGCCTCCCTGATGTTCTCTTTGGCCCTCGTAGTGCAATGTTCCTAGTTTGTCTAGGTGTGGAGTCTTTCAGTTTTGTTTTTTTCTTGCTGCACTCATTTTTAGTCGAGGAAACCCTGGGTTTCCTCGACGTCAACATAAATTGCACCTATAATGAGGGATTGGCATCTTGTGTTTGGTTCTGGGGATTTGATTTGGTAACTTGGAAGTCTGGTCTAGATTACCTACACTCTTATGTAGAGGAGGGAAATCGAGGTTGATTTGGTAAGAACTATGGGGTGCCAAGTGTTTTGTCTTGGGAGTTCTCATTATTTTCTAATTATGTTGTGAGAGGGATTTCCCAGTATGTGGTGGTCAGTAACATCTCACACTTCTGGCCCAGTCGAATTGGGTTCCTTGGGTTGTTTGGAAAGATTCTGGACCAATGTTCATGTTTTGGTGAGCATTGTGATAACCTTCCTAGAGTTGAAGGCATTGGGAGGAGGAGGAGTTGAACACCATCACGGGGAGGAAATTTGAATTTGAAAGCCGTCAGTCTTTTCTAGGGGTTTCCTCTTCCTATAGTTGTCATGATTTGGCATTACGGGCTCCTTATTGTTAGACACATAAATTCATAAGGTTTGTCATCATCAGGTATACTATTGGAGGATATGAGTGGGTTTCGGCAAGTTGAGGAGACAGTGAAAATGTTACGACAATGCGACAAAGCACGAAGAGGGTTGGGGCCAAGAAATTAGTGAATTCAACACAAGAGGAATGTAGTGGAGATGGTTGGAGAAGGTGGGATAAACATTCAGGTAGAGGAGGAGGTGGCCTAGGTTCCGATTCATTATCCTGTCCATGTGGTTCTTCCTCCCCCTTTCGATACATTGGACTCACAACTCGAGTATGTGACTAGTCTCCTGGAATAGCTGGTACAAAACCACCATGACGATCGTAATGAGGTTATAGAATTTATGAACAATTTGCAGCACAATTAATGGAAAATGTTGGATCACTTATCTTCACTTCAACGGGGCAAGAGAAGATTGTTTGAGAGAATGGCGCACATGGAGGAGCGACTGACTCACATTGAATTCCACATCCATGGTGATCTCAGACCTCCAAAGATACCGGGCATCGAGCCAAAATTTCTAGCTTCAACAAATCCTATTACTCATGATGTTTGTGGGTTGTATTATCATATTCACGGTGTTTTGGTCCTTCTAGTTTTTTTGTTTTTGAATCCTTAGTAGTTTTTGACACTTTGTAATCAACTTCTATGTTTCTCTTCTTGCCAACAAATACGATAGGAGTGAGGCTAGAAGATTAGTAAATTCTGGACTGGTATGTTGTAATCCTTTGATGAATTCAGAGAAATATTTTGATAGACAAAAAAATAATTGAAAATGTACAATTTTATTAAATATGATAGCAAATTTATCTTAATTTTGATTTATTAAAAGCATAGAGAATTCATTTTTAAAAAATGATTATTTAATTATTTTATTAATTTTTTTGTTGCGTAAGAGGTACTCTATAGCCTAGATTAGGAGAGATGTTACAACCAAGTATTAGATAAACATTAGATCAAATAATAATAATAATAATAAAATGTCATTTAAAATAATAATGAGATATAAAAATTAATAAAATTAATAAATCTATTTAATTCAATTTGTTGTATAGTAATTTTTTTGTTTTAAAAAATCACAATACACACATCACACTAAAATAAATTTAAATAATAATGATTCATATTCATGATAATGATATTTCAAAACATATAATCCATAAACATATAAAAACATAATAAATTTCATTAATAAACATATAATTAGAAATAAGAATATTTAGGTGCATTAAAATGTGAAATATATAAAATGTATATAATATCTATAAATTAATATCCATTTTATCATATAAATTAAAATAATGATTCATATTTATAAACATTAAATTTAATTGATAAATATATAAATAAGAATATATATAGAGAGAGATTATGAACAAACATAGATCTATCGTAACTCCACATCTACCAAGAGCAGACATAAATCAAATCTTTCGAGGTACAAAATTTTTCTTGAGTTTTAATCACCATCTACCAAGAGTAGACATAAATCAAATCTTTAGAGGTACAAAAATTCTTTGAGTTTTTCTTTTTTTTCCGAAGGTGGCAAAACCTATCAAACTCAGGTGTCAAACCAACAGTGAGGACAACCATCTCTGGCCGCGAATGTCGATTTGACTCATCACCGTTATCAAGGAAAACTACGCCACCTGTAATAACCCGCTGGTGGTCCGTAAGGGAGCAGGCTTTCTTTGAGTTTTAATCACTCTTGGCACTTGATAACTCTGAAGTTAATAAATATTTATATTTGTTTTATAAATAGTTAAAAAGTCTTTTAAATTTTTTAAATGTAAAAACTTGAAATGTATTATAAAAAAATACATAAAATTTTATTATTATAATAATTTGATGGAGGCTAGAGTAAGAAGAATTTTTAAATAGGTCTATTAGAATGTTATGAAATATTATGTAAAAATGTAATTTAATATTCAAATCTCTTTGTTTTAAAAATTATAATAGTAATGACGGCAATGTGAATATAAAACCAACCCTATGAATTTCTTTAATTACCCAAAAAAAATTATAATTATTAAAATATAATAATTATTTTTATTTTTTAATGGTATATAATATATTTTTTAATTAAAAAATTATAATTATTAAAATATAATAATTATTTTTATTTTATAATTTTATATAATATATTTTTCTTTTATAATCGATGCATTGGACTCAAAACTCTAGTATGTAACTAGTCTCCTAGAATAGCTGGTTACAGGGTTTATGAACGATTTGCAACACAATTAATGGACAAGGTTGGATTGCTTATGTTCACTTCATCGGGGCAAGAGAATATTGTTTGAGAGAATGGTGCATATGGAGGAGCCTTCAATTCACATCCATGGTGATTCCAGATCTCCAGAGATACTGGGTATCTAGCCAAATTTTCTAACTCCGGTGAATTCTCTCACTCATGATGTCCGTGGGTTCTATTCTCATCTTCAGGGTGTTTTGGTCTTTCTATTTTTTTTGAGGGTGTTTTGGTCTTTCTATTTTTTTTGTTTTTGAATCTTTAGTAGTTTTTGACACTTTGTAATCAATTTTTATGTTTCTTTTGGTCAACAAATACGGTAGGAATGAGGCTAAAAGATCAGTAAATTATAGACTGATATGTTGTAATCCTTTGATGATTTCAAAGAAACATTTTGATAGACAAAAAACAAATTGAAAATGTATAATTTTTTTAGACATGGTAATGAATTTATCTTAATTTTAATTTATTAAAAGTATAGAAAATTCATTTTTAAAAAATAATGATTTTATTATTTTATTATTTTTTTTTGTTTTGTAAAAGGTGCTATCTAGATTAGAAGAAATGTTACAACCAAGTATTATATAAACCTTAGATCAAATAATAATAATAATAATAATAAATGTTATTTAAAATAATAATGAGATGTAAAAATTAATAAAGATAATAAATCTATTCAATTCAATTTGTTATATAGTAATTCTTTTGTTTTAAAAAGTCACAATATACATATCACATTAAAATAATAATGATTCATATTCATGATCATGATATTTCAGAACATATAATTCATAAATATATAAAAATTTAACAAATTTCATTAATAAACATATAAATAGAAATAAGAATATTTTTTGTGTATTAAAATGTGAAATATATAAAATGTATATAATAACTATAAATTAATATCATTTTACCATATAAATTAAAATAATGATTCATATTTATAAACATTAAATTTAATTGATAAATATATAAATAGAAATATATAGAGAGATTATAAACAAACATAGATCTATAGTAACTTCACATCAACCAAGAGTAACATAAATCAAATCTCTTAAGGTGCAAATATTTTTTTGAGTTTTAATCACTCTTGACATTTGATAACTCTCAAATTAATACAGATTTATATTTGTTTTATAAATAGGTGAAAATTCATCAAAGAGATTTAGAACAGTGAAGGAGCCCGCTGTTAAGGCGCTTTCTAAGCTAAAGGTCACCGGTTCTAGTCTCGCACATACCAAAAAATCCAGCAAGGTTTGTGCTGGTGCGGCTCAGGCCGGGTGCAATCCCTGGGTGACTTTGACGGCTTAGATGCCCCTAAGTCGTGGCCTCTCAGCCACAGGGTAAGAGTGATTTTCAGGATTCACTTAGATGTCCCTGAGTCTGGCCTCTCAGCTAGAGGGTAAGAGTGATTTTCATGATTCACCCACTTATCAACCAAAAAAATAAATAGGTGAAAATTCTTTTAAATATTTTAAATATAAAAACTTGAAAAGTATTATAAAAAAATACATAAAATTTGATTATTATAATCAAATCTCTTTGATTTAAAAATTATAATAGTAACAGTGGGAATGTGAGTATAAAACCAACGCAATGAATTTATTTAATAACCAAAAAAATATAACAATTATTTTTATTTATAATTTTATATAATATATTTTTTTTCTTTTATATTCAATTTTTTAAAAATTAAATACACATATATAATTTTCAAAATCAAAATTTTTGTTGCAACATTGACTTTTCTAGCTTTCTACGATGTCAAAATTATAGTGAGCTAGGGAGGCTTTTCTCCAAGCTTTTTAGCATAGGAATAAAATCTTAAATCAAACTAAATAATTCATTCCTTTAGGTCCGATAGACCAAAGTTTGGTCTCAGTGAATGTTAACCACCATCATCATCATCATATAAATTTTGACGGATCTAATATTCTTAATAAACAAATTTAATAAAAGATAAAATACATTCACTAAAACAAGTGACTAAAATTAGCTTTATAGAAAAAGGTTTTTCCCCACTAATATTACAATATGTATATATTCAATTTTTTAAAAATTAAATACACTCACACATATATAATTTTCAAAATCAATACTTTTTTTTTTTTTAGTACGAAAAAAGCTTGATTGTATTATGATAGATAAATATATAATGTCCAATACATGAGATTCTCCATAAACAGTACATGACTATAGAGGAGCAAAAGTATTGCAGAAAGTGTCTGAAAGCCAATATACCACAATTACCAGAGAAGGAAAGAAGTATATGAGCGGAAAAAGCAATGCTTTTACTAGATAGATATGTCAATACCCCATTTAGGGGCAGCATCTGCCAACTAAGAAAAGATATACAAAATGTGCAAGAAGTGTGTAAGAAAAAACAGTTGCATGAAACATACATGGGAACTTGAAATGAAAATAGTAAGATTATGTGCCGGGTAGAGAAAAATCCTGAATCGAATACGTTCCAGCTTCTATTTTTATATCCATTTTCCATTTGCCCATTTACCCATTTTAAATTTTGACGGATCTAATATTCTTAATATACCATTTTAATAAAAGATAAAATACATTCACTAAAACTAATGACTAAAATTAACTTTTTTTATGAAGAATCTTCGGCAAAAATCACATAGAAAAACTTATGTCGACTCGTTTCGAACCTTCCAGTGCGGTTCATCATCAAGATATAATTTTCCCCACTAATATTACAATATATATATATTCAATCTTTTAAAAATTAAATACACTCACAATCAATACTTTGTATATATAAATTTTGACGGATCTAGTATTCCTAATATACAATTTTAATAAAAGATAAAATACGTTCACTATAACTAATAACTAAAATTAGCTTTATAGAAAAAGGTTTTTCCCCATTAATATTACAATATGTATATATTCAATTTTTTAAAAATTAAATACACTCACACATATATAATTTTCAAAATCAATACTTTGTATATATAAATTTTGACGGATCTAGTATTCCTAATATACAATTTTAATAAAAGATAAAATACGTTCACTATAACTAATAACTAAAATTAACTTTATAGAAAAATGTTTTTCCGCACTAGTATTACAATATGTATTGGATAAATTTTTGATAGATTTATGCTGTTTCGAGAATTTTTATTTTATTTTAAAATGTAAAAATTTGAAAAATACTTAAAAGAAAAATACTTTTCTCCATAAATATTATAATGTGTATTTTATAAATTTTTGATAAAATTATTTGGTTTTATAAAATTGTGAATTTTTTTTAAAATTTTAAATGTAAAATTTGGAAAATATTTCAAATAAAAATGCATAAAGTTTGATAATAATAATTTGATAAAGATTAAACTAAGATAAATTTGTAATTAAGTTTATTGGCATATTAAGAAGTGTTATGTAATTATGAGATTCAAGATTCAAATCTCTCATTAATTTATGTATGTAAGAAACCAACACAATTGTCTATTTCTTTAATTATCAAACAAAAATTATTAAAATATATTTTTCTTTTCTTTTTATTAAAATAGAACATAGAGATGCCAATATGTAAGCTTTAACATAAGAGAAGTTTATGGGTTTTGTAATAGTGTTATTAACCTTAGTACTTATATATACATATACAAAAAAAATATATTTCGAAGTTAATCGCAGAGGCAGCGATCCATGGAGGAGCGCAAAGGAGGGAGCTCCACTCCCTCCTTCAAGCAAGCCGTGATCAGCAAGGGGAAAAACCTATGGAATATGATAGAGGACTTGCAAAGGGAAGGAATAAGAACTGTGACAAGGAACAAGATGGACAGGAATCCAAGGAGAACAGTATTTTAAAAGATAATGAGGAAGAAGAGAAGGAACAGGGAACAAAAAACAAAGCCCACATGGGCCCATGTAAGCCCAGAGCTGCTGTTACTCCCAGAGTCACGTTAAATGTGCCTGCTCTGCAAGAGCACAGGGACCATATGCAAACCTACACAATCATTTGCAAATTCATGGGTGTTTGGCCCACTGAAAAATCCTTACAAATGTGGATAAAATACCACTAGAAGCCAAAAGGAAGTATTGATCTACACTTGGGTTCGAAAGGTTTCTTCACTGTAGTTTTTGCGAACATTGAAGACAAGGATAGAGTTTTTGAAGGTGGGCCTTACTTCTTTGTTGCTGCAAGTCTCTATATGAGACCTTGGATCATGAACTTTGTTCCCGAACGTGAGACCTTCACTTCAGTCCCGGTTTGGGTAAGGCTCTAGTCTCTTCCGCTTGATTATTGGCAAACAAAATCCTTAACAGCCACAGGAAATAAGCTAGGACAGTTTGTTAAAGCCTCTGAAGCCACCAGGAGGGGAAAGTATACTTCCTTTGCTCGAATATGTGTGGAGATGGACCTCTCTGGAGCTCTTCCAGATGAGATAATTTTGGAAGTTTATGATGAAGAATGGTTTCAAACCATAGACTACGAACATATTCCATTTAGATGCCACAAATGTCATGAACATGGGCACCTATTCAGGGACTGCCCACTCACTAAAACTGAGACTCAGAGTAAAGCGAAAGCTGCGAAAGACTCTGACAACTTTCACAAAGTGGCACACAAAGGAAAAGGAAGCAAGAGGGGATCAAAGGCTCAGAAATTTGAAGAGATACAAACCAGCCAAAACAAGTTCCAAGTCTTGGAAGTGGAAGAAGAAGTCGACACAGCAGAACAGACGAAGGGGCAGGAATTAATGGAAGAAGGGAAAGAAGACGACAAGGAGCAAACACCAGATAAAATCCTGCAGACAGAAACGACAGGGAGAGATACAAAAATAGAAATGGATCATGATATGACCCATAGTGAGATGGAAACAGAGGACCAAGAACTTCAGGCGATTCTTGAGAAAGAGAATCTTAATCTGGAAGGTTTCTTGTCTCAAGGAACTAAAGGAGGGGTAGACTCTCTACCTCCAGAGGAGTTCAATAAAGTCCAGCAACTATATCTATGGAAAACCCAAAACATAGGACCAGAGAGGCAAAGAAGCAAGGAAAAGCAGAGCAATGAAGGGGTAAAAACGGCAAAACCCATACCTAGATTAGCACCCAGAAACCCAGGAAGAAAAAGAGGTCAGAAAAAGCTGAATGAGTTATTAATGGAATGTGGAAAGCTCATGATAGACTCAGGTAAGATGAAAGACCTAATCAGCTACTCATTTACCAATCTTTAATAATGAAGTTTACGTCTTGGAATATTAGAGGTCTTAATAGTAAAAGAAAGTAGAGATTGACTAGTAACAGAATGAAACAAATAGCTCCAGATGTGATCTTCATCTAGGAAACCAAATGTTCCATTCACAAATTAAAAGAGATCAATAGTAGATGGCTCGGTTGTTATGAGTTCTTGGAAGTCAAAGCGGAGAATACAGCAGGAGGTATACTCACCCTTTGGAATCCTAAGAAAATAGAAATTTTAGATGTGGAGGCATCTCGAGACTATCTTTCTGTGGTCATCCAAACGGTAGGAGACAAGGAAACATACCTAATCACAAATGTGTATGGACCTCAAAGACTAGAAGGAAAGTTAAAATTTCTTGATTCTCTGGAGGAACTCAAGGACAGACATGCAGGCATGCCTTGGATACTGGGAGGAGATTTTAACATGATTAAATCACTTTCAGAGAAAAAAGGTGGAACAAGAATACAAAGCAAAGACTCTCTAAAGTTTCAGTCTTTTACAGATACTATGAAGTTAGTAGACATGTTAACTAGCAATGGAATGTTTACTTGGAACAACAAAAGAGGAGGGGAATCTCAGGTGGCTTCAAAATTAGACAGATTCATGATATCGGAAGACCTTATGCTCTATAATAAGGAAATTTCAGCTCGAATCCTACCCTTTGGAGGATCTGACCACTGGCCCATTCTTCTGGAGGTGCAGAGTATTGGAACTCCAAGGAATAGACCTTTTCGATTTGAGAACATTTGGATTTCTCATTCAGATTTCAAAAGTAATATTGCTAAATGGTGGTTAGAAGATTTGAACATACAGGGCACCAAAATGTTCCTTCTTCAAAAAAGACTAAAACACATCAAGCTTAGGCTCAAGGAATGGAAAAAGAATGAATATGGCAACATTTTTGTAGCCAAAAAAGCAATAGAGGGTAAAATGCAGGATCTCAACCAAGTCCTTATCACAATGGATTTGATTAAACCAGTAATGTTCAGGCAACCAAATACCAGCAAGAATGGGAAGAATTATGCAAACAATAGGAAATATTTTGGAGGCAAAAATATAGAGTTCAATGGCTCAAAGAGGGAGAAAGAAACACAAGTTTCTTCCATAGATCCACAATGGCGAACAGAGTTCACAACAGAATCTCAGTGATCAAAGATGAGAATGGCATTCTTCACAACTCTCATGCTGATATAGAAAAAGCTCTGGTCAAGCACTTCCAAGGTATCGCCAAAGAAACTTGTTATGACAGAGAGAACTCCATCAGAAACTTCACAAGACACATTCCTAGGCTAGTGTCCAGTGAGGACAATTTCAACCTCAACAAGCCAGTAACCGAGGAGGAAGTCAGCGAAGTGCTCAAAGAAATGAAAAATGGTAAAGCACTGGGCCCAGACGGTTTCAACGTTGATTTCTTCAAGGCATGCTGGAGTACTGTTAAACAAGATGTTCTGAATGTGGTTGAAGACTCCAGGATGAATAAAACCATTATGAAAGCTCTGAACACTTCTTTCATTGCACTTATCCCCAAGCAGGAGTTTGCTCAGACTCCAAACAAGTTTAGACCAATAGCTTTATGTAATGTAGTATACAAGATAATATCAAAAGTGAGCCAACAGACTCAAACCTCTCCTCCCTTCCCTAATTTTGGAGGAACAAGCTGGTTATGTGGAAGGAAGACAAATTATTAACAACATCATTCAAGCTCACAAGGTGGTTCATTCTCTGACTAGAAACCGAAAAGCTGGTATGATCATGCAATTGGACATTGCTAAGGCCTATGATAAAATAAGCTGGACTTATATCAGGAAAATACTCATAGATTTTGGGTTTGATCACAATTGTGTAAGATGGATCTTGGCCCTAGTTTCCACATTGAGTTTTTCTATTTTGGTCACTGGATCTCCCTCTGAAACTTTTCTTCCCTCTAGAGGCCTCAGATAGGGGGATCCACTCTCTCCCTTTCTCTTCATCCTCATGATGGAAGGACTAGGTCGGTCTATCAATCATGCCAAAGAAGTCGGCAAGATCAAAGGTCTCCAACTCTCTGACAGAGGTCAAGCTTGGACTCATCAACAGTTTGTGGATGACACCATGCTGCAAGGAATCCCCATAGTCAAAGAAGCTCATGCTTTCAAACATATTCTCAATGAATTTTCCATGGCTTCAGGTATGGAAGTTAATCTTACCAAATCCAAGATTTTTTTCTTCAATACTAATGTTGCCATTCAAAAGAACATTGCTAAAATTCTGGGTTTTCAAAGAGATTCTCTTCCCTCAAAATATTTGGGGATTCCTCTAACTGCTAAACCTCTACACAAAAGCATCTGGGAGCCGGTTATCAACAAATTGCAAGACAAAATCAGAAAGTGGACGATAAGGTCCCTAAACCTGGCTGGCAGATTAGTGCTCACAAAGGCAGTTCTACAAGCAATCCCAATTTTCATGCTATCTACCCTCCTAGCCCCTAAAGGAGTTTTGCAGCTTATCAGAAACATACAAAGAAACTTTCTTCAGGGAGAGGGGGAAACAAAAAAAAAAAAAATGGGCCCTGGTAACCTGGGAAAAAAATCTGCAAACCTATAAATCATGGAGGCCTAGGATTGGATGATCCTGAAACTTTAAGCAAAGCTCTAGGGGCTAAATTATGGTGGTGATGGATAATAGAACCAAAGGCCCAGTGGGCTACAATCTGGAAAGAAAAGTATGCCAGTTAATGGCCTAGTGAGGAGCATATAAGAATGGATGGCAATATCAAAGGATCACACATATGGAACAAGGCCTGGGATAATAGAGGTCTAGTGCAAGAGAATGGCTTCTAGGAGATTAGGTAGGGAAACTTAGCTCTATTTTGGGAGGACAGATGGCAGCAGGAACCCACTCTTTTAAAAGAAGAATTAAAGGAAATTAAGGCAGAGACAGATGCTCATGGATTAGTCAAAGTTAAGGATTTCTGGGATTGCAACAATGAGGCAGGAAAGTGGAGAAAATGGAAGAAGCTAGATCTTAGAGATGACAACTCTTTAAAGGACAAAGTTGAAATACTAATGCAAGAATTAGATTGAAGGAAAATTCTAGTTTCAGAAGGGAATGACTAGCTAAGATGGGGCAACAACAACGAAGGCACCTTTAATCTTAAGGAGGCTAAAAATATTCTCCTTGGTTTAGCTTCACAAGCTCCGGATAAAGCATGGAAAAAACTTTGGAGACAACAAGGTTGGATGAAAATTAAACTCTTTATGTGGCTGGTACAACACAGGAAGATTTTGACATGGGACAATATTAGGAAACGAGGTGTCCTGGGTCCTTCCAGATGCCAGCTCTGTGAAGTTCAAGAGGAAACTTTGGAGCATCTTCTCAACAATTGCTCCTTTTCCTCCAAGCTATGGGATTCCTTTGCCTCCATTTTCCAGCAGTCGGACAGAGACCAGGGAAGCATCATCAACACCCTAAGCAAGTGGAGAAGCAATTTTATGAATAACGAAGTTCTTAGCATTGCCTGGGTTCTAACACCGGGCTTCATCATCTGGAACACTTGGAAAGAAAGGAACAACAAGATTTTCAAGGAGCAAAAAAGATCGCCCCTTTTCCTTTATGATCAGATCCTAAGACAGATACAAGAGACTGTAGGTTCTATTGTACGAAAGCTCCCTGACGATCCTCCCTCGGCTTCTGAGTGGAGGATTCTCTGCCAGCTAGGTTTACAAAGTTTTATTCCTCAAAGCCTAAGTGGGAAGAATCTCTTTAAAGATTCTGAGCTTGATTTTTGGCAACCTCCCCCCAAGGGTTTTCTGAAGTTCAACATTGACGGAGCCTCAAAGGGGAACCCGGGCACAACAGGTCATGGCGGAGTCTTAAGGGATGAAAAAGGGAACATCCTGTTTATTTTCCACGGTCATCTTCGAAAGGCCACCAACAATATGGCAGAAATTCTAGCTATGGAACAGTGTTTAGAATTCTTGCTTCATGATAATCAACACAATGCGATCGTTGAAGTTGATTCTGAATTAATTATCAACTCGGCTAAGAAAATAAGTTGGGGTACGGCACCGGAAAAGGTCTCAAAGAATTGGAGGCTCATTTTGATCTTTCAACGAATCCTTAAACACCTCCAAAGCCTCCGTACTATCAATTTTAAACATGTTCGAAGAACAACCAATAAGCTGGCGGATCTCCTGGCAAATCAAAGAGTGAATGGCACAGAGGAAAATTTTGCGACAAAATGGAATGAGCTAAACAAATTGAGTCTCAAGGTGAAATGCCATGATCAAGCCGAGGAAGATTGGCTGCTGTTTAAAAGTAGAACCATGGAGGGTAGTTCTATTAATCCTCAAATGTTATGAATCCTGTGGGAGACGAGTCAAGGTCGGCCTCTGCATCTATGGAAATCACATCCCTAAATATCTCTGGAGTTGATCGCAAAGACATCCTGGTCAGAAGAGAAGTGAAAAGTCAACAAACGACAGCTCCTGTTGTGGCAGCTCCATCCCTCAATTTCCAGTGGCAGGAGACAAAACCGCCTCTAGAGTGGTTTTGGTGTGATCGCACCGCCTTCAAGATAAAGGAGGTTTTCTTTTCTGGGCAGCGATCACATTCACATCGTGACACGTGGATGAGGGCGAGCCCTGAAAACCACCCTCCCCGCAAGCTATTCTTCGTTCACTTCGTCCTTGCGATATGTAGTTCCGTCGTTTGATGGGAGCTGAACAATCAACGAAAGAGATTGAACGTGCAGTTTGGTGGGGACTAGGGGTTATCCTCCGCGGTTCTTCTGGGTACGAAATGTATCTCATGCATTGATCTTCTTAAGAAGTTTGGACGGCGGGGATTTAAAGGCATGTCAAGATTTTGATGGCACGGGTGTTTGGCGGGAAGGGTTCCTGGACCATGTGTTTTCCGTGAGATACTTTTTGTATGTACTCTTTTGGTTTGGGAGAGTATTTTTTTGAGGGGAAGGCTTAGTTTCTATCGAGCTCGCTCTTGACAAGCATAAGACCAATCTATTTGGCAACTTGTTGTAAATTATGTAAATTCTGCTTGTTTTAGTGAATTAAAAGGCACGTCTCTTGCTCAAGCAAAATAGAATATAATATTTCTTATTTGATTTGTTTTTTATATAATTATTTTTCTTTTATATTCATTTTTTAAAATTATATATATATATATATATATATAAGATCGAGCCAATCACCAAATTGATGTATGAGACCCCTTTGTTTGCGGAACAAGGGACTCTACCCCCTCTGGTTTTGAACTTGTCACCTCTTAGGAGGAACCACATGCTCTTAACCATTATAATTTTTTTTTTTTTTTGTAACCTTGGCAGGACTACATCTTCATCATGTCCAATATATCACCTTGATTGAGACAAGGAATTGAACCAGTGACTTCACATCAAGGAGTGCCTTAACAGAACACCCAATCACCATCTATCCAACACTCTGTGAGCTATAATTTAAAAAATTCATACCTTTATATATATAATTTCATAAATTTAATATTTTTCATATACAATTCTAACCCATACATACATACATACATATATATATAACTAAAATTAATTTTATAGAAAAAAGATCTTTCATAATGATGATAATGATTAACCTTTACTAAAACCAATATAATCTATCTAACTTTGAAAATATTATATAATATAATGAAAAATTGAAAATTCAATTTTGCACGATTATTATATTGTTGTTAAATTCAATGTATATATAATAATTTGAATTTGAATTTTATCATGGTTAAAATTTTGTAATATGCATTATTCTTCTTAGCTATTATTCTTTTCACTTTTCCATATGAATTATAAATATTAGGTTAGTGAATTGATGGATCTAAATTGTTATAGTACTTGTTGTTCATGGGTATATATATATAATAGTTTGAATTATATATATATATATATATATATATATATATATATATATATATATATATATATATATATATATATATAACGATTTTTATAATAATAAAAGTTATATTATGGGTCAAAATTTTTACCCAAAATTTCTAATATAATTTTTTAAAAATGAGTTCATTCAAATGTTTGTAAGTTCTAGGGTTATAAATTCTTTTTATACTAAATACATGGTCATTATAAATTTGACAAAAGACCTAAGTATGAAGCAGAATTTACATAACAATATAGGAAATTAGGGAAATGAAACTACAAAATGCATTACCCAGAAACTCGAACCTTAACAATGATCATGACCAACATCATCAGACCCCATCAAGCAACGAGTTCTCTTCCTTTCTAATGCAACACTAAAACCAGCTCCTCCCAAGTCTTGTTGTGCTTTACCAGTCCCAGTGATCTCCAACAAAGCAACCTGAGCACAAAGAGAGTGGACCTCCTCATGCATTTCTTCCAATGATTACTCCATATCCATTTGGTTCCTGAGTAAATTAGCCTTTAGAAAGAGCTGAAAATAACTCCTCTACCTTTTAACCATGTCCTTCAATTGTTGAATAGAGCCCAAGAGAGCTTAAACCACATCCAGTAGCTTGTCAAGCAACATGCTGGTGTTAATCTTCGAAGGAGACGAAGAGTCTACCATCTATTAGCAGAAACCTAGCATCAAACAAATTGACACTCTGTTAAGAGTTCTCCCCGCTCCTAGATTGACATGAAATAAACGAGCTTGGATAAACTGGGAGGTCGAATGATTCAACAAATAGGTATAATTAATGCCTTACCACGAGCCAAACTGCATTAAGATTTCTAGAGCCATCACAAAGACCTCCATAGGACAAAGAATAGATGGTTGAGGGATACCACATGAAAATATAATTAGTTCCATCCCATTTCTTAATACGTTGAACTTCGGAACCAAGGATATCCACAACATATCCTGTCGAGAACAAATTAAATAGACAAGATGACCATCAATGGAGAAGATTAATAACATATGCCACTTCTAAATAAAATTACGACACCGGGAAGGAGCCTTAAGGTTCTGTTGCTGAAAAAGGAAAGGTCGTCAAATCCCAAGGCCCTTTCACTTATGGAGACAAGTGAGTGAAGGAATGGAATAAACTAGAGGAAGAAGCCCACATGCCATTTCGGTTAATTTTCTCAATGTTGATTGAATTAATGGGGGAATAATTGCTCCTTGGAATTCTAAACATGGTTAATGAAGGCGAGAAATGAAAAAAACTTATGTCCCCTTCCAATCTGTCCTGACTACACGTTAGAAATTCAATAATAGCTAAGGATTTGGAAAATTGTTAAGAATGTGATTAATTTCCAATCTACCTTGACCCAAAGTGGAACCCCTTTTAGCCAAAGCATCTACCATTGAATTCAAATGCCTGTACACATAGAAGAGATCCAATTGGTCAAACTAAGAGGCAAGTACAAGGATTCTCTAAAGTAAGGGAGACTACTCTAAGAATACCACCTTCTTAGCCTTAGTCATTTGTCGGATAATAAGCATGGAATCTCTAAAAATTGATTGGATGGTAATTTTCTTTGTGATGGCTATTTCCAATCCTTTCAATAAAGTGAGATACTTAGCTTGATTGTTAGTCGCTAAACCAAGTCCCATGCATATTGAAATACAATTTTTCCGTCAAAGCTAAAAAAAATCCCTTGTACTCTTGCCTCCCCTTTTAAAATATTTTTATAAAAAATAAATATTTCCCCTTTTAAATATTTTTATAAGAAATAAATATTTATATTATTATTATATTGTTGTTTTAAATTTAAGAATTATATATAGCCTGTGTTTTGAAAATTTTTCATTATATCATAATTTTTTTAATAAATTAAAAAAAATATATTGATAAATTAATTTGTTAAAATAATAAAATATTATTATTTTATTAAAACTAAATATATATATATATATATATATATATATATATATATATATATATAATAAAAAATTATATACTAATATTTTTAAATAATAAATATTTTATTTTATTAACCTTATATTATTATTTTTAAATTTCGTAAATTAACTTCATATTAAATATAAAATTGTGCATATTTATATTAAAAATATGCTTTTCCAACTGAAAAGGACACAATGCCTTTAATTAATATATACAAATAATCCTATAAAAGAATGCAATGAAAAGTATTAAAAATTAAAGAATTCAAATTTGGGATAGAAGCAATGTCTATATCAAATTTAAACAAAGCATCGAACCACCTCTTCGTCAATGATGGTTCCCTTGAATGAATGAGAAAATGGTTTAAGTGGAAAAAAAAGTTAGGGTTCTCATTTATTGTTTATAACTAATCAAGTTCTATATTGACATATAAGTTATAAAAATAGAGAATTTAATATATATATATATATATAAAATATGTGTATATATGTGATTAATTTTTTTTACTGGTATAGAATTTAAATTTTTATTATGGTTAAACATAAAATCATATAATTAATATAATATTTTAGTTGTAGATAATAAAATCAAATTGTTTATTTAAAAAAAAAATATTTTTTTTTTTGTCTTGTGTAAGGCGAATTTTATTTTATTATTTATTTTTTCACAGAAAAACCGAACCATCTATTAATATAAGAAGGTTACATAGCATAATGCAAAGCATTTTCGTTTTCCTTCTTTCAGAGAAACCAAAAACAGTGGTTTGTGGAGATTCCCAGATATTCCTCCAAACAGTCCTGTCAAAACCATTCTTTAGGACAACTAGATAAGCTGTGGTTTCCCCAACCCTCGGTTTCCTAGTAGGAAAACAACCGAAACAGGGTGAGGGACAGACCACCATGTCAAAAAACCAGATAGTAGGCACTGTGCTAGCTGTATGATAGTTTAGTATAAAAAAAAGACAGGAACTCAGGCCTCCAATGAGAGGGAAACAACACTGAGTCTTGTTACAGTTTATATAATAACAGAAAGTTTTTGCAGCAGTATATACAATGAAATAGAAAGCTGGAAAGTGAAAGAGAACTATGGGCAGCTCACAAGTTATGCAAAAATAGGAAGAGCAAGTCGCCTTGCCACCCCGTCCACCACTTCTTCTACTGACCATGCGCCCAAATCCTGCTCAGTGCCTTTTTTAGAAACATTGTCTGCTTCTGTGTTTCTTTCCTTGAAAATATGACAAATTTGAAGCTCAGAAAAACAATTTTTAAGTCGAACAATCTCATTAAGCAAAGGAGTTAAAAGAAAATTCTTGCAATGATGCATTCCATTGGCCCACTTGATTGTATTCAGAGAGTCACCAAATATCTGAGCCTCACGCTCATTGCGCAAAGAGAGCTAGCAAAGAAGAAAATGTAAGGCTTTTATTTCAGCAAAATTATTTGTTCCGGTGCCAAGTCCAATGGATGCTTTGAGGAGAATCCCCAAGGGAAAGTGGATAACCAGACCAGCGCCGCATTTCTTATTCATATTTGAGGCCCCATCGAAGTAAGCCCACGGGATGGAGCCCTTTATTTCTTCTATCTGAACAGGCCTGGTATGCTGTGAAGAGGAGGGAGAGGGTATGCTTTCATAAATGGCCACCCCCTCTGCTGCTAATCAGGCAATGGGAAAGAAAGAATTTGTGAAAATTAGGCGGTTTCTGGCAAGCCAGATTCCCCACACAACCAATAAGGGCAGCGTTCTAACTTTATCATTGGGAGCGTGCTGCCACCAGCTGTTCCAGGCCTCAGAAATCTCCTCCCCCTCCCAACTTAGGGGGATATTAGTCAATCATAGCATTTCATTCCAGAGGCTTTTAGAAAAGGGACAGGCAAGGAAGATATGCTGGGGAGTTTCCTCACTCTCTTTACACAAAGAACACCACCCGGGGCCATTTTTCCCCCCTTTTTGGAGAAAATCACAAGTGGGTACTTTTCCTTGTATAACACACCAAAAAAACAGCTGAGTCTTGGCTAGCCCTTTCAATTTCCACAGTGACTTGGCCCACCAATTTGGTTCCTCCCACCCCTTTTGGGACATAAGCCAGTCATATCCCTTCTTAGGAGAGTAGAAGCCTGTCTGTGAATGCACCCATCTTAGCTCGTCTGGCTCATTGGTAATACGAATGTGAGAGTTCAGCAGACCAGCACGGAAGGCCCTCCATTCCTCTTGCCATCTTCCTTCTAGGGCGAGGAAATCCACTGATAACCACTCTTGTCACCAAATAGATGAGTTTACAGGATCAACAATTTGACAGAGAAAGAAAAACCTCTATTATTTAGATGTTCGATCAGATCCCGTGAGAGGGTGCATGAGTCCGGGCAGCCCACCCACGGATCTCTTCCAAGCCTTACTGAGCTACCATCACCTACTTTCCATGCCAACCCTTTTTCAATAATCTGTACAATTGCCACCAAAGCTTTCCAGATAATAGAGGCGTTTTTTGATGATTTGATGGGCTGTCTGATCCATTCCAAAGGAGAGATTGGGTCGATATACTTTCTTCTGGTCACAGCAGTCCAAAGATTGTTCGAAACTACTAGCCTCCAAGCTAATTTAGCAGCTAATGACTGAGAGAAAGGAAACAAGTCCTTTATCCCCCATCCACCCCAGCATTTTGGTTTGACAATTTTATCCCATGCGACCCAGGGAGTAACATGGTCCTTCTTCTGTCCAGTCCATAAGAACTTGCTGCAGATTTTATTTATTTTCAGCAAAATGCATTTCGGCACCCAGGTGAGACTAGCCCAGTATACAGGGATGGCCAAAACCACAGATTTAATCAAAACTAACCTGTCAACCCTTGATAGCCATTTAAAGCTCCAATGTTTCATTCTGTCCTCAATTTTTGCCAAAAGCCAAGACCAGTCTTGAACCCTATAGGAGTCAGGTTTAAGCAAAAAACCGAGATATTTGAAGAGGTCATGAAGGGACTTTGCTTCAGAAGAGAGTAGATCTTTTGCTCTGTTCACTTCAGAAAGTGAGAGCCCTGGAGTAGTGATGGAAGATTTCTGATCATTTATGACCAGACCCGTGGCTTTTAGGAAAATGTCTAGAATCCTTCTAATGTAGCGGTAGTCATCCCGGCTCCCATCACAAAATAATAGAATATCATCTACGAATAGGAGGTGAGTTACCCAAAGATTAAGCCCAACTTCAATCCCTTTTAGATCACCTAGTCTCTTTGCCACTTTGATCATTAAGCTTAATCCTTCAGCTGTGAGTAGGAACAACAGTGGGGAGAGAGGACATCCCTGGCGCAGACCCCTTTGAGGATTGAAAAAATCCGAAGCAGCACCGTTGATTAGGACAACAATCGAGGTTGAAGAAACACACCCCATAATCCATCTCACAAAGTCATACCGGAACCCAAAGTGCATTAGGAGAAGCCTTAGATACATCCAGCTGATTTTGTCATATGCCTTAGAAAGATCTATTTTGATGATGGCCCCTTTTTTCCGACTCTTTTTGAGGCTGTGAAGGGTTTCCTGAGCTACTCTAATAGCCTCATGAATTTGTCTTCAATCCAGAAAGCCAAATTGTTCCAAGGAAATGTTTTTGGAGAGGAAACGTTTTAGCCTGGAGGCAACAATTTTTGCAATAACCTTGTATAAGCATGTGCACAGTGAAATGGGGCGAAAATCATTAAAGGAAGAGGGGTGGTCAGACTTTGGGATGAGGGTCAAGAAGGCAGCATTGAAGGGCTGGTAGACCAAACCTGAGACCCTGGATTCTTCCACCATTACGGTCAGATCTTCGCCTAGGGCGTCAAAAAAGTGAAGGAAGAATTCCACCGTCCAACCATCCGGTCCTGGGCTTTTCTCTTTTTGCATCGACTTTAGAATAGCTTCCACTTCATCTTTAGAGACCGGAGACATCAAAAGATCATTGCCTTCTTCATCAATGAAGCTTGGGAAGAATTGAGCTACTCTTATAACTTCAACAATAGAAGCTTCTGCTGGAGCTCTAAACAGATCTTTGAAGTAGGCAACCCCAAGAGAGGCAAGATCTTCAAAGCACTGAGCCTTTCCCCCATTCTCTTTTGGCATTTCCCAAATGGTATTTAAATTTTTCCTTCCTTTGGCATATTGCTGGAAGAATTTTGTGTTTTCATCCCCCGCTTGGAGCCAGATAGCCCTGCTCTTCAATCGCCAGCTTTCCTCCTTTACCTAAAGAATTTTCCTTCTAGCTGCTTCAAGCTTCTGGATTCTGTCTCGAGAGTCCAAGGTGGCATAGCCACCACCTTCCAAATCTTCCAAAAGCTCAAGTTCGACATTTATAACCCTTAACTCCTCATCTTCCTTCAATGTCTTTTGAAGAACCCAGGCTTTAGTTGCAGTCTTCAAACGTTTTAGGTTATTCATGAAAGCCTTACTCCGACTCAGCCCCTCCTCATCAGCTGGCCCATCCTTCCTCCAAGTAGTATGAAAGAGAGTTTCAAAGGAGTCATCGGCAAGCCAAGAGGCATTGAATTTGAAAGGGGACCCAGGTTTTTTGGGAGTTCCTTTTGCCTCCATCAGAATTGGGAAGTGGTCGGACAGGCCCCCTTCACCCACCCAATGTCGAAAAATGGACAATTTTTCAGATAAATCTTCACCTATGAGAAAACGGTCCAATTTCTTACCCACCCAGTCATCACCCACTCTTTTATTTCGCCAAGTAGGTCTGGATTTGAGGAGCGTAAGATCGACCAGATGGGAAGAGGCTATCTTGGAAAGGAAAAAGTCTGAAAGAGGGTCCACACAAGCATTTGCTCCCCAAGATTCCGAGACCCCCAGAGAGAAATTGAGGTCCCCTACAATGATCAGATTAGGGTGGGCAAGAAAATATTTTTGGAAAAATGAAGACCAGAACAACTCCCTCTCTTGACAAGGCCCATAAACATTAAGGAGAAGAAGAGGTAGACAGAGCTCCTTAGAGTAAAGCTCCAACGCCAGAGAGTGATCATACCCCCAAGCAGAGATTTCCCTGAGATTTCCTGCTTTATAGCCTGTGACCACCCCCCCAGAGTGACCATTTGCATCAAGGGCTTGAAAGAGCCAACCAGGAAGTAGTTTAGATAAAAGAGCTATAATTTCCTCCCCTTTACCAAGAGTTTCTTGAAGCATAAGAATGTCTGGGTTATTTTGTCTGATCAAATCCCTCAAAGCTAGTTTTTTGGGCTGACTAGCTAACCCCTTACAGTTGTACGAAAGAAGGATCATTTCAAAATGTCAGGGGGTGGCTTTGCTGCTCTAAGCACCCCAGCCAGGGATTTTTGATTTCCATCAACGATATCCATAATTGCCTTATGCTGAGCCTTTGAAATATTTGATTTCCTCCCTCTCGATTTTCTGGGCCCAATTGGCACCGAGTCCTGCTCTAGACCACCAAGAGCTGTGTCTTTCCCATGACGATTTGCCAACGATCTCAGGTTGTAGGGGGGAATAGCAGAGGAGGGTACCAACTCCAAAGTTTCGCAAGGGACCAGGGGTTCAACCAGGGAAGAAGAAGGGCCACCAGAAGGTGAAGGCACCGAGACAACTAGGCTGTCAACCAGGTGGGAATTTAAGTTCAAAGAGGAGAACTCCATCTGAAGTTTCCTGGAGGGACTAGGCTCAGAACCAGTAGAGACAGAAGCTAAAATAGAAGAAAAAAGGAAAAGAGGGGGAGATAAAGGCATACCCGCCTGTGAAACCCCTGCTGTCTCAGCTACTGAAGTAGTCTGAGAGGCGGTCAACACAGGTGTGTTCTCAGGGAGCAGATCGAGAACAGGCTGCTGCATAAGGGCGTTTGATGTCACAATCTCCAAGCCGGCCTCTAAGTCTTCCTCCAAGGGTTCCTATGGGGCATCCGAGCCTGGGTCAGGAGCAGGAAAAACCACTGGCTTTCTGGTCACTTTAAAAGGATTTCTTCTACGATGATGTCCCAAAGGGCACTCTTTGGCCAGATGCCCATATTTATGGCATCTGTGGCATCAGAAAGGAAAATTCTCATAATCCAACTTTTGAAGGAACTCCATCTCTCTGTATTTTAACGTCATGGCATCCGCAAGCCCTTCTCGGGGATTTAGACTCATAAGAATCCATGCCACACTAAGATCATCAGTTTGCTCAAAAGACCTGTCAACCTCCAAAAACTTACCCAGAGTGTTCCTAATGGAAGTGAAAACCGAATCAAACCAAAACTGAAGAGGAAGCCCTGGCAATTTAACCCAGACTAGAGATTCGTTCATTTTTTTTGTCTAGGCATCAAACAAAGGAGTCCATCTGCGAAGGAGGACTGGACGTTTGCCAAAACACCAATTCCTGTCAAGAACCTAATTAACATGATCTTTATGGGCAAAACGTAGAGTAAACCAACCTCTTTCCAGGGCTTTAATATCCACTGGTTTTCCTGGCGCATTTGTCGATTCCGATTGAACCCAGTCCCGGATATAATTAGCCGTGTATTTCCTCCCACGCACTCTGCCTACTAGTCTAGACTTAGAGGCTGCCATAGCTTCTTCTACCCGGATGTCCACTCCCAGGGTGCAGCAAGGCCAAAGCTCATTTTTCCTGATAGAACTCTGCTTTTTGCGCTCCCCCCCCAACCACCGTCATCTGCACATCACCCACCCCTAGTTCCGTTGATGGCCGTGCTTTAGAACCCTCTACACCGGGCGGCCCCTGGCTCATGTCCTCCTTATCACTATTTGCACTAATGTCACAATTCTCCGAACCCTCAAGCAAGGGCTCCTTTGCTTTCTATCCCTTCTTAGCAGCTGCGGCGACCCCAGATTCGGGATCCCCCTGAAAGCTCGCCTCTATTCCAACTCCCAATATCTCCTGATGGATTCCAATTCCAGGTCCATGGCCTGTATCTCCGACCTGGTTATCCTTCTGAGACCGAGCCTGACTCACTTGAGCAGAGAGATTTGTCAAGCGCCTAGAGATTGAATCCGGCTATTTGCTTTGATCTGGGGCCCTAAAATCACCTCATGACACCCAGGGAAACCCTTCTCCTGTGACAGGCCTTTTTTCCAGCCTTATCATTTGCAGCTAAAGGCCCTTTCGATACATGCAGCCCACGACTTGCCACCACATCCTCTAGTCCTCCTGTGAAAGGGGGAAAAACTGAGAGATCAGACCCCAAGGATAGGGAAGGAGGCCTGTGAACAACAATTCGATCCCTACCAAAACTTTCACCTCTGGAAGAGCCACCCCTTATGGATGAAACAACGAAATCAACCTTCCGATTGTCAGCCAAGTCAAGGAGAGCACCTTGTTCTTTGTTTGGAAAACCAGCTTTCACAGTCGCTTTGGGGAAAAAATGTTCAAGGTTCTGGGCTGAAACTTCATGCCCCCATACAGTGAGAAGGTCCTCCGGTGTCGGATCTAAATCCAGAATATCATGATCGAGCCCCATCCCTGCCGTTTAAACCAAACCCTAGCCCCACACTGTTGAAACTGGAAACCCGTGGCAGATCAAAAGTAAACCCCGTTGTGCTGTGTAAAAAACAAAGAAAAAACTTAACCTGCATGCTGGCTGGGGTTAAAACCAAGCCGTTTTCCTACCTCGAACGACGCTATTCAATGCTGGCTCGAAAAAGTCCAAATGGGGAACAAGGCCCTGACAGGTGAGGTACGCCTGTCACATCTCATCGCCCGCGTGGCCTGAGGCAGGCCTAGCCTGCAGAAAGTTACAGGTCCACCATTCATAGGAAAACCCTAGTTCCGCCCCAATTTTCTTGTGTCCCTTCCAACCTTTTATCTGATATAGAATGCTTCTTCAACTCCTAAGGTGAATTTTATTGATTAATCAGAAATATAATACATTATATATAATTGCGATTTTTTTTAGAGTATAATGTGTCATATATTGACAAGAACATCTTCTAAGATGTATGAGACTGAGAATAGTAAAAGAAACGTAGAAGAGTAGGAAAAATAATTACAAGAGAGAATCATCTAAATTGGGGCAGTTTTATTCGAAACTTTGACCTATTCTTCCAAAGGTGGGTTTATTAAAGTAATCTAGAGATCATCATTGTGTGTTGAAGAAGATTCATTGTCAGAGTCTGAAGAAGATGACTCGTGAGCTCGCTTCAATGCACCCGAAGAAGCATTATTATTCACTATCTTTGTGCATGTTGAGGGAGCATGGTTCACAACAAGATCCTCAGAAGACTTTTGAGGAGCTGAAGTTTGAACATTGCCCACCAAATGCATTTCATCATTAGATCCTTCATCATCCTTGTTCGAACTAGATGAATCGTTGTCTTCCATAGGACATGGATCGCAAGGCTTTCAACTTTTTGCTTTAGAATTTCAAATGTTCCACTTCTGGTGAGAATTGAATAGATGAAAAGAATACTGTAAATGGCTTCTTTGATGATAGAAGTTGTAGTAAAAAGAAGTATTCCCATAGTCTAGAGTTTGGGTCTAATGAAAATCCCCTATTTTGAAATTGATTTTCTATGGTAGTCCTTATTGATTTCGATTTCAACGCAAATTTTGCCATAAGTGTAAATGCCAAACTTCCCACGCGAAGTATTAGTTGCAAGGAAGAAAACCAGGTAGTTTCCAATACCCTAAAAAACTGAGTGGTTCCATAAGTAAGCAAGTAGATTAGGAAGTCAAACCCACATTGACAACTTGGTAATGACTGTTGTACAAGGGTCAAAATATGGAAACCAAGGGCTTAAGAATAATTTAGCATTACCCTAGAACTAGGGTCGTTAGATAAAACTTTATGGTAGTCTTATGTTTCAACAAATACCACAATGAAGAATCCTTTGGAGCAGAAAATAAGTTTGCAACTCTTGGTCCATGAATAAGGGATCCATTGGTAAATATCAGGAGAGTGGGGTCATAAACCATGAAAGTGATAGATGAGGGATGATTCTACATAGACTTGATGGAGGTTCTTAATAGAAAGATGTGAGATTTCTAAGGAGGGAACTTCCTCATATTTTTTTACCAAAAATGACACAAGAGTTGTCTAAGACTACACTTCCTTTGGGAAGGGTTGAGCATGGAAAGCATCTTTATAAGAAAAATCCCGAAAGCAGGAAGGGTTGCCCATAGGCCACCCTTGTAGATGAAGGGCCATAAAAACAATGACATATTACTAGTTTTATAAGCATACAGAGGGAAAGAATCATTGAGATACTTACCTTTGAAAAGTAGTTATTCCATGACAAAGGGGATACCCACCTGGAGCTCCAAGGAAATATTGTGGTCTCATAACAAATAATTGGATTAGGTTTAAAGGAGCAGCGAATGCCCAGAGATAATTTTGACAAGGATCTAAAAATAAATTTATGGAACTAGGGGCTGAGGGCCCAGTATCACAAAAAGGGAAGGTAGTGGGATTCTAACACCATCGTTATGACAACCTTCGACTCCATTTCCTTCTTGGGAAAAGGGTTCTTTGATATTGGGCTCTACAACAAAAGAGAAGAGTCTAGTGATATATAAGTTGTTCCAAAGGTTACTCTCATCTTCCTTTGAATAGATATCCCTTCTCACAGGACTACAAGACTATTGTGGGGATTGACACTCATTTGTTGACCTAAAACAAGGATGACATCACACATATTTCTTCTTTGGCGAAGGAGAAAGTGAAAACATTTGTTGAGCATTGTCCATCATTACTAGTTGTTGGTCACGATTTCTTGCTATTGGATGTTGACCAGTCTAGGTTAAGAATTTCTTTAAACCCTCTACATCTTCCTGGCAATGGCTAGGGTTCAGCTCCATTGTGTTTTCCTCTGTGTGATGTGGATCGATCTGAGAAATCCCCTTTAACATAATATTTATTTATTTGAAAAAGAGATAAAATTCTTAAGGTACATAGATTGTGCACAAAAAAGTAAGTAAAAAATTAAATAGCACTATTAAGAGTTTCGAAAAAGAAGTAAATTTGTTGAATAGCCTTCTTACACTAATTCATGAGAGAAGAATGTGAACAAATTAAAAACAACATAGTTGCAACTTGGTATTCATTTCTTCGACATTAGGCCCCCAAGGAGGGGTGGATTCCCCTATTGGCACTTAGTATTGTTGATCTTCATTCTTATTATCATAATTAACAAAAACTTTCTACCTCTTTTCTTTAGATTTTGTCCCTTTTTCCTAGGAGGATAAGCACGAGCATGGGATGTCTTACTAAATAAAGGATCTGACAATGAAATGTTGTACTCACATAATTGGAGACTAAAGTACCTTGAAAATAGTACTATATGAGAAACATTTTGTTCAAAACACCCTTACTAAGTTATATCAACCATAGATGTTTCTAGATCTATTTTAAAATAAGTATTCAAATGACTCCCCATATCCTTAAAAACTGATATATAAAAGTAAGTGTCCAAAGAGTTCTCAGTATCATTAAAAAATGATAATACCACAAATATAATGATAAATTAAGAAAGTGAACCCAAAATGACATTTTAATCATTGACATAGAGTTATGACTTGAAATAAAAACCAAAAACTATGAAAATTTATACATTTCCCTAAAATTAGTTCTCTTTCTAAAATTGTATTTTAAAAAATTAAAGATCTCTAAATTCTTGGTTCAACCCCCGATCGGGGTGTGAGCTGGTGGACAGAGCGATTAAGGCTTTCATAATGAAAAATACATCAAGTGTTGGTGCCATCACCTCCCACACGCTTGAAGCATAGGGTGCAGTGGTCGTCAACATGTTTAAGGCAAGTAGGACGAGGGAAGGTGGCAATTGCATGCGGCTGAGTTTACTGACCGCAGAGAAGGATGACGGTTTGGAGGGTGTAAGAGTAGAGGTGATGGTGACGAAAGTGGAGTAGTGGCTTTAGGAAGGCAAGGTGATATGACGACTCCAAATACGGGTTATCGGGTATGTTAACTAGCTCTGCCTACCTGGAGGATGAGGTCTGTGGGAATAATCCCAATTCCATGGGGTCTACATGGGTGTCACTCTGTTTCGTCATTCTACTCCCTCACATGGGAATTATTGGTTTGGTTCGGGAGGGAGTCTTTCCGAGCGAATTCTAGTTTATTGTCTGCCTCGTAAACCAGGGTTCGAGGGTAGGGAAGATGCAATTGTCTTTGTGTTAAGACCACTCTGGTTCCTGGAATACTTTGACGCTAACCCCTAAGGGGAGTTAGTCCGGGGGAGGCTATCGCGGGATGGGGTCTCCTTAAATTGGAGAATTGGCATGCTTGGAATGTTGGCCAAGCTAGCTTTAGCTGGCTGCATGGAAGGGGGGTGGTTAGCAAGCTATGGGCAGGATAACTCGTGGGGGCTCGGGTTCAGATTTCGGGTCACTAGGAGGACCAGAGTCAAGTGGAGGCTAAGCCAAGGGGAATGGGGGCGTGGTTCCTATAGGCTTGGCCTCTGGGCTACAAGATTTGTAAGTGTCCATGCACCTCACTTCCAAGTCCATGGTCATAACATGCGTAAGGCAAGGTTCATGCAGGGGTAGCTTGGGAGTTTTGGGTGGAGGCTCCTGTTGTAGCGGCTATAACCACCCTCCAAAAATTTTCCTTAGCTTCATTTTGGAGCCTCCCTACCAACCATCCTTAGCAGCATCTATTTCACTGTCAAGTACATAGGCTTCAACTGAGTTTCACTGGCCTGTTAACTTGTGCATGTCAACTTGTTTGTCTCCCACCTGTAGGCTATCATTCCAGACTTAGATAATTTTCTCGCTGAGATGTTTCCCTTGAAAATTGTGCAATTTTGGAGGGGAACCAACCTTCCATCCAGAAATTGCGTAATCCTATTGGGCTACCTGCTGGGCTCCAAAAATGTGCAATTTAGCCAGGCAACCTTCCCTTGGAAAATTGCGCATTATAGCCCGACACCAGGCTTCAACTTAGGAATTTCACAATTTTGACTGACAGCGAGGGCTTCATTTTAGAAATTGCGTAGTGCATAAGGGACATCCAATCTTGCTCATGCCATAAATTGTGCAAATTTCATCCCCAGGCTTGCAGATAGCTGCATGTGATTTTAGGTTGACCATTTCCCTCCAGGAATGAGTAATCCTGATTTGCATGCATGGGTTGCTTTTCCTGAAAAAGAAAAAAGAAAAAAGAATCCATAGATTTAGGGATCTAGTTTTAATAGTTGGAGGTTACATGCAAAAATCGTTTTAGAAACATCCCACCAAGTGTTGATTTTTCCTAGATTTGTGGCATGCACGTCATAACCTCAATGTTATCAAACCTTATTCATTTGATGCTGCAGAGCTCATTCTTCACATCGATCTTGTAGCTTTGACATCCCACATCACACCTAGGAGTCTTCGGCACATTCGGCTCAACTTTTTCCAGATAAGTTTGATTTTCATGCCTTTTGCTGCTTTTCTATCGCTTTTTGTATTTCGCTTTGTGTAAGTGTTGTCTATTTGGTTTCGATGAATGCTTGCTATCATTTTGATGTATGTTAGCGTGTAGAAGTACTATGTCAATTTTTCATTGCATCTCACTATTGTCGCATGCATGACACTATTTCTTCACTAACGGTCACCATTGCGGTGACTCGCTTCACACACATGCTTGCTTTCCTGTTTTTTGAATCCTACACTCACTGTTTACATGCATGATCAGTCACTCTTTCTTACAATCAGTCTCACCATGCATTCAAACATTTTCATGTTTTCAGTCGCCCGTCGACGCGTCTAGGTTGCCTTGGTCAGGACCTTGCCTTGCCCAGCCAACAATGCACCTTTTTTGGTGTGAAGGCTCTGCCTTCCTCCCATAAAATGAGCAATCTGGCCAAAACTAGCCTCTAGGCTTGCATTGCGCAATTACTGGAGGCAGTGCCTTGCTGGCCCCAGAAATTGCGCAATGCAATTTACTGGTTTGCATGTCACTACTGACTGAAACTGCGCATTGCACAGTTTTAGTCCTCAGTAGGCCAAGATGGACTATGAGTTGCATAGTTCTAGTAGTCAGTCAGCCTCTTGATAGCTCGGACTATGCCTTGTGCAATTTTGGTAGTTAGTCTCCCAACCTCCTGGCGAAAATTGTGCAATCTTCACAATCAATCACATAGGTATGTTGCATGTCAGTCCTCCATTTTTTTTTACTTTTCAACTGACAAATTTCTTGCCATGAGTGTTGTTATGTATCCAGGTATCACAAGTGTTTGTCTACCTCTCAGCAGTACAGGTACATGGCTTCCCCAGGGAGCAAGGTCAAAGGACACTGTGGAGAACACAACTAGAGATGCAGTTGAGCGAGTGTCTATGAGCTTGCCTATCTATGAAAACACCAAGCTGCTCTAGACAAGGATATCAAGATGAAATGGAAGTGGCATCACAGATAGCAACACCATCAATAGCAGTAGAGGGTAGCAAACCTGCACACGATCAAGGTAGGAAGAAGGTTGTTGATAGCACAGAGGCGGAGAAAATTTGCAAGTTCAAAGCAGATCCACTTCTGATGAAAGTAGATTTGAAGATTGAGGCCATGTGGTGACAACGTGACAAGAAGATCATGCAAAGGCAAGGAGGAAATTGAGAAGAAGTTGCAGGGGTTGAAGTGACAACTTAGGGAAGAACAGGAGTTGTGTAGCGGAAATAAGGAAGCGCAACAGGGACAGGTACATCAGGAGGCGCAACATGCAAAGAATGATGAAACTACACCCATATAGGTTATAGACCCATCCCAGCAGATGTCACAGTGCAGACAGGGTGAGCAGTGCTGTCGATCACATGCATGGTTGTTCAGGAACATGGATGTCATTGTGTGCATGCATGTGATCCCATTTGTCAGCACACTCACCGAGGTGAAGACAAGGAACCAAGTTAGACTGGAGCTTGACATATACTTCGATGAGTTGATGTGCATAGCCACCAACACACACTTGGAGATCAGTGCAGTCACTATGAATCAATATGTTGCTCGTTCGCCTGCACTCAAGACCATGATGCGCATGTTATCAGATGAGTTGGACAGAGTAGCCAAATCAGTGTACCCAGATGCAACAAAGGCAAGAGTTCGTTTCTAGAAGGCTGTCACCACAAAGTACATGGACATCATCACGAAATACCAAGCTTGGCATCAGTTCGCCACTGTCGATCATAGTGAGGATGTCGAAGAGTTAGTCTTCCCACAGCTGTCCGAGTCTTAGTGATGTCTTGCATGGCTTAAGCCTATTTTGTCTCACATGGGTACATGTGCAGATTGTAATGTAACATGTTGTAAAAGTGAAAGATCAAGTGCTGATAGTCAAATGTAATAGTCATGAGGGTAGGTGAAGAGTCACAAAGGGGAATGTCAAGGGTCACCTCACCCTTTTCTATTTATAGAACCTCATAACTCATTGTACAGGCTTTTTGGGAGCCAAGCTTCCTATAGGTGTAACTTAGAGAAAGCTTGGAGTGTATTGTAATGCGCCTTGGCTTCTTCACAGTGAAGAGCTAGTACATCTCTTTGGAGGAGAAAGCGACAGTGACTGTAATGTTCTACTGTCGGAACTAGTGGTTGGTCACAATTTTATTGTATGATTGGATCTTTCACTCTTAATATAATAGAGCCAGCACATTTCATGCATATGTTGTTATTGTATTTCAGCTGTCTTGGTTACTCTAATGATATATGTAGTTGTTTGCTTGCACATGTATGTATGGACTCTTTCTATATATGTATATATGAATCTTACTGAGATGTTCTTGTTGGTTTAACCATCACTTTGGATCGTTGGTTTCCCTACCTTCCAGCGTGTGATGTATCTTTTCTTGTGTGTTCCCTTTCAAGTTGTGTGTTTCCATAGGTTTCTAAGGGGCGCACTCATTCCCCTTTCCATGTGTTAGAACCCTTCATGCACCTTCCTTGGCTTGCTGCATATGTCATACCCTTTCTACCAACAAGGACATCTTACTTACCTCTGCGCGCAACCGCGGTCAAGGCAATACTATAAGACCCACTGCTGAGACTCCTACACCAAATGGTTTGAGGTCTAGTTGGGACTTCTTACCAAGGAGATCCCCTGACATGTTTGTGGGTCTAGCACCAGCAACATTCTGGTGCTAGAAGGAGGGCCAGATGACAAGCCGAGTCCTCACAATATTTTTTGAATCTCTGCATATTTATCATGACTAACTTTAGAGTTTCTCTTCCGGAGTGTATGTCTTATGGAAACAACTTTGAAATCTCGAAAGAGCTCTGGGATAACTTGTCACATAAAACATACGATGGTGGAGGCTACGTAGCCTTGGTTAGGTATGCAGTCAACATTGTATGCTCATGCAAAAGACATGAAATATTTGAAGATTACATGACTTGCACGTTGTTTGCCTACACGCTTCGAGGGCACCCAATGCATTGTTGTGCCACGCTACCTAAAAAATCTATTCATTCTCTTTCTCATCTGGTCACAGAGATACACCATGCTTTCAATCACTTTTACTACAAAGCACTCAACAAAGAAATTTTGAAATTATGGAAAGCACCTAATGAATTTGTTTAACAATTTTACATCCACTTTCGTTATCTTGAATACCGATTTCTCGAAGATGAAATTGATTGGGAATTACTTGATGGAAGATTTGAGTATCTTCTTTACATATTCGAAAATATGCAATTCTTGAAATCATTCGAACCCCACTCAGCACACTTTGGTGATGGAGCTGCGAAATCACAGGGAAGCACAATTGCTATCAAAAGTGGTTGTCTGCCTTCACCTCATCAAATAGCTTCACCACCGTAGAGTGATGTGGGAGAACATGCACACACATCTATTTAACTATCACATCCTCCCACCCCACTTGCTCTTGGTATCTGCGCAGATTTGGCTTGCAAGCCTACTGGTTTCACATGGATTCATTCCCTCAACCTCCATCCCCGCATTCCATTGATCCTCCGGATTGTACTATCTTGTGTTCTTCCATTCCAGACCCTTCAGCTGTTGTGAATGAGGATCAAGTTGTCGATGAAGTTGATGTTGTGCAGCCAACCTGTGCTATCATTCATGATGAGAGTGTGTGGGAATCTAAAGAAGAAACCACGATGAAAGATGACTCCCTTCCATCCATGCCTCATCCGCTTTATCCTAACATCCCTTGTGATTCTACCATTGTTGATTTCCCCTGTGAAAACTCATTTACGTATGTTTCTACTTCCAATCGTTCACAGGACACATTAGATGTCAGTTTGTCATTACATTACGGAGAGGACACATCTTCCTATGAAAATTCGTCCAATCTGTCATCTATCATTTTTGAAAACACGGAGGGTGAACATCCTTGCTTCTCATCTAGCCCTTTGCACAATTCGTCAAATCATGAGGATGCTGACCAACATCCCAAATTTTTTTATCATGGCTGTCGTGATCTCTGTACCTCTTCATTCGATCACGATGTTGATCCACTCACTATTAATATGTCTATGCCACTGGGCTTAGATGATCTACCTATCAAAGAAGTCAAAACTCCGTAGGTTGTCAAGCCACTTTAGCTTGAGTTGATGGTTATGTCAGGCCCTCGTTGTCTTGAGGTTGGTTTCACTTCTGATCAGGAAATTTTTGAAACACACAAGGCTCCTCATCACTCTCTTCTTCGCATTGAAGATCAACTAAACACCCAGATTTCACTTCCTCCACTCGAATCACACGATCCCATTGCCCTTGTATTGGAGGAATCTTACACAGCAAACACACTTGTGTGATGTAAGTGGTCTACCTTCCTCATGTTTGCTTGCATGTCACAGTCAAGAGAATGTGTATGCTTAACATCTAAACACAGTGTAGCACATCACCATGGAAAGTCCACAGAGTGCATGTCATGCGCTTTCTTTTGGGTTGTGTTATATTCTTTCCATGACTAGCCCCAGTTTTCGCACATGGTTTTGGGTGCGATGGTTTTCGGTCCATGGTATTTTGTAGATCCAGTCAAGGGAACTACGGTTATGTTCTAATCTAGGGTTAATGGATTGGGGTTTATGGATGCTTCGGCATGTATATATATGTATTGTAACGTTGAAAGGAACATAATGAAAAATCAATATGGTAGTCCCGGTTTTGGGATCCAGGGGAAAATTTCTGTGTATATTTGTTTTATGTGTCATGCTCTTGCCATTGTTTATTTTTTGTTTTTTAGAATTCATATGCAGGTAATTTCTGTACGGGGTTAAAACCTACACTTTCACTGATTTCTTTTATTTGGATGCATTTAAACCCGGAGTGTGTTTGTCTTCATCGTTATATCCTACATGTTTGCTGGTTCACGTGACTGTGCTATTTGTGAACCATGCCTTCACCAACATGGGTCAACCAATGCGCTGATGGGTGCATTGGAAGTATCACTTCACGTGAGTAGACCCATATTGAACCATTAGCTTATGAGTAGGAGTAGTGTTTGCTTCTTGTTGGTTTTCCTGCATGCATGTTTGCTTTCTTATTTGTTTGTTTGTTTGCTTTCATGTTTTTTTTCTTACAAGAATTTCTTTCACATTTTTTCTTCTGATCTTCTCTCTTTAGTTGTTTGTTTTCTTGTTTACGTTTGTAGGTTAGTTTCGCATGAACTGTGTGCAACTCTTGAAACAAGCAGGGTAAAGTACAAGAGGACTTGTGCAGTTATCAATACTTGGTTATCTGTCATCCTGTCTCTGTATGAATAACTTGTTGTCTTCAATCCATGATACACCAATGGAAAAAACATTCTATTCAAAGTGAACCTTGATGAAAACACAACACTTGCATGCTAACTAGTATCACCTACTCTAGTTGGTCATTTTTGGGTTAACCCTTGTCAGCTTAGTTAAGTAGAGCAAGGTGAAGGGGGAAACCTTAACAAGTATGTCAAAGGTATATACAAAATACTTCTCTGAAGGAACAACCTCTGGTGCTCTCAATAAGTTGGGATCCCTCTTTTGCCTCTGAAATGAATAAGTGCTATGCACAGTTTTTGAAAAAAAAAAATCAATAATATGAAAAAATTTGAAAAAATGAAAAATGAATAAGGAAAAAGAAGAGAAAGGCTTCCCATGTAGGGAGGTGATGCGAGTAACTCCATCGGGGTACTGGCCAGGCTCACTAGCAGCGGAGCGATGCTTGTGTTCCTGCGTGACTCCATCGGGGTACTGTCCAGGCTTCCTCGCAGCAGAGCAACACCAGAGATGAAACTTAAACTCTGACTATCATATTTCTTGTGTTGACTTGGCTAGGAATGTGTGTTGACTGACCAAGAGCCTGGCAGGTGCTACAACTCTCAATCAAGCTAGTGTGGGAATCAAGATGATATGAGAATCGAGCAATACTTCCAGAGGAGTTATAATTGTTTTTCATGAAACAAGGTCCATTTAGAGAGCTAGAGTTCTATCAGTGTGTCACCAAGTGTTGTAATGGCTACAACCACCCTCCAAAATGCTTCGTTTTCGAGCCTCCCTACCAACCACCCTTAGCAGCATGTCTTTTACTGTCAAGTACATAGGCTTCATTTGAGTTTTAGTGGCCTGCCAGCCTATGCATGTTAACTTGTTTGTCTCCCACCCATAGGTTGTCATTTCAGACTTAGACAATTTTCCGGTTGAGATGCTCCCCCTAAAAATTGTGCAATTCTGGAGGGGAACTAGCCTTCCCTCCAAAAATTGTGCAATCCTACTAGGCTCCCTGCTGGGATCCACAAATGCGCAGTTCAAACATGCAACCTTCCCTTGGAAAGTTTTGTAGTGCAGCCCGACACCAGGCTTTAGCTCAGGAATTGTGTAGTTATGACTAATAGCGAGGGATTTAGTCCAGAAATTGTGTAGTGCATGAGGAACAACTAGTCTTTCTCAACCAAGAAATTGCACAAATTTCATCCCCAGGATTGCTGCCTACTTTATGTGCTTTCAGGTTGACCGGTTCCCTCTAGGACTAAGCAATCCTGATTTGCATGCAAGGGCTGCTTTTCTCGAAAAAGAAAAAGAATAATTCATCCCTAGATTTAGGGATCTATTTTTAGCCGTTGGAGGTTACATGCAAAGATCGTTTTAGAAACCTCCCTCCAAGTGTCGCTTTTTCCTAGATTTGTGGCATGAGCATCATAACCTCGATCTTATCAAACCTTATTCATTCGACACTGCAGAGATCATTCCCCACATCAATCTTGTAGCTTTGACATCCCACATCACATCCAGGTGTCTTTGGCACATTTGGCTCAACTTTTTCCAGATAAGTCTTCTTTTCATGCATTTTTCTGCTTTTCTGTCGCTTTTTGTATTTCTCTTTATGTAAGTGTTGTCTGCTTGGTTTTGATGAACACTTTCTATCATTTTGATGTATGTTAGCTTGTAGAAGTACTGTTTCAGTTTTTGATTGCATCTCACTGCTTTTGCATGCATGACACTATTTTTGCACTAACGGTCCCCATTGCGGCGACTCGCTTCACACAAATGCTTGCTTTCCTATTTTCTGAATCCTACACTTGCTTTTTTCATGCATGATTAGTCACTCTTTCTTACAATTAGTGTCACCATGCATTCAAACATTTTCATGTTTTCAGTCACCCATTGGCACGTTTGAGTTGCCTTGGTCTAGACCTTGCCTTGCCTAGTCAACAATGCATATTTTTTAGTGTGAATTTTCCTTCCTCCCGGAAAATGCACAAATCTGGTCAGCACTGGCCTCCAGGCTTGCATTCTGCAATTCTGGGAGGTAGTGCCTTGCTGGCCCCAGAAATTACACAATGTAGTTTACTGGGGCCATGTTGGACTGTGCATTAAGTAGTTCCAATAACCATTCAACCTCTTGACAGCTTGGACTGTGCCTTGCGCAGTTTTGGCCATCAGTCTCCCAACCTCTCAGTGAAAATTGCGCAATATTCACAATCAGTCACATAGGTATGTTGCATGTCAGTCCTCCATTTTTTTTTGGTTTTCAACTGAAATATTGCTTTCCATGAGTGTTGTTATGTCTTTAGGTATTACAGGTGTTCATCTACCTCTCAGTAGTATAGGTACATGGCTTCCCAAGGAGAAAGGTCAAAGGACACCGTGGAAAGCGCAACTAGAGATGCAGTTGAGTGAGTGTCTATGAGCTTGCCTATCTATGAAGATAGCAAGTTGCTCATAGACAAGGATATCAAGATGAAATTGCAGTGGCATCGCAAAGAGCAGCACCATTAGCAGTAGTAGAGGGTAGCAGACCTTCGCATGACAAAGGCGGGAGGAAGGTTGTTGACAACACAAAGGCTGAGAAAAGTTGCAAGTTCCAAGAAAATCCACTTGTGATGAAAGAAGCTTTGGAGATTGAGGCCAAGAGGCTACAACGCGATAAAGGATCATGGAAAGGCAAGGAGGAAATAGAGGATGGAAGAAAAAAAGGAGTGGTAGGATTTGAAGTGGCAACTCAGGGAAGAACAAGAGTTGTGTAGTGGAGAGAAGGAAGTGCAATAGGGTTAGGTACAGTAGGAGGCGCAACATGCACAGATTGATGAAATTGTGCCCATACAGGTTAAGAATCATCCCAACAGCTGTCACAGAGCAGACATGGTGAGCAGTTTTGTCGATCGCATGCACGGGTGTTTAGGAACATGGATGTCATTAGGTGCACACATGAGATCCCATCCATCGGCACACTCACCAAGGTGAAGATAAAGAACCAAGTCTGACTGGAGATGGACATATACTTCGACGTGTTGATGTGCATAAGCACCAACACACACTTACAGATCAGCGCACACACTATGCATAAGTATGTCACTGGTCTGGCTACACTCAAGACTATGATGCGCATGTTATTAGACAATTTGGACAGAGGAGCCAAATCAGCGTATGCAAATGCAATAGAGGCAAGAGTTCACTTCCAGAAGGATGTCATCACAGAGTACATGGAAACCATCATGTACTACCAAGCTTGGCATCGGTTCGCCACCGTCGATCATCGTGAGGATGTCAAAGAGTTGGTCTTCCCACAACCATTTGAGTCTTAGTGATGTCTTGGATGGCTTACTCAAGCCTATTTTGTCTCACATGGGTACATGTGCAGATTGTAATGTAACATGTTGTAAAAGTGAAAGACCAAGTGTCGATAGTTGAATGTAATAGTCATGTAGTAGTTGAAGAGTCATGAGGGTAGGTGAAGAGTCACAAAGGGGAATGTCAAGAGTCACCCCACCCTTTGCTATTTATATAACCTCATAACTAATTGTATAGGCATTTTGGGAGCCAAGCTTCCTATAGGTTTAACTTAGAGAAATCTTGGAGTGTATTGTAACGTGCCTTGGCTTCTCCACAGTGCAGAGCTAGTACATCTCATTGGAGGAGAAGGTGGCAGTTACTATAATGTTCCACTGTCAGAACTAGTGGTTGGTCAGGGTTGTGTTGTATGATTGGATCTTTCATTCTTAATATAACATAGTCAACACATTTCATGCATATGTTTTTATTGTATTTCAGTTGTCTTGGTTACTTTAATGATATATGTAGTTGTTTTCTTACGCATGTATGTATGGACTCTTTTTATATATGTATCTATTAATGTTATTGAGATGTGCTATTGGTTTAACCATCACTTTGGATCATTGGTTTCCCTACCTTCCAACTTGTGATGTATCTTTGCTTGTGTGTTTCCACAGGCTTCTAAGAGGGGTACTCATTCCCCTTTCTGTGTGTTAGAACCCTTCATGCACCTTCCTTGGCTTGTTGCACATGTCACACCCTTGCTACCAACAAGGACATCTTACTTACCTCTATGCACAACCATGGTCAAGGCAATAATGTATGACCCACTGCTGGGACTCCTACACCAAACGGTTTGAGGTCTAGTTGGGACTTCTTACCAGGGAGATCCCCTAACATGTTGGCGGATCCAACATTGTCAACAACTCCTTACATTTAGGGGTTATGCACATAAATCATGGGTGGAAGATTTGTTGCATTGGGAGAACCTTTAGATGACGAAAATACATAAATTAATGTTTTGGAAATTATGGTTTCTTGTTCCTGTAACAGGTCAACCGATAGGTAACTTTCCTTGGCTGAGAAAATCACAAAGGTTAGTCTCTATCCAATGTCATAAGTTTTCTGGAAGGTACAGGGGCATTGAGGCAATGGGTCGAGTAGCGACTACCAAGGGCCGAGGGAAGAGATTGCGAGGGAGCAAGGTCGAGGCCGAGTCGAGCACTACAGGAAAATATTGTGGCAGAAAGCCCATTTCTAACCTGATCTAGGAAGCGGTGTCTTCTTATGTGGATGGCACCAGAGAGGAAATCAAACAACTCATAACAGAATGGGAGGAAGATATAAATAGCCAAGCGAGTGTGGAGGCAACTGACACGGAGGATTGGAAGATCCTAGTTCCAGATTTGGGACACACTAGAGGTCGAGAGATATAATACAAGAAAACCTTGTATCTGTATTGGCTTATGAAATGCCTCCTGGGCAAGGCCATGGAACAAATCTGGATGACTACTTTCCAGGAATTTCGAAATTACAAATCGGACTTTCAAAAATTGCAATTTCAATTGCAGAAATAGGATGGTCACCTGGAACGTATAGAGAAACATTTCCCATGCCTTTTCATTTCGACTGAGTTGCCAGGCTCTAGCATGAAAGATAAGGCCTGAATTACATCGACATCCGCCGAGCAGGAGGAATAGAATGCTAACCCTTAGTCTGTTTTGATTAGTTTTCATGCGGATAGCTTTTAATTTATAGTTTGTAGTCATATATATATATGGTTGTGGACATGACAATCAAGTTTATATAGCTGGGATAGATAGGCTAAGTATTTTTTTCTACTAGATTGCTTATAATGTAGTTAGGTGGTCAACAGACTTGGTTTCGCGATGGGTAAGTTGAGACCACCTAACCAGGATGTATATGGTTGTAATTGCTTACTTATTTTATAATGAAAAATAAGGATCTACCGAGCTTAACAAATATATATATCTATATATATATCTATATATCTATATATATATATATATATATATATATATATATATATATATATATATATATATATATATATATATATATATATATATATATATATATATATATCTTGGTTCAAGATAAATGAACCCAATAAATTCATTGAAAATAAAATTAATGTAAAAGACTACAATATGAGAAATAACTACATATTTTTACAAAATGAATATAAATGATTAATTTACTAAAAAATTTGAAACATTTAGAATGATATAATTGTTTCTATATAAGTGTATGCGAACCATAAAAGAATTGTTTTTCCCACATGATTTTGAAACTCGACATAATTTTTTTGAAATCTAGGTTATAACTACCAAGTTTCAAAATTTTAGGTGCCCCAAAGGTTCTTGAAGGTGTTGAATCCATGTCCACCATTTAAAAAACAATTCAAACACATTTAGTTCCATATTTTTTGAAAAATATATAATTTATAGTTTGGATGAAATTGGTGCTTGCTTAGACAAGCCCTTTTATATATATTCTCATAGATATATCAGTTCATAGGACAACGCCATTCAATCAAGTGATAAAACATCTCAGTTCCCACACTCCTTCATAGAATCATAGTGACACGAAAATAAATGGATTTTTTTTATAAAATGATAATAAAAAAGATAGAAATAAATCTTCTAATTTTTTAGACTCATAAAGTAGGTGACACTGCTAAGCAACTAGAATCACCGGCCAATGTTTCCATTTATGCTTTAGATGTGAGAATTTACTCATAGACAAAGTATTCCCAAAAGTGACTTGAACATGATATGAAATTATATCTTTGTATCGATATTTACAGTCATTTTATCAAACACTTAACATACATCCTTCCCAGCTGTCATTATTTAATAGGAGAGCATTTCGACCAACATTTTAGCAACCACATTTCTAGCAAAAGACAACTGAGTTACATGTCCTATCACTTAGAATATTTCAGGCGTATGAAAAGAGTGAAATATCTCAACAATATCTTGACTAAACTCACTGAAAAGACTCTTGAAATAAAACCCTTGGTAGCATTTACAATAAATTTCTAACAAACCCACGGTATAAAAAACCAAACCAAAATCGCTTAGAATGAACCCTTGAAGTAGTATGACTCTTCTTGCAAAATCCATCACATATTCTCTCAACATACTAACACTACCATCAAGTTGTAAAATTTTATAAAATCACCTTCTACATAAATATGGAGCTCTTAATGTCAACTGCCTTTGCAAAGCCTGTGCAAACTCTTGGTGCCTTTCTTTCCTGATTTCTTGGTGAACATAAACAATAGGAAAATATGGTAAAATATATATTTCTCATGTTTCTACAATTGTTTTTGAAAAAATATTGGTATTTTAATATTTATGTATGTGATTTATAGTCCCTATTCGCATCGTGACACAAAAAGGGAAAATTTCGCATATAATATATTTTGGTATTTATTGATATTTTATTATAATCATTATAATTGCTCCCCATGGTGGGTGTCGTATCCCTTTCCTTTTGCTGTTATAATGAAGACATTTGGAGTAAGAGGTCACCTAGCCTATCAACTGCTCTCTTTTAAGCTCTAGTACATAATGGTTAAATTCTCAGACGAGGACAACATTAATGCGTCTTTGGTGGTTGTATGGTATCCATCACCCAACTTGCTGGCTCATGATTTCTGCTAATCATCACCTAAAGAGGCTCATCCTGATTATGGTAAGAGATGGCAGCATGGCTTGGTGGCACTTTTCTTTAGGTGCATCTATGATCCTCGTAAGAAGCATAGTATTCCTATCATTGCGGTTAGTAATTCTTGTTCTTGACCGTTTTTCCTATATTTCTCATAATAACCATGCATTCCTTGGCTAGTCTGACTCTTAGGCTTTATTGGTTCTCTCAGAGCTGGAGAGTCTATCTATCCCTTCATCTCTCGATGGGAATTCATCAACCTCCTTCATTTTCCTAGTGTATTTGGGGTTTCATTTGGCCCACAAGGCTCACTCTAATGGTTTATCTCTCTCACAATATTCTCTACTTTCTCTCAATACGCAGGATACTCTAATTAAGCTTCAAGTTCATAGTTACTCGTTTGCATGATTTTAGAATATATTCTCCCATACTTCCAAATTCAACCCTATAATAATAGTTGTAGGCACCACCATGTTTAAAGACCTATGGATGACAACCTCCAAATCTTGGTTTGCATAGAACATGAGTGTTAATCAACTTAGGCTTCTATCTCATTGGTCCTTCTAGCAGCTTGCTTCTCCCAATTGTTTCCTTGTTGGCCCTTTATTGGCTATGGATACCACATCGGCTGCGTGCTACGATGGGTGGTCAATGGCCTAAGTTGATGGGTGCTAACATAATAACATAGGAAACTGGGTCATGCAGCTCGTGGTGCAAGGGTTAATAGTGTTCACAGTGATTCATAGAAGTTTCTCGGTGTGGCTCAGAGTTTCATATACTTGAGTTGGAATGTGCATGTAGTTCGAGGTTCATGGCTCAATATGGATCATAGCCCATGGAAGGAATTACTCAGAAAAGCTAATCATCTATCTATATCACAATGCCATGACTTTTTAAGTTTGTGTTGCATGTAGATGGTAACATCCCCCAATAACCTCGCATAAAAATTCTTGGAGATAGAAAGGTTTTACAACATTTACCTTTGTGTAAATTTCTAAATTACTTTATATATTCCTTCAATGACCATTAGATAAACCATTATTATTACATAGACTAATATTTACTAAAGGAATAGTAAGTTACAAACCATTAATTTCCCCTCTTGTAGCATATTAACTTAAACTTCATGATGCAACATTGCATCAATTCCATGATTATTTTAACTTAGTTAGTTAATCATATTCTTGACAATAGAAACGTCACATCATGCAAGGAATCAACATCATAAAAATGTCACAACAAGCAATCACATCATTAGATGCTGATATACCCTGGAAAACCCTGAGGGCTGAAAACCAACAAACTTTTAATTTTATTATTCATTGATTCAATGTCCTGAAGATGGATCCCCATTGGGATTCAAAACGTTGCCAAAGTTCAAACTATACTGTGGAGAATCTGAATCATCCTTCTCTAAAAAAAGACCAAAAAAATTTAAAATCTAATATTATTAAGTGCTTGTGAGGGTGTTCACCCCTCACTTAATGGCTTGTAAGGAAGTTCATCCCTTAACCATTGCCATAAAATATTACATAGAAATAATTCTTAAAACAATATTTCCATCTAGATGTCATTACAATCACCATGATATCATTTATCCACAAATCATCAAACTAGTTGTTGCCATTAGTAGATTATCTTCCACCTAACATTACTCAATCTACTTTGATCATTAGTTGTTTATCTACCACAATGTTAAGCATGGTCTAGCATTTTCATAAGTCACCATTCATCCCTGCCATTGTTGTTGTTAGAAAACTTCGATATCATGATTAGATAATCAATCTTTATCAAGGTTTCTTCAACATTTATTCATGTGCATACATGAAATGTAAACAAAACATTGTGATGTGCTTCCTCTAATAATCACTACACATGCATTAATCATAAGCATATAACTATTATAACATGTATATAAATAACTACCACATTAACTAATATTCCCCTACACAATCACACCTTACTTCCAATAGGAAAAGCACTAGAAAACCACTACAATTGTCCTTATTCTTCTAAAGGAACCTAGCACACTATCCATGGCTTTTCATGTCAATACATAAGCTTTTCACAATTTAATGCATATCATAATCTTTTCTCAAAAGAAAGCTAACATAATCCTGCATGCAAATGCATAATCTTTCCAAAATAAATCTAACATAATCTTGCATGCAACTGCATAATCTTTCCAAGGGAAAACTAGCATAAAAAATATTATTATTGTTCATGCAACTACCTATTCTTTCCAAAAGCATATTTTCCAAGGAGATTTATTTGAAATAAATATTGTACATGAAAATACATGCTCTATTCCAAGTAAATCTAACATGATAATTATTATTTCTTGTGTGCAAATACATGTACTTATCCAACGGAAAACTAAAATATTTATTTCATGCAATAACAGATTTCTTTTGAAAAGTCTAATACGATAATTATTTTCTCCTCTACATGCAAGTATATATATATATATATATATATATATATATATATATATATATATATATATATATATATATATATATATATATATATATATATATATATATATATATATATATATATATATATATATATATATATATTTTTCTTTCCAATGAATCTACCATAATAACTTATTCTTTTCATGCAAGATCAATATAAATAACTCAGCATGAAAAAGCACATTTTTTTCCAAGAACACTAACACATTAGCTATCTCTATATGTACATAAACAACTATTCTTTTGTTTGAGAGAATAATTTCAGCAGAATCACATAAAAAATCATTTATCGACGCGTTTCGAACCAACCGGTGTGGTTCATCGTCAGGATTCAAGAGAACTAACATCGTGGCTATTGGTTTTTGCACCTCTACCTATAGTCTTTTTCAAAATAAATCATAATACTTTTTGTTTTCATGCATGTAAGAACAAATATTTCTTTCTCAAGAAATCTACCCAAATAGTTGTTCTATCCATGCATAAAAAAATACAAATTTATGCAGTCTTTTTAGGGAAACAACATGGGTCAAACAAATTTATGGTTTATTTTCAAGAGGTTACTCTCATTAAATTTTCTTTGTTTAGAACCCACAAAAATCCTTTCAAGAACCCATGCAATCCACTCAAGAATTAACCGTGTTAACTTATCTTTATTTTTCAAGAGCTCATGCAAATATTTTCAAGGTTTTCTCATTAAATTGGCTTCATTTTTCATTAACTCATGCAAATCTTTTCCAATATTAGTCTCATTAAATTATATTCCTTTTTAATTAATTCATGCGATATTTTCAAGAAATTCAACTTCTAGATGCATGACAACTATTTTTCTTACATGCAACCATATACTTCTTTTCACAATAGCTATTTTCCTGCATGTAAACATTTACTTCTTTTATAAAAGAAATCTAGCATAATATATATTAATCTTATGCATATGAAATTTATTTCTAAGAGAAATATAATATAATAGATATTGATCTCATGCATATGCAAATTATTTTAAGAAATTGATGCACAAATAAATTATCTTCTAATGCACGGAATCCATCAGCCCAACGAGACAACTAACGTGGTATTTTATGTTGAATCGATAATTTCTGCCACACTGCTATAGCCAACATGTCCAGGTAAGAAATGAATCAATCTTGTGCCGAGTTCCCCACGAGACAACTTTCATTCAACAAATTTTGTACATATAATTATTCAAAAACACTCATTCCTCTCTCTTAGCCTGATTCTACATGAATTGGCCATTTTTTCTCATTGCCCGTAGGCTTAAAATAAGTAGAATTAAGAAAAATCAATAAATTTTATAAATCCCAAAAGCACTCCATAAATCACTCATAAATTATTCCATAAATTAGTTTTTCCTAAATCCTAAAAATCACGCCATAAATCATATTTTTATAAATTCTAAAATCATTCAATCTATTTTTAGAATCTCTCATGCTTTTCAATGTATATTTTCTTTTTCCTTTGGGACAAAATATCACCTATCCATAGCTTTTCTAAAACTATGGCTCATTAGTTCTAAAACTCATAAAATATACCAACTTAGAAAATACAATTTATTTACATATAAGAATATAAATTCTTCTAAAAATTCAAGACTCCATTTTAAAGCTTTTTCACATCGAAGATTTAATGGCTTAGAGGCTCTAATGCTCCTGCATCAACAATCCTCTGTAAAACCTTTTTCAATAATGTAGCTCCTCTCTTCACCCTTCCGTTCTCATAGTCATTTCAGTTTCATGAATATTAAAATTAGTTTTACAATGAATTCTTCAAGAAATTGTTTCTTGACTTGCGTCCACGTATTTCATTATATATATTAAATTAAATTAGTAATATTTTGTAATATGTAATACATGAATTTTATAAGAGTTTTTATGGTAGCTTATGCTAGGGATATTACATACTCCCTTCTTTAAAGAGAACACCATCCTCATTGTTCTTCTCTCATTGGAACTTTAACTTTTACTCATGATGTAATAATATAAAAAACCCAAAAGGGAATCCTTCCCCTTCAAAATGAAGGATTTTATTTCCAAGAAATACTCATAAGAAAAACAATAATGTTCTAACAATAGACATAATCATTTACAACTACAAATATGCAAGATCTACTTTCAACTACTTAGCCATTATTCCAATTCCTAGAAACAAAGTAGAATCTCTATACTAACTTACCATTACTCTTGGAAATCATGGTCACTATATGCGACTTTTTTGTTTAACTATAGGTGGTTTCTCAGCTGTGGTAAACACAAGAGTTGTTTGACAACCCAACAAAAAACACCTAGGGTGGTTTTCACAACCTTCATGGAAAACACCTTGCAATGTTTGATTAACAAATCCAACATGATCACATCAATTACAATCACATTACTTTTATTCGCAGCATTTTCAATCAAATGAAACAATTTTAACTACCAATCATTAATGCAATGTCAGGTGATACTTTAATCTCAATAATTCCACAAGTAATCAAAGAGAACCTAACTCTCTAATCATAAAAGTGATAAATCACTGCACCAAGTGCACATTGTCTTAACCCCTTCTAAAGACATCCACACAGTACATTTACAAGTACTCATAGAGAATCTAGCTCTCAATTCATCAAAATGATCAATAATTGCATCAAGTTCATATTGTCTTAGCTCCTGCTAAAAACATTCAGAAGATTTGTAATACAATAAGAGGAACTTACATTTCCAATAATTCCTTTCTCGAGCTCTAATCTCCTTTCCTGTAAATATGTACATTTATTATACATTCATATAGAAAATGCATCTTTAACACATCATTTATCTGATTAATTAACTTGTTCTACTATGAGAACCCCAATGTGGTAAAGAATTCTTCTCCCAACCAATGGGAACTAGTTTCCACAACTAGGTTGAGCCATTTTCACATCCAAGATAGTTTTCTAACAGTGACCATATTTGGTTTAATATAGGATTCCTCTTGGTAATGTCTTGCCTATTACCCTAACAATGTTCTGCCTTTTATTTGAGGGTTCCACCAATATTTCTCTCCCACTGGTGTTTTTTGGAATTTAGTATCTTTATCTCCCATAGTAATTCTAATCAGATCAAGAGTCATGGCATTTATCTCCAACCATTTTTCTCTGGTCTTTGAGGAAATTAGAGCTCAACAACTCACTCTTTGGGACTCCTTGGACCTACTACCCATGCAACTTTCGGTTCAACTTCTGGACAGAGGCTAATATTCTAGCATGAGTGCGAAAAGATATGCAATGAACTTTACATTTACTAGATGAGTTAAAGTACAATCAAATAATACCTAAGGAATTTGGATTTGTTTTTCCGAAGAGATCATTATTTCACAATTCATGATTCCATTTATGTTCTTTTCCGTTCAGATCTATTGTCTCATGAGCTAGAATTATATTAAACAAACAAATCACCTATTTCATTCATCCAAAGAAGCTACACCTATTTGTTTCCAATATACATAACTTGATATCGTTCCTATAGAAATCATATACTCCAAATTTTATTTTATATACGTTGTCTATATTTCTTGTCTCCCACACCCTGGATGTATACTCTGTTTTTATAACTTCATTTTGAAATACACATAATTTTAGTTGTAACAAAACAATACTATATTTATTCAAATTGACAAGTTAAAATGTTATCTATCCAACATGCATCCCAATCCAAAATTTACAACCTGTGCACATATATCATATCAATAACAAACATAATCAAAGAGCTAATCGTAAATAGTGTTTGCAAATTCACTTAAGAAAGAAACATGTTCCTCCTAACCATGAACCACCCTCTGCTTTTTCCCTTCAAGCTAAGATTTACTTGCCATTAGAATCAACAACCCCATTTATTCCTTGATGGTTTATTTTATAAGTTTTCTTCCCAACAAATTTTAGCAATGTCCTACTTTTGGGTCTGCCAACCCTTTTGGCTAGGCCTTTTTTTTTAAAGGTTCTTTCCTTTGTCTTTAAATTCTCCTTTTTTCTCCCGCAACACTTTATTCCACTTGAATTTAGTATCTTTATCAAACTAAGTGATTTAATATGATCTTTATTTTCTATCATATTAAATCCATTTATTTCTAATATTTTCTCCAAGGGATTTTTAAGAGATTTTTAAGGAAGGTCCATCTTGGATTTAACCATCAACATCTGTTTCCACACTGGCAAGAAATCCTTTAGCTCTAATGCTCTGTTCATAAGTATTTTCCAACATTTTATTTATTAACAATAATTAAATCAATTACATCATCATAAAATTTTAAACATGGATTTCATAGCCATCCAGTCCAATAATAGGTCCATGTCTAAAATAGTTAACATATTTGTTAAATATAAGATGCAAAGCAACTAACATCATGATATAATCATTAATTCATAAAGTTGTGAGGTTTAAACAAACTAGGTAATCAACATCATTTGATTACTACGAGTTCTAACATTAGCTAGTAGAACTACCAAATCAGTCACTTTAACAACACTATTATATCATGATCCAAGTTCTTTGTCATCTTCAAGAACTTGTAATCATAAGTATGCATGGTTAAACCAATATTCACTTGTGAAATCATTGTAGTTTTCTTGCATGTGCATAAAATATTAAATAGAACTTTATTCATTCAAAGAAATTCATGTATCATAAATGTGTAAATGTCAATAACAATTATGGTAACAATCCAAACATTCCCAATTCCATAGTGTATTGTTACCAGCAGACCAGAAATATGAAGTAAAATACCATAATCACTTGTATATAACTCACAATAAGCTTTAATCAAAACTGATTCATAAATATAAGTTTTGATAGTTAGTCATGCAATACTAATTAATAAATGCTACCAACCATCTTAAATTTAATCATGACATGACTCAATCATCAATTAGCCATTGTTGAAAATAGCAATAAGAAATGCTAAAAATAGAAATGCTAAAATAGCACTGTTGTAAATAGCAGTTCAACAAGTGTTGAACATAGCAACAAGGAATGAAAAAATGGAAGTGCTAAAAATAGCATTCTATAAATAGCATTTCAGGATACCTTCCTATTTTAGTCAGTCCCTAAACTAAAATAGTGAAGTAAAATTCGAATTCGATCTTAGAAGCCGTTTGTAAAATAATTAATTAATTCATCTTGAGTTAATTAGTTAAGGAAAATCAAACATGAAGTCTATGTGGGGACATGCAATAGTTTCTCCATTAATTGAGGAATTTATCCATCAGTTAAAGAGATAAGGATGAGTTGTAATTAGTTGGCTCAGTTAACTGAGTCAAGTCTAGTTAGATTAATTCAAATAGTTTGTTGAATTAATGTAAGTTCAGTTAGTTAATGCTTGCATGCATGTAACTATTGCACTTCAGATAACTGAGTATTCTCTCATAAATAAATCATGCATGTCAGTTCAGAAAGAGACCCAGTTGAGATCAGATGGAGGGGTAGTGTACTATCAGTTGCTAGAATATTCCATTGTGAATATTCCTTGCATGCAGAAGGAATTCTTTCCTTGAGGATTGCACAGTTACTTCTTCAGGTTTTGTGAGTGTGATGAGGCCAATTCACACATGTGGTTTCACTGGACCCCAAGAAAAACTGCACCAGGAAATAGGAGGCTTGGAGGGCTTGAGGAGTACATATACTATGTTTATTCAGTTTGTGAGCTATATTGTTTGATTGCAGAGAGAGCAAGATAGCTTGAGAGCTTATTCTTTTTGTAACTTGAACAATATTTCCACTTGTATGATAATACAGAGATTGAGGTTTTAGGCTGAGGCTTTCCCCGGGTTATTTCTTCTTTGTTATGTGTGATTGCTTTCTCATTCTCAGTTATATGTGTTCTCTTGATCTTGCCAAATTCGATTAAGCTTTCGCAAAGTGTTGTAGAAGTAGATCTTGTAATGTGTTTTAGTATATTGCATAATCTATTGATCTACAATGGGAATTTCTACATGGTATCGGAGCAAAGGTGATCAAGGCGAAGAACAATATACTAGATGGAGAAGTTCGAATTTTGTGGTTCCTGAATATATAAATCGAGTTCTTATCACATCTCAATTTCACCAATGGTGTTTAGCGGTTTAAGACTCGAGTATGCCCTTGATGGCAGCTCGAATTATATAGCCTAGAAGGATCACATGGATGCAATATTAGAGGATAACGGTCTAAAGGACTTCATTGATCAAGAAGTCCCCAAGCCGACTGATGCTACTCAACTGGCGGAATGGAAGAAATGTGTGGCTAGAGCAAGGAGAATCCTCCTGGAGGGAGTTCGAGACCACATTGTCTTGAGCCTCCATGGGAAGGAGACACCATTTTTGATGTGGAAAACATTGAAAGATTTATATTAGAACAACAGCGATTAGAGGAAGCTGGCGCTGAAAGACAAGCTTCGTAAGATCAAGTGTGAAAAGGGCGACACAATCTCTACATATCTAAAAAAGCTCACCACCTGCAGGGATGAGCTTGGAAGTGTTGGGATCACGACTGCTGATGATGACATGGTGAGTCTTTCACTCCTCGGTCTTCCTAAGAGCTGGCATAGCTACCGAGACTCGGTTAATGGAAGAGACAAACTGCCAGATTGGGAACGACTTTGGTCGGATCTGATGCAGGAGGAAATAAGAAGAAGCACCAGAGATGGATCCTCATTGAAGCAAGATGATGAGGAAAATCTAGCCTTAGTGAGTAAGGTGAGGAAAGGGAAAGGGAAGGTGTCCCATCCCAAATCCAGTTCTTCCCATGGTGGGAAGAATATTGACAAATCGAAAGTGCAATGCTTTCATTGTCATGAAGTGGGCCATTATGCTACGAATTGTCCACAGAAGAAATCCAAGAAGGGTTCCTCAAAAGGATCTGATGGTGAGGCACTGGCCTTACATTTTGAGCTGGATTTCTCGCTTATCGCATGCATGGTTTCATCCATGGTGGGATGTGTGTGGTACCTGGACGGTGGAGCTTCATTCCACATGTCAAGTGACAAGAATATTTTTAGTACCTTGGAGGAGAATGTTCTCCAGATGCGGATCAAGATGGGCGATGATGGAAAGTACCGTGTTTCAGGTGAAGGTATGGTTGTGTTTCAGAGGGAGCATGGAGCTCCCCTCACCTTGACTGATGTAAAGTATGTACCAGGTCTGAAGAAGATAAAGGCTACGATGTAGTCTTTAGTAAAGGATAGGTATTCTTGAGGCATATCGGCACTGGACAGACCAAGCGAATAGGGATTCAAGTTAGGAATCTCTACAAGCTGGAGGTAGACGACTGTGCTGCATTGAGTTCCAAAGCTGAGATGGTGCAGAGCCAAGATGTTGGCAAGCTATGGCATAGAAGACTGGGGCACTTGCACCATGGAGCCCTGAAGATCATGCAGCAGATTTCTACCGGATTACCCAAGGGAAAACTTGAGCAGATGACTAAATGCAAAGGTTGTACCTTGGGTAAGTATGCAAAATCTTCCTTTCCGGATCGAGATAGTAGAGCTGGAGCAATCCTGGAGTGAGTTCACTCAGATGTTTGTGGACCTTTCTCTACAGCCTCCACCGCTAAACAAAGGTACTATGTTATTTTTATTGATGATTTTTCTCGTAGATGTTGGATCTACTTTATGCAAAAGAAAGATCAGACCTTCTTGAGGTTTTGTGAGTTTAAAGCCTTGGTAGAGAAAGAATCTGGAAAGAAAATAAAAGCCTTGTGTAGCGAAAATGGTGGAGAGTATGTCTCCCAACAGTTTGAATACATTTTGCGTTGCAGAAGGAATTAAATGGGAATTGACGGCACCCCATAACCCACAGCAAAATGGGGTGGTCGAAAGGAAGAATAGATCGATTGTGGGAGCAGCTCGAGCGATGTTGCATGACCAATGCCTACCACTTCATTTGTGGGTTGAGGCATGCAATATAGTAGTATACTTGCAGAACAGAAGCCCGCTCCATATGTTGGGGATGAAGACACCTATGGAGGCCTATTTTGGGAAGCGACCTGATGTAAGTCACTTCCAAATCTTTGGATCATCAGTTTTCTGTCATGTGACCAAAGATGCCAGGAAGAAGCTAGACCCAACAGCTAAGTTGGGAATACTTGTGGGGTACACAGATACACCCCACAACTATCAGGTGTACCTGCCTTCCACTCAGAGGATTGTGGTACGCAGGGATCTGAAGTTCGACGAGTAGAAAGCCATGCAAGTGTCACTTGAGAGGGAGCTCAAGTTCCATGCAGAGGAGGAACTTTCAGTTCCTAAGGAGGAGGAGCCTCAGATTGATGCGAAGCAGCCGCATGCAGAGGATCCGGGAGTGGAGACATCCACTCATGCTGATACTTCCAGAGATGGGCGGAAACGCTCAAGGGAAGCTGACAGGTTGATGCTGGATGCGCGGGAGAATGTGGGATAACCATCTTCTTAGCGCAGACAGAGGAGGTCACCTGAGCAGTACACTAGGTACATGGCCTAGGTTGGGGAGTGTGTAGATACCGAACCTTCTTCATTCGAGGAGGTAGTGTAGCAACCAGTTTGGGTTGATGCAATGGTAGAGGAGTACGACTCTATCATTCATAACAGTGTGTGGGATGTTGTCCCAAGGCCTCAGGGCAAGTTAGTGGTGAGTTCCAGATGGCTTTACAAGGTGAAGCAGGCAACTGATGGCAATGTTGAGAAACATAGGGCAAGGTTTGTTGCCCGGGGTTTCTCATAGGTCAAGGGGATCGACTATGATGAGACTTTCACTCCCGTAGCAAGGTACTCATCGATTAGATCGATGTTGGCTCTATCGGCTCAGATGGGGTGGAAGATCCACTAGATGGATGTGAAGACAAAATTCCTTAATGGGAAGATTGAGGAGGAGGTGTACATTGAGAAGCCAGAGGGTTTTGAGACCTTCAATCGTGAGTCTCATGTGTGCTGACTCAAGAGGGATTTATATGGGCTGAAGCAAGCACCCTGTGCTTGGTACACCAGGATCGACAACTATTTCACTGGTTTGGGCTTCACCAAGAGTGAAGCAGATGTGAACTTTTACCACATCATGGTGGAAGGTAAACCATTGATCATTGTTCTTTATGTTGATGATCTGATTTGATAGGTGATGATTAGCTGATATAGTCTTGCAAGGAGGACCTTGCAAGAGAGTTCGAGATGAAGCACATGGGCCTTATGCACTACTTTCTAGCCATGGAGGTGTGGCAAAAGGATGGTGAAGTATTTGTGTCTCAAGGCAAGTATGTCAATTAGATACTCAGGCGCCTTCAAATGGAGAAGTGCAAGCCCATGCAGACTCCTCTAGCTGAGAATTGTAGGAAGGAGGATGCTACTTCAGGTGAGGTAGTAGCTGCTACTATTTATCGGAAACTAGTGGGTTCACTTATGTATCTGGTGAACACATGACTCGACTTATGCTTTGCGGTGAACCAACTAAGTCAAGCTATGGTTCATCCTACCCAGCTGTTTTGGAAGGCAGCAAAGCATGTGCTGAGATACCTTAGAGGCACATCTCAGTTCGGATTGTGGTATAGACAGACAGAGGGAGTGAAGCTTCAGGGCTTCACAGATGCGGATTGGGTAGGGAGTCCATCAGACCGGAAGAGCACTTCTGGAGGAATCTTCAACCTTGGTTCAGTTGCAGTTTCCTGGTACAACAGGAAACATAGATCAATTGCACTTAGTTTAGCAGAGGTTGAACACATGGTTGCTAGTTAGGCTACATGTGAGGCCATTAGGATGCAGAAGATTCTAGTGGGATTGTTTGGTCAGATGATGGATCCTACAGTGATCTACTGTGATAACCAGAGTTGTATCAAACTCTTTGAGAATCCAATTTTTCATGACAGGTCCAAGCACATTGATATCCGGTATCACCATCTTCGAGACTGTGTGGTCAAGAGGATCATGTTGTTGCTGTATGTTTCAACTGAGGAACAGGATGCAGATATTTTGACTAAGGCATTGTCAAAATGCAAGTTCGAGTTCCACAGAGACAGGATTGGGGTTACTGATAATCCCTTTCTTGTTGAGAGGGAGTGTTGAAAATAGCAACAAGAAATGCTAAAAATAGAAATCCTAAAATAGCACTACTATATATAGCAGTTCAGCCAGTGTTGAACATAGCAACAAGGAATGAAAAAATGGAAGTGCTAAAAATAACATTCTATAAATAGCATGTTGGGATACCTTCCTATTTTAGTCAGTTCCTAAACTAAAATAGTGAAGTAAAATTCGAATTTGATCTTAGCAGCTGTTTGTAAAATAATTAATTAATTCATCTTGAGTTAATTAGTTAAGGAAAATCAAACATGAAGTCTATGTGGGGACATGCAACAGTTTCTCCATTAATTGAGGAATTTATCCATCAGTTAAAGAGACAAGGGTGAGTTGTAATTATTTGGCTCAGTTAACTGAGTCAAGTCCAGTTAGATTAATTCAAGTAGTTTGTTGAATTAATGTAAGTTCAGTTAGTTAATGCTTACATGCGTGTAACTACTGCACTTTAGATAACTGAGTGTTCTCTCATAAATAACTCATGCATGTCAGTTCAGACAGATACCCAGTTGAGATCAGATGGAGGGGCGGTGTACTATCAGTTGCTAGAATATTCCATTGTGAATATTCCTTGCATGTAGAAGAAATTCTTTCCTTGAGGATTGCAGAGTTACTTCTTTAGGTTTTGTGAGTGTGATGAGGCCAATTCACACATGTGGCTTCACTGGACCCCAAGAAAAACTGCGCAAGGAAATAGGAGGCTTGGAAGGCTTGAGGAGGACATATAATATGTCTATTCAATCTGTGAGTTGTATTGTTTGATTGTAGAGACAACAGGATAGCTTGAGAGTTGATTCTTTTTTTAACCTGAATAAGATTTCCACTTGTATGATAATACAGAGATTGGGGTTTTAGGCTGAGGCTTTCCCTAGGTTATTTCTTCTGTGTTCTGTGTGATTGATTTCTCATTCTCTGTTATACGTGTTCTCTTGATCTTGATCAATTCGATTAAGCTTCCGCAAAGTGTTGTAGAAGTAGATCTTGTATTGTGTTTTAGTATATTGCATAATCTGTTGATCTACAGTGGGAATTTCTACAGCCATTACAGTCAAGTTTTACCACTTGACTCATTATTCATTTTTAACATATAAAGGAGTTCTTTCAATTTCATTTAAAATTCTATTGTTCTCTTCAAGCATAAACCCTAACTTTCTACATTCATTTTTTTCACACATAATCACTAGATGCCTTCATCCTTTATAAGCAGGGAATTGTAACTTAATCATTTTCCTTTAAAGGTGCCATTAAAATTCTTATAAGAGTGCATGAAAAGGGTTGATAGTTATTCTTCACTATCAATATTGAGTGCTCAGGATTTTTCATAGATGCAAGATATGTTTTATTGTCTTTTATATGCATCAATATTCAAATGTCATTAGCACAACTTTTAAGATGACATTATCACTTACTATTCTTTAATGTGGTTATTAATCATGCATAATGCATCTCATGTCAAGTATACTCTACTAAAAATTCAATTAGAATCATACTTGAGATTATGCCCACTAGCATGATACCTCTACTTCTTTTCCACTTAACGATTCCCAAAAGGCGTCAAATTTGCAACCTTTTGCTCTAATACCACTTGTAACATCCCCCAATAACCTCACATGAAAATGCTTGGAGTTAGAATTTTTTTACAACATTTACCAACGTGTAACTTTCTAAATTACTTTCCATATTCCTTCAATGACCATTAGATAAACCATCATCATTACATAGAGTAATATTTAGTAAAGGAATAGTAAGTTACACAACCATTAACTGCCACTATTGTAGCATATTAACATAAACTTCTTGATGTAACCTTGCATCAATTCCATGATTATTTTAACATAGTTAGTTAATCACATTCTTGATAATATAAATGTCACATCATGCAAGGAATCAACATCATAAAAATGGCACAACAAACAATCACATCATTAGACACCAATATACCCTGGAAACCCCATAGGGTGAAAACTACAAACTTTTAATTTTATTATTAAATTCTCTTGAGGGTGTTCACCCCTCACTTAATGGGATGTAAGGGAGTTCATCCCCTAACCATTGTCATAAAATATTACATAAAAATGCTTCTTAAAACAACATTTTGAAATATATTGACATTTCCGTATTCGAACATCACAACTTAGGCTTAAGTATATTGGTGGGTTTTATATGGGGGTAATTACTTTTCCTAGGTAAATAGTGATTTTACCTTAGGAAAAGGGGGTTTTTGAGGAAAATGAATGAATGATGGAGGGGGTGAATGTTAATGAGGGGGTTTTAGTACTTAGAACTTATATGTTATTGGGCCGAGGGTCTGGTCCCTCCAGAAGTCAGAGAAATGGTCTGAGCCCCTTTAACTTAAGGCTTTAGGTAATTTTATCGTTATTTGTGGGAAATTAGTGAAATAAGGGGTAAAATGAATGAGGGAATTAAACACTTGACTTTGTCAATGTTTCCTTGTTATCCATACTTTTAACGCAACATGATGATGAAAGTAAATCAATATGAGTTTTAACTAATCATTCATCATGCACAATTCTGCAACCATTCCTCTACTTACCCACTTACACATCCTACCATTTTTTCTACTTTTTATTAGGGTGCACTTAAACTGGAAAACCCTTATCAAACTCTTCTTTTCTTTTACAATGGAAATCTATCTAAGTCTATCCTTATTACATGATATCATTTACCCACAAATCCTCAAACTAGATGTTCCCATCAGTAGATCATCCTCAATCTACTTTGATCATTAGTTTTTTACCTGCCACAATGTTAAGCATAATCTAGCCTTTGCATAAATCACCATTCTTCCCTACCATTGTTGCTATCAGCAAACTTTAATATCATGATTAGACAATCATCCAATAATCAATATTTATGAGTGTTACTTCAACATCTATTCATGTATATACATGAAATGTAAACAAAACATTGTTACATGCTTCTTTTAACAATCACTACACATGCATTAATCATAAGCATATAACTATTATAACATGTATATAAATAAATACCACAACTAATATTCCCCTCACAAAAGCACACTTTCTTCTCCAAGAGTAAAACCACTAGAAAACCACTAAAACCGTATGTATTCTTCTAAAGGAACTTAGCACATTAGCCATGGTTTTTCATGTGAATACATAAACTTTTCACAATTTCATCCACATAGATAATATTTTCTCAAAAGAAAGCTAACATAATCCTGCATGCAAATGCATAATCTTTTCAAAAGAAAGCTAACATAATTTTTCATGCAACTACATAATATTTCCAAGGGAAAGCTAGCATAAAGATACTATTCTTGTGCATGCAACTACCTTTTCTTTCCAAGAGCATCTTTTCCAAGGAGAGTTATTTGGAATACCTATTGTACATGAAAATACATGCTCTATTCCAAGTAAAGCTAACATGATAATTATTATTTCTTGTGTGTAGATACATGTACTTATCCAAAGGAAAGCTAACATATTTATTGCATGCAATTACATATTTCTTTTCAAAAATTCTAACACAATAATTATATTCTCCTTTGCATGCAAATATATATATATATATATATATATATATATATATATATATATATATATATATATATATATATATATATATATATATATATATATATATATCCAATAAATCTATCGTAATGACTTATTATTTTCATGCAAGATCAATATAAATAATTGAGCACAAAACAATACATTCTTTTCCAAGAATAGTAACACATTAGCTATCTCTATATGTACATAAACAACTATTCTTTTCAAGAGAACTATCATCGTGGCTATTGTTTTGTGCACCTCTACAGATATTAATTTTCAAAGAAATCATAATATTTGTTCTTTCCATGCATGCAAAAACACATATTTCTTTCTCAAGAAATCTACCCCAAATAGTTGTATTATCCATGCATAAAAAATACAAATTTCCTATAGTATTTTTAGGACAACAACATAGGTCACATAGATTCATGGTTTATTTTCAAGAAATTGCTCTAGTTCAATTTTCGTTGTTCAGAACCCATGAAAATCCTTTCAAGAACCCATGCAATCCACCCAATAGTTAATCTCTTTAACTTCATTTTTCATGAGCTCATGCAAATATTTTTAAGATTATTCTCGTTAAATTGTCTTCATTTTTCAATAACTCTGTTAAGTCCCTATAATACTAGTGTATCCCACTTATTGTTATTGTTAGTGTAGCCCCGTATTGTTATTGTTGCACCCATGTAGCCCCCATATTGTTATTTTTGTGCCACATAGAAGCCTACTATTGTTATTGTTGTGCCCTTACATTATTATTGTTATGCAGGCTCTAATTATATTGTGACACCTTAGGCTCCTATATATACCAAGGAGGTCTTATCATTTGTATCATCAAATAATTCTTCATTTATGTGTTGTAAAGGAGGTTTCCCCCTATAATATGCTAATTTTCAATTCCTGGATCTATATTTTCTTCTCTTTTGTGACCTGGTTGCATAACATTTGGTATTAGAGCTTTGGATTTGAGGGTTTCACTAATTCAAACAGGTCATTGTGGAATTTTCGCTATAACCTTTTTTTCTACGAAGCTTTAGAAGATGAAATTTTGATCACGTGGATATTAATGCTTGACGAACATCGTATATAAAGTTTAGATATTGGTTTGTTATACTTTCTAAGATATGATCCAAAGAAGTAAGTGTTCCTGCATGCTCCATAATTCATCCTCAAACAAACGACCTAGGGAAAATCATCATAACTTTCCCTACATGCATTAGATTTGAATTTCATAAAAAGTGACAGAAATTTTACAAATGTTAGTTTGGCATGTATCATTTTCAGGGCCGAAGGTTTAAACAATAACACATGGAATTTCGTACAAGCTCGCTCTACTGAACCAGTCCATAATAAGGTTATTGTGGGAGATTGGGCATAACTTTATCTTGAAGAATCCAATATTGGTCTAACTTGTGGCATTGGAGATAAGATTAAAAGGGATATTGTAGGACAAAATTTTAGAACTTGAAGAGCCAAAATTACAAAGATACAATAGTTTCAAGATCAAGCTCTTAAAAGAAAGAAAAAAGTGTGTATTTTTTAAAACATTTTGCATAACTTTTGTTTGAAAAAATGTTTGAAGTGATTCAAAGGGAATAGCGAAGAATAGATATCATTTTTTGATTCCATAATGACTCGAAACAAAAAAAATGGATTCGCCTAGTAAGAAACCAGAAAGCTCTACTATGACACATGAAGAAGAGGAAGTAGTGCAACATGATATATCAAAATTATGAGACGATGTGCAACAAATTTTGCTCTCGCAAAAGGTAACAAAAAATGAATTGAAAAACATGATGAATGTTAAGATATATGGTGTAAAAAGGTACATGGGAGTTTTTAATGATGGTTTGAAAGCATACATGGAAGCAATGAGGAATTTCAAGATAGAAGGGTTGAAGGAAGGTTTGGAAAAGTTGCTAGAAGAAAGCCTTCCCAGTGGTGACAAGGTAATCCATGAAAATCATGATGGGGAAAAAAAGAATATGAAATATAATTTTAGAGACTCTAATTTTGGTTTTAAGACCCACCACATTCCATAGATCAATATGAGGAAGTTCAATGGCAAGGATCCAGTAAAATGGATACTACAGATAGAGCAATATTTTGATCTCCATGATGTGCAACACACACAAAAGGTACGCATTGCATCTTTATATTTAGAACCAAATCAATTTGTATGGTATTGATGGCTTTTTTCTTGTAAACCACTTGTCACTTGGTCAGTTTTTGTGGAGGAAATGATAACACATTATGAGGATACAAAGTGAAACACATTCTTTAGCCAATTGATAAATCTCAAACAAAAGGGTTCAATGGCAGAGCACATTGAGGAATTCCAAAAATTGAATATCAGAGTAAATGATATTCCAAAGGAGCATAGGATTAATGTCTTCATAGGGATTTTAAAGGATAACATCCAACATGAGGTTTTCCTTTGGGAACCTAATTCATTGGATAAGGCATTCAGGTTGGCAAGAAAAGTTGAAAGAAAAATTATGGAAACAAGGAAATCTACCACTCACAACTATAAAGATGGAAGTGTTTTTTAACCTAGTTTTCCACAACCTACAAGGTTGACACCACAACAAATGGAGGAAAAAAGAACAAAAGGGATTTGTTACACTTGTGATATCAAATACACTAAAGGTCATATTAAGTGTGCTAGGAAGAAATTATTTTACATAGATTCTGAAGAGGAGGGAAAAAGAAACAATAAAAGTGGTGGATATACACTAGGAAGCAACCCCAGTCAAAGAAGAAATGAATATGATCATATCTTGTAATTCATTGGTGGAAATTACCACTCCTCAAACTCTTAAGATAGAAGGTTATATCAACAAAAAAAAGGTAATAGTGCTCATTGATTCGGGTAGTACCCATAATTTTATTCATTTTAAGATAGCCAAGGAATTAATTTTCTTTCTATATCCATCACCAGAGTGTCAAGTGATGGCTGCAAATGAAGAAATTATAAATTTCTATGGAAAATGGCATAATATCAAGCTAACCATGGGGGAATATGTATTGAATATTCCAATGCTTTCCATTCCAATGGGTGGTGTTGATGTTGTACTAGGAGTCCAGTGGTTACAATCTTTGGGGATGATAGATTTTAATTTTCAAGAACATTTCTTGAAATTCTTTTGGGAAGGAAAGGAAGTTGAATTAAGGGTTATCACAAGGAAACCAAAGAAGATAATTAGCTCTAATGGAATGAAAAAACTTTTGAAGAAAGAACAATAGGGTGCAATTTCACAATTATGCTCACTAGAGGTTCAAACATCAAAATCATTTATTTCTCCAAATCTCCAAAAAGTCTTGGACAATCACTCCAAGGTATTTAAGACTCCCAAAGGCCTCCCACCTATTTGTAATCATGATCATGCTATTCATTTGATTCTAGGAAGTGTTCCTCCAAACATTAGGCCTTATAGTGATCCAGGTGGATATTGGTGGCCACCTGCCTATTCCACTTGGACCCCCACCATTGTTTCTTTCAGTTTTTCAGTTTCCTTAATTGTAGCACAATTTACTATTTTTGGCAATTTTTTTCGGGCCCTGAACTTTCAAAGCCATTTTGATGCCCTAAACAAATTTTTTTGGGAAAACTACCAACAACGAATATGAGTTTTCAACTTGGTATACACTATCAACAATTGTAATCCTCATATAGATACTTCTAATGAGGTACCGTGTGCGTCAAACAAAGATCGTATGCCAAAGTTACAACCCCGGGAAGTTGATGTACCAACTTACCCCAATGAGGCCCATAGTTTTGCGTTTCATCTCCTAGGGTTAGGTTTTGGATGTTTAAGGTTTTCCATTGCTTCTCAATAATAAATAGGCCTTCAAGCCTCATTGTAACACAGTTCAGAGGCATGTAGCCACCACATCTCTTCTTAGAGATCAACTACCATCGCCCGAGCTAGTCTTATTTCCATTATGTTTGTAAGAATATTTCAGTATTTGATATTAATGAAATGAAGTGTTATATATGTTACATATTTGTATTTATGTTTATATCTGTAATTTGTTGTGTTCTTTTTTAACTATGGATCAATGGTATCAAAGTGGTGTGTTCTTTCTCTATTTTTCTTTGCATGTCCCCAACGAGGTCGGGGTATAAGGAGTTAAGGTTCGATTTGGTTGAACCTTTGCAAGATCAGCCTCGCAAACCCTGAGGACCTCCCATGGGGGAAGAAAAGAAAGACGAGGGAGTAGGAGATCCTATAAAAATATTGCTCGAGGAGGCCCTTGAGAAACAAAGGAATGCGATGATGGATAACGTTGCTCAGATTGTTTAATGGTTGCCCACCGGTGGCACATCCACATCCAGTAGCCACTTTGGAGGTGCCACTCCTTTTAAGGTACAAGTAAAATTTGAAATTCCCATATTTGAGGGCCCAATAGATGCATATGCTGTAGATAAATGGTTAAATATGCTAGAAGGATATTTTTTTGTTGATGATTTTTCCAGCCAGGAAAAGATTAATTTTTCTCTTCTCAAAGTCACCCCCCACGTCAAGGATTGGTGGGAAACCTATAGTGAGCAGAAGGATGAAATCACTGTTTTCAGCTGCACCCACTTAGAATTCATTTTGGGATGCCATCAAGGAGCAGTACTACCCTATCGGGAGCTATGAGGATAAATACATAAAGTGGACCCCGATGCGACAGGGAAGGGACCAAGATGTGCCAGAGTTTACCAATGTTTTTCATACCCTTCACACAAAGTTGGGTATCAAGGATTCTGAGAAACATCTGACACTCAAGTACTACAGCTACCTACACAGGTTCATCCAGGATGAGATGGAGTTCCTCAACATCTCCTTGCTCAACAAAACATACCGATATGCTATCAAGATTGAGTAGAAGCTTAAACAGAAAAAGTGAGACTTTGGATCTGCTAATACGAATCAAGGGAAAGGTGCCCCCAAACTGCAGAACAAAGGACAAAGACAAGGAAGGGTGGCCCAAGGAAACCAACCAAAGCTGCAAGTAAAGAACAATATTGTGAAGCCAAGGAAGGACATGGAAAAGTGGTGTGAGTTCCATAAGAGCTCCACTCACAACACAAGTGAGTGTTAGGCCAAGCAGTCACTGGTGCATGATATGAAGGCTTCTAAATCAGATGCATGTTCCGACTCTAAGTCAGAACATGACAAGGGAATGACAAATGGAAGTAGATTATCGATGTGGAGCCCAATGCCACTATTGCCACCACGAAGATCCAAAAGGAGGAACCTGAAGATACAGAGGAGGAGGATCACCTCTTCCACTCACAGATGTGGGTAAAGGGTTCCCCGCTACAGTTCATTGTTGATAGTGGGAGCTAAAAGAACCTCATTTAAGTAGAGGTCATGAAGAAACTAGTCTTACCAACCACAACACACCCACAACCATACACCATCAGGTGGCTTCACCAAGGATGGGATCTTTGCATCAACTAACAATGTCGCCTTCTATACAACATCAAGCCCTTCATGGATGAGGTATTATGTGACATTGCTCCTCTTGATGTTTGTTATGTATTATTAGGAAAACCATAATTGTGGAAGTGACATGTTGTGTATGAGTCAAGGCATCGTGCTCTTATTGTTACCTTGGGAAATAAGTTGTACTGGGTATCAGAGGTAGCATTTCCTACTACCATCTCTTTGGTTATTGAAAAACAATGCAGTAAGCTCATTTCAAAAACCACGATTTTTTTTTCCTGATGATATGCCCTCAGGGAAAGAAGAATACGATGGCCATGACCTCTAGATAGGGCCCCTCCACATGACAACAATAGATGGACAAGGTCATGGAGCAGTACGAGGACATCTTCACCTCCCCCGCAGGGGTGCCTCTGCACTGTCAAGTTAAGCACTCCATCGATCTATCTCCAGGTGCGTTGTTGTCTAATGGACCCATCTATCGACACTCTGTTTTGGAGAAGGACGAAATCAAGAGGCAGATTCAGGAGCTGCTGTAGAAAGGTCACATCCAACCGAGTTCATCATCATGTGGGAGCCCGATCGTGTTGGTACAAAAGAAGGATGGGACTTGGAGACTCTGTATTGACTATTAGGTGTTGAACAAGATCACTATCCAGAATAGGTACTCGATCCCACAAATTGATGACCTTCTGGACCAAATCAAGGGGGGGAAATATTTCAGCAAGATATACTTGAAGTCTAGATATCATTAGGTACCAATCGAACCCTCTGATGTGTGGAAGACTACCTTCAAATCCAAGGAGGGCTTTTTCGTGTGGTTGGTTATGCTTTTCGGGTTGACGAATTCTCCTGCAACCTTCATGAGGCTGATGGATGACATCTTGTAACCATTCACCAACTCATTTATAGTGGTATACTTGGATGACATCCCGATCTTCATCCAGAGTTGGGAAGAGCACCTCCACCACATCCGGCAAGTCCTCCAAACACTGTGGCAACACAAGATGTGTGCCAATTTGGAGAAATGCACTTTTGGAATAAGCCAGGTTTAGTATCTGGGATACATTATTGATGAACGGGGGGTGCACGTGGATCCAAACAAAATCCAAGTCATTCAGGATTGCCTAGCCAAAATCACTCTGACAAAGCTCCTTATCTTTTTGGGTCTTGCTAATTTTTACCGCAGGTTATTTTCGGGGTTCTCTCATATCACTTGGCCCTTGAGTCAAGTCACCAAGGGAGGAGCAAAAGAAAAATTATTTTGTTCTGAATCTCAACAAAAGTCGTTCGCAGAGTTAAAACATCACCTCTTCTCTACACTAGTTCTCACATTACCATACTTGCAACAACCATTTGAGATCAAGACAGATGCCTCTGACTATGCTATTGGGGCAGTCCTTACTCAGAACAATGCTCACATTACCATACTTGCAACAACCATTTGATATCAAGACAGATGCCTCTGACTATGCTATTGGGGCACATAGTGGCATACCACAGTGAGACGCTTTCAGACACAGTCTAGAAGTATCCCACTTATGACAAAGAGATGTATTCCATTGTGCAGGCCTGTCGACAATGGAAGGATTACATTTTGGGGAAGAAAATTGTTATCCACACAGACCACCAACCCTTGTAGTTCATACATACGAAAGGGAAGTTGCAGAATGATTGCCATTAGAAGTGATCCACATAACTACAACAATTCCATTTGAATATAAAGTATAAGAAGGACAACACCAATATTGTTACAAACTACCTCAGTCGACCCTTGATCATGGTGTTAGCCACCGTGATCAGCTCTTGTGAGCATGAGACTTTTGATTGGCCACTTCTCTACAAAATTGACCCAAATTCGGCCACACATACAAGACGCTCTTGGAGGGTTAACCAGTGCCAGATTTTCAACTCTAGGATGCACTGTTGTGCCACCTGGGACACCTTTGTGTTCCTTCAAGAAAGCGTGTCAAGATGATTTGGGAAGCACACTACAGTCGGGCCGATTGAAATTTCAAGGTTGAGAAAATAGTGGTAGTACTCCAGAAGTATTTCTACTAGCCAAATCTTTGACAGGATGTCGGGAAGTACATAAGATCCTATACTGCCTGCGCCATTTGCAAACTAACCATCAAGAAGCAAGGCCTCTACACTCTGTTGCCTACCCGTAGTTGACCTTGGGAATCCATCTCCATGGATTAAATGTTGGTATTTCCTTCTACCAAGCATGGCAATGATTGTGTTTTTGTGGTTGTCGACAGATTCTGGAAGATGGCCATTATGGCGGCCTGTAAGAAGAATTTCACAGTAGAAGCCACTATTAAACTCTTCTTTGAATGAGTGTAGGTACACTTTGGGATCCCACAGTCTATCATCTCAGATTAGGACAACAGGTTTCTTAGTACATTTTGGTCCAGTCTCTAGTCAATTTTGGACACCAAGCTCACTAAGTCCACAACTTTCCATCCACAAACTGATGGCCAGACATAGGTCATCAATAGGATGATCATACACATTATGTGCATGTACAAATAAAAGCATGCATGCACATGGGACGAGAGCCTCCCCTATGTCCAACAAAGCTATAACCGAGCTCTCCACAACTCAATGGGCCACAACCCTTTTCAGGTGGGCCTGGGATTCCAACCACTTTGTCCCATTGATGTGGCCATACCATTTTTAGCTACTTAGGTAGATTCAACTCATGTCCAATACGAAGCTGACAAGGCAAACAACTTCATTGAGAATATTCAATGCATCTGCCAACAGGTCCATGACATCTTGGATAAAGCCAATGCTAAGTACAAGTAGTGACATGATCAACATCGGGTGCCACACAAGTTCCAGGTGGGCGACAAAGTTTGGCTACATTTGCAGAAGGAGCACCTTGCTGGGCCCTCCCACAAGCTTCACCCACTCTGATATGGACCATACACCATCACCAAGACAGTAGGGGAAAATGCCTCTGAGCTCAGTATTCCACCATTCCTTGGTCTGCACCCAGTGTTCAATGTGGACCACCTTTGACCATACTTTCCACCATTGTTGGACACATTCGACATTGCAGAACAAGTCACACCAATAGAGTTAAACCTAGATTACATGGAACAAGCGACAAATGATCAGATCATGGAAACATAGATCAAGAACACCCGAAAACAAAGTATCCAACTATATTGAGTTGTCAAAGTAGGCCAACTCCTTCACCAGGGCAAGTGGCTCACCAGGGACCAAGTTCAGCAGAAGTTTCCTCATCTCATGGAGGAACTCAACACAATGGGGACCATTTGTTATGAAACTAGCTCACAAAAAGATAGAAAAGATAGATGAGTGCCTTAGAAATAAGCCTCTTCGAGGGGGCAACCTCCTTTACATTACACAAATGAACAATCTTGGATGATTCAAATGAAAAAATGTCCTTTCTATATATAGGAGTCTAAGGGTCACAATATAACCAAGCTGACCTAACAATAATAATATATAAGCACAAAAATAACAATAGAGGGATTCTATGGGGCACAATAATAACAATATTGGGACAATAGGGGCATAACAATAACAATAAGGGATACAACGTCAATAGTAATGGGGGAATCACTAGTATTATAGGGACCTAACATGTCCCTCTCCTTCAAAAAAGTGTTGTCCTCAACGCTTGAGAGTTCTGGATTCTTTTGTATAAAATTATCATCCTCCCATGTGGAATCTTCAACTGGTAAGTTATTCCACTTGATGAGATACTCTGAAATTGATCGATTTCGTAGCTGTCGAGTTCTTGTTTCTTTGACTACTTCAGGTTCCAATATGATTTTTCCTTCCACATCAAGTTCTAGCAATATTGTTTGAACTGGAATCTTGCAACCTATAACCTTCTTTAAGCATGAAACATGGAAAACTGGGTGCACTCGAGAAGCTGCAGGAAGCTCCAATTTGTATGCCATAGTACCTATCTTTTGCAACACCTTGTACGGACCATAATACTTTGGTGATAATTTATTATCCTTCTTAACTTGCTTGAGGGACATTTGTTTATATGGTTGTAGCCGTAGGAATACCCAATCACCTACATCAAAACTTCTTTCACTGCGATGTTGATTTGCCTGTTGTTTCATTCTATTATGCACCAAGGTGAGGTTATCCTTTAAGAGTTGGAGAATTTGTTGATGCTCGATGTGATCTTCCACTACTTGAACCTTAGAATTTTCTCTTAAATACGATGTGATGGATGGTGGATGATATCCAGAAAGTGCCATAAATGGGGTCATTTTTGTTGTAGTATGGAAGGAAGTGCTATACCACCATTCAGCCAAAGGCAACCTTTTGACCCATTGTGCCTGTTTATCACATAAAAAGCAACGAATATATCCTTCCAAACATTTTTTTACTATCTCAGTTTGCCCATCAGATTGAGGATGATAAGATGAGCTATGAGCTAACTGAGTACCAAGACAAGAAAATAATTATGTCCAAAAATTTCCAGTGAAAATGGGATGTTTGTCACTTAAAATAATCTTTGGGTTTCCATGTAGCTTTTGAATTGTTTCCATAAATGCAGTAGAAACTGTACTTGCTTTAAATGGATGAGATAATGCACAAAAGTGTGCATACTTGGTAAGTTTGTCAACTACCACCATGATAACACTCTTTCCTTCGGACTTGGGTAAACCTGTGATAAAATCCATTGAAACCTCCTCCCAACGTTGGCTTGGAATGGATAAAGGTTGTAATAGTCCTAGGGTCTTAATTGTTTCAACTTTATTTTGTTGGCAAACCAAACATTCTGCCACAAAATTTTGAATATCCGATTTAAGGCCATCCCAAAAAAAATCCTTCTTAACCCTGTGGTAGGTTTTTAGAAATCTTGAGTGCCCTCCTAAGGGAGAGGTGTGCAATTCCCTAAGAATATTTTGTTTGAGTTGGGAATTCTTACATAGGTATAACCGATCCTTGTACCATAACGAATCATTTTTCTAGCTAAATGTATCAGATGTACTGGGATCTTATTGTATCTTTTGAATGAGTGCCCACACTTCCTCGTCATTCTTGCATTCATGGCTTGATTCATTTATCCAATCTAGTTGGATAATAGAAATGGCGCAAAGAAATGCTTCCACATCCTCATCCTTTCTTGAGAGTGCATCTGCCACAACATTTTGCTTCCCTTTTTTGTAGATGATTTCAAAGTCATAACCCAACATCTTTGTGACCCATTTTTGTTGTTCTTCTGAAGATAATCTTTGTTCTAAAAAGTGTTTAAGACTATCATGATCTATTTTTACCTTGAAGTGTCTTCCCATTAGGTAGGGTTGCATTTCTTAAGTGCATGTAGTATTGCCAAAATTTCCTTCTCATAAATAGCTTTGTGTAAATACTTTCCTTTGATTGGACAACTTTTGAAAACAATGGGTCTTTCTTCTTGCATTAAAACAACACCAATTCCATTTCTTGAGGCATCACATTCCACAATAAAGGTTTTTGTGAAGTCCAGTGTAGCTAATACTGGTGTTTGGCACATTGCCTCTTTAAGATGTTCAAAGGCCTTCATTGCTTCTAGAGTCCATGAAAATGAATCTTTCTTCAATAATGTTTTTAGAGGTGCTGCTATCCTCCCATAATTCTTAACAAACTTGCGATAATACCCTGTCAACCCGAGAAATCCTCGTAGATGCTTTATGGATGTGGGGATTTTCCATTCCTTAATGGTTTTAATTTTTCTAGGGTCTACCTTAACACCTTCATGAGATATAATATGACCCAGATATTCCACCTCTTGTACTCCAAAGAAACATTTGGAGATTTTTGCATATAATTGTTTCTCCTCCAATAGTTTGAGCACCATGTCAACATGTTGGACATGATCCTTCTAGGACTTGCTGTAGATTAGTATATCATCAAAAAATACTAAAACAAATTTTCTAAGGAAGGGTTTGAAAATGGAATTCATTAAACCTTGAAATGTAGAAGGTGCATTAGTAAGGCCAAAAGGCATGACCAAAAATTCATAATGACCCTCATGAGTTCTAAATGATATTTTTGGAATGTCTTCAGTCTTCATTCTGATTTGATGATACCCTAAATGAAGATCCAACTTGGTGAAGTAACCTGATCCATGCAATTCATCCAATAATTCATCAATGACTCCTAGTACAACATCAACACCACCCATTGGAATGGAAAGCATTGGGCTATTCAATACATATTTTCCCATGGATATCTTGATATTATGGCACTTTCCTAAGCAATTTATGGTTCCTCCACTTGCAACCATCACTTGACACTCTGGTGCTGGATATAGGAAGCAATTCAATTCCTTGGCTATCTTACAATGAATAAAATTATGGGTACTTCCCGAATCAATCAACACTACTACCTTTTTCTTCTTGATATGTCCTTCTATCTTGATAGTTTTAGGAGTGGTAATTCCAACCAATGCATTACAAGATATGGTCGGATTCATTTCTTCTTTTTCTAGGGTTTTTTCCGGGTGTATATCTTCTTCTTTTAACATTTCTTGTTCCTTTTATTCCTCCTCTTCACAATCTATGTAAAATTATTTCTTTTCTGCACACTTATGACCTTTAGTGTATTTGCTATCACAACTATAACAAAGCCCTTTTTCTCTTTTTTCTTCCAATTGTTTTGGTGTCAAACTTGTAGGTTGTGGATGGCTAGGGTCAGTAACACTTCCATCTTTATGATTGTAAGTGGTAGGCTTCCTTGTTGCCATAATTTTTCTTTCCATTTTTCTTGCCAACCTGAATGCCTTCTCCAATGAATTTGGTTCCCAAAGGTAAACCTCATGTTGGATGTTATCTTTTAAAGTCCCTATGAACACGTCACTCCTATGCTCCTCTGGAATATCTTTTACCCTTATATTCAATTTTTGGAAGTCCTCAATGTGCTCCATTAGTGAACCCTTTTGTTTGAGATTTATCAATTGGCTAAAAAAAGTGTTGTTTTTTGTATCCTCATAATGTGCTATCATTTCATCTGTAAAATTAGCCCAAGTGACAATTTGTTTACGAGAGCAAAGCCATCGATACCATACAAATTGATTTGGTTCCAAATATAAAGTTGCAATGCATATCTTTTGTGTGTTTTGCACATTATAGAGATCAAAAAATTGCTCCATCTGTAGTATCCATGTTCTAGGATCCTTGCCATCAAACTTCCTCATATTGATCTTTGGAACATGGTGGTTCTTCGATCCAACGTTAGAGTCTATGAAATCATGATTAACATTTATTTTGTTCTCATCATGAGTTCCCTTTCCTACCCTTTCACCATTAGTAAACATTTCTTGTATAAACTTTGTCAAATCTATCTTGAAATTTGTCTGCAAATCTTCCATGCCTTTCTTTAAATCATCCATCTTAGATTCCACGCCATCCATCTTAGCTTCCACGTCATTCATCTTAGCTTCTATGCCTTTCTTTAAACCATCCATCTTAGCTTCTACGCCTTTATTTAAACCATCCATCTTAGCTTCTACGTCTTGCTTTAAACCATCCATCTTATTTTCTGTTACTTTTTGTGCGAATGAAATTTGTTGCACTTGGTCTTGTAATTTTGATATATCATGTTGCATTTCTTCCTCTTCTTCATGAGTCATGCTAGGGCTTTCAGGTTTCTTACTAGGTGTTTCCATTTTCTTTCTTCAGGGCATCAATTACCAATAATAATACTTCACTATGCCCTTTGAATTCCTTCAAACTAATTTTTCAAACCAAGCTAATGCAAAAATTAAAAAAAAAACTACACACCTTTTTTTTCACTTTGTAGGAGCTCGATATTGAATCTGATGTATCTCTGTAATTTTGGATCTCCCAGGTCTGAAATTTCTTCCTATGGTAACCCTCTGAGTAATATTTCTAACCCCACAAGTCTGATAAAGATTGGATTCTCCAATGAAGAGTTATGCCAAATCTCCCACGATGACCTGAGTATAGACTGGTTCAGTAGAGTGAACTTGTACGACGTGCCACGGGTCACTATTTCAACCTTAGGTTCTGAAAATGATACCCAAAAAAACTACAGTCCATCCTCTTTCTGTAACTTCTTACAAAAATTTAATTTGATGCTCAGAGTGAAAGTTATGACGATTTTCCCAAGGTGACCTGTTTGGAATGTAATTCGGGGGTCTGCAAAAACCCTAACTTCATCATATTATATCTCCAAAAATATAGCGAGACAAGATCTGAAATTCGTACCGGAGGGTTAATGCTATTTTCTCTCAAAGGGTTTTTTTTTAGCTTTTGAAACGTCGCAGAAAAAAGTTATAACGAAAATTCCACCATGACTTGTTTGGAGCAGCGAAACCCTAGAATCCAAAGCTTTGATACCAAATGTTATGAAACCAGCTCACAAAAAGATAGAAAAGATAGATGAACACCTTAGAAATAGGCCCTTCGAGGGCGCAACCTCCTTTACATTACACAAATGAACAATTCTTAGATGATTCAAATGAAAAAACCTCCTTTCTATATATAGGAGTCTAAGGGTCACAATATAACCAAGCTGACCTAACAATAATAATATAAAGGCACAAAAATAACAATAGAGGGATTCTATGGGGCACAATAATAATAATAATATGGGGACAATAGGGGCACAACAATAACAATAAGGGATTCAACGACAATAGTAATGGGGGAATCACTAGTATTATAGGGACCTAACACCATTGCTTCCTAAGGGGGGAGGAATGATCCAGGTGGATATTGGTGGCCACTCGCCTATTCCACTTGGACCCCCACCATTGTTTCTTTCAGTTTTTCAGTTTCCTTAGTTGTAGTACAATTTATTATTTTTGGCAGTTTGTTTCGGGTCCTGAACTTCTGGATCCGTTTTGAGGTCCTAAATGACATTTTTTGGGAAAACCATCAGCAGAAAATAGGAGTCGTTAAATTGGTATCCAATATAAGTAGTTGTAATTCTCGGATAGATCTTTCTAATGAGGTACCGTGCACATCAAACGAAGATCATATGCCAAAGTTACAACCCCGGGAAGTTGATGTATCAACTTACCCCAACGAGGCCCATAGTTTGGCATTTCATCTCCTAGGGTTAGGTTTTTGGATGTTTAGGAGTTTCCATTGTTTCTCAATAATAAATAGGCCTTCAAGCCTCATTGTAATACAGTTCAGAGGCATGTATCCACCACATCTCTTCTCAGAGATAAGCTACCATCGCTCGAGCTAGTCTTATTTCCATTATGTTTGTAAGCATTTTTTAGTATTTGATATTAATGAAATGAAGTGTTATTTTTGTTGCATCTCTATATTTATGGTTATATCTATAATTTTTTGTGTTCTTGTTTAAATCCGGATCATATAGAAATCCCTATGCCCAAAAGGCTGAAATTGAATGTATGGTTGTAGAAATGCTAGAGGTCTATATAAGTCAACCTAGTCAAAGTTCTTTCTTTTCTCCAGTGGTATTGATGCATAAGAAGGATGGATCATAGTGTATGTGTCTGGATTATAGGGAACTCAAAAATCTCACTATTAAAGATAAATTTCCCATTCCTTTCATTGATAAATTGTTGGATGAATTACATGGAGCAATTTACTTCACTGAGTTGGATATTCGTTCAGGATATCATCAAATTACAATGAAGACAAAATACATTCCAAAAATAACATTCAGAACTCATGAAGGTCATTGTGAATTTTTGGTCATGCCATTTGGACTTACGAATACACCTTCCACATTTCAAGGTCCCATGAATTCCATTTTCAAACCCTTCCTTAGAAAAAAATTGTTAGTATTTTCTGATGATATACTAACCTACAATAAGACTTGGAAGGATCATGTTCAACATGTTGACAAGGTGCTCAAACTATTGGAGGAGAAACAATTATATGCAAAAACCTCCAATTGTTTCTTTGGAATGCAGGAGGTGGAATATTTTGGTCATATTGTATCTCATGAGGGTGTTAAGGTAGAACCTAACAAAATTAAATCCATTAAGGAAAGGAAAATCCCCATAACCCTAAAGCATCTTCGAGGATTTCTCAGGTTAATAGGTTATTATCGCAAGTTTGTTAATAATTATAGGAGAATAGAAAAAACTCTAACAACATTACTGATGAAAGATGAATTTTCTACGAATCCAAAAACAAATAAGAACTTTGAACATCTTAAATAGGAAATGTGCCAAGCACTAGTTTTAGTTACGTCAGACTTCACAAAAAACTTTATTATGAAAGGTTGGTGTTATTTTAATGCAAGAAGGAAGACCCATTTCTTTTGAAAGTCATCCATTCAAGGGAAAGTATTTACACAAACATATTTATGAGAAGGAAATGGAGACCTTACATAATGGGAAGACACTTTAAGGTTAAAATAGATCATGATAGTATTAAATACTTTTTGGAACAAATATTATCTTCAGAAGAGCATAAAAAATGGGTCACATAGATGTTGGGTTATGAATTTGAAATCATCTACAAAAAAGGGAAGAAAAAAAGATATTGCAGATGCACTCTCAAGAAAGGATGAGGATGTGGAAGATTTTCTTTATGCCATTTCTATTATCCAAACTATTTGGATAATTGATGCAAGGGATGAATGGAAGAATGAAAAAGAGGTGTGAACACTCATTCAAAATTTGCAGCAAGATCCCAATACATCTGATACATTTATATGGAGAAATTATTCATTATGGTACAAATATCGCTTATATATTTGTAAGAATTTCAAACTCAAAAAAAAGATTCTTTTCGAATTGCACACCTCCCCTTTAGTAGGGCACTCAGGATTTTAAAAAACTTACCACAAGGTCAAGAAGGATTTTTTTGGGCAAAATCTAATATTCAAAAGCTTCTGGAAAAATGTTTGGTTTGCCAATAAAATAAAGTTGAGACAATTAAGATCCAGGTTTTGTTACAACCTTTATCCATTCCAAGTCAGTGTTGGGAAGAGGTCTCAATGGATTTTATCACAAGTTTACTCAAGTCTGAAGGAAATAGTGTCATCATGGTGGTAGTTGATAGACTTACCAAATATGCACACTTTTGTGCATTATCTCATCCTTTTAAATCCACTACAATTTCTACTACATTTATGGAAACAATTCAAAAGCTACATGGAAACCCAAAGGTTATTGTTAGTGACAGAGATCCCATTTTTCATCAGAATTTTTTGGATGAAATTATTTTCTTGTCTTGGTATTCTATAAGCTCATAGATCATATTATCATACTCAATCTGCTGGGAAAACTGAGATAGTGAACAAATGTTTAGAAGGATATCTTCATTGCTTTAATTTTGATAAACAAACAAAATGGGTTAAGTGGTTACCTCTAGCTAAATGGTGGTATAACACTTCCTTCCATATTATAGCAAAAATGAATCCATTTATGGAACTTTATGGATATAATCCATCATCAATCACATCATATTTAAGAAAAAATTCTAAGTTTCAAGCAGTTGAAGATCACATCAAGCATTAACAACATGTTCTACAACTTTTAAAGGATAACATCACTCTAGCGTAGAATCGAACGAAACAACAGGTAGATCAGCATCGCAGTGAAAGAAGTTTTGATGTAAGTTAATGGGTATATAGCTGTAACCATATAAACAAATTTCTCTCAAGCAATCTAAGAAGGATAATAAATTATCACCTAAGTACTATGGTCCTTAGAAGGTGTTGCAAAATATTGGTACTATGACATACACATTGGATTTGCCTGCATCTTCTTGAGTACACCTAGTTTTCCATGTTTCATGATTAAAGAAGGTTATCAGTGATAATCTCCCAATTCAAACAGTATTTCCACAACTTGACGAAGAAGGAAAAATCAAATTTGAGCCTGAAGAAGTCACGGAAATAGGAACTTGACAACTACGAAACTGATTAATTTAAGAGTATCTCATTAAGTGGAAGAACTTACCTGCGGAAGATTCCATATGGGAGGATGAGAATTTTATACAGAAACATCTGGAACTACTTAAGCATTGAGGAAAGCACTTTTTTTAAGGAGGGGCATGTTAGGTCCTTATAATACTAGTGTAGCCCCCTTATTGTTATTGTTAGTGTAGCCCCCTATTGTTATTGTTGTGCCCATGCAGCCCCCATATTGTTATCGTTGTGTTTCATAGAAGCCCACTATTGTTATTATTGTGTCCTTACATTATTATTGTTATGTAGGCTCTAATTATATTGTGACCCCTTAGACTCCTATATATACCAAGGATCTCTTATCATTTGTATCATCGAAGAATTGTTCATTTATGTGATGTAAATGAGGTTTCCCCCTCAAAGAGACTAATTTTCAATTCGTTGATCTATCCTTTCTTCTCTTTTGTTATATGGTTGCATAACAAACTCATGCAAATATTTTCCAAGATTAGTCACATTAAATTATCTTCATTTTTCAATAATTCATGCAATATTTTTAAGAAATTGAACTTGTAGAAGCGTTGCAACTATTTTTACATGCAAGCATATACTTCTTTGTACAATAGCTATTTTCATGCATGCAAACATTTACTTCTTTTCAAAAATAAATCTAGCATATTATATATTAATCTCATGCATATCCAATTTCTTTATTAAGAGAAATCTAATATAATAGATAGTGATCTCATGCATATGAAAATTCTTTTAAGAAATTGATGCACATATAACTTATATTTTAATGCTTGGAATCCTTCATCCCAACAAGACTCCTGACACAATATTCTATGTCGAATTGATAATTTTTGCCACACTACTATAACCAACAACAGCCATGGAAGAAATGAAGCAATCTTGAGTTGAGTTCACCATAGGACGACTTTCATTCAATAAATTTTGTACATATAATTATTCAAAAATGTCCATTCCTCTCTCTTGTATTGATTGTACATGTATTTGGTTATTTTTTGTCATTACTCGTAGGCTTAAAATAAGTAGAATTAAGAAAATGAAATAAATTTTCTAAATTCTAAAAGAACTCCATAAATCACCCATAAATCGCTTCATAAATCATATTTTCCTAAATCCTAAAATCACTCCATAAATCATATTTTTTTCTAAACTCTAAAATCACTCAGTCTATTTTTAGAACCTCTCATGCTTTTCAAGGTAGATTTTCTTTTTCCTTACAGAAAAAATATCACCTATCCATAGCTTTTCTAAAACTATGACTCATTCATTCAATAACTCATAATATATACCAATATAGAAAATACAATTTATGTACATAGAAGAATATAAATTCTTCTAAAAAATCACAACCCCAATTTTAAGTTTTTTCACATCGAAGATTTAGTGTCTTGGAAGCTCTAATGCTCTTGCATCAATAGTCCTCCGTGAAACCTTTTTCAAAAACCGAGTTCCTCTCTTCACCCTTCTGTTCTCATAGTCATTTTGGTTTCATGAATATTAAAGTTAGTTTTACAATGATTTTTCAAGAAACTATTTTTTAACTTGCATCCATGTATTTCATTATATATATTCAATTAAATTAATAATATTTTCTAATAAGTAATACATGAATTTTATGAGAGTTATTATGGTATCTTGCGCTAGAGATATTACATAGATGGTCACTTTTTGCATTGTAGAATATGGAAGTTCTCTTTTTTAGTTTATATAATTATTTGGGCAGGGTATTCATGCCTACCATCTCTTGGCACTCAATGTAAATTTTGACAATACTTTCTTTTTTTCTATTCACCTATTTAAGCAAAGCCTACGTAATCTTAAGCTTCTCAATTTGTGCTACTAAAGTAGTTTCCCAATAACAAAGCTAATATCACAGAGTACTCACAATAGTCATGCTATATTTTAATATTAAAATAACAAACCTTACACCAAAAAAATATAATTATGATTGTTTTTTAAACATAATAATATTTTATCATTTATGTATATGTTTCTATAGTCATTATACACATTGTTACATAATAATTTTTTTTACTGTAGAATTACATATTTTTAAAATATATATGAATATTTATAATAATTATTAGAAAAAAATTACAATTTTTTTGATTGGTTAAAAAATTCATTGCAAAATCAATTGATCAATCAATTTAGTCACAAGCCATTTGTAGGAATTTACAGGGTAAGTTCCTCAGAAAGAACACCAAAAGGTCACCGCTCACAACCAGATCACAGATCAATGCACCAGTATTTTTGATGTGGTTAAAACCCTCAAAGAGGGAAACAGTCCACGGCCTGAGCCAACGCGGCCACTTCAGGCAATTTATTAATCAAAGAATGAAAATTTACATAAGCTTCTCTCATGCACGGATTACCCTACAAATGACCCTCCATGCGCTTTAAATAGAATTCATGGACCAATCGGGTGTCAAGCCACGGATCAAGTGTCGGTAATACCGAGGAGAGAATGAACCGTCGGATCACTACATATCGTGACCGTCGGATTGTAAGTTACAAAATGTACAACGGTAAAGAAACACACTTTACCTAACTCTATACCTAACTCTACACTAGAACTTAACTATTTCCTATGTGTCGGAATATCCTAACATCCCCCCTTAAGAACAACTTGGGATAGGATTGAAGGATTTACAAATGTGACACAATAGGAGAAGGAAGGAGGCACTAGAGCCTATCCCCCCATAGTGACAACTGCCTGAACTCCAACCATAAATCGAAGTTTAGTTAACTTCGCCTCTGTGAGAGCCTTTGTGAAGATGTCTGCAACTTGATCATCTGTTGAACAATATTGCACTTCAAGAACATGGTCGTGAATGAGCTTTCTGATGAAGTGCATGTGCAGTTCAATGTGTTTGCTGCGCTGATGTTGGACTGGATCTTTGCATAGCTGAATGGCACTTTGATTATCACACCAAAGTGTAGTCGGATGCTGCTGCTGAAAGCCAAACTCTGACAGGATCTGACGAAGCCACAAGGCTTCCTTACTAGCTTCTACGGCACCACGATACTCTGCTTCTGCTGATGAAAGAGAAATGGCACCTTGTTTCTTACAAGCCCATGTAATAGGTCCTGAACCAAGAGTGAACACATAACCGGCAGTAGACTTCCGATCATCAGGGTCACCAGCCCAATCGGAATCAGTGAAACCAACCAATAGAGGAGATGCTTCAGCACTGTAATGAATCCCAAACTGAACTGTACCTCGAACATAACGAAGTATTCTTTTGGCTGCTTTCCAATGACTTTCACGGGGGTTTTGCATGAACTGAGCAACAAGGCCAACAACAAAGGAAAGGTCAGGACGAGTATGGGTTAGATACAAAAGTTTTCCTACAAGTTGACGGTATAAGGTAGCATCAACTTCAGGAGAAGTACAAGTGACTGAGAGTTTGACTCCAGACTGAAAGGAAGAAGGGGCTGGCTTACAGTCTTCCACGTGAAAATGATGTAGAATATCACAAGCATACTTGGACTGGGAAATGGAAATACCTTCCTTGGTTTGCAAGACTTGAAGACCGAGAAAATAGTGTAAGTGTCCTAAGTCTGTCATTTCAAATTTCCTTTTAAGGCTAGACTTCACAGGGTTTATAAGGTTGGGATCACTACCAGTAAGGATAAGATCATCAACATAAAGAACAAGGATGATAAGAGAGTTGCCCACTTTCTTGGTGTAGACAGTATTATCAGAATGACACCTAGAAAAGCCAGATTCTAAAAGAAAGCTATCCATTTTGGCATACCAAGCCCGAGGAGCTTGCTTGAGACCATAAAGGGATTTCTTAAGTCGACATACAAGGCTGGAGTCTATTTGTATGAAGCCAATGGGTTGTTCCATATAGATTTCTTCATGCAAGTCCCCATGCAAGAAGGCAAATTTAACATCCATCTGATGGACTTCCCATTTGAAAGAGGCAGCAAGGGAAAGAACAAGGCGGATAGAGTTCATTTTGGCAACAGGGGAGAAGGTTTCAATGTAGTCAATTCCTTCAACCTATGAAAAACCCTTAGCAACAAGACGAGCTTTATGTTTATCAACTTTCCCATCTGGTCCATACTTGGTTCTGTAAACCCATTTGCATCTAACAAGTTTTCGTCCCTTTGGTAAAGGAACAAGATCCCATGTATCATTTGCCAATAATGAATGATATTCTTCATTCATAGCTGCTTCCCAATCTGGATGGCCTGAAGCTTCTGCAAAGGTGTCAGGATCATAATTTGCTGGAGCTTGAGCTAGTAAAGAAGAGGCTCTCTCGAACTGAGAACGTGTGCGTCGTTGATCTGTAGGATCACCGGTGTTATCACAAAATCAAGCACTGAAGGCTGCCAATCAGTAAGACTCTGTGTAACTATTTCAAACCAGGCTTTTGACTAAGGCTTAGCCTCCTTAGTCTGAGAGGGCTCTCTCAAAGGTTATGAATGTTAACTAATGACAAGATGGCTAACTCTTATGAGACACATGAAAAATATACTGGCTGGACAACATTGAATTGATTCCCATTGGGCTTATGGAGTCACTAATATCTCAGCAAACAAAAACACTATCTTTTCATAGAAATTAGGGCACTTTACATCTAAATGTTCAAACATAACTTTGAAACCACAGTTTGCCAAGGCATACAGGAAGTCAGAGCATGATTCATGAGTTCTGAGTGATTATGAATTAACAAAACTATAAAAGAACCTTAAAGAAAGAATACCATCACACATTTGAACCAGAAGATCCATTGTGAATCCTGAGAAGAAAACACAGTCATTTGCATTACTGAAATTTGTTTATACATAAACCAAAAACAGTCTTCTCCAAAACATCCAACCCATATTACATCACTCTCTTAGCTATTTATAGAGTGCTTCTTCTATCTCATTCGAGCTTCCTCCTCCAGCATGAGGGGAGCTCGAAGACTGCTACTAATTACCCCTATCTACTGTTTAACTAACTCATTAAATACATTAAGTGCTGAACTGTAATTACAAAGAGTCCTAATTAAACTAAAACTCTAATTCTATTCTCCTCGTATCATGATCCTTCTTTGCTCTTTGACATCTGTCTCCTTTCAGTTTGGCCGAGATAGCTGAGAGGAGGATGCAATGAACAAGCTGGCTTTGGATACTGAATGCGCTGATGGTTCATTAATATTAGGATAGAACCCCTGTTTTCCTGGTCCTTGTCTTCCACCACTCTTCGGAATTCAAGCGACATGTCTCCAGCTCTTTTTAATACCCCAAAGATGATGAACATCATCATATTCCCAAATGTGCTGGAAGCTTCGTTGATTGAACAGGTGTGCAAGCCAAAACTCTACGTATTCACCTCTTTCCAAACCCTAACAACCGGTAATAAAGTACCTTTATCAAAGATTTAACTTAAGACAAAACATTTCACCTTTTCAAAAAGGTACACTTGTCATTATCTGAATGGCTATGCTAGCCTCATGTGGTCTCCTAAATGTCCCTTAGGCGTTTCCTTCAAAAATTTGCTGATCTTACCATCAAACTGTTTGTCTTCATCATAAAACAACACCTACAGCAGTTTCGTAGCGCGCTACGAAACTGCTGTTTTTGCTAAAACAGTGTTTATTTGCCCTGTTTTATTTCATTCATGATGGATTGAATCCAGAACCTTTACCAAGCCGCAGAAGAATGTTTGTTACTGGAATCCAAAACCGATTATCAAATGCTGAGAGTAATGCGCTAGGCATCCTCAACTTCCTAGAAGGACTGTTCAACTTACACCATTAATTTTGTTTGGTCTCGACAGGAAGCTCAATATCCCCATTTTCTAAAAGTCTTCCAGGCAAACAGGCTTTGAATGCAGTCATGGTAGCTATAGGTTCAGTTGATACTGGACATGGGGCAATTGTAAGCACATCAGGAACCAAAGGCACTGGTCTGGCAACCCTAGGTGCCACAACAGTTGGCGGATTTATCTGCCCTGATCTAGCTACAAGTGGTTCAGCCTTGACAGCCTTTGAATATTGGTTGGCTCTCCATTTTCCAACTGTCACAAGCTCTTGTTTAGCATGATCAGTATGTGAGAAAAAACAGCTATTCCCCCTTTTACATATTCCCTTGGCAAAGAACTTGCAGACAGGTGTGGCAGTTGTTGGTTGGTCATGGAAATATTGTCCTTCAGAATATGAAAGATTCTGTTGTGTACATTGGGTTCTTATCTCTTTGATAATTCCTGTAAGCTCATTTCCTATACTTGAAGTGTTCAAGGACCCTGAGTCAACATATGAAGCCTGAATACAAACATCTGTAACAATATCATCTGCTAGCTCAGTGCCAACGACAAAACTCAGGTTTGCTTCAAGTTGTCCTGGAGAGAGAAAGCATGTGTGCTTGAAATCATAATCATTGTAATACAATGGTGGACCTTCCAAAATGCAGAGAAACTTGGGCATGTCTCAGCAATAGCATGAAGTGATGACGGCACCAAATGGTGGAAAGAAGACCACTCCTGCTCAAGCCTAAGAGCAATTGAAGCAAAATCATGTGTCTGAGTTGTGAAGATCTCATCGCCAGCCACTTGAATGAGTCGTTGCAATCGATGCTTGTCCTTCAAAATCCGTTGCCAAAACAGAATTGCACAAAAATTTGCCATAAGTGTCTTTGTATGATATGAAGAACCAACAGATCCATTAGCATCATTGTAATAGCTGTCCACATATTTATTGAACAAAGATTGCTGCCCAAATGGCTGTATGATAGGCATTGGTCGTGCATCCATCAATGAACCAATTATTTCACCCTCTCTAAGAAACCCACACTGACCAAACTTAATGACAAGCATTGATGCCTCCAAAGAAAGGGGGAGACTCTCAAGCAAACTGTCATATAATGTTGGTTCATACTTTCCCCTATGATGAGATGGTGCATTCAGAGCATCTAAAGAAACCAACAAATCTAGTGCATCTTGAATAGTTTTCAAATTCGGTGGGTCAAGGGCCCTCTGAAATAGAACTTTGGGGTCATTCATGGCTTTTGATGCAGCACAGCTAATCGTGAGAACCTGCTTTCTCAATGACAGCTTTTGCATCGCTGGCTTTTCATATTTATCAAAACTATCAAACAAATGCCGTGAAACCAATCAGAAAACCTGACCATCACATGTACGGCCTGTCCTTCCTTTGCGTTGATCTGCCTGAGATTTTGACACCCAAACCAGATGTGGCACATGTCTTTTGTTGTCGTCATTCCAAAATATGTCTAATGAGCGGCATGAATCAATAACGTAAGATAGCCCAGGTATGGTCACAGAAGATTCTGCAATATTTGTTGCAAGTATTACCTTTCTATAAGAATGGAAAATTTGCATAGCTCTTGTTGCTTGTTCAATATCAATGCTACTGTGAAGAACGTGGACCTTGAAACACATCCTAGAATGTCTTACAAGCAGCCACTGCTGCTCCAGGGACCGATATGTTGGTAGGAAAACCAAAATGCTATTCTTTAGGTCTTGCTCCTGTTCATGCATATGCATCACCAGATCTCGAATCAGGTAGTGCACTTCATCATTTATATCAGCTTCATCACGGCCTTCTTTAGATGATTCCAAATCTGATAGACATTCAGGATTCTTTTTAAGAAGTTCAAGTACCTGTTCAAGGTACATCACTTTGCATTGAAAAACAGAACGCTGCACTAAGGAACTCGGTAGTGCAATCACTTCAACCCTTTCATTCTTACCAAGATCCTTAAAGTAGTCCCTGTATCTTGTTATATCTGCACCTTTGGGGATTAGGTTGTTTTGCGGCTGCAACACTTCAGACTTTTCCCTTCAGATTCAGAACTGATGACAAGCATACACGCAGGAGCTTGAGAATATGCCACCTGTAAAATGCATCCACCCCAGAGCTATTTTGCATGACAGTTGCTATGGATTCGAACAAATCCCCAATTTCGTAGCACGCTACGAAATCACTAAAACAGGTTGCGCTACGAAACTGCTAAAGGATTTATGCGCTGCGAAAACACTTTGTCCTTAAGCTAGTCTGAGCAATTTTGGCAACAGAATTTTCAGTGATAACAACTGGCAAGATCACCTGCTGCATCTCGAGTAGCATGAACCCATTTTGGAAGCTCAGGAACTGAAGGAGGATCCTGAGATGGTGGGGGAGGATTGCAATCCTCACTTTCATCATCTGAAGAAGAAATGTTTTCAAAGGTAGAAGAGATAGGGAGAGGTGGCACATCCGCCGGACTAGGCTCACAGGCCGATATATTTTCATCAAATTTTACATCTCTTCTAATGATAACATTTTTGGACTTAAATGGAATAAGTCTATAGCCTTTGACATCTTCAGAATATCCAACAAAAGTACATTTTTCACTCTTAGGTTCTAAAGCTTTATGCTTTTCATCTGGAATATGGGCCCACGCTTCACTTCCAAAAACACGAAAGTGACTTACATCTGGTTTGATTGAGCTCCATGCTTCTTCTGGAGTGATATTCTTTAAAGCCTTAGTAGGAGTGCGATTTATTATGTAATTTGCATAGTTAATTGCTTCTGCCCAAAAACTAAGACCAAGTCCTTTAGATTGTAGCTTACAATTAGCCATTTCCTTTAAGGTGCGATTCTTCCTTTCAGCTACACCATTTTGTTGTGGAGTATATGGAACAGTATGTTGCATTTGAATTCCATTCTCAGTGCAATAGTTGATGAATGTGTTTTTAACATATTCTCCGCCATTATCAGATCTTAACTTAAGAATTTGATGTCCAGATTGTTTTTCAACAAAGGCCTTGAAGGCCAAAAAAGTGTTAAATACTTCACTCTTGAGTTTTAAGAAGTATACCCAAGTGCGTCTGGAGAAATCATCAATGAAAGTTAAGAAATACTTGCAACCAGAGAATAACACAACTGGAAGTGGACCACATAAATCACTATGCACAAGCTGTAAAGGGGTGGAGGCGTGCCAAGAGGCATGTTTTTCAAAACTGTCCCAATGATGTTTTCCGAGTACACATCCGGAACAAACACCATCTCTACAAGATACCATAGGAAGACCTGTCACCATATTTTCTTTACATAGATGCTAAAGGGAGCGATAGTTTAAGTGACCAAATCGCTCATGCCAAAGTTTGCTCACTTCATCGTTATGAGCAACAAATACTGAGGGAAGATTTGATGACCCAAAGTTGTGAAACTTATACAACCTTGTAGAATCATCAGCAATGCTAGTAGCCAAAATCTGTTTAGGATCTTTTAAGTCCTTGATTACAACATCATGAGGTGAAAATTCAACGATTTTACCTTCACCTGAATGAGTTATCTGATATACAGATAGAAGGTTGCAGGATAAGGTTGGAACACATAATACATCATTAAACGAACCATTGTCTAGATGAACAGTTCCAGTCCCTACAACATTAAGAGATCTATCATCACCAACATATATATTTTTGGTGTTACAATCATTTAAAGAAGAGAACATGGCTTTGTTTTTGGCCATGTGATAAGAAGCTCCAGAATCAATGAGCCACTCATGAGAGTGAGAAGAAGAAGATACATTTAACGCATAGCCAGACCAAGATGCTTGACAACCACATGCAGAAAGTGCCATTCCTGAAGATGAAGGTGAAGTTGAAGATTGCCCCAAATGGATGTTATGCTTCTTCATTGCTGCTTCCAAGGCTTCCATCTTTTTAAAGCATTTTGATTCTAAGTGGCCATCTCGATTACAAAAGTTGCAATGTCTGTCAGTCTTCTTCCATTTGTTTTTATTGGTCTTATCATTTTGCTGAAATGATCTTTCATTTTGAGGCTGAGTTTGCTTAGGACCCTTGTTTGGTTTAGGACCATTCTTTTTAGGATATGACTTCTTAGGATTCTTGGAATTTGGTTGCTGCTGGGCGGCTAACGCTTTCTTGGAAGAGTTTCCAAGATTAAGAAGACCAAGGTGTAAGAGTTTTTCTTGTTCTCTTATTAAAGAATCACAAAAAGAGTCAAAGGAAGGGGGCTTGTAGTCTTTTCCTTGAGAAATGAAGGCTTCTATTGTAGAATGGAAGGTGGAAACAAATACAGAGTAGGCTAGTCCCAACTTAGTAAGGATTGAATAAATAAGGTTACTATCTTCTTTCTTAACCTTAACACCTTCCAAAAGATATCTAAGGGTCTTGAACTTAGACAAGAAATCTTCAATGCAAGAAAAATTATTAGGGTCCAATGTAAGAAACTCATTTTCAAGTTGATGGGCTCTAATTTCATTTTTAATCCTAAAAACTTTATTGATTTGTTCCATTGCTTCATGAGGAGTTTCAAGTTCTGCAATATGGAATCTAAGATCTGGAGAAATAGACATCCCTATCAAACCACGTGCTTGATCTTGTCTATTTTCTCATTTAGCAGCCTTGTCTTCATCTTTCGGTTTCTTTTCTTGGCCTGTGGCTATTCGGTAGAGACCTTTACTTCTAAGTAAATCCTCCATGTAGGACAGCCATTGGAAGTAGTTGGTGCTGTCAAGGGTAACTTGGTATTGACTTTCCATTTCAATAGAAACTAAAGCTAAAGATGCTGAAAGTAAGTGTTCCAATGGATAGATCTCGAAAAATTAGGCTGGTTTAAAAAAAACGGCTCTGAAAAAGGCTTCCGGATGAAGAAGTTATGGCTTTTTGAAAAAAAGTTGTTGAAGTTGCCGACGAAGTGCGGGAATGTGCGGAAATGAAAAAGTCCGCCCCCACAAAATGGAGACTTGAACCCAAGACCTCTACTCTCTTAAAATAGCTTTGAACCAATTGATCTATACAAAAAATTTGTGAGAGAGAGAGAGAGAGAGAGAGAGGGGGGGGGGGTGCTTTGGGTTGCGTGCTTGCTTTGAGAAAGCTCTTTTTCCCTACAAAACAAAAAACACAAAACCCAACACGGACATGCAAAGAAAACGAACCTTACGGCTCGAAGTTAGCTTTACCCAAAAAACTAAATATTTTCAAAAATGAACCTTGTGGCTCAAAGTTAGCTTTAGCCGAAAAACTAAATATTTTTCTCAATGTTTCTGATTTTTCGAGATCACACTAAGGTGTAGGGAAAAGAGCATACGCATGAGAAAAATCTTTCCTTTCTGTTTCTGATTTGCCCAGATCGCACAGAGTCACAGGGCAAAGAGCATACGCAGAAATGAAAGGTATAGATCTGGTTAAAAAAAAAACTAAATAAACCGAAACCGAAATAAGCAGAGGGAAAATAACAGTAAACTGCAAATAAACACTGTATACCTCCAGATCTTAAAAAAGACGCAGCTAGGGCTACCGGAAACCTTTTCGCGTGAAACGAAAGGGGTTCCTCACTGGAACAGATGCTCCAAACACAACAGAGCAGTCCTCTCGGCCCGAAAGCAGTCAGAAACAGCAGATCTAGGAAACAGCAGTCGGATGCAGTTCTACCGGCTTTAGATTTGGATCACCAACGGACGCGGCCCTCAAATAGCTCCGATACCATGTAGGAATTTACAGGGTAAGTTCCTCAGAAAGAACACCAAAAGGTCACCGCTCACAACCAGATCACAGATCAATACACCAGTATTTTTGACGTGGTTAAAACCCTCAAAGAGGGAAACAGTCCACGGCCTTAGCCAACGCGGCCACTTCAGGCAATTTATTAATCAAAGAATGAAAATTTACATAAGCTTCTCTCATGCACGGATTACCCTACAAATGACCCTCCATGCGCTTTAAATAGAATTCATGGACCAATCGGGTGTCAAGCCACGGATCAAGTGTCGGTAATACCGAGGAGAGAATGAACCGTCGGATCACTACATATCGTGACCGTCGGATTGTAAGTTACAAAATGTACAACGGTAAAGAACACACTTTACCTAACTCTATACCTAACTCTACACTAGACCAAGTTGAACTTAACTATTTCCTATGTGTCGGAATATCCTAACACCATTGGAATGAATCTTTCCAATATTTTTAAAATCATTTATTTTTCTTTGTTATTATTTATTTTTCATTTAATTTTTAATTTTTTAATTCTAAAAACTTGTAAATATTTTTAAAGATTAATTATAGTTGAAATAATTATTAAAGGATAAAAGCTCAAGTGATACTTAGTGGGTTTAATTCTTTTTCCCATAGTTCTATTTTTGGAGACATATTAGCCAAAAATTTGAACATATTAAAAATGAACAAAAAAAAAATTTAAATATCTTGATATTAAAATTAATAATAAAAGATACCAATTCCTTAATTACTATAAAAAAACACATCAAATAATTAAATAATTGATTTATTGATTTTATTATTTTAATATTATAAAATTGTTTTTATTTATTTTTAAATATAAAAATATATAAAATACAATTAAAAATGTTTTTTTTTTTTTTTTAATTCTTATAAATATATTAATTTTTATATATTTTCATTTCAGAGAGATGGAATAACTTAAAAATGAAAAAAGAAAAATTATAATAAGGGAGATATGTCTAATTTTTTTTAATTTTTAAAATAAAATTAATATTTAACATTTAAAAAATATTAATAATAATAATAAATTTAATGTAAGTGATATATAAAGTATTTTAGTAAATTTGGTTAAGTAAGATTAACATATGTTTAAAAATATATTAATAAAAAACATTTTAATGAGATAATGTGGTCCATAAATAAAATATTTTAATATCCATTATCTAAAATATTTCACTCTCAACTATGTATATATTATATACTATTATATAATTTTGTCTCATTTTCATGTATATTTTTTATAGTCAATTTTGTTTAAAATATAACAAAGATTTGTTGGAATTAAAAGTTTAAGTTGTGTAGTTTATACAATACAATGTACAAAGGGATTTTCAAGGAATTGAGTCCATTTATGTATTCAAAAACACAATTTAGAAGTTGAATCCGTGTATATATTTAAGAATTCTATTTAAATAATGAAAAATTACACATGGTATGTGTGTGCACCCCTCTCTCATTCTTATATCTATATATCTATATATATCTATATATATATATATATATATATATATATATATATATATATAGATATAGATATAGATATAGATATACACTATTTTCATTCATTTTTTCCTTTATTCATCATTGAAATGAGGATGTGTCTTTGTCTACTCTAGTACGGTATTTATAAATATATAAAAAATATAAACAAATTATTATATATTAAATCTAATAATAATAAGTACACTCTAATAATAAATATTATCATTATTATTTATTTTAATTTCTCCCTTTGCGTAGAGCAGATGTGATAGGGTGTTCTTTTAAGGCACTCTATTTTGGAAAGATCAACGGTTCGAAACTCTATGGGAAAAAAATTAGCCATGCTAAGGGCTGGGGTAGCCAAAGCCAAGTGCAATCCTTGGGTGATTTTGATGGCTTAAATGCCCCCAGGTCAAGGCCACGCAAGTCACAGGTTAAGTGTAGCAATCATATTAGGACTCAGATAACATAGCAAATAAAAATTATATATATATATATATATATATATATATATATATATATATATATATATATATATATATATATATATATAAATGGGTAGGGGTTTTAATATTATAATAAAATTTTGGATTTAGAGCTAGAACCCTTACATAATTATTCATTTTCCACCATGACACTGCTTTCACTGGTCCAAAACATAGAAATTCTATGCTTATGGAATTTTTTACCAGCTATTCTAAAATTATGTTTACAAGATTCCTTACAAAAAACTCCTAATAGAAACTTGTATTTGCAAAACATAAAAAATTTCAATGAAAAACAAATTATCTGGTAGATGACAGTCTTGCCTCTATTACTTCATCTTGTTGCTCAACATCATCATCCTTGGCCTATTGTTCCTATCTTGTGGATCTTCTGCCCTTTTCTTTACTAGTTCCTCACTAGTCTTTGACTCTACAAGGGTACCCTTTGCCTTGGCACTCAAGTTTTCTTCTACCTTTGCAAATCTAATACCCATTGTAGGTAACTATGTTTGAATTTCTACTTGAAATTTATCCATCTTGCTCTACATCAGATCATAGTTTTTGTCCATTAATAATTGTTGTGTGTGCCTTTCCTTTTCCTCCATGGAACATTGTTGCTTCATAACTTTCAACAATCCTTCTTTAACTCCAACAATCATTCCAGGAGTTGATTCATTTTTTCCTACTCTTTCTCATAAATTGATGTCTCACTATCCACCATGGAAACTCTTCTTTGCAGCACTAAGCCTTAGATACCAAGGATTAAATATCGTATCATTTCTTTGTTCAAATCCCATAGCTTTAGAACATTATTGTCTCTTTTATGGATGATTCCAAGAAGTATATATCCACCTGTTGACGGTGCTGGACCTGCCAACATGTCAGGGAATCTCCCCAGTAAGAAGTCCCAACTAGGCCTCAAACTGTTTGGTGTAGGAGTCCCAACAGTGGGTCATGTATTGCCTTGACCGTGGTTGCGCGCAGAGGCAAGTAAGATGTCTTTGTTGGCAGCAAAGGTGTGACATGCGCAGCAAGCCAAGGAAGGTGCATGAACGGTTCTAACACATGGAAAGTGAGGTGAGTGCGCCCCTTGGAAACCTATGGAAGGATGCGGCTTGGAAGGGAACACACAAGAGAAGATGCATCACAAACTCGAAAGAAAGTAAGATAACAATCCAAAGTGATGGTTAAACCAATAGCACATCTCAATGAGATCTATACATACTTATACAGAAAGGATCCATACATGCATGCGTAAGCAAATATATACATATATCATTAGAGTAAAAGAGATAACTAAAATACAATAAAAAATATGCATGAAACGTGATGGCTCTGTTATATTAAGAAGTGAAAGTTTCAATCATGCAGGACAACCATGATCAACCACTAGTCTCGATAGCGGAACATTACAGTCACTGCCGCCTACTCCTCCAAAGAGATGTACTAGCTCTGCACTGTGGATATGCCAAGGCTCATTACAATACTCTCCAAGCTTTCTCTAAGATACTCCTATCAGAAGCTTGGCTGACCAAAAGCCTCTACAATGAGTTATGAGGAATATAGAAAAGGGTGGGGTGACCCTTGACATTCCCCTTTGTGACTATTCATCTACCCTCGTGACTCTTCAACTACTCTATGACTGTTACATTCAGCTATCGACACTTGAACTTCCACTTGACAAGACGTTACATACAATCTACACATGTACCCATGTGAGACAAAATAGGCTTGAGAAATCCATGTAAGACATCACTATGACTCAGACAACTGTTGGAAGACCAACTCTTCGACATCCTCATAATGGTCGATGGTAGCGAGCTGATGCCAAGCTTAGTAGTCTGCAATGGTGTCTGTGTACTCTGTGGTGACATCTTTTTGGAAAAGAACTCTTGCCTTTGTTGCATTTGGGTACATTATTTTGGCTCGTCTGTCCAACTCGTTTGATAGCATGTGCATCATTGTCTTGAGTGCGGCCGGACCAGTGACATACTGATGCATAGTGTCTGCACTGATCGCCAAGTCTGTACTGGTGGTTATTTGGATCAACTCGTCAAAGTACGAGTCTAGCTATAGTCAGACTTGTGCCTTTGTCTTTGCCTTGGTGAGTGTCCCAATAGATGGGATCGCATGTGCGCGCACAACAACATCCATGCTTCTGAATACCCATGCATGGGAAGCTTGCAAACTAGTGATGACCTACAGGAGTTCTTCATAGTTCCGGATCTGACTCCAGATGCGTGCCTTCAGCTCTACCAATTTGGGCTTCATCATCTTGGGAAAGTGTAACGGGGCTCCCTTGTATCTCATTATCCATGTTTGCATGTAATTGACAACATCATGCAAGTTTTACAAGATACGTGCTCTCCTAACACATCGTTGTTGCCAAACTTTGAGATGGACAATTGCCTTATGCACAGTACTAAACTTGGAATACAACACTCGCATGACCGTCTCAATGGATGATACTTCATTTAGTATCGCCTTCTTCAACTCTGTGCAGGCAGATTCTGTAAATGGTTCTCCTCCCTATTTGGTCATCTATAACTCCTTATCCATTTGCTCATTCTCTTCTATCAAGAAGTGAACACTCGAGCTAGTGGCTTTGACATATGCTCTGGTAACATCGGCCAATGATGTTGGATGCTTGCACCGTTAGATACGATCACTCATTCCTTAAACTGCGTAGGAGATGTGTGGTCATCTGAAGTAGACACTCTGCGTGATTGCACAACTCTATGCTATGACTCATCGAATAATATGTTGTGCATCTCTTCTTCCAGATTGTCTCCAAGGATATCAATATCTCCTTGGTCGCTTGGGACCTGCTCTGCTTTTGGATTTGGTGAAGTCGATGGGTCAACCTCTTAGTGGTAAGGCATGAGGTTGATGTCCTACTCTAACTCTGGCTGCTCCATCTCCGTATCCATCTACTCAAGTGCTCGTTCAATCTCTTGAGCGATGTCCTGCTCCTTCGACAGCTCACCCTGCCTGCTTTGTGTCAGCTTCTTGGATGAGTCTACCACTTGTACGAGTGCAGTTTCATCAATCTGTGTATGTTGCACCCCCTGCTGTATCTGTCCTTGCCACACTTCCTTCTCTTATCTACACAACTCTTGTTCCTTCCAGAGTTTTTCCTTCAACTCATGCAACTCCTTCATTGTTTCCTCCATCCTGTGTTTTTCTCTCTACCTTTGCGCGGTCCTCCTATTGCACTGTTGCCTCTTCGCCTCTATTTCCAAAGCTTCTTTCTACACAAGTGGGTCTTCTTTGAACTTGTAGTTTTGTTCTATCTTTGCGCTGTTGAAAATATTTCTCTTTCCTTTGTCATGCACCAGTATGTTTACCACTGCTGCTGGTGCTCTCCTAGATGTTGCTTTGCTAACCATTCCACAATGATGCCGACCAGTTCATTGGGCCTGGAGAAGCTATGACAATATCTCCATGGGTCTTCCTCAGCCCAATGATGTGCCCTGTGGATCCACAAAAATTGTACTCTCGCGCAGAGATCCTTCACAAAACAATGCGGGTCATACGGATTGAAGCTTCGGGTGCCGAAAGTAAATTTCTTGAACTCTTCAGTCTTGACATCTACATGCTTGAGATTCTGTATCTCGTACAACTTGATCCACAGCGAAGAGTGGGCCAAGGTTCCTTCTTCTTGCGGTGTAGCCTAGCTGATAGTCCTTCCGAGATGTGGTATGACACTTCTTGCATGATGAGCTTGTCCATGGCAAACTTCGGCAAAACATGCGGTGGCTTCTCCACGTTGTACATCCGTATGAAGGTGCCAAGAGGTGAGGCATACCAATCCGCTATGTCGATCAGTGCCTCCATTAATGCCTTCAACATGTAAGGTGGATCCTGCTCAAATATCATCTTGTACACTGGGGTGACAAAATGATCTGACACTTGTGTGATGACTCTATGGAAGCTGCATTCTGAAAACAATTTACAATAAGTTATCACAGAGATTTCCACTGATGTCCATGCCCACTTCAAGCCAAGGAACTCCTGACGGGTAGAGATTGCATCCAATATGTAGGCGGACATGTACATTTCTGCTTGCTGACCTTTCGACAGAAGTCGAGCTCCTGTTACTTGTTCCTTCAGCCTGTGAGCCAACATGTCACACTAGCTACATGCTTTGCCTTCACTAGCTAGTTGGTCCAACGGGATCACCCAACTCTGTGGGAAGGTCTCTATGCTCTCTTGGCCATACAAGCAACATGAAGATATGACAAAGTACTACTATGACTTTTGTAGTATCTTTGTCTTGTAAATCTGGTTGTGTGTCATACTAAATTTGGCTGGCTCCTTCACGCAGTTCTTCAAGATATCTCTGTAGTTCGTATTGCTACTGGGTATGTTGAAGAGTGTCTCCATGGTGATCACTGGATATGACAAGTGGTACATTTGCTAATAATCCTATGCCGCGAATCCATCATCTCAGGATCAGTGTGCGAGATGATCTAATGTATCATGTCCGCACATGGGAATGTGGGGTATCTGCATGCAATCTGGTACAAACTAGACTTGTGAATGTTCACATAGACTTGGCGGTCTTCAAGATATTCCCCAAATGTGCCTGAGAATGCATCATTGAACTCTTGATATTTCAGCTTGATGTCTTTGTCTACAATCAGCTTGGTGTCTTCGTATATCAACAAACTCATAGACACTCGCTCAACTGTTGCTCCAATTGCACTTTCGTCGGTGTCCTTTGACCCTACTCTCTTGGAGGCCATTAATCCTGAATTGTTGAGAGACGAAAGAACACCTGCTATATCTGGAGACATGGGGACATGCATGGCAAGAAATTTTTCAATTAAAATGAAAGCAAACTTGATATCTGACATGCAACGTACCCAGGGAACTATTGGCAAGGATTGCACAATTTTAACTGGGAGGGCAGGAGATTGACTTCCGGAACTATGCAAAAGGCATCTCGGACTATCGGGAGGCTGGTTGACTGCTAGAATTGCATAATGCACAATCCAGACTAGCCTCCTAGATGTTGATATTGCGTAATGCGCAATTTCAGCTGGTAAGTGATGCAGGCCCAGGGACTGCATTGCGTAATTTTCTGGGCCAGCAGATGCTGCCTCTCAGAATTGTGCAAGGCAAGATTGGAGGACACTGTCTGGCCATATTTTCATATTTTCTAGGAGGAAGGCAGAGCCTTCCCTCTTGGAATTGCACAATGTTGTCCGGGCAAGGCAGAGTTCTGGCCAAGGTTGCCTAGACCTGTCGATGGGCAATTGAAAGCATATGAAGATGTGAATGCATGGCAATACTGAGTGTAAGTAGGAGTGAATGATCATGCATGAAAATAGGGAATGCAAGATTTAGAAAATGGAACAACATACATGTGTGTGAAATGAGTTGTTGAATCGATGACTGTTTGTGAAAAACAATGTCATGCATGCGGCAACAATGGGATGCAAATGAAAACTGAAACGGTGCTTGTATAGGCTAACATGCATGCAAATGACAACAAGCATTCATAGAAATCAAGAAGAAAACATTCACACAAGCCAGAACACAAAAAGCGACATAAATGCTGCAAAAGACAAGTAAAGTGGACTTACCCGGAAATAGTTGAGTTGGATGTGCTGAAGACTCCTGGATGTGTTGTGGGATATTAGAGCTCCAAGATCGATGTGAATAATGAGCTTTGAAGGGTTGAATAAATAAGTTTGAGGTTCATGACAGGCATGCCACAAATCTAGGAAAAAGCGGCACTTGGAGGAAAGTTTCTAAAACAATCTTTGCATGTAACCTCCAGCTGCCAAAAATAGATCCCTAACATCTAGGGATGCTTTTTGCATGTAGCTTTTTTCTATTTCGGGAAAAAGTAGCCCATGCATGCAAGTCAAATTTTTTGGGTCCCGAGTGGAATGGGTCAACCTGAAGGCACATGCAATAACCTGCTTGACTAAGAGAGGATTTTGTGCAATTTCTAGGAGGCGCTGGGCTGGCTGTCTAAAGGGATTGCGCAATTTTTTGGAGGAGCAACTGATTGTTGTCCAGAATTGCACAATTTTTGGGTTGTGCTGCACTGTTGGGCCTGATTGCACAATTTTATTGACGAAGGTTGTTTGACTGGATTGCACAATTTCTGGGCCCAATAGGTTGCCCAATAGATTTGTGAAATTTTTGGAGGGAAGGTTTGTTCCCCTCCAGAATTACGCAATTTTCTGAGGGAGCTGCTCAACCAGTAGCTGGTCTAAGTCTAGAAAGGTAGCCTGTGAGGGGGGTGAAACAAACTATCATGCACAGGCTGGCAAGCTGCTAAAAAACCAATGAAGCCTATGTACTTGATTGTGCAAGACATGCTGCTAGGATGGTTGGTAGGGAGGATCCAAAACAAAGCTAAGGAAAAATTTTGGAGGGTGGTTGTAGCCGCTACAACACCACTCTCTCCACCGATTCACCATTTGAAGGAATTAAATTGCATTTCAACGAAATCCATAACAATATCATTCTAAATTTCTTAGGTTAATTGCCATGACAAATAAGTGATACAAAAAATGGAAAATTTAAGGTTAGTATGAAGTGAATTGAATTTTTTATATAATTCATATGTATTCACCATACATGTACACCAATTCCCACCTATTGTGAATTGAGCCTTTGTCCACTTGTTCTTTCTTGATGCTATGAATATTTTCTAGGCCTTATAATATTTAATACATTGAATATCCTCCATCGATCCTTGCAATTGAGGATCATAAAGGAATTTGCATTTCTTCCTCAAGAGTGTTGAGAAGTGAACTTGCACTAGAATACTTGATTTGGGACAATTTGACTAGTCCTTATGTTGAACATATGATCATTTGTTTAGCAGTAGGAGCCATTGCTTGCATTGTTGTGATGAGAATATATTTCCAGAAGTATCATGGTAAAGTTAGGTAAAATATTAACCTTTGTTCCATCTCCATTAACCCTTGTTCCAATGTGGTTCCTTTGAAAAATAATAATTATTTATATTTAAAATCATTATAAAAAATATCAATTTTAATTTGAATAATATATATTTTTTAATATTGTACTAATACAATACATTTTTAATAAAAAAAATATTTGGTAATATTTAAAAAAATATAAACAAATTATTATATGTCTTGTTTAATTAATATAGGAAATAACATTTTTTTCAAGTATTTTTCTAGTCAATTTTGTTCTAATTTCAGTACAAATGTTTAAAATTCATAAGTTTAAGTTGTTTAATATGCAAAGATTGTGTTGTTGGTGACGAAAAAGTCATTTCATCTATTAGTTAGACCATGTTATTATTATATATTAAATTTAATAATAATAAGTATATGATAATAATAATAATTATTATTATTATTATTTATAATTAAAATATTATTAAAAATAAAAATTTTAATTTGAATAATAAAAAATATTTGTTAATATTGTGAAATTAAAAGAGAGTTGAAAATATAACAAATTTGATTTGTATAATAATCTCAATAATTAAATTAATTTAAAAACTTTTTGAAAATAATAAATATATCAAACTTGTAATTAAGAAATATAAGATACTTTATTTTTACAATTTAAGTAATTGAATTCCTCTTAAAAATATCATCACTTATATTTACACTTTTTTAATGTTTATTATTATTTTTTAAAATAGAATGCATAAGGGTTTTATATTGATAAATTTGGATTAAGGACCATGTTGGGTGCTTTGTTTTTGGGGTAAATAGTTTTGGTAAACTTTGTTTAGGTTGTTAGTCGAAAAATCGTTGCACAAGAGATTGTAGGAAAAAGGGAGATGAATGGTCAAAATAGTTAGATGTCAAGGATGAATGGGAAAAGACGTGCAAAGGAAATTAAAAGGCAAATGTGACAGATTCTATAGAGATCACTAAAGAAAGATAATCGCGCAAGAGGGAAGTCACAATGGAGTTTGCAAAGGACGCCAAAGAAGAATAGGTGATCTAGGGGATCAAATTAGTGCTCAAAATTCAAGGTATGTGACAAAGATCGAAACCTAAATAAATGGATAGATCTCAATGATCTGAATCTAACGCAATTCATTTCACTCAAAACTGATATCGTATGCTCTCAATATCGTGTTCTGATCGAACTGCTAAATAGGTAAATTTTGGCAAAAAATGACAGGTCATTGGACAATTTGGGCCAGTGGCAGGCTGCCACATGTCCTCACCAGATTGGTAAAAAATTTCAAAATTTCTAATGTTTAGAAAAAAAATTATATCTACAAAGGTTAAATTTTTTTTATTGGTTTTTATGCTGACTATGTATATAGAGCCAATAGTGGAGGGCCACGTGGGCCAACCAGTGGAAACCACGTGGCTTCCAGAGGTTGGTCCAAAATTTTGGTTGGAGGTCGAGCTGCCACGGGGGTCGAACCTGCAACCTCTACCTCAATACAAGGCTCACACCACTGCGCCACTATATTGGTTCTTAACCTATAAGTTTAGAACTCCCATTTAAAGTTTTATATGGCACCATTAGGGGAGGGGGTCAGGCTAAGCCCTAGCCCCTAGCCAGCCCAGCACCCACGGGACCCCAGGAAGAGGGGCCAAGGGGCTAGGCCTTAGCCCAACCCAGGGCGACAACCTGCAACACCAAACTGTCAAAGCCCAGCACAAAGAACCATGGTGAAAAGGTAAAGGGGCCAACCTTAGGGGGGCAATCCCAGGGTCACATGGAACCCCATAGAACCGAGAGCATGACAATGTGGAGGGGGCTAGCCCCAAGACACATGATAGCCACAGGACCAAGGGCACATCGGAGTAACGGGATTAGGACCAGTTCACCAGGACTCAATATGAACAGGAGCGTGGAAAACCAAAGGGGTGTGAAGTTAGGCCATGGAATTTCAGCCCCTTATGCGGTCATATGTGCCAACATGACCAAAAGTTTCGGGTCTAGGGGCTTAACAGGAGGATTAACAATCCTAATATTTCGCCCATTGGGTGGGGTTGTAGGCTAGATTTGTGCATTAGTTCTAGGTTTGGGGTGCTCAAGCCAGATTTGGGTCAAATTGTAGGATGACTAGCCATAGAATTCAACAAAAATTGGAAACATGCATAACTTACTCAATTTTTTGGCCAAATGAGGTGCAGAAAGAACCAAAATGGGGTTTTTTGACAGCGTTGGATCCATTAGAGACATCAATTTTTCTGTTTGAGCTATGTAAAATAATGTAAACACACTTTTGATAACTTAATGAAAGAGGCTCTGCACTTGAAGCTGGACTAGGAGATGTAGCTTATGAGAGGGGTGAACTCATTTATCATGTTTTGTGTTATGTGTTTCAGATATGCTTATTTTGTCTCTATTTGGTTGTAATTTGTGGTCAAATTCACTTGTTTTATGTGTTTAGTAAATTGATCCTCTACCCAAAACACATATAATTTTCACTTGCAAATTTCTTAAAATATTCAAGTTTACATATTCAAATCATTTTGGTATCAAAGTAAGAGGTTATTGTGAAGGTTTGATCTTTTTGTAAGTGTTTTTCAGATGCTTGCCAGGTTGAAGCTTAAAATAGGAGAAGGATAACTTTTGGAGCCAAGATCTCAAATTGTTTCAAGGAGAACAAACACACCTCAAGTTTTAATAGTCATGGCACATGAAGAAGGTCCTAAAGGGATGTTTGAAGATGAAAGAACTTTTAGAAAATAATTCTTTGAGATGTCTGAAATGGTAAAGGTTCTTTATGAAGAGAGAAATGCAAGGTTGTATGGAGAGAGCTCAAAATCTCCAAAAGGAGATGGAGGAAAAGGAGACAAACCTGCAAAAGGGAATGGAGGGAATGGTGACAAACCACCACCTTCACCTCCACCATATTCATCCTCATCTTCTATTTCTTCTACCCTTTCACGAAAACAAACACCTCCAAATTATCCAAAAGGAGATGGTAAAACTCCTTTGCTAAAGCTTGATATTAAGTTTGAATTTCCTATGTACAATGGAGACGTAGATGCCGAGAGAATACATAATTGGATTCATTAGATTGAAGTATATTGTAGGATACAAAGAATCAAAGATGATGAGACCAAAGTTCAGATTGCTTCTCTTAGATTGGAAGGTGCAACACTTGTTTGGTGGGAATCCAAAACTCAAGAGGACATGAAGAAACATGGTACAATTTTATCCTATTGGAATTATTTTTTTGTTGCAATAAGAAGTTTTATCCATTAGCATACATGCAGAATGCTATTATGGATTGGCAAAAAATTTAGACAAGTTAAAGGGAAAAATGTGCAATCTTATACTCAAGAATTTAGGAAAAGAGCATTGATTTTGGGTATAGATTTGTCCTCACAAAATACTTTGCTCAAATACATTGGAGGATTGCATAGTTACTTGAGGCATACCATTCTCATGTTTAACCCTACAAAACTAGATGAAGTTTGTGGATGATGTTTAGTGAGAGGCCATTCAAGTTTGGAGAAAAAGGAAAAGGGAAATTTAAAGGAAAGGATAAGAAAAATGTTGCTGTAAAGAAAGAAGGAGAAAATATCACATGTAAATGTTGTTCTAAAGAAGGCCATGATTAAGACCACTGTTGGAAACTTCATCCTGAAGTGAGATCCAAAATGTTTAATAACAAGGAGAAAGACAAGATTGTTGCAACTACACAATAAGATTTAGGTTTTGATTACGGGGATGAAAGAAAGATCACAACCATGGGTTTGAAAGATAAGGACATTGCAAGAACTAGTTCTTCAAATTGTCTCAATGATACTCAATTTGAAAAAAACAAGAATGGAACTTTTCCACATTAGAGTCATTTCAACACATACAAGATAGATACACTATTTGATAGTGGCTCACAAAAAAATCTTATCTTAGAAGACATTGTCAAGAAGTTGAATTTAGAAACCATTCCTCATCCTAAACCTTATCCTTTAGGTTGGGTATGTGAGAATGAAAAATTGCAGGTGACAAATAAATGCATACTTAGATTTGCAATCATTGCAAACTTTCTTGATGAGGTTGAACTTGATGTAGTTTTGCTTGATATATGTGCTATTGTTTTAGGAAGCCCATATCTTTATGATAGGGGAGATATTTTTCATCACCATGAGAGAAAATATCATTTTTTCAAGAATGGGATTGAGTACACTGTTAGAGCGCATAACAATAAATTGAGTTTATCTCTTATGAATGTTGGACAAATGAAGAGGATTGTTAATGCTAGTTAGAATTTTGCATTGTTAATGTTCAAGCACAAAGATGTTGAGGAACCTAAAGCCTTTCAAGGATATGAATCAAGTTTGAAATTTGATTTCATTGAGGTTTCTAATTCATGTGATAATATGTTTTAGGAGTATAACAAGTTGCTTCCTAAAAGAGGTAAACAACATGAAATGAATTTGCAACAAGATGCATCATTGTTGAACATTGGTATGAAAAAGACGTCGGGGTTAAAGCATGCAGAAGTCAAACATCAAATGCAAATTCTATTTGAAAAAGAGGATATTGGTCCCAAAACATATTGTTTTGGGTTTCATAATGTTTTGGCTTTGAAGAAGGATGGTGCATGGCGATGGCGATCAAATTTGGTATGGATTCAAGCCAAGTGTAAGGCTAGACATGCTAAGCAATGTTATGGAGACAATGTTCAAGGTGAAGTGAACTTGAAATTGAATAAGTTTCCTTTGATTGAAGACAAAGGAGGGAATGTTAAGATTCCTTATAGGGATTTTTTTTTTGGTCAAGTAAGAATGGAGCCTTCTATTAATCATACAAGTACATTACATATGTTACACGTCTTTGCAAGTGCAAAGACCTAAACAAGAACCTACCTGTTGTGGGAATGCCATCAATAGGAAAAACAAAACGCAAGATCAAACCAATTCTCATGGATTTCCAAAAACTTTTAAACAGGAAGGAGTGTTAAACTCCCAAGGTCTCTCTATCATCCACTGACAACTTTAGAGCTTCCGCTAAGCTACAAGATCCCTCCAAAAGTCGCAGAGTTACACTAAACTTCCACTAATCCAGACTCGACGGTGACACAAACCATAGTTTAAAAAAGTTTGAGTCCGCTCTTCAAAAGATTCGTCAGCACTTCTACATTGTTGATCTATTCAAGGTCCAACGGTCACAACATTTCCTGACTTTGAAACATGCTCCTCGTCTATCAACCGTCGATCTCTCTCCACCAGATCTAACGGCTCACAAGTATTTCGACTAGTCAACTTGTGCACTTCAAATCCACCCGAAAAGCGGTTTCCCTCTCTCATCTCATTGTTACGTGTCATTGAGTGAGTGGAATCGAAGCCAACTGGGAAATACCATTTACGGCTTTTCCTCCACTCGAAATCCACTTGTGGGTTTCTCCAACCTGCTTCTTCTCATTAACTGTCAGGTAACTTCATCGCCCAAACACCATAGATCTATCTCAACTGAGATCTATCAGTCCAAAATCAATATCCATGCCACTGTGTCATTGGTCTTCCTTCGCTGATCTCGACCATCTGCTCAAATCCATTGGAATATTGATGCCAATACAATCTGTGGACTGTTGCCAATCAACAAGAAAATAGTTTAAGCATCCATGTACTCTTGCCTGTCTCCTGAGCCTCATCCATCCATCCTATCGATCCATCGATCCCTATCTTTGGCAACCTGACAGAGACAATCCTCTAATAGTTTTCCTAGGGGTATCAACTCCAAAACGTGTGGAGTGTCCCTTTCCTTACTAATCACTCCTTCATTCGCCAGACGATCAGCTAACATATTAGCTTTTCTTTTCACATGGACAAAGTTTATAGTTTTTAAGGTTTGCAGGTGGGTATAAATATGGAGAAAGACCTGTGATAGCCTCCAATGTTTTGACACTTTATCCGATGCCATACCATTGCATATTTTCTTGGCCACTCTAATAATCAATTCCGAATCTACTTCAATGATGACATTGTGTGAATTTGAGCCCACCAAGATTTCTAGGCATTGCTCTAAGGCCATGAGTTTTGCCATGTTATTAGTGGCCTTCCCCAAGTGGCCATGAAATATATCCTTTATTCTTCCCTGGTCATCTCTTATAACACCCCCAAAACCAGCTAACCCTAGGTTGCCCTTAGACGCTCTGTCTATATTGACTTTTAAGAAACCATGTAGTGGAGGCTTCCAAATATTTATATCTGCATTTATTTGGCTCACACCCTTTATTATGCCCTGTGGGCCTACAGACTGGAGACCCAAATGCAGTAGTATACATGCATCTTGGGGCAGAGGAGGGTCCTTAGGAAGTTTCCACAACAAGCTTCTGACTGTGTCTTTGAGCTGCCTTAAAATTTGATCAATTATGTGTTGGGGCTTGCTTGCTTTGTTCTTGAAGATCCTTCTATTACGTTCTTTCCAAACATCCCATATGACAAAGCCTGAAACTAGAGTCTAGGATTTATTGATGATTTCATTCATTGAGAAGTTTTTCCTCCAATTCTTCAAAGTGTTGGAGACGCTGATTCTATCCCTATCAGTGTGCCTAAAGATTGAAGCCACCCATTCCCACACGGTAGAGGTGAAAGGGCAGAGGTTGAGAAGGTGATCCATCGTCTCCTCTTGTAAGCCACATAGGTAACATTTGGATGGGCCAGTGAAGCCTTTTTTCAAGAGATTCTCCCAAGTTAAAATTTTCCTTTGATGAACTAGCCAAATGAATAACTTTATTTTCATCCAGTGGAGGCTCTGCCAAAGATTCTTCCATACTTGATTAGGGTTTTGGTAGTTAAACCCTGTTACTACTTGTTTAGCTTCTTTGAGTTTGAAGTTTCCTTTGGTGTTCCTTCCCCATCTTAGTTGGTTAGGTAAGGAGGATACCAAAATCCTCCTATGCTCAAGACCCTGAGCAAGAGAGTCTGCCTGGGCCTTCAGAGGGCTCTCTTCACTGTGGCCTAGATCCTTCCAAATTCTCCATTTTCCATTGTTCCTTACTTGGTTCCAGAATTCATTTACCATGAGTATACCTTTGTTATCAGTATCATTCTTGAGAGCTGCTAATTCATCCTTATACACGTTGGGTTCCCGTTGCTAGTTATCCTCCCAAAACCAAGCCAAGTTCCCAGCTCGGATCTCCTAGAAACTATGCTGCTGAACAATACCTTTATTTTCCCAGGCAAGGTTCCAAATGTGGGAGCCCTTAATATGCCCTGACATTCGAATGTGATCCTTCTCCTGCCAATTCTTGGCATATTTTTGTTTCCAAAGCTTGGCCCAAGGGGTTGCCGATTCCTTGATCCACCTCCACCAGAGTTTAGCTCCTGAAACTCTGCTGAGGGTTTCCGGGTCATCAAGCCCCAAACCACCATGGCTCTTGGGTTTGCAGATCTTGTCCCAGGCCACTAGCACCCATTTCTTTTTCTCTTCTCCTCTGCCCCATAGAAAATCCCTTTGTATGATCCTGATCTGTTTCTGAACTCCTTTAGGAGCAGGAAGAGCTGAGAACATGAAAGTGGGAACTGCCTGCAAGACAGTCTGTGTGAGCACAAGGCGCCCCGCCAAATTTAAAGACCTGCATGTCCATTTTCTTATCTTTTCCTGAAGTTTATTTATTATTGGTTCCCATACTCCCTTGCTTAGAGGTTTATCTGTAAGAGGTATGCCCAGATACTTGGAAGGTAACCGGTCCCTTTGAAACCCAAGAATCCTAGTGATGTTTCTCTGAATAGCAATGTCAGTGTTAAAGAAAAAAAACTTTTGATTTGTTGAGGCTTACCTCTATGCCAACTGCCATAGCAAAGTCATTTAAGATTTGTTTGATCGCTCTAGCTTCCCTGACTGTGGGTATGCCCTGTAGCATTATGTCATCCACAAATTGTTGATGAGTATTTTCCGCCCCATCCAAGGTGAGTTTGATACCCTGGATTCTTCCTTCAGCATTTGCCATTTTAATCACTCTACCTAGCCCTTCCATCATGAGAACAAAGAGGAAGGGTGAGAGCAGATCCCCTTGTCTGAGACCTCTGGAGGGTGTGAAGGTTCTTGAAGGAGTGCCATTGAGCAGGATGGAAAAGTTGGTCGTGATAACTAGTGCCATAACCCATCTTATCCAGTTTTGGTCAAAGCCATAGGCTCTTAGAACTACCCTTATATAAGCCCAACTTAGCTTGTTGTAAGCTTTCGCTATGTCCAGTTGAATGATCATACCAGCATGTTTGTTGCTTTTGAGAGAGTGTACCACCTTGTGAGCTTGGATGATGTTATTGAGGATTTGTATTCCTTCCACATAGACCGTTTGCTCCTCTGAGATGAGAGCTGGTAAAAGGGGCTTGAGTCTATTGGCAATCACCTTGGAAATAATTTTGTACACCACATTACATAAAGCTATGGGTTTGAAGCCATCCAAAGTCATGGCCTTTTCCTGTTTTGGGATCAAAGCTATGAAGGAAGCATTAAGAGCCTTCAGAACCTTTTTGGATCTTCTTGAGTCTTCCACCACCTCAAGGATATCCTGTTTGACTATTTTCCAGCAGGCTTTGAAGAAGTCTACATTGAACCCATCTAGGCCTAGAGCTTTTCCATTTTGCATTTCATTAATCACTTCACTGACCTCCTCTTCCGACACTAGTCTGTTAAGATTTTGGTTGTCCTCTCTGGTAACCAGCTAAGGGATGTACTGAGTGAAATTGTTGATGAACCTGGATGTATCCACCAGAGGCTCCTCTGCTATACTGAGGAAGTGTTGAACAAGGATAGATTCCATATCTTTGTGAGAGACGAGTTCTATCCCTTGAGAATCTTTGAGCTTTATGATTTTGTTGTGTGCCCTGTGATCCATGGTGGATTTATGAAAGAACTTTGTGTTTCTTTCTCCCCCTCTAATCCAATGCACCCTCGATTTTTGTCTCCAAAAAATTTCCTCTTGCATGCACCGATCTTCCCATTCTTCCTACAGAGTGTCAATTAGATTTTTCCGCTCCTTGGTAAAGCCATCTATGATGCTGATCTGATTGATCTCCTGGAGTTTCTGCTTAGCTTCTCTTTTGGATTTGAAGATATTTCCAAATTCCTTTTTGTTCCAATCTTTAAGCTTGGATTTGATATGTTTAAGTTTATGTTGGAGCAGGAACATTCTAGTGCCTTGAATGTTTAGATTCTCTCTCCACCATTTATCAATATTGCCTGTGAATTCAGGGTGAGAGAGCTAGGAATTTTCAAACTTGAAGGGTCTGTTTCTTGGTATACCCATAAAAGTCGCTTGCAGTTGTATAGGACAATGGTTCGAACCTCCAAATGGAAGAATAGAAGTTGACATGGCAGGGCCTGAAAGAAATAGGTCCTCTGAAATAATAAATCTATCAAGTTTAGAGGCGACTTGTGAAGCCCTTCCCCTCTTGTTGTTCCAGGTGAAGGTCCCATTTATTGTTTTAGTGTCCACTAACCCCATGTTCCTTATGAATTTCTAGAAGGCCATGGAGTCTTTGCCTAGCTATCTGATACCGCATTTTTTCTCTGTAAGAGATCTTATCATATTGAAATCTCCTGCAACGATCCAGGGCATATTAGGGTGTCTTGCTCTTAGTTCTTCAAGGGAGGTGAGAAGCTTGAGTTTATCTTCTTGCTTTTGAGGTCCATAGACATTTGTGATCATTTATATCTTCTGATCACCTAAAGGTTGACATATCAAAGAAAGATAGTTCCTAGACGCTTTAGCATCCAGGATTCCAAATTTTTGGGGATCCCTGAGCGTAAGAATCCCCCCCGCCGAGTTATTTACTTTAACCTCTAGATAATCATACTTTATTAGCCATTTATTATGAATTTCTCTAATCTTATCAATTGAACATTTTGTCTCTTGAATAAAAACCATATCTGGTTTTTCTTCTTTTATTCTATTACTGAGATTTCTTTGTTTCCTTCTATTTCCTATGCCTCTAATATTCCAGGTTGTGAGCTTCATTAAGAAAGGTTTGTAAAGGAATAACTGATGAGATCTTTCATCTTACCTAAGTTGATCAAGAGTTTCTCACATTCGTTCAACAACTCATTCTATCTTTTTCTTCCTCGTTTCCTACCTGGGTTCTTTGGAGATTGTGCCTGTGTCTCCTCCATCATTTTGACCCCTCTATGCTCCTGGATTTCATGATTTATTTTGACCCAGAGCCCTTCGGTTGTGATCTCCATAGGAAGAGTTGTTGAACCCTATCATATTCCTCTTTTGGCAGGGAGTCCACTCCTTTGGCTGTCCCTTGTTCCAGAAATTTCTCTAGATCTAGATTTTCCCTTTCTAGAATCTCCTGCAGTTCATGGTCCTTTGTTCCCGCCTCACTTGGAGTCATCTCATGGTCCCTACTTATCTCCATAATTCTTAGCAAATCATCCTTTTGCTGGCTTTTTTCTATGATATCTTCCATGCTAGCAACCCTTTCCTTCTCAGTGATAATGTTCTCCATTTCCTAGTTTGTTTCTTTATTTTCATCTTCTTCTTTTAGGATCTTAAAGCTATTGTGGCTCAGTTGTCTCTCCTCATTGATATTTTTTTGTGGCCACTTCCCGCCTTTCCCTTTGCCCCCAACCTTGGTGAAACCCTCGGGATTTTTATCCACAGTGGTTTTCACATTTCTCTCCATATTGTTTGTTGGGAAGTCTTTGTATAGATGCCCATGTTCATGGCATTTGTGGCACCTAAATGGGATGTGCTCATAGTCCACCAACTGCACCCATTCTTGATCATATAATTCTAAAATTATCGCATATGGAAGTGCTCTAGATAATTCCATTTCCACACATATCCGGGTGAAGGAGGGGTATTTTCCTTTCAGAGTCGCATCTAAGATAGAAAATTCCCTAGTTTGTTGCCTATTGTTTTTAGAGATTCCGGTAGCCAATAATCTAGAGGAAAGGAGTATAGTATAATCCATACCGGTACCGATGTGAATATTTCATGTTCTGGGACAAAATCTATCATCCATGGTTGCATGTAGAGGCCTACAGTAGTGTAGAAATATGGTCCTCCTTCAAACACTCTATCTTTATCCTCTAGGCTTGTGAACACTACTATGAAGAAGCCCTTAGATCCCAGATGAAGGTTTATTTCTCCCTTTGGTTTCTAGTGGCTCCTTATCCATACATGCAGCGCCCTCTCCGTCGGCCATATTCCCATGAATTTGCATACAACCACATATTTTGCCATATGATCCCTATGCGCTTGTAGCGCTGGGTCGCTTAAGATGACCCGGGGATTGATATTTGACTTGGGTTTGCATACCCCAGTTGTCCTTATAGAAGTATTTTTTTGACTGCTACCCCCTTTCTCCTTCTCCTTACTAGCTTCCTACTGATCCCCTTCTTGTTCATGAGGTCTTTTTCTTCCCAATATTTCTGTGTTACTTGCCTCTGTTGTCTTCTCCAGAGGTTTCTTGAAACGATTTTTTCCAGCATCCTTGCTTCTATCCGTAACTACTTTACTGTAGGAGGGAGCAGCACTCCCCCTACACCTCCCGCCAAACCTAGATCAAGTTGAAAAGCCTCCCTTGAAGACTAGTATTCTCTCTGCACTAATCTCAAGGGCAATTTTATTTTCTGAAAATCTTGCGAAATTGCAGCAATATGTCATCTTTAATAGCAAGACAAGCACTCCAAAATTAGGGAAAGTGATGTACATTCGTGAAGAGCTCAAAGTGACAAAAATAAACAAATCCAAATAGGTTGAGGTTGGAAGGGTGAGGGAACTGTACCCTCACCTAATTGTCGACTGGAAATGAGCTTTTGGAGGTCCAAAAGCTTCCAATGGGGAGGAGTGATATAGGGGATCAAATTAGTGCTCAAAAATTAAAGTGTGCGACAAAGCTAAAAACTTGAACAAATGGATAGATCTCAATGATATGAAATCAACGCAATTTGTTTCACTCAAAACCTATATCGTATGCTCCTGATATCATGTTTTGATCGAATTGCTAAAAAGGTAAATTTTGGCCAAAAAATGATAGGTGACTGGACAATTTGGGCTAGTGGCAGGCTGCCACATGGCCTCACTAGATTGGTAAAAGAAATTAAAATTTCTATTGTTTAGAAAAAAATATATCTCCAAAGATTCGAATTATTGTATTGGTTTTTATGCTGATTGTGTATATGGATCCAATAGTGGAGGCCCACGTGGGCCAAGCAATGGAAACCACGTGGCCTCCGGAGGTTGGTCCAAAATTTTGGTTGGAGGTCGAGCAGTCACAAGGGTTGAACCCATGACCTGCAGCACAACACAACAAGCCCACACCACTGCACCATTATATTGGTTCTTAACTTGTAAGGTTAGAACCCCCATTTAAAGTTTTATATGACACCATTAGGGGAGGGGGACAGGCTAAGCCCTAGCCCCTGGCCACCCCAGTGCCCAGAGGACCGCATGCAGAGGGGCCAAGGGAATAAGGCTTATCCTGAACCATGGCCACATCTTGCAACACCAAACCGTCTTTGCCTAGCACAAAGAACCATGACTGAAAGGTAAAGGGGCCAGCCCTATGGGGCCAACCTCGGGGTCACATGGCACCCCATAGCACTGAGAGCACGACAATGTGGAGGGGGCCAACACAAGGGGACCAACCCCAAGACACATGACAACCATAGGACCAAGGGTGTGATGGAGTAAGGGGGGCATCCCCAAGTCACCTAGACTCAATGCGACCAGGAATGCGAAAAACCAAAGGGGTGCGAAGTTAGGCCCTGAAATCTCAGCCCCCTATGTGGTCATATGCACCAACATGGCCAAAATTTTCAGGAATGGGGGCTTAATGGGTAGATTAACAATGCTACAATTTCACTTGTTGGGTGGGATTTTAGGTCATATTTGCGCGCTGGTTCCGGTTTTGCAGCGCTTAAGCCATATTTGGGTTGAATTATAGGATGACTAGCCATAGAATTGAGAAAAAACTGGAAACAGACATAACTTACTCAACGTTTGGGTGTATGAGGTGAAAAAAGAACCAAAATGGGGGTTTTTGATAATGTTGGATCCATTTGAGACATCAGTTTTGTTGTTCTAGCTATGTAAAATCATGTAAATACACTTTTGAGAACTTAATGAAAGAGGCCCTGCATTGGAAGTCAGACCAGGAGATATAGCCTAGGAGAGGGATGGAGTCCTTTATCATGTTTTGTGTTATGTGTTTCAGATATGCTTATTTTGTCTCTATTTGGTTGTAATTTGTGGTTAAATTCACTTGTTTTATGTGTTTAGTAAGTTGATCCTATACCCAAAACACATATAATTTTCACTTGCAAATTGTTAAAATTCTTCAAGTTTACATATTTAGATTAATAGGCATGTTGGAGTTGAAGGAATCTAAGGCAATAAGTACCGGATCAAGAGGAGAAATCAATAAAAGTTGAAGGTGAGATAGCAAAAAGGAGGAGAGGATCAATAGTCTAGAATGAACTGTTGTCGCTATGTCATTTGAACAACTCATCATTGTTCTCTCTCTCTCTCTCTCTCTTTCTCTTTGAATCCTTTTATGTAACCTGATTCAATAAGGATTGATGTTCTAGCTTGCAATGAAGAGCCTATTATGATGCATTGATGTAATGTTATGGTTTTTAATGGAAAGGAGTTGTGGGAATTCTTTGTGTTTTGACTCGTGATGGAATGTTTAGCTCCCTTTTAAATTTATAAAGTATAAGTTGGAATGTTCTCTTTTATTTCTATTTATGTTGTGGTTCTTTTCTTTTCGAATCTTAGATATCTGTACATATAATTATAATACAACTGAATGAAATGGAATACCTATTGCGATTTTCTTTGATTCCACGTTGTGATCCCTTACCTTGCTGAGTCTTGGCATGCCTTAGGTGAGACACATCTCTTTCTCATTAAGTGAGGTGAAAATGTCGATGTAATGAACTACGACAGAGTATTTTGTTCATGCCTTAAATCTAAACCCAAGGTCTATCTATATGAAAATTTTAAGCCAATAAATGGCTTCGTTTCCAGGTTCTTGAGTATTTTCAAGGGACCAGGACCATGGTATCGAGGATCCTTAAAGGAAATTTTCAATATTGGTGGCATGAGAAAGTTGACCAATTTATTTTCTAGTAAGCACAATTATGCCTGAAGAATTTAGAGTGGGTAAAAGAGGAGGGTTTGTACGCGGAACCTACTAGCGACAAGTATGAAATATTATGGTGTAATTTCCCTGAAGAAATTCATAATTGGTTGTTTCAATGGGAGATGAATGGGGGATATGGAAATCAATGTGGATCTCCTCAGACCTCGACTGTGGTTGATTTAGCTGAGCTGCATGGGCTAGATACAGAACTGGCAAGATTTTTTGATTTATGGGTATAAGCAACCCTAGAAAATTATATTATTGAATTCGCTACAGAAGATCATTTATCCTTTTCCAATGTTGAGGCTATGTTTAGGTGTGGGTTGCAGGGAAGGTTTCTAAAGGAAATCCCCCTTTGTATTAAATTCTTGTTGGTGTAAGAAAATTTACTATTGTTAAGGGACAGAATATGGCAACCTAAAACTTCAAAACTGGCGGTAGGATGTAGGGAAGGGATGCTACGTGGTTGCAGAATATGAAGATGTTGTTGTGATGGATGTAGATGAATTGCAGAGAGCTCAATATTTGAGAGCACAAAATAGGGCATAAATAGTCGATGAATGGTAGAAGAAAAATTTATGTTAGATCCAAAGGCGACAGAGGGAATTATGACAAGTAGGGGAGGCATGGAGTAGTCCAAGGTTATGGGTAGGAGGATGAAATAGTTTGGATTGTGGAAGATGGAGGGTAGTGATAGTGCTGGTTTTGGCTAAATGGGAGGTTTGACAGCCCTTGCTACAAGACATAGGGAAGGAAGTAGTAGAATTCCATATGTATGGGAAGGAGTAAAGAAGCCAAACAGATCAGTGCCTACAATTAGAATAGTGAACCAAGATATCCGTTCTGATGAAGAAATTCATTTTGTAATGAGGAAACTATTTTCCGAATATGATGTGTGCCCTATAAGTGATAATTCATCACCCAACAACACTGGTAACACCTTCCCTGACCTACCTCTGGTACCTTATCAAGATATTTCTCATTTTATTTCAAAGTTAGCTAAAATCATAAAAGTTCACAAGTTTTACAGTACATATATAACTGGTACCTACAGTAGTGGTGGTAGTAGTTTTCAATCATGTTCTTATGGGTATTCAGAACCTAGTTCGTAGTGGTTTATACTCATATCCCCTAGTCAATCTACAATCGTCGGTAACATAGTAGGTTCCTTCATTCGATACCCTGAATTTTTATGATGAAGGAACAAAGATGTTGAAAAACACTAGTATTTGTGTGAAGCAATATGGAGGGATAGAAAAATGCTTGATGCTACTAAACATATTGAGTTTCAAACTACCATGAGAGATAAAACACTAAGATGGTTTATTAAATGGTCTGTTATGCATCAAAATCCCTCTATTGATGAGGTTCAATGAGAATTTGTTCAGGAGTTCAAGCTTCCATAGAAAAATCAATAGGGGTTGTCCAAGTTGTGGGATATTAAACAGCGTGAAGGAGAGATTGCATGGGAGATGATGCAGTGATTAAAAGATGTTATTTGTAAGTTAATTTATCCTATTGATCCCAACTACGAATGAGATTGGTTTATTAAGGCCTTGTTTCCATTAACTTGGAACCCTTTAGCTCAGCAAAAGATTGATACATTGCAAGATGCCCTTGAGAAAGCTACAAAGATTAAAGTTACGCAAGGGTATCCTCAAGAGCACAAAGGAGGATTTTCTTCTAATGATCCTGCCCTTATTGGACTACAACATCAGATTGCTGACTTGACGAAGAAACTAAAAGAAACGCATGCTACCCAACGTTACGTTCTCAAATATGGTGTACTGATTGTCATGTTGAGGGTCATCATGTCATAGAATTTCCAAGACTGTGAGGTAATGATCTAGATTTAAATAGGAAGGCAAAAAATTACACATATAACCATAAATATAGATATGCAGTGGAAATAACACTTCATTTCATTAATATCAAATACTGAAATATGCTTACAAATAGAATGGAAATAAGATTAGCTCAGGCGATGGTAACTTATCTCTAAGAAGAGATGTGGCAGCTACATGCCTTTGAAATGTGTTACAATGAGGCTCAAAGGCCTATTTATTATTAAGAAACAATGGAAAACCCTAAACATCCAAAAACCTAACCCTAGGAGATGAAGCGCCAAACTATGGGTCCCGTTTGGGTAAATTGGTACATCAACTTCCAGGGGTCATAACTTTGGCATACGATCTTCGTTTGACTCGCACAATAACTCATTAGAAAGATATATCCGAGGACTACAAATTTTTCATGACCAATGTCAATTACCGACTCATGTTGGTGCCAGGTTTCCCAAAAAACATCGTTTAGGGCCTCAAAATGGCTCCGGAAGTTCAGGACCCGAAAAATTGCCAAAATAGTAAATTGTGCTACAAATAAGGAAATTGAAAAACTGAAAGATGCAATTGTGGGGGTCCAATTGGGATAGGTGGGTGGCCACCAACATCCACCTATATCATTCCTCCCCCCTTAGGAAGCAATGGTCCCCATTGCGTTGAGTGCCTCCATGAGATGGGGAAACTTCTGTTGTACTTGGTCCCTGGTGAGTTCTTCTCCAATACTTGATGTGTCCAGTAATGGTGGGAAGCATGGTCAAAGGTGGTCCACATTGAATAATCGGTAAAAGCCAAGGAATGGGGGAATTTTGTGCTCCAAAGTATTGTTTCCCACAACCTTTGTAATGGTGTAAGGACCATATCGGAGTGGTTTGAGCTTCCGATGGACTCTTGTAAGGCATTCTTTCTGTAGATGCAACTTGACTTTGTCGCCCACTTGAAACTTGTGTGGAAACTGATGTTGATCATGTCGTTACTTGTACTTGGCATTTTCCAGAATGGAGCAGCATCGACCTGTTGGGTAGAGGTGCTCTAGGAGTGAGATCAAACGAATGCTTGACTTGACAGTGCAACAGTACCCCTATGGGTGGGGAGAAGATGCTCTCGTATTCTTTCATGTCCGTATCCACTTGCTTTTGCTACGTGGAGGAACCCTTCCTAGGGGCCATTAATGTGGCTACGATCTTCCCCTTACTTTGAGAGTGAACCAGAAAGAAAATGAATTTCCTAGTTTTGGAGATGATCCTACTGCATTTCTTAGCAGATATCAAAGAGGTGGCGGTAGATGGGGCTACCTCTGGTATCCTGTATAATGAATTACCCAAAGAAATAATAACAGCGTGGGGCCTCGACTCATACACAACATGTCGCTACCATAGGTATGGTTGGCCTAATAATACATCACAAACATCAAGAGGTGCAACATCACACAATACCTCATCTGTGAAGGGCTTGATGCTATAGGGAAGGCGGCACTGCTAACAGACTTGGAGATCTCGTCCTTGGTTAAGCCACCTGATGTTGTATGGTTACGAGCGTGGTATGGTCAGTAGGCCCAGCTGCTTCATTACCTCTTCTGAAATGAGGTTCTTTTCGCTACCCTTTTCGATAATGAAGTGTAGCGGCAAACGCTTCACCCACATTTGTGAGTGGAAAAGACGCTCCGCCTCCTCTGGATCTTCAGGCTCATTCTTCTAGATCTTGGTGGTGGAAATAGTGGTGTTGGGCTCCGCATCAATTATGTGCTTCACTTTTTCATTCCTCTTATCGATTTCTAACTCACAGTTGGAACAAGCATCTGATTTTGAACCCTTCAAATTGGCCACCAGTGACTACTTGACCTGACACTCACTTGTGTTATGAGTGGGGCTCTTATGGCACTCACACGACTTTCCTGTGTCCTTCTTTAACTTCGTGGTGTTGTTCTTTTCTGATGGCTTCGAAGGGTTTTCTTGGGTCACACTGTCTTGGATTTGTCCTTGGTTTTGTGGTTTGGCGAAGCCTTTCCCTTGCTTTGGATTCACTGATCCAAATTCTCACTTCTTCTGTTTAAAATTCTGCTCGATCTTGATAGCATATCGGTACGCCATGTCGAGCGAGGATATGTCTAGGAACTCCATCTCATCCTATATGTACCTATGTAGGTAGCCACGGTATTTGAGTACCAAATGCCGCTCAGAATCCTTGATACCCAACTTTGTGCGAAGGGTATGAAAATTATTGGTAAACTCTGGCACGTCTTGGTCCCTTCCTTGTTGCACCATGGTCCACTTTATGTATTTATACTCATAGCTTCTGATAGGGTAGTACTGCTCCTTGTTGGCATTCCGGAATGAATTCCAGGTTGGTGTAGCTGAAAACAATGAGTTCGTGCTTTCATCCTTTTGCTCACAGTAGGTTTCCCACCAGTCCTTGACGTGGGGGGTAGCTTTGAGAAGAGCAAAAGTAATCTTTTCCCAACTAGAAAAATCATGAACAGAAAAAAATACCCTTCTAGTAAATTCAACCATTTATCTACGGTATCTGCATCTATCTGACCTTCGAATATGGGAATTTAAAATTTAACTTGTACCTTAAAGGGTGTGGCATTTCCAGAGTAGTTGCTGGAAGTAGATGCGTCACCCCTGGGTAGCTGCTTAAGGATCTGGGCAAAGTTGTCCATCATTACGTTTCGCTGTTGCTTGAGGGCTTCTTTGAGAAAGATTTTGAGAGGATCTCCTACCCCCTCATCTTTATTTTCTTCCACCATGGGAGGTTGTCGGGGTTTGCGAGGCTAATCTTGCAAAAGGTTCAGCCAAATCGACCCCTAACTCCTTATATCCTGACCTCGTTGGGGACATGAAAAGAAAAATAGAGAAAGAGCAGACCGATCTGATACCACTGATCCAGATTTAAACAAGAATGCCACATATTACACATATAACCATAAATATAGAGATGCAATGGAAATAACACTTCATTTCATTAATATCAAACACTGAAATATGCTTATAAACATAATGGAAATAAGACTAGCTCAGGCAATGGTAGCTTATCTCTAAGAAGAGATGTGGCCGCTACATGCCTCCAAATTGTGTTACAATGAGGTTCAAAGGCCTATTTATTATTGAGAAACAATGGAAAACCATAGACATCGAAAAACCTTATCCCTAGGAGACGAAGCGCCAAACTATGAGCCCCGTTTTGGTAAATTAGTACATTAACTTTCCAAGGTCGTAACTTTGGCATACGATCTCCATTTGACGTGCGCAATACCTTGTTAGAAAGATCTATCCGAGGAAAACATTACAATATAACTAAAGATGGTCCCAATTAAAAAAAAAAAAAAAAAAAAAAACGTCGTTTAGGGCCTCAAAACGGCTCCACAAGTTTAGGATCCAAAAAACTACCAAAAATAGTAACTTGTGCTACAAATAAGGAAAATGAAAAATTGAAAGAGACAGTTTTGGGGGTCCAAGTGGAATAGGTGTGTGGCCACAAACATCGACCTGGATCATTCCTCCCCCCTTAGGAAGCAATTTTCCCCATTGCGTTTAGTGCCTCCATGAGATGGGGAAACTTCTACTGAACTTGGTCCCTTGTGAGTTGTTTTGCGATCTCTGATGTGTCCAGTAATAGTGGGAAGCATGGTCAAGGGTAGTTCACATTGAACACTTAATGCAAGCCAAGGAATGGGGGAATGTTGTGCTCTAAAGCATTGTTTCCCACAACCTTGGTAATGGTGTAAGGACCATATCAGAGTGGTCTGAGCTTCCAATGGACTCTTGTAAAGCGTTCTTTCTGCAGATGAAACTCGACTTTGTCACTCACTTGAAAGTTGTGTGGCACCCAATGTTGATCATGTCACTGCTTGTACTTGGAATTTTGGAGAATGGAGCGGTGATATATATGCCTGTTGGGTAGAGGTTCTTCGGAAGTCAGATCGAACGAATGATTGACCTGACAATGCAGCGTACCCCTATGGGTGGGGAGAAGATATTTCTGTCTTCTTTCAAGACGGTATCCACCTACTTCTACTGTGTGGAGGAACCCTTTCTGGAGGCCATGGATGTGGCTATGATCTTCTCCTTACTTTGAGAGTGAACCAAAAAGAAAATGAATTTCCTAGTCTGGGAGATGATCTTACTGCATTTCTTAGCAGAGATCAAAGAGGTGGCAGTAGGTGGGGCTACCTTCAGTATCTTGTATAATGAATTACCCAAAGAAATAATAATAGTGCAAGGCCTTGACTCATACACAACATGTCACTTCCACAAGTATGGTTGGCCTAATAATACACCACAAACATCAAGAGTTGTGTTATCACCTGGATTGAACCTCAGGCTGAAGGAAGGCAATGCCAGGGTAACCACAAACCACGCTTAGCCAAGTAGCTAGCCCTACTAGGTCGAGAGAGGGCTCTCTCCATAAGGATCTCAGCCAAGATGACTGGATCAGGTAAAGGATATTAGGCTAGGTATAGTAGCACGAAGTTTTGATTGGATTTTGAAGGGGTTTTGTCGGATCAGGAGGAGTTGGACAGTTTAGGTCTAGGGAATTAGGTTAGAATTGTAGGGTGTTCAATGGGGCAAGGTAGGCATAGGCTTTAGCACTCAAGGGCTTGATGGGGTGAGATTTTTTAGACTGGTGAGAAGCTAATAAGAGCATGTGAAAACCATGGATCCTTCCTAGACTGTAGAAAACATGAAATGGTGAATGGTTTCCCAAGGCAGAGCACTAATGTAATGAATTCAGCCTATCAACTTGAAAACATTTAACTAGAGGTGATGAAATGATTAAAGGAATACATAAAACACATTAACATATGATCGCAGAAGAAGAAATTGTACTAAAACTCATACCACATGGATCCCATAAAAATAGTTGCAATTCTTATTAATCTCCTACTAAACTGGTGTACAATCAAGGTTTGAGCCTCCAGCTGAGTCCAACCCTTCACAATGAGAAATAAGAAGAAGGTATAGACATGAATTCAACCTCCTCCCATCCTCAGGGGTCTAATCCCTAAGATGAGTAGCTAATCTAACTGTTAGCCTCCTATTGCGATAGGTTGTCATTTTTCATGATTGACAGTGGAAGTGCCAAATATGTTCATCTTTTCCATGCTGCAAAAGTTTCATATTTGATGAATCATGCCATTTTTGAAGAATTTTTCAGTTAAGGGAAGGCCAAACAGTTTAATCTTGGATTCCCTAGGTGTAAATTTCTTGTTTTAGAATATAGAGAATCAACATCTGTCCAAACTGTTTAATCTTGGCAGATTTGTAGATAGGTAGAGAATCTTGGGCACTCAATAGCTTAACCTGAGCCCCGAAAGAAATAAGGGTAGATTTAGATAGGAGGATAGCTGAAAGAAAAGTTGAAAAGTTGGGTTTGCTCGTTCAAGTGCACCCAAACCAAAAAGAAGACAAAATTGCTAGGTGAGTAGGCCGGGTAGGCAGTTTTGTGGCGGCTGAATGATCATTTGTGATCCATTTCATGTTTTCAAGTGTCAAATCTATTCAGATCACATGTATGAGGCAGTTTTTCATTCGGAGCAGCTCAAGCGAGGCATGTTTAACTTCCCCTTCTTCCCCTTCCCCAAATCACTCACTAACTTCCCCAAAGAGGTCAAGATCTGCTTGATATCTCTTAAATTCATCATGTTTCATATCATTTGCCTTGGTAAAGATCTGCTTTACTTAAGGAGTGTTCACATGTTCTCTAACAAGTTCTATTTCCCCTTTATAGACTAAGATTTCCATACTTAGCGCTTTCTTCACAATTTCATGTTAACTACTAAATCTACTATGTAAATCCCTATCCATTCCCCCTTCCCCCTACTAAAAATATGCTAAATAGCTCCCCTATGTACATATCCCCTCCCTCTGGTTGAAAAATAACCATAAGTGTGCTTGGGAATTACTAAGTTTCCCTGAAACTTAGTAAGAACCCTCATTTGCCTCTCAAACCATCTTCTAAATGCATTAGGACTCATTCCTATGCATAAAAACCCTTCCAAATGTATAAAATCCATCTTTTGGCCTTGTTTTACATTTCCCAAGGCATAAACCCCTTTTTTGGCCTTAAACCCTTCTCAAAACACATGAAATCCCTCTTTTAGGCTATCAGACCCCTTCCGAGGCCTTAAGAATCCCTCTTTTTGCTTAAAAGCCCTTCTCCGATCATGTAAACCCATCTCCGATGCCTTAAAGACCCTTTATAACACCCGAAAACCATTCAAAGGCCTTAAAAACCATTTGTCGAATCATAAAAACCCTCTTTTCAGCGAAAAAACCTTCATCGCTTGCCTCAAGCCCTCCTCCGAATTCATTTGCCCCCCATCCGACGCGATATCGCTGTCGGAGGTCGCAGCGATTAAGTGTTGGCTTATATTTTGTATGTTCGATGGATGCTCCGCCGATGCGATTTCGGCGATCGGCGTTTCACAATGTCATATGCCCCATATACATGCTCCTTCCCCTTTTCGCCGATGTGATATCGCTATCGCATCCGAAAGCGATATCACTATCGGGAGGCCTCCATATCGCAATTTCCCTTTTTACCGCATATATCATGTTTTACCGCATAAACCTAAGTTTTTCATAAAACTTAAGTTTTATCGCAAAACCTGCATTTTCATCCATCACAAGCCTTATCACAATGTCCCCAATGATAAAGCGTCGATTTGATCACAGCCGTCCATCGCCCCGCCTAGATCAATGGCCCACATGATTTCGGCGATCGCCCATTTCGGCGATCGCATATGTATAAGCCCTCCGCCCCACCAATTGCCGAAATGCCGAGTTAATCTCAGCTGCCCATTCAGGCCCGTAGATCAACGGCCCATGTTTAATCGCATCATTCCCATATGGCTCCGACTGGCAGAGCCGAATAGTTATAAAGTGCGGCATGTAAAGATTTCAGGTCTGCAGACCCATTTTTATTAAAAAACTCCGCCGATTGGGTTCCGCTGATGGGCCGGACCTAATTTCAATAAAAGAGGGCCTTAATGCATTTTCGGGTCCGCGGGCTATATCGCATATCGGAGGTTTATGTGTTGGGATCCGCCGATCCGCCGATCGTTGATTTAGTGCCAGCCGTTGGATCTGCCTTCGTGCGATCCAACGGCTAGGATTTAATCTAATGAACAGTGTTGCTCCCGCTATGTTTTTTCACAATTTTTGCGTGTAATTTGTTCTTTTCCTTTGTAAAGGAAAAAAGGCCCATTTCAGCACTATTTCATGCCTGCACCTGTGTGTGCCCAGTCAAGGAAGACATGCATTTTTTGATCATTTCTGATCGCTCCAAAGCCCAATTTTTGCTCCAGGAAGCCAACATGGCCCAGCATTATTATCAGGATGCATTCCTCCTCCATTTTTGTAGTTTTTCTTCAGGTCTAGCATTATTTTGATCGGCCATGCACCGATAGCATTCCAAAGGCCACGGAAGACATCAACAGCAGTTACTTTTTCCTTGAAAGGATAGAAAGGGGCGATTTGACAGTTTCGAGTATATCAGGGGAGAGAAAGTGGCCTGATTGAAGCGGCAAAGAGTATCAGAGGAAAGATAAAGCCCAGATTCATGTCAAAGAGTATCAGTGTTGTGGCAGAGAGTATCAGTTAAGTGTTTTTAGTGGAAATCTTTATTTCCAAAGCAGGTGAACATTGAATGGCCTCCAACAAAGTCAAAGAAAGCGGTGAAGCCATTTAAAGCTCTCATATCATAGTTAATGATATTAAAGCCATCTGGGAAGCGGTAGATCAGAGACCAATGCGTAGTTATGGCCAAATGAACAACACAGAGCCACAAGGATAGATATTTACCCATTTTTTGAGGCAGCTGCCTAGCGCAACACTTAGATAGATCATTATGCATTTATTTCAGGATAACTTAGATTAAAAAGCACTCATTTCCCTCAGATCTGTTTAAGATCTGCTGTAATAGATATTTTTGATATTTTCCCTATATAAACCACCCTGATTCAATGTTTAAAGGGTTGGTTGGTTGATTTACACATTCTGGACTTGCGCTGTAAGCTTAAGAACTTCTGTAATCAAATATTGCTGGAATGTTTGCATCTGAACTGGCTGGTTGTGATTTTAATGGCTGAAGAGCTTGATATGGAATTCTCGTGCTTGCTCATGGTCCAATAAGTCTTTCCTCCCTCTGTTTATCAGCTTATATGTGTCTGTATCATCTATATATCATAATCTAAGTTGCAGGAAGAAGGAATAGTTCAGAACTGGTTTTCATACCCTCTGTGCTCAATTCTTGTAACTTTTCTTTTTTTTCCTCTGAATTAGTGATGAATATGCATACTTAATTGAACATGTTTAAGCTATTTCCTTCATTATATGAATGCTGTCTAGGAAACTCTTCATTGCTCCTATTTAGCCTTGATCCACTTTCCCTCTTTTGCTGGATGAGAGATTCTTAATTTCCTCTCATCCCTTGACCTCCATTTCATCCTTGTTCCAGCATTAATCATTGTGCCATGTGTAGCTATCCTGCTCCATATTCCTCTCTTCTGCCAAAGAAAACACATCCATCAGTTCACATTCATGGACTCCATGCCCAATGGTTTGAACTTCTTACACGTTTCATGCCAAATCTGCTTGAATAGATCAACCATCCCACCAAACTTAGACAAAACCCATGTGCATCATATCTGGCCTAAAATCATCCCTTAAACAAAGCTAAATCCTAAAGAGAGAGCCCTCTCTGACTGCAGGTAGGCTAGGACTCGCAGTCCAAAGATTGGTTTGTGGTTACCTCGGCCGTATTCCCTTAGGAGTCAAAGGGAACAACCTGAGTGTTAACATATTGGCGACTCCCCTGGGGAAGAATCATTTGTTTATGACCGTAAATCCCCAATTTTGATCAGTTTGCCTTTCGAATAAGTCTTAAAGTTGTTTTGAAAAATCCCAAAAAATCATAAAATCTTCATAAATCTCAAAATATTTTGTTTCCTATTTCATATTTAGTTCTGATCTATGTTGGTGGACAGAGATCAGACCCTTCAAAGTTGATTTATCCACCTGGCGACTCCACATCATCCTCATAATAAAGACTCCACTGGAGAAATGAACCCAAAAGAACTCTATGAAAATATTAGGCTTTTGACCTGGACTATAATCCAAGAGATTATGTTCTTTCTCATCCATAATATTTTGCTATGTATATTGTATTGTAGAGATAATTTTTATAATTTTCCTTTGAAAAATGTTGATGAAAAGCCTCCTTGCACATTAGAACAGCAATTTCTTATTGCTGTTGAAGATCATCATACAGTCAAGGAGGAACCAAAAATCGAGCCCAATAATCCAATCCCTGTACATACTCTCGTGTCTCGAAAATTTCCTGATAGATATAAGCCCCTCATTTTGCCTCCCGTGCTCAATCCTTTGCCTAAAGATCATCCTGAGTATCTCCCAAGATTTGATGGAGAGAACGGAGTTACTGCTCAAAAGCATATCCAAGCTTTTGAAGACTATCTTAACATATTTGAAATGGAAGATGAGGATGTTAGTATTAGGATGTTTGCCCTTTCTTTGCAAAGCGAAGTTAGAACTTGGTTTAAAGCATTGCCTGAGGCTAGCATCTCTAATCTTCAACAGTTGTTCAAACTCTTCCTTGATAGATGGATGATCAAAATTAATTTCTTCTCGCTCATTGAAGAATATGATCAATTAAAAAGGCTTCCTAATGAATTTGTTCAACAATTTTATGATCGATTCAATCACATTTATCATTCCATGCCTTTGAATATAAGACCTCCCCCCGATTTAGCTCTATTGCATTATCCAAGAGCTTTTGATGCAGAAATTGAATATTGTTTGAGAGAAAGAAGCCCGTCCACCATGAAACAGATGCAAGACATGGCTGTGGACGTGGAGGCAAATATGAAGATGAGGGAAAAACAGCGCAAGGTAGAGCAAGAAGAAAAACTTCTTTATTTGTTAAAAGAAACAGAGGAAAGGATGCAGCAAATCACATTGAAAGTTGAATTTTTAGAGCACCAGGACACATCTGTTTTGCAAAGGGAACAAATTGATATTCACAAGCCCATTTCCCCCAAATCAGATGACATATTCATAGAGCAATATATGGATGAATCTCCCAATCTACTATATGAATATAATAGCTTTTCTTCTTTCAGCTTTTTGCCAAAATACGATGAGTATGATGATGATTATGAGCCTAACAACCAAATCAGCCTTGCAGAGGAGTCAGAGCTTATTTTGGCAGAAAGCACAGTTTAGGATCAGCAGCTTGAATCCAATGATCAGCGTGCCCATTTCAATTATGAAGAAAAGGAGGAAAAGGCAGAAAATTTTAATTTCAGCAAAGGAACTTTACCTTTTTGTTTTGAATCTTTTCAATTTATTAAGGAGAACTATCATGCAATTAATAAGCAAGTGTCAACAAGTGTTGATATTGATCGCCTGGAGGATAATCAAACCATTGTTCAAAATGTATTGCCTCTAGTTTTGCAGCCCCAAAGAGCCATCGAATATCAAATTGAGGAAGACTTAGAAGCAACAGCATGTGATCAAATGATCCAAGTGGATCCCCTACCTCTTGGTTTTCAGCCATCTCAGGTATTTCAAGAAGAAGAAGAACAACAAGCGCAGATCAGTCAGGTCCCATTCGAGCTTGTTTATAATGAGTTACAAGTTTCGCTCCAAGTTTTGTGCAATCCATTAGATGGCAGGCTGAGTGATGAAGTAAATCACTGCTCTTCTCCATTAGCAGGCTGTGTGGCTCAATGGCAAGTTGCTGATGATCTCCCAATTCCAAAGCATGATAGCTGTCCCGAACCTTTGTACAGTTCTTTAATTCAGCCCAGCAATAATGTATATATGTTGTAGGACCCTTTTTTACAGTTTCTTGTTTCAGCAAAGGAGATCAAGGCTGTCCTTGTCTTTGCAAGGATTAACAAAGCAACATCTGATTGCAAGATCTCCATTTCAAGCATCAGCAAGCACAAGCAGCGAAGCTCATTCATGTTTTTAATGCTTAAATGGCTGTACTGGCTATTTCATTTCACCTAAGAACAAAGTAAGTGCTGATTCGGGTAAGTAGGTGGGATTAATAAGGCAGGCAACAAAGGGAATTTTACAGAATACAGCAATAACTGAATCCAAGGCCATCTGACCTGCTGTTCTTGACTTTTCGCAAGGAAAAGCCACCCCCAAGTGGAGCCACTGTTAGCATCCTATTGCGATAGGTTGTCATTTTTCATGATTGACAGTGGAAGTGCCAAATATGTTCATCTTTTCCATGCTGCAAAAGTTCCATATTTGATGAATCATGCCATTTTTGAAGAATTTTTCAGTTAAGGGAAGGCCAAACAGTTTAATCTTGGATTCCCTAGGTGTAAATTTCTTGTTTTAGAATATAGAGAATCAACATCTGTCCAAACTGTTTAATCTTGGCAGATTTGTAGATAGGTAGAGAATCTTGGGCACTCAACAGCTTAACCTGAGCCCCGGAAGAAATAAGGGTAGATTTAGATAGGAGGATAGCTGAAAGAAAAGTTGAAAAGTTGGGTTTGCTTGTTCAAGTGCGCCCAAACCAAAAAGAAGACAAAATGCTAGGTGAGTAGGCCGGGTAGGTAGTTTTGTGGTGGCTGAATGATCATTTGTGATCCATTTCATGTTTTCAAGTGTCAAATCTATTCAGATCACATGTATGAGGCAGTTTTTCATTCGAAGTAGCTCAAGCGAGGCATGTTTAACTTCCCCTTCTTCCCCTTCCCCAAATCACTCACTAACTTCCCCAAAGAGGTCAAGATCTGCTTGATATCTCTTAAATTCATCATGTTTCATATCATTTGCCTTGGTAAAGATCTGCTTTACTTAAGGAGTGTTCACATGTTCTCTAACAAGTTCTATTTCCCCTTTATAGCCTAAGATTTCCATACTTAGCGCTTTCTTCACAATTTCATGTTAACTACTAACTCTACTATGTAAATCCCTATCTATTCCCCCTTCCCCCTACTAAAAATATGCTAAATAGCTCCCCTATGTACATATCCCCTCCCTCTGGTTGAAAAATAACCATAAGTGTGCTTGGGAATTACTAAGTTTGCCTGAAACTTAGTAAGAACCCTCATTTGCCTCTCAAACCATCTTCTAAATGCATTAGGACTCATTCCTATGCATAAAATCCCCCTCCAAATGTATAAAATCCATCTTTTGGCCTTGTTTTACCTTTTCCAAGGCATAAACCCCTTTTTTGGCCTTAAACCCTTCTCAAAACACATGAAATCCCTCTTTTAGGCTATCGGACCCCTTCTGAGGCCTCAAGAATCCCTCTTTTTGCTTAAAAGCCCTTCTCCGATCATGTAAACCCATCTCCGATGCCTTAAAGACCCTTTATAACACCCGAAAACCATTCAAAGGCCTTAAAAACCCTTTGCCGAATCATAAAAACCCTCTTTTCGGTGAAAAAACCTTCCTCCGATCATAAAAACCTTCATCGCTTGCCTCAAGCCCTCCTCTGAATTCATTTGCCCCCCCTCCGACGCGATATCGCTGTCGGAGGTCGCGGCGATTAAGTGTTGGCTTATATTTTGTATGTCTGATGGATGCTCTGCCGATGCGATTTCGGCGATCGGCATTTCGCAATGTCATATGCCCCATATGCATGCTCCTTCCCCTTTTCGCCGATGCGATATCGCTATCGCATCCGAAAGCGATATCGCTATCGGGAGGCCTCCATATCGCAATTTCCTTTTTTACCGCATAAACCTAAGTTTTTCATAGAACTTAATTTTTATCGCAAAACCCGCATTTTCATCCATCACAAGCCTTATCGCAATGTCCCCGATGATAAAGCACCGATTTGATCACAGCCGTCCATCGCCCCGCCTAGATCAACGGCCCACATCATTTCGGAGATCGCCCATTTCAGCGATCGCATATGTATAAGCCCTCCGCCCCGCCGATTGCCGAAATGCCGAGTTAATCTCAGTCGCCCATTCGGGCCCGTAGATCAAAGACCCATGTTTAATCGCATCATTCCCATATGGCTCCGACTGGCGGAGCCGAATAGTTATATAGCGTGGCATGTAAAGATTTCGGGTCCACAGACCCATTTTTATTAAAAAACTCTGCTGATTGGGTTCCGCCGATGGGCCGGACCCGATTTCAATAAAAGAGGGCCTTAATGCATTTTCGGGTCTGTGGGCTATACGCATATCGTAGGTTTATGTGTTGGGATCCGCCGATCTGCCGATCGCCGATTTAGCGCTAGCCGTTGGATCTGCCTTCGCACGATCCAACGGCTAGGATTTAATTTAATGAACAGTGTTGCTCCCGCTATGTTTTTTTCACAATTTTTGCATGTAATTTGTTCTTTTCCTTTGTAAAGGAAAAAAGGCCCATTTCAGCACTATTTCATGCCTGCGCCTGTGCGCACCCAGTCAAGGAAGACATGCATTTTTTGATCATTTTTTATCGCTCCAAAGCCCAGTTTTTTCTCCAGGAAGCCAACACGGCCCAACATTATTATCAGGATGCATTCCTCCTCAATTTTTGCATTTTTTCTTCAGGTCTAGCATTATTTTGATCAGCCATGCGCCGATAGCACTCCAAAGGCCATGGAAGACATCAGCAACAGTTACTTTTGCCTTGAAAGGACAGAAAGGGGCGATTTGACAGTTTCGAGTATATCAGGGGAGAGAAAGTGGCCCGATTGAAGCGGCAAAGAGTATCAGAGGAAAGATAAAGCCCAGATTCATGTCAAAGAGTATCAGTGTTGCGGCAGAGAGTATCAGTTAAGTGTTTTTAGTGGAAATCTTTATTTCCAAAGCAGGTGAACATTGAATGGCCTCCAACAAAGTCAAAGAAAGCGGTGAAGCCATTTAAAGCTCTCAGATCACAGTTAATGATATTAAAGCCACCTGGGAAGCGGTAGATCAGAGACCAATGCGCAGTTATGGCCAAATGAATAGCACAGAGCCACAAGGATAGATATTTACCCATTTTTTGAGGCAGCTGCCCAGCGCAGCACTTAGATATATCATTATGCATTTATTTCAGGATAACTTAGATCAAAAAGCACTCATCTCCCTCAGATCTGTTTAAGATCTGCTGTAATAGATATTTTTGATATTTTCCCTATATAAACCACCCTGATTCAATGTTTAAAGGGTTGGTTGGTTGATTTACACATTCTGGACTTGCGTTGTAATCTTAAGAACTTCTGTAATCAAAGATTATTAGAATGTTTGCATCTGAACTGGCTAGTTGTGGTTTTAATGGCTGAAGAGCTTGATATGGAATTCTCGTGCTTGCTCATGGTCCAATAAGTCTTTCCTCCCTCTGTTTATCAGCTTATATGTGTCTGTATCATCTATATATCATAATCTAAGTTACAGGAAGAAGGAATAGTTCAGAACTGGTTTTCATACCCTCTGTGCTCAATTCTTGTAACTTTTCTATGTTTTCCTCTGAATTAGTGATGAATATGCATACTTAATTGAACATGTTTAAGCTATTTCCTTCATTATATGAATGTTGTCTAGGAAAATCTTCATTGCTCCTATTTAGCCTACATCCAATTTCCCTCTTTGGCTGGATGAGAGATTCTTAACTGCCTCTCATCCCTTGACCTCCATTTCATCCTTGTTCCAGCATTAATCATTGTGCCATGTGTAGCTATCCTGCTCCATATTCCTCTCTTCTGCCAAAGAAAACACATCCATCAGTTCACATTCATGGACTCCATGCCCAATGGTTTGAACTTCTTACACTTTGCATGCCAACTCTGCTTGAATAGGTCAACCATCCCACCAAACTCAAACAAAACCCATGTGCATCATATCTAGCCTAAAATCATACCTTAAACAAAGCTAAATCCTAAAGAGAGAGCCCTCTCTGACTGCAGGTAGGCTAGGCCCTGCAGTCCAAAGATTGGTTTGTGGTTACCTCGGCCGTATTCCCTTAGGAGTCAAAGGGAACAACCTGAGTGTTAACACTAACTAATACTGAACAAGAAACAGGAATATAGGCATTTCAACAACGTACCTATGAAAGTGAAAAACTGATTCATTTGAGCTCAAACTGACTTCTAAAGTAATGAATCTACCCTCTATTACTATTTATCTATCATAATTACATTCCAAGTCATCATTTCCAATGGTGAATCATCATCCATGAGAGAGAATCCAAGAACACAGTCAAAAACTGGAAAACTAGCCATCCTGAGCAAAAACTGCCCTACGCGCAGCGCCACTAGCCAAACACGCAGTGCCACTTTCAGGTCCTTTTTGGAGGCCTTGCCAACATCCAAATTGATCTCATGATAGCTAATTGGAAAGATTTTCAAGTCTACTTTCCAAAACACCTAGAAGTTATACATTTGAAGCTAATTTGACCCCTCAAAACTTGATTCTCCCAAGACTGCTTCTGTGTGTCCAGAAAGTGGCAGAAATGTCATTTTTAGGGTGTTTTTTTGACCTTTTGGGGGACCAGTTCTGCCCCAAAAACTTTGAAAATATCTAGGGTGCATGCCCTCATTGCTCTAAATCTAAAATACAAACCAATTCTTCATTGGGTGCCCCTAGGAAAAGCGCAGCGTCGGTGTCGTTACGTGTTTAGGTAGTTTTCCTGTGTGTAGAATTTCAAAATTTGGCAAATGACAAAAATTTCTCCAAAATTGCCCAAAATTGGTGAGAAGCATCCTAAGCCTATCCTCCTCCTTTTTTCCTTTCAAGGCCTGCCTTAGCCTAGCTTTCATCTTCTTGAGCCTTATATTGCAAATCTTGTTTCAGTACCTATAATGATAGGCCATGTGTCTGATCATCTAATTGTCTCTATTGGCCTTCTGTAGCAGCTTCTCAAGGTGCAAGTTGACTCTCTCAAGCCAAGTCTCTCTATCATCTTCAATCTCTTTCTCAATAGGAGTCAAAGTGACTTGTGCCTCTTTTCCACTTTGTCGTTTTACCTTGAGCATTTCTAGCTCCATGAGGACTTGTTTGTCACTCAATTGCTCATTTTCTTGTTCCAAATATGTGATAACATATTTGGCCCTCTCCAAATTGTCCGCCAAAGCTTGTACTTGAGCCTCCTTTTCTTGTATGATGATGTCTTTTATGGTTTCTTCATCCTGAACCTCTAAGTCAATGATTTCAACTCCATGATGAGTATAACGCTGCTCCGGCTCATCATGCTTAGTCAAGTCAAAGTCTCTTTCCTCCTCATCATCAAGACTCTCCTCCAGCAACTTTTCCTTCCCTTTGTGCAGCTACTGCACTTGTACCTGTTGTGTTGATGAAGAAGGCAAAGCCCCTTCCACATCCTATGGAGCTAGCATTTTCCTATGAGATGATGAAGAAGGCAAGGTCCCTTCCACATTCCGTGGAGCAAACACTTGCCTATCAGCTGCAAACAATCTCCTTATGCCCCTCTGATATGTCATGTAAATGGGCACCTCAGTAGTTCTAGTCTCCTTGGCTTCCTCATCTGTTTTCACCTGAATACTGCTAGAAGGTCCCCCTACTTCTTGAGACACTGGTGGAGGAATTTGAGGACCCCTGAAGATATCATGAGAAATAAATGTCTCCCAAGAGATGTTGAGGAGACTGAGATGATGAAGCACAATCATCTTGATTAGGGAGTAGTGATATAGGTTGCTCATTTGCTGAGGGTATGGCTTCTTTTGGACAAAATGAGCCATCTTCTCAATATTCCTGAACAAGAAGTAAGGGAGGTTTAACATCCTCACCCTGGTAAAATGAATGAGGAGCCTGATGTGATAGGTGTACAACCTCGAAAATCTGCCCTCACAAGTGAAATAGTTCATGATGATTTTCATCATGGGGACATACATGTCTTCGAGAAATCTGAAAGGAAAAATTCTCTTCACCTCATTTCTGTATTGGGGTTTGATATAAGGCTCATAGTAGTGTTCATCCAAATCTTGGGCCTTGTACCACTTCTCCCCTACATTCGGAATCCTGGTTGCATCTGAAATGATGGAGGGTGAGACTGTGAATGTTACCCCAGCAAGAGTTACCTTTTTGCCCTGAATATGGGCTACAAAAAGTCTGGTGAGCTCCGGGTGGTATTGAACTCTCTCTACCTGCTCACAGAACTCATAACAGCCAAGATATCTAAAACATGTGACATCCAACTGAGAGGCCTGAAATTCTCTAAGGTTTGATGGCTCTTTTATGATAATTCTACCTCCCTTGTGTGGTTTTCTTTACTGTATAGCTCTATCTGCTGAGGTGTCACTGCCTGTGTTTGCCTCCTCACAGTCTCGGTCCTCTGTGTCCATGTTTGCAAGGCTAGAGGTTGTATGAAGGGAATGAGTGAAAGTGTTTTTAGGAGTGAGGGGATGGGAGATGAGCTTGTGGCTAGAAAATGAATGAGGGAATAGGAAATGAGAGGGAGGGCTTGTTTTGTTTGAGAAATTGCCCTTAGGGAAGAGGGATAAAAGGATGGAAATGATATGGAATAGGGGTGAAGGGATGAAGGGATAAGGGGAAGAGTTTAGAGCTGTAGGGATAGGTGATAGGATGAACAATGAGGGTTTAGGGTTTTAGGCATAAAAGGGAGATTTTAGGGATTCATATTTATCATGGAGAATGATTCTTATGATGTTGATATGCAAACCAAAACTGCAGCAAAGGAGGTCAACTTACTTGTATGCAGGTGTGAGAGGGAAAATTTTAGGTTTGTATGAAGATTTGAGACCTTTCTAGCCCTCATTCTCAACGCGCAGTGCCGGTGCACAGACACACAGTGCCAGTGTAAAATAACACTGTGAAATTTTTCCAGACATGCAGCACTGGCCTCAACGCGTAGCACCAAGTCCTCAACGCCCAACGCCAACCTTGCCTACCTCAGGCACGTAGCACCAAGCTCTGAACGCACAACGCCAACCCTTCTTCGCCCAAAACTTGCTCAAGCTTGCCTCTTCTTCTCACTTTTTGACTCCTTGCTTGCCAAATGAGGATGATGAACTTGAAAATGAAATGTGAGAGCTTAAATAGGAGAAGATTTTGATTTTTCACTTGAAAAACCCACTTTCTAATGTTTCTTGTCCTTCTTGAAAACTCTGTTTTTAATGCCTTTTCTTCTTTATGTCTTTGTAGGGGGATAATGCTCAACTTGAACTAATTTTTGTAGTGTTTCTTGTCATGCAGCAAGGAGAGATGCTTTGGTGCAGCTGGGATCATTTACTACATATAGTGACTTAAAATTACATAAGAAATACAAATAAACTCAAAATACTTTGTTTTCACCTCAAAAACATGTTTTTGAGGTGAAAATTACATTAGGTTAAAAGATAATTATTTAGTGGCTATGACCTACAAGCCATCATGCTTGACTTATTCATCATCCTCATACCCTTGCTGACCTTTATTTACACTTTAAAATCAAGCATCTTGACCTTGGAAATGAAACCCTAAGACCTAATGAAAACATGCCCTATGACCTAATGAAAGCATGATTGCAAATTGACCATGAAACCATAATTGAAGACAACCTAAAGAAGGGTCAGCAAGTATACTCTATGAGGGAAAAATTTAGATTTTCTAAAGAGAAGACAACCATCAGTGGATTAGTTTGGCATGACCTAATGAAATGATGTGAGAATCTTCAGTATGGGACCCCTAAAATGAAAATGCAAAGAGAAGATTTGATCCTTGTTGGAACTATGTAGATATCAACACTAACAAGGTGCAACATCACACAATATCTCATCTGTGAAGGGCTTGATGTTGTAGGGAAGGCAGCTCTACTAGCGGACTCAGAGATCTCATCCTTGGTGATGCTACCTGATGTTGTACGGTTGCACGTGTGGTATGGTCAGTAGGCCCAACCGCTTCACGACCTCTTCTGAAATGAGGTTCTTGTGGCTGCTACTGTCGATAATGAATTGCATCAGCGAACCCTTCATCCACATTTGTGAGTGGAAAACACGCTCCCCCTCCTCTGGATCTTCAGGCTCATTCTTCTAGATCTTGGCAGTGGAAACAGTGGCACTGGGCTCCACATCAATGATCTGCTTCCCTTTGTCATTTATCTTGTTGGGTTCTAACTCAGAGTCATAACATGCATATGATTCTAAAGCCTTCAACTCGGCCACGAGCGACTGCTTGGCCTGACACTCACTTGTGTTATGAGTGGGGCTCTTATGGAACTCACACCACTTTCCTGTGTCCTTCTTTAACTTCATGGTGATTTTCTTTTCTTGCGGCTTCGAAGGGTTGTCTTGGGTCACACCGTCTTGGCTTTTTCCTTGGTTCTGTGGTTTGGGGAAGCCTTTCCCTCTCTTCAGATTCGTGGATCCAAAGTCTCGCTTCTTCTATTTAAACTTCTGCTCAATCTTGACAACATATCGGTACGTTGTGCCGAGCGAGGAGATGTCCAGGAACTCCATCTCAACTTGGATGTACGTGTGTAGGCAGCCGTGGTATTTGAGTACTAAATTCCACTCATAATCCTTCATACTCGACTTTGTGCGAAGTGTATAAAAATTATTGGTAAACTCCGGCACCTCTTGGGCCCTTCCCTGCCACAACGTGGTACACTATATGTATTTATCCTCATAGCTACCGACAGGGTACTACTGATCCTTGATGGCATCCCAGAATGAATTCCAAGTGGGTGCGGCTAAAAACAGTGAGTTCGTACTTTCATCCTTCTGCGTGTAGTAGGTTTCCCACCAGTCCTTGACGTGGGGGGAAGCTTTGAGAAGAGCGAAAGTAATCTTTTCCTGACTGGAAAAATCATGAACAGAAAAATACACTTCTAGCTATTTAACCATTTATCTATGATATCTACATCTATCTGACCCTCAAATATGGGGATTTCAAAGTTAACTTGTACCTTAAAGGCTATGGCACTTCCAGAGTAGCTATTGGAAGTAGATGCCTCGCCCCTGGGTAGCCGCTGAAGGATATGGGCAAAGTTGTCCATCATCGCATTCCTCTGTTGTTCGAGGGCTTCTTCAAGCAATATTTTGAAAGGATATCCTACCCCTTCATCTTTCTTTTCTTCCACCATGGGAGGTCGTCGGGGTTTGTGAGGCTAATTTCGCAAAGGTTCAACCAGATCGAGCCCTAACTCCTTATACCTTGACCTCGTTGGGGGCATACAAATAAAAACAAAGAAAGAGCAGATCGCTCTGATATGACTGATTGAGATTTAAATAGGAACACAACAGATTACATATATAACCATAAATATAGAGATGCAGTGGAATTAACACTTCATTTCATTAATATCAAATACTGAAATATGCTTACAAATAGAATGGAAATAAGACTAGCTCGGGTGATGGTAGCTTATCTCTGTGAAGAGATGTGGCGGCGACATGCCTTTGAACTATGTTAGAATGAGGCTCAAAGGCCTATTTATTATTTAGAAACAATTGAAAGCCCTAAACATCCAAAAATCTAACCCTAGGAGATGAAGCGCCAAAGTAATGGCCCCGTTTGGATATTGGTACATCAACTTCTTGAGGTCGTAACTTTGGCATACGATCTCCGTTTGATGCACACAATACCTCATTGGAAAGATCTATCTGAGGAATGCAACGTTTGCATGACCATGATTAGTTAATGAGCAATGTTGGTCCCAATTTTCCCAAAAAAAATCATTTAGGGCTTTAAAACGACTTTGGAAGTTTAGGACTCGAAAAACTTCCAAAAATAGTAAATTGTGCTACAAATAAGGACACTGAAAAACTGAAAGAGATAGTTGTGGGGGTCCAAGTTAGATAGTTGGGTAGCCATCAAAATCCACTTGGATCATTCCTCCCCCTTTAGGAAGCAATGGTCCCCATTGCGTTGAGTGCCTCCATGAGATGGGGAAACTTCTATTGAACTTGGTCCCTGGTGAGTTGTTCTGAAATCTCTGATGTGTCCAATAATGGTGGAAAGCATGGTCGAGGGAGATCCACATTGAACACTCGGTGCAAGCCAAGGAATGGGGGAATGTTGTGACCCAAAGCATTGTTTCCCACATCCTTGGTAATGGTGTAAGGACCATATCAGAGTGGTGTCACCTTCTAATGGACTCTTGTAAGGCATTCTTTATGCAGATGTGTTGTAGCTCTTTTATTTTGATAAGTTAGCCATTAGTTGAAAAAATCAAAATGCCATAGAAAAAATGATAAGTTAGGCTATGGACCAAAAAACAAAATTGAAAATAAAAAATGTTAGGATTTATTATTATTTCAGGTCCATATCATAAAAAATGATAGGGTAGTTGCTCTAAAAAAGGAAGGCAAATAAAAAATGTTAGATAAGCAATAAAAGAAAATATTTTCTTTAGAAAAATTAATTAAGGCTGCTAGTTCAAATGTGCCTTTAAAATTGTTGTTTAGTTTAAAAATAATGTTTAAATCCTTAATTAGGGTTTAAATTATTATAATAAACATGATTGCTTTGCAAATAGTCAATAAATATGATGTTGTCGTAAATGGCGAAAATGACAAAAAGTCAAATCAAGCGTCGAATAACTGTTGGGCACCTTTCAATGGATAGGTTTCACTCCGCTCGGATGAATGGCGGAGGAATATTTTCGGCCCCCCTTTGGACGTTTCTCATTAACGCAAGGGGGGGTCTAGAAACCAGTTTTAATGGCTACCATTTTTTCTACGTGGCATTCCCATAGCGTTTGAGGCCCAAAAGCTCAAAACCAAAAACCACTACACCCCCCTCGAAATCCTGCCAACGGTTTTCCTCCATCCAACCATTGACCTTGTTCTTGCACCATGTCATAGACCCATTATCTCTTCCACCATTCACAACCCTCCACGTCACTAGTTTGTTATATCTCACCCATTCGCCACCCGCCACGTTGCAAATCTGTTGCGCCCTATGCTCCAAAGTCATTACTAGCCTGAGTTAACCATTTAATCTTCCGTTAGACATTAATTCTTACTCCTCTGGAAATTAATCACCTACGGCTAGATTTAAACAGCAAATTAAGCCTGATTTCATTTATAAATACCATATGGCTCTACATTATACCACTTTTCTGCTTCTGTCCTATCACCTAAAGCCTTTTTCACTCTGTGTATTTTCCCCTGTCATCTGTCTTTCAATTAAAGCAATTTCTAAATACCTCACCCACAGAAAAGTGGTTCCCAAAGCTAAAACAAAGAAAGTTGTCGAAGAAGGAAATCCATCTACAACATTGCTTTATTTAGATCACCTTCCCCTTGTAGAATCCCTGTTCAAAGCTACTTACTATGCATGCGAATTCAATTTCCACGAATTTCATTTATGGTTAAAGCATAAATATGCTAATAAAGAGGATCCCATTCATTTCTGGGAGACAATTTTTCCCTTGTACTCCTTTCCCAAGACTCACCACTTCCCTGATTTAATCACATGGTGTCAAGCCAAGTATGATCCTGTACAAAAAACAGTGATGACTAAGGATGGAAAAATCCTGATCACTATTCTCGCTCAGAGCATAAACCAAATGTTAATGATACCTCCATCTGACTCCCTCAACCTTTTCTCACCAGCAGCTCTCACGGACCTTTAAAATAAACTCACTTTCCCATAGAGAGCCCTTACCTTTGAACTTTTTCTACCAAAAGATGCTAAATTACCCAAGAGAAATCCACCTTATCCATCTTCTATGTTCCCTGAAGCCACTAGACATATTATCTCCCTGCTATCATACCTCCTAGGCTATGAAAATGATCAATTTGTTGATGAATCCATCCTTGGATTCTTTTCCATTTTCAACAAAGAATATCAACCTACTTTCATGTATAATTATAGCCAATTTCTGGCTAATAATATACATGAACAATTTATGAATTTTACCACTCAAGGAGTTTTTAGATATAGCTTAGTCATAATCCATTTGATTTTGTTTTAGCAGGGAGATTCATTGCCCATTCAGCTTAATAGACAAGATGAGCAGGGAGTGAATCAATCAGTGATTCACTGGATAGAGTTAGTAAAAGCAGCATCATCAAAGTTTACTTTCTCTCAGTTTATAGATTCTTTTGTACATCCAGTTCTTCAATTACTCAATAGTTAGGTAGAGCCTAGAATTGGAGAAGAGATTAAGAAGACATTGCACTTATCATAGCAGACCAAGACTAGTGATTGGTACCTCTACCAGAACTACACTGAGATTAGGATATATGGCAGTGAGTTGGCTCCGTAAAAACTTCCTAAGTATGTGCCAATGAGGATATTCTCACTGGAATACATTAGGCATATGATAAATATGGATGAAGTCCATATTGTCTCTAGCAAGAAAAAATCACAGTTCAAACTCAAAGCCAAGGTAGGGACATTCATTTGTAATACTAGGTCTACAGGTACAAAGGTAGACAAATTATTGAAGAGTATGAATCTCTAGCCAAGCTTCACCTGGTCTTATGATCCTTTTGGGATCATTTCAGCCCTGAGAGTTCAGTTGAAGGCAACACCTTACAACCATACTCCCAGGCCAGAATTGGAGAAGTTTATGAACTAGGAGCAATGGTCTGAAGGAACTCTCATAGAAGCAAATGAACAGGTTATATCCACTCCATAGGTAAAGACTCTAGTCACTCAAAGTACTCAACACAAAAGAGCCAGAGAGGAAACTGAGTCAGCTATAGAATCAGTTAAAGAGTACTATATACTACAAAAGAAATTGAATACAGGATTGTCACTATCAACAGGGAGCAAGCCACCAGAAATAATTGATCTTGGAGAATTGGAAGATGTTTCATCAATAAGGACCACTGATCCCAAACCTCCTTCTACTTCTTCAACTCCTTCTTCAACTGAACCTATGGATATAATTCAGTCAACTGAGACCAGCTCAGCAGAAGATACTAATATCTTCTCAACATTTTTGGAAATCAAACAAAATAATGAAAGTCTTAAATCACAAGTATACAGTCAGTTTTGGAAACAGACATCCAATTCTCAGCAAAGACTTTTCTCTACCTTTGACAGTTAAAGAGGAAGGATTTAAATGGCATTTTTGCAAGCTCAAATTCCATTTCCCAAATCCATGGCAGATTACAAGAAGACTATATTTTTGCTTGATGTAAACCATATACATCTTATTGACCAAATGGATTTGCATAGGAAATAAGGGGAAATGCTATTTTCAACCATGACTACAACTGCCATGTCTCTTTCAAAGCTTAGAACTTCCTTGTAAAATGTGCAGTCACAGCTTAAGATTGAAAAATTGTCATATTTATCTAAAGATAACAAATTAAATTATTTAGAAGATATTATTATCAAGATTGGATATGATCCCCAAGACTGTAAAGAAATTTAAGAAATGCTCAAGAAGAAGAATAGAGAGATAGCAGCCTTGAAGAAACAGTTAAAATTGCCTTCAACCGAGGATCCACAAACCAAATAGATGGAAGAAATTGAACAGCACAGGGAGGATATGTTGAAGCTCATTATTGAGCAAAACATACAAATCAAGAAAATGGAAGAGAAAATAGAACAATTACTCAAGGAAAAAGAGGCAGCACAACTTGTTGTGACCTCAGTGACAACAATTCCCATAATAGGTACAGATCTAAGCTCATCTCCTACTGACATTGCTTCATCTTCAGCAATAGTTGAAACAACAAGATTATCACAGGAGTTACAGGTACAAAAACAACAAAATGAAAAGCTACTCCAGAAGTTCCAAGCCCTGGAGTCACAAAAGGTAAAGAATGATACCTTGTATGTAGAGGAAATGCAGAAATCACACAGGTTAGAACAAAGGGTCAAACAATTAGAGAGTAAGACTCTAATGGCAGACACTTTGGCCCAAGCCAAAGAAGACATCTGGTTAGATATCAGCCACTCCATAACAGAAGTATGGCCATCCATACAAATCATTTTTGAGCAGCAAGAATTGATTGCTAGATGCAGGACAAAGATAGATAATCAGAAGGCAACATTGGGCACAAAACCCAAAGAAGCAGCATGGATGATCAAGGTACTAAACTCTAATACTAAGCCACAGTTGGAAGAGATATATGTTAAAGATAGGAAATCTACTATTTTGGAGATTAAGAATGTCCTAATGAAGAAAAATCTATTAACTCAACTGAAAAAAAAGTGTGAAGCTTTGAACATTGTAGTCAGAAGGTTTCATTCTAAATTCAGTATGTTGCATAAGAAAGGTTTACCAGAGTTAGTGTCATCAAATGATCAGCTAGTAAAATTAGAGGATTACTGTGAAATATTATATACTATTATAGTAGACAACAATCAATTTGCAGGGATAAAAAGACAGATTACTGGCAAAGAGTTTTTGGAAGCTTTGAGCCCTCACCTCACAATTAAATATGAAGTTGGACATCTTTTTCTCACTAAGTCCAATTTTGAAAGATATACTGAAGTTGATGAGATATTTAGAAGGATGGTAAATCTTGAGATATTGAGTGAGAAGAGGCGGGATCAATTGTGTGAAACAATTAATTAACTTCCCATTCCAACAAGAAGATAGCACAACAGAATATGAAGGAAAAATCATCAACAACTTCCTACAAAATAGGGACACATCATTCAACAGTTTTCTTTTCCTATTTTCTTTCAGCCTATTTTGTAATCAGTTTAGGATATTTTGTTTACTATCTAAACTAGTATAAATAACTCTCTTCTATGAGTTATTAAAGGTGGTACCTTTCCATAAGCAATTTTGTAAAGCATTGATGTACAAGCTTTTTCTAGATCACTGATAATAAAGCAAAGGATTCTGAATTTGGTATCATACAGTTTCATTTTCTTTTGTAAGTTTTTCATGTGTTTCATTCATTTTGTTAATTCTGCATATGCTTAAGTTTTACAGAGATATCAGGTGAGAATAAATGTGTTACAGTTATTCTTAAAATTCCTTCTGAAGTTATTATTATAAAGAGATTGAGATATTGGACTGTTTGTCTGAAAGGCTCCCTCTAAATCATAAAATTGTCAGTATCTTATGTAATTTTAAGCATATTTTGTTTAACTTCTGAACATTGGTCAAAGGTTTTCCCACTTATGATGATTTATATTTCTATCTGAAGTTTAAAGTAATCATATCTTCTTACTATTCTTCTGCACATTTTATCAACTTAAATCACTGTGTGAAGTTAAATAGCAGCCCTTTGGTTATTTATTAGTACTATCTAAAAAGGTTAAATACATCATTCTTATAATTTGTTTTATGTATTGGTCCTCCATAAAATCCAAAACCCCAAAACAAATATCTTAGATGCTCTGGCATGATCAATTGACCATTATCATCTCATAGGTACAACAAGATGCAACCAAGCTTTGTCGCCCACTTGAAACTTGTGTGGTACCTGATGTTGATCATGTCGCTACTTGTACTTGGAATTTTCTAGAATGGAGCAATGATATATCGGCTCGTTAGGTAGAGGTGCTCCGGAAGTAAGATCGAATGAATGCTTGTCCTGACAGTGCAACGGTACCCTTGTGGGTGGGGAGAAGATGTTCCTGTCTTCTTTCATGACCGTATCCACCTGCTTCTGCTACATGGAGGAACCCTTCCTAGGGGCCATGGATGTGGCTACAATATTCCCCTTACTTTGAGAGTGAACCAAAAAGAAAATTAATTTCCTAGTCTAGGAGATGATCTTACTACATTTCTTCACAGAGATCAAAGAGGTGGTGGTAGGTGGGGCTACCTCTTGATCCTGTATAATGAATTACCCAAAGAAACAATAACAGCACGAGCCCTTGACTAATACACAACATGTCGCTTACACAAGTATGGTTGGCCTAATAATACATCACAAACATCAAGAGGTGAAACATCACACAATACCTCATTTGTGGAGGGCTCGATGCTGTAGGGAAGGCAGCACCATTGGCAGACTTGGACATATTGTCCTTGGTGAAGCCACCTGATGTTGTACGATTGTGGGTGTGGTATGGTCAGTAGGCCCATCCACTTCATGAACTCTTCTGAAATGAGGTTCTTCTAGTTGCCACTGTCGACAATGAATTGCAGCGGCGAACCCTTCACCCACATTTGTGAGTGGAAAACATGCTCCCCCTCCTCTGGATCTTCTGTCTCATTCTTCTAGATCTTGGCAGTGGAAACAGTGGCATTGGGCTCCGCATCAATGATTTGCTTCCCTTTTTCATTCCTCTTGTTGTGTTCTGACTCAGGGTCGGAACATGCATCTAATTCTGAAGCCTTCAACTGAGCCACTAGTGACTGCTTGGCCCGAAAATCACTTGTGTTATGAGTGGGGCTCTTATGGAACTCACACCACTTTCCTATGTCCTTCTTTGACTTCGTGATGTTGTTCTTTTCTTGCAGCTTTGAAGGGTTGGCTTGGGTCACACCGTCTTGGATTTGTCCTTGGTTCTATGGTTTGGGGAAGCCTTTCCCTTGCTTGAGATTCACGAATCCAAAGTCTCACTTCTTTTGTTTAAACTTCTGCTCAATCATGACAGTGTATCGGTATGCCGTGCTGAGCGAGGAGATGTCCAGGAACTCCATCTCATCCTAGATGTACCCGTGTAGGTATCCACGGTATTTGAGTACCAAATGCCACTCAGAATTCTTGATACCCAACTTTGTGCGAAGGGTATGAAAATTATTGGTAAACTTCAGCACGCCTTGGTCCCTTCCCTGTTGCAGCATGGTCCACTTTATGTATTTATCCTCATAGCTTCCAACAGGGTAGTACTGGTCCTTTATGGCATCTTGGAATGAATTCCAAGTGGGTGCAGTTGAAAACAGTGAGTTCGTACTTTCATCCTTCTACTCGCAGTAGGTTTCCCACCAGTCCTTGACGTGGGGGGTGGCTTTGAGAAGAGCGAAAGTAATCTTTTCCTGGCTGGAAAAATCATGAATAGAAAAATACCCTTCTAGCTAATTTAAACATTTATCTATGATACTTGCATCTATATACCCTCGAATATGGGGATTTTAAAGTTAACTTGTACCTTAAAGGGTGTGGTGTTTCCAGAGTAGCTGCTGGAAGTAGATGCGTTGTCCATGGGTATCCGCTGAAGGATCTGGGCAAAGTTATCCATCATCACATTCCTTTTTCATTCGAGGGCTTCTTCGAGCAAGATTTTGAAAGGATCTCCTGCCACCTTGTCTTTCTTTTCTTTAGCCATGTGAGGTCGTCAGGGTTTGTGAGGCTGATCTTGCAAAGGTTCAAATAGATCGAGCCCTAACTCATGTCTTGACCTCATTGGGGGCATGCAAATAAAAATAGAGAAAGAGTAGACTGCTCTAATACCACTCATCCAGATTGAAACAAGAATGCAACATATTATAGATATAACTATAAATATAGAGATGTAGTGGAAATAACACTTCATTTCAGGGGTCGTAACTTTGGCATACAATCTTTGTTTTACGCGCACAATACCTTGTTAGAAATATATATCTGAGGACTACAAATTTTGAATGAACAAGATTGGGAAACCACACATATTGGTCCCAATTTTCCCAAAATAGGTCGTTTAGGGCCTCAAAACAGCTCCGGAAGTTCAGGACCCGAAAAACAACCAAAAAATAGTAAATTGTGCTCCAAATAAGGAAACTGAAAAACTGAAAGAGACATTTGTGGCAGTCCAGGTGGGATAGGTGGGTGGCCACCAATATCCACCTAGATCATTCATCTCCCCCAGGAAGAAATGGTACCCATTGCATTGAGTGCCTCCATGAGATGGGGGAACTTCTACTAAACTTGGTCCCTGGTGAGCTCTTCTGCAATCTCTGATGTGTCCAGTAATGGTGGGTGTTATCAGAAAATCTAGTGTCTATGCAGAGCTGCTAGTCCCACTAAGACAGGTAGCTATCTTAGAAACAAACAAATTAAAGTTACTTTTGTTTTCCTTTATGAGAAGTAGATAGGAGAGGTTCAAAGAATACCAACCTCGATCTTTCGCTCGGTTCTTTGCTTGTTCCTTCTCCTCACCGACAGGTCTTTGCCGCTTCTCCCTTGACCACTCCACTTCAAAGAGTACCTGTAAAGTCAAAGTAGCATAATACCTTCAAAGTTCAGAGATCTACAATCATAAACAATATAGGACCATATATATATTGACCACACAAATGCATATACTATCAGACATACAAGAATGTGGAGGAAAACTTGAATAACTTTATTGATATAAAGATTAGAAGAGAGGATTACAACCCATTGATCTGACCCAGCGTCATCCTCCCATCATGAAAGCCCTTCTTCACCTCATGAAAAGCTTAGATCACCCAACACTACGATATTCCACCAGGAAACCAACAACACTTCCTTACAAGATACAAAATTCTAGCCCTTGGATCTCTGGGATGAGGGATCCATATATAGATGATTGCAGGGAGGTGGGTCAGCTTGTGGGATTTTGATTAGTGTCTTCTCTCTGATAGTTCTTGATTCCACTTGGAGATTGATGATCTCTTACTCATCCCTGGGCGAATTCAGAGAGGCAAGTGTCACAGGAGAAGTTTCTGGAAGATTCCATGATCATCCACCTCGCAAACTGTCTCTGCCATTTGTCCATTCTCGCCCATCGCACCCTACTGAAGGGCTTTCCAGTATGCATCGCACCTTTTACATTGGGCAGGTGAGATGCATCACACCCTTAGCACTGAGCAACCTGTATGGTCCATTTTTTACCAGTTCTGAGCAGTTTCCTGTGGAGAACTTCTGGGAGATGATGTAATCAGCTGACCTTGTTTTTCTAGGGCACGAAACAACACTTTTAGGGACTCAGAAGCCCTTGGTTTATGGACATATGTGATTGGGGTTGCAGTTCCCAAAAATGTCTATGACAGTTTCCGCCTAAAGCATGAGGTCGTTAATCTTTTGATGTCGGGTGAAATGCTTTATCATGAGGATCCGAGGTTTTTCGAACTGGAAGGTGACCTGTAATAAGATACAATACAATACATTATCTTCATAACATTTTCATGATCTAGCTGAGGTGGGCATTCCCATGCTCAGCTTTATAAATTCATTTTCATGTACATAGGCTAGACAACCGTCTGTGTGGTAGACTGATGATTCTGATAGAGTCATCATCCTTTGATTCAGATGATCATCTGTGAAACAATGATGTACATTTGATGTCTTTATTTTCCTGAATATATCGCAACCCGGATGGATGAAACTAGATCTGGGGTCTTCAGACTCGTCCAATCTTCACCCAAAGTAAAATTCGATCCATGTGAAAAATGTTCTGGAGTCAAACATGGAAAGACATCACCTGATTACTAGCCAATGATGTAAGCTATTAACAGGCGCGAGAGGAATCACCGATAATGATGATGAACCTCAAGGTACGGCAGTACAATTCGCGTGGTGTGAAAATGGGACTTGGCATTGAACACCATGCAAAATCTCTCAGTCGAAGGCCATTGACGTAAACCTATTGTCGAAAGTGAGAAACTTGCCATTGAGGCATGCAAGCTTCAAAGTACTGAAAGGGTTGTTCCTAGGTCGACTTCTTGGATAATGAGCCGATGTCGACAAGAAGTGACCCGTCGTAGGAGGGCCTTAATGAATCCCACATCTATGACACGGAACAGAGCAAATGACTTTTGGAGGTGAAAACGATCTGATGATACAGGGTTCGGGGTGGCGGTCATGAAAGAATGAAGTGTAAAGGTATTGCAGCGGATGAGACACAAGATGGGTTGGTGAATTCTCTGATCGACTTCTCTTGAACATGTCAGCGACACTTGAAATGGATTGGTAGCGTTAACCCCAAAGATGGATGGTACGGTGGACCAATGGTAATATGACCGGTGAATGGAATAACCCAACCTGTCTCAGACATGGAGTGAAAATGTCATGTTCAAAAGCGACTTTGCTACCAATAAAGTTTCTTCAAGTTTTCTTCCCAAATTTTCCCCAGTCATTGCTGACCAGTACCTCTTTATTTTTATCAAGCTTGAGGAGGATAACATATGCTTGTTCTATAATTTGCCCTTCGGGCAAACCCGTTGCTATGTTTTAACGAGCCCAGCAACAATGAAACTCGTTCCTGTCTATATGGACAAGTTTGTCACTATTGGTTTTAACGAGTTTAACGACAAAGATAACTCGGTCCTTTTCAATTTTAGAGAGTCTGAAAGGGATGTAAAGGAAACTCCAATAATCCTTTTTCGTCATATAATCCCTTAAGTCCGAAAAAGTATAAAATAATACGAAAGGGATGAATTTTCGATAATTTTAACGCGTCGAACAAAACAAGCGCTCGATATTTTTGTGTAATAATCCCTTAGGTCCAAAAAGATTAAAATATAGAGGATGGATACCACTCCTGGTAGCTTTAACGAGCTGGAGAGGCCAACTGCTCGGCATTATTTTCATATTTTATGAGTCAGACGAAAAGAGCTTAAAGGAGACTCATTTTTTGAGGAACGAGTGATAATTTTAGGTAGCAGCTGATTCTGGGTAAGGTTTGGAATTTTCTAATCATGGTAGTGTCACAAGGATGGCTAACAAGATCACTCTTCACAGCTGTTCCTCAAAAAGGGGTAAACAATCAAATGGAGGTGAATGATCAGCTAAAACAGAGTGGAGGTGATGATGAGAACACGACCAAGGCTAAAAAGCTGATGATAATGCATTCACAATTGTTATTTACCGGAGACTGTTCTTTTTTTAATGAGCTTAAACTCTGGGGGAAACATTTGCTCATTTCTTAGGTTTAATTTTTAACGAGCTTGAACTTCACATAAAACTGCTCGTGCCAGTCGTATAATAAGGATGTCTCATCGAGAGATTCCATTTTTATGGAGCTTGCACCTTTCGAAGCTTTGCTCCATATCCTTCCTTTATGTAAGCTAGGAACGACCAATCCTACGAGTTTAAAGGGTTTGGGAATCTACCAAATAATAAAATAAATGGTCGCTCTTCACTTGCACGTAAAAAGGTTTGCATGCCCCCAGGTATAGTGAAGTAGAGTTTCGAGGTTACCCCTCAATTTGCAAACAAAACATTTGCTTTGTCAGGAAAGGTCTACCTTTTACAGGTTACCCCTCAATTTGCAAACAAAATATTTGTTCTATCAGGAAAGGAATACCTTCTAATGGAGGTATCTTATCCGGTCTAATCCCATTTTCCTATATGAACGGGTGTTAGACTAGTCATATATCCTTCGCAGAAACCTACCCTATACCCAGAGTTTTCCTACCGAAGCAGACCAGGGTGCATATCCCTTGGGTTTTAGTCACGACCCCTGAATTACTCGCGTTCTTCAGGTGGATGGACTGGAGATTGATGAGACATTCCTTGCATGAAAAGACCATTTAGGGATGGTATTTGACCATTTGCCATGTGTGAGCTGGGGAACGAAAGCTGGTCTACTAGCTAGACCACTCTGCCTTCATGCGGAAAACACATTACTCAAAAGAGTGAGGAGACAATGGTTCCCATGCAATAAATATAGTCACACCCAAGGAGTAGATTGTAATCTAAAGGCCCTTGGACTACCATTACGTTCATATACACGGTTTTCCTTCTCAAAGTTATAGGCACATTCGGAAGGATCCCTAACGGTCGACTGGTTCCTTTGTCGAAGCCTGTCAGATTTCTCATCTCAGGCATAAGCGATGGCGAACCAAGCACTTTCCAAGCAGTCGAGGAAAGGATACTCACAGAAGCCCCTTCATCTATGATAGTACCGACCATGACCATTCTGTACGCTTGTACAATGATTCAGAATGGTACATTAGACGGTAAACAGGGCATGCCTAGTAGATTCCAATCGAAGGAAACCACTAGGTTGCTTGGAGGTGTGACCGAATAGATGGCCGGATATGACTCTGGCGAACTTCCTTCCTGTGGTAAAGGAATGGGTAGATTTTCCCCATGTTCATCGGAGTCTATGTTTACGAAAAGAATTTGAACGATGTCGTTCTCATTCTCTTTGGTGATTGATGGACCTTTCGAAGACAAGACCGGGTTGACTACCACCTCAACCTTTTGACTTTTGTCTGGTATGGATTCGGCAGGTTTATCTTCAATGATAGATGCTTCGATCGACCACAAAGTTGTGTCAGTCGGATTTTCAACTAGCGATGGACTCGGCAAGAGTTTCTTGTATCCAGGAGGAAGCCGCAGCGGTGAAGCGAGACGGTTATCCAAGAATCTTTTTGCTTCATCTAGGAAGGGACAATGGTGGACGGCATGATTGCCTTCACACAATTTACAAGGAAATTTACATTTCCTTTTTTTTCCAAATGCTTCGCTTTCACTAGTTGATGGTGTACTTTCAACGTGATTTTCAAAGGTTGATGACACCGGATTGTGCAAACGAGGAGACCAGTCCCTTAAGATCCGAGGGATACAAGGACAATCTCGATGATAGTGGTCTCCTTTGCAAATGACACATGGAGATTTAGGCTTGGATGGTGCAGTGTGTGGATTTTCGCTAGACGATGCACGGTTACCCCTTTTTGCCTTTGGCTCCTTCTTCTTCTTTTCCTTCTTCTCCTTCCCCTTCTTCTCCTTCTTAGTTACTTGATTTTTGGCTTTACCAGCTTCATCAAGTGAAGAGGAAGGAGGAGAGGGAGAATCGGACGAAGCAGAAGGTTGGGGGGTAACTTTAGTATCATCTAGTTGCTGACTTAATTATTTAGGAATCACGGTGTTCTGAATGATGGAGGTCGAGAAGAGCCATATTGGTAAGCCAATTGTCAATCTTGGAAGTGACAATGTGGCCATATGAGGTGCACCAACATCCCCCCAAGAGGAGAAAGGACCAGGATTTCCCTTAAGGGGAAATCCTTGGTTGGTGGACTCCATTTTCCTCAACCTAAGACCAATGCAGGAATAGTGACGTTATTCCAATTAAAATAAATTTTAGACGCTTTGACACAACTTGTTTTTTCAATTTTTAAGAGTCGAGAAAAAACAAAAGATGACTCTAGTCACCTTCGATTTTTAATGAGCCTGAAGTGACAAGTGCTCAGATGGACCTTTTCCTTTAAGGAGTCTAAAAAGGAACAAAAGAGACTACTCTGGAAATCTAGACAGAGGGATTACCAAACCAATCGCAAAACTGTAGAATACTTTTTACAGTACGGCAGTCAATCTTCCTAAATGTTGTGTTTAGTGCATTGCAATCGATAGGGTGGCAGACACGGCTTCCTATGGATAAAGGATATAACCTATTTTGGTCTCCCAATATATACTCGACGATACATGGGAGCACAAGTCCATACTGGCACTTTTCGTCTCAAAGAGGAGGAATCACCCAACCAACAATGAAAGCGATAGTTACCAAGCTTTACGACCCCGGAATACGTCTCTAGCCTAGACTTCTAAATGTTGTGCATGAGGTTCCAAAGCGTTTTTATGTTCACTGAATTTATTTTACAGTTGATCTTTCTTAAGAAATTTTCCTTTCAGGTTCACCGCGTGATGTAGATATACAATTCCTAAAATGCAATCTAAGATGATAAACAATCGTTTAATCTTCTTTTTGCAATGAAAATCCTAGCTACTAAAGAAAGAGAGATGATATTCTTTCAACATAGAGCAGAGAGCACACACTAGATGCATTGTCCTAAATCAAACCAACAAGCAATCTAAATGCAAATGCACATGCATGTATTTGTTTTCAAATTTCTTAATGTGTGAATGACAAGAAGAATGCTAAGTGCAAATCTGAATTATCTTTTCAAAGCGATAGTACTAACAAATTTCTCTTCAAAAACGAGTGGAAGATAATGATGACACTTTGCGACTTTGAATTGAAAACTGCTTTCGATACTTGAAAAACTACTAATTCAAATCAAATACAAGAGTAACTGTATAATCGACCATCAAGAACAATAGAATTCTTTTCTTTGACTGAAAATGACACTTGCGCCACTTCCAAATCAAAAGACGATAGTTTGATTACGCTGCTTTTGTAAAAGAGAACTGTAAATGGCGCACAATACATAAAAACATTCACAATTTTTTGTACTATGGAGGTGGAATCATGCAAAGGAATGGAGTTTCCATAGTGGTATACTGATCACAGACAGTAAAACTCTTGAATAAAGCTGAAGAGAGTGAACACATAAACCAAAATCTGGAAGCAGAAGAGGTCTTATCTGATCAACGCACCTGCAACACAGGGAAAGTGCGATGTAGTGCACCTACTGCACACGGGAGGTGCGATGCATCCAGATTCCCAAGAGGAGAAAGTGCGATGGTCCAGGGATGAGACTTTAACTTGGTTCTTGGTCACAGTTTGCAGCTTAGTTCAGGGATTTAGGCCGAGCTAATGATAGTCAGTAAATAGAAATCACAGGGGTTGGTCTAATGAGGTTAATAGAGCCACCACCAGGGCGATTAGGATGTTTTCAAATCGATTGTTCAGTTTATAAACAAAACCTGGAGATAGACTGAAGCAGCATTGATCTATTTTGCACTTGCATAGCAAATGTAGTTCGAAGGCTAGCTGGCTTAACTTCAGGCTCCATCTGTAAGTTTATAAAGCAAACAAGTATAAACAAGCAAACAAGTTATTCGCTCCCCAGTGGAGTCGCCATTTTGTTATCAGGAAATCTAGTGTCTATGCAGAGCTGCTAGTCCCACTAAGACGGGTAGCTATCTTAGAAACAAAAAAATTAAAGTTACTTTTATTTTCCTTTATGAGAAGTAGATAGGAGAGGATCAAAGAATACCAACCTTGATCTTTCACTCAGTTCTTTGCTTGTTCCTTCTCCTCACCGGCAGGTCTTTGCCGCTTCTCCCTTGACCACTCTGCTTCAAAGAGTACCTGTAAAGTTAAAGCAGCATAATACCTTCAAAGTGCAGAGATCTACAATCATAAAAAATATAGGACCAGATATATATTGACCACACAAATGTATATACTATCAGACATACAAGAATGTGGAGGAAAACTTGAATAGCTTTATTGATATAAAGATTAGAAGAGAGGATTACAACCCATTGATCTGACCCAGTGTCATCCTCCCAGCATGAAAGCCCTTCTTCACCTCATGAAAAGCTTAGATCACCCAACACTACGATATTCCACCAGGAAACCAATAGCACTTCCTTACAAGATACAAAATTCCAGCCCCTGGATCTCTGGGATGAGGGATCCATATATAGATGATTGCAGGGAGGTGAGTCAGCTTTTGGGATTTTGATTAGTGTCTTCTCTCTAATAGTTCTTGATTCCACTTGGAGATTGATGATCTCTTACTCATCCCTAGGCGAATTCAGAGAGGCAAGTGTCACAGGAGAAGTTTCTGGAAGATTCCATGATCATCCATCTCGCAAACTGTCTCTGCCATTTATACATTCTTGCCCATCGCACCCTACATAAGGGCTTTCCAGTATGCATCGCACCTTTTACACTGGGCAGGTGAGATGCATCGCACCCTTAGCACTGAGCAACCTGTATGGTCCAGTTTTGACCAGTTCTGAGCAGTTTCCTGTGGAGAACTTCTGGGAGATGATGTAATCAGCTGACCTTGTTCATTTAGGGCATGAAACAACACTTTGAGGGACTCAGAAGCCCTTGGTTTATGGACATATGTGATTGGGTTTGCAGTGCCCAAAAATGTCTATAACAGTGGGAAGCATGGTTGAGGGTGATCCACATTGAACACTCGGTGCAAGCTAAGGAATGGGGGAATGTTTTGCTCCAAATAATTTTTTCCCACATCCTTGGTAATGGTGTAAGGACCATATCGGAGTGGTCTAAGCTTCTGATGGACTCTTGTAAGGCATTCTTTCTGTAGATGCAACCAGAATTTGTCGCTCACTTGAAACTTATGTGGCACCTGATGTTGATTATGTTGCTGCTTGTACTTGGCATTTTCTAGAATGGAGCAGTGATATATTGGCCCATTGGGTATAGGTGCTCCGGGAGTTAGATCGAATGAATGCTTGACCTAACAGTGCAACGGTACCCCTTTGGGTGGGGAGAAGATGTTCCTACCTTCTTTCGTGATCGTATCCACCTGCTTTTGCTACGTGGAGGAACCCTTCCCGGGGACCATGGATGTGGCTACGATCTTCCCCTTACTTTGAGAGTGAACCAAAAAGAAAATTAATTTCCTAGTCTGTGAGATGATCTTACTCCATTTCTTAGCCAAGATCAAAGAGGTGGTGGTAGGTGGGGCTACCTCTATTATCCTATATAATGAATTACCCAAAGAAATAATAAAAGCGTGAGGCCTTGATTCATACATAGCATGTCACTTCTACAAGTATGGTTGGCATAATAATACATCACAAACATCAAGAGGTGCAACATCACACAATACCTCATCTGTGAAGGGTTTGATGCTGTAGGGAAGGCGGCACTACTGGCGGCCTTGGAGATCTCGTTATTGGTGAAGCCACCCAATGTTGTACGGCTATGGGTGTGGTATCGTCAGTAGGCCTAGCTGCTTCAGGACCTCTTCTGAAATGAGGTTCTTTTGTCTACCACTGTCGACAATGAATTGCAATGGTGAACCCTTCACTCACATTTGTGAGTGGAAAAGATGCTCCCCCTCCTCTGGATCTTCTGTCTCATTCTTCTAGAACTTGGCAGTGGCAATAGTGGCACCAGGCTCCACATCAATGATCTGCTTCCCTTTATCAATACTCTTGTTGGGTTATGACTTAGGGTCAAAACATACATTTGATTGTGAAGCCTTCAACTCAGCCACCAACGACAGCTTGGCTCGACACTCACTTGTGTTATGAGTGGGACTCTTATGGAACTCACACCACTTTCCTGTGTCCTTCTTTGACTTCATGGTGTTGTTCTTTTATTACAGTTTCAAAGGGTTGCATTAGGTCACACCGTCTTGGCTTTGTCCTTGGTTCTACAGTTTTGGGAAGCCTTTCACTTGCTTCAGATACTTCTAGTTTTGGGAAGCCTTTCTTAAACTTCTGCTCAATCTTAACAATGTATCAGTATTCTGTGCTGAGCGAGGAGATGTCCAGGAACTCCATCTCATCCTGGATGTACCTGTGTAGGCAGCCACGGTATTTGAGTACCAAATTCCTCTCAGAATCCTTGATACCCAACTTTGTGCGAAGGGTATGAAAATTATTGGTAAACCCCAACACGTCTTGGTCCCTTCCATACCACAGTGTGGTTCGCTTTATGTATTTATCCTCATAGCTTCTGATAGGGTAGTATTGTTCCTTGATGGCATCCCGGAATGAATTCTAAGTGGATGCACTGAAAATAGTGAGCCCGTACTTTCATCCTTTTGCTCATAGTAAGTTTCCCACTAGTTTTCTGGAAAAATCATGAACAGAAAAATACCCTTCTAGAAGATTTAACCATTTATCTATGGTATCTGCATCTATCTGACCATCAAATATGGGGATTTCAAAGTTAACTTGTACCTTCAAGTGTGTGGCATTTCCAGAGTAGCTGCTGGAAGTAGATGTGTCACCCTTGGGTAGCCGCTGAAGGATCTGGGAAAATTTGTCCATCATCGCGTTCCTCTGTCACTCATGGGCTTCATCGAGCAAGATTTCAAAAGGATCTCCTACCCCCTCATCTTTCTTTTCTTCTGCCATGGGAGGTCGTCGGGGTTTGTGAGGCTAATCTTGCAAAGGCTCAACCAGATCGAGCCCTAACTCCTTGTATCTTGACCTCGTTGGGGACATGCAAAGAAAAACAGAGAAAGAGAAGACCGCTTTGATACCACTGAATTGGATTTAAACAAGAACACAACAGATTATAGATATAACCATAAATATAGAGATGCAGCAGAAATAACACTTCATTTCATTAATATCAAATACTGAAATATGCTTACAAACAGAATGGAAAGAAGACTAGCTCGGGCGATGGTGGCTTATCTCTGAGAAGAGATGTGGTGGCTACATGCCTCTGAATTGTGTTACAATGAGGCTCAAAGGTGTAGTTATTATTGAGAAATAATGGAAAACCCTAAACATCCGAAAACCTAATCCTAGGAGATAAAGTGACAAACTATGGGCCCCGTTTAGGTAAATTGGTACATCAACTTCCCATGGTCTTTGGCATACGATCTCTATTTGATGTGCACAATACCTCATTAGAAATATCTGTCCAAGAAATACAACTTTTTCCTGACCAACATCGGTTAATGACCCATGTCGTTCCCAATTTTCCCAAAAAATGTTGTTTAGGGCCTCAAAACGGCTCCGGAAGTTCAGGACCCGAAAAACTGCCAAAAATAATAAATTGTGCTACAAATAAGGAAACTAAAAAAATGAAAGAGACAGTTGTGGGGGTCCAAGTGGGATAGGTGGGTGGCCACCAACAACCACCTGGGTCAGGTACTGGGCCATCCTCAATGCGTGTGGGACCAATTCCACCTTTGTCTATTGTTGGAGTTGCAAAAGTTGGCATGAGCACCTTGTATCAAGGTTGTACTCAATTCCATGCTTCCCCTAATCAACAAGGTACATATTTGACTAAGTACTATGAAATATGTCATACATATGGACAAATACCTCACCTCTGTCTCGTATTTTATAAATATTCAAATGGTCTAAATAATATTTTTTTGTGAATTTCCTAGGTCATTTGTTGGGTGCAATATAGGGTCTATAAATGTACCAACATTTAATTTTTCAATTCGGAGAGTTCATGAACTTCGAGACGTAGCACTGGAGATGCCAGAGAGAGTCCCTAGTAACCTGCAAAACAAATTCTAGTCTATCTTGTGATTAATAAATGTAATCCCACACTAGTTCGAGAAACACCAATCCAAACAATTAAAAGCATGCGGTAAAGTAAAAGCAATCAATGCGAAAGGAAATTCTAATTGCAAGTAAACAGAAGGGAAATCAGAACTAGAAATCAAGCGGTGCTGGCACAATAACGAAAATATTGTAAATGCTGGAGTAAATCAAAAAGAAATTCAAACTATTCTACTTGATTCTGCCTATACTAATTCTGTGTAACAATCTGCTTGCACTAATTCTGTGTAACATTCTTCTTGCACTAATTCTGCCTGTACTAATTTTGCTTGCACTAATTCTGTGTAACAATCTGTTTTCACTAATTCTGTGTAACATTCTGCTTGTGCTAATTCTGTGTAACAATATGCTTGCACTAATTATGTGTAAGAGCAATCTAGAAGTTAAAGGAAACCATAATATTAATTAAGCATTTATCGATTCAAACATACTGTAGTTTCCTTATTTATAAATATCCTTTCAGCAAATGTAAAAATCATAGCTTTAGATATAAATTAATAGATCTGGATTAATTTACAGAATTCGAGTTAGAGCTCATAAAGGAAAAGCCGATCTTCTGGATTTGGAAAATCTGGAAGGACATGATGTTTGTTTAAGATATTTCAAGTGAAAATGTGATTAGCGATGCAACAAATGAAATATTTTATAAAGGAACAATTTGCAGCAAATCAAATTAATTCTAGAACTAGAAATTGAAGGCAGAAAGAAACTGTCAAATTCACACAACAATTAATAATCTAAATGTTATTGAATCTAAAATATGAGAGCGGTGTCGAGTTGGTCTGGCGGCCAACCCAGCCAGCTCACACCCTCACTTAACCTGGTTCACACAGTAATTAGATTCATCAAGGTGCAATGGATGAATAGACAAAGCATAAATAAAAATTGCTTCAATTAATTAAAAAACAGAGTCTTTTACATAATGCAGACATCAGCTAATCCCAGCAAGTAGGAGAAGCATTCCACACTGAAATCCACATGTTGCTACATTGGAACAACTTCTCCTCCCTTCTGCGCTGTGCCTGCTTATGCATGCTTCTGCCCTTTGCTTAATTGATTGACTAATTAATTAGCTAGGCTTGGAGCCATAACTCTTCTTTTATAATCTTTTTACATTCCAAACTTGGCATAAAACAAGCCAATCCTTTGCAAACATCATGGGGATTGAATCCCAACTAATTATCATTAATAGAATATCAATACAATCGTTTCCCTACTGAAATAATGGATATTTACCACGAATTTCCAAAATCTGGGCATTTTCTAGAATTCTGGAAAAGTTGGTATTTTTAACAAACTTCCTCCAAAGCCCCCTTCGTATCTCCTTAACCATTACGAATTTTGGAAAACGTCCCAACGTTAACTCAATTTCCTATGCTGGGAGAAAAACTCATGTTTCAGAATTATGAGATTCGCTATGATCGGCGCAAAAATAGAGGTTTAAATAGGTAGTCTGGAAACTACTACAAATTCAGGGCTGTAGCATTAATTATTCTCTAAATATAAATCTGTATGACCTGGGTGTGCCTTGGCTTATGTGAAAGTGTCCAAATGACATTTTGATCATAAACCTCTTTCAAAATCTCCCAGAAATGTGTCAATGTATGAAAGCCCCAAACTGGAGGAGGCACGCTGTAAAACTTGCACTAGTGCAAACACACTAATTGCACTAGTACAGGCACGCTGTAAGAACTGAATTGGTGCAGGAATCTGTTGCACAGTTCAAGTAGGTAAGTGTAGGTTCAAAACATGATCAAATCAAATTTAACCTGCAACATACAAACCTTTATTAAACTTCCATTAATGGTATTTTAATCCCATTAAAACAAAAGAAGAAATAAATACTTGCAACAATAATCATTTAATCAAACAATAGCATGAGAGATTTTGAGTAAAAAATGAGACAAAATTGAGGCCCAACATCCCCCCATGCTAACCATCTTTCATGTCCTCATGTAAGAAAATCCGGTATTGTTACTCCTTTGCAAACAAACAGAATTAGAAACATGTATAAACATTCATAATGATATTCCTGCAATTCTCCGTGATTACATTTCTTGCACTTGATAAAGCTTGCTCTTAAAAACAAAGTGTCTGCTAGACTATTTATTTACTTAGATTGATTTCAAGAAAACCTAAAATGAAAAACTACCATGGAAAAACTAAACTGTAAGGATGGTGTTATTACTTGAGAAAAATAGACAAGTTTTAAAATTTTCAAAAATAATATCTCGGAGGCATTCCTTCCCAAAAGTTACACTTTAAAGTCCTCATTGTAAATATGAGTGACATGATTTAAAAGCCATGGTGTTAAAAGTATACATAGCAATACCTTCCCATAGTGATCATTTTACCATTATCCATGTATAGTTGAAGCTTCTCTTATCTGGGCACAATGAATTACCTGCACTAAGGGTCCCCCACGCCCATAAAAATCATTCCAAAAAGATAGAACTCCAAGGTATAACAACAGAAGGATTTTAAAGCCATTCTCAAAGATATTGATAGTGAGTTCACGGAAAAAAAAATTAAAATCAACCAAATAAATTATAGTGTAAACTTTAATACCACAGGCATGGCCCTGCTGCCAATAGGCGTCCATAGCCTTGACAGGGATACCTTTCAACCTTATGAAATGCTTGTGTCCCACCTATTAGATATAGATTTAGAGTTATTTATGAGCATTTACTTTTTCTCTTTTTATAAGTTAATTGAAGGACGTTGTCCTGGCTTGGTAACCAGCTAATGACAATGCTATTCACAAGAACTAACAAGAATGAACAAGCCAGCTCGTGATGAGACCCCTTGTCTTTCAGTTTTTCAACTGAAAGCCATTACCCTAGCTTGGTGATCACCGTGGTAATGTCATTCCCCGTTGGACCCATGATCATAGTAGGTCAGCTCGCAATGAGACCTCCTATCCCTCAATTAATTCATTTATGTTTTTAGAACAAAGCTCTGATTATGATTAACCTCAGATAGGTTACTTAATACGTGGGGAAGCAAGTCTACTCCTTAAGAGTGCAGGATGGTGTGAAAAGATTTTAATTACTACTCTTTACTGGTTGGTTATGCTACCCTAAGAACTTTATTAAAAAAACATCTCAGAAATGACCAAAAATATTCCTTGAGTTTATCATGCTAGGGTTCTTTATGAAAGCTTATTAGGGTTTTGGAAACGTGGTCCACCATAAGAAGTTTTTCATTGATTCCTTAGAAGAGGGACTTGAAAAGATTTTATGGATGATAGTTTGTTAGAATAAGAGAAAAGTATTACATGTAACTTATAACAATACATATTGATCCACAATCAAAGTCACTTTAAAAATATGAAGCGTTAAGTGTAAAGTACTTTTGACAAGTGTTACCATGAGAATGTGTAATAATAAAAATTTCAAAAGCTGTTCTTTTATGGAATCACAAGTTCAAGAGTGTTGTTATTCATCTTTGTTTATTACCCTACCCTATTTCTAAAGAGAGAAATATCACCTTTAAGTGTAGGCGTACTTCCAATGAAGCCACGTGTGTAACAAAATGCTGATTATACTCACAATTAGTTTTAAAGAATAAACTTCAATACATACCAAAGTGTGAGAAACCAGTTTCTTTATTTGACATGGTACCAAGAGTTTTTGAATGATGAAGAAATAAGATGGGTTGATGGCTGCTTGAAACCAGGATTCAATGGAATCCATGTATTTATGATTCTCCAACTGATGCAAGTCTTCCACAATTTGATAGTCATTCTCCTGTAAGCAAAAAAAATATGGTGAAAGACAAAAGATAAATCCCTCAAGTTTAGGCTCAAATATTTGATTTTCAGATTCAAAAGAAAGGTTGAGAGAGATTCTAGGGTTTTGAGTTTCAACAACATTTTCAGAACAAGTTCCAATGAAATATTGATCTTGAGGTGGCCTTTGAATTATATCTTCCTGGGGTAAATGTTCTGCAATAATGGGGGAAGTTTCCAAATTCATTCCCTTTTCCAATATGGAAGGTGTAGCATCTTGTTCAATATGGGAATCAACAAACAGAATATGAGGTTCAAACTGTTGTGCAACTTGATGGTTTGGATTAGGGTTTTGGTTAAGGCTTGGACTAAGGGGATTATGGTTAGGGTATGGACTAGGGTTAAGATAAGGTTGCACATGCAGTTGGGAACATGGAGGAGGATAAAATAATGGTGTATTGGAAAGAAATTGTGATTGTTGTTGGTCCTCATATGTTTGAATTTGCATGGGAGATTTCCCTAGAGAAAAAGATCCAAATGATTCTTGAGGCCATGGAGATATTTGGCTCGAGGATGAGGGCCAAGGAGAGGGCCATTGCGGCCATAAGGTGGGGTATTGAATCAAAGGAGGATTATAAGTTTTCCATGGAACTGTAGGGTTGTAGATGTGTTTAGGAACCTGTTGGGGACAATAAATATTATTCCAAGTATTAAATGATGATGAGTTTTGAGTTATACTTGGTAGTCGATTTATTTCCTTGCTTGATTCCTTAAATACTTGTTGAAACCTCGACAATGATGGCAAATAATTTGTTGAATGATCCTCCTTCAATTTCTTCCATTCTTCCTGCAAATCATCCAATTGTAAATTTAGACAAGATTTTGTAGCTCCTATTTTTGTAGTTGATTCCAAAAATTGAGAAGAAGGTTCTCGAGAATTCTTACCAATCTTGGAGATTCCTCTTGAATAACTAATGCACAATTTACAAACATCATCATATGGTAAGTGAGAAACATCACCTGCTCCTATAAGATTTAAAGGTTCTAAAAATTCATCTTTGATTCCTTTGAGTAGGAGTGTTTTCAAAGTATCTTTTACCAAATTCCTATGTTTTGATTTTTGGAGGTTGTATCTAAATCGCTCCACATAATCCTCCAAGCTTTCATTTTCCCTTTGTGTTATTCCAAAAATATCTTCACAGGAGTGGCAATAGTTTTGATATTTCTCCAAGAATACATTCTTCATGTCTTCCCTTGTTTTAATGCAGTTCCCACCAAGGCTCATGAACCATCGGAGAGCTGCTCCTTTAAGCGTAAGGGGAAACACTTGCAACCTTTGAGAATTAGTACAATAACCATATCCTCTACAAAGTACCTCAAACTCAAATAATAATGTATCTGGGTCTTCATTTTCCAAACCATGAAATTTTGGTAGTGCAGATGGGGAAATATTATGCATTTCAGCCACTCCTAGATCTTTGATAGGAAATTCAAAAGTAACAATGTTTTCCATTTCTTACCAAACTAAAAGAGGTTCTCCATGTACTACTTCAAGACTCCTTCTTTGAATGTTTCTTCCAACTAATTAGTAAAATAGGTGCATTGAATGATTGATGTTAGCCTCAAACTCTTCATTGAAAAATGCCTCAAAATACCATTTTTCTATCTTCAACAAGATCACTGGTACATTTGTTAGCACATGAATAGTGTATATATATATGTGTGTGTGTATGGTGGGTGGGGGGTTCTTACAACATTAAATAAAATGAGAAACCTTAAAGCAAAAATGCAAGAAAGAAATAAATTCAAAGAACATAAAATTGCAAGAGAAACTAGGTGAAGGAATAGAAACCAAATGCAATAGGTCACCAAGGTCAATCCCCTAAGTGCCTCCCCAGCAACAACACCAAAATTTTGGGTGTAGTATAGGGTCTATAAATGTACCAGCATTTAATTTTTCAATCTGGAGAGTTCGTGAACTTCGAGACGTAGCACTGGAAATGCCATAGAGAGTCCTTGGTAACCTGCAAAACAAATTCTAGTCTATCTTGCAATTAATAAATGTAAACTTGCACTAGTTCGAGAAACACCAATCCAAACAATTAAAAGCATGCGGGAAAGTAAAAGAAATCAATGTGAAAGGAAATTCTAATTTCAAGTAAACAGAAGGGAAATCAGAACTGGAAATCAAGTGGTGTCGGCATAATAACGAAAAGACTGTAAATTGTAGAATAAATTCAAAAGCAATTCAAACTATTCCGCTTGCACTAATTCTACCTGTACTAATTCTTCTTGCACTAATTTTGTGTAACAATTTGCTTGCACTAATTCTGTGTAACATTCTTCTTGCACTAATTTTGCCTATACTAATTCTTCTTGCACTAATTCTGTGTAATAATCTGCTTGCACTAATTTTGTGTAACATTCTTCTTGCACTAATTCTGTGTAACAATCTGGTTGCACTAATTATGTGTAAGAGCAATCCAGAAGTTAAAGGAAACCATAATATTAATTAAGCATTTATCGATTCAAACATAGTATAGTTTCCTTATTTATAAATATTAGCTTAGCAAATGTAAAAATTGCAACTTTAGATATAAATTAATAGATCTAGATTAATTTACAGAATTCGAGTTAGAGCTCATAAAGGCAGAGCCGATCTTGTGGATTCGGACAATCTGGAAGGACACGATGTTTGTTTAAAATATTTCAAGTGCAAATGTGATTAGCGATGCAACAAATGAAATAGTTTACAAAGGAACAATTTGTAGCAAATCAAATTAATTCTAGAACTAGAAATTGAAGGCAGAAAGAAACTGTAAAATTCACACATCAAATAATAATCTAAATGCTATTGAATCTAAAAGATGAGAGCGGTGTCGAGCTGGTCTAGTGGCCAACCCAACCAGATCAGGCCCTCGCTTAACTTGGTTCACACAGTAATTAGATTCATTAAGGTGCAATGGATGAATAGACAAAGCATAAATAAAAGTTGCTTCAATTAATTAAAAAAAACAGTCTTTTACATTATGCAGACATCGACTAATCTCAGTAAGTAAGAGAAGCATTCCACACTGAAATCCACATGCTGCTACATTGGAACAACTTATCCTCCCTTTTACGTTGTGCATGCCTGTGCGTGCTTCTCCCCTCTACTTAATTGATTGACTAATTAATTAGCTAGGCTTGGAGCCATAACTCTTCTTTTATAATCTTTCTACATTCCAAACTTGGCATAAAACAAGCCAATCCTTTGCAAAAATAATGGGTATTGAATCCCAACTAATTATCATTAATAGAATATCAGTACAACCATTTCCCTACTGAAATAATGGAGATTTACCACGAATTTCCCAAATCTGGGAATTTTCTAGAATTCTGGAAAAGTTGGTATTTTTAACAAACTTCCTCCAAGGCCCCCTTCATATCTCCTTAACCATTACGAATTTTGGAAAACGACCCAAGGTTTACTCAATTTCCTATGCTGGGAGAAAAACCCATGTTTCAGAATTATGAGATTCACTATGATCGATGCAGAAATTGAGGTGTAAATAGGCAGTCTAGAAACTGTTATAAATTCGGGGTTGTAGCTTTAATTATTCTCTAAATATAAATCTGTATGACCTGGGTGTGTCTTGGCTTATTTGAAAGTGTTCAAATGAAATTTTGATCACAAACCTATTTCAGATTCTCCTAGAAATGTGTCAATGTATGAAAGCCCCAAATTGGTGGAGGCACGCTATAAAACTTGCACTGGTGCAGGCACACTATAAGAACTGAATTGGTGCAGGAATCCGTTGCACAGTGCAGGCAGGTAAGTGTAGGTTTAAAACATGATCAAATCAACTTTAACCTGCAACATACAAACCTTTATTAAACTTCCATTAATGGTATCTTAATCCCATTAAAACAAGAGAAGTAACAAATACTTGCAACAATAATCATTTAATCAAATAGTAGCATGAGATATTTTGAGGAAAAAAATGAGACAAAACTAAGGCCCAACATCATTGACTCATCATACAAATTAGTGTAGAGAAATGGACGCTCTGGCTGACCAGCTTGATCACTATGCATTTAGAATGAACGGAACTCCTCGAGGGAGAGGAGGTGGAAAAACAAGGGGGGTGAAGAACTAGAGGAAGAGGTTTTATTCATTGTTATAATTGTGATCGGGAAGGAAAATTTTCTTGCAACTATCCACTGCCTAAAATGCCTTGTTGTTCTTAATGAAGAGTAAACACACATGCAACAGAGGATTGTCCTAAATTTATCTCTAGGTGGGAGGAGCATAATCGGCAGAGAGGAGAAAATTTAATTAATGCAGAGCCTCGATAATCTGAGCCAATTCTAATGTCAAATATTAACATAGTTACTAGACAAGGAAAGAGGTCTGGAGAATACTTGGGTGTCCCTGAACAACCATCGATAATTTGACTTGTGTCGCCTAAGAGATCTTGTGACTCTAACCATCAGAAAGAGTATTATAAAGACACAACAAAGATTTTTAAGAAACTGACACCACTCCATAACACTGAAATGGGACAACCAGAATAATCAAACTTGAAGATCCCAAGTTTCTATCAAGACATGGCCCAATATTTAATGGAATGGTTTAAATTATTTTTACAGATTGTGAGTGATGAGAATTTATCGAGTCAGTTGCATAAGAAACTCAATACTATTCTTAAGGACGAGGACCTATTGGAAGGACCTATCTCCAAGAGGATAAAACAAGAAGAGAATAACAATAAGAGAATTTTTTGTCGATGCTCATATTGTGAGGTTCCAAATCAAGGACTTTGTGCTAGAATTGGGCTCTGATGTCAACATCCTTCCGAAAAATAATTAGGAAGCTCTTAGGAAACTAAAGAGGGCATTCTCCCCATTATAGTTTTGTATGGCTAATCAGTATTGTATTCTTCCCATTGAACATCTTGAGGATGTTGAAGTGGAAATTGTAGGAGTAAATACTTATGCATATTTTAAGGTAATAGACATCATGGGAGATAAGGACCCCTCTCCCGCATTGTTGGGGACAGATTGGGCTTTTGAGAATTATGATGTTATTGATCTTAAATAGGAGACGATCAATTTTGAGGTAGATGGAATGAGGGTGATTCAGCCATTTGATGCTTACCAAGGTCCTAGATTTATAGAACCCCTAGATGATAGAGAGGAGCCCAGTCTCCTAGACCAGATATATCAACTCACTGTAGGGAAAAGAGATTATATTAATCCCACAGCTGATGGTTTTATTAGTTAGAGGAGCATTCAAAAAGAGAGGTTGGTTTAGAGGTTGCTTGGGATGATGGACAATAGGGAGATCGCGAGTTACATTCTAGATGATCCACAATTGTTTGTTGTACTCGTTGGACTGGTATAGAGGTAAGAGATTTTCCTATTTTCAATGGTTTTGTTGTTAATCTTGTTAATGAATTTGATTTGAAAGTTGTGGAGACAAAAAATATCCCCCTGCTGGATATTTCCCTTCAAGAAAGTTTGGCGAGGTGGTGCAGATCTCTTTGTAACCATCTTCAAGAGTGGGAATCTATCAAGTTTTCTTTTCTATGTTGATTTGGTGCACCAAGGGATTACTTAGCTAACATTCCTAAATATCAGGGATACACTAATCCACAAAAACATTTTCAAAATTTCAGAATTAAGTGGATTGAAGAAGGACTTCCTGAAATGTTGTGGGTACCTTGGGAACATTTCCACAGGCCTGGTATGTAAAGGAGGAAATGAAAAGATAGACAGTTGCATGGGAACCAATGGTAGCCCATTTTTCCAATGACTTTTCCTTTTCAAATGAGGATGAAAATATTGTGAGAACTTTGAAATCGATTAAGAGGGTTATGTTCTCTGCATGAAACCCTATTGAGGACTATATAGACCAGGACATCTTTGAACATATCTATAATGAAGCTGCCACTTGCGGAAAGGTGCATCTAGACCCTGATGATGATGATTTGAAAGAATTGAGACACTTGGCATTGAAAGAGTCTGAAGGGGAGCAGATATAAAGGATGGGTGTATTACAAATGATCTACATCTAGAGCCATTGAAGTTGCAGAAACATAAAATTGGCACTAAGGAGAAACTTAAGCTAGCTTCTATTGTCGATTATTGGGATAAGTAGACTACAAAAGAAGTTTTTGACCTGCTAAAGGAATATGAAGGTCTTTTTCCTGCCTCGGATGCTGATCTCAAGGGGATTAAAAGAGACTTAGGAGAAATCAAATATTCTAAATGAAAATGCAAGGCTTGTTAAACATCGAACCTATATATTGAATCCTATAGTAAAGGAGAAGGTGAAGAAGGAAATAGACAAGATGTTAGCAGATGGTCTCATTTTTCTGGTTGATGAAGTTGAATGGATCAGTTCCATTGTAATTCAGGATAAGAAAAACGTAGGTGACATTCAGTTCTATGTGGATTGTTGAAGCTTTAATAATTATTGTGTTCATGATCCATTTCCTACTCCTTTCAATGATGAAGTATTAGACAATGTACTTGGGAATGAGGCCTATTCCTTTACAAATGATTTTTGAGATATCACCAAGTATGCATTACACAATAGGATAAGCACAAGACCACGTTGATGACTAAGTGGGGTTCCTATGCCTATCATGTGATGTCATTTGGCCTCCAAAATTCTCATGTTGTCTTCTCAAGAATTGTTATTGCAACCTTTCGAGAGTACATTCATAAAGTTTTAGAAGTTTATATGGATAATTGGATGGTCTACAACATATTGAAAAATATTTTTCAGTCTCTTGCAGGTAATGCTTGATCACTGTCAGTAGTTGCAATTTTCTTTAAATTTGAAAAAGTGTATTTTTGATGTCCCCTTCGGTGCTCTGCTTGGTCACATTGTTTGCAAGGATGGGGTATGCATAAACCTTACCAAAGTTGCAATTATTATGACCATTGTCCACTAGTGTCAAGAAGTTACATTCAAATATGGGACATATAGGTTATTATCACTAATTTATTTGCAAATATACTTTGATCACCTCTCCTCTAGAATTTTTTTTTAAGAAAGCATAACACTTTTTGTGGATTGATGAATGTGATACTACATTTTATACCTTGAAGGAAAAACTTACCAGTGCTCTAATACTAGTGTATCCTAATTGGAACAAGGAATTCCATGTACACATAGATGCTTATGGAATTGCGTTGGGTTCCATTCTAACTCAGCTAGGTGAAGGAAACTTAGATCATCCTATCTACTTTGCTAGTAGGAAGCTCTCTACAGCTGAAACGAATTATACCACCACAAAGAGGGTGGCTCTTGCTATGGTGTATTCTCTTCAGACACTATCTACTTGGGGGGGGCTTTTAAATTCTTTACTCATCATTCTGAACTAAAACATTTGGTGAATAAACATTATTTGGAAGGAAGGATATGCAGATGGATTTTTTTGTTTAAGGAATTCAACTTCGAAGTTATTATCAAATCGGGGAGGGTTAATGTCAGGACAGATCATCTTTCTCGGTTAGAGTCTAGAGAAGCAGGAGGATTAGCAGATGACTAGTTGTATGAGGCAGATTTATTTTGGGTTGAATCCATTCCTGATTATCTAGAATATGTCGCTATGTTCCTTTCTATTGGTAAATTCCCTGATGATTATACAACAACTCAGAAAAGACGTTGTTATATCATCATTCAACTCTCTTGTAGACCCGATGCTCTTTTATGGCCCTGGGCAGTGCCTTCTCCCATGCAGACTTGACTTTATACTAGAAAACAATATTTCGAAATCCATACTCAACTTTTCCCATACAAAATTGTGTACATACGCAGGTCCCATAACACTCTACCCATGTATACATTTTGAAATATGAGAAAATAAAATAAAATTTGATTTTTTGGGTGGATTTATGGATTTTATCGGGAGCCAACCTATAAGAGACCATGCCCTAACTGAAATAACCAATTTGAGGTGGTATATATACACCCCTTGGGTAGGCCTAATTAACAAGAGAAGAAGGATATCAAAATTATTCTTGATTTCTCCCAGATCAAGTCTACTTTTCTCATTCCTCCTGCTCGCAGTCTCTAGGAAACCCTAGATTCCTTTGTAGAGATGCTCAACATCCTTATCTAGCATCTTCTTGCCCTCATTAGAGCAGTTGTTGTCATGGCTCAGGCTAGGTGAATTTGGAGGAAGGATTCATTAGTGCCTTTCGCCTGGATCAGGTTGTATCTATCCTATACTTTATGTTGTTAATCAATAAAGAATATTATGTCTTATTCTCGATATATGTTGTCATCTTAAGAATGATAGTTTGAATGTTTATATATGATGATCTAACATATTATTATGTATATGATTATGTGATTGATTTGTAGGTCTGCACATCTTGGAGAAAGCAGAGGCTTTGGACCCTATGGGAACATCTTCAAATGTAGGACCTTCAGGTATGTCTCCAAATCCAACTTTGATAATTCAAATGTTTGGCATGCTTGATTGAGTGTTCTTTGTTGATTATTTTATCCTTCTCTATTGAGGCTTTCAACCCTTTCCTTAGGGAACTTTTCCCACCAAAAGAATTGGTGACTCCGTTGGGGAATACCATCAAGTATTTCCTAGAAGGGTTGTTTTTCTTTGGTCCGGGTTTAATTTTCAGTTTCTTGGTTTTTTCCAGCCTTCTTGAGTCTTAACTAATTTGGTAATTCAGTCTGATCTTTTAGATCTAGGCTTTATTTTTATTTTTTCCTAAATTTTTCATTTATACATGTTTGTTGTTATAGACAGTGACGTACATACGTAATTTCTTCCAAAGAAACTTGCATATATGTGTGTTGCTTCACATACAGTCGAATATATGCATTTAAATGTATATAAGCAGTCATGTACAAATCTGAAAAATGATTTTTTTTTTCATTTCCTTCTTTTGCTGAGGTCTTGACCAAGTTTCTTTATGATTTCTTACTGTTTATGAAGTCTCGAATCACCTTGATGTTTTTTGTTGTTGGTGTCTTTCATCTTTTCTGAGAAATGCTTATGTCAACCTAGGGTTTGCAATTTTTGAATTTTTTTGTGTTTGAACTTGGGTTCCAGATATTCTTTGTGAGGTATATGGCTATTCTTTGGCTCTGGAACAGATCTTGATGCTCTTAAACTTGTTGATAAGCTAGTCTTTAATTTGCTTCTTTCGTGACTTGAAAGTTGGATCTCTTTTGTTTTCTCTTTCTTGTTTTCGAAATGGACATGTCATTTTTGGATAAAAGAGATATTTTAGTTCTCTGGAGCCTTTCTGATTTTCAGAGTCTTTTACATCTTTCTGTCCAAATTATTGAATTGATTAAATCTCTCATTTACACTAGTCTTTTAATCCTTGTGATCATTTGAGACTAGTTGGATTTGGGCCTTCTTCATGCCTTTGGTCTTAATATCTTTGATTGTTTTCCCTTTCTAAACTTTTAAGTTATTTAAATCTTTAAAAGAGAAAGAAAAACATTTTATTTCTTTTTCTTTTCTTTTGTTTTTGGCATTGTAGTATTTTGGGTCTTTAGAAAATGTGTGAATTCTTGTTACAAGGTCAAAAGTATTTTGCTTTGAGGAGTTCTTTCATTTTGTATTTGCTTCTCTTTTCTTGTTGAATTGGCCTTTACCTTTGTTATCACATTTGTTTACCTTTAATCATTTCTTTTAATTTTTCATTTACATGCTAGTGTGCATTAGGTTATATGCATTTCAGACATTATTTAGTTATTTATGTTATGTTTTGAATGTGGGAGTGCTAAATTAAAAAAGAAAAAGAGTTTTTCTTTTCTTTCTTAGGTTTATCCTAGAACCTTGTCGAAATCTCTTTCATTTAGAAAAAATAAGTGTTGCATTCTCATGTAGCTTAGGTTTTCTATTGATTTATTTTGTGTCAAAAAATCATCAGTTGCACTTCCCCTTCCCTTCTATTAAATAACAACCAACTAAAATGAGCGCTTAAAATTAAAATGAACTAGATTTTTTCTTTTTTTCATAGCATCATCAACTAGTCTAGGGAATTTAGGGTCTTGGAATATGTGTGTGGAGAATAAGCTCTCCAAGGCCACTTAAACTGATACTATAGAAGTTTATTAATGAGTGGAAATCTAGTGTCATTAAGTTGTCTAGGAAAACTTCTCTAACACAGGGATCAAGCATGAGGACGTGTGAATATAAGGAAAGAGAGATACCCCCTCTCCTACTTGTTGGATCACACACCCACAACTCTTTCGCTGACTTCTGATCATGAGTTGGTTGCCTTAGTTTCCTTTCCTAGGAACCACACGGGTGACTGTCGAGGGGAATGCCCATGGTACTTACGACAAACATTGCATCACTTTCATATTACTTCTAGAGGGTGACCTTGTGAATCTTGAGTACTTTCACAAGCAAAGGATATTGTTTGGAGGTCAGCAGAATTGCTTTTGATGCCTTCGTTGGTAGGCTTAGGCCCTCATCATCCCAAATTACCTTTAGGAGGTCATTCTATTCACTTTCTTGTATTTTGGTGTCTAGTCCTAACCACCCGTAGCGAAAATACTTGGAAGTTATTTGCTTGATTGTATATTTGGGACTTTTTTAGAGAGTGCTTTGTGATCCTAGATTTCCATAGGTGATTTGATTCTTTAATTTTTCTTTATATATAAAGGTGGTTGATCAACTAGTTCATCAATCTAGATCGCTTCGTGGGCTTTCATCTATGAGTGTCGAGCCTTCACCTAGAAGGTGTAGGAGTAATTTTGCTGGTTCTTTTGATCCAGCACCAGCTAGCACAATGGATAAAAATCCTTCTCCAAGGGCTCTTATTTCACAAGGTGAACCTAGTTTAGTCCATATTCCAGGTGGAAACGCTTCGGTTCTTGCTAGAGTACTCTGCTAATCGAAAGACAAAGTAGAAATTGAAGACGTTTTAGATTCCCCTATGACTCCTACAGAACCTATTCCTTCTCATCTTCCCTACGTTGTATCATACGGGGGTACTTCGACTCATAAGATGGATAGCCATGTTCACTCTCCTTCTTTCTTCTTAATGGCCAATGTAAGTGGCACACGTATGGTTGCCGATACGATTGGTCTACATACTCTTTCTTCATTTATAGAAGGAGGTACTATTGTTATTTCTACTATTACACTTAGTATGGTATTTGTTGGCTCTACCTCCATCCCAGGTTCGATTTGGGGCACCCAACTTTCTACTCCTTTCATTGGTGCTTATCCTTTTGGAATGGAATCTAGTAGGATTCCCTCGATCTCATCAACCTTACCTTCTACTGCTTCCATATCTATGACTTTGATGGCTAGTGTTTCATCATATTTACAAGGTTTTTCATTTGGAAGTTCATATGTTCCTCCTTCCAATCCATCTTTGAATGTAGGATCAATGCCTTTCTCTGGCTATGCTCAAAACAGTAACCCTTTTCAAGGGAGCTAGGGCTTGGTATATCCTTATGTTAGTGGTTTGGGTCTAGGAATATATCACATTTATTTGGTCAGCAGGGGAGTATGCCCTTCCCTACTACTACTACTTGACGGGTTTTCCCCTTTGGCTAGTGCTTGGAACCCTCACCAAGGGCTCTCCCCTTCATATAATGTTCCATTGGGAAGAAATTTTTCCTATGACTAGTAATCCTACAGTAGGGGGTTGATACCCTTCGTATACCCCTAGACTACAAGGTTTCCCTTATATTTTAGTTTCTTCTACAAGTAATCCTTGGCAGCCTGGTGCCTCCCAAAATCCAAATGCTTTTTTTCGAATGTTGGGAATTTCACTCTTGGAGCTTGGAATTCGGCAATCTCTCTGTTCTTAACATTCCTGCAAACTCTTATTTTTACATATATTTCAAACTTGACTAATGTTCTGATCTGTTACAAACTGGCTTGACCTCCAGTCCCTACTAAAATTTTGTATGGTATACCAAAATTTAAAGGGAATTCTGGTGAGGATCCAGCAAACCATGTAACCACTTTCCACTTATGGTGCTCATCAAACTCCTTGATTGATGATTCAATTAGGTTGAGACTATTTCAATGCACCTTAACTAGAAATGTGGTGAAATGGTATATCAAATTAAAGGGTGGGTTATTTTCTATGTTTGGTGAGTTGGCTACAATGTTTCTCAACCATTTTTATTTGCATGTCCGTTATGATGTCGGAACTGAACTTCTGGCCAATTTTGAGCAGGACAAGGCCACCCATATTTATGACCACATTCAAGAGTGGCACAGAAGGAAGAGATTGATCAAGGCTTATATCCCTGATGAATTTCTTCTCGAATGGTTTTTGAAATAATTACAATAGAAGATATCTAAGGTTGTGTCACTTTCATGAGTGTTCACAAATGAATATGCTATCTTTAGAGCCCAAGAATTAGAGCTTAATTATTCCTAGTCTGGAGTCCTCTATAAGATATTTCTTGATGCTCCTAGATCTGAAATTGATCTCGTCAAATAGAAACTAGGCCCCCATGCCAACGAAGTTGTAGGATATATCGATAGTAATATGACCATTTTGTTAAATCAATTACAACAATTGTCATTACAATTTGCTTCTACAACGTGGACTACATCGACAGTGTCTCCTCCTTCTCAACCTTTAGTGATTAATGTTTTTCAATCCTCAAATCCCAAAGGAAATCAATAATTCGTTGGGAAGAAGAAAGGGCATGGGAAGAGAAAATGTAAGGGAGGGAAGAGGAATGCAAATAAACCTAGTGAAGACACTGGTGAGGGAAAGAAGGAGTCTAGAACGAAGGTTAAATTCTGATGCAAGTTATTTAGTGGGGATCATCTTACTCATATTTTCCCCAATATTCAATATGCTTAGTGCTTGTTCTCCCAGCAAGGTTCTTCTAGTTCCTAGGTTGTGTTTACTAACCCTTTTCCCCAAGGGCAGAAACTACTTGCTGACACGAATGCTAATACTGGCACCCCTATACGGGGAAACCAGGAAGGGGAATTCATCGAATGCATATATGGTTAAGACTCATGTTGATATTTCAACTAGAGCTCATGATTATGGAGAGCCAAAATATTCTAAGGTTAAAATTACATTCAATACTCAAGAACCTCTTCATATCGAGAGGCTCACAGTTGAACATAGACCTCAGATGTCGAAATGCTCCTCAAAATGATCGACTTATAATCAAAATGCTATAGTTGCTTAGAACTATTCCATTTTTGAATATTTAGCTCAGATACCCTATGTTATGTCGGCGTTAGAGGTACTTGAGTTGTGTCATGCATAAAAGATCACTTTTCTCACTGCAATCAGAGCAGCTGACCCAAAAAACTCTCTAGTGATTACATTTGATATGTCAAATGTTAAAACAATACTCCCTCATCATATTGATTTTTAGATTAAATCTACGTATCATAAGAAGACCATATTTCAAACCATATTTGATGAAGGGGCTTCCACATGTGTCATGTTTATGTCATGTTGGAAAGTTATTAGGTCCCCTAAAGTTGCTCCCTCTCCTACTCTCTTAATCGCATTCGATGGATTATCATAGACCTCATGGGATTATTTCTGCCTTCCCTATTTCTGTAGGGGGAAAGGTATGTGATGTGGAAGTAGAGATAGTCGATGCTATTCTTGATTAAAATCTTTTGTTGGATCAGAATTGGGTTTATGTGATGGATTTCATAATCTCATCTTTATTTCACATCCTATGTTTTCCTCATGAAGGGAGAATTGTTACGATTGATTAGTTATCCTATTCTCCCAATGACCCTAATGCATCTGCTGAGGTCGTTGTCCCCTTGGTAAAGAATACCAAGAAGCCTACTGAGACTTTAGGAGTTGGAACGTATTCCTCATTGATGGGTACTTTTGATCTTCCACCTTCTATTGATCATGTCAATTCCATTTCATCCTCTAGGGTGGTCCCTCGATAATGTTCTTTAAGAACTCATTATTTTTTGGACCCTTATCCATTACCCCCTCCTATAGCCACATTAGAAGAAGGGAAAGTGGGTGGAATGGCTTTTCCTATATCTATAGCAAAAATTTCATATCAATTCATTGTCAATTTTGTAGATTATGATCCAATCCCTATTTCATCAGAGGATGTACATGTTGATGATATGGATTCGTTATGGACAATTGATTCCACTTTAGCTATGGATTTGTTTGATATCATTTTACCATATGAGGAGGAAATTCTACAAGCAATGACTGGTGTAGAGAGACTGTGGGATGATTTGCATCATCGGTCTTATTTTGTTCCTGACTTGCATAAAGTCGAATCAAGTTTTTCTAGTCCTCTTTCTAATGGAAGTGTTTATAAAATTTTAAACCCTTTGGCTCCTGCACATATTTTTTCCGAAGTTAATATGGCTCATATTTCAGAAACTATTCTGGTGAACATTTGGAAGAATCCCAACATTATCAAAAATATATTCATCAGAGATGATTGTTCCCCTTAAGAGATTAAAATTTACATCGATCTCTTTAAAGAGTTTAGAGATATATTCACTTGGTCTTATTAAGATATTCCTGGGATTGATCCTAGTATAGTTTAGCATGAGATCAATACTTATGAAAATGCAAAGCCTGTGTGTCAAAAGCTTTGGTCGGTCAACCCTAGGAAAGCTGCAACTATCAAGGCATAAGTATAGAAATTGCTTAAAGAAGGTTTCATCTACCCTATTCCTATAACTGAATGGCTTTCAAATCCAATCCCCGTGGAAAAGAAAAGGAACAATTTGTGTATGCATCGATTTCAGGGATTTAAATAAAGCTTGTCTGAAAGACAATTTCCCCACTCTGTTTATATATCATATTATTGATGAGTGTGCTGAAAATGAAATTTTTTCCTTCATGGACGAATTTTTTGGGAATAATTAAATGAATTTTTTTCCTGAAGATCAACATAATATGGAGATTATTTTCCCCTAGGGTACATTTTCATATAGGAAAATGCCTTTTGGCCTTAAAAATGCTAGGGATACCTTTCATTGAGCTATTTCATATGCTTTCCATGACATCAAACATATAATTGAATCTTATATGTATGATTTAATTGATCACTCTCATAAGACAAGGAACATCCAAAACATCTTCGTCTAATTTTTGATAGGTCGTTATTATAAAATCTCTACAAACCCTAATAAGTGCATTTTCATTATTATATATGGTTGGTTGTTGGGATTCATCATTTCTAATGAAGGGATTTAGGTTGATCCTTTCAAGGTTGAGGCAATAATTTAGTTGTATCCCCCTTCTAATATTCGTCAACTTCAAAGTCTCTAAGGAAAAGCCAATTTTTTAAGGAGGTTTATCATGAACCACACTGAGATAACAAAAGGTTTTATGTTCTTACTTAAGAAAGGAGTTCCATTTGTTTGGGACAAATTCACTCAATGCTTGTTCAATGCTTTGAAAAGGACACCGACCTCTGCTCCCCATTTTAGTCCACCTAATTATAGCAAAGATTTCCTTTTGTACCTCGTAGTGGAAGAATCAACCATTGGTATGGTTCTAGTTCAAGAAGATGATGCCTTTAGAGAGCATGTGGTTTATTATCTAAGTCGTGGCTTAGTTGGTCCTGAACTCTAGTATTCTCACATTGAGAAATTGGCTTTAGTAGCAGTTCATGTTGTTCAACGACTTCATCATTACATTTTGCTTAGAAGAACCTTCGTAATAGCTAATGTCAATCCATCTCAATTTGTCCTTAGTAGTTGATTTATTGGGGGAACATACAATAAATGGATTTTTATTTTAAAAGAGTTTGATTTATAGTTCATGCCAGCCAAATCAAATAGTGTTTGGTTTTTGTAGAATTAATTTTGGAATTTCCTTGTGAAGGGGATGATACTTATGAAGAATCATTTTCCAGATGAACATCTTTTTCTTCTCTCCTCACAAGATCCTCGGTATGGGGATATCCTCATATATCTCCAGACTTCAAAGTTCCTCGGTATTTTTATAAGGACAAACACCAAAAATTATGCACCTTGCTAAGAGTTATCTAATCATTGGTGATACTTTATATCGTTGTAGGGTTGATTCAATTCTTATACATTATTCGACCTGGGAAGAAGTTGAGCTAGTTTTAAATGACTGCCACAGTGGGACTTTTGGAGGTCATTTGTATGGACTTGCAATATCTCAGAAAATCTTGTGTGTAGGGTATTTTTAGCCTTCGATTTTCAAATATTGTATTGAAGCAGTCAAAAAACTCCATCCTTGTCAAATCTATACTCGAAAAATGCATGCTCATCCAGCTCCACTTTTTCGTGTCATCACTGTCGGTCCTTTTACTAAGTGGGGAATTGATTTTACAACTTGTAACCCAACTTCGTCTAAGGGACATAAGTACATTATTATAGCAATAGAATACTTTACGAAGTGGGTTGAAGCTATGCCCACTTTTAATAATGATGGTGAGATAGAAACTATTTTCCTTTTTAATCAAGTCATTTCACATTTTGGTATCCTTAAAGATATTGTCACTGAACATGGTAGTCACTTTTAGAATAAGATGATGTATGAGTTGGCTTTGAAACTGGGATTTTGGCAGGAGAATTCGTCTCCTTATTATCCTCAAGCTAATGGACAAGTTGAAGTCATTAATAAATCCCTTAATACTATCCTACAAAGGATGATTAATCAAGCTAAGTCCAACTGGAAAATCATGCTTTATCATGCACTATGGGCATACCAAATGTCTGATAAGAATGCCATGAGATTCACTCCTTTTCAATTGGTTTATGTTTTGGAATCAATATTTCCTATAGAATGTGATATTCCATCTCTTAAGTTGGCAGTTCAACTTCTTCTAGACACCTCAAGTATTGAAGAGCGCCTTTCATTTGGAACATCTTGATGAACAACGTCAAGATGCCACCATAATGAACAAGGCCAATAAGAGAATATTTAAATATCAATATGATTAGTTTGTATGACCTAGGCTTTTCATTGAAGGTGACCTTGTCTTGGTCTATGACCAAGATAAGAACACCTTAGGGGTAGGTAAATTCAAACCTATGTGGTACAGTCTTTTCATTGTTAAAAGGGCCTTGAAGAAGGGTGCTTATGAGTTGGTTGATTTTGAAGGGAATGTGTTATCAAAGCCTAGAAATGGGATCTATCTCAAGAAGTATTATGGCTAGGCTCTTACCTTGCATTTGCTTTGTTTTGTAAATATTGTATATAATTTTAGTTTCTATCTATCGGTGTCGTGGTGATGATGATGCTTTCGATCTTCTTTGGCAGGATTTGATGGTTGATTCAATGTATTTAAAATTCACAAATGGTGCTAGTAGACATACTCAGAATTTAGCTTCCACCGCTTGGGTAATACATTATCCATTTGGTCAGTTGTTGGTTGTAAGAGGCATGTGTATTGGTCCTACTTCTAATAATATGGTTGAATACAATGTCATTATTAATTTACTTTTGGAAGCAATATCTTATGGTATTGAGTAATTAGTGGTTTACTTGGACTCGCAATTGGTTGTGTCTCATTTAAATAATATTTATTTTGTGAAGGATCCTTTATTACATTGTCAATTTTTGAGAGTGATATTATTGCAAATATCATTTAATTTTATTACTTTAGTTCACATTCCATGATGAGATAATGCATTTTTTGATTCTATAGCTAACCAATCTTTGGAGTGACATATCAACCATTCATCACATTAAATCAAAACATCAAATAATCATATGTATATAAGATCAAGTTATTACAAAATATTTGTATATATAGATAGATAAGTGTCAAAATATTACAAAATGTGGACAAATGTCCCACAAAATTAGGGCTCAAGCCCAATAATGTCCATATCAAAAATATCAGTCAATCTAAAATCTAAGTCTGTGGGAACTACCCTAGATAACCATCTTGGTAGGAGATGATGGCATTCCCTACTCGTAAAAAGAGTTGCACCCACTCTCGTGGTACTCCAACCACCTGTCTCTGTATAGCCTCAGGATGATCCTCTACTGCTGCCAATAGAACCTGGTGAGTCAGACTCTCCAAGTTCCTTTGTATTATATGGAGGACCCTCTCAGGAGTCCGCTGCTACTCTCTCCACATCTCTGTTGTGACACATATGCCTTGGTACATCGTTAGGTCTCACTAGTCCCACATTTGTATTATGATCATTTAATATTGTTAGTATTTTTGTTTCATGGAAAAAGACTTTAAATTTCTTGAGATTATCTTTAAAATCCAAAAAAAAAATCATATATGTTAAAAAATTAAAAGGCTTACCAATTTTACCCCATGCAACTCCCTCAGGAAGTACTAATTTCAGGTCCTCTCAGAAGTCTAGTCCTACATATAGGAAATCCTCTATGGCCATGACTTGTTTCTCCCACCATTAGAAGAACTCGTCGTTAAAGGATGCATGCATGACTTTGCCTCTGCCAAGTCTCTTGATAAAGTCTTCCCATCTATCCATCCTTGTATCTCTAGGACTGTTGATGGAAAGTGTTACTCTAGGTCATAGTGCAGGAATCCGCTAAAAGAGAAATGAGCAAAGGATGGTACCATAATTGAAGTTTTTTGTCTTCCCCTATCTCACTGATGTAAGTTACTTCTTCATATTGGCAACAAGCATTATACACAAATCATACACTACTGGTCTCAAGAATTCCACTACTAGGAACATAGTTGGTCGTGAGGCCTAATTTAACAAAGTTGAGCCTGATATCCTAGCAATAGTGAAAAGGATTATCTCTATAAGTAGGCTTGTAATTTGTTTAATCGGGACTTGTGAACCAACTTTTTTAGTGTCTGGTGCATAATACATGACAATATAATCATCAATATTAAGGCCCCTAGTGGCCTTGCCTTCCAGATTGACCACTTCTCCCCTTCGGGAAAGTCTTGTAATGAAGTAAATGTATTCCGCTTTAATCTGCAAAGGCATTGAGTCTATGATGAATTTCTCTTGCTCTGGGTTCCAATAATTGATCAACATTTCCAATAATTGAGTTTGAGCTCCCATATTGGGCATCAAGAAGAATTTGAGTGAACCACAATCTCTTAATCCATCTGACGATCTTTGATCTTCTAAGACTTCATTATCCACTTCATTGTGTTCTCTCTTTCTCTCTCAAAATGACCAACATCTTGAAAAAATTGAGAGATTTCATCAATTAAAAATTGATTTATGAACATTGCTCCACGCATATGCTGTTTTTGTAAGAGACAATTTTATATATACACAACTTTGCCTTTAGTAACTCATGTATAGGGCTTTCTATACACGACCAGATAATGCCAAACCCACGTATACGTAGAACTGGTTTTGAAATTTAAAAAATTTACTCAATAAATTGATCTAATCTATCAATTTTTTTATGAAATGGAAGAGTTTAGGGTCATGATTTACCTAGAGTTCACAATTTCTGGGTTTGTTGGTGGAACTTATTGGATTGGCTTGCCCAAAGTTTCTCCAAAAACTCTCTCCTCAACACTTGGATGGTAAAAATGAAATTGGGTGAGTCCAAAATTCATTTTATAGTTAAAACTTTAAACCCACTTTCCTAAAGTTCATTTTAAACTTTATTATTTTATTTTTATGAATTTTTGACCTTTTCTTGAAGTGTTGGGAATGACATTTTTTAGGAAGATGAAGATTCTCTTATCACTTAGTGAAATTTTTCCTGTTGCTTCGATTCCATGATCGTTGACCTATAATGGTAGGTATCATATTCTAAACTGACATATAGATTAAGACATATCACTTTTTCATTGCATTATGCATCTTGACCTCATACTGTGATATTTAGCCAAAGGGTTGACTCCACTATGTTGTGATTTTTCAACCTCGTGGTAGAGCCTTTCCTTCCATGGGCTTCTTAGTTAGAACCTCGCTAGCATATGTTTCCCACACTGCAAGTATTGTGTAGGCTTGGGAGTCCTTTTTAGTCTCACCATGACTTTGCGTTGAAGCCTCATTCTTCTTCTTCTTCACTATTGTTCTGGATTTATACCCTAGAGGCTCCCATGTGTTGAGTTGTACTATTGCATTGCATATTGACCACTTGCACCCCGTTTGGCCTTAAGCCAGATTCATTGGATTTGTGTATAAGCCACTTTTGACCATGAATTTTTTACACGTTCAAACCATGCATTCATTAGCCTTTGTGACTTGACACCCCTCTTTATGGAGGGAACATCCCCTGAGTGTCAATGAACAGTATCCACCACCTTGCATTGAGCATAGGAATGTTCCAGTCCCAAGAACTAGTGCACTTTCTCTTGACACTCTTTCTCTCCATTGTACTATCGGCATTCTTTTATTCTTTTTCAGGCTTTATAATATGAAAAAGACAAGAAAATTAAATATTCCAAAAAAAGAGTGGGAATGGGATAGTTTCTTCATCGTTTGATGGCATCAAGAGTTAGTCGTGTAACCCATGAACAAAGAACTTAAAATGAGTCTTTCATCCATTGGGTGGGACTTAGTTTAACATTAGGGAAGCCATCAAATCATTCTTGAGTCAGCCCTCCACCGGTTGGTTAACTCTTCCAATCATATGGAGAGTTTGTTGATGCCTCCTACATCACAAACTTATACAAAGTTATTTTATACTGCCATAAAGTCACATCAAGTCGTTCTTTTGTTCAAGGGAATTAAACATTTTTTCAACTATTTTTCACTCTCTCTTAACTCATTTTTGTTGGTCATACCTGGTCTGTCAAGTTATTCCTAGTATCATATCAACGACAAGGTCCTTTACTCTTTTTAGTTAAGAAGGTCCTCAATGACTTATTTTTGGCGGGTATATTATTATCGACTCCAATAAATTGCTCTGAGAGAAGACCTATAGTTTCACCCTATCCCTATTTACATCATTGATAGGTGATCTTATGCTCAGCATCGATCAATGTTATGGGTCTGTTGTTGCTATGACAAACACCCTCCAAAATTTTGCTTACACTCGAATTTTGGAGCCTACTATGGATCTTATGATCAGTCATTCCATAGTCACTTCTTGGTTAGTTGATGCATTTGAGCTCCCTCCTTGGATTGGAACTGTCGAAGTCACTTTCTCACACATACTCAATTTGCAACAAGTTCATGAGTGCATTATTTTACGCAAGCCTAAACAAGCATAGCATGGTCCATCAAGACTATGTCTATGCAATCTCCAATCCATGTCGATAGTTAGTGCGCACTGACATTGATAGTTTCTCACTTCTACCTATGTTTGTAGTTCTATTTCCGTGAGTTTTGCAAACTGTTGCTTTCACGCACTTTTGTTTTCATGAGTGTCATTTTCATGTTTTTGATTGTCACTGTCAGTTTCTTTCACTTAATTAGTATTTTTTTAATATTATCTTTGCTATGGCATGTGTTTCTTTCACCGTCATTAGCATATCGCAAGTGCCATTCACACTTTAGCAATTTTCATTGTCTAGAATGTTAAGTGTTGCACAATGTATATAAGCTAGTTCTGGTTGGTTTGTTAGTTAATATTGGTGTAAATGATTCTTCTTATCATGTAAACATGTATCACACTCATTTCCATAGTTTCAAGCATTGACGCACAAGTGTCATCATTGTCGTTGCAAAGTGTATATTTAGTGTCTCACTTGGAGTAAGTTGTCACAAAGTTGTTGCATTAACGATAAGTATGTTGTTCATGTGTTTTGAATTTTTTGTGTCCTATCATAAAGTGATCTAAGTATGTAATCATGTTTGAGTCTTTCTTTTGTTCAATGTTTTCTCACCCATCCAATACTTACTCAAAACTGGGAAAACTCCTAGTCCAGGCCACTCATCTTTAGTCAGCCCTCCTAGATTGTGCACTGTGTAGTCTCAGTCCTCAAGCAAAAACCTTTCTCCTGTAACCATGCATTGTTCAGCCTCTGCCCTCCATAACTATGCATTGCATAATCTCAGCACTCAATCCTATCCCCTAAGATCCATAATTGTGCAATCCTTCTCTCCAGCCTAGCCTAAACTGTGCATTACACGGTCTTAGTCCTCAAGCCTCGGACTTGAGCTCTTGAATTGTGCTTTTGCACAATCACGTATCCTCTCTACTTGCCAAAACTACACAGTGGAAAAACTCAAGGCTAAAGCCTCCAACCTGAGTCCTTGAGTCCATCAACTATGTAATTCCTCTGCCTAGGCCTCCATAATTGTGTATTATATAGTCTCAAGGCTCAAGCCTCCAACCTGAGTCCTTGAGTCCCCCAATTGAGTATTCCCTCTACCCAAGCCTCCAAAATTGTGCATTTCATAGTCTCAAGGCTTAAGCCTCTAACTTGAGTCCTTGAGTCCCTCAACTACGCAATCCCTTGACCTCTGTCCTTCCAAAACTATGCAGTGGGCATACTTAACCTCAAGCCCCAATCTTGAGCTCTTAATCCCCTCAACTGTGTAATATATTGAACATGGCCATCCTGAACTACGAATTTCATAGTATCAACCCTCATTCTAAGACCTTGGCTTTTGGAACTACATAATCCCTTAGTCAATCACTCAACCAGTCACAAGTTCCAACCCTAACAGGTAAGTTCATGACATATGTTAGGTTAGGGGGTTTATTGACTAATGTCAGCTTGTCATGAATGGATTTCAATTGTAGGTACTCTATATTATCATGACAAGATAGTGATGGAGGAAAAGGACAAGGGAACCACACTATAAGACACATATGGAGTTGAATCGATAAGATGATCATAAGGAAGGAAGACGAAGGAACACTAGATTACAATTGAAGATCACAAATCAGGGTCTTATATGAAGAGCAAAGCATATATCTCATGAATATAACGCATTGGACATCTCTTATTGAAGACAAAGCAACAACAGAGAGTGGTTTGACAGTTCCATGTCATCAATGTCATGTCACATCATGAGTTATCATGTGCCACATTATTTGTGAATTATATAAATTATATATTGGAAAATGTAACGTAAATTGGAAGTCCAAGAGTCATCTATGTAATATGAAGAGTCATGTAGGAAGTCGAAAAGTCATGAGAAGTCAAATAGTCATGAGGGTTGTCCAAGATTCATAAGGGAGGTGAAGGATCACCCCATTTGTTATATATACACCCCCATTGTTCATGCAAAGGATTTTTTCACATTGGCTTCTCCCATAAGGCATCAAAGAGAAAAAGTTATCACTTTTTGGGAGCAAGTTGTGGCTCCAATGCTCCACTATTAGATCTAGTGATGCTCATTGTATTCATGTATCTTGGTATTTTTACTTAATACTTGAAGCCTGATAGTCAACACATTTTCATGCATGGATTGTGAATATTTGTAAGATTGTTCTGTGAATATTTATGATTCATGTTTGCTTCAATTGTACTAAATTAGTTGAACTATTTCGGTTATTTTAGTTCTTATCTAATTGAAAATGTATTGTAATGGTTGTAACAATCGCCGCATCTATGTAGACTATTTTGCTTGATGTTAGGCAGTTATATTTTTGCTTATGTTTGTCTCTACTAGGGTGGTACTATTACCTTTATCTGATAGGCTCACCTTTCCCCTCTCCACAGTAGAAGAGTCTTGATACACCAGTAACTGAACATTCACCAAGCACACTTACTTGCTTTTCACAAAGGCACATACATGTTTCTCTCTCTTGCCTACAACTAAAGCCAAGACAAATCTATAAGAATGCATGGCCAATACTCTAGATGGGGCTCCTATTCCAAACAGTGTGAAGTCTAATTGGGACTTCACATCAGGGAGACCCCCTTGGTTGACGAATTTCCAACACCCTTAACAAATGGCACTAGAAGGAGGGCCAGATGATAAGTTGTGCCCGTTGACTCTGTTTTGAACCTCTTATCTGAAATGGCTCCTCAAATAATAGTCCCAAGGTGTTTTTCAAACATGTCCCCTGGTAAAATTTTAATCCCTGATGAGCCTCTTTATCAGTTGTCTTAATTGAAGCTTGATGGTGAGGATGGAACATCCATAACTGAGCACATTTTTAATTTTCTTAAATTTGTGAATACTACGAAATCAATGATGAATATTTTTCTTGTGTGGCTTTCTTCCTCAGTCTTGAAGGTTGTGTTAATAAATGGTATCATACCTTACCATATGCTTCTATCCATTCTTTTCATCATTTTCTCAAGGAGATTTATCATGCCTTCGATAGGTATGATTACCAATATGTTCTTAAAAGAATCAATCAACTAAGAATGAAGCCTAATGAATCAATTAAGGATTTCTCTCATCGATTCCTACAACTTTGTTATGAATTTATTGAAGAAGAAACATATGGGGATTTCTTTAAGGAAAATTTTGAGCATTTGGTTCACATCTATTTTCCCGTAAAATCTAAACCACCTGATGTTTCTACTTCCCAAACTCTCATAGATCATGAAACACCTCTAATTTCAAAGGAGGAATCTATGCTTCCTTTTGGTCCTTATCCTCCTCCCTTTTCAATTCCCATGTGGGTGCCTCCTTGTGATGATGACGAAGTTGGGAAGTCTGAAAATTAGATTCCTAATCCATATTTTTATCCTGCTACCACTTTTCATGATTCATATCTAGTGGAATAAACCCTAGAATGGCTCATGGAGCCTAGGTTGAAGGCTAATCCTTTCATTCCTCAAGATGAAATTGGAACTCTTAACATCAATATTGAATATGGTTCCATTTAAACTGTTACTTTTGTAAGGGACATCTATAATCATCTATCATGTACATGTCATGAATCTGTGTATCATGATGTGGTTGATCAATCTTCTAGAGCAACTAGATCTTCATGATCTCCTGATTTTTTAGTCGCTAGTTCAAATTGCGATTAGATACAAGGTAGTCACATTACACAGGTAGAGGAGGAGTAAAGTGAATATACTTTTCATATATCTTCCCTTCTTCAAAGTATCCCATGTCAAGATGATGCACTTTCATTCTTGGATGATTTTCAATATGCTAATCTTAGTAGTGAATCAAATGCAATCAATTTTTTCAACCAATCCATAGTATCAAGAAATAATCATTCCAGTGATGATAATTATGTTGATGTAATCATTGGCGAAAGCCCGAGTGCATTGTTTGATCTTTTGGTTTCTCATGAAGATCTTAATTTGAAATATTTAGATCTGGAATTTGGTTCGGTCAAAGAAGTCATTCTTATCGAAACTTCATGTTCATCTCACTATCCCTTATGCTCTACTATTTGCAATGTATCTACATGTTATGAAAATATTCCATGCTCTTCAAGTACTTCATCAGATGAGTTCACTACCCAATTGTCACAAGGTAGTGAGGTTGTCCATGATGAAAGAGAAAATAATTGGATCATTGAGTTTCCTTTCCATCCCGTATCATCTCTTTTTTTGCATGAAGATAACTCTTTGAATCAACTTGATCATATTCATACATCTCTATATTTATGATTAGAAGAATCTTTCAACTTGAGTAATCTGGTTGTCAAAACTGTAAAATCCTATCAAATCAGTAAAAAAAGATGGCTACCATCTAGTTAGTAGTGGTCCCATTGAGATTAGAGGAAGCAACTATCCTCACACCATGCGTGATCTGACTCAATCTTCAGGATGTGATTATACAATCCTTGAACATTCTGGGACTTTTCAGGAAGTTGAGGCACTTCAAATTTCGTTGATGGTTATGTCAGGATCTCGTGACTCTAATAAGCCCCCCGAACTAAGATAGATCTAGTTTCTCTCTTATAGTCCTTCTCTTTGCATGGTTTCACTCGATGTAAATTTCTTTTTGAAATACGTTTGGTATTTCGGATGTAATCTTTCAAACTTCCAAGATTTGATTTCTAATTGAATTAAAGATTTTATTTCTTATGATTCATCTCCATGCAAGGCCCTTATACTTAAATAAAGTTTGGAACATGTTTCTCTCATATATTCATGGAATGGTGGAGTTTATCATTTTAAATACTATCTTTGGCAAAAGGAATCATGATATCAAATTCATTTCTTAATAGATAGATCATGGTTTTTCTTGCGAATGTTATATTGAAAATATTTCCTTTCATTGCATCTGAAATCCTCTTGAATGATAATGAATCCACGAGTTATTGCACGAATCAAATTCTTCTTCATTCACTATGTCCTAACTGGTCTCATGTGTTTATTGTACTGACATTCATTTTAAATTATTTTGATGATTATGTTGCTTGTACATTTTGTCACTAGTTACATGAAAATGGTTTGTCACAATCAGCATGCGAGGAAGTTGATTCTATTGTTCAGAGCATTCACAGAGCTGTTCAAATTGGTTTAACCTTTTTAATTACAAATTAGGAATCTGATGCTTTAATCAACCCATATGATAATTATTTTGTCACCAATGACTGCCATTCAACTTATTATTTTCCCATTAGCACATCCAATGATAGTTGTTTTACATCCTTTGATCTTTATTGTTTAACATCTCACCATCTGGGTACTTCTCAAGCAGTTGAATCACCTCCGCATTTGTTGATGGTTATATCAAGTCTTCAATGTCTTTAAATTCCTGTTGAATATGATCAAATCTATTTTCCCTCACAATAGTCTCATCATAATACCATGCCTCTAATTCAAAATTCATATTTTCAAAATTTTTAGGGTTTCCAAGAGGATCGTCATGAATTTTATGATCTAATCACTAAATGGTTGGAGCAATCTTACCTAGAAATCTCCATCGCAAATAACAAGTGTCAATCTTTTCTCGTGCTCGCTAAGGATTTCGGTGTAGATGATGACACATTCGCAAGAATCTTCTGAGGTTTTTGAATGATGGTTTTCATAAAAAAAGTAAGAATATGAACTGGTTAGAAGTAGTGGCTATGGCCTATCTTTCTATTGACAGGAAAGACCTTCAAATTTGTGTGCAAGTTATTCAATTTCTTATCTTTTCTGTTTCACGTTGCTTTATGTTAGTTTTAATTGATCATATCTTTTTGTATGCAGGTCGAGAGAAGCTATGACGACTACATTGGAAATTTCATTATACGTGACCCTGAGATTCTAGCTATTTAGGTTAGGAGTAGGACTAGTTGCATTCTAGTTTTCCCTCTCTTTAACACATCCCACACTTGTATTCTTTAGTCTTTCTTGACTTTTCTTACTTTTTTCTTGCATCATGCTTTGGTTTAGGCTATTTTTTCTTATTCTTTGGTTTTTCTTTCTTTTTGTGTCATGTCTTTTCCTTATTGTTCTATCAATGAGAATTTGCATGAAGGCTATCCTATTTGGGCTCGATAGATAGTGTGGTAAAATATAAAAGGACTTTGTGACACTTCAACATTTGACTAACTCTCTATCCTTCTTGCTTGTTGTTATCAACCTATTTTACCCACTAGGGTCAATCTTCATTAGTACTCATGGTTGTTTGAGTTTCTCCAGACCTTAGACCTTCTTATTTCTAGTCATACTTCCTAGTCACATGGATGGAGGCCTATGAGAGAGACTGGAGCCTCCCAGTTGCTCCCAACCCTTCCTTGTGTGAGTGACTATGGCCTTTTTCACTCTTTCCTATGCTTGTGACTAGGGATCTCTTCTAGAGTGTCTTCGTCCCTAGGAGATCAATTCAACTTATCACTTATTCGAGCTGGCCAGGACTTATCATTCAGAAGTTTCCATGACTTCTCGACATCTTGAGTGTCTATATTCATCCTCTTGGGACTCTCTTCTGCCTATTTATACTATATCATTTGAGAGGGTCAGACTGGTTCTTGAGAGCTAGAGATCTAGAGTCGTTGTTGCTATAAAGAGAGCTTGTGAGGTTCTTGTTACTTGAGTATTTCTCTTCATTCTCATTTCCTTGTTATAGTGGGGAGACTCTATCGAATCACGAAAAGGAGGCTTTGAGGTGAAGATATATGATTGTAATCTGATTTTTTCATGATTAATAGAAACATATGTTCCTCCCCTAGATCTATTTGTATTCTATATGCTTTTTAGTCATTTCTATGATATTTTTATCTAACAATCTTCCGAGGAAGGTCACTTGTTGTCTCTGTTTGTTTATGGTTATGTGCAGGGATCAAGATCAGGTGTTGATGAGGTAGATCACTCGAGTGGAGCATGGAAATTTGCACTAGACCCAAAATCCTTCCCCAATCTGTGAGGAGGCCAGGTGCACACATATTTCCTTGAAGTATATCGAACTGACTGCCTGATGCATGTTTGATCATTTGCATTGGGACACTATTATATCTCTATTGGTCTTTCCTTTTGCTGTCTAGTGATCTGATTTAGACATAATATCACAGAGCAATAGCTCCTTACATGCGAATTTAGATGCAACAAAAGTGGTGCTTTCAATGAGAGCATTTTTTCTTTGTGTCCACTTTGCTTCCGATTTCTATTGATTTCTCTCCTATCCTGGTTTGCTAAGTTTTCTCCAATTTTTCTGACTCTTTGTGACTATTTTCAAGGTTTATTTTCTAAATATTTTTCTTTTTTCTCAGCTTGTGCATGGGTTTTTTGGTAATTCTTAGTTTTTTCCCCAGTCGATCCCACATAGAGTCATCTGTGTGACTGGAGAATCCTAGACGCTCGCTTGCAGTTAGAAACATAGTGACTGACCAAATTTAGCCTGCCTTGTGCGTGCGACCGAGCTTCTAGCCTTGAAAAATCAATTTTTATCCTCATAAGTTTCTGTTTTTATCCTTGTTCTATCTGAGCTCCCTATTTACCAATTTGATCTAGTCCATATATGTTTTTTTTTTGTTTGAATTACATAGATATGTTTTCCTTCATTGGGAGAAGGTTTTTTTATTTTATTATGCATTAATCTTCTTTCTTTTTGTTGATCTATTGGAGATCTATTGGATATCTTTATTTATGTTGTTGTTAACTGTTGATCTCTGTCATATTTGACCCATTTCTTATTCATTGGTTGTGATCTTCCATTGCTTGTGTCCTTTAAGGTTCCCTTGAAGGATTATTTGTGTGCTTTGGTTGAGGACTAGTGCTCTCATTTCTAGATCTCAGTTTGAGATCTATTTGGTTCTTTTGGTGACTTCTTTGATCTGCTTCATATCTCATTTTAGATATTTGTGTCCTTTGTGTACTTTTTTCACTTATTTTTAAGTGATCTCTTTCTTATTTTTTTTATTTTTGTTACAATTGGTGGTGTTTTGATTGGTTGTGTAGTTGTCATCTAGGAAAGTTCATTTTGGTGTGCTTTGATTGTCTTATATCACTCTCATTTGATGTTGTCTAAGCCTTCTTACCTCTAGGGTTTGGCGTTGACCTTTGTAGAACATTGGCCTTAGTTGAGCCATTGTGCTACAACCATAACATGTTGACATTGCCTCCCTTATTCCACTTTTGGATTTTGGTTTGATCTCTTTGCGTGTGTTTTTTTGTTTGGCTTTGTTTTCATACATTTAGCGCTTTTGGAGTGCTTTTCAATCTTACTTGGGAAATTTTATTTTCCTTCTTATCGGTTGTTTCAATTTTCCTTTTTGGTTTGTTTTTGGGTCATCAATCTAAAAAAAAAAGGAAAAAAAAATTGGGATAATTTGCATATTAGAATTTAGTGAGAGGTGCATCAATAAGCATTGGTGTGTTCTATGGAAAAATTCTTACCCTCATGTAGTTAAAATTCATTGAACTAAAACGAGAATTTGTTGTAACACCCTCCTCCCACATCTACCCTAGTAACTAGCCAACTGGGGTAAACATGCGAATGAGAGGCTACTATGATGGGATTCGACCTCCTATGTGACCTTAAGGAAGTGGAATCAACGGAATCAATACACACATACATCCAACATCAACCTCAGGACCCACAAGTACCAAACAAGCACTTCAGGCAGCTTGCCCCTGGGTCCTATTAAAGTTCTAACCATCTTAGGCTAGAGTAACACACCCTAGAAATAACCCAGGATAGTTATAATGCTCTCCATCTCCCAGCCAAATGTGTTAGTCTCTAGGCTAACGCTTTGTCTAGCATCCTGATATTTGAGCCAATTTTTCAAGGCCAGAGCCTAGGACACTTCCTAGAATGGAATGATAACTTAAAACCAGTAAAAGTACAGGGAAACAATGATGCAAATGTAATAAGCTAAATAAGACCATATCTAGACCCCTACTAGCCATGACATGCATTTCATCTGAGAATTGCCATGAACCATTGTTTCCTCATGTCATTTTTTGCCTTATCATTTATTAGGTCATAAATACATTATCCATTCATGTACAAGTAAAAACATGTTGAGAGCCATACATAGATGTTGTCACAAAATATACCTATAACCAGCATAATAGAAACATAAATACCATAAACATATTAGCCATCAAATTCCACATATACATCAGTACACTTACACATGAAAACCAAGGGAATGAATTTCTCATTAATGAATGCAATGAACCAAACAAAGATTGGACTACCACTTTCTACTTGGCCATTGATTGCTTGAGCCAAGTATCTCTTTAACCAATCACCCCCGTGCCATATTCCAAGCATGCACGTGGGACTCATAGAACACATCAGAGAAACACCAATCAACATGGATGCCATCGTAGTTTTCCATCTACACTGTGAGGAATTTGAGTGCCTCCTAGTCTCTCAGGCTTTACCGTGCATCCACAGTCCAATCGAGGGATCACTAGGTCCTACACCGAGACATAAAATCCAGCCTTTACCATGCATTCCATCCCAGAACCACTATGCCCAATAGAGAGAAAATCCACCTCTTGGCTTTACCGTATATCCAACCATTCACCGACAAGGATTATTAGGCCCACTGAGGCACACAATCTAGTTTTACTACAACCCATAGTTTGGTTTACGGGTTACTAGGTCAGTGGCTTCATGATCCTTAATCCGGTTCAGAGACCACTACACCATGTGTTTGTCAATTCGGAGATCCACCCCACTCAACTTTGAATCCAATCCGACCATCCCACATAAACCAAATGAGAGAACCCATCTCATCAAAGCTATCAGGAAATGGCAATACTAGGCTGAAAATATTGTCACATCTAGTAAAACTCATTCCATGGTAGAAAAGAAACACATGCAATCCCACGCATGCCAAATCTAGAAAGTAAAATACACATGCAAATCGATACCTTCAATGAAGCATTCTTGATCCTACCTTTCCTTGCTTGATCTTTGCTTCATCTTGCCTTCTTTTTCCTTTCTCACTCCAATGCCAAAGTACTCCAAGAAAGCTCTAAGTGTCCAAGAGTATGAGAGAGAGAGAGAGAGAGAATAATGAGAGAGCTCCAATGTTGAACTGACAAAAATGTTACCAATTGATCCTCAAAATCCTTTTTATGGATGAGGCATCTATTTTCTTCATCTTCCATTATTTTCCATCATTTTCCTCCTCACATGCAACCTATGACCTTTCACCTCCTTTTTCTCTTAATTTCCATTATTTTCATAAATAATTGAACCAAAAATTCCATTTTTCCTTCCCGAAGCCTCAGCCATTTCCTTTTCCAATTTCCTTAGCCATAAACAACCAAATGAACACATACTAGGATGTCTTTCCCAACATTTAGCTTGGCATAAATTTCCCATCGACAAAGGTTATTGTTTTTAACTTTTATTACATGGAATTTTCACCAAGGCTGTTACAGAACCCTCCCCCTTTGGGGACACCTACCTTGGTGTTCAATCACACATATGCCTCAGCAACTTTCCAAAATAAGACATACTGCTAATGGAGCTTTATAACATAGCTTGATGCAGTATTTACAATGAAAGATCTGCCCAAAACAAAACATCATGAAAACATGACAAGATATCGCATAGTGGAACTTTATAACACAACTCATTACAATATTTACAATAATCATCATGCTGAGTACCAACCCACATGACATCATAACATCATGATAACATAACCATATGATATCATAGTAACATGACAACATAACCATAATAACATGACATCCATACCGCATAGTGGAGCTTTATAACATAGCTCATGGTGGTACACCCATATATGTACGTACATATAGCAACATCATCAAAATATAAACCAAAAACATATACCAACATCATATACCAAACATATATCAAAACATTTACTAAACACCATATCAATGCCTATATCAAAACATCATATCAAAGCATATACGAAAACACCATAAACATATATCAAACAACCATAAAGCATATACCAAACCACCATAAAGCATATACCAAACCACAATAAAGCAGATACCAAACCACCATAAAGAATATACCAACCACCATAAAGCATATACCAACCATCATAGAGCATTTACCAACCACCATAGAGTAGATACCAAACCACCATATCGAAGTTGCTTTGCCTCAATCAGAAAACAAGGAAAGATACATGGCCCACATCTGATCTACCATCTCCCGTGTAGCTTCATCAGGCCCAAATTTCTTCCATTTCACTTCAACTTGCTCGATTTCTCAGTTCTGGAGCATGAGCACCTTTTCTTGCAATATACACTGAGGCTTCAACTAGAATTATCCATCTGGTTCCACTTGCAATATAGATTATTCAACCACATGATCAAAATCTTTAACATTCTTCTTAAAAAAAGATACATTGAAAACATCATGGACTTTCATTGTCAGAGGCAGTGCATGTTGATAGGCTATTGGCCTAATCCGCTCAATGATACTGAAGGGTCCACAAAACCGTGGTTCCATCTTGGCACATGATCCAACACACAAGGAGCTCTTCTTTGGTTTGATGCACAAGTACATTTGTTCCCCAACTTGAAATTCCTTGAAAAACCTATTCCTATATGAATAACTATTTTTTCTATCCCGTGTCGCCTTTAGATTCTTCTTGATCACCTATATCTCATGTTCCATGTCTGCCAACATATCTGGTCCAATCAATACCCTTCTAACCGGATCACTCAAACTGATGGGAGTGTTGCAAATCTGCCCATACAATGCCTCAAAAGGACTCATCCTCAAAGACTCCTGATAAGCGTTGTTGTATGTGAACTCTCCCAAATGGAGATACTCTTCCCACTTCCTTTGCTGATGCATCACTTACATCCTCAGCATGTCCTCCAATATCTTGTTAACCCTCTCTATCTTTTCATCTGTCTGCGGATGATACGTTGTGCTGAAGGCCACTTTGTGCCAAAACCTACAAATAACTCCTTCCAAAACTTGGAAGTGAACTTTGCATCCTTTTCTGACACAATCTTCTTTGGAACACTGTGTAGTCTAACCACATCTCTGATGAATACCTGTGCCACATCGCTAGCTGAGAATGTAGACTTCACAGCAATGAAGTGTGCAACTTTTTCTAACTTGTCTACAATGACCATGATGGAATCATGTTGCCTTACTGTATTTAGAAAACCTATTATGAAATCCATGGAAATAACCTCCCATTTCCACTCTGGAATCACGATTGGTTGTAGCAGTTGACCTGGATGTTTACACTTTTCTTTCACTCGATGACAATCAAAACACCTCACCACAAACTTTGCTACATCCCTCTTCACATTTGGCCAACAGTAATATCTCTTCACCATTGTCAGTGTCTTCTGATAACTTGGGTGACCTGAATATGGTTTCGCATTAAACTCCCTCAAGACCACCTTCTTGAGCTCACTGATATCCAACACATATATCTTGTCTCAGGACCTGATGAATTCACCCGTTGTAACACAATAATCCATACCCGGTGCACTTGCACCTGTACCTATACCTATACCTATTCTTGTATGCTACCTATACCTATACCACTACACGTACATGTACCTGCACCTGTACCTCCATCTGTACCTATACCATCACCTGTACCTGTACCTGCACACTACTGCAACTTGTGAACAATCTCCATATACCTGACATCCTCCTGACATGCTTGCAAGATCTTAGCATGTAATTTTGTCCCACATGAGCTCATAGCTACCAAGTGATGTACCTCTATCTGTCCACTGAGAGGATCTATCACCCTATTCTCTTTACCTTTAATATACATGATCTTGAAATCAAACTAGATGATCGTGGCCAACCATATAGCATGCCTACATTTAGATTTGGTTGGTCAAAAAAATACCTCAACCCAATATGATCACTCATAAGTACAAACCTCCTGCCAAGAAGATAGTGTCTCCACATCTTTAATGCATATATAATCGCTGCTATCTCAAGATCATGTGTCCATTAGTTCTTCTCATGCTCATTTAGTTTTCACGACTCATAACATACTAACTGTCCAACCTGCATAAGTACTCCACCAAGCCCTCTCTTGCAAGAATTTGTGCATACCATAAACTCTTTGTCCGGATTTTCAATCTGTAGTACTGGTGTATGTGTCAATAATTTCTTAAGCTATTCAAATCTAGCCTCACACTCCTCTGTCCATTCAAACTTCTTAACTTTCCTTTGCAATGATGTAATGGGATAAGTAATCTGCGAGAAGATTTTGATGATCGTCCTATAATAGCCAACCAAACCCATGAAAGATCTTACCTTATCCACACCCTTAGGAGCTACCCACTCCATGATGGCTCTTATCTTCTCTGGATCTACTACAATGCCCTCTTTGGAGACAACATGCCCCAAGTAGTGTACCTGAAAGAAACTACACTTACTAAGCTTAGCATACAATTGATGCTCTCTCAACAACCTCAACACTACCACTAAATTCTCGACATTCTCTTCCCCATTTTTAGAATATACCAGTATATCATCAATGAACACAATAATATACTTATGCAAATACAGATGCAACACACTATTCATCAAGCACATGAATGTAGCTCGAGAATTAGTTAAGCCAAATGGAACAACAACAAACTCATAATTCCCATACCTGGTCTTGAATGTAGTCTTGTAAATATCCTCCACTTTGATGTGTACCTCATGGTATCTGGATCTCAAGCCACTCTTCGAGAACATTGCTGCTCCCTTCAGTTGATCGAACAAGTCATCAATCCTAGGCAAAGGGTACATGTTCTTGTTAGTCACTTTGTTCAACTGCCTATAATCAATGCATAATCTGAGATTACCATCTTTCTTCATCACAAACAAGACCGGTGCACCCCAAGGAGATACACTTGGCCTAATGTATCCCTTGTCTAACATTTCCTTCAACTGCAATTTTAACTCAACCAAATCAAGTGTGATCATCTTGTAAGGTTCTTTCGATGCTAGAGCTGCCCCAACCACTAAGTCAATAGAAAAGTCTACCTCCTTGTGAGGTGGCAACTCTGTAATTGTTATAAAATTATATATTACAGAGAAATGGAACACATAAAATCTTGCAAAAACAAAAACACAGAAAATGAATTAAACAAGAGAGACATAGATATATGTGGTTGACCGAATTCGGGCTATGTCCAAGGAGAAACAACTAGTCCTTCGTTTTATATTATCTAGCAAAGTGAATAGATACAACCTACAACAAATCCATTGTAATTTCCTCTTTTCCCTCACACAATCTCCTCTCTCTTTTGTTGCTCAGAATAAAAATCTACATAACTGCAATATAAATCCATCATATATAGTGAGGGGTTTCCTTCTAGGGGAAAAAAACCTAAATTAAAAATAACTTTTACAATCAAATCATTCGCCTAATGAACAGCTCAGATTGACTACGAAATTACAATATTTTACAAGGCAATTTTACTGCGTAGTGGAGCTTTATAACACAGCTCATTATGGAATTTTCAATGATCATCATGTTGAGTACTAACCCACATGACATCATAACATCATGATAACATAACCATATGATAGCATAGTAACATGACAACATAACCATAATAGAATGACACGCATACTGCATAGTGGAGCTTTATAACATATCTCATGGCGATATTTACACCCATATACATACGTACATATAGCAACATCATCAAAATATAAACCAAAAACATATACCAACATCATATACCAAACATATATCAAAACTTATACTAAACACCATATCTAAGCATATATCAAAACATCATATCAAAGCATATACCATAAAATCATAAACATATACCAAACCACCATAAAGCATATACCAAACCATGATAAAGCATATACCAAACCACCATAAAGCATATACCAACAACCATAAAGAATATACCAGCCACCATAGAGAATATACCAACCACCATAGAGAAGATACTAAACCACCATATCAAAGTTGCTTTGCCTTAACCAAAAAACAAGGAAGGATACATAGCCCACATCTGATCCGCCATCTCCCATGTAGGTTCATTGGGCCCAAATTACTTCAATTGCATTTTAACTTGCTCGATTGCTCAGTTTTGGAGCATGAGCACCTTTTCCTGCAATAAACACTGAGGCTTCAGCTAGAATTCTCCATCTAGTTCTACCTGTAATATAGACTATTCAATCACATGATCAACATCCTTAACATACTTCTTAAGCAAAGATACATGGAAAACATCATGGAATTTCACTGTTAGAGGTAGTTCAAGTCGATAGGCTACTAGCCCATTCCTCTCAATGATACTGAAGGGTCCACAAAACCATGGTTCTAGCTTGGCACATGATCCAATCCGCAAGGAGCTCTTCTTCAGTTTGATGCACAAGTACACGTGTTCCCCAACCTAGAATTCCTTAAACAACTTGTTCCTATATGCATAACTCTTCTGTCTATCCTATGTTACGTTTAGATTCTTCTTGATCACCTATATCTCATGTTCCATGTCTGTCAACATATCTGGTCCAATCAATACCCTGCTAACCTAATCACTCAAACTGATGGGAGTGTTGCAACTCTACCCATACAATGCCTCAAAAGGACTCATCCTCAAAGGCTCCTGATAACCGTTGTTGTATGTGAAATCTACCAAATGGAGATACTCTTCCCACTTCCTCTGGTGATGCATCACTTACATCCTCAACATGTCCTCCAATATCCTGTTGACCCTCTTTGTCTTTCCATCTATCTGTGGATGATACGTTTTGCTAAAGGCCAAATATGTGCCCAAACCTACAAATAATTCCTTCCAAAACTTGGAAGTGAACTTTGCATCCATGTCTGACACAATCTTCTTTGGAACACTGTGTAGTCTAACCACATCTCTGATGAATACCTATGCCACATCACTAGCTAAGAACGTAGACTTAACTATAATGAAGTCTAAAAATTTTGTTAATCTGTCCACAATGACCATGATGGAATCATGTTACCTTACTGCATGTAGAAAACCTATGATGAAATCCATGAAAATAACCTCCCATTTCCACTCTGGAATCACAATTGGTTGTAGTAGTGCACCTGGATGTTTACACATTTCTTTCACTCGGTGATAATCAAAGCACCTCACCACAAACTCTGCTACATCCCTCTTCAGATTCGACCAATAGTAATATCTCTTCACCTCTTTCATTTTCTTCTAATAACCTGGGTGACCCAAATATGGTTTCACATGAAACTCCCTCAAGACCACCTTCTTGAACTCACTACTATCCAAAACATTTATCCTATCTCAGAACCTGACAAATCCATTCGTTGTAAGACAATAATCCATACCCTGTGCACCTGCACCTGTACCTATTCCTGTACTGCTACTTGGACCTATACCACTACATGTTCCTGTACCTATGCCTGTACCTGTACCTGCACCCTATTGTAACTTGTGAACAATCTCCATATACTTGACATCCTCTTGACCTGCTTGCAAGATCTTATCCTGTAAGTTTGTCCCATAGGAGCTCATAGCTTCCAAGTGATGTACCTCTACCCGTCTACTGAGAGCATATGCCACCCTATTCTCTTTACCTTTAATTTACTTAATCTTGAAATCAAACTAGTTGATTGTGGCCAACCATATAGCCTGCTTGGCATTCAGATTTGACTGGTCAAAAAAATACCTAAACCCAATATGATCACTCATAAGTACCTCTTGCCAAGAATATTATGTCTCCACATCTTCAATGCATGTATTATCACTGCTAACTCAAGATCATTTTTCGGTTAGTTCTGCTAGTGCTCATTTAGTTTTTGTAACTCATAACATACTACCTGTCCATCCTGCATAAGTACTCCACCAATCCCTCTCTTCTAAGAATTTGTGCATACCATAAACTCTTTATCTGGATTTGCAATATGTAGTACTGGTGCATGTGTCAAAAATTTCTTAAGATGTTCAAAGCTAGCCTCACACTCTATCCATTCGAACTTCTTAACTTTCCTTTGCAATGATGTAATCGGATAAGCAATCTATGAGAAATTCCTGATGATCCTCCTATAATAGCCAACCAAGCCCATGAAATATATTACCTTATCCACATCCTTAGGAGCTACACACTCCATGAAGGCTCTTATATTCTCTGGATCTACTGTAATTCCCTCCTTGGAGACAACATGCCCCAAGTAGTGTACCTCACTTTGAAAGAAACTACACTTACTGAGCTTAGCATACAACTGATTCTCTCTCAACAACCTCAACACTGCTACTAAAAGCTCGACATGCTCTTCCTCATTTTAAAATATACCAGTATATCATCAATGAACATAATAACACACTTATCCAAATATCGATTCTACACACTATTCATCAAGCACATGAATCTAGCTGAAGAATTAGTTAAGCCAAATGGAACAACAACAAACTCATAATGCCCATACCTTTTCGTAAATGCAGTCTTGTAAATGCCCTCCTCTTTCATGCATAACTCATGGTATCTAGATCTCAAGTCAATCTTCAAGAACATTGTTGCTCCCTTCAGTTGATCGAATAACTCATGTATCCTCAGCAAAGGGTACATGTTCTTGATAGTCACTTTGTTCAATTGGCTATAATCAATGCATAATATGAGAGTACTATCTTTTTTCCTCACAAACAAGATCGGTGCACCCTAGGGAGATACACATGGCCTAATGTATCCCTTGTCCAACATTTCCTTCAACTACAACTTTAACTCAACCAAACTAGGTGTGCTCATCATGTAAGGTGCTTTCGATGTTGGAGTTGACCCATGCACTAAGTTAATAGAAAAGTCTACCTCCCTATGAGGTGGCAACTCTGTAATTTTTAGAAAATTATATATTACAAAGAAATGGAACACATAAAATATTTCAGAAACATAAACACAGAAAATGAATTAAATAAGAGACACATAGATATATGCGGTTCACCCAATTCGGGCTACGTCCATGGAGAAACATCTAGTCCTTCCTTTTATATTATCTATCAAAGTGAAGAGATACAACCTATAACAAATGCATTGTAATTTCCTCTTTGCTCTCACACAATCTCCTCTCTCGTTTGTTGCTCAGAATACACATCTACATAGCTGCAATACAATTCCCTTGTATATAGCAAGGGGTTGTCTTATAGGGAAAAAACCCTAAATTAAACATAACTTTTACCATCAATTCATTTGCCTATTTAACGGTTCAGATTGACTACGAAATTACAATATTTTACAAGGCAATTTTACAACCCCCCCTCCTTGACCCCCCTGATAGTGAAGAAATGGGTGACGTTTCCGCCCCTTTACAAACTGGGGTCCAATGCAGCGATGCCTTTGATAAAGAAGATAATCAGGCTAGACACCCAATAATCTCCCACTTGGAGACTGATTATAGAAACTCCACTGTTGCTTCATTTGCTAGAAAATGACTCCACTTTGGACCTGGTTGTTTCTCTTCTTCATCATCATACTTGAAGACCAATTGAAACCGAGCAGAATCTTAGTTTCTCCCTAGTTACAACTTTTGTTAACATATCTGTAGGATTATGGCTAGTGTGTATCTTTTCTAGCTTCAATTTTCCATCTTCCAACACTGACCGTATGAAGTGGTGCTTGAGATGCATATGTTTAGTCTTGGAATGAAATAAGTTCTTTGCAATAATAATGGCACTCTGGTTGTCACTGTATAACCTTTCCAACTCCTTCTTACACAATTCATCCAAAATCCTTTATAACCAAATCATTTCTTTACTAGCCTTTGTAGCAGCAACATACTCTTCTTCCATTGTTGAGAGTGAAACAACACTCTGCAATTTTGAAAGCCAAATGACAATTGTTCCACCTACAGTAAACACATATCCTATGGTGTTCCTCTTGTTATGTTTATCACCTACCATATCTACATCAACATATCCCTGTAGATCAATGTTTGAACCACCAAAGCATAATGCTTGATATGTGGTACCTCTCAAATACCTGAGAACCCACTTCACTTCCATCCAATGTTCTTTTCCTAGATTATTCATGTACCTTCTTACAACTCCCATTGCATGTGAAATATCGGGCCTTGTGCATACCATTGCATATATTAAGCTTCCAACTGCTTATGCATATGGAACTTTAGACATATAATCCATCTCTTCCTGAGCCTTGGGACACATCTCCTTACTTAGTTTAAATGGCTAGCCAAAGGTGTACTAACTAGTTTTTCATTCTGCATATTAAATATTTTCAACACCTTTTGTATGTACTCACTTTGAGACAATGTTAATTTGCAATTTTTCCTGTCTCTACTTATTCTCATACCAAGGATTTGTTTTGCAGCAACCAAATCCTTCATTGCAAATGAGTTTTCCAATTTTCCTTTGAGCACATTTATTTCCTACATGTTAGAACCTGCAACATGCATGCCATCTACATATAATAACAATAAAATATAGTTGTCGTAATTTTTCCTTTTGAGATAAACACAATGATCAGAGTGACATCTAGTATAACCTTGTTCATACATAAACCTCTCAAATTTTAGATACCACTGGCTTGGAGCCTATTTTAATCCATACAAGCTCTTCTTTAACCTGCACACTAGTTTATCATTCCCTTTGACCTCATATCCTTGTGTTTACTACATATATATCTCTTCCTCCAAATTCCCATGGAGAAAGGTCGTCTTTACATCTAACTACTCAAGATGCAAACCTTTTACTGCTACTAGAATTAAAATAGTTTTGATTGAAGTCATTTTAACAATAGGAGAAAATATCTCATCAAAGTATATACCTTTTTTTGTGCAAACCCCTTCACCACAAGTCTAGCTTTATACCTTTTTCTACCTCCATCTTCTTCCTTCAACCTGTAAACCCATTTGTTTTTCAATATTGTTTTACCTGCAGGCAACTTGACTAAGTCCCAAGTCTGGTTATGTACCAAGGAGTCCATCTCTTCTTTCATGGCTAGCTCCCACTATTTCCTAGTTTCTACCTGCACTGCTTCTTCAAAACATTCTGGTTCACTAGAATCAGTCAACAATACATAATATAATGAAGGAGAGTATCGTTCAAGGGGTATACTTATCATGGTAGATCTTCTAACACTACTTTCAAGTGTTTGAGGTGCACGTTGCTGTTGTGGTTGTTGTTGTTGTTCTGGCTATTGATAATTATGATTTTCAGGAACCTTTACTTTTTCTGTGATCTCATCAAGCACTGTATATTCTCTGTTTTCTTTTTCCTGTTTCTTTTCCTACATCTGATCCTTATACAAAACCTTTTCATTGAATATGACATCGCTTATCCTAATGATTTTTTGATTTTCATAATCATATAAGTGATAACCAAAATCATTAACACCATATCCAATAAAGGTACATTTCTTTGATTTTTCCTCAAGCTTTGTTCTATTTTCTTTATTAATGTGGACTAAGGCTTCACAACCAAAGGTATTTTAAAATGATTTGTTTACATTTTTACCTGTCCATGCCTCCGCTGGAATACCTCCATCCAAGGAACTTGAAGGCCCTCTATTTATTAGATAAACAACAATATCTACATTATCTTCCCAAAATTGTAAAGGTAATCCTGCATGCAATCTCATGCACCTTTCGTGCTCCATGATTGTGTTGTTCATCCTTTCTGACACCATTTTATTGTGTTGTTCCCAGAACTATCTTCTCTTTGTGAATTCCATGCTCTGAACGATACTTATCGAACTCTCTGCTATAATATTCACCTCCATTGTTTGATTTTAGACACTTCAACCTTTTTCCTGTCTCATTCTCAACCAAAGCTTTCCATTTCTTGAAAGTTTCAAATACATCAGATTTATTTCGAATACGCATCATCAATAGAAGTAACATAATAGCGAGAGCCACTGAGAGATTATACTTGAGTAGGTCCCCATATGTTTATATGCACAAGCTGTAATTTTTTTCTCTTCTTTTCTTTCCCAACTCTGAGGAATTTGACTCTCTTTTATTTTCCATAAACACAATTCTCACATAATTCCAAATCAACATGCTTCAAACCTGGCAACAAATTTCTTGAGTGAAGAATCTGCATCCCCTTCTCACTCACATGCTCAAGCCTGTGATGCCACAATGTTGTATCTACTACTGTAGAGGTTAAAGAATTTACAAAATTAGAAATACCATTGCATAAATATAATGTACTGACCTTTTCTCCTTTTTCTATTAGCAGGGCTCCTTTACTGACCTTCTAGGTTTTATCTATAAAAGTAGTTACACAGCCTTCACCTCCAAACTTCCCTATTGAAATTTTATTTTTCTTCAGATCTAGAACATGCCTTACCTCCTTCAATAGCCATTGGCTTCCATTCTATTGTTTTATGAAAAATTTACCCATTCCAATGATTTTACAGAGTTTATCATCACCCAAATGAACCTGTCCAAAATCTCCTTGAACATAATAATGAAAATGTTTCCGATTAGGTGTGGCATGGAATGAGGCCCCTGAATCTAACACCTAGGCATCAATAATATTTTCTAATGGAAGAATCAAAGCATCTTGCGACACATCACCTATCACATTTGCTTCATGATTATTTTCTTGTTGTGTGTCTCCTTCTTTTCCCTTCTGAGACTTACAATGTTTCTTCAGGTGTCCTTTTTTTTCCGCATTTCAAGCACACTATCCTCGATCTAGACTTGTATCTTCATTTCCTTGACTTGCTGCAATATCATGGGCTCTTTCCTCTTTCCATTTTTCTTCCCTTAGTCTCTAGAGTCAAAGCATTACCTCATGTCTCACCGAAGCTTTTCCATGGCATTTCCTCGGTAAGGATTGCACCGACAACATCATCAATCTTTAAAGTACTAGATATAGAGAAAATGTTACTAATGGTCGTAACTAAACCATTCCAACTTTCTAGTAATGAGCATAAAAAGAACAGAACCCTAACTTCATCATCAAAAGTTACCCCTACAAAACTTAACAAACTGGTAACTGTATTAAATTCATTTAAATGATCAGCAACAGATCCACCTTCTGACATCTCTGTATTAAATAAATGTTTCATAAGAAATACCTTACTTGAGTCCGAGGGTTTTTCATATAGTTTGGCCAATGCCAACATTAAACCCTCTATTGTTGTTTCCTTTGAAATATTAAAGGCTATCGACGCCGCTAGGCACGGCTGTATTGTTCCAAGTGCCTTTCTATCGAGCATATCCCATGATGTGTCTATCATACTCGTCGACTTATTTTTCTTTCTGCTCAATGGTAGGTACATATCTTTTTGATATAGATAATATTCCATTTGCATCTTCCACAGCTGGTAGTTTTGACCGTTAATTTTTTCGACCCTAAACCTACCATCTTCTGCCATTGCTCCCACTCGAACCAGGAACCCTTCTCTCCTACGAGTTTATTAGCTCAATAGACCTTCGTCTCTAATACTAGTTGTTAGAAAATTATATATTACAAAGCAATGGAACACATAAAATATTGCAAAAACACAAACATAGAAAATGCATAAAACAAGAGAGACACACATATACGTGGTTCACCCAATTTAGGCTACGTCCATAGAGAAACAACCAGTGCTTTCTTTTATATTATCTAGCAAAATGAAGAGATACAACCTACAATAAATCTATTGTAGTTTCCTCTTTGCTCTCACACAATATTTTCTCTGTTTTGTCTCTTATAATACACATCTACATAGCCACAATACAATTCCGTCATATATAGCGAGGGGTTGCCTTCTAGGGAAAAAAACCCTAAATTAAACATAATTTTTACCGTCAGATCATTCGCCTAATGAACGGGTCAGATTGACTACGAAATTATAATATTTTACAAGGAATTTTTACATCTATTTTTAGCTTCAAGGGCGCTACCCCTGAAACCCCACCAAGGGGGGGCTCATAAAAATCATCATCACCCCCACTCTAGTGGCAAACAAATGGGCGGTGTTGCCACCCCATTATGAACTAAGGTCTAATGTGGTGATACCTCGGAATAAAGAAGATAATCAGGCTTCACACCCAACAATAATGTCCTCAGGAAACACATCCTTGAACTGTTGTAAAACTGGGTACCTGCTCAACACATATGCATCCTCAACCTCCCTACCCTTATCACTAGAAATGTGTACTGCAAATAGTTTGCATTCTTTTTGTTATTACCAAAAAATTGATCATCTAGCCTAATTTACCAGATGGATCGAAGTACACCATGTAAAGCCAATTTTACCATAATAAAATTGCTTTCATTGTAAGAAACTACTTAATAAACCACCTTTTTTTAGTAATTTATAGTCAAACCCATGAAGAATAATGAAATAAATCACTATTTATTTGATTTTCTTCTAGGAATAATTAATTAAACCATTTTTTTATTATTTTTCCTTGTTAAATTTGACCGAATCATGAAAAATAAACAGATAAATCATTATTTATCTTATTTTTCTCGAAGAATAATTAATTAATCACTAATTAATTATTATTCTTTGTCAAATTTGACTAAATCCCTTAGGAATAATTAAATAAATCATTATTTGTCTATTATTCCTTAACTAATTCCTTGAGATGATAAATAAATTATTTATTTATTTATTACTTCTAAATAAAAGTTTAAATACTTTTTCCCTCCTAAACAAATATAATAAAATATTCCAAGTGGTTATTCCAAGAATGGGATCAATAATATTTTATTATTGCTCATTATTCGTGGATAACTCAATATTTTGTTATAAATAGAAGGGTTTTCCATTCATTATTCACTTTTGATTATTTTCATTGTTGCACTCATTGTTGTAACTCTAATTATTTTCATTGTCGCCACTACAAGAAAAAATGACATTGGTGAGGGGCGAAAAATGTCACCATAAGCTCATTGGTGACGGTCAAAAGAGCATTCATCACCAAAAATTGAACGTCACCAAAGTTGGCGTTGCCAAAAGTATAGGTGTTATAGTGACATATAAAGTCTGTCACCAATAATTATTTATAATGATGGATAGCGACCGTCACCATTTCATATGAGCAATGGTGACGAACCATAGCCTCCGTCACCAAAAACTAAACGTCACCAAAGGTGGCATCGCCAAAAGTATAAATGTTGTAGTGACATTCAAAGTTCGTCACCAATAATGATTTATAATAATGGATAGTGACCGTCGCCATTGCATATGAGCAATGGTGACGGACCATAGCCTCAGTCACCAAAAACTGAACGTCACCAAAGGTGGCGTCGCCAAAAGTATAGGTGTTATGGTGACATTCAAGGTCCATCACAAATATTGATTATAATGACGGATAGTAACCGTCACCATTTCATATGAACAACAATGATTTATTGTGATAGATCTTTAATGGACGTCACTATTGGTGCATATATATGGTAATGTTCATTGACCGTCACCAAAAGCTGCATTGCTAGAAGTATAGGTGTTGTGGTGACATTCAAGGTCCATCACGAATAATGACTATAATGATGGACAACAACCATCACCATTTCATATCAACAACAATTATTTATGGTTATGAACCTTTGAGGGTCATCACTATTAATGCGTATATATGGTGGCGTTCGTTGACCTTCACCATTTCATATTTTTGGTGAGGGTCGAAAAATGTCACCAAAGCTCATTGGTGATGGTCAAAAGAGCCTTCATTACCAAAAATTGATCGTCACCATTCCATATGGATGTCATGGCATGATGGAATCAAACCACCAACCTCCTGCTTGTAAAGCAGGTGCTCTTCCATTGAGCTAGCACCCTTTAAAGAATTTTACTTTTAAAAGTTAGACCTTTAAACTTCATAAATTGTAAATTCTACAACTTTCAATAAATTAAAGTCTCGGCAATATTTTACTAAACAAGCAAAGTAGCATCGAAGTTATAGGTCCCGACCTACTGGTTATTGAAGTTATGAAAAGTGGGTGGAGGGGAAAATAGTTATGTATAAGAGAATCAATATGTTCAGTTGAATACTAAATTAGAAATGAAAATTTACAACCTATAAATGACCTATAATTAGAAAATGCACCAAATATTGCTAAGGAAATGTCATAAGTGGATAACATATGGAAGAAGAGGAGGCAGGGACTTGAAACTCTATCTAGGATAAAGCACCTAACATGCATGATAGAAGCACCCTAGAATAGAGTACCTCTTACCTAGAAGAGTGTCCCTGACTCAAAATATAGAACCCTTCTCTACTGTGCACTTTTCTTAAAGATAAATCTGTGCATAAAATAGTACTAAGAAAAACACCTAAATTAAGAAAAGTGAGCATCTAAGTCAAACTATAAAAGTATACTAAATATGGCTCTATATAAGTTTGGGAAACACTAGACAAGCATGCTTGCATACAAAAACCATAAGATGCCTAAAATCGATGCGCTTCTTTCATCGTTGCTATACCCTCACAGCAAAACTGGAATCTGTAGCATGTACCCCAAGGTTGTATGCATCTGCTGAAGGTGTAGATTGAAAGGATCTACTGAGATGAAGTAATATTGAAGGAGAAACACCTTCAAAACAATAGATAAAGTCTACTATGAATTCAACCCATTTGCACACAGACCAAGGCTGCTACTTGGTACACTTCTCTATTGAATGAAAACTGCAATGTATTGCAGTGCTACTAAAGAAAAAGCACCTTTAGTGCAACATGGATAAAACTCTAACAGATATTGTCACTGCGGCCTTGGTTTTAGATGATCTCATCAATATAGGTAACAACTTCATAATTGAAAAACCAAAAGGTGAGCTGCATAGATCATTTGAAATGATGGATTTGGGCATACTTTATTATTGTTTAGGAGTGTTAGTATAGAAAATGCAAGGTAGCATGTTGCGTCTTTATGTCACAGGCCAAGGATGCGAAGAAATACATAAAATATTAAATAGCATGGTATAAGTCAATTGTAGGTTCCTTTGAAACGGGAATGGAATTATCCTTGTGCAGGTTCTAATCTAGTGGGTATAAATTTAAATAAGAAATTGATAGTTATGGGGTTGGAATTGTCTCACAATTCATGAAAAGTCTCAAATTTGTTCACTATAAAGAAGTAGAGTGAGTCGTTAGGTTTATGGAAGGAAACACCATATTCACAGCAAGATAACTTGAAATTAGTCGAGCATATTATTTCTCATCTTCTTATACATGTGTGCTTTGAAAAGATAACCACATCCAAAGACTCAATAACAACACTAGTAAAGTTTATAGATGTGAAGCACTTCTGAGAAAACCCATCGCTTAATGACAATTGAGTGAGGAATATGTCGAAGGATTCAATCTTGAACTCAGTCATGAAAAGGAAGTTGGCATATCCATCATCTTGCCAGCAAATCGACTCCAATGATAATGTGAAAGGTAGGTTAATTGCGCAACCTCTTTCCCACTTTGTAGTATTGTTGCCTTGAATTCCAACAGGTATCTAGCTTCTTAGATCCACAAAACTCGTGCCAGGTAAACTCTGCATGATGCAATTGTGATGTGTAAGCTTGACACATGCTCTACTTCCCTCTAAAAGAGGGTAAGTCAAAATATTATGACAAGCTTAACTGTAATTTGATCATACACTATTGAGGTATTGCATGGAATAAACAATATACTATCAATGCACTAATGAAGAACTCAAAATAAACGAATACTTATTGCTACAATAGCACCACTCTTGGGATTCTCAGATAAAGCACCTAACCTACATGGAAAAAGCTTCCTAGAATAGAGTACCTCCTACCTAGAAGTATGTCCCCTGCTCAAAATATAGAACCCTTCTATACTGTGCACTTTTATTAAAGATAAATCTGTTCATAAAACAGAACTAAGAAAAAAAACCTAAATTAAGAAAAGTGAGCATCTAAGTCAAACCATAAAAGCATACTAAATATGGCTCTATCTAAGTTTGGGAAACACTAAACAAGCATGTTTCCATACAAAAACCACAAGATGCCTAAAATCGATGCACTTCTTTCACCGTTGCTACACCCTCATAGGAAAACTATAATCTACAACATGTATCCCAAGGATGCATGCATCTATTGAAGGTGCAGACCGAAAGTATCTACTGAGATGAAGTACTATTGAAGGAGAAACACCTTCAAAACAACAAATAGAGTCTAATGTGCATTCAACTTATCTGCACACAGGACAAGGTTGCCACTGGGTACATGTCTCCCGTAAATGGAAACTTTAGTGTATTGTTGCTCTACTGAAGGAGAAACATCTTCAGAGAAACATGGATAAAAATCTAACATATATTGTCACTGTGGTAACGGTTGTAGAAGATCTCATCAATATAGGTAACAACTTCAATAATTGAAAAACCAAAACGTGAGCTACATAGATCATTTGAAATGATAGATTTGGGCATGCTTTATTATTTTTAGGAGTGTTAGTGTTGAAAATGCAAGGTAGTTTGTTGCATCTTTATGTCATAGACCAAGGATGCGAATAAATACAGAAAATATTAAATAGCATGGTACAAGATGGTTGCAGCTTATTTTGAAACAAGAATGAATTTCTCCTTGTGCAGATTCTAATCTAGTGGGTATAGATTTAAATAAGAAATTAATAGTTATGGCGTTGTAATTGTCTCACGATTCATGGCAAGTCCCAAAGTTGTTCACTAGAAAGAAGTAGAGCGAGTTGTCAAGTTTATGAATGGGAACACCCTATTCACAGTGAGATAACTTCAAATTAGTCGGGCATATTATTTCTCGTCTTCTTATACGTGTGTGCTTTGTAAAGCTAACCACCTCCAAAGACTCAAGAACAACTCTGGTAAAGTTTATAGGTGTGAATCACTTTTGAGAAAACCCATCACTTAATGACAATTGAGTGAGGAATATCAATCTTGCACTCAGTCATAAAAAGGAATTTGGGGCATCCAACATCTTTCCATCAACAAATCGACTCCAACCATAATGTGAAACCTCTTTCCCACTTTGTAGTATTGCTGCCTCTTGAATTCCAACAGGTATCTTGCTGCTTAGATCCACAAAACTTGTCCCGGGTAAACTCTGCATGATACAATTGTGACGTGCAAGCTTGACACACACTCTAGTTTCCCTCTAAAAGAGGGTAAGTCAAAATATTATGACAGGCTTAACTGTAATTTGATCATACACTATTGAGGTATTGTATGGAATAAACAATATACTATCAATGCACTAATGAAGAACTCAAAATAAACGAATTTCTTGTTGCTACAATAGTGCCACTCTTGGGATTCTCCAAGGAGCCACTAATTTATACACATTTGGAATATTTACTTGGTTTGCAGAAAGATTAAGAAATGGTAGTGATCACTCTTTTCCCTCCCATGGAAGGTCTATAAAAAGTCAACAATAAATTGATTTAAAAGTTAGGTATATCCCTGACAAATAGGAGTCTGACTCTGCAACTCTAATTTAGTGGCAAGTAAATATTCAATTGTAAATGCCTAATCTCCTACAGTGTAAATTTCTAGATAAATGGCTAGCCTAAATCTGTCCATTGACCACATATCCCAAAAAACCATGTATGTTTGGACTCTGGTTCTGTGTGAGAGAGGGGAGATCACATAAATAATCCATTATCAAAAGAAAAATTTTAAGCACAACATTCTATGGAGATTTTTTTTTAATTTTATTACATACCTTAGAAAGTTTGAAAGGACAGAACTGAAGCTTCCCTCTCCTTCCACACTTCATTAAATATGTCCATTTTTCAATGCAAATGTGGCCTGCAGAATCATAATCAGCAAAAAGAATATGAAAAGTAAGTTTAATGAATTAAAGTAGCTTTGTTATACCTCAGGCAAATGGAATATCTGAGAAATTGGATTCATTCTCTACAAAAGATGATATAGGAAGATCTAATCACATTTTTAACTAAAACAAAGCTAAATTGGATTCATTCTCTGCAATAGACGACATAATGAGATCTAATGACATTTTCAACTCAAAGAAAGGTAAGTTGAATAAGCTCAAGCTCCAAAATGATGGCATCCAACTTCTGAGTGGTAGTTATTGTATATATCTAGCTAGAGGCTATAACATAAAGATATTTGTTATATGTGAAGATAAAAAAATGAAAGGAATGTGAAATTTTGACCATCAACTATACCTTCCTTTTAAGGACTAGATCAAACCATAACATTGTAATCAAGATAATCAACTCACCCATGCTAGTATGTTTCTAGTAGTTTCATGATAAAACTCAAACTCAATAAACTTCAAACAACATAAATTAACCAACGATATGTCTGAGGTTGGTTACCTAAGGATTATATCATACTAAATTTAGGGCAGCTTTAGTGGAACCATTGTTGACCTGTTGAGGCTTTTGAATGTTTTTAGGGTGGTATCTACTAATTTTAGTCATCCCAACTCAATGGCCTATAAAAATGTCTAGATATCTGTAACTTTTAAGATATATTGAACCACCGAACCGGGAAAGAAAAAATACAAAATAAATTGTAGAAAATCTATTATGTAGGTTAACTCGATAATGCAATATAAATTAAAGCATAATATTATAACCTACTTCTACTATAAATTTGCGAAAGCTTAAATATCAAGCTGAACAATATAACTAGAAGAAGAAGAATCAATGCACAATACACATGAAAATACTTTGGGGAAAGCATCAACTAAAAACCCCATTCTCTGTATTATCATACAAGGTGGAAATACATAGGAATTATACAGAGCCTTAGTTCTCACAGCTATCCAGCTCTCAGTACAATCCTCACAAATGCTCATAGGCAATCTTGGCTGATCTTCAGCCTTCCTCTCTGCCCTCCAAGCCCCTATTTCCTTGCACTATTCCTTTGGGATGATTCTCCTTCAACCAAGTGGAACACTCTGATCTCACACACTGTCAGAACTGTGCAATCCTCAAGGAATGATTCCTTGGCTGCATGCATGATTTTTATTTATAAGAAAACACATGCAACTGATAGTACACTGTCCTTGTCTTTAATCTCAACTGGGTCTTTCTCATAGTATACATGCATGAGTTTCTGATGAGGGAATCTTCAGTTAAATGGAGTACACTAGTTGAGTGCATGCATGCATCAACTGATTGTTAACTCTCTATTAGTTCCTCAAATAGTATGGAACTAATTTAACTAGACTTAACTCAGTAAACTGAGTTAACTAATTACAACTCAAATATAGCTCAATCATATCTCCTTAATTTAAGGCTTATCTCCTTAATTTAAGGGATAACTCTTGCATGACTTCAGAAATACTTCTAACTTGAATTTCTCCAACTAATTAAGTCAAAATAAAATAACTTAATTAATTATTTCCAAGTAGCTGTTACGACTAAATTCGATTTTAATTCAAAATTTAATTCAAGGACAAATTAAGTTGGAATATTCTTGTTGCCATATTTCAACATAAATAAATCTAAATGATAATGTTGGTGCAGATAAGAGTGGGAGTTTTTATTGAGTAGCCAAACATACTGATGTTTTTGTTTGATTATTTGAAAAATTTCCAGCTAGTCATAAGGATAATTATGAGATTATGGTTTTTCAACAAAATTTAAGTGAGGTAAGTGATAATCATGAGATTTTCTTTTAATGATCATATTTTTAAGGCTTTTAAGTAAAATATTTATTATTTCAGGGTTTTAAGCTAATTGATATTTTCATTTTCCCAATGTCTATGCATGAAAGAAAGGAATCTTGTTTACAATGTGGATTAAATTTTGATATTTAGTTAGTCTTTGTCTGCTTGATAAAGTTCCATAACCTTTTGGGAACACAATTCTTCAAGTTCTGTCACAAACATGAGTCCTAGTAGATTCAAGTCTAGAATATTTGAATCCATTTCCAATATTTCCTTGCAAATTGAATATAACTATGGATCTGCATGTTGTGTATCTTCCTAGGAGATATAGAGACCAACCAATTGCTTGAAGAAATGTTTGAGCTAGGACCATGTCAATTTGCACCCTATGTATCAATACAACTAAGAAATACATTCTACCACACAACATTATAATTGGAGGAATCAAGAATGATTTAACACCTAATTCTAGTAGACACGAATACACAACCTATGGCATCATAAACATAATCTCTTTATTTATTATCTCCTCCTCTAATCTTTAATGCAGAACACAGGTCCAAACCATGGTTTCCAGTTAATGATTAATGCCACATGCATACTAAGACTCCTCTTAGCACATTTTCTCTCTGTCTTTGTTACATAGAGGCAGGCTTGTCCCCATATACACAAAGATTACAATAATTATATCCTAAATTTCTTGAAATAAATACATCTAGACCCCCAAATACCAACGCTACCAAATTTTTTGGGTGTTAGATACCCACTACACAGTGCATAGGAATCTTGCTTCATGGTCTTACGGTAATTTCTCTTCTTGCGATTTGGCTCCAAAATCCATCCCTAACTCCTCATGATTAACAAACCCAACAACTCCCATAAATGGGTCAATAAGTGGAGGTGTGTCATGCTCTATTGCCCCTACATCGAGCACAAATCTATATAGACCCATGTCTAAGATGCACTTCCCAGTTTGTGAAGCTAGAAGTTGCATATCTCCTATTTCTATATTTCAGAACTCAGTCAATTGTGTGCATTTGATGGATCCTCAACCTTAGGAACCCCTAGGTCAATATCAGACTTGAATATAGATAGGTGTCTGCGAATGTCATATTCATGCAATCCTTGAGGCATTAATTGCTAAGTACCTACTAGGGAGCATTTATTTCTGAGTAGGTGGTTGCATTTACTTTAGGAGTTACACTTCTTGAGGGATTTAATTAGCCAAGAATGGTGCACTCCTTGAGGCCATTAATGGCTAGTTTTTAACCCCCTCCTCTTGGCTTATATAAGGATAGAGGGCACACTAATATTTCATATAATAGAGTTGTTTGTGTTGTATCTTTCAAACATGTGTAGATCTTGATCATGATGTCAAGCTACTATAATGTTTCCATGTGGTGACCACGAAAAAAAGGGACATGATAGGTCTAACTCAACACCTAGTTTTTTTAGAGTTTCCTTATATATTTCCAAAAGATTTGTTTGGGCTCCCACCCACGTGTGATCTCAAGTTCACCATTGAACTCAATGTGGGATGATTCCTATCTCCAAGGTTCCTTATCAAACGATTTCACCCAAGTTATATGAATTACATATGCATCTATAATAATTGTTGAATTTTGGATTGATCTGGCTTAATGCAACATTTTGAAGTTACTAATTTTGGTGATGAAGAAGTATTAGTTGTTGGAGCTTTGCATTTCCTGTAGATGGTTGAATAACATCACCATCTAGAATCAATATTAGTTCTCATAGATTGATGACTTCTCTGATCAAATGAAAAGGACCATAATATTCTTAAAGTTTGATTTGTGATTTTAATACCACCAATTAAGAATTTAGAAGGGCATCCCAAATATTGTATTCAAACCATGATTAAGAAATTATGATTCTATTATGGTACTGTTTAAGTTTAGAAATGCCTTCGTACTCTTCATGAAACTAATGTATGGGGTTTTTCAGAAATACCTAGGCAAGTTTGTTCAAGTGTTTCTGGATGATAGTTTGATTTATTCATCTGTTCCAAAGGAGCATGAGGAGAACACAAGGTTGTTATCGTAGTGATTTGGAGAGAATAAGAATGATTAAAATCTCTTTGAGTGTTTCTTCTTCTAGTCAAAGATCCATTATTTAGGCCACATAAATTCTGGAGAAGGTATAGTCATGGACCTTGCCAAAATCAAGGCCATTATGGAATTCCTAACACTAAAGGATGCTCATAAGCTACACTATTTCAATGGATTGGTTGGGTATTATAGGAGATTCCTAGGAGAATTCTCCAAGAAATCTAATGCCATTACCAAGGTCAAGAAGAAGGTTAAGGAATTTGTATGGATATAGTAGTTTCAATGGGCCCTTTTGAGGCTTACAAATTTGTAAACCATTGCTCTAGTCCTAAAAGTGCTAGAAATGAACCAAGATTTGTAGTATTTACATATGATAGAAATCATATTATTATGTAATGAGTAATTTATCATCTTATGGAGTGGTTCATTAGTAAAGAAACAAGATCTGAAGGCATCAAGAGGAAGTCCTGATTAGTTGGCTAGACACTTGTGTTCCACAACTATGCATGTGGACATCAAGGTGCATATGGAGGTCCCCATCTTGAATTAAGTTACCATCACAAGCAAATGCATTCCTCATTGTTTACTTCGCATCATTCCTCCATCTATGTTAATCACATGTGCATGTCTATGTGTATATACTATCACTTGAGTAAGAGTTTCATGACAATTCCCATGTTGTAAGACCCTATTTTTTCATCTTGAGAAAATGGAGTCCTCTCCAAGTCACTCGCATAGTTTACGTTGTCATAAGAAAAGTAGGTGCTTTGCCTTAAGATGTGAACATTTAATTTAAAGCAGTGTGATAATGTGGTTTCAGTGAGGCATACAAAGATGGAATGAGCATGCACATTTGGGATGCTAGTGTTATGTTTTGCTTGAGGCGTGAGTGCACATCTAAGAAGACTCTAACAATGGTTGAAGAGGTGGAATAGTTAGAGAGGTTGGGGGGTTGTAGTCTCACTTAGAGGTGTACACAAGCAAGTTAAGCACTATGAGAATTTGTGAAGCAACCTTAAGACATTTGACGAGCTGAACGAAGTCAACTTGGTAGTGGTACTAAGTGAACATTCCTTGATCGAAGTTGATACCCTCTCCTTGGCACTACCACTTTGCAAGACGAAGAAGAAATGTGAAATATATGTGCAATCCATTAAAGAAGTTGGCAAGGTTGTTGCAACATATATAGTGGTTTTATCATGTTCCAAAAGGTGTTGGAACTTGGAAGGTGACCATCGCAGTAGATTTGTCATGGAGTGTCAAGGAGGTGCATTTGATAAGGAGCAAATTACACGAATCTAACAAATCAGCCATATTGGGTTAAGATATTACTGTTCTGGGACATCCAAAGTTGAAGGTGCATTTTTATGGAGGTGTAGTTTGGAGGCTACATCTTATGTGTACCTTGGATTTTGGTGTGTGTTAGTGGTGTTACTGCATTGTGTTTGAAACTTTGATGAGTAGTAGCTAGAATGTGTTTCATGAAGGAAAAAAACCCACGAGTTTGAGATGGCTTAACCATTTGGCATTGTAAGGTGTGTTATGCCCTATTTTTGAGTAGACAATTAGAACCATCTTAGAGTGTGATGGGTTGTACCATGGACTTAGGTCCACTTGCATGGGTTGAGGTGTAAACGCACCCCATGAGTTGAGGAAAATGATTACAATTCTTACCTGTATAAAGTGTTTATAATATAAGATTAACGATTTTTTGCTGAAGAATTTTAGAGGAAGATAAGAAAGGAGGGGCACTAAAGTTTGTTGTAAATCAATCAAAAGGAAGGAAAAATGTCTCCTATTTGCAGGATTTTTCAAGTTGCCTCTTCAATAGGACTAAATTTTAGTTGGATCTAGGGAGTTGGCCTCACCAAGACATAACATACCCAAGCTAGTCTATTAGATAGATACGTCTTCGGCAAAGGTTGCAAAGGCTAAGGTGAAAATCTCCCCTTTTTCAATGTGGTTTTTTAACCTTCCACTTGAGAATGATAAAAACAAGGTCATGATATTTAAAGCTTGATTTTACCAAAACTCAATGTCAATGCTTAATCCATGATGTGATTCTTTCTATTTGGGTTTGGCCTTGAACATTGAGATCTATCTTTGGGTCTAGTTATCAGTTTGTCGTTTCATTTATGTGTTGAGAATATTTTAAGGGATATAGGGGATAAAATGGTTATTTTCCAATACCCCTCCCTTGAAACCCTAAAAAGAGATGGTGTGCCCCATTTTGTTGTCGTAATATTTCAACCATGAGTTCTTCCTATGAGGATGCCCTTATTGAAACGAAGGAGGGGTATAGATTGCAGGTGTCTCTAGAGGTCTTGACAAAGGTGAAGGGGAATGGAGTTTACCTCCTATTGCAATGCCTTCTATTCCACCATTTGAGGTGCTAAAGGGAACTAACTTTAAGGGTCATAGGTGAAATCTCACGAAGATCTTATAAATGAGAAGGTAGGTGTGATTTAGCATAGGATTGATTCTTCAACGGTTGACTTTTTGGGTGAGATTTCATAGTAAAGGGAAAAAATTGAAGCCTTACCACCTATAGATTAAGTAGAGTATGAGTAAATGTTTCCTAAGATTCAAACAGTCTCTCCATCTTTTGTCCATGAGATCCATGGCAATTATGTTCAAGTATCAATAACTCATGTTAAGATATCATCTTTGATTCAAGGCACATATACTTCTTAAAGTAGTGGTCGAGAGTTGAAGCAATAAGGAGACAAGATTGTTCATTTACAAGGTTGGCATCAATTAAGTATTATCCCTCTCTGACCAACTCTAAGGTGAGGACTTATTATTGTAAAAACTTGCAAATATTGGATTATCTTGAATTTCAAGGGCTTTAAGTGGTTGCCTCAACCTACAAATCTTTAAAGGAACTATGTGTTTTTTAATTAGACCCTTGTGGTCAAAGAGCTGTAAAAGAGGAAGACCTTATGGCTATATCTAGGGGCACAATCTGTCATTTTTTGTGAGATTGGTTATGTTTTTTCTTTCTGCTAATTTAATGTTAATAACCCAGTTGTGTGTTCATTTAGTAGATCTGTAATATGCTAAGTCAATGGATTTTTAGGTGCTAAGTTTGCAGAAAAATTAACATTTATGAAAAAGTTGAAAGATCTGCCTTAAGCAAACAATCCAATGACATAATCCATCTTATTGTATGGATGGTGCTGAGGATATTTATAAAGTTGATAACTACTCAAAAAGAATAGTGAGGTAAGCTTTAGAGATTTAATTGAATCAAAGCAATATAAAGTAATATTAAGAGGGATGATGCTACCAGAATCATGAAGCATGGACAACTGATGCTTCAATTACTCTTAAATTCTTCAGAAAATAGAATTTCCCATAGTTTTCCATATATATATATATGTGTGTGTGTGTGTGTGTGTGTGTGTGTGTGTGTGTGTGTATGTATGTATGTATGAAGTATTGAGATCATTAAAAAATTGTGGGAAATTATGTTCTTCTGATGATGATCGATGAGAGGATCAAAACATAGAGATCTATAAAAAACTCAAATGCAGTTTCCTTATCTATTTTTCATTGGAATACATAAATTGTGTATAGTAACTACGAATTTGAAACTATAAAAACATACAACAAAAGATATTATGTCTTTCAAGTTGGTATCACAGTAATCATTTTTTAATATACTTATAAAAAATATATAGGAAAGAAGGGGTAATTAAGAAAATGATATGCTTCTAAATGACATCGCATATTCTAGTTGAGGACATTTATGCCCCACTCAAAGACAAAATATCAATAAAACATTGGTTCCTACTTCTCTCTTAGATTTTTCTATCAGTGTGCACTTTAACCCTCCATTCTAGGAAGAAAGTTCTCAACGACCTTTTGCTAGACTGACCACCTCAGGTGAAAGTGGATGAGCAGGTCTTGCCCCAGTCTGGTATGAATTTTCCTTATTGAAAGCTTTGGTCCTCCATTTCTATGCAGTTCATTATTGTATCTTTATTATACTCTGAAATCACTTGAGTTTTGACAACAGGATCATTTGGATATTTTTTACTTCTTATGAGTTTACCTAATAGGTTGAACCATAATGACTAGTTTAATAGACTATATGAGGTGGAGTGGTGCTCATAATGATGTGATACATGTCAAAATAAGATATATTATCATAGTAGCACAAACTTCATAAAAATAATATTTGTGTTCCTAAATAATAGTGCAAATGCAATGTGAGTCCCAAGGCGAAGCTTAATTTCCGATCGAAATAATGTGAGTCTGTGGTAACTAAGAAATCCAAGCTTTAAATCCCCCCTGTTGTGACCCGATTCACAGAAATGAGGACAGTGCATAGACCCCAGAGGTTTATTGGTAGCCCCATGCCACGAGCACTGCCAAGTTTCTCTAAGTTAAAAACAATAGTGCAAATGCAATGTGAAATGAGATTTCTAGACAGACAACATTTTTATATAAGAAAATATTAGGATTGATAGTTATAACAACGAATATATGTTGAAAAAATATGAAATTTAAATATTCATTATTAAAATGCTATGTGTAGAAGTAAAATCAGACCATAAAATATGTTAATAAAAACAACATAAATCTTAAAAGCTAAGTTTAATCCAACCTGGTTAGTGGACATGGTAGCATGAACATGAAAGCAACTTGATTCACATAAAATTCACTTAAAAGACACTTTGATATTGTAACCAATTTGATGTGCCACTGCAAACTACTAAAACGCCTTAATTAACATAGCTTCAACTATGTAGGCAAATAAAATTGACTAATGATAAATAAAAGATAATTAAATAGAACCAACAATATATTCTCTAATCTCTCTTTCTCTCTTTCCAGTTTCTTCACAAATTCCTCTCATTCTTTTATTGTAGTTTTATCAGCTTCAACCACTGCCACCTCTGTAGCCATTTGTTCCTCCCTCATTTTCCTCTGTATTTTTTCATGCCTCTCCACTTTGGCATCCTTTGAATCAGATCCTGAAGTTGAATCTGTATTTGTGTATCACCTTTATCAGTTTCTGATGAACTGCCATGGACATCATCTAATTCAACTTTGGCTCTTTCTTGGCCTTCCTTGGTGCATCTTTTCATGTCCACAACCTGCAACTCTAAAACATCTACAACAAACATACTTCTTTCTTTACCATGTACATTGTCCCATAGTATGTAAGCAATTTATTTCTTAGTTTTCTCAAGAGATGCACTGTAGGAGTCTTCCCCTTTCCTGTTGACTCTCACATTTTTCTGAGTTAACATTAATCATTTGAAGTTCTTGAACTTCATATTTTCCTCCATTTTGACCATGGCGGCCAGCTTCTTTTAAAGTCACTAATACATCTATAGCTTTAACATGAGACTCAAATGTGAATTGTTCCCATGGTGTTAATCCCAGTGAACATTGGGTTGTTATTGATGGTCGGGATGTGCTCTTCTTGGTTCTTAGATTGGACTAGTTATTCTTACATAGATCGCGGTTGAAAGGCCGATTACAGATGGGCTGGCTAGATAAAAAATAATAAATATTTCAATGGTGTGACTGCTTGCCTATTTGCTTCTGGTTCATTGGCTAGATCAACTGGAGTTTTGTCTTGATCCATTGATGAATGAAGACAACCAGCATTGCTAGGATATACCCACTTACCTTTCATTTTAGTGTTACCAACTACCTACCAACCTATTAATAAGGTTGCATAGGAATAGATACAAATTCCCTATACTTACTGCATTGGACAAGAAACCTGACTCAAAGCTACCATTCTTAGAAATCTTGGTTTCTCTACCTGTTAGAGAGGCTCCTAACACTATTCTATCTGAAGCCACATGCACTACTTCCCATGGTTTCATCTGAAGAAGCGCAACAAGGAAGATGAAGAAGCGAAGCAGATGTAAGACTTGGTTTGTCATCCTATTTTCACTCGCCATTCTGTAATCTTTCTCCATAGTAGATGATAAACACACAGAGTCGAGGAGCAAGATTCTGAACTAAAAATTCATTGGGATCGGACCTAGTCTTTGAAATTTGAGTGATGAAACTGTAACATTGGAAGGGTCAATACATTGTATCTACACTAAACATGGAACATACTTCACAATTGATCCAAATGGCTGCCATATCTGAACTGAAAATGGGCTGGCTGACTGGGAGATGCATGTTGAAATGACTTTGCAATTAACTTGAATGTGCAGAGTTTGCAATTGACTCAAATCGCCTCCGCATAGTAATGTTGAAAATTGGTAACTCGAATCACCTCCGCACAATAATGTTGAAAATAATTTTGGCCACGGAGCTCTTTGTCTTGCAACCTAGAACACTGACATGAGAGGGGACGGCTTTCACATTTATTCCATTCCCATATGAGGTACTTTACATATCCCAAGTGAGAATGATATACCTAGAGAGTAGCTAATGCATTAGATGAACTAGCACGTACGATATTTACTCCCTCATACACAAATTACCGGTTGTTGCTCTCATACCCGATGGACGAGTTACCTAGAATATTGAGAGGAAAAGAACCTGCATAAACCTGCGTCAAGAACAAACCTACGTTAATAAAAGGAACGGATGGTTTCTCTCATTCGTAAAGCATCGGTCTGTCTCCCTTCAAGTACTTGCTCCCACTCTTTCCTCCTCTTTAGGCATATGTACCAAAGTGTGGGAAAAATAGTTGCATAACACTAAAAGTAGTCAAATCCATGCTTTGGTGAGCCACAGCCTTTATCCAGCTAACCAAATTTCAAAAGCAGCTATGGAAGCAAAGCAAGTATAGCCACGAGCAAATAAATCATAGGCGACAGAGGACATAAAGACAAAGGCAGGGGTAGGAGTAGAGCCTGTTGATTCAAAACCAAACAGGCTCTAAATATAGGGGTAGGCAAGAGATATGAATATATTTACATGCTCAAGTAAATTCTAAGCCACCTGAAGCTTGGAGAAATCCATCCAGCCATTGTTGTGAAGCAGATCCAGGATGCTCAGCCTTCATTCTTTCGATTCTTTGACTAGTCTTTCCTTGTGCAAACCCTTTGAACCGAGGTTCGAATTGAATATTTTCAGTGCGGGGTTCGAATTGACTATTTTCAGCGCGTAAAATTGTAGTGGGAAAACCAAAGCGTAAAATTATGGTGGGAAAACCTATTCAAAACTCAACCACTACAAAAGAATATGGTTTGACAACAACTTTCATAGATACTACTTCAAATAGGTAATACATTAACATAAAGGAAATAGTTAATACATTAAAATTGTGGTGGGAAAACCGATTCAAAACTCAACTACTACAAAAGAATATGGTTTCACAACAAATTTAGTAGATACTACTTCAAATAGGTAATACATTAACATAAAGGAAATAGTTAATACATTAATATAAACAATACAAGATTCAAACTCAAAATCTAGCACAAAATATTTGAAAAGAGTAAAGTGATTCTTTTTAGATATTTTATTTCTCTTTTTATAATTTAGTTTAATTTATCTTTGAAGATATTAAAACACCATTTATTTTAATGAAGATGAAATCATTTTTAATGAATAAAGTATAAGTCCCAAGGTAGATGTTACACAATTTGAAGAATCCAATAATATCATAAGAAATTTATTTAATTCCACTCAAACCATTTTGGGACTCTTCCAAAATGAAACTTTGAAAATCTCAAGGAAAAATTTATTTCACCATAGAAAAAGTGAAAGTGTCTTCTAGATGTTTTTAGTCCCCTTGCTATCCATACATCTAATTATTGTGGAAGAACTCTAGTATATATCTTAATTTGAAGGAATACTTTCAACAAGGACATTGATATGACCCTCAACAACTAAATCCATGAATTGTTCTTTGTTTAATATGATAGGAAAATTCATCTTCTCTTATCATGTACCCACCCCCCTAAGTGGCATTAAGGAGGTGAGTTAATGAAAATTTTCCTCTTTAAGTACTATTATAGGATCTCTTTTGAGATTGTATATGTATTTTGCTCAACAATAACTTTCCAACCATTGTATTCTTGCTTAATTATGAGTCATGCATAGAAATATATGACCTTCTAAAAATTTCTTCATGTTCTCTTTTTCTCAACCACACTAGCAATCATACTAGTGACGTGGCAGCAATTTCACCATGCATTTGTATTATGCCATGTCACAACTAGTATAATTCACCCTTGGGTTAACACTTGTTGAGACATTCATCTTTGCTTAATGGCTTATCGGGTTTGTTATTTGTTGTATATGATAGGAATTCTCTTACCATGTACCCATCCCTTTAAGTGGCATTAAGGAGGCAATTTAGTGGATTTTTTTCCTCTATATGCACTATTATAGGGTCTCTTTTGAGCTTGTATACACGTTTTTCTCAATAATAAATTTCCAACCATTGTAATATGGCTTAATTATGAGTCATTCATAGAAATATATGACCTTCTAAATATTTCTTCAAGTTCTCTTTTTCTCAACCACGTCAGCGATCATAATGGTGATGTGGTAGCAAGTTCACCAGGCATCTGTACTATGCCATGTCACAACTAGTATGATTCATCCTTGGGTTCACACTTGTTGACACATTCATCTTTGCTTAACTTCTTATTGGATTATAAAGCTACTCCTCCACAATTCTATCACATTCTCACCAATATTCTCATCGTGTCAAGCCTTTTAAACCATGCACCACAATGCACATGAACATTTTATCTATGCAATATGTCACATAGGGGAAAATGTTATCCTATACAATATCACTTCGCACAACTTTTCTTTGTATGCATCCTGCTTTTCCCTGTGTCTTCTATGTCTCCCACATCTTCCTCCTTACTCTTTTCTTCCTCTATCTCTTATCTTTTCCTTTATTTTTCTTTCTTTCTTTCTTCATTACATGATGAAACTATTTTATTTTGTGGCAATCCCATTTCCTCATATTTATAACATCTACAAAGACTATAGAAATGCAACAACTAACCAAAGTGTGCCATGTGTCAACATAAAAGTTTACAAGAGGTGCAACAACCAATTAGAGCATGCCACATGTCCTCCTCAAAGTTTTCAATTATACGACAATGTGGCACATGCCACGGGACAAATATTTCCCAACTTGTGATATTCCAATGAGTGTCTACCACATGTCCCTTCAAAATTATATGGCCTCTGTCATAACACGTGTTTTTTTTTTGTGCAATACAACATATATCACATGAAAATAATTCCAGGTAGTATAGAAAAAGCATTAAGAAAGCCTTGAAAACCTTCCAAATTTTTACTAACTTGTGCCTAAGTGTTTTCCATAGGTTGAGGCACTTCTCTACGACCCCTAGGCTTCTGCAAAACTAAAAAAAAGTCATAAATATTTAAAAAATAATTGGTTTATGTATTCACAAGCTTATTTTGTCAAGGGAATAGCTATGTTTGTCAAGGTGTTCATACCTACATCCCATTCCATAGAAAGCATGATGGGTGCACTCAATGATGTGTGATGTTCAACTATACAAAATGGGTTAGAAACAAATCAATTTTTGGCATTTTCAAATTTCAGATATTGAAATTCTCTTTTGAGTAGTTTTGAATTTTGTGAGAGATTAAAGATGATAAACATGGATGAAACAAGGGAAGACAATCACCCAAAGCCTCTAATGTAGATCTCACATCTCCTTTTCCTCTTGGAGGAATGTTATGTGACATGTTTCCTTACAAAACTTTCAATGATGATTATCTTAAAAAATAAACCCCAATAGTGTTTAACTATTTGTAATGCAATTAACAAAATAAAATATTTTGTACTATGACTAAAAAATATCCATTTCGTTGGAATTTCGACAGTTGTTGACCAAAGAGACGTTGTCCAATTGGAAAAATTTTGACTTTGACAAATGCCGATATTCTAATAGATAGATAATTCACCTGGTCAAACTTTAGATATTTGATGAACATTCAAGTGTCATCACATATCTGACAAAAAAAATTATCGTCAAATATCTTACTAACATATTGTCAGATATTTGACGATAATTGTGTTTGTCAAATCCAATAATTTCAGGGCATTTTTTTAAATACAAAAAATATTTGCAAGAAAAATCCAATAGTATGAATGAACTCTCAAAGTACGATGTTGGATTTTCGATCCATATGTACTAGTAGGGGTTAGGGGTTAGGGTCTAAGGGTCACATGTTAAGAGGATAAGGGGTTAGGGCTTAGGGGGTTCATGGATTTTAGGTTAGGGGATAATGGCTTAAGGTTTAATTGGTCAAGGGGTTAATGGGTTATGATTTATGAGTGTATGGGTTAAGGGATTATGGATTGGGGGTTAAGGGGAGAGGGAATTTAGTGGTTATGGATTAAGGTCTTATGGGTTGTGATAATGGGGCCCCTAATGCCCTCATCACCACTATTTGGGGTTCTTACCTTCCATCTAGGCATCTTAGCCCATGTGACATTAAGTCCTAAGAAACCTTCTCATTCTCTAATTCTAGGATTATAGATATTACTAAACCATGCTTGGACCTCCCCTTGCCCAATTCAATACACAACAAGATAGCCCTCCCACCTTTTTGATCATACCATTCAACTTCTCCTAATTTTATGAACCCCATATTTTCCCAATGTCCCTACAAATACACCCTTTGGACCCCTTGGCTAAGGGCTTAAATGCATTAGGGTTTATGGGTGATGATAAGGGATCCCCTAATCCCCTTATCACAACTATTAGGGGTTATGCAATCAATTTCACTTTAATGATACATAAGAGAAATTGAAAGAAGTTATTGAAGAATTAATGGAATGGAAAGCTACCACGGAAGTGGGGAAATAAAATGGTGGAGTTAATCTAAAACCATCCAACAATGTAAGAATTACATGTGTACACTATTTTTTTTTATATATGTTTTACCTATGTTTGACAATAAGGTTGAGTTTGACGTAGATGTTTTCTCCTCTTAATGTATTTTCTAGCCCCACATATGTTGAGAGTATTAGTGTAATTTTATTTAGAAGTAATCCATTCCTAAAGAACGAGGCAGTATTCTCACTAGATGCAAAAGGGAGATCTAATTGTAAGATGACCTTGGTAAAATTTGTATTGAAGGAACTAAAAAGGGGGTAAAAAGGGGATGAGGCTATATATGGATAGCTTGAATATTGCACCATTCATGTAGTTGAGGACTGCTTGTGTTAGTTTTGAATAGACTTGGAGAAAAATAAGGGAATTTGAATGTTGTTTTGAGCATGTTGTGGAAAAAACCTTTGAGAATATTATAGACTTGTATGGGAATATTACACATACACTTGGTAAGAGAATGGACCAGTGTTAAAGGATGATGACAGCTAAAGGGACATCCTTATATCCTCTTTTTTTCTTTTGAGTAGACAGGAATTATGTTTGGGTCGTGCATGGAGATGAACCTTACTTTATTCCTATGAACTTAGATGCATTTGTGGACATTATAAGACCATATCGTTTCCCTTTGAAAGCAAATACGTGGAGGATATTTGGGGGAAATATGACTGTCCATAACATGTAGATCATATTTTGGGACCTTGTGGCTCTTTTCCTTAGACCCTAGTAGTGCTTGGAGGTTGTATTTGGAGGGCTAGTGAACAAAAACCTAATATAACCAAGAATATTAGTGTTGGAGCACCTATGGTTTGAGAGAAAGGCTTAGGGGTTCTAGGAGTGAAGGGTTGTAGAAATTCCTTGAAATCCTACAATTGCTTGAACGAACAAATCTGAAACTAATTACGTTACACGAAGACACGAGATTATTCTATGATAGATAAGCAGTGGAATAGAAATAGGGATAAAGAAACACAATCACACACAATAATACAATATTTTTCTAGGGAACCCAACTGGGAAAACCCATCTTCATGTTGTATATTTTATTGGCAGAAATTTAGCAAATAGAATTCTTTACAAGGCAAAATGTTTCAATAGAAAACAAGGTTTTTCATGTCGATAATGGGAATGCCTTCTTACAAGAGTCATACAATGATATTCCATTTACATAATACATAGATAGATATGGTTAAATACTATTTACATGCTCCATATCATGCAGGCAATAAGTACAAGATTTTATAATGTCACATGTTATTACAGTACTCCTCCCAAGTACCAACTCTAGCTAAGATCAAGCTCAAAAACATCAATGACCAATATACATAATCTACACACAACATGTTAGACTTCCTCCAAATATAAGATGTGATTCATCTTTCCACATGGTCTTGGTTTTGATTCAATATAATAAAAGGTGTACCTTGTTTATCCATCTCCAACCAATCTCCATTCCTACCACAAGGAATATCATTTCCATGCTTTTGGATGAAATTCCAAAAACTCTCTATTATGTCTACAACATCATTATGTCCTCCATGTTGAAAACTCATAATTCCAACTAAGAAAAATCTACCATTAACACTGAGCGTAAAAGAATATTGCTTCAATTCATCTTTCACCACTATAATAACCAACCACTAGTTTTCACCACTATAATAACTCTATCAGGTTTTTTCCATCCTCTTTGATTAGTTTCAATTGACCAAATAGGATGAGGTGGTAGGTACTGACCAAGATAGAGTCGAAACATCAACACCTCAAACAGTATATCCATTGGCAACTAATTGTACCATAAGGAAGGTCATGTCTCTAGATGAGGTTCCACAACCGCTGATAGGAGAGGTTCCACTAAGCAAGCAATAGAGTTATTCAGGATTCAAGTCCCCACATGCCCAGGTGTAAGGCTGTTGCATGAGCCCATGGAGATCCCCATGGGGGACCTAATTTTCACCTATATTGTCATGGACGAGACTGGGGAGGTTCAACCACATAGGTGTTTTGTTTGCACTATCAGGTAGGACTATCAGGTAGTTGTGTTAGGTCAATAAGTGTTAGGCCGTAAGTGAGCCATATCCCCTTAGCTTTCTTTGAGGTCGAGTGAGCCAGAGCTTTTCTATATGGTTGTTTGGATAACCAAATGTGTTGTTCCCCATGAAGTTAGTGAGGTTCAACAAAACAAATAGGAGAGGCTTTTACTAACTGCATAGTTGATGAGGTGGTTAAACTGAACTATCCACCATGAAAGGGCACCACCATGAGAGAAGTTATGGTTGAGAACTATGCAAACACCAATTCCTTCCTTCCTACTATTATGGTCTGTTATGTGAACCCATCCTTCCTTGGAAATAGTTAGCATGATAGTTACTTCAGCAGATCCCTCTCATTTCACATTTTTCCATAGTGTCAAAAGCTAATTTTGAGTGGTTCAATGAGGGATTACCACATTCGTGATATCAAATGGGAAAACTAGCATTTTTGGGGGTTTCCATAATAGTGGTAGGATGCCTTCGATTGAGAGGCTCAAAGAAACTTGCATTGAGACCTTGAACTTTCCCCATCCAACTATGATGGTTCGCAACCAAAATGAAAACCCATCCTTCCTTCCTTACTTCCAGCTGTAGGGTTTCAACCTGTCAAGTGTTATATGGAGGGAGGTCAGAGGTTTATCAGATCCATTAAGGGTGTCCTATTGATTTATGAGGGTTTCACCCCGTGTTAAGGTGTGTATATATGAAAGAGGAGGGTTTCAAACCCATTCGGTCTGTCTAATGTGCCATATGATAATATTATTTTTCATAGTCTCCACATCAAAGCCAATTTACATCGCTAATAAGTATCTCCTTGGCCTAGGCATAATAAAAACATACCATATATGTTAGGGATGTGTTAGGGATGAGTGTACTCCTCCTATGTGTGTGTGGATGCCGCTCTAACCTTTTGCGATAGGTAGAGATAGAGCTTGCCCAATATCTACGTTTTACTCGTCTTCCATTAAGGGACAACAATAAATTGCCATGGCATAAAAGAAGATAAGCACCAACAAGGGGTGCAAACAAGGTCATCCAACATATAACATTAGCCAATTGGGATGATGTTACCACTACTAGTTGATTAGATTCAACCAAGAATTCCTTCCTGTTTAGTCAATTTGGTGTTATCTAAATTGCTAGTATTTATTGTCAACCCGGGGCTCGTAAGCTGATGAAGTGAGGGTGTACTATATGTACTTAAGTAACCTCTTAGAGTTTTTCTTATCGTTGGGGGTGTTGTTGTGGTTAATTATGTTCCTAAGATGGAGTGAGAATTTATAAACAAGTGAGTGATGGTGTGTGTGTAGAGTGAATCCTAAATGAGTGAAAGTGTGTGTTGAGTGATCTCTAACTACTTGCTTGAAAGGAAATGCTTGAAAAGAATAAGTGAACTGAAATGACTTGAAATAAACTTGAAAGCAAATGACCACTACCAATGGCACTAGACACCGTTCAAGTTGCTGCTAATAAAAGAAAAGAGAGTCACTTTTAAAACCCAAGAATAAAGATTATCTCTCTCTAACTCGATGCTTCAAAGCACATGTACTGTGTAAAGCACGGATAGGAAGTAGCTTATGTGGAATTAGAAAAGTGAGAAAAATATGCTTGAAAGACTAATGATAATGATTTGCTATTTCTAATTCTCTACTTCAGCCATATGTACTATGCAAAGTATGATTAGAAAGTAGCGAGAAAATAGTCTAATAAGCACTTAAAATCAAAACTTCTACTTTAAAGACTAGTGGTGATGATTTGCTCTTTCTAACTCGATGCTTCAAAGCACATGTACTGTGTAAAGCACGGATAGAAAGTAGTGAAAGAACAGTCCAAAAAGCACTCAAACTAGCTGCAAATTAGTGATATTTTGATCTTAAAAGATAATAGTTTATGATGAAGATCATTCATGTATGTTAACAGCTCTTTGAGAAATAAGATTAAAAATCAACTATAAAGATAAAGGCAACACTTGAATTGTCAACTTCAAATACCATTAGCTGTAAAGCAAACACACACATATAAAAAATAAATCCCGGGCTAAAAGAAACCTGCAAAGAAATAACACTGATCAGCTTGAAAGAAAGGAAAACAAGTAAATGAAACTATACATGCTTAAGGAAATAAACAAGAGAATAACGAAATACTGCACATAAAATACTTTACAAAGGCCGAGATGAGCAGGGGCCCTCTGTTCATTCAGCCACAAGAAAACTCAGAGATCTGGAAACTTCAAAACGGTGCTATGTCTATTCCTCCATTTGCAAAAAGTATACAAAACAGAGTGCTGGAATAGCACTAGAAAACAGAGTTCACAAAGCTCTTAAATTCCACACAAGTTCAGAAAATTACAACTAATAAAAAGTTCTTTGAGCGTACGCAGATGCAGCAATTTATAGGAGTTTCTAAGATAGCCTACTCGTACAGCTAATTAACAGAAAAACAATAAACAGTCATGCGTATTTATGGTCCCTTGACACATCACGGCTGCGTGGACGAGTTTAGTGGTTCTGTCGTCATGGATAATAAATCCCATGTTGGATTGCATCTCCCCTGCCACCTGTAGAACATGGACAAATCACCATTTAAGATGACGTGACCAAGCAGCTCTCAATCACCGTTTAAACAGCCTTGAGTTTACCGTAACTTAACCAGCTTTGACCATGGGTGGAGATGACGTGGATGGCTGGAACAATGGGACAGGAACCTCGAGCACGTTGATACCTGAGTGCCCATGTGGCTCATCTAGCAAACTGACAAGTGGATCATTGTGTTTAACAAAAAGGCTGCAGGATCTTCAGATGGCTGCGGGATCATCAGATAGCTGCGGGATTCCTGCAAGTAAGTCAAAATCTAAACAAATAGTCATCCATTAGCAAAACTTGCTTGATCATGCTTATTGACACCTAATGTAATGATCTGAGAGGTTTTATGGTGAAAATGAGGCAAAAGTGAAGGAAAGATAAGGAAGAACTGAGGAAAATGGTAGACAAGTAGGTGTAGAATAGAGGCTCTACATACCCCCACTCCGAGGGTATTGCATGTCCTCATGCAATGGAAACACAATTCAGTCCATCTGCTGGGATGCCTCAGCTAGGACATCCAATCTCCTTCTCTTCCTTTGTGTAGAAACATTAACCTTTGGCCTCTTGAACATGCATCTGAATTTCAAATTGATTAAGGCTCTGTTCAGCCTTCTATATCTCTTCTTGAGTCTGCTGTGTTTCTTCTGCCACATGCTCATGTGAAGAAAGGTGTTATCTTGGATTGCTTTGGCAATTTCTACTTGCTGCCTCATTTCTTCATTTCTCTGTTTAATGTGACGTTTTAGCACTTCAAGTTCATAGATTTCTTGTTTAAGTAAATCTATTTGCTGCTCATGAGGTATGACATTACTTGGGCCAGCAGTGTTTTGCTCCAATGTTTCAAAATAGTTGTACACCTCTTGTTGAATTGGGTCAACAATTGGTGACTTCCTTGGACTATATTCATGCTCAGTTTCAGTTTCAAACTCCGGCTGAAATGGACTGTCCTCCCTTGGAGGAGTAGCTGCCTCATGTGATGGACTATCCTCAAGGTCTACTTTTGTAGCACCCTTCTCAGGTGTGCCAAGATCAACGAAGAGTGTCTTTGTGGCTTTCCTTTTATTCTGCAATCTACTACTCCTTCTTACCGTGACAGCACTCTATGTTTCTTTTTGTGCCTTTTCCCTTGGTTTTTGAACTTTTACTTTCTCAGAGAGGGCAGTTTTCTCATGGAGTTTAGCTACCCTTTGTGCTAAGGGCTGGTTATCCCTTTCTTCATCACTAGAATGCTCTGGGGTCTGATCAGTTTCTTGGATTATAGATTTTCCCTTGTCTTGTTTTTGCTTCTTTTTGTCTTCTCTTCTCTTCTTGGTAGCTTCCTTGGCAAGTTCAGCGAGGGTTTCTGAGATGACCTCTTGAGCACTGTCTTCAGTGGGTTCAATCTCAGGTTCAGGATGATGTACTTCTATTTCCTCTACAGTTTTTCCTTGAACAGTCTCAGAGATACTTTCTTTTCTCTTCCTTCTGCTTTTCCTAGGTATAGAAGATTCTCCAGGTTCTTCAAAATGATTCCTTACAAGGAATTTCTCCCATGTGTCTTGTTTTTCTTTTAACTGTTCTTCTATCAATAACTTTACAAGACCATGGTGACAGAGGTAGGCTTCTACGTTTCGTGGATTTCGTTGAGCCATGGAACACATTTTCCTAAGGCTTTGGAATAGAAAGTAAGGAAGATTTATATCATGTTCTCCTTGAAATTGCAGCATAATTTTACCATGATAAACGTACAACACTCCAAATCTCCCTTCACATGTGAAAAATTTTTGCACTAACAACAATAGAAATTTCCATTCTTCTTTAACATTGGAGATTGGAATTCCTTTGGTGAAAACACTTGTGTCCATACCTGGGTTTTTAAAAATCCGCTTCCATTGTTGATCCTGGACTGCCCGGTTTTTGAACCAACGTTCACCGGTTTGTGGAAGAGAGGTAGCCCTTGCTATGCTTTCTTCGCTGACTGTAAATGTTAAATCACCCACTTCTGCTTGACTGTCTTTGTCCTTAAATGATCTTGCAAAGGCTTTTGTTACTTCTTTGTGGTAGCCCTTAAACTTCCTGATGCACTGTAGCCAATTAGCTTTTTGTAATGCTTCCTCAACCTGAGGGTATGCCTCCAAGAATTTCGAACCTTCTGGTTCAGCCCTTAAAAGCTTTCCCATCGACTCCTCAGCTCTGTTTAAAACACGAATTTGATGGTGACCTTACACAGTAACCCCGTCACTTTACACAGTAACTCCTCGGTTCCTGTTCAGACTTTGTGGAACAGAGGGTATACGGTGCATCAACAGCCTCAGACACCGAGAATTCACGGCTTGAATTAGAGTTAAGTGGAGGATAACAGCGTGGACACAGTGAAAACGGTGACTAACAGTCGTAATACGAATGTATCACAGGTTTACTGGCTATACGGCAGAGGGAAAAACAGAGGATGGTTTATGGAGGTAATCGTAGTGAGTGAAACGGAATAAGGGAGATGATAGCGAGGAATGGAGTATTATGAGCACAGAGGGTTTCGAAATGATGAATGGAACGGCTATATTCTCCGATTTCGGCTGTGAATTGACACATGGCTGCGGGACGAGAACTGAGAGACGTAATACGGTAGGTTACGTCATTAGGGTATGAGACCTTAATGACGGAAACAGCCATATGTGATTTCAAAAATCATGGGTATTTATGAGCTGGTAGACGTGGAGGATTCGTGGATTTGTGGTCGCATGGGAAAAGAAGATGGGTAATCATTACAATTAGTGGCCAACAAGACATAATCCAGAAAATTCCGCATAATGAAATAACCATAGGTTTAGAGTTTTAAACATACCTCGGATCCGCATTTGATTTGGCTTCTGATGCTTGGCTACTAACCTTTTGTTAACTTTATTGCTAGCACATGATCTTTCCTCCTTGTTTTTGATGATTTTGAACTGTAAATATTTTCTTCAGACAAACTGTGTTTCTTGTGCAGGTGCGGAAGGCTGCAGGAAGGCTAAACAGCTGCAGAATTGTTAAATAGCTGCAGGAACTGTAATGAAGTCTTCCAGCTGCATAAAATACTTTAGTTGCCTAAAAACTTTATTAATGAAGTGAAATGGAATGAAAGAATGGATGAATGAGTGAGTGGAAAGCAGTGAGGTGAAGTGAGGATGGTAAGATGGAAGGAAATGGTGAGATGAAATGAATGAAATGAAAATGAAAGAGAGAGATTTTTTTTTTTTTTTTGGAAAACATGAGGTGTCAGGTGACCCTGATTTTCACCTCATGTTTTCTGCATGAGACTGCCAATCAGAGATTGGTTTTCAGGCTAATACATTTATTCATTTTTTCCTTCTTTTTTTTTTTTTTTTTTTTTTTTTATTGAAATTGAAAGAAACAGAGATTAGGCTGATGGAGGAGAAGAATTCTTCTCAACCAGCCTCATTTCAGAATCGCCTTGGAATAACTTAACAAACTCCTCTTTTGAGAGTGGCTTGTGGTAGACTTTTAACCGGTGGCCATTCACAATAAAGGGAGTTTGAAGTTCATCAATAGTCTTCACTCTAACTGCTCCATTATTAAAGACTTCATCAATCTCATATGGCCCAAGCCAATGAGTTTGAAATTTTCCTTTGAAGTCCTTAAATTTTGAATCAAACAAGAGTGTCCAATCACCCTTTTGAAACTTCTTTTCTTTGATATGTCGATCATGCCATTTGCTTCTTTGGTGCTGAACTAGATCGGTTCTTAGAATTGCATCTTGTCTCATTTCATCTAGTTCATTTAACTGGTCCATTCTGTGCTTCTGGGATTCTGATAAGCTCATCCCCAATTGAACTACTGTCTTGAAGGTCTTGATTTGGAACTCAATGGGGAATAGGACTTCCTTCCCATAAACAAGTTCATAGGGAGAATGTCCTGTGGTGTTCCTCCATGTAGTTCTATAGGCCCATAAGGCTTCAGGAAGCCTTTCTGCCCAATCTCTTCTATGAAGATGAATAGTCTTTGTGATGATGCTTTCAAGAACTTTATTTGTAGATTCTACTTGACCATTTGCTTGCGGATGGTATGGAGTAGATGTTCTATGCTTAATCTTATATTCCTCCATCAGCTTTTCCACCATCCTTGATGTAAATTGGCTTCCCTGATCTGTTACAATTTCTCTTGGGACACCAAAACGAGTGAAAATATCCTTGAAAAGAAATTGAACAACTGAATTTTCAGTAGCAGAAGTTAATGCTATAGCTTCTACCCACTTGGTAACATAATCAATACAAACCAGTATATATCTATTTTGCTTGGATGGCGGATTAATTGGTCCGACAAAATCTAGAGCCCATTTCTCGAAAGGTTCGATGCATACCTGTGGCTGTAGTGGCATTTCATTCGAAAGAGTTGGTCTCCCAGTTCTTTGACAACTGTCACACCTTTTAACATATTGCTTTGCATCCTTAAAGAGAGAAGGCCAATAATATCCTGATGAAAGGATTTTATAGGCAGTCCTCTTATCAGAAAAATGTCCGCCACAAGGTTCGTCATGACATGCCTTAAGGATGTCAGGCATCTCATCCTCCCGTACACATCTTCTGATCATCAAATCTGGCCCTGTTCTGAACAATTCATTAGAAATCCAAGAATAAAGTGAACTATCCTGAATGATTTTCCTTTTCTCATTAGGAAATAAATGTAAAGGTAATTTTCCAGTAACTAAATAATTAGCAATATCAGCATACCAAGGAGTTTTGGTAGTTACTGCAAACAAATACTCATCTGGAAATTTATCCTCTACAGGAGAGTCCTCATTAGTGTTTTGGATTCTAGACAAGAAGTCAGCTACTGTGTTCTGTTTACTTGGTCGATCTAACACAATTATGTTGAATTCTTGTAAAAGCAAAAGCCATCTTGTAACTCTACCATTAGTGACTGGTTTGTTCATGAGGTATCTAATGGCAGAGTGATCAGTGTGGACAAAGGTTTCATAGCCGGTTATATAGTGTCTAAACTTGTTTATAGCATGAACAACGGCTAGAAACTCCTTTTCAGTAACAGTATAATTTATCTCAGTAGGAGTCAAATTCTTACTCGTGTAATAAATGGCATAAGGGATCAAATCCTTTTGTCCCAAAATAGCTCCTAAAGCTGTATCTGAAGCATCAGTAGAAATGTGGAAAGGGAGTTTCCAATTTGGACCCCTTAAAATGGGTGCTTCAGATATTCTAGTCTTTAAAGCTTCAAAGGCAGATTGACATTCAGGATCCCACTTAAATTCACAATCTTTAGTAAGTAGTTTGAAAAGAGGGGATGCTATCTTAGTGAAGTTTTCAATAAATCTTCTGTAATAACTAGTAAACCCAAGAAAACTTCTAACATCTCTTTGGCAATTTGGAACAGGTAACTTAGAGATGACTTCTACTTTAGATCTATCAACTTTGATTCCATCTCCTGAAATATGATGTCCTAAAACAATCCCTTCAGTAAACATCATAAAACACTTTTCATGACTTAAAGAAAGATTTGTTTCCTTACATCTTACCAGTACTTTTTCCAAATTTGCCAAAGCTTCTTCAAATGTATTACCATAGACTGTAAAATCGTCCATGTATACCTCTACACAATCATGAATCAGATCTGAGAAGATTCCTAGTACAGCCCTTTGAAATGTAGCAGGTGCATTGCACAAGCCAAAAGGGAGTACTCGATAGGCAAAAGTTCCCCAAGGACAAGTAAAGGTGGTTTTGTCTTGATCTTCAGGTGCTACCTGAATCTGATTGTAACCACTAAAACCATCCAAGAATGAGAAATACTTTTTACCTGCTAAAGTGTCTAATACCTGATCAATAAAAGGTAGAGGAAAATGATCCTTTAAGGTTGCCTTGTTCAATTCACGATAATCAATGCAAACTCTCCATTTACCATTCTTTTTGGGCACTATAACCAAGGGAGAAACCCATTGGCTATCTGAAATGGGGTAAATGAAGTTTACCTTGAGCAATTTCTGAAGTTCTTCTTTCACAATTTCCCTAAGATTTGGATTCATCCGTCTTTGTGGCTGCCTAATAGGTCTGCTGTTTTCTTCAATATAAATATGATGAATACAAGTCTTAGGGTCGATTCCTTTCATGTCAGTATATTCCCATGCAAAGGCAGTGGAATGTTTTTGCAACAGTTTAGTTAATTCTTCTTGTTGTAGTCTTTCCAAGTTCTTGTTAATGTTTAATGTTTTTCCTGGAAAGATTTCAACTGTAGAACTACCAAACTCTTCCATTGAGAAGAGAGACATCTGTCTAGAGGAGAGATATTCAATATCTGCATCTAACTGGAACTGTGAAGAGTCATATTCTAAGGGTACCTCAAAATTTTCTAATGTATTTAGAATTTGACTATCCTCACTGATTTCAGAGATGGTTAGAACAGGTTGAAGAGTATCCTCATCATCAATCCACTCATCTTCTCCTATTTCTGTTATTGCCTTTGCGGGAGGATACAAGTTGAATTTCTTGGTAGAACTACCATCTGATATATACATGTCTCCCGATCTACAACTTATGAAAGCATCAGCTGTGGCCAGCCAAGGTCTTCCTAGAATAAGAGGATGTCCTCCTAGATTGTTCTTGGGAGTTAAAATCATAAAATCAACTGGATATTCCCAAGAGTCTAGTGAGACTGGAATGTCTTCCAATACACCATCAGGTTTAATGATTGATCTATCTGCAAGTTGCAACAAAGTAGGTGTAAAGAGAAGGTTAGGAAGTTTTAACTGATCCATGGTTTGTCTACTCATAATGTTGATAGCGGCTCCTAAGTCAATCAAGGTATTTGGGATTTCAACCCCATTGATATGAGTTTTAACAATAGGGCTACCGGGATCTACATATTTTTGCATGGTAATTTTACCCATCATAATGTCTGCAATTTTTCCAACTAGATGTATCCTTTTGGTATCTCTAGTTCCTTTTATTGTTTTTTTCAAACTCATCTCCTTTATTGTCTTTGCTAGAATGGGAATCTCCTTAATGGCTGTTAACAAGGGAATCTTGATACAGACATTTTTCAATTCATCTAGAAAGCTATAGTCAGGCAACCAAATCTGCTTCTCCACTCCTTTATCAATTTGCAATCTTTCAGGAAAAGGAGGAATAGCTGAAGATGTGGGTTGCTCTACTAAGGGAGTTGATGCTTTTTCTTTTTCTTTAACGCTTGGGCTTTGAAGGGATACTTCAGAACCCTTATTGGCTTTGAGAGATTCTTCCTCAGAAATGCTTGGTTGTTGAGCACTTGTAGAAGGTTGGTCTAGGATTCTACCTGATCTGAGTTGGACCTCATTGAGAGGAACAACCATATAGGTAGGGAATGGTTGACCTTCCATGAGTGGTTGACCTTCCATCACGTAAGCACTTTGAGGATTCCTATTATTGGGGTTTGGTTGAGGTTGAGAGGGAAGTTGATTTGGCCTCTGTTGAGATTATAACAAGAGTTGAGAATTTTGATTTTGTGGAAGAGGTTGTTGTTGTTGAGGGAATGGTAATGACAATTGTTGACCTTGATTTGGAAGTTGGGGAGCTTGCTGATTCTGAAAGGATTGAGGATATTGATAGAATTGGGCAAATCTCCCATAAGGATTTTGCATTTGCATGCTTTGCAACCATGCTTGGAAAGGATTTTGTGGTTGTGACCAAGGATTCCAATTTGGTGGGGGTTGGAAATTCATAGAGTTATTAAACCCTTGATTTTGCTGCCCCTGCCAAGGTTTTCTTGCAACAAAACAAAGGGATTCAAGCGTACTTGGATCTTCTTGAAAGACTGCTTTGAGGCCAGGGATTGAAGGACATTCCTTGGTCTCATGGGTTTCTGAGCAAATTACACAGGTTTCCACAACTTGTGCTTCCAAGGGACATTCCCTTAAAGCATGCTTCTTTCTACACTTTGGGCAAAAGATAGTCATAGCCTCGGCTTCTGCTTTTTGTTTATTTTGAATCTTAAGGGTATCAATTTGTTCACTAAGACTCCCTAAGATGTCAGTTTTAAATTCATCTAGCATATTACCGATTTCAGCCCTACTCACTGATCCTGTTGCAGATTTATTTGCCCTAAGGAGAGAAGGATCTCTAGGCCCTTTTTGAGTTTTTGATTTGCCCCTTGAGAGATGGATACAAAGTTCTGCTATATCATTGAGAGAAAGTTGAGAAATATCCCCCTTTCCCATCATGTTTAAGATATCTATCCATTCATCCCTAATGGGTTTTAATAAGAGGGCTTTTAAGGTCTCTTCATCCAAGGTACTCATTTTTTCTCTTTTTAAATTATATTGAAATCTCTCAAGTAAATCTTCTAAGCTCTCATCTTCTTTTTGCACCATTTTAAAAACCTCACCCTTATGATCAGTAGGCATACAATAGTCCAAATACCTATCCAAAAAGGTTTGTTTCATTTCATCCCAGGTCCTAATGGATTGAGTAACTAACCCCATGAACCATTTCAAAGCTTGATCTTTTAATGTTGATGGGAATAGTTTGAGTTTCTGAGTATCATCCAGATAGTCATAGGTTCGACACACAACTTCAAATTCAAACAAGAATGTTTCAGGGTCCTCAGTTCTTAATCCATGAAAATTTGGGAGAACGGATGGTGATATATTTTTCATAGTGGCTCGGGAGTCCTCATCAACAATGGGAAACCCAAATGAATTATCCCCATCTCTATTTCCTCCAATAGGACCTCTACCTCCTCCATTGTTATTATTATTTCCTCCTCCTCTGCTACCTCTACCTCTACCTCTACCACCTCCTTCTTCTTCTGCCATGATGATTCTCCTAGGGATTTCAAAATCTTCTGGTTCTTCTACAAAGGGTGAATGAGAAGAGATTTCTCCTTCCTCTTTAGGTGAGTCTATTTCCTCAATTACAATTGGTTTTCTTGTAGGAGAAAGAGAAGAGTCTCTTCTTAGTTCAAACTCAATAGAAGGTGTAGGAGAGTCAACTCTTGGCTCTTGAATTTCAGGACTAGGAGTTTCGGTTGGAGATAAGGGAGGTGTCTCTTGTCTATCTCTTGAAGCAGATGGACTTGTAAAAATTGAACTTCGAGCTCTAGCTAAAAACCTTCCCCTAGAATCTCTAGCTCTATGCATGTCATTTTTTTATTTTATCTTCAAGTCAAGTTAAATAGTTCTTTTTCTGATCTTCCAGTTCACTCTAGGTGCAAGAAGAGAGCATACTCAAGAAACTATTAAATCAATAACTTTCTCCTTTCTGATCCTCCAGATCACTTCAAAGTGCAAGAGGAGAGCATACTTAGATAGGCTATTAACTTCTTTCCTTGAAACTTTATGTTTTTTTTTTTCTTCTAAGAATATGGCTACTTAATTTCACTTCCCCGGCAACGGCGCCAAAATGTTTAGTCAATTTGGTGTTATCTAAATTGCTAGTATTTATTGTCAACCCGGGGCTCGTAAGCTGATGAAGTGAGGGTGTACTATATGTACTTAAGTAACCTCTTAGAGTTTTTCTTATCGTTGGGGGTGTTGTTGTGGTTAATTATGTTCCTAAGATGGAGTGAGAATTTATAAACAAGTGAGTGATGGTGTGTGTGTAGAGTGAATCCTAAATGAGTGAAAGTGTGTGTTGAGTGATCTCTAACTACTTGCTTGAAAGGAAATGCTTGAAAAGAATAAGTGAACTGAAATGACTTGAAATAAACTTGAAAGCAAATGACCACTACCAATGGCACTAGACACCGTTCAAGTTGCTGCTAATAAAAGAAAAGAGAGTCACTTTTAAAACCCAAGAATAAAGATTATCTCTCTCTAACTCGATGCTTCAAAGCACATGTACTGTGTAAAGCACGGATAGGAAGTAGCTTATGTGGAATTAGAAAAGTGAGAAAAATATGCTTGAAAGACTAATGATAATGATTTGCTATTTCTAATTCTCTACTTCAGCCATATGTACTATGCAAAGTATGATTAGAAAGTAGCGAGAAAATAGTCTAATAAGCACTTAAAATCAAAACTTCTACTTTAAAGACTAGTGGTGATGATTTGCTCTTTCTAACTCGATGCTTCAAAGCACATGTACTGTGTAAAGCACGGATAGAAAGTAGTGAAAGAACAGTCCAAAAAGCACTCAAACTAGCTGCAAATTAGTGATATTTTGATCTTAAAAGATAATAGTTTATGATGAAGATCATTCATGTATGTTAACAGCTCTTTGAGAAATAAGATTAAAAATCAACTATAAAGATAAAGGCAGCACTTGAATTGTCAACTTCAAATACCATTAGCTGTAAAGCAAACGCACACATATAAAAAATAAATCCCGGGCTAAAAGAAACCTGCAAAGAAATAACACTGATCAGCTTGAAAGAAAGGAAAACAAGTAAATGAAACTATACATGCTTAAGGAAATAAACAAGAGAATAACGAAATACTGCACATAAAATACTTTACAAAGGCTGAGATGAGCAGGGGCCCTCTGTTCATTCAGCCACAAGAAAACTCAGAGATCTGGAAACTTCAAAACGGTGCTATGTCTATTCCTCCATTTGCAAAAAGTATACAAAACAGAGTGCTGGAATAGCACTAGAAAACAGAGTTCACAAAGCTCTTAAATTCCACACAAGTTCAGAAAATTACAACTAATAAAAAGTTCTTTGAGCGTACGCAGACGCAGCAATTTATAGGAGTTTCTAAGATAGCCTACTCGTACAACTAATTAACAGAAAAATAATAAACAGTCATGCGTATTTATGGTCCCTTGACACATCACGGCTGCGTGGACGAGTTTAGTGGTTTTGTCGTCATGGATAATAAATCCCATGTTGGATTGCGTCTCCCCTGCCACCTGTAGAACATGGAAAAATCACCATTTAAGATGACGTGACCAAGCAGCTCTCAATCACCATTTAAACAGCCTTGAGTTGACCGTAACTTAACCAGCTTTGACCATGGGTGGAGATGACGTGGATGGCTGGAACAATGGGACAGGAACCTCGAGCACGTTGATACCTGAGTGCCCATGTGGTTCATCTAGCAAACCGACACGTGGATCATTGTGTTTAACAAAAAGGCTGCAGGATCTTCAGATGGCTGCGGGATCATCAGATAGCTGCGGGATTCCTGCAAGTAAGTCAAAATCTAAACAAATAGTCATCCATTAGCAAAACTTGCTTGATCATGCTTATTGACACCTAATGTAATGATCTGAGAGGTTTTATGGTGAAAATGAGGCAAAAGTGAAGGAAAGATAAGGAAGAACTGAGGAAAATGGTAGACAAGTAGGTGTAGAATAGAGGCTCTACACTTCCTGTTAGCTAAGGTTCACAGTGAAGACCTCTTCTCATCCTTACAACTATGATGAAAATAATCCATCAGTGGGACTAGATCATCTTATCTTAAATCAAAACCCTTATAATTTGGAATTAATTTGCAATAGCCAAAATCTATTTTCGATGTATCCGATGACTATTATTTTTCTTCATCGATGATCAAAAAAGAAGATTCTTCTTATTTAGTTAGAATGGAATCTCCTAAAATTGATCTATGGGGATATCTCGTAATCAACAAGAGAAGTTCCAAATATATGTTTTATAGAAGACATATTTGAGGTGTCCTTGATGAGATGAGTAAGAGCCATCCCGTAGTAGAGCTGCTAGTAGTGTCCCAAGATGAGCCCTACTATATTATAGCAACTTTTCTCCTTGTGAGATAAAAATATGTTGTTTTTGGGTGTTACACATCCAGCATGCATAAGTATTGTCCAATCAAGAGGTAGGTGATCTCCTTAGCGCACCCACATCATTCCCAAGACCTACCTCTATTTGTTTGAATGTGCGGACCCAATAGTCACAGAAGAATGCTAAACAAATGGCATGTGCTCAATAAATTTGTATTTTCTGGGTTCTTTTAAATGAGTAAATTTTAGGGCTTTGGTCCAATAATAATATAGAAAATTCTCATTTCAATCTTAAGAAATATAAAAATATAAAAGTTAGAGAAACTTCTCACATATCAATTTTTTATGTGTTCAATTTGATAAGATTAATGGTGCAAGCCGAAAAAAATAGTCTCTGTCATAGGCAGGGACTAAAACTAGATCTACTAAATGGGTCTAAAACATTTTATAGATAAGAAACAAAGGAATCTCTCTTCATAACCAAATATCAATTTTGGATTTATCAAAACAAAATAGCAAAATCGATATCTTTTATTTCTTAATATTCAACCATATTCCTTCACAACCTGAATGGACATAATCCACGTTCACGTCAACGTTGACATCAACATCATCAATATGTTCTTAACTTACACATTTTGTTTCTTGAAAGTCTACAACCTATGAAAAATATGCATACTCGGATTCATATGATGTACTATTTCTCAATCCTTTTGGAGGACATGTTAACACTACATACCAGTCAGTCTCAACTGGATCTTGTACATAGAATACTTCTTTAGCTTGCAATGCTAGAATAAATGGATCATCTTGCCAATGATTTTGACTTAAGAATTTCTTCATGTTCACCATTGTAAAACCCAAATCATCAGTTTTGATCCCTCTCTTATTGTATACATCAATCCAATTACATTTGAACAATGTGTACTCTATACAAAAATAGTCCAATGTAATTATTTCTTCTACCAGTTCATAAAATGTTGTGTTTTGAAGTACAAGGTTTGCATCTTTGGAACTTGACCTCATCATTGTTTGAGCTTCCATGCACACGCCACTATTTTGGGTGGTTCTCTCATTCTCTATGATTTTTGTATGGAATCTATAACCATTGATTAGGAATCCCTTTTACTTATTCATGAATTTCCTTGGGCCATGTGCTAGCCATTTAAGTGTATCAGACACCTTTCCATCTCCTTCCACCTGTATAGTTTTATATTTTTAAATGTAGTTAGAATTCATACATTCAACCTCTAAAAAAATATTTAATTTCCTACATGAAAATATTCCCATATATCCATATATATATATATATATATATATATATATATATATATATATACTGATTTTTAAGTACACTTGTAATATAAATAATATCATTCCCTGTTGTTTTAACCAACTAGTAAACTTATGGGTGTGGAGTTTCTACAATAGAGCTTCATCTTTTTTCGTTTGGCTAATTGAGTTGGCAATATCCATTCTGTGCATCCTAATTCAACAATTATGGACAATAGATATGGTGGATAATGTGTTTTGATAAAATATGAATAATATATTTTAAAAGGTAAAATATGTTAATATATCCATGGATCTATGTTTTGTTAAACCATAAAAAAACAAACAAAAAATTACGAGCCAAATATGTTACTTACTCTATCCATGGATCAACTTCGCTTGTGTGAAATAGAACCCACCTATGGGCTTGTTCCCAACTAATGTCATCCAGTTCTGAAGGAATTGGAGCATATAATGGCTTTCCATCAAGGATATTTTCTTCAACTTCCTCATCCCACACTTCATTTCGACCATGTGTGGATCCAATAGCTTCCATACCTTTCAAGTATCCTCCACAAAACTTTATTGATTCCTCAACAGTATAGATTTTAGCAATGCATCATTTGGATTTTGAGCAAATGGGAAAGTATATTTGAAAATGGGAGGAGGTTTTTGTTCATAACATAACCAAAAACAAAAGCCTCTCTCATTGTTTACACAACAATTATTTTCTTGGAGTTACAAGTGGCACTTTGAGACCCATTTTTCACAATTTCGCTCGGCTAGAATTGCTGACAAGGTTCTATAACTTTTTGAAATTCGACTTGGTGGACCTCCAAATTGGCATGGTTGACCTCAGATCTATTTGGATAATGAAGTTTGAGGATTTTTATATCATATCCCATGACTAGATCTTCAACTATCACATTTTTAATTAGTCAAAAACCAAACCCTAGATAGTAGGATATGGGCAAATTCTGCAAATATTTTATCCATGCATGCTAGGGAGTGTGAGGGCCAAGTGCCATGGAAACATAAGGGAGCACTCATTTCAAATGCATCGAAATTAATTTTTGGTGAGTTCCAGGTGTGCTAAGTAGGTAGTTAAAAGGTATACTAGCTAGTGCTAAGGCATCACAAGGGAGAACTAGGTCAAAATGCTTGGAAATGAAAAAATAAGAGTGCAATGTGCCAAGGAGTGTCAACGAATTCTAGGTGTCCCAAGGACAAAGTGTGTTAGGATAAGTTCAGAATAGTACTTGAAGGAGGCAAGCCTATGGTTGTGATAAGGTGTGAACTAATTAGTTTCAAACAAAGGGAGAATTTGGGTTAGGCACACCATTGTATTGTCAATGAATTGGTTGGGTTCCCAAGTCACAAAAAAAGTAAGTCTATCTATGAGGGCATGACAACTAGGGAGTGCCAAGGTGTTCCGGGGAATGCCAGGAAGTACTAACATGTGCTAGACAGTTCTAAGGAATTTTAGGCATGCCAAGACATTCCAAGTGCTAAGGCATGCCAAGAAGTTCCAGGCGCCAGGGTGTGGCACCAACACATGCTAGGGAGTGTTAGGGCCAAGTTCTAGGGAAACACAAGGGAGCAATAGTTTCAAATGCATGGAAATGAATGAATAAGTGTGTGACAAAGAGTGTCAGCTAGCAAGTGCGAGGTGTGCTAAGTGTCGAGGAGTGCTAGGGAGTTCCAAAGCATGCCAAGAAATGCAGGGGATTCTAACACGTGCTACATAGTGCCAAGGGATTATTAGGCATGCAAAATGTTATGGCATGTCAAGATGTAAAATTTTTTGCTTAGTTGTTTAATTTTACAACCATGGTTGGATGTAAGCCTTGTTTTCATAACTTCTTAAGTTGGATAATTTGAAATTATACATGAATAGCTTAAGATGAGTTATAGGAAGTTCTTAGGTGAACAAGGCATAGTCTAGTTGTAGTAATTGTAACTTGGTCAAGTTGTTGTTATAGTTGAGGCAGGATTTTGTTGGGTTCCCATGTTGCAAAAAATGTAAGGGTAGTTGTGAGGGCATGATAGCTAAGGAGTGCCAGGGTGTGCTAAGGAATGAAAAGGAGTGCTAACACATGGCAGCCAATTTTGTGGTCTAATGGTTTGACTTAATTTTATGGTGTTATTTTTATTTTCCACTTTGTATAACACTATTTTTCCTAGTTTGGAACATTACAGTCAAGGAGTTCTAGGTGTGCTAAGGAGGGAGTGACAATGTATGTTACGCATTCCTGCCAAGGCATGCTAAAGTGCTAGGAAAACATACCAAGATGTGCCAAGTGCCAAGGTGTGCCAATGCATGTTAAGGAGTTTTAGGGAGTCCCAGAGAAACATAAGGAAGTAGTAGGTCAAAATGCATGGAAATGAATGAATATGAGTGTGTGACAGGGAGTGTTAGCGAGTTCCAAGTGTGCTAAGGAGAGAGTGACATGGTATGCTAGGTTGCACTAATTCATGCTATATTGCGAGGGTGACATGCAGCCAAGATATGCCAGGTGACAGGGTGTGTCAACATGTGCTAGGACGTGTTAGGGAGTGTCAGGCAAACACAAGGGAGAACTAGGTCAAATTAGTGCATGCAAATGAATAAATAAGGGTTTGTGACCGGAAGTGTCAGTGAGATACAGGTGTGCTGAGGGAGTAACAAGGTATGGTAGGCAGTGCTAAGGCATGCTAGAGGCCAGGGAAACATGCCAAGATGTGCTAGGTGCTAGGGTGTGCCAATGCATGCTAGGGAGTGTTATGGAGTGCCAAGGAAACAAAAGGGATCACTAGTTTCAAATACATGGAAATGAATGAATAAGAGTGTGTGACAGGGAGTGTTAGTGAGTTCTAGGTGTGGTAAGGAGGGAGCGACAAGATATGTTAGGTAGTGCCAAGGAATGCTAGAGTGCCAAGGCAACATACCAAGATGTGCCATGTGCCAGGGTGTGTCAATGCATTCCAACGAATGTTAGGTAGTGCTACAAAAACACAAGGGAGAACTAGTTCAAAATGCATGGAAATGAAGAGATAAGAGTGTGTGATAGGGAGTGTCAATGAGTTCCAAGTGTTCTAAGGAGGGAGTGACAAGGTTATATGCTAAAAGTGCCAAGAAATGCTAGAGTACCAGGGCATGTCAAAGAGTGCTAGGGTGTGCTAGGGAGTGAAAATCATGCCAAGAAATGTAGGGGATGCTAACACATGCCACATAGGGCTAAGGGATTGTTAGACGTTCCATGTGTTATGGCATGTCAAGATGTAAACTATGTTTCTTAGTTGTTTTATGGCCATGGTTGGATGTGAGCCTTGAATTAGTAACTTGTTAAGTGGGATGAGTTGGGATTGGACATGAGTAGCCTAATATGTGTTATAGGTAATTCTTAGGTGAGAAAGCCATAGTCTAGTTGTAGTAAATATAACTTGGTTAAGTTGTTGTAGTCGGGGTAGGACTTGTTTGGGTTCTGGCCAAGTCTAAAAAAAAGTAAGGGTAGTTGTGAGGGAATGAGAGCTAAGGAGTGCCAAGGCATGCCAAGGAATGAGCAGGTGTTCTAACACATGGCAGACAGTGTCAATGGCTGGTGATTAGGAGTGTTAGGGAGATTCAAGGTAACACAAGGGAGAACTAGGTCAAAATGCTTGGAAATGAACAAATAAGAGTGTGTGCAAAGGAGTGTCAATGAATTCCAGGCATCCCAAGGATGAAGTGTTTTAGGAGAAGTTCAGAATAGGACTTGCAGGAGGCAAGCCTATGGTTGTGATAAGGCATAGACAAAGCAATTTCAGAGAAAGGGAGACTATGGGTTGCGCACAATATTGTTTTGCTAATGAACTGGTTGGGTTCCCAAGTCGCAAAAAAAGTAAGGTTATCTGTAAGGGTGTTAGTGTCAGTCAGTTCAGCCTGTCACCAGTGATCAAATATTCTCTTACAAGGCGTCATTAGGGTGTCAAGTCAATTTTTTGTCATTTCAGTGAGTCTTCAAATAAAAATTTGGTCACTAGCTAGTGTGTCTAGGGCTATTTCCATTCTCTCAAAAATTTCATATGCTGGTCACTTTCATCACTCAGTTGAGTCTACCATCATGAAAACATCATAAATATCACTTCAGTCACATCATCATGGTCTCCATTCAGCTCAGTGTCACCATTAGGTCATTAGGGTTAAGGTCACAAAATCAGTCATTTCATGTATAAATCCGACAAATGAGGAGTAGAAATAAGTAAACTTGTTCCATAACACTTGATTTCAAATGTAGTTTATGTTTTTATATGTAATAATGTTCCTAAGGTTCTAAAGTTACAATAAGAAGTCCTATGGCTACAAAACTAAAAAAGAAAGTGAATTGGTGAGGTGGGCCATCCTACCTCATTAATCAATTAGACACCAAAAGAAAATTATAAAAGCACATGGAGGAGCTCATTCACACTCCTTTGCATTTGTATACCATCCTAGAATCGATCTTCCCCCTATCCTTTTCAAAAAATTGTGATTCCATAGCCCTCACCAGCAAAAATTGACTTTCGTTGTGTATAGAGAACCTTCATTGCACACCTAGACAGCATGCTGCACAAAGGAAACCTTCGCTACACATGGGGAAAAGTTGTCCAAAATTGTTGTTTGACCACCAAAATTCATTTTTAAAATCTCCTCTCCAGTCATTTCATCCTCCAGGCTCTATAACAAGTAATTTTAATCATTTTCATGCCCTCCTTTGCCTCATATGTCAAGAAAATGATCAAATACATCTTCTTCTAGGGTTTACATGATTTTCATGGTTTTGATCCTCAAATGATGAGTTGATGCCATAAACCCTAGATTCCTTGTCCCTACACCTCTTTTTGCAGCTAATACACCATTTCCATCCATCATAAAGCCTTATCCCCTCATTTTCTATCATTTTCCTCTAAACCCTAATCTACCCCATCTCTTTCTACGATAGGCCTGTGTTTTGGCATTTTCCACCCCCTCCCCTCACTCATTTCCCAAAATTCCTTTTTCCCCTACTCATTGACATCATCCCCTTTTCTTAAATTTCATTAAAAATTTAGGCAACTCCTAAGTCCATCATACCACCTCATTCTCTCACAACTACAAATTTCACTGTTTTTTCTTGCCCTTTACCTAGGGTTTGAAGTATGGAGCCTGACTCATCACCATCATAGAAGATGAAGTACAACAGGAGGGGAAGGATACTAAGTTTTGAGCCCTCTAATTGCAATGAAATCACCTCCTCCCCATTTGTCATGAAATTATTTGAAGATGTCAGTTGTGTAGGGTCTTGTCAAAGAGTGCAGGAAGTAGGTTACCATGAGCATCTCATAGGTATATTTTCCGTCACCTTGAAGGAATACAAGATCACCATTGCAGGGACTAATTTCATGTTTTCATTGGATGCCATCTCTCAAGCTACAGGCACACTAAACCATGGTGAAAATTGGTTCAAAGGCATGAACCTAGACTTAGAAGAGTACAAACCGTACTTGAAATCACAATACAAAGGAGATCACTCACATTTTTTCCCATTCAGATACCTTTTGGAGAGATATGCACCATTGATGAAGGTTGTCATGAATTTCTTCACATGTGAGGGCAGATTTTCTAGGCTATATCAATATCACATAAGACTGCTCATGCACTTTGCAACTGCAAAGTCTCTAAATTTGTCTAGCTACTTGTATAGGAGCCTAACCAAAATGTCTGAGAGGGTGAGATTGAAAGGAAAATTTCATTATCCCAACCTCTTTCACCATAGCTTCATAAAGGTTATAGTACTCCATCAGTTGACAGAGAAGAACATGACATGGGACACCTTCATTAAGGCAGCCTTGAAAATGCATACAACCACTTCACCAAGCCAACACCAAGCCATGTCAGTACATCCCATGAAGGTGGGGTCATCAAGAAAAAATGATGAGGTTTCCAAGGCACCTAGGCCTTAGGTGACCAAGATATATCAAAGAGGCAGAAGGCTTGTGTTTTCTCCTCAAATTGAGGAAGGGTCCAAGCCTACTACATCAGCAGAACAAGTATCACCATCACATCATGAGTCTTCTTTGCATGATGAGGAGCCCATTGAGCACGACTTTGACAGTTGACTTGGAGGAACATGATGAGCATAAAACCCTACAATAAGTCATCAAAGATAAGGATTCTCAAATCATGGATCTCAAGGACAATTTGGAAAGGTCCAAATTCATCATTTCATTCCTTGAGCAAGAAAACAGTCAACTTAAGGAAAAACATCTAGTCATGGATAAAGAGAAATTCAAAGACAACAAACAAGAAATGAAAGGAAAGGAAGTGGTGGACCATGAGGAAACTAAGCAACATGAAGGACATGTGGAAAGGAAGATACCAAGGACAAAGGGTCTAAGGAAGGCACTTCAAAGGGAAAGAGAACAAAAGCCACCAATGGAAGAATTGACCTTTGAAGATAGGATTGCCATGGAAATAAATGAGGATAGGGATTTTTGGCTTGAAAAAGTCAATTTCCACCTTGATAAGATCCTTGAAAATTCCAATAGGGATAAGTACAATTTTCAAACGAAAATGGCCATCCATTATTACACAAGGAATCAGGTTGCCAAGGTCAAAATCAAGCAGTTGAAGGAAAAACTCAAGGAAACCATAATCAGCCAAGAGGAGAAGGGTAAGTTAGATTTTCTTGTTGATGCATTCATTATTGCATAAAATACCTCATCAAGCATCTCTGGAAAAATTTTGGGAGGATTTGGAGAAAATTTTTTGTTTTGGTGCAGACTGGTGCAGACTTGCAATTTTTTGGCAATTTTCTATCTAGGAGTGCAGCGAGCTCACGCTGTGCTTCTTCCTCAGGTCTCCAAATTATGGAAAATTCAGAATTTTTGGAAATATTATGATCCCCTCTCAAAACCCATTTTCCCACTTTCCTGGTCCGGGGCTCAGTTTTTTAGAAATTTGCAAAAAAGAGACCAAAAATCACCTTTCTGCCCCTCTTTTCTCATTTCGTTGTGCACCTGGAGACACCTTGGGATAATGGCCATATCTCAGCCAAAAATGGGTCCTTTTGAGTGAAACAATACTCTAAAGACATCTATACTCTCCCATATTTCCATAACAAGCTTCATATCTAGATTTGGACTTCAGAAAGGAACTAAAAAATGGCCTCCAATAGCTCGCTGCACACCTGGAAATTTCTGATATTTTTGTCAAATTTTCACTGTGTAATTTTTTGTAATTCCTAGTTTGACTTTCGTAAAAGTCAAAAGGGTGAAGTAGATTAATGTGAGGGGTAAAAGTAAATGTAAATAATGGGTGGTTAGGCTTTGTAAGTTTTTTTGAGGTAAATCTGACCTCATTTATGAGAGAGGTTGGAGTCAAAGTTAATTGTAGAAGTCGTTCTTAACTTCCCTAGACATTAGGGTTTGGTTAGAACACCTCATGGAATAGTTCCTAGAGTCATGGATTCGACCCCTAAGAGTGGGGAGATTTTGTTTTGGTCTTTATGTATATGTTTCTCAAGGATATAACGGGTTGGATTTCAAAGGAGAGAACTATTGTATCTTGTACTTGGACATTTTCTGGAAATCAAAGGACATAGTTTGTAGCTATTATCTAGGAATTCATGTGCAGCAAGTCTGTGATGTTGTTTTTTCTCTGTTATAGATTTATATGAAAGATATTCATCTTATATTTCCATTCATCAATTCTTCAATGGTTTTCTTTACACTTTATAAACAAAATTATTTTCATAAAGCTCTGTTTTGATGGAAAAATCATTGTGTTACTATATTTCTTGCTTAATGAATTCATGTTTCATACTCATTAATAACTTTTACTTCTTATAAACACTACACTACACCGAAAAACCCTAAGATACGTCACAAAAGTAATGCTACCTTTCTCCTTTATATATTTGCTGTTGTAACCCTTTGATCCTCTGACCTAGCTACCTGGTTTTTCTCCCTTATCCAGCAACAAAACCCTAAATTTTCCAAAACCCACCTGAGCCTAGCTATCTAGCCTAAAATACCTTACATTACAATCATCTCTTGGTTGTGATTTCATAGAGAAAGCCCTCTTTGGTTTGGTAGGGCTAGCTTCCAAACTAAAATCTTTGTTTGTGGTTGCCTTCATCGATCTCCTCATCAACCTGGGACATTGTGGAGGATAACAAAGGGCATGACAACTAGGGTGTGCCAAGGTATTCTAGTGAATGCAACTTTCCCAAGTCATGGAAAAATGTAATGCTAGTTGTGAGGTCATGATTTCCAAGGTGTGTTAGGGAATTCTAGGGCATGCTAACATGTGCTAGATAGTACAAAGACATGTCAAACAAGCTAAGATGTGCCAAGTGCTAAGGCATGCCAATATGTACAAGGGTGTGAAAATGCATGCCAGGGACTTTCAAGGCAAAAAAAGGGAGGAGCAAGTTAAACTACAAGGAAATGAGCACATACTAGGGTTAATAAGTCATCAATTTACCTTTTCCATGAGGGGCATGCTAGGCACTCCAACACTAGGTGCCAATAGGTGCCAAGTGTCAAGTGTTAATGCATTCTAAGTGCCAAATATTCCTTCGTTTCTTCTCATCTAGTTTCCAATAATTGATCTCAAATAACTTTAATATTAAACCATGCCAAAGAATACCAAGCCATCTCAACGCATGCCAAACATGCTAAGACTTGCCAAGTGCCAACACGTGCCAAGTGCCAATGCGCGTCAGGGAGTGTGATGCATGCTGTGAAGTGGAAGAGCATATTGAATAGTGATAAGGTGTCCTAGAGAGTGCCAATGCATGCTAAGGAGTGTTAGGGAGTACTGGGAAAACACAAGGGACCATTAGGTCAAAATGCATGGAAGTGAATGAATATGAGGGTGTGTCGGGGAGTCTCAATGAGTGCTAGCTGTCATGCCAAGGAGGGAGTAACAAGGTATGCTAAGCATAGGTAAGGCATGCCAGGGAATATCACGGCATGTCAAGAAGTGCTAGAGTGTGCTAGGTAGTTTCAGGGGGTTCTAACATGTGCCAAATAGTGCCAAGGCATGCCAGGTGCTAAGATATTCTAGGATGTGCAGGGTACCAGAGTATGCCAATATGCGTCAAGGAGTTTCAAGGTAACAAAAGGAATAACCAAGCTAAAATGTAAGTAAATGAATACATAAGAGGGTTGAATTTAAGTATGGGGATTACGCAGCGCATTATATTAGATATCATTTTTTGGGATTCAAAAAGAGTCAAGGGATCTCTACTTGAATGGTTCATGAGGCACAATACTTGCTAAGGTTTTGCAAATGGGGTAGCAAACTAAGTGGGCTTGATTGTGGGAAAAACTCCACAGTTAAGCGCGCTTGAGCCAGAGGAGTTCTGGGATGGGTGACCTCCTGGGAAGTCCTGGTTACCGGGTGCAAGCCCCGGAAGTGATGATTGATGCTATGTGATTCGTTCTCCACATTTCACTAGTTTCAATCCCACTTCTTCACCCCTGTGAGCATCACCCGATGCAATGAGTGCTAAGTGAACTATTCAAAAATCATGAGAAATTAGTCAGTTACGACTACCTCTCATGGAAATGGTCATACGTTTGAATGACTTACTTAATGTAGTTGAATCCCAAAAAATGATATCTAACATAAGAGGGTTAATAAGTCGGGACTTTATCTTTTGCAAAAGGGGCATGCTAGGCACACTAATAATATGTTCCAATACATGCCAAGTGCCAATGTATGCCAAATGCTAATGTTTGTCAATGCAATATTATGCCAAGGTGTTCGAGGGCATGCTAACACATGATAGGGGAGTTCTATACTATGCTAGGGCATGCCAACATGTGCTTGGGCGTCCTACTCATCGCAAGATGTTCTTGCTACAAAGATGTTCCAGGTACAAAGATGTTCCAAGACATGTGAGGTGCCAAGGAATGTTAGCGTACTATTCCAAAGCATGTTAAAGTGTGCCATGAGTGTTGAGGAGTGCTAGGTCTCTCCCATCAAAGCTTGATTATGTATTAAATAATATAGTTCCTACACACACTAGTGGAACTTTATTTAAAGGAAATTTGCTAGATAATAAACCTAATATAGATGAATAATTTGTTGACTCATAGGAAAACTATATTCTTATGACTTGAGGGAAATTTATACACACTAATCACTACTTAACAAATTGACTGACTATAACCACTATGACCTTGGACACATAATGAAAAAGAATCCACAACAATGGTCTTAAATTGTTATTTTTTGACAAAAAATATAGTAACAGGTACATAGCATCATCAAAAACTCATTGGAATGATCAATGATGACGAACATTTTTTGACCATCACCAAAAGTAACCAAAAAGAGCATTGTGAGGGTTAATAAAATACCGTCACTTGAAGTGTCATCAAAGAGAGAATTAGTGATGGGCCTTTAACGACCCTCACCAAAAGTGCCACAAAAGAGAGAATTAGTCATGGGCCTTTAACGACCCTCACAAAAGTGTCATTGAAAATGGCTTTGGTGACAAACCTTAAAGGATCATCACTATATACACTTACAACAACGTTTTTTAAAGACCGTCACCATATGCGACATTGGTGACGGACCTTAAAGGTCTGTCACAGGCATGAAGCATCATAAAAAACTCATTGAAATGATCAATGATGATGAACTTTTTTTGACCGTCACCAAAAGTAACCAAAAAGAGCATTGGTCAGGGTCAATAAAATATCATCTCTAGAAGTGTCACCAAAGAGAGAATTAGTGATGGGCCTTTAACGACCCTCACCAAAAGTGTTACCAAAGAGAGAATTAGTGACGGGTCTTTAACGACCCTCACCAAAAGTGTCATTGAAAATGGCTTTGGTGACAAACCTTAAAGGAACATCACTATATACACTTACAACAATGCTTTTTTAAAGACCGTCACCATATGAAACATTGGTGACAGACCTTAAAGGTTCGTCACAGGCATGACCCTCACCAATGACCTTTTTTCTTGTAGTGCGCACACCATATTTTTGCTGGATTTATGCATTATAGAGGAGAGAGACTCTACATAAGCCAAAGATGTTTGAGGATAGCCAAGAACCCATCCCATAGTGGGGGACTGGTAAAATTTATTTGTTCTCTTCACAGGTGTTATTATAAAATTATTCTTTACATATCTGGTTTCCATTGGATGATTGGAGTTATTAGTCTTTCTTTTTGTTGTTTAACTATGATTGTGGCATAGATCCGGACTTTAGCAGACTTTTTTTCTCAGTTTTTGCAGATATACAATGTTTAGCAACCAGTTATATTGTTAAGATTGTTTGTCATCCACAATCTTAAGTGGGTTCTTTTTGTACATCATTGAGAAGAAAACACTACAACAAAATTGGTGACTCCACTGGGTTTTATACTTCAGATCTAGAAACCTGGGTGAGCTTTAGTTTTCAGCTTAAGGTTTCTTCTTTTTTCAATTCTCTTAATGCTTCCTAGTTTTTTAACCCTAGATCTGATAAATTTCTGACTTTCGCAAGCTTTCTGGTCGTTTCTACAGGTCACAGGAACCAGTTGCGACAAAGGCAGAACTTTTTTCCGAGATTTGCCGAGCGGGATCCAAAAAATTGAAATCGCAGTTTTATGCCCAAAAAGGGCAATCTGGGCTTCAAAATGCACCTTTCATCCCAAAAAGTGCGATCCCTGCAAAGAAACAGGTCAATACCTGTGATTTCTAGGTTTTAGGGTTTTTCTCAAATCTGTTTCTAGGTTTTGCAGAGAGTTGTTTGCTAGGTGTCTGACCTCTGTATCATCCTGGTTAGGCCTTGATCTACTTTGATTTACTCGTCAAAGTCGAATTTAGCCTCCCCTAGGGCTTCTAGTACACTTCCACCTTTCTAGGAGGAGTTTAGCTAAGTGAGAGGTTTGAGTTTCTGCAATGCTTTCAGCCACATTTTCCAGATCTGTAATATTTTGTGTTAGATCTATTAAGATAGGTTGCTACCATCCTTAGTTTCACATTTAATCTTGTTTGGTCATTTCCTTAGGGTCCCATCAGTTGCCCTAGGTGTTTCACCCATCTCCCTATATTTTTGTAGCAATCTTCGTCTCTAGCTTTTTGTTGTTGTTGCACCACTTTCTAAAAGCTTAGTGTCACTTGAACCCAGTCACACTAACATTCAGATCTCTTGACCATTTCAATGTATTTCCCATAGATCTAGCCAACAAGAAGTATAGTGTTTGCAAACCCAGTTTGGGTGGGGTTTAGTTAATTGTTTTGCTATTCGTTTTCCATTATTTACTTCAGTTTATTTTCAACAAGTTTTTTTCTTTCTTACAAACACGATCTAAGATTAATCAATTAATACACTTGCACACACAAGCACACCTTAAGTGAAGGGTGCTTGGTTTACACTACCAAGCCAAGACTTAACATAATAAATTTATCTCATCGCATCAAGACAAAGATATATTGCTAATCTCCCTTCACCATTTCCATGTTTTATGTGTCCTACCATCATTGCACCACCAAGGCATGTGTCATGGATACTATTAGGCCTTCACCCCCAGTTTTCTCTTGGGTGTATTACCCCTCCCCATCGGGTTTGAGTTCATAGCCCTCTGAGTCCCCATACCGACTCTTCTCCTAGTCCTTCTGATTTTGAGCCTCCTTCACCACATATCGTCACCATGTATCAACCCACAGCTGCTGTAGGAACCCAAACTGGTGTTGGCTTCAGTTCTAGACCAGTGGTCACATCAAGTAGAGTAGTCTCAGGAACCATTCCGGCAGCCCCGATGCTACCCTTTATGGCTAGGTTAAGTCTACCAGATCTTAACCAGTTGATAAACGACCCCATACACCATGATGCTGGTTGGCCCTCTATGCTAACTAAGCTTCCCTCAAACATCCCAAAGTTTGAGGGTATCACTGGAGAGGATCCCATCAATTATGTTCATTCCTTCCACATGTGGTATTCATCCAACTCCATAACCGATGACTCCATTCATCTTTAGCTCTTCCAATGCACGGTCACTAGAGATGTTGCAAAATGGTATGTAGACCAGCCCTTCACCTTTCATTCCTTTTTCATGACTCTTGCTAAAGCATTCCTTTCATATTTCCAGTTACCTCTCCAATACGACATTGGTATGGAGCTATTGACCACTTTCCGTTAGTCCTCCACCACTCGCCTTTCTGACCATGTTCAAGAGTGGCATCAAAGGAGGAGCACATGTCATGCCCCACCTTTCGAAGACCATGTCTAATTAGATCGGTTTTTTAAGAGCATTTTATCCCCCATCGGGAAAGATGTCGCATCCCATTTTCCTTAGACTAAGGAAGAAGCTCTCCAGACCGCTTTGAGATATGATATGATTTATGCACAATCTGGTTATGTCTACACCATCATTCCTAACCTCCCTCGTCCTGGAAGTGCCAATGCACCAGGGGCATCTCACGCCATTGATGGTATCATTGGATCCCTCTCACACTCTTCACCATATACTCAACATACTTATGACTACTTGTAGGGGGCACCAGTTCCTCCAACATTTATGCCCCTCCTGCTAGCAACATGTTTCCAGGGCCCCAAACTATCTACCAAACTATTGCTCCTTCTTATGCACAACTTGGCACTCCAGCCACTCAAGCATTAGCATCGCCGCCCCCCATGGATCCTTAGCCCTAGTAGCCACCGCCCCCTCAGGGCTAAGTGTTTGCACAACAGAGTGCTACCAATCCCCCAAATTTGAAGAAAAGGAATAAGGGGAAGGGTAACAAAGGTAACCAGGGTAACCAAGGTAAAGAACTTAGTGAACCCCAGGGGAGCTAGCCTAACATCGATAACTAGCAATAGGGCAACCAGCCCAAGTAGAACAAGGATATTCACACGAATAAGCCTTGTGCATGTTGTGGTGTACATGACCACTATACACATGAGTTTCCTCTTTTACCCCAGATGCGCCAAATGTGGGAAGCTCAAGCAGCTTCTCGAGGTCAACAATCACCTAAGAATTTTGTGCCACCTCAACGGGCCGTGCTCACAAATCCTTTCCCTCATCAAGGATTTGTTGCTGCTCAATCCTAGCCAAGTCAAGAATCCCACCTTCCCCAACCTTTTGGTCCCAATGACTACCATATCCTTATGATGAACTCTGATGAGGTTAACCCCTCCAATATCAACCTACAAACTCAGTCGTGTCAATATGACAAGTCCTCCACCTCGTCAGCTACCGAGTCCAAAACCAAAGAATCTGTTGAACCTCTTATGACACCAAATGGTCCTTTACATATCACTCAACCTAGAGTCGAGGCCATTCCCAAGATCCCGAAAGGACCATTACACCGTAATGCAACTTCTAATAGAAGTGCCCATACATACAGTATAGTAGACAACTTGGTGCAATCACCTACCACCATGTCAACACTAGAAGTCCTCCAGTCATGCCCTTCCCAAAAGAAAGGTCTACTAACTTCCTTATGTGTAGTGGATCCTTCTGATGATCATTTGATTGTCTTCCCAGTTGATACATCAACGCATCCCCCATTGCCTTCCTCAGTTGCTTTCCAGATACCAGTTAGAGTCTGTAATGCCATCATCTCCAGATGTATTATTGATGAAGGCACATCCACCTATGTGATGTACGCTGCTGTTTGGAAATAGCTCAAGTCAACTGATTTGTACCCCTCCACCATCACCTTGCTTTCTTGGGATGGACACCCCTCCCAGCCACTTGGCATGTACCGCAACTGTCCAGTGACCCTTGCGGGAAAGACTATCCATGTTGATATCGAAGTCATCGATGCCCCTTTAGATTACAACATTCTCTTAGGTCGTAGTTACACATATGCTATGTCAGTTGTCACATCTATGGTGTTCCACAAGATGTGCTTCTCCCATGAAGGGAAGATCATTACCATTGATGAGTTGACTTACTACGAACCGGCATACGTGACCTCCCCCGAGTCCATTATCTCATCGATGTTTGACAACCAGTCTTCAAGACCTTGCACTAGTCGCTCACCCAGGGTCTATAAGGATTCCTCATTGTTGGGTGCCTTCCCTAGTCCTCCCACTCCCATTTTTGAACCTACATCCATGAGTGTTTGCATGTTACAAGTGTCACGGGCTACCCTTAAGCGGTCTATTACATCTGATCAACACCCAGCTCCTCACCATCCTGTCATTGCTCTTCCAACTGAGCCCTCTAGACCGACTCCCCCAGGACCACCTCCATTTATGGGTGCCTCTCCTATGTTCCCGCTAGGAACTATTCCTCCAGGTCTCAACCATCCAGGGGCTATTTTGCCGGGACATTATCTTGCCGGCCAGATACCTTTATTATTCCCCCCTTCAGGAATTTTTTATGTACCTATCATAGCTTTGTTGGTCCTTCCTAATATGAATCTCGAGATCCCAGTATGGTACATCGATCCCCCTGCAAACATTCCGCCTGGTCATCGAAGACCATATCACGCTTTGACCCCGGTTCAATTGGTCCCCATAACCCCTGCCACTACTTCAATGCCATTACAACCTCAACATGAACCAACTCCTGTTGTGAAAGCATCTGGCCAAGGGGGGAAAACCAAAAAGGAAAGATTCGAAGGACAAGGCTCCCCAAGCTCCTCCAGCCCCTAAGGCCCCAAATCCGACACCCTCGTGTGCTTTGTGTGAAGTTGTTGGGCACACCAACAACAATTGTCCTAAACTTACTCAACTTAAACCTTTGGTTCATGAAACATTCCCTAAGTCAAACATCTCGAAATTCCATGTCAACTTATCAGTCCCACCTATGAAACTCAAAAGGCTTCACACAAACCATCCTTGTGCCTTGTGTGATCTTCATGGTCACTATTCCCATTGTTGCCCTCGTCTCGATGAATTTCATGATTGCCTTGGGGTGATTCGTGAATATGAGGCCACTCATAGTGGAGCCTCTACTCCTCTACTTGTGGATTCTGGTACCACTAGTCAACTAGAACAAGGAGACTCTGGCCCCACTATTGTGATCCCTCCCTTCGATGTCGAGATGATGGACACCACATGCCACATCCTTTGCCTGTCGTCATCCTTGAGTTCCTCACAGGAAAACCTTTCTGAGGTTTTTGCGCGCATTTATATTGAACCTCTTTTGACAGAATCCTAGATCTCAACATCCGTAGATCCTCCATCTACTAGCCCATCGCCTACCATTCAAGATGATGCATATGTGAACATTATTTCTCAGGTTGGTGCACAAGGTAATCTTGCCGCATCATGTAGTCAGTCCTCCTCCCATCTGCCCATCTCTCAGCCAGATGAGGACACCATGGAAACTATGTCTACCCCTTATTACCCTTACACTTAAGTAATGGGTCATTTCTTCAAAGGATTTTGAAGGCCATTTCCTTCCTAATTCTCCCAATGCACTCTACCTCCATAAATGTTGCTCATAGCACATCCCTTTGATTTGTGTGTCTTTATTTCTTCCATGAAGTTAGGTAGATTGAATCATCTCATTCGTTGTCTTTTGCACCTTTCAGAAGGATCCATCATCCACACTGTATATCGATCATGACGATGGTGCAAGTCGCTTCTCCCGAAATCTACCCTTGGCAACCTGGGCCATTTTTACCCCCTTGCATATGTTAGTCCTTTCAAAAGGCATGTGCAATGGATCTGCCACCAATAATCAAGCCGAATATGATGCGGTGATAGGTTTTTTAGTCGATTCCCTCGCTCATCGCATCCTTCATCTTCATGTTCATTTAGATTCCTTGCTACTTGTCATGCAATTAAATGGTGTGTATCATGTGCATAACCAAGTCCTATTTAGAAAATATCTATGAGTGAAGCTATTGGTATGTGTATTTGAAACCATTACTTTCAGTCATGTGCCTAGAGCCCAAAATCACTATGTAGATACCATTGCAAACAACATTATAGATTGACATTTATCACATGTGTACCACAAAAGATAACACAAAAAATGGAAAACCATCATCATCATATAAATTCTTAATCACAAGTATGTATCATATAAGTTTTTGGAGCCCATAGCTCTAAATACATCCAGTACGCCCATAATATATTGGGGGGCACATACGCCCCTACATCTCCTTTGGAGGATCTCGTGCCAATTTGGGCCGAGATGCTTAAATCCTTTTTTCAAGCACTTGGAACACAATGGCACTCCACAAACTCCTCCCGCTAGGGGGAATCATTCCCACCTTTGCATACTAGATCAGTATCCCATGCTTGGGGGCATGATGTTTTTCCCCTAGTCATCCTCTCACATAAGTTTCAGCCTGGATCCCACTGGAACTAGGTATGGTCGATTATCCTCCCATTTCTTGGATAGTTTGTACTACCAACATCTCTAGCAAGCCATATGCACATCGCATATCGTAGAAATTTGATACCATATCTTCAAATATTCTAGTCTATACCACCTAGTCCCCATGTTTGACTTACTGGGTGAGGGTGATTCTAGACCTCCTCTAGTAGTTCATTCTCATTTTCCTCTTCCCTTAATTCTTTAGAAAAGTAGGCCATCTTTATATAAGTCCACTTTCTTGAAATTTGTAGATCCCGATTCCGATGGTCGGTTTGTCTGCTACAATCTCCACAAGATTTAGGGCCTTCTCCTCCTCTCAAATTGGAGGGAAAGCACCCGTTTATAGGAAAACCCATAGTTTTTCTGTCACACATTGTGACCAGATCATAGCTCCATTTGAAGAATTGTTAGCACCATTGGAAAGCTCTCCTCGAGTTCTATAATGGGTCTTCCTCAGTTTGTGATTATTTGACACTTCACCATGAAGTCATTTTTCCAAGAAGGGTCACTTTGTCGCCTCTCAAAAATGAATTTCTTCATAAAGTGACACTTGTACTTTGAGGTCCACCTCCTCTTAATACTTGTCATACCATGTGTTGATTTTCGTCATGAGTAACCATTATTTATTCGTGTTTTGATGGTCCACACCGGGCCTAGTCTGTGTGGCGGCGTCATCGAGTCACCCTTGTTCAGAGCATTCACAATGAGTCACCCTTGCATTCTTGGAGTCTATTTCATGTCCCATTATATCATGTCACAGTATTCCATCCATATTTTCATACTGTTCATCCTGTGTTGCCCATTTTGGCCTCCAGTCATACTTTCCCCATCCCCTTCGGAGTTGAGTTAGTTGTTGCCAAGTCAACCATGCAATTTATGCTCTGACAAGGGCAATCATCTTTTTGTCCCTCAGTCCCACTTTTCCCCATTATCCCTAGTGTCAGTCCATCAAGCACATTACTATTTTCCCTCATGCTTTAGTTGAGGATCCTCATTACCTCATCTATTGTGGGCCATATTCTGTCAACATTAGCTCATTTATTCTAGAAGAATGACCTAGAGGGCGGTGTATCTTGGTTCCAACTCCCACTCTTGTTTAGCACCTTGGATCTGGCAGAGGGACTCATTGTCACCCTTTGACTTGGTCGTTTCATGTTCATGATTCATACACTTGATGGTCTGGTGATGCAACAGATTGTACTAGTGATTCCCGAGTGTGTGTGTGATGTTTCAGACCTCATGAGGGGGTCCTTCAGGTAGCCCCCCACATGCCCGGATGCATACCTACTATGCTACAACCTCAGATGCAATTCCGTAGAGTTGATGGGTTCGGTTCCTACTGATCACAGTGTTCATAGTGTGCATAGTGTGCACATCTCCTCCAGATGATCCATTCAGTTTTGCAGAGCCCTTCTTTGTTCAGCAGGGCTTCTCCGATTATTCTACCCTCCATCCCACCCATTTTTCGAGGGAAGGGGCTTTGTATCTCATGTACTCAGATATTATTGTATTTAGGCCTGGCTCATGTTTTTTCCAAGTGCATTATGTATATGGGACACATTGTATTATTTTTTGGCTTTGTTATGCCAGCACGTCATGTACCATTAAACATGTACTTTATTGCTCAGTTTCATATTTCTGGGTGAACCATTATTTTTGTACTAAGTTATCTCGGCGGGTATGGGTATGCCTCCCTCACGTCATTGAGGTCCGGTACCATAACATAAAAGGATACTTGCATTAGTCTCGCCCCCTCTATCCCTATACTCTCTCAAATTCATCTTCGTTGGTCTCTCTCTCTCTGACTCCAATGTGTTTTCTAGTGATTGTGTCTTTACAATGTACTTCAGTCATACGTTGTGCCCCTAACACTTGTACATTGGGGGGAAATCTGTTATCACCAAAAAATTGATCATCTTGCCTAATTTACTAGATGGATCGAAGTACACCATGTAAAGCCAATTTTACCACATTAAAATTGCTTTCACTGTGAGAAATTAGTTAATAAACCACTTTTTAAAGTAATTTATAGTCAAACCCATGAAGAATAATTAAATAAATCACTATTTATTTGATTTCTTCTAGGAATAACTAACTAAACCATTGTTTTACTATTATTCCTTGTTAAATTTGACCCAATCATGAAAAATAAACAGATAAATCATTATTTATCTTATTTTTCTCTAAGAATAATTAATTAATCACTAATTAATTAATATTCTTTGTCAAATTTGACTAAATCCCTTAGGAATAATTAAATAAATCATTATTTGTTTATTATTCCTTAACTAATTCCTTGAGATGATAATAAATAATTTATTTATTTATTATTTCTAAATAAAAGTTTAATTACTTTTTCTCTCCTAAACAAATATAATAAAATATTCCAAATGGTTAGTCCAGGAATGGGATCAATAATATTTTATTATTGCTCATTATTCGAGGATAACTCAATATTTTGTTATAAATAAAAGGGTTTTCCATTCATTATTCACTTTTGATTATTTTCGTTGTTGTACTCACTGTTGTAACTCTGATTATTTTCATTGGCACACACCATATTTTTGTTGGGTTTATGCATTATAGAGGAGATAGACTCTACATAAGCTGAAGACATTTGAGGATAGCCAAGAACCCATCCCATAGAGGGGGACTAGTAACATTTATATGTTCCCTTCATAGGTGTTATTATAAAATTATTCTTTACATATCTGATTTCCATTGGATGATTGGAGTTATTACTCTTTCTTTTTGTTGTTTAACTATGATTGTGGCATAGATTCAGACTTTAGCAGGTTTTGTTTCTATTAGTTGTTGCAGATCTACAATGTTTAGCAGCCATTTATATTGTTAAGATTGTTTGTCATCCATAATCTTAAGTGGGTTCTTTTCGTACATTATTGAGAAGAAAACACTACAACACTTTCCCACGGCTACACTTTTCTTGCATAGATGTCACCATCCTAACTGATGTGGCTTTCTTCTTACCCTTTAAGACTCCTTGTTCCCCATTGTCATCAACACAATCTATGGCTTTGTCATAGCTGTTTACCTTGGTTCTATGGAGATACAACCAATCCATGACCAGCAAAATACTGTATGAACCCAATAGTAATACATCCAAATGTGTTGCAGTATGCATACCATTCAAATCAAATGCACAAGGTCTTACCCAATGATGAACTCGCTTCTTTGTACCTATAGCCAACTGCACTAACCAAGATTCTCCATGCAATTTCTTACTCAAACCACACTTATCCACTAATTTAGGACTAAGATAGCTATAATCAGATCCAGGGTCAATCAAAATAGAAATAACTTGATCACAAAGCTTACCATCCATCTCAATGATAGATGCCTGGTGTTCTGCCTGTTTGTTTTCCACTGCTGCATAGATACATGGAATACTCTTACGTACATCCCCAACATTTTGTTCCTCCAGTGCATTATATATCTTATTCCTTCCACCCTGATGCTACGGACAATCTCTCCTAAGATGTTCTTCACCACATGTCTAACACTCCAACCAACCAGTGCCCTCACCTCTATGTTGTTGCTGATGTGAGCCATGTCTCTATCTAGTTGTATTAAACTTCTTTTGTGGTGCCATATGTTCCTTCCCATCTACATTCTAAGGCCTTGATCTCTTAGGCTACCATTTTCCTTTACCTTTGTCTTTTCCCTTCCATCCATGCTGAGATTGATTCTTACACTTTGATTGTTCATAGCAATGCTTCAACTTCCTAATGATTTCCTCAAGTGACAGAGGCTCATCATACATAATCCGATCTCTAAATTCTAATGGCAAACCACTCACAAATATTTGAACTTTAGCCTTCTCATTAGTAAGATATGGTACATACTTCAATAGCTCCAGAAACTTGGTCATGTACTCCTCATATGTCATTGATCCCATCTTTAGCTCATATAATTATTTTTCCTTATTGTTGTAGTACCTTTCTGACAAGTACTTCTTCCTGAAAATCCTCTTGAACTCCCACCAACTCAAGTCATCTGACTTGGTGTCTCTAACCCGCTTAACATCTTCCCACTAGATGCCTTATTTACCTTTCAAGTTGAAGATAACTATTCTAGCCTTCATGTTATTGGTGTACTCATGCGACTCAAAGAATTTATTCATTCCAAGTATCCAAGCTTCTGCCTCTTCCGACTTCTTCACATCCCCATAAAAAGTAGGTGGCTTAGATTTCGTGAATTCCTCTGATAAGTATCCCCTATCATTCCTCTTGTAAGGATGATAACGATGATGATCATGATGTATATCAGAACCAAAACTAGAATAGTACATGTACTCATCACCCCTCCTATTCGAAGTGTCCAAAAAACTTCCATCTCTCACTGTATCAGATTTATCCGACCTGTGTCTACCAAGAGACCTACTACCATATGCCCCATTAGTTCCATCCTCATGTCCATGGCTGGTCCGAAGCGCCCCTTTTTGCTGCAATTCTAACAAACTATAAGAACTATAGAATTAACCTCCTCTTGTTTCTCTTGTGCCTGTATGATCCAGTCATTATCTGCCTTACAACTCCTTATTTCTCCCTTTAAGCTTCTCAGTGTAATAGCCAAATCGGAAGGATTCCCATCACCATACTTCTCTTTAGATTCATAGGGAGAGTCTTTGTATTCAGCCATCTCGCTAGCCATTGATATTTATTCTTGCAATGCATAATATGCCAAATAAACCAAATCACAATAAACCAACGTACCTTAGTATAGCTCGGGGAGGATAACTTGTCTGCAAGATCAACGATCAGTGTGATATATGTATAACATAAATATAACATCATATAGACATTCACAAATAAATGTATCAACACATAATCATCACTCTAGTCAGTATCCAGTTATCAATGCAAGGTCATATCAACAATGCATGCTATGACCTCATGCATGACAACAACTATTACTCCATTGTACACATTTCCACATGAGACCAACAATATGCTTAAGCAATTCCTAACCAACTACACATATGTATAAATGCATGTAGTCGAGCATAAGCGATCAATCCTTGTAGTCAACCTACAAGACTGATACATGTAATCAAAATATTCAAGAATGTAACCTAACATATAATGATGTAAGTAGGAGACATAAAATCAACATGTAAGCGACATATAATCCATATAAATTCAGTCACATACTCATGAAAAATTCATTCCACAAAATCAATATCAAATTCTCCATGATAGTCATACTACAACCATAGTCAAGCATCAAGCAAATGCAACAAGAAAATGGTATGCAAGTTTAAAATACACACATGCAACTGACATGCATGCATGATCAATACACTGTCCATCCAGTCCAAGACTTGAACCATGCTCTAATACCACTCTGTAACACCCTCCTCCCACATCTACCCAAGTAACTAGCCAACCGAGATAAACATGCGATGAGAGGATACTATGATGGGATTTGACCTCCTATGTGACCTTAAGGAAGTGGAATCGATGGAATCATAACACACAGACATCCAACATCAGCCTCAGGACCCATAGGAACCAAACAAGCACTTCAGACAGCTTGCCCCTGGGTCCTACTGAAGTTTTGACCAACTTAGGCCAGAGTAACACACCCTAGAAATAACCCAGGAGAGTTATAACACTTGCCATCCCTCAGCCAAATGTGTTAGTGTCTAGTCTAATGTTCTATTTTGTCATCATCCCAGGATTTGATATACTTTTCAGGCCTGGAGCTTGGGATACTACCCAAAATGGAATGATAACTTAAAACCAGTAAAAGTACAGGGAAAAAATGATGCAAAAGCAATAAGATGAACAATACCATATCCAGACCCCTACTAGCCATGACAGACATTTTGTCAAACATATCATCAACATGTAACCTACAGGTGTAAACAATAGAATTAAGTGTAGGGATATCATACTTATCTGAGAATCGCCATGAAATATTGTTTCCTCATGTCATTTGCTTCCTTATCATTTATTAGGTCATAGATACATTATCCAATCATACACAAGTAAAAACATGCTGAGATCCATATCTATCTATATATATATATATATATATATATATATATATATATATATATATATATATATATATATATATATATATATATATCGATAGATAGATAGATATAACCAGCATAATAGGAACATAAATACCATAAACATATTAGGCATCAAAACCCACATATACATCAGTACACTTACGCATGAAAACCAAGGGAATGAATTTCTCATTAATGAATGCAATGAACCAACCGGAGATGGGACTACCACATTCCACCTGACCATAGATTGGTTAAGCCAAGTCTCTCTTCAGCCAATTACCCTTGTGCCATATTCCAAGCATGAACGTGGGACTCATAGAACACATCAGAGAAACACCAATCAACCTGGATTCCACTGGATTTATCCACCTACACCATGAGGAATTTGAGTGCCTCATAGTCTCTCAGGATTTACCGTGAATCCAAAGTCCAATCTAGGGATCACTAGGCCCTAAACCAAGACATAATCTCCAGACTTTACCATGCATTCCATCCCAGAATCACAAGGCCCAATGGAGAGAAAATCCACCTCTTGGCTTTACTGTATATCCCACCATTCACTAGCAAGGATTCCTAGGCCCACCGAGGCAGAAAATCTGGCTTTACCATAACACACAGTCTGGTTCATGGGTTACTAGGCCAGTGGCTTCATGATCCTCAGTCTGGTTCAGCAACAACTACACCATGTGTTTGTCAATTCAGAGATCCATTCCACTTAGCTTTGAATCCAATCCGGCCATCCCACATAAACTAAATGAGAGAACCCATCTCATCAAAGATATTAGGAAATGGCAAGGCTAGGCTGAAAATATTGTCTGACTCGGAAAAACCAATGCCATGGTAGAAAAGAAACACATGCATGCCAAATCTAGCAAGGAAAATACACATGCAAATTGATACATACAATGAAGCTTGTTCTAGCTGCTTGATCTTGCCTTTCCCTGCTTGATGTTTGCTTCCTCTTTCCATCTTTGCCTTTATTACTCTAATGCCAAAGCACTCCAAGAAAAATCTAAGTGTCCAAGAGTATGAGAGAAAGAGAGAGAGAATAATGAGAGAGCTCCAACATTGAACTGAAAAATAAGGTTACTAACTGATCCTCATTAGTCTTTTTGTGGATGAGGCATCTATTTTCTTCATTTTCCATTTTTTCCCTTCATTTTCCTCCTCACATGTAACCTATGACCTTTCACCTCCTTTTTCTCCTAAATTCCATTATTCTCATAAGTAATTGTGCCAAAAATACCATTTTTGCCTTCCCAAAGCCTTAGCCATTGCCTTTTCCAATTTCCTTAGCCATAAACAACCAAGTGAACACACACTAGGATGTTTTGCCCAACATTCAGCTTGGAATAAGTGTCCCATCGACTATGGTTATTGCTTTTAACTTTTTATTACATAGACTTTTCACCAAGGTTGTTACATTTGCATATAGTTGCACTAGGGTTACTAACAAACAGTCATTCACATCATTTCAATTTCACATCGTAACCCAACTGTGTAAATAACAGACACTTAAAATCAACGCGATAATTAAAATTAACTAGACTCATCTTTTATTTTTACTGGTAGCACACCAACACTAGCTTAGGCTAGGGTCTTGGAGATAGGAGTGTGAGTTAACTGCTCCAAGACTATAAACCACACTTAGCGGCTTGTGGTATGGATTTAAATCCATTTGCAGTAGTTTGTTCTGGGAAGCCCTTATATCAAGAGGGTTAAGCATGAGGTCACACTTGGGCTAGATGGGGTGACATGGCTCATTTCGCTTAATTTCGAGTGGTGCGATATAGTGGAATTTACACGCATACAAATGGTGTTACTAGCATTTTTTGTAGCACTTGGGGACTACTTGGGAGGAAACGCTCAAGGGGGTTTCTATCTTTTCTCTCTGAGTTAAGTGTCCTACCCTTCTACATGGATTTGTCCTGCAATTGCCCCCCCAGATTGTGTTATTGTCAGTGGTGACCATAGCTTCCTATATTTTAAGGCTCATAAACATGTGCAGGGTCAGGGTTGTCTTCTCTATACCTGGGGTAGATATTAGTCATACTCTCTCAGCCCTCTTGGAGGGTTCCCTACAGCTAATAAGGGTACTTGCACCGAGTTCGCAGCTAAAAGGTTTGGGAAGCATATCACTAGTATAATTGTTCCACCACCAACTTCTTTGTATTTTGGTTTGCATTAGATATCTTTTAGGATGTTTCTAGTGTTTTTTGTTTGGTTTGAGTCAATATTTTTGGCCTTAGGGTGTTTTCACTAACATAATTGTGTTAAATTATACGTTTTCACCCTGGCTAAATTTGTTTGTTGTCATTCACAATGTCTTCACGGTTTTCCTCCTAAACATGCTAGACTTAACACTCCTGCATGAACAGTGCATGTCGGTGCTCAAGACTTAGATCAAAAAATAGTTTGGGAGTCTATACCTGCTCCTTCCGTTAGTGATATGATATCTATTGAAACTTTGGCAAATGATTCTGCTGCTCATGCCAATCCACCCTTGATCGATCCACTAGGACTTGATTTTTTGCGGCTAAACCCTCATGCTTCTACACCTCCTTATACTTTTGAAACTTTGTCATTTGTCTACCCTATGGTATAGTTTGATACCTCTTTACCTTCTCCATTTCCAGTGTCAGTTTCCATTTCATCACTCCTACCTCTTAGTGGGGCCATACCTACTCCTCCATCTACACCTCTCACATCTTCTTGAGGCATTCCACCTATTTCCTCTATAACTCCTATGAATTTCTCTAATGTGTCTATACCTACTCCATCTTCTACACCAATAGTGGGTATTAATCTGAGTTAGTTAGTAGGGTTAGGATTCATTTCTCCTTTCTTCACTCAACCCACTATTCCTCTCCATCAATTAGGTATAGTTACTTCAGGATGGGCGAAATGTTGCGTCTAATATGTTGAAAGCTTGGTAGAGTTCGCTCTTTGGAGGGACACCACCTCCCAACATATTTCCTGGGGGGGCTAGTTTACCTAGGGGTAACCGTGCTTCCAGTACCATCACCCACACAGGTTATGCTCCTTATGTCAGTCCTATTGCATAGAGTGTCCCTTCCTTTACTCCTGGGCACAACCCCATGATTAGTCATGCTCTTGGGGGTCCTTTTCTCTCTCGGGGCACATACCTCAGGGGGAAACATCCATTTACCAGTCATTCTGGCCTGCAATAGTCTTATGCTAAGGAGAACCCTTTCCTTCACCAACAAGTGAATCATTCTACTCCCTATATGGGTGGATTGCAAGGTTGGTCACAGGATTCTCCTACCTATGATCCATTTACCCAACTCCATAATCCTTTCTTATCCCCTCTTGATTGACCTAACTTGGCAAATTTGACTAATGACCCCATCTAACATGATCCCTAGTGGCCATCCATGCTCGCCAAATTTCCATCTGATATTCCCAAGTTTGAAGGGAATCCTGGGGAGAATCCATCCACCCACATTACCATTGATCACTTATGGTGTTCCTCTAATTATTTGGTGTATGATTCTATTAAACTTTGCATGTTCCAACATATGTTAACTAGGGATGACAAAAAATGGTATATCGAGTTAAATAGTGTATCCTATAGTGACTTTTCCTCCTTAGCTCAAACCTTCTTGACACACTTACAATTGCCTACTTAGTATGATATCGAATCTGATCTCTTGTCAAACTTCAACCAAGATTCTTCCACATTAATTTTTGATCAAATTCATGAGTGGCGTTGTTGCAAGAGGTTAGTGAGAACCAAGTTACCTTATGAAATCTTATGTAAGTGGTTCATTCACTCTTTCCATCCCCAGATTGCCAAGGATGTGTCTATGTTTCGAGCCATTACTGAGGAGAAATCCATTTTAACTACCCAATAGTTGGATCTTATCTATTCATAGATAGGTATGCTATACGAAGTGTTGCCTAATGCCCCTAGGTCTTTTATTGACCCTCCTAAACCTACTCTTGGACCACATGTTGATGGTGTGATTGGGTCTATTTCTAATTCTGTGAGCCAACTTGCTACTCAACTTGGGCAATTGATTGTTACATCTCAAGCCTGAGCAAGTGCTTCTGGATCTGCTAAAGCATCCTCTAATGAGCATTCCACCGACGTTCTTATGGTGAATTCCACTTAACCAAAGAACAACCAACAATCTGGTGGTAAGAAAAACAAGAAGAATAAACAAAAGAACCAAACTGCTCAGGAACCCAAAACCAACCCTCAGATTCAAGGAGGGGGCACTAGTGAACATCATCGTAAAATCAAATTCCCTTGTAAAATATGTCAAGGCGAACACCTCACTCATGAGTTCCCTCAAATGGATGAAATACATATGCTCCTTTCACCACCATCTACTCAATAGCTTTTTGTTTTGACTCATCCATTTCTAGAGCAACCTCAGCAACAGATGGTTTCTCAACCTCCTCCATCTCCACAAGGGGGAAATGAGGGGCTATTTTCTCATTCCACAAATAGTTCATCCTTCTTTATGTGCAAAGAAGACATGAATGTGACTACTCAAGCCAAATCATATAATGTTCCTAGGTTGATTTCTTATTCTAAGGACCTACCCACTCCACTTGCTTTCACTCAACCTCTCACATTAGATAAGCCTTTGGAGCTAGTTTATCACCCCCCCAAGGATGTCTCTCATATGAAAACACAATTTCTCTGCCTGAGCTACTCAAAATTACAGTATTGTTGAATACCTTTCTCAGGCTCCTTGTGCCATATCTTCCCTGGAGGTTTTGTAAAGTTGTCCTCAGGAGCACAAGGCCTTGTTGTCTTCGATTGGTGGATTCGATCTATCTAACTCAAGTCTCGTTGTGTTTAATGCTAACAAGGCTTCTCTTCACCTTTCAAATCAGATCAATTTTTATATTATCGTGTGTGTTCTCCATAACAATATTCATCGCACTTTGGTGTATGAAGGCTCTTCCACATGTGTCATGTCAGCATCATGTTGGAAAGCTCTTGGCTCTTCGATGCTCACCACATCTAATACCATTCTTAAAGCCTTTGAAGGACAAAACTTTGTACCTAAGGGGGTTCTTCCCAAATTTTTATCGAGTTAGGAAGGAAAACTGTCTATGCCATTGTGGAAGTCATCGACACTCCTTTGGATTATAACCTTCTCCTTGGCCATAGTTAGTTCTATGCCATGACCATTTTTGTCTCATCTATATTTCGTGTCCTTTTATTTCTACCATTTACCAACTTGACTATTGTGTGCCATTGACCCAAATTTCCACTACAGGAAATTCACTACCACTTGTGGGAGATAATCCTAGTCAATATCAGAGTGTTGTCATGGGCTTGTTCAAAAGCTCATCTCTTATTGGGGTATTTCCTCAATTACCACCACCAAAATCGATCCCGTAAATCTCCCACTGAACAGGGTCTACCATAGCCCCGAGCGAAACCCCTCAACAACAAATGCATCCCCTTGAAGCGAAAATAGCTCTAATACCAAATGTAGGTTTTAACCCTGTACAGAAATTACCTACATACAAATTCTAAAACACAAAAAATAAACAATGCGAGAGCATAACACATAAAACACATATACACAGAGATTTCCCCTGGATCCCAAAACCAGGACTACGAGCTTGATTTTTCATTATGTTCCTTTCAATGTTACAATACATATTTATACATGTCGAAGCATCCAATACCATGGACCAAAAACCCTTGCGTCCAAAATCATGGACTGAAAACCATCGCGTCCAAAACCATGTGCGAAAAATCATGCACAAAACCATAGTTAGGTCTGCCCAACCTAATATAGGGTCCAAAAACAAAATTTTCTATGGCGTTGCCCTAGACCCCATAGAGTGGGGTTATCTGCACCCCTCAAACCCCCTATGACCCCCCCACCCCCCCATTATGCAATCAGTGCAATGAAGGGGGGGCTCCGCCACCCTTCTAACCCCCCCCCCCCTGGTTAACTACGTTGGCTAGTTGTGGAAAGAATATAACACAACCCAACATTCTCCCACTTGTTGTTTTCTTTCCACAGGGGGCCACAGGATAGCTTATTCATTTATCCTTCCCTGCAATGCCCATTATTTCTCTACACCAAGAGAACTTCTCATAGCTTACATATTTTGTCAATGCCTTCGCAGTATTCTTCAAAGTGTCCACCTTTACTAGCAACACCTTTTTGTCTTCTTTCATATCCCTCACAAAGTGATACTAAACATCAATTTGCTTTGTCTTTGAATGATATGCAAGGTTCTTTGCCAAGAAAATTGCACTTTGGATGTCATAGCCTATCCTTATATCTCCCTATACTAACCCCATACTTGAACACAATCTCTGCTACCAAACTGCTTCCTTGCTTGCATGAGTGGATGCCATGTATTCTGCCTCTGTAGTTGATAGTGCCACTACAGATTGTTTCTTACTCATCCAACTAACTACACCTCCAAATAGGTTAAACAAATACCCACTTGTAGATCTTCCCTGATCCAGATCTCCATCCCAGTTTGCATCAACAAAGCCACAAATATCCAACACTCTATCCAATCCCAGTCTTCCTTGGTAGCACAAACCATACTCACTAGTGCCACACAAATACCTGAAAACTCACTTCATTGTTGTCAAGTGCTCCTTCCCTGCTTTTGACATAAACCTACTCAATACTCCCACTGCATGTGCAATGTCTAGTCTAGTACACACCATTACATACATCAGGCTATTGACTGCACTTGCATATGGAACATGGGACATGTCCTCTTCCTCTTCTTGTGTCTTGGGACACTGTTCAACAGATAACTTCACACCTATAGGAATAGGAACCTTCACCGATTTACTATCCTGCATATTAAACCTCTGCAGTATTGTCTCGACATACTTCCTCTGGTTTAACTAGAGCTTCCTCTTTGCATGATCTCTTTTCATTTCCATGCCCAAAATATAGTTTGTAGCACCAAGATCTTTCATGTCGAATTTGGAGGAAAATTGGGTCCTCAAATCCTGGATAATTTCTTTGTCATTCCAACCAGAAACATATCATCCACATAGAAGACTAGATAAATAACATAGTCACCAATTAATTTAAAATACACATAGTGATCTGCGTTTCTTCTGGTGAAGCCAAGTCCCCATATAAATGTATCAAATTTCTGATACCACATCCTTGGTGACTCTTTTAACCCATACAGAGGCTTTTTAACTTGCATACCAGTAGCAAAGCCTTTAGGTTGCTTCATGTAGATTTCCTCTTCTAGATCCCCGTGAAGAAATGTTGTCTTCACATCCATCTATGCTATCTCAAAATCAAAAGCAGCAGCAACAGATAAAAGTAATCTAATAGAAGTTACCTTGGCAACAGGAGAAAAAATATCACCAAAATCTATTCCCGACACCTGGGAATAACCTTTTGCTACCAACCGAGCTTTGTATTTCTCCACCTTTCCTTCTGCATTTGTCTTCTTCTTGAACACCCATTTGCTGCCAATGGGTTTCCTTCCATCTGGCAACTCCACCAGATCCTAAGCCTTATTTTTGTGCAAAGATGCCATTTCATCAACCATGGCCTCTTTCCAGAGTTTGCCATCCTCTGAATCTACTACTTCCTTCACAGTTCTGGGATCATCATCAGTAATAGATAAAGAAAAATTTGAATAGAAAGCAGATGGACTATACCTTTCTGGCTACATTCTTTCTCGAACTAATCTTCTCACACCCAAAGTTTGTGGCTCTTCATCTTCTGATTCCTCCTTTGTTGTAGAGTCTGATTCTTCATCCTTACACTGAAACTCTATCTTCTCAGGTTCCTTTGGTTGGAATTCATGTTTAATAACATATTTTACCTCTCTGAACACCACATCTCGGTTGTACACAACCTTCCTTGTTACTGGGTTCCAAAGCTTATAAGCCTTTAGACCATCCTTATACCCAATAAAGATGCACTTTTCATATTTATTATCCAACTTGGTTCGTTTCTCCTTTGGAACATGTACATATGCATCACATCCAAATGCCCTCAGATGTGAAAGAGAGGGTTTCTTACCAGACCATACCTCTTGTGGAGTCTTATCCTCCAACGCTGATGAAGGTGATCTGTTGACCAGGTAACATGCTCTCTCCACTGCCTCTGCCCAGAATTCCTATCTTAACCCAGCACCACTGAGCATGCTTCTTGCCCTTTCCATCAACGTCTTGTTCATTCTTTCTACAACTCCATTTTTCTTAGGTGTGTATGGAGTAGTCTTCTACTGTGCTATACCACACTTCTTACAGAATTCTTCAAATTCCTTACTGCAAAACTCTCCACCGTTATCCGTCCTCAACACCTTTATCTTCTTCTCTATTTGGTTTTCCACCAGAGCCTTAAATTCTTTAAACCTGTCAAAGACTTTAGATTTATTCTTAATAAAATATATCGATGTATTCCTTGAGAACTCATCTATAAATGATACATAGTACACAGATTTACCTAGTGATGGAACCTTCACAGGTCCAAACACATCACTGTGCACAAGTTTTAATATATGTTTCTCCCTCTTACCACTAGAGGGGAAACTCACCCGATTCTACTTCCCATATACAGAATTTTCACAGAAATAAAAATCCAGAGAGCTATTACTCATACCTTCTACCATACCTTTACCATGAAGTATTCAAAGGCCCTTCTCTCTAATATGTCCAAGCCTTTGATCCCATAGCATGGTCTTCTCTCCAAAGACCACTAGATTTTCTGCTCCACTTTCAGGAACCACAGAGCTCTGCACCCATCAACAATAGTGCTACCTTGCAGCTTGTACATAGTTCCAATCCGAACTCCCCGGATTAATACCAGTGCTCCATGAACCATCTTGCAAGTATCCTTCTCGAACACTATTTTTACACCTACATCATCCGGCTTGCTTACAAAAATCAGATTTCTGGCCAATGCAGGAATATGCAGAACACCCGAAAGTGTTCTAACCCTTCCACCTTGCAACTTCAACTTTACTTTTCCATGACCAACGATTATAGCCTTCCTATCATCCCCTAAGAAGACATCACCACCATCGTATTTCTCATACTCGCAGAACCACTCTCTATGGGGAGTGAAGTGAAAGGATGCACCTGAGTCAATCAACCATGCCTCATGATCTACATGTGTACTTGAAGAATCCAAGTACACATCCCCACCTTCATCTGAGGTGGTTTTCGCCTCTGTAGAAGGAGCACCATCAGATTCCTTTCCTTTATCAGGAACTTTAGATTTACAATCCCTTTTGTAGTGCCCTTCCTTTCCTCATTTCCATCACACCACCTTTACAAGTTTTCCTGGAGATTTAGATCTCCCTCTAGATTTAGACCTCCCACTCGATGACTTATTTTTGTTTCTGTTCTGGGACCGTCCTCGTACAGACAAGGCATCACCATTCTGGATCTTCATCTTTTTCCATCTCATTTCCTCCGTCAGCAAGGATGAGACTATTTCATCAAACTGCAAGGCAGTTGCATTGCTACCTATTGCAATAACTAGACTATCCCACAAATCTGGTAGATAACACAGCAAACTGATGCACTTATCTTCATCTAAAATTTTAATATCAACAGATAATAACTAACTTACCACAGTATTAAATGCATTCAGATGCTCTGTCACCAAGTCTCCATCTTTCATCCTCAGGTTATACAGCTTTTTCCGTAGGAACAGTTTATTCACGAGAGACTTAGATTGGTACAATGTCCCTAACTTGTCCCACAAAGCCTTCACCATAGCTTCCCCTGATACATTCAGCAATACTGAATTTGAGACACACAATCGTATTGTGCTCTTTGCCTTCCGATCCAACTTCTTCCATTCATCATCGGACACTCCCGTTGGTTTAGTACCTAGATCTGTTGTGATCCGCTGATCTTTATCCACCAACAAATTCTCCATCTTGAGTTTCCATAACTCAAAACTCTGACCATTAAATTTCTTAATCTCTATCTTTCCACTACTCGTCATCTTCTTTCACCACCAGAATTGATCCCATAGATCTCCCACTGAACAGGGTCTACCACAGGCTTGAGTGAAACCCCTCAGTAACAAAGGTGCCCCCTTGAAGCCAAAACAGCTTTGATACCAAATGTAGGTTTTAACCCTATACAAAAACTACCTGCATACGAATTCCAAAACACAAAAAATAAACAATGCGAGAGCATAACACATAAAACACATATACACAGAGATTTTCCCCTAGATCCCAAAACTGGGACTACCAGCTTGATTTTTCATTATGTTCCTTTCAATGTTATAATACATATTTATACATGCCGAAGCATCCAATACCATGGATCAAAAACCATCGTGTCCAAAACCATGTGTGAAAAATCATGCACAAAACCAAATGTAGGTCTGCCCAACCTAATATAGGGTTCAAAAATAAAAATTTCTAAGGCGCTGACCCAAACCCCATAGAGTGGGGTTACCTACACCCCTCAAACCCCCTATGACCCCCCCCCTCACTACGCAATTGGTGCAACGAAGGGGGGGCTCCACCCCCCTTCTAACCCCCCCGTTAAATACATTGGCTAGTCATGGAAAGAATATAACACAACCCAACATCCTAGTCAATATCAGAGTGTTGGCATGGGCTTGTTCAAAAGCTCATCTCTTATTGGGGTATTTCCTCAATTACCACCACCAAAAATTCCTTCCTCCTCTTCTAAAAATCCTATGCATATGTTCTTTTTTGGCACCTATGGACCCCATAGACATCGTAATCCGTGGGTGGTATCACATGTTATTATGGAAGTTTATGATGCTAGTGAGCCTCCTCCACCACCTATTGTGGAAGATATTTCCTTTTCAACAATCCTATTAGTACCTCCTAATGTTGGCCAAAAACTCCATCCCAATATGGAATATGACCATATTCCTTTTCTCACACTCTCATAGACAAACCCTTTTGGCTATTCAAATTGACAATCATGGATCCCATCATTGGTAATATTAGGGAGGTTAGATCTTGGGGTTTTAAATCTTGAATCGACTCAAGGGGAACCTTCCTGGTGTTCCTTCGAATTCCCACCCATGGACTAAGTCAAGTCTTGGGATTCTACTATCGAACTTGCTGGTGAATTGTCCAACTCCTTAGCACCTATTAACGAGCATATTTTACCCCATTTATGTCTTGGGCCTTCCTTATGTCCTGATGTTAATTTTGAGAGTATGACTATGTTACACTACCCTTGGCATGGTTAACCTTTCTGGATTGGGAAGTTTGACTTCCTTTTGCATGGCCCCACATTGGTGAGCCATAAGGTCCCCCTAGCCTCCATAAGTTCATGTATGGAAATCCATGTCCTCTGCTTGAATGTGGTCACCCTTTAGCATGACCTACATGATTTTGTTTCTCTTATACATATTGTACATAACAAGGTGATGCTTTATCTCTTTTTGGTTTGGTGTGTGATACAAGTGTTTGTCATGCCTTATTTATGCAAAACATCCAATTTTTTTTTATTTTTTATTTTTTTTAACTCAAAAAAACAAAAATATATTGTCCTTTGTTTACCTCATCCATGTTTTATTTCTTTCATTATGTGATTTAACCATGGGTCTAGTCTTTCTGGATGGATTTTATAGGATAGGGTGGAATTTTTATCGCAACATCCATTGGGCCTGGGGTATGTTTCCTCTTACTAGCATATAGGGGTAGGTCATATATCACCATCATTGATGCATTATTGACCATCAGTGACATCGTTGGGCCCTAGGTCCAATCCTGTCAAGTTACGACTTTAGCGATTGTCCATTATGCATGTTGTCGCTTCACGGTAGAGCTTACCTGATCATGGATACCCTAGTACAGAACCTCCTTGCCATTTTAGTGTCCATGTAGTCGTTTTATCCTATTTTCAGAATCCTTCCTTCTGACGTGCCATGACTTAGAATTTGAACCTCATGTCCGCTTATTCATCTCTTTTTTGGCCATACACCAAGAGGAGTCCACACTTTATCCCTTGTCATTTCCATTTTTATCAGCGTATTTTTGTAGATTGAGCCTTGGTTTCTCTCTTCCTTCGTCATCACCTGCTTGGCCTATCATTCACTTTCACTTGGTGTTTTACCCTTTCTTGGAGGAACCGCTGCGATGAGTGGTCCTATTAGCCAACATATTATCCTCTTTATGTCATGAGTAGTTCCATCATTACTAGAACCAATTTCTATCCTCTATACGACTAATTTCTCAAAGAGGCCGAGTTTTCTTTAAGCTCTTTTGAGACTTCTTAAAATAAAAAATATTGTCAAGCGAAATTGTTTCCTTCACGCTTGTGAAATTACTTGAAGGTTTGTCTACCCAGTATAAGTTTAAACCTTTTCCGGAATGGGATAGACTAATTACAAAAAAGGAATACACTAATCTACTATGGCTAGGAGGTTCTCCCTTATATACTTTTATCTCTTCTTCAGGCTCATGGGATAGCTTTACGAAAAAATAACTTATAAAAAGAGAATGGAATGAACATTTATTTCCATTAGTCATCAAATGGCATCATCCTTTATGTCAACCTTAAACACAACACCTATCTGTTTCATTGTCTTACAGCTAGGTTTTATCTTGCCTAGGAGTTGTACGATCCATATAAGTCTCTTTATTCTTCTGGCTAGTTACTCTTCCAGTCATATGGAGCATGCCTCGATGCCTCCTGCATCATTGCATGATATCACATGGTGCTCATTAGTCATGCTGCCAAGTCACTTTTGTGTTGTGCCACTATGTTTTCAAGGGAAGTCTCAGCCTGTGTCGGCCATCTGCAGTAGCCTATTGACATTTTTGAGTTGTCCATCCCTGTGTCAGTTGTACTTCATCACTTCATGACTTCATCCATACATCACATCATCTTGGTATATTCCATGTCAATTGATGGGGGATACATTAAGGCCCTCCTTCGATGGATATTATCCTATTGACTTCAGCTCATTATCTAGGAGCTTGATCTAGGAACTAGTAGTACCTTGGAGCTTGCAGACCTCAGTGGCAGGCTTCCTTGCGATTGATAATGGGTTTACATCATTGGCTCTTGATTGATTAAGTTCACTGGTGTTCGACGTCAGCTCATTTATTCACACTTGGTGAACTGTATTAGTACCTTGGGGTCCATTTTCTTCATGGTGGATTCCCTTGTGTCTGTTACTATCTTATCTCATTGGTTGGTAATTAGGCAGTTTCTACCATGTTCAACATTAGCTCATCTATTAAGATGGTGAATATTCGTACCATTGGGGTTATGTCGAAGACCCTTGGTTAGGGACATTTAACTCTTATATGGAATCCCTCCCAGGTTGTGCTGGAGTTATGTATCATTCATGTATTTTGAGGACTATCTTGAGACACTTCTTTGTCTATCGTGTATCTATAGTCCTATTGATGTATATTGTGACATAGATCCATGATTGTATTTGTTAGTGGCTATGCTCTATTTATTGAATCACATGGATCCATTGTGTATGTATTTCATGGGTATGTTTTAGAAATTCATCTCATGGATCCATAGTGTATGTTTTGGCGGCCATGTTCAGTATCTTCTTATGACCAAGCATGGGTATGCCCGCCTTAGGGATGCTATCAGCATAGATGAGACTTTAGCTCTAGAGTCTTCCAATCCACATTCTTGGCTTTGTCTCCTCAGTCCTGTTTTGACCTCTGATATTTATCATACTGTATTTTAGCCATCAGCTCTTCTTCTGACCTCATAAATTAGGGGGAATCTATTATCAACCTATTTTACCCCCTAGGGTCAGTGTTCATTAGTCGTCATGGTTGTTTCAATTTTTCTAAACCTTATACCTTTTTTTTCTAGCCATACTTCCCAATCGCATGGATGGAGGCCTATGAGAGTGACTGGAGCCTCCTAATCGCTCCTAGCCCTTCCTTGTGCGAGTGAATATGACCTTTTTCACTCTTTCCTATACCCACAACTGGGGATCTCTTCTATATTGTCTTGGTCCCTAGGAGATCAGTTTGACTCATCATTTATTCACGCTGGCCAAGACCTATCATTTAGAAGTTTCAATGACTTCTTGCCATCCTGAACATTGAAATTCATCCTCTTGGGACCTCTCTTCTGCCTATTTATACTGGAGCATTTGAGAGGGTCAGACTACTTCTGGAGAGCTAGAGATATAGAGTCCATGTTGTTATCTTTATGCTAGAAAGAGATCATGTGAGGTTATTGTTACTTGAGTATAGCTCTTCATGCTCATTTCCTTGTTATAGTGGGGAGACTCGAGCAAATTGTGGAGAGGAGGATTTGAGGCGAAGGTATATGGTTGTGATTTGAGTTTTTCATGATTAATAGAAAAATGTTTTTCTTCCCTATATCTATTTGTATTCAGCATGATTTATAATACTTTCTATGATATTTTGATCTAATGATCTTCTGAGGAAGGTAACTTTTTGTCTCCATTTGTTTGTGGTTATTTTTGGGTTGTGTTATATTAGTTGTGCCGATGTGCAGCAGGGGGGTCACAAGGGTGGTGGTAGCCCCCCCCTATATGGGGGGTTTGAGGGGGGACAGTTAGCCCCACTCTATGGGGTTCGGGGTAGAACCCGAGGGAAAATTGTTTTGGACCCTATATTAGGTCAGCGGACCTACCTATGGTTTTGTGCATGGTTTTCGCACATGGTTTTGGGCGTGATGGTTTTCAGTCCATGGTATTTTGTAGATACAGTTAAGGGAACTACGTTATGTTCTAATCCAGGGTTAATGGATTGGGGTTATGGATGCTTCAGCATGTATATATATATGTATTGTAGCATTGAAAGAAACATAATGAAAACAATCAATCTGGTAGTCCTGGCTTTGGGATCCAGAGGAAAATCTCTATGTATATTTGTTTTATGTGTTATGCTCTCATTATTGTTTATTTTCTATGTTTTCTAGAATTCGTATGCAGGTAATTTCTATATGGGGTTAAAACCTACAATTACGGGTAGGGATTGAGATCAGGTGTGGACAAGGTAGATTGATCGAGTGGAGTGCGAGAATATGCATCAAACCCAAAATCCTTCCCTAACACATGAGGAGGCTAGGTGCACACATATTTCCTTGTAGTATATAGAACTGATTTCCTTATGCATGTTTGATTATTTGGGTTGGGACATTATTATATCTCTATTGGTATTTCCTTTTGTTGTTTGGTGATATGATTTGGACACAAGATTTTTCATATGGTTTAATCACTTTTTAATTTGACTGAAACACAATAATTTAATTGTCAACCAGGGTAAACTTTTTTTTCAAAGGTGTCTTCACTATCTGTGTCAATACATAACAACTAGGGAAAGAAATGAAAGAAATGTCATTGAACACAATTGCAAAACTTGAAGCACTCATACAGAAATTAAAAATACATTCTACAGGAATGGAACCCACTCATCACACTTCATGTTTTTCTCAAAGAACAGGCGTGCCACACATTATTAAAGAAAGTGTATCTGCTGATTAAATATTGTAGTTCTAGCCAATATTGTGTAACAACATATAATGAATCTGAAACATAAGTACATATGTGATACAATTTATACAACTACAATAATAAATCCACACTTAACAGAAAGAAAAGCAATTAATCTACTACTGTTGCAATCCCTGCTAAAGATGAGGGCCCTTCCTCCCTAGAAGGGTGTAGGGATAGAATGAAAACTAGTTAAAAAATTAACACGAGATCTGTGTAAACATCACCAAATGTGTTATGTATTAGAAAATGACTGAAAGTTACAAGATCAAAATGTCGATATTGTTCCTGTGTTGTCATCCCCGTTCATGGGACCAAACCCTGTTTATAAAGTTTTACAAGCCCTAAATATTAGGGAAGGAATCAGTCATGAGAATCTCACAATTCTCATGTTCATCAATATTAAGAGAAAAATAGAAATTGCTACAAAAAATTTCCAAATAAAATGCCTATCAAAGTTACAACATCTTCTACAATCATAATCGCTCAGGTCCTCTAACCGCCCGTAGATAATCTCATGATTCTCAATAACTATCTTTTAAGATAGCAACCACGGTGCTTGGTAGTTGTAGTGTAATATCATCGTTGTGGTGCAACAACAACTTAGAGGTGTAACAACAAGTAACAACAACAAATTTTCATCCCTTAGTCCTTACTAAATGGGCAACACCTGAAAGAAAAATAACCAGAAGACCTCTTCCACATTTACCCTAGCTAGTCATCCCAAAAAGACATCACTCCATTCGACATTTAACAAAAAATGGAAAAATAATATGTTGGAGAAAGGATTTCTCTTATAACTAGGGAAAGTGGCATTTGTGACATAAATTTCTTAGGTTTAAAGAGAGAAAATGATCAAAAATATGGAAAGAGGTGTCTAAGATATGCTAAAAAACTGCACACAACATCTCCCCCCAACTGAAGCCACTTCATTTCCTCATGCAGAATCTTCAAGAACCATTATTGTATCGTCGATGTAAGTCTATCAAACTATAAGCACCAGCAGTATCTTCATCAACTGATCCATAACCCTAAGTAGCCATCTGCTGATGCAGCCATGATTCATCTTCATAATCTCACAATTGGTAATGGGGTTGATAGTCTTCAACCGAAAGCCAGATCAAGGGATAATTAAATTTAGTCATATCCAGAAAGCTCCCATTGTTTTCACAATTCAGACATACTCCTCGACTCGAGTAACAACAACCACAAAATTAGAAAACTCAAAAGGATCACTCTCCTACAGACTTGCACTACCAACCTTTGTACGTTTCATGCATCCAGTCAATGCTCGACTTTTCAGTTGTGTAAAGATGTTGAGGAAAAATCTAACAATCTTGCTCTATAGAGGGTTGATTGTTCCACCATATTAGGAGTACTAAGAAACCTTCTAAACTCACGCTTGATTTCAGTGTCCATGCCTGACTCTGCTCTTATCCATAAGGCTACCTTCTCCTCATTTGCATTAGATGACTTCATGGAAAGATGCCACTCCACTTGATTTCTCATGAAGGAGATGAAGGCATGCAACTGCAAGTCCCCCATATAGGAGAATATGTGTACAATCATGTTTAGGCTATCATATTCACAAATCATGTTATGTATAAAAAGCTCACACAACAAGCTTTTCTCGTCAAAATCACATGCATGAAAAACATATAAGAAAGTTCAGGTAGAATTACCCTGATAGGGTCTATTCTCATAGACAACTTTTAACTGAAAAAGATAAAATATCTCCCATAGAAAGATTGGATAAGATGGGGAAGGCCTTCTGCACCCTAAAAGGTTCAGGGTGAGTCTATACAGTTTATCTTTGTCATTTGTTAATTCCTCAACCTTTTGTTTCAATTGATGCATATGTTCTTCCTTCTCGTTCTTAGCCTTCTTTCTTCCGCAGTTTGTCCATTCTTCCATTAACTTCATATTGGCCCACTTTTCTTTGAGAGAATATATGACTTTTTGATGTTCCTCCAAGGAAATCACTCCCTTTTGCAAAGAGAGTGCCAACTGCTTCCATTTTTGTAACTCTGATATCAACAAAAGTTTCTCTGAACACCACCCTGCCTCAAGATCTCATATTATCTCACATGTAACATCGGTAGGGGGTGTAACAACATCTCGTGATTTAAGTTATTCTACTTTGGCTACTGGTTCTTGTGTAACAATAGCTTCATCAGCAGGTTCTTGTGGATCAACTCTTACCTCTTCTCCTTGAGGAATCTCTGCCTCAATTACTATTTCTTGTGTAACAACAACATCATCAATAGGGTCTTTTGTTTTGGTTTCCAGGTCGAACACCATGGGATTCTTCGTTTCAGCTGCTGGTTCTTGTGTAACAACCTCCCAGGGTTTTGTTTGGGTTTCTTTTGAGATGGTACTTGCAACACAAACTTTATGCCCTCTTATTGCTAACTTCTTAGCACATGTTGTACATACATAACCTATTGTAGTTTATGTTCTCATATTATCAACATCCTCTGCTAGAGTATCAAGACTGGGACCCTTGTTTCACTTTATTACCCTCTATTTTTTGCCTTAATTCTTTATTTTCTTCTTCTGACTCTTTAATTTTACGCAGTAGGGTTTGGATCTCTTTCTTAGCTGGTGAAGGAACCTCTTCTTTCTCGGCCTATTCCTCTTTCTTTTGCTTCTTTGCATCCTCATGCTTGCTTGACCTTTTCTTGGATGAAGGCGGGGGTTCTAGTTGGGTGCTAACTTTAACCCTCCTTTTTAGTGTTCTGCCACCTATAGGATTTTTTAGCAACCTTTTCTTGATTTTTCTTCTAGAGGTATGCCCTTTCTCCTCAGATACCCCAGCTTCTTTTGGAGCGTCAGTAGAGGGTTCGACTTGTTTCTGGCATAAAGTCCTTGTCTTTTTTCTCATGAAATATTCCCAACTTCAGCCTTGGCACTCTAGTGCCTCCGTTATGATTACTTTTATAAGGTCATGATTGGTGACATAACTTTTCAGATGCAAAGCAAACTTCACAACGACATGCATATGCTTCAAATTATCCAATAGGAAGTAAGGAAGGTTAATCAATTGCCTATGTAAAAGATGATTTAACAGTGGAAAATGATAGTTAAACACTATCGTTACCTGTCTTTCACATATAATATACCTAATGATGAATAAATCAACATCTCCCCATGGCTGAGGAAGTGACAATTGGTCAATTCCCCTACCCTTCTTAACCAATTGTTCCTCCTCCCTTTGCAAAAATTCAAATTTGACAGAAGGGTCGTTGATTTTCTGGTGAAACCATTTCTTTCCTTCAAGTTGCAATGCTGATACCTTGGTGATTACTTCCTCAGTGACTTCCAACTTCAATACTCTGACCTCCATCTGATTCCTACACAAATTCTTAACAACTCTAGAGAAACAATTTCTTCCGAACCTTTGAGTCGTTCAAAAAATTTGAACCACCCTACTTCCTTGAAAATCTGACATGCCTACGGGAAATTCTCCAATGCCTCTATGGAATTAGGTTGATGCTTTACGGCTGCTCCCCCCATCTCTACTTCAGACAATACCCTTTGTGCTTTGTTTACTTTCTCTCTAAGAATTTTGCAAAATGAAGATGTTGTGCTTCATTTGGGAGAGATATCGAGACAGTAAAGGCAGAGATATCGGATCAGGGGGTCATACGATATGTGTTATCGTCTCATTATTAATCCGAGGTCATGGAAATTTGTCTTAAATGTAATTTAAACCAATGGGATGCTTGACATAAAAAGATGATAATGATTGCAGGATTTGTTAATGATTACAAGGTCTATCACTTTATGTCTAGTTAAATTATGGATCATGAAATGATTCATCCTCCCCTGAGTTTTAATGAAATGGTCGCACTTAGCCGTCAAACAAAACATCATATTAATTTGCATAATCGTTAAATAAAGAAAAAGAAATATACCTTTTGAATGACTTATCAGCGGTGATGTGGCGAAAAAATACTGGTGATGTGATTGATTCTGAGGGCAACGTACTGGTTATGTCGTTTATTCTGGCGGCAGCATACTGGTGATATCGTTTAGTGGACAGTTGTGCCTATTTTTCTGCTGCAAATTGTTAGTTGTTACAGGTGTAACAACAAATGTAATTGCTAATACTACTCTTTACAACAGAACTCTTATTTACAATACTTTTAAGGGTACCTTAAAAAAAATTTAAAAGAAGGAAGGAAAAACTTAAGCTTGTAACAACATAGTATAAAATATATGAAATAAAGTATGTTTTTACAGGGAAAAACCATGTAACAGCCACCACATAATGGTTTTCAACTATTACATTATCTGCCTGCTCCCCTAAAAGACGTTTTCACAGGCAGATTATATATATGTATGTATGTATGTGTGTGTGTGTGTGTGTGTGTGTGTGTGTGTATAGATTTGCTATTAATTTTTTCTCTTTGTTTTAGATATATTTTTTGGTGTATTAGCCGCCAAAAAAAGTCGGTTTTCAGCTGTTACACTTATTGAAGATTAAAAATTTGGCAGCGCGGGAGAATTTCCCCTACCCATGTAATTTGAAGGTTAGATTCCAAGACAATGTTGACAAATGAATCCCTTGAAACTGGTTTATGATATAATAGAAGATGATGTCCATTAGCAAGTAATGGTGTCCTAACAATGTCGATCGTGACTAAATTCACAGTCCTATTGCCAAAGAATGTATCAACTTCATAAGGACCTAGCCATCTAATGCAAAGCTTCCCTTTGAAATCCTTGAATCGTGAATCATATAGTAGAGCCCAATCTCCTTTTTGAAACACCTTCTTTTTTATGAATTTGTCACGCCACTTAGCCCTCTGATGCTGGATGATATCTATTTGTTAAATGGCAACCATCCTCTTCTCATCAAGTTCATTTAGCTGATTTAACCATTATTTCTATGATGTAACCAGATCTAGGTTCACTTGTAGTGTTGTTATGAGTGTCTTTATTTCAAACTTTATGGGAAATAAAGGATTTTTACCATACACTAATTCATATGGTGAGAATCCCGTAGTGTTCCTCCATGTAGTCATGTATGCCCATAGTGCCTATGGAAGTTTATCAGCCTAGTTCCTCCAGTGGTTGGCTACAATCTCTGTAAGAATTCCATCAATGACCTTATTGGTGCTTTCCACTTGGCCATTTTCCTGTGGATGATAAGTTGAAGTAATCTTATGATAGATTTTGTATTTCTCAACTAGTTTCTGAATCAAATGAGATGTGAATTTCATTCCTCCATCTGTCACTATTTCCCAAGGTATCCCAAAATGAACAAAAATGTCTTCAAACAAAAAGTCTGAAAAAACCTGTTATGTGGCTCTGGTTAGTACCTTTACTTCAACCCACTTTGTGACATAATCTATGTAGACCAGGAAGTAGGACTTTTGTTGAGATGAAGGATTAATTTTCCCTACAAATTCCAAGGCCCACTTCCCCAATGGCTCTAAAACTATCTGAGGGTGCAATGGAATCTCATATGACTGAAGAAGTTGACCCATTCTCTAACAACTATCACGTCCCTTCAAAAATTTCTTTGTGTCTTGAAATATAGTGGGCCAATAGCACCCTATTGAAAGCACCTTATACACTGTCCTTTTATCTGCAAAGTGCCCCCCACAAGGTTCTTCGTGACAAGATTTAAGGATATAAAAGATCCCGTCCTCCCTCACACAATGCTTGATCTGATGATCTAGCCCAGTGTGATAGAGACATCCTTCGATCCAAAAATATATTTCACTTTGCTGAACAACTCTTTTCTTTTCCTTTGAGGATAGGTGTTGTGGGAATATTCCTACAGCAAGATAATTAGCTATTTTAAAGAGAGAATCCATATAGGTGAGTTAAATTTAAAAACTGTTTCTGGAATAACCTGTTTAGAGTTCTTTTTGTTTTTTTTTTTTTTTTGCTTAAATCCAAAGTTTTAGAATTCTATGTGAGTGAATCTGGGCATTTCCCTAAAGATGGACTCACATAGAAGTCTGAAACGTTGGGTTTAAGAAAAAAAAACTTTGAACAGGTTATTCCAGAAATAGTTTTTAAATAATTAACTGTGTCTGTATACCACGGTGAGTGATTTGAAATAACAAAGAGCTACTCATCGAGAAAATAATCTTCAACAAGCATGCATTTATTACCAATAGTCAGCTTAGAAAGAAAATAAGCCACTACATTATCTTTCCCAGGTTTATCTAGGATTGTTATATCAAATTCTTGTAACAACAATAACCAAAATGTAACCCTACCATTAGTGACTAGTTTATTCATTAGAAAATAAATGGCAGAGTGGACAATGTGCACCAACACTTGATATCCTGTAATGTAGTGTTGAAATTTGTTGATGGAATGCACTACTGCAAGAAATTATTTTTCTATCACCATGTAGCTCAATTCAACTGGAGTCAAATTCTTGCTTATGTAATAGATGGCATATTTTTTTTCCTCTAGATTACCCAATACAATGCCCATAGCAGTATCAGATGCATTTGTGGCTATATGAAATGACAGACTCTAGTTTGGTCCTTGCAAAATAGGGGCTGCTGATACAATTTTTTTAAATTTTGTAAAGGATTGCACACATTTCCATGTCCAAACAAATTCCACATCTTTAATAAGAAGAGAAAATAAAGGGGATGCAATTCTTGAAATTTTTTCTATAAACCTTTCTTTAATAACCTACATGTCCCAAAAAACTACATACCTCTTTTTGTGTTTTGGGAACTGGAATTTTCAAAATTACCTCTATCTTAGCATGGTCCACTTGAATTCCATCAACAGAGATTAAATGTCCTAACACAATTCCTTCATTCATCATCATGTGACATTTTTCAGTACTTAAAGCAACATTAGTTTGTACGCATCATTCTATTACTTTTTCAAGATTAACTAATGTTGTTTCAAAGGCATCACCATAAGGTGTAAAGTCATCCATGAATACTTCTAGATAGTCATTTAAGAGATCTGAGGATATCCCCAATATCGCCCTTTGGAAAGTTGTTGGCACATTACAGAGTCCGAAAGAAAGAACTTTGTATGCAAAGGTTACCCAAGGGCAGGTAAAGGTGGTTTTATCCTGATTTTATGGGGAAATCTATATCTAATTGTAACCACACTCATCTAAAAATGAAAAGAATTTCTTTCCAGATAAGGTATCAAAGACTTGATCTATGAATGGAAAAGGAAATGGTCTTTTTGGGTGGCCTTGTTAAGTTCTCTCTAGTCTACACAGACTCTCCATTTTCCATTCCTTTTAGGAATGATGAAAAGTCGGGATAACCACTGGCTATCAAAAATTGGATAGATGAAGTTGGCATTTATGAGTTTTTGCAATTCTTCTTTTACTACATCCTTAAGTTCTAGGTTCATACGTTGTTGTAGCTACCTAATTGGATTGCAATCCTCTTTTAAATAGATACAGTGAGTGCAGAGGCTAGGATGAATTCCTTTCATGTTTGTGTAATTCCACATAAATTCCTTTTTATACTTCTGTAATAGTTGTAACAACATTTTGTTTTTTCCAGAAGTCACGTTCGAATTAACATTCTGGTTCTATTTCGACTGCGTTGCTCTTGATGTTTGGAGTGGTCTTCATATGTTCAAGGCTCAAGTCTTCCATAACATCTTCCTCCCCTGAGTCCTCAATAGAAGTAACAGAAAGAGGATTACTGATAAAACCATTTATAATATCATCTTCTGTCTCATCCTTAAAGTACTGGGCTTTACCGAGGGTAAGAAGTGGCTGGGAGTTATCTGATTTGGGTTTGAATTCATCCCATAATGGATTTCCCAAATCCTTACCTGGTTTTACAGGGGGATAAAGGTTGAGGTTCTTCATAGCCTGGCCATCTGAGACTGTCAAAAAGCTTGACCTACAACCTATAAATGCATACACAGTGGCTAACCAGGGCCTTCCCAAAATTACGGGATGCCCCCCTAAATTTGATTTGGTTTGAAAAATAAGAAAGTCTGTTGGATACTTCTAGGAATCCATTGTAATAACTATGTCTTCTAACACCCCTTCCGGTTTAACATGGGATTTGTCTACTAATTCTAGTAATGCAGGTGTTTTTCTCAGCCCGTGCAATCCTAGGGTGGTAAAGACTTATTTAGTCATTACGTTGATTTCTGCCCCTAAATCAATTAGTGTATTTGGGATGGACGACTCATCAATATAAACAGTAACTGTAGGATTCTCTGGATCATTATACTTAGTCAACAGAGACTGCCTAGTCATTACCTCTGATAATTTCCCCATCATATGGATAGTGATAGGGTCCTTAGGCTTTCTTGCAGGTTTTCTAACACACAGGTCCCTTAATTTTTTCGCATATATGGTAACATCCTTGATGGCTTGCAGGAGGGGAAGCCTTATGTGTATGTTTTTCAACTCTTTGAGAAAATCATATTCAGGTTGTGAAATCATCCTAGTTTCTGATAATATTTTCGGATATGGGGGGTCATTAGTTACTATAACAGTTGAGTTGGCTGATACAAATGTACCAACATTATTTGGGTTAGACGTTACAGGTGTAGCAGCATCACCTTCACCTATTGTAGTAGTTTTGTTAGGATCCTCAGGACCATCCTTAGGAGATTCACATTCTTCTTCAGTAATAACAAGAGAGGTTTTTACTACTTTTCCCGATCGTATATGGATTTCATTGCATTCAACGCGAGTAATGTAGAAGGTTTGGAAGGATGTGGGAGATTCTAAAGCCTAGCTTGCCTTATTATTTGGATTAGGGTTAGGTTGTACAAGTAATTGGGGTCATATGGGAGGTGTAGTAGCAGGTGTTGAGAAAGGTAGAAATTGTAATTGTTGCTGCAATGGTAATGTAGGAGGGTTTCCTTTCCAATTCTGAGGCCAAGGGAATGGCTGTGATGAAGGATATGGGAAGGAGGGAGAAGTATACCACTAGCTCCATGGTGAGGGGAACTGAGCTAGAGGAGGAGTAGGGCACTGCCATGGAAATTGCTAAGTGTTATACACATTATTCCATGGATTAGAAGAAAATTCTTGGAACATATGTGGTAGTGTCGGTTGCCAAGGTTTCCTTAATCCAATGAAGTAAGAAGAATAAACTTCCTTGGTTGATTCCTTGACTAATTCTTTTAGACTCAGAAGCTTCAGGTAATGTCCCGTAGAATGCTCCAAGTCACAAATGTTGCACAAGGTAATGTTGTTGACTCTACAGTCTTTCAAGGAGTGTTTTTCTTTACACTTTGGGCAGAATATGGCCAAATCCTTTTTAGCTTCATCCTATTCTTTCTTTACTTGTGTTGTCATCAACTGAGTAGATAAAGTACTGAGAAGATCAATCTTAAGATTTTCAAACAAATTTCCAATATCATCTCTAGTTATGCTTCCATTTGCTTATTTTTGTATTCTAACATAAGCATCTTGTGTCATGCTTCTTCCTTGTGATGGTCCTCGCAAACAACTTAAGAAAAACTTCATAATTTCTTCATATGGTTCCTGAGATATGTCCCCTTTTCCTAACAGATTTAGAATATCAAGGAATTCGTCTCTCATCCCTTAAATAAATATTGTCTTCAATATTTTAAGATCCAAATCACTATGCTTCGACCTCTGTAAGTTATAATGAAATCATTCCACATAATCTTCCAGGCTCTCGTCCTCTTTCTAAGTAATTTTGAACAGCTACTCCTTCAAGTTTCTAGTCTCGCAATAATCTTGGTATTTTTCCAAGAATGTATTTTTCATGTCTCCCCATGTTTCAATAGTGGCAGGTCCATGTCCCATAAACCATCTCAATGCTGAACCTTTCAAGGTTGCAGGAAATAGTTTTAATTTCTGAGCATCTGAAGTGTAATCGTAACTTCTGCACAGAACATCAAATTCAAACCAAAAAATGTCAGGATTTTCTACAGTTAATCCTTAAAAAGATGGAAGATCCAATAAAGGGATATTTTTCATGGGTGATTCTCCCCTTATGTCACCTATTGGAAATTCAAAGGTGGTAATAATGTCACTTGCCTTATTGTTATTGTCCCCCATTGATTTTTCTCCTGATTCTTCTTCTAGTGAAGGTTATTCTAGATATGTTCAAGGCCTAGCTGTTTTACTACACTTCCTAAATCAAGGTATTGGAAGGTGAAAGAATGTTGTTCTGATTCTACCTCCTGGTAATTCCCACTAGTTTCCCCTTGTCCTTCTAATCCAAAGTCTTGTGTACTAGTCTCTCCTTGTTGTTCCTGAATTGCAGTACTAGGAGATTGTAGACTGGTTTGAGGAGGATGGGGTCCTAGAACAGAGGAACCAAAGATTCCTCATTTTGATACAGATGTAGTAGCTTTTGTGGTCCTATTTTCCTTACATCTCTATGCAATGTTGATTTTTCCTTATCTACTTTTGAGATCAATTCTTGAATGTATATAGTCCTCCCTTGATCAATATTTTTCTTATTCTTAGGCCAACCCCTCTTTCCTGTAGGTTTATCGTTATCTCTACGGTTTGTTTCTTTTCTACTCATACATCCTATACATAGACCCAATGTATAATTATTTTCACTCTCTAAGTGTCCTAATTATTGCAGGGGTGAGCCCACTCAAGTATGTTAGAGCGATGTGCAGGTTCTTACCTCTCATCTTACTGCCCAACACCTGCAAAATTAGAGACACACTGTGAAAACAATAATAATAAAAAAATCATTAACACACCCTAAGTTTCCTAATTATTACAGGGGTGAACCCACTCAAGTATATTAGAGTGATGTGTAGGTTCTTACCTCTCGTCTTACCACCCAACACTTGCAAAATTAGGAACACAAAAAAACTCAAAAGAAAAGTGTTGGCTGACTGTATTGCTACACCCTTCCCCAACAACGATGCCAAAATGTTTAGAAGGTTTAATTACTTTTTAATTTAACTGAATCGCAATCATTTAATTGTCAATCAGGGTAAGTCTTTTTATTTCAAAGTTGTTTGCACTGTCTATGCCGATACATAACAGCCAGGGAAAGAAATGAAAGAAATGTCGTTGAACACAATTGCAGAACTTGACGTACTCATGCAGAAATTAAAAAGACATTCTACAAGAATGAAATCCACTCATCACACTTCGTTTTTTTCTCAAAGAATGGGCATGCCACACATTATTAATGAAAGTGTAACAATTGATTAAAGTTATGTATTCAAGCTTCTGTGATCCATAATGAATTAAATAAAGTCTTTCGGTAGAAATCACATGAGAGAAATTTTTGGCCGACGTGTTTCGAACCAACAAGTGTGGTTCGATATGCGTCAGCCAAAAAATTCTCTCATGTGATTTCTACCGAAAGACTTTGTTTAATTGATAAATACAGTAGTTCTAGCCAATCTTATGTAACCGCATATAATGAATCTGAAACAGAAGTGCATATGTGCTACAATTTATACAACAAAAATAATAAATCCACACTTAACATAAAGAAACTAAATTAATCTACTACTGTTGTATTCCCTGCTAAAGTGGAGGGCCCTTCCTCCCCGGCAGGGTGCAGGGATAGAATGAAAACTAGTTAAAAACTCAACACAAGATCTGTGTAAACATCACCAAATGTGTTCTGTATTAGAAAATCACTGAAAGTTACAAGATCAAAATTTCGATATTGTTCTTGTGTTTCTATCCCCTTTCATGGGACCGAACCCTGTTTATAAAGTTTTACAAGCCCCAAATATTAGGGAATAGATCAGCCATGAGAATCTCACGATTCTCATGTTGATCAATATTAAGAGAAAAATAGAAATCGTTACAAACAGTTTCCAAATAAAAGACCTACCAAAGTTACACTATCTTATATGATCATAACCACTCAGATCCTTTAACTGCCTGTAGATAATTTCATGATTCTTAATAACTGAACTCTTTTAAGACAACAACCACAGTCCTTGGTAGTTGCGGTGTAACAACATCCTCACGGTGCAACAACAACTTCGAGGTGTAACAAAAATACTTCAAAATGTAAAAGAAAATCTTCAAAGTGTAACAAAAAGTAACAATAGGATCTATTCATCCCTTATTCCTTAGTATATGGGAAACACCTGAAAGAAAAATAACCATAAGACCTCTTCCACATTTACCCTAGTTAGTCATCCCAAAAAGACATCACTTCATTCTATATTTAACAAAAAATGGAAAAATAATATGTTGGAGAAAGGATTGCTCTTATAACCAAGGAAAGTGCCATTTATGACAGAAATTTCATAGGTTTAAAGAGAGAAAATTATCAAAAATAGGGAAAGAGGTGTCTAATATATGCTTAAAAACTGCGTCCAACAAAGATCACAGAGTAATAACTCCTTGCATACGAATTTAGATTCAACACTTGTCTTGTTTATACCTTTTGGTCGATGATGTTCCAATAGAAATATGATCCTTGCATTAGGAGAGCTTTGTGTCGAACCATGATCTCCCATGTCTATTCTGGAAACCTAATGCCTACACTTGGGTTTTTATGTTTCGGTGTTTTCAAGCTAATCCAATCAAGTAGGGAAGGACAAGGGAAAAATATAAACGAGCAAACCAATATTAGAGGTATTATATATGCTTCTATGAAGGGAAAACCTCTCTTGATCTCAATAAGTCTAGATGCCTCTTTCACCCATGAAATAAAGAAGCATTGATGAAAATTCCTATATAGAATAAATAAATAAAGGTGAAAGAAGAGAAGATATTCTTGCGTAGAGAGGTGAAGCAAGCAACTCCGTCGGGCTACTGTCTAGGCCTGCTGGAAGTAGAGAAATGTTTTCATCCTTGAAGTGACTCCACCAGGGTACTATTTAGACTTGCTGGCAGCGGAGCAACACCAGAGATGAAAAACCATACTCTGAAAATCTAAAGCTCGTGAACTTCATTACCCTATCCCGATTCGAAACATTGTGTGATCATTGATCTTATGTTTGTGTTTAACCGAGTAAAGGAATGAAGGGGACTATTTTTATGCATGAGGTAAGTGGGGAAGCCATGGTAATCTGAATAATGAATCAATTCTCCCTGAAGAATTAGACCCTGCACGGAAGAATTGACGAAGGTAGAGAAGATGGAGTTCTACCAGTGTGTCGCCAAGTGTTGTCACTGCGAAAAGCACCCTCCAAAATTTTTATTACACTCGAATTTTGGAGACTACTATGGATATTGAGATTGGTCGTTCCATATTCACTTCTTGGTCAGTTGATTCTTTTAGCTCCCTTCTTGGATTGGAAGTGTCGAAGCCACTTTCTCACACATGCTCATTCTGCAACAAGTTCATGAGCGCATTCTTTTACACAAGCTTGAACAAGCGTAGCATGGTCCATAAATCTTATGCAAGTTTGATTTCCAATCCATGTCAACAATCAGTGCACATTGACATCGACAGTTTCTCACTTCTAGTAGTGTTTGTACTTCTATTTCTGTGAGTTTTGTAAATTGCCGCTTTCATGGACTATTGTTTTCGTGAGTGTCGTTTTCATGTTTTCAGTTTTTGGTTTCACTTTCTTTCACCTTAATTAGTATTTTTTTCATGTTATCTTTGCTCTGGCATGTGTTTCTTTCACTATCATTCACATATCACAAGTGTCATTCATACTATAGAAATTTTCATCTTCTACCATGTTAATTGTCGCACAATGCATATTAGCTAGTTCTAGTTGGTTTCTCAGGAAATATTTGTGTAAATGAGTTATTCTTATCATGTAAACATGTATTTCAATCATTTCCATAGCTTCAATCACTTTTGCACAAGTGTTGCCACTGTCATCGCAAAGTGTATCTTTAGTGTTGCACGTGGAGTAAGTTGTCGCAAAGCTGTCACATTGAGGAGAAGTATGTTGTTCATGTGTTCTAAGTTTTTTGTGTCATGTCGTCAAGTGATCTAAGTATGTGATAATTTTTAAGTATTTCTTTGGTTCAACTTTTTATCATTGATCCAACTTTGTCAAAATTGGGAAAACTCCCCGACCGAGCCACTTGGCCTCAGTCAGCCTTCCTATACTGCACACTACGCAGTCTCAATCCTCAAGTAGTAGCCTTGCCTCTTGGCACTTTGTAGCCTCTTTCCTATGGAACTGTGCATTACACAATGTCAGTGCTCAAGCCCAACCCTTGAGCTCCATGACTGTGCGACTCTTCTTTCCATCCTAGCTTGAACTGCGCATTTCGTAGTCTCAGTCCTCAAGCCTCAGCGTTGAGCTCCTGTGCTGCTCTATTGTGAAATCACCTCACCTTCCTACCTCCCAAAACTAGGAAGTGGGTAAAATCAATGCTCAAGCCTCTAGCCTGATTCCTTGAGTCCCTCAACTACGCAATTCCTCTACCCAGGCCTTTAGAATTATGCATTGTACAATGTCAAGCCTCAAGCCTCCAACTTGAGTCCTTGAGTCCCTCAACTGTGCAATTCCTTGGTCTTTGTCCTTCTAGAACTACATAGTGGGAATCTCCAAGTCTCAAGCCCCAACCATGAGCTCTTAATCCCCTCCAATGCGCAATATCTTGAACCTGGCCATCATGAACCACACATTACATAGTCTCAAGCCTTAGTCCTGGACCTTGGCCTTTGGAACTAGGAAATCCCTTAGCTAGTCACTCAACCAGTTACCAGTTCTAGCCCTAACAGGAAATTTCATGAAATATGTTAGTTTAGGGGTTTCTGGACTGATGTCAGCTTGTCATGAATGGTTTTCAGTTGCAAGTACTCTATATTATCAAGATAAGATGATGATGGAGGAAAAGGAGAAGGGGACCATGCTAGAAGACACATATGGAGTTGAAGTGATAAGATGATCATCAAGAAAGAAGATGAAGGAACACTATATTACAAATGAAGATCAAATATTAGGACCGCATGAAAACTCCCTCTGATTCACAAACCTTTGGAGGGTGGATATGAAGAAAAAATCATATCTCTCATCAAGATGAAGCATTGGACATCTCTTATTGAAGACAAAGAAGGAGAAGAGAGTGGTTTGATAGTGCCATGTCATCAATTTCATTAATCAATGTCATTGGACCCCCACCATTGTTTCTTTTATTTTTTTAGTTTCCTTAATTGTAGCACACTTTACTATTTCTGGCAATTTTTCGGGTCCTAAACTTCTAGAGCCGTTTTGAGGACCTAAACGATGTTTTTTTCAGAAAACGGACAAATGTGTGTCTTTTGTTAATGTTTATAATAAAAATTTATAGACCTAGGATAGATATTTATAATGAGGTATCATCCACGTCAAACAAGGATCATACGCCAAAGTTACGACCCTGGGAATTTGATGTACCAATTTACCCCAACGAGGCCCATAGTTTTGGACCTCCATGTCCTAGGGTTAGGTTTTTTGATGTTTAGCGTTTTCCATTATTTCTCAATAATAAATAGGCCTTTGAGACTCATTGTAACACTGTTTAGAGGCACATGGCCACCACATCGCTTCTTAGAGATAAGCTACCATTGCCCGAGCTAGTTTATTTCCACTTCTATATGCAAGCATATTCCAGTTCTTTGATATTAATGAAATGAAGTTTTATTTCTATTGCACCTCTGTGTTTATGTGTATATATGTATTTTTTTGTGTTCTTGCATAATTCTGAATCAGTCATGTCACATCATGAGTCATGTGCCACATCATTTGTGAATTATGTAAATTCTATATTGGAAAATGTAATGTAAAGTGGAAGTCCAAGATTCATCTATGCAATGTGAAGAGTCATGTAGGAAGTTGAAAAGTCATGAGAAGTCAAAAAATCATGAGGGTAGTCCAGTAGTCATAAGGAGGTGAATGATGACCCCATTTTTTATATATACACCCTCATTTTTCATGCAAAGGACTTTTTCACCTTGTATTCTCCCATAAGGCATTAGAGAGACATAGCTAGCACTTTTGGGGAGCAAGTCATGTCTCCAATGCACCATTATTGGATTTATTGATGCTCATTGTATTCATGTATCTTGGGACTTTTACTTAATACTTGAAGCATGATGGCCACCACATTTTCATGCATGGATTGTGAATATTTGTAAGACAGTTATGTGAATATTTCTGATTCATGTTTTCTTCACCTATACACAGGTAGTTGAACTATTTTAGTTATTTTAGTCCTAATCTAATTGAAAATGTGTTGTAATGGTTGTAACAATCACCACATATATGTAGACTATTCTGCTTGATGTTAGGTGGTTCTCTTTTCTCTAGTGTGTGCCTCTACTAGGGTGGTACTATTATCTTTCTCTTAGATGCTCACCTTTCCCTCCTTCGCAGTAGAAGAACCTTGATACACCTACAACCAAAAATTCACTAGGCACACTTGCTTGCTTTTCATAAAGGCACATACATGCCTCTCTCTCTTGTCGATAGCTAAATCCAAGGAAAATCTATAAGAATACATGGAAACTAGGCCAATACTCCGTATGGGGCTCCTATTCCAAATGGTGTGAGGTTGAATTGGGACTTTCACATTGAGGAGACCCCCTTGGTTGATGGATTTCCAGCACCGTTAATAGGGTCTTTGACTGAATGGTTTCCCTTTTGTTCAACATCATCTTACATTATCACACATTGGGATTCATGCAATACCTTGGTTTCCATTTGACCCTATTGGTGGATTCCTCTCCTCTGTGTTAGTTTTCATTAAGGATTTCTATCATGCACTAGCCACATCTTGTGTACACTGGAAATGTACTTCTAAATGGTTACTTCATTTTTTCATTTGTGTTCTTCCAAATGATTAGCCAACAACTTACACTTGTGCTGCTTGATGTGGGATTCCTTAATGCCTTACTTCTAGTAGATCTTTTCGCATTGACTCCAACTCATTTCTCTGGAAACAAGGTTTAGAGTCCCTTTTCAGTACCTTAGGGTTTGCAGTCATCAGTGGCAGACTCCTTCACTATCGACAGTGAGAATACATCAATGTCTTTGAATTGATAGATTATTTCAAGTCTTCAACTTCAACAAATCTATTCACACTTGTTATATTGTACTAGGGTACCTTGACACTCATTATCATTATTGGTGAGTTGTCTCGTATTTTTTAACATTATATATCAATGACTGGTAATCAAATGATTTCTCACATGGTAGACTTCAACTCATTTATTCCCATGGTGTATAAATGTACCATCTACTGTCAGTGAAGACCTCGGGTTGTGTTAGCATCTTGGTTCACTTAACAGATCCTTCATTTTTCTGTTGGTGACACCTCTCATCTTTATATGTTGCAAGCTTTCATATCAACATCTTATATGTTGGCACCTGTGTTTATACAGTACCATTATTCCGCCTATATGACTTAGTATTTTTATGAGGATCAATTATGCAACATCATTGATCAGACATCATTTTATGTGATATTGAGACCTAGCTCTGTTGTCTTCATTCGCAGCTATGATCTGATGATCCACAATGTATTCTTCAACTCATTCTATACAGTTATGTATATATTTTGGATCTACATTTACTTGATCAACGGATATTCTTTACTAGTTTTGAGCATGGGTATGCCTGCCTCAGACATGCGTTTTCTTTTTTACTCCTTCCATGGGTATTTGATGGGTTGAAATCTGGTGATCTCCTCTTGGGTTTTCGAATGACTCCTCTCTCTATACTTAATATTTTTCAGCCATCATGTTACGATATGACCTCATATATTGGGAGGCATCTGTTATAGCATCATTCAACACTCATGTAGACCCAATGCTCCTTTGTGGCCCTGGGCAGTCCCTTTTCCCATGTAGACTTGAATTTCTACTAAAAAATAATATTTCAAAATCCATACGTGTCTCTTCCCATGCAAAAATGTGTACGTATGCAGGTCCTATAACACTATACCCACATATACATTTTTAAAGATGAAAAAATAAAATATAATGCTATTTTTTAGGCAGGGTTTATAGGTTTTACTGAGAGACCACCTACAGGAGCCCATTGCCTAACTAGAATAACCAATTTGAGGTGGTGTATATACACCCCTTTGGTAGGCCTAATTAACAGGAGAAAAATGATATCGAAATTATACTTAATTTCTCTCAGATCAAGTTTTCTTTTCCCATGCCTCCTACACTCCCAATCTTTAAGAAACCCTAGTTTCCTTTGTAGAGATGTTCAACATCCTTATCTAGCATCTTCTCACACTTAATAGAGAGGTTTTCTTCACGGCCTGGGCTAAATGGATCTGGTGGAAGGCTTCGTCTTGTATCATGTCTTGTTCCCAATATATGTTGTCATCTTATGAATGATAGTTTGAATGTTTATATATGATGATCTCACATATTCTTATGTATACACGTTGAATTATCTATTATGTATATGATTATATTATTGATTTGTAGATCTGCACATCTTGGAGGAAGAAGAGGGTTTGGACCTGCTAAAGCCCCGAAAATCGGGTCTACAACAAGGGGGATACCCACCCGGTCCGGACCTTGGTTAGCAGCTCCTTTTCCGTTTGGTATAGTGGGTCCGACTGGGGATATGGGACCAGTTTCCCAATTTATGTATGTGTGTGTGACAGACTGATATTTCTCTTTCTAACAGTTTCTAAATGGAATACTTTTACTCTAACTCTAATCTAATAATATAGAAATTGTATTCTAATAAGCAGAAATATCTAAATCTACACTAACCCGGGGTGTAATATTTCTGTTATGCGATCTAAAATGATTTCAAATAACAACTGGTAATAAAGATCATTCAACTGTTATGAGAAAAGAATTCAATAAAGATGAACCACTTCGTATAAAAAGTTAGACGAAACAGTTGTGAAAAACATATCGCATAATAAGCTATTCATACATTAAGCATAAATAAATAGCTATCACCGTACAAAAGTGCCAAATGATAACTCAGGCATTCATACATCAATATATAAATAACTGAACATGAAAATCACTTTAACACAAAGGCAGAAATAGTTAAGAGATAGAAGTACCATTTATAACTAGTCCTACTCATGAGCTTCAAGCGATAATGATTTATCTCTTCTTGATCTAACATCCACTAAGAGTACAAAAGTGCAACATCAGTAGCAGATATCAAATGCAAATATCAATAAATCCTGTTCCATTCATTCATCAAAACCTCAGAGGGTACAGAAGTGCATGTTCTAGGGATAAGTTTTTGATAAATTTCAGGACCCTTCTCTAAATGCATGAGAAGGGTTTAAATACTATTAACTAAATCTAAGAATAAATTATTACAAAAATGTAGGATGTGGTTTAAATGACCGTCCTCATTTAAGGAAAATAAAACAAAATTAAAACTAAAATTGAATCTAAAATTAAAACTACTTCTGCATCTGGTCCTTGAAATCTCACGCATGCAGCATAAGTTTGAGAAGAGTCGGTTGGCCGACTTCCAATTTTAGCTGAGCTGAGAAAACAGAATCGACAAGAGTTGGCACCATCTTTTCGGCCAAATTGATGATACACTTGATAGTCATCCACTGGCTATGTGGCTTTACCAAGTATGCCCAGTAATAATCCCAGTTCAACTTGGTTAACCCTTGGATTGCTTCTGCCTTTTCTTGGGCCTTCTGCTTCCATTCAGTCTCTATCGTTGCTTTCTTGCAATTTTCAGGGCTTGCTAGTGACTGAGCAATTAGAAGCTTTCCTTTTCCAGAAATTTTTCTCAGCTTTTGCGCTTTTTCCTTTTAGCAAATATAAAGTTCAAATCTTGTGAAAATAATGATTCCATAAGCTCTTGACCCTGAGCCTTAAACTATCTATTTCTGATATCAACGATGTCCAATATCCACTTGACCATGTCCATGTATGGGAGAATTTTGGGCCTTGTTGCTATCCGGTGTAAGAATGAGCAAGCTAGCTCTATGATATATGCCTCAAAAGAACTATTTGAGCCCGGAGTAGTGGTAACTTCCATTACTCTAGGATTCTCCTCTTCAAGCAGATTATACATGCCTTCCCACGTAGCAATTCCTACGTTTCTGTTACAGGTCGTGTCTGTATACAAGGGCACCATTTCTTTTTCTTCAGAGCTCGGAGCTTTGCTTTTCTTTCCCATTTTATCCTGCGTATTGCTTTGTATTGTTCTCTGTTCTCCGTTCCTGCAATTCACAAGTGAAGTGAAAATAATGACAAGGAAGGGTGATGGGAAAGTTTTAAATGCCGAAGATAGATAAAGTATACCACCTTACGTGAGATGATTTTTCGATAAGCATGAAACCATATTCCATTAATAACTAGAAACTAACTCATTTATTAGCATTAAAGCGCATAACCAGGTGTCAGTTTATGGAAAATACTTTTTTGAACCACGCGCCCGAAAGATCTGCGATGAAGCGATTTTGCGATTTGCTTCACAATATCGCAGATCGCAACATCGTAGAATCATAACATCGCTGAGTTGATCGCTCGTGACATCGCATTATCGTATTGTCGCTGATATCGTGAAATACCAATATTGCAATATCGCAAATTGCAGGAACGTGATATATGGAAATTTTTGTTATTCTGTTTCCTGCAAAATGAGATTTTCGATCGGCGTCATCGCATATCAGCAAATTAAAGTGTTTCAATGTAAGTTGTACTTGATGTATGCGATGCAATATTTTATTATCACGTATCGTGATCTCGCAATGTTGGAATTCGGCTTGTAAGGAGGTATCTTGTTATCCTTTTGCGATGCGATATTTCCTAAGGAAAGATTTTGTCTTACCTTATCATAAAACTTAGATTTTTTAGATTTTGCAAGGGGGTTTCCTAAGCTTATGATGGTAAGTTTTATTTGAAAAGGAAATTTAAAAACTAATTGATTTTTAAATTTTTAGCTAAGGGTCCCCACTTATTTAGTATTAGGAATAACACTAAATAAGAAGATGGGTTGTTGCTAGCCACAACAATTGGCAATTCACTTGGGAGAACCAGTTATCTCTGTTGTTCTTTAGAATTTTCAAAACTTCCAAAACAGAAAATTTTTTCTAGAAAATTAAACTTTACTATAGAAAGACTAAGTACATTATGCTTTTGCCTATCAATGATATTTCGTTTCTTCTTTTTCCCAACTTTGATTATTTACTCCCTCAAGCCAGTCCTTGTATCTACATCAGTCATTACTTGGTTTATAAAGATAAAAACAAAGTCTTCTCTGTAAATCAGTTTTAAATATGCTCATTTGTCGTAGGTAAAGTCTCTGCTGCCAGCAAGCATTTATAGCTTCGACAGGGTTACCTATTATCCAGCAATGATCCTGTATCCTACTTAGAGAAATTTACAAATTTTCAAAGAAAAATCCATTTCCACACTTTTTTGCTTTCATTTTCTTTTTTATCCTTAAAGAACAATGTCTTGGTTTGGTAGCCAATTCATGACACAATCATTCAGTGATTTATAACTTTGTTGAACGAGCTAGCTCGTGATGAGACCCCTTGTCTTTTGATTGCAACAATCTTGAGTCATTACCCTGTTGTAGTATGCAGTATTGGCAAAGTCAACAAGCTATACATCTATGATCATGATAAGTCGGCTCATGATGAGACCTCTTACTCTTTAAGTTAAAGTGTACCTTTGGTTCATTCTCTGAAAATTGTAGTTTCCTAGGTGGGGAGGAAGTCATTGTCTCCTTAAGATAGCTCTGGACGACAATGATAGAGTTTTTGGAAAGAGCCTTTCTACAGAGAACCTTCATTTTTTAGTTATTGATACCTTTCATTTGACTGAAATAAAACAATTTCTAACTAAAGGTGGCTTTTCATCAAATTTACAAAGTCGAAACTAATATCATTTCTAGGTCTAGAGTCTTTAACTGTATCTTTCAATAGTAATGATCAATTTTTCAGAAAGAATTCTATTTATACAAGTGAAAAAACAAAATCTAGAAGAGAATTTGTGTCTTTTTCGTGAATCTCAAATGTAACCATTTACAACCAATTTTATTATGGAAAGAAAAACAACTACTCTACAAAAATAGAAGAATGATCTTCTATGGAAAATATTTTTTGAGTATCTGACCATTAACAGGTAGAGAATCTCTTTTCCCTGTTAAATCTTGTAACATGAAAGTAGATGGACCTATGACTTCTATGATTTGAAAAGGACCAAGCCACATTCTTTGAAATTTTGTATGTTTCCCCTTTTCCTCATGAGCCTTGTCCCATTTTAAAACTAGATCTCCCATCTGAAAATCTTTTCTGGATATCATATTGGAATCAAAAGAGGCTTTCACTAATGCTTGATGATGAGCATGAGTTATCTTAGCCCATTCTCGTTGTTCTTCTAATTTAATTAATTCCAGCTGCCTAAGTTGTAAAGAAGAAGTTGGTGCTTCATCAATATATTGAACCAAGGCTAAAGAGGGAATTGCCAGATGTGTTGGAAGAACCACTTCTTTCCCATAAACTAAATTAAAGGGAAAAGTGCCGATAGAGGCTTTCTGCGTTATTCGATCTGCCCATAAAGCATATATTAAATACTTATGCCAATTTTTATGAATTTGGTCAATGGTTCGCTTAATGATTCTGATTAAGTTCTTATTTGTAGGTTCAGCTAACCCATTCCCTTGTGGGTAATAATTGGCAGAGTATTTAAGCTTGAAACCCCTTTTGAGTGCAAATTCAGTCATTGCATTACCAGAAAAGTATGATGCATTATCAAACATTAAAGCAGAAGGTAATCCAAACTTGGTGATTATGAACTAATCTATGAACTCGATGATATTTTTAGTGTTAGCCATCTTGAGTGGGATTGCTTCTACCCATTTAGTAAAGTAATCTGTTGCTGTAAGGATATATCTATGTTGTTTAGAAGAGTGAGGAAAGATCTCACCTATTATGTCCAATCCCCACTGATCGAAAGGTTGTTCAATGGTAACTGGTTGCAGTGGCAAGGATGGTTTCTTTTGCCTCCCAGCAGCTATTTGATAGACTTGACATTTCCTTACGTAGTTATGTGCGTCTTTGAATAATGTGGGCCAGTAATAGCCTGCGCGCAAAATTTTATGAGCAGTTGCATCTCCAGCATAGTGTCCACCTGCTGGCCCATCGTGGAGTCCCTGCAAGACTTTTTCAGCTTCAGCTTTCTCAAGACATCTAAGGAGAACAGAATCATAATTTATTCTGAAAAGAACATCATTCACGAGTTGATATTGTTTAGCTTTTAACCTTAGGGCTCTTTTCTTGGTATGATCGAGGTTTGAAGGAGCATATCCATTCTTTAATTAATAAATAATATCAGTGTATAATGACTCAACATCGTTTAGGCTTACCTCATACACTTGTACCTTTGCAGATGGATTTTCGGACATTAGCGATGCTCCGGCCAGCATTTTGCAAAAGCCTTGACCTTTTACAATACTTGCTGGTTTAATTTCTACATCATATTCCTGTAAGGTAGTAACCGAATTGGACCTTTTCTCACCCACATCCTTCTGTACTAGAAGATTTCTTATAGCTGGAAATGGTACTATGATCTTGGTATGTGTTTTGAGTAAAAAAGGTCTGAAATATTTAATTGCTTTGAAAACAGCATAAGCTTGTTTCTCCACATCTGAATAATTCAATTCAGCTCCTTGTAAATTGGAACTGAAAAAAGCAATTGGGGCTTTTGCCTTTTCTTGATTTGTTTGAGTGAGTATCGCAGCATATGATCTATCCGAGGCAAATGTATACAATATAAAAGGATCGAAAAAATTTGGAGTTGCTAAAGATGGAGCATTAATAATTGCTTGTTTGATCATATTGAATGCCTCATGTTCGTCTTGGCCCCATTTACATTTGCGTTCTTTTTAATCATGGCTTGTAAAGGAGACACGATTCTTGAAAAATCTGGAACGAATCTCTTTACAAAGTTAATCTGGCCAAGGAAAGATTCCATGGCTTTCTTGTTGTGAGGTAGCGGTACTGTGGAAATTTCTCTAATTCTATCAAGATCTATGCGAATTCCAGATTTTGACACTATGAATCCCAGAAGTTTTCCTTCACTTAATACGAAAAAGGATTTTTTCGGGTTAAGCAAAATCCCATACCTTAAACAACGTTGGAAGATTTGTTCTAATCTCTGAGATGGTTGTTTCGTTTCTTGGAATAAACAGTTATATCATCCAAATAGATTATCACTTATTTATTAACTAACCCCTTGAATGCGATGTCCATGGCTCTCTGAAATGTGGCACCCGCGTTAATCAATCCAAATGGCATCTTTTGATATGCGTATGTGCCCCACTTAGTTCTGAATGTAGTTTTCAATTGATTGTTAGGATGTACCAACACTTGATTGTATCTTGAGAATCCATCCAAGAATGACATTAATTCTGAGCCCGCAACTACCTACAGTATTTGTTCCATGGGGGGCAAAGGAAAATTATCCTTTTGGCAAGCCTTATTAAGGTTTCGGAAGTCAATGCAAATTCTAATATCTCCGTTTTTCTTTCTAACAGGTACCATATTGGAGACCCATTTAGAATGTCTAATGGGAAAGATTATTTTGGCTTTCAATAACTTATTGAGTTCAGTTTTAATCTGATTTTCTAAATTTGGATGGATCTTTCTCAACTTTTGTTGGACATGTTTTTCATTATTGATCATTGGGATAGTATGTTGGATGATGGAGGTGTCATATGTTTTGAGTTCATCGTAATTCCAAGCAAAGACAATTTTGTATTGTTTCAAGAGATGGATATACGCTAATTTTTCTTCAGGAGCTAGGCCAAGGCCTAGGTTGATATTCCGCGGTTTGGCATCAGTTCCTAGATTTACTAATTCATAATTCAAAGTTGAACTTTGGAGTTTTGAATTGGTAGATCTTTTGAATCGATCTTTTAAATCATAAAGGTATTCTAATTTGACTACTGATTTAGGTATAGCATTGTTAGTACTATCCTGTTGCAATTGTTGATCATGTTGGTCTTCGTCAATTATTTGATTGGTGTAGGATCCTTCAGATGTGAGGAAACTCACGATATCAGGATCGTCGTTGAAAATCCTCCAATTGGTAATGTTATCAGGAATAGATGGTCTAAAAATTAACTCAATTGAAAATCGGTCAGGGCTAAAATCTTCTGAAGGAATGAGTTTGGAAGCTATGTTGGCTAAGTGGTCTGCGCTAGCATTCTGGAGTCTTGGAATTGATGAATTATTAAATGCTATAAAATGTTCAGTCAGATATTGAACTAAAGATTGGTAATGCTTTAAATGACCTAATAAACAGTGTATAGTATTGCGTACCTGTCTGATTACAATTTCAGAATCTCTGAAAACTTGCAGGTATTTGACGTCTAGTCCGATTGCTTTATATAACCCTTGGATTAAAGCCTCGTATTCTGCGATATTGTTGGTGCACTTGAATTTGAGTCTGCAAGTTAGCATAGTTTTATCTCGATCTGGACTTACTAACACGCATCCTGCTCCTGCTCCTTCGTTAGACTTAGAACCATCAAAAAAATGTTTCCAAAACAAATATTTATTTACAGGATTATCTATAAAATTAATGCATTTAGAACTATCTGTTTGAGAGAAATTTTCTACTTGAGATAAAACAGAATGTTCTATGTAAGGTGAAGTATGAGCATTAAAATTTCCTAGGAAAGAATCTAATGAATAGTTGCCTATGATGTTAGAATTATATGCTACTGGTTCATTTTCTCCCTCGAGTTCTGTTACTATGTATTTTTGATGTCATTCGCGTTCAACTTTTATTTGGTTTGGTTTACCATTTTAAGGGAGCCACATATGCGACCAGTCAGTTGCAAAGTATCCATGAAGTTTTTCTAACCAATCTCTGCTAAGAATAAAGCCATAAAATTCCGGAATATCAGCAACTAAAATGTCAATAACTTGACATACCTTTGGGTTGGATGACAGCCTTATGGTAACCTGATTTAATTTGCCAATCACTTCAACTTGCGATTGATCTAGCTGAACTATGTGCACAGCGGATTTCTATGGTTGAACATTCAATTTTGCACATATTGACCTTGGTAAAATATTCGATGAAGCTCCAGAATCGACTAAGCAATTATGCACATTTTTATTGAAAATTTCATAAGTAAGGAGAAATGGGGGAGTATGAGATCTCGATCTTCCTCCAATTAAGGCAATATCGTTTGGATCAACCTTATTCATCGTATTAGTTGGAGGTCTTCCCATATCATGGGAAGCTTGAGAGATTACAGCGGCTGGTAAAGGTGCAACTGGTACAGCATGTAATTCTTTCAAAAGTACTTTTTGTTGGTGTTTTAACTTGCTCAATTCAAAAAGAGTAATATTGGCCCTAGTCTTTTTCATATCTTCTATGATATTATACTCCATTTCATCCAAAATGATTAGCATTTTAGATGGAGTCAATGTGTCTGTTTGGACTGGGCTGGTTGGGTCGCTTTAGGTGAAGTTTTCTTGGCTACGACTTTATCCTTAGTCATCGAGCTTGTGCTCTTTGGCTTAGGTGTAGGTTGAGGAGGATCAAGTTGATTTATGCTGCGAGTACTAACCAGGAATGCCTCTTGATCCTCTTCATCTGGGAGGATGAAATCCCACATACCTTGTAACTCTACAACTTCTTCTTCATCAGTATGTTCTTCAGTAGGGTTTTCCTCTTCTTCTTCTTCTGATTCAGCATTTGTAATTGCATTAGGGGGTTTGGAATCGGTTGAAGGATTTCTTTTAAAAGGCCTATATGACTTTTTTGAAGAAGTTACTTGTTTCTTAGTGTCGACCATTTCATTAGACATGGTCTTCAAAACTTTTTGTAATCCTTCTAAATCGAATGGATCTTTCGGTTGTTTTTTCTTGGGATCTTCTTTGAAAGACACCTTCTTAGATCTTCGTTCTTCTATCGCAAATTTCTTTTCTAGGGCCATAATACGTTTCTCTACTGCTATTTCTTCTTTCATATTTTCAACTAAGGTTGTTTTGTTAGCCCTATCAACAAACATTGCTAAGTTTGATGGTAAAGCGGTGATGTACCTTTCACTTTGCACTTCTTCGCTAGGCTGAGAAGCAGTAGGAATTTTGTTTAAGATTTTATTGAAATGTAAATTGAAATCTTTGATAGGTTCTCTTGACTCGGCCTTAAGGTTAGACAAGTCATTGATCAGTGTCGCTATAGACCTGTCATCACCAAACTTGGTCAGGAATTGTTCTTGGAAGATATCCCAACTAGTAATAGATCCAGATGGTAATGAGAAATACCATGATCCAGCTGTTCCTTGCAAAGTATAAGGAAAAAGTCGAACAACAGCATCTTCATTAACAACTCCATTGAGATTTATGGATAGCATAAAGTTATTTATATGTTCTTCTGCTAGCATGCCTGCCTCAGGATTAAACTTAGGCAGCCATTTTTCAGGATGGGTCGGTAGCTGACTCAAGGGTGCAGGCAGTAAGACTACCCCTAGGTTATTCCATGGAGATTGGACCATCGTTGAACTACTAACAGAGTAAAGTGCAGAAGATGATCCCTGCGGTTGAGATGATGAGGATATTATGACTCTAGATGGTTGAGAAGGAGTTGCAGAAGTTCCAGTAGGCTGATGGACAATGATCTGAAGTGGAGGAGTGGATGGTTGACTTTGCGGTGAAGAGGTTGAGATGGATGATGATGATGAAAGGGTCTCGCTATCAGACCCTTTAGGAGACTTTCTTGCTCTCTTCCTAGTAGGTAGAGGTAATTTGGTTGGTTAAACACCAAACTTTTCACTCTTTAACCTGGTAAGAGGTGAGCAGGGTTATATTGCGAAGTCACGCTGCCTTGAGATTTATCAAATTTTTGAGGAGATATAGAAAATCACTGAAGTTTGTGAATCAAAGATTCAACTTCAAGAGGTTCAATAGTAGATTGTTCTGAAATGTCAAGGTTTGTGGCAGCGGCTGTTGCTCCAGCGACTTCTGATTCTAGATTTAAATGCAACAGAGAATTCGGGGGAGATGGTGAGGGCGATTTACTCTCAGAATGGTATTTAGATTTAGATTTGCTTTCCATTCATAGATCGGGGCCCTCCTTCTAGTGCCAAATATGTTGAAGCCCCAAAAATTGGGTCTACAACAAGGGGGATACCCACCCGGTCCAGACCTTGGTTAGCAGCTCCTTTTCCGTTTGGTATAGTGGGTCCGACTGGGGATATGGGACCAGTTTCCAAACTTATGTATGTGTGTGTGACGGACTGATATTTCTATTTCTAACAGTTTCTAAATGGAATACTTTTACTCTAACTCTAATCTAATAATATAGAAATTGTATTCTAATAAGCAGAAATATCTAAATCTACACTAACCCGGGGTGTAATATTTCTGTTATGCGATCTAAAATGATTTCAAATAACAACTGGTAATAAAGATCATTCAACTGTTATGAGAAAAGAATTCAATAAAGATGAACCACTTCGTATAAAAATTTAGACGAAACAGTTGTGAAAAACATATCACATAATAAGCTATTCATACATTAAGCATAAATAAATAGCTATCACCGTACAAAAGTGCCAAATAATAACTCAGGCATTCATACATCAATATATAAATAACTGAACATGAAAATCACTTTAACACAAAGGCAAAAATAGTTAAGAGATAGAAGTACCATTTATAACTAGTCCTACTCATGAGCTTCAAGCGATAACGATTTATCTCTTCTTGATCTAACATCCACTAAGAGTACAAAAGTGCAACATCAGTAACAAATATCAAATGCAAATATCAATAAATCCTGTTCCATTCATTCATCAAAACCTCCTCAGAGGGTACAGAAGTGCATGTTCTGGGGATAAGTTTTTGATAAATTTCAGGACCCTTCTCTAAATGCATGAGAAGGGTTTAAATACTATTAACTAAATCTAAAAATAAATTATTACAAAAATGTAGGATGCGGTTTAAATGACCGTCCTCATTTTAGGAAAATAAAACAAAATTAAAACTAAAATTGAATATAAAATTAAAACTACTTCTATATCTGGTCCATGAAATCGCACGCATGAAGCATCTGTTTGAGAAGAGTCAGCTAGCTGACTTCCGATTTTAGCTGAGCTGAGAAAACAGAATCGACAAGAGCTGGCACCATCTTTTCGACCAAATTGATGATACACTTGATAGTCATCCACTGGCTATGTGGTTTTACCAAGTATGCCCAGTAATAATCCCAGTTCAACTTGGTTAACCCTTGGATTTCTTCTGCCTTTTCTTGGGCCTTCTACTTCCATTCGGTCTCTGTCATTGCTTTCTTGCAATTTTCGGGGCTTGCTGGTGACTGAGCAATTAGAAGCCTTCCTTTTCGAGGCACTAATCGCGCATCAGAAACTGCCTCCGTTTCTTGATCTGGGCTTCCTTAATGCGTTTTTCGCCTTTTGCGCTTTTTCCTTTTAGTGGATATAAAGTTAAAATTTTGTGAAAATAATGATTCCATAAGCTCTTGACCCTGAGCCTTAAACTGTCTATTTCTGATATCAACGCTGTCCAGTATCCACTTGACCATGTCCGTGTATGGGAGAATTTTGGGCCTTGCTGCTATCCGGTGTAAGAATGAGCAAGCTAGCTCTGTGATAGATGCCTCAGAAGAACTATTTGAGCCCGCAGTAGCGGTAACTTCCATTACTCTGGGATTCTCCTCTTCAAGCAGATTATACATGCCTTCCCACGTAGCAATTCCTGCGTCTCTATTGCAGGCCATGTCTGTATACAAGGGCGCCATTTTTTTTTCTTCAGAGCTCGGAGCTTTGCTTTTCTTTCCCATTTTATCCTGCGTATTGCTTTGTATCGTTCTCTGTTCTCTGTTCCTGCAATTCACAAGTGAAGTGAAAATAATGACAAGGAAGGGTGATGGGAAAGTTTTAAATGCCGAAGATAGATAAAGTATACCACCTTACGTGAGATGATTTTTTGATAAGCATGAAACCATATTCCATTAATAACTAGCAACTAACTCATTTATTAGCATTAAAGCGCATAACCAGGTGTCAGTTTATGGAAAATACTTTTTTGAACCACGCGCCCAAAAGATCTGCGATGAAGCGATTTTGCGATTTGCTTCATAATATCGCAAATCGCAACATTGCAGAATCATAACATTGTTGAGTTGATCACTCGTGACATCGCATTATCGCATTGTTGTTGATATCGCGAAATCGCAATATCGCAATATCGTAGATCGTAGGAACGTGATATATGGCAATCTTTGTTATTCTGTTTCCTGTGAAATGTGATTTGCGATCGGAGTCATCGCATATCAGCAAATTAAAGTGTTTCAGTGTAAGTTGTACTTGATGTATGCGATGCAATATTTTATTATCACGTATCGTGATCTCGCAATGTTGGAATTCGGCTTGTGAGGTATCTTGTTATCCTTTTGCGATGCGATATTTCCTAAGGAAAGAGTTTGTCTTACCTTATCATAAAACTTAGATTTTTTAGATTTTTCAAGAGGGTTTCCTAAGCTTATGATGGTAAATTTTATTTGAAAAGGAAATTTAAAAACTAATTTATTTTTAAATTTTTAGCTAAGGGTCCCCACTTATTTAGTATTAGGAATAACACTAAATAAGAAGGGGGGTTGTTGCTGGCCACAACAGGACCCTACGAGAACATCTTCAAACGTAGGACCTTCAGGGATGTCTCCAAATCCAACTTTGATAATTAGAATGTTGGGAATGCTTGATTGAGTGTTCTTTGTTGATTATTTTATCCTGCTATGTTGAGGCTTTCAACCCTTGCCTTAGGGAACTTTTCCTTCCAACATACATATGGTGGTATCTACTATAGATTACCAACTCACTGCAGGGAAATTATATAAAATGGGATTGGATCATATGTTACAGTGATGTGTTTTGGACCATGAGAAGGAAGATGTTCTATGGGAGAGTCATTCTGGTGTTGCGGGAGGTCATGTAGGAGGAAAAGACACTTCTAGGAAAGTATTTCAAGTTGGACAGTGGTGGCCCACTCCGTTCAAGGATGCAAAATAGTATGCAAAGAAGTGTGATTTTTTAGCAGGTTGGTTGATCGTCACTGCGAGATGAGCTTCCACTACATCCTATTTGTGCACTTCAAGCATTTTAACAGTGCATTATTGACTTTGTGGGCCCTATCAATCCTCCTACATGATATTCTCATGCCTGGTATATTATTGTTAGAAAATTATATATATTACGGAGCAATGGAACACATAAAATATTGTAGAAATATAAACACAGAAAATGCATAAAACAAGAGAGACACAGATATACGTGGTTCACGTAGTTTGGGCTACGTCCACCCCGAACAGCTAGTCCTTCCTTTCTATTATCCAGCAAAATGAAGAGACACAACCTACAGCAGATCTGCTATAATATCCTCTGTTTTCTCTCACAGTCTCACCTCTCTATTTCTCGCTCAGAGAATGCACATCTATGTCACAGCCTCAAATACAATGCCCTCATACAAAGATATGGGTTGCCTTCTAGGGAAAAAAACCCTAAACTAAACATAAGTTCTACCATCAGATCATCCGCCTAATGAACGGCCCAGATTGACTAGAAATTACTATACTTTTACAAGGCAATTTTACATCTATTTTTGGCTTCGGGGGCACTACCCCCGAACCCCTGCCGGGGGACTGCTGGCCCCCGCACCCCCCCGCGTGGAGGGGTGTACAAACTTCCTGGGGTATACATCCAGCTGAAACAAAGACCTCTAAACAATCATGCTCCACACACAACAATCTCCCACTTGGAGAATGATTGTAGCAACTCCACCGCTGCTTCATTTGCTGGACAATGACTCCTCTTTGGACCTGGCTGTTTCTCATCTTCATCGTCATCCTTGAAGACCAATTGAAACTGAGCATGTTCTCAGTTTTTCCCTGGTTACAAATTTTATTAGCATGTCTGCAGGATGCTGGCTAGTGTGTATATTTTCCAGCTTCAACTCTCCATCTTCCAACACTGATCGTATGAAATGGTACTTGAGCTGTATGTGTTTAGTCCTGGAATGAAATGCTAAGTTCTTTGCAAGATGAATGGTACTTTGGCTACCACTGTATAATGTGCCCATATCATGCTCCTTACCCAATTCACCCATAAACCTTTGTAACCAAATCATTTCTTTACTAGCCTCTATAGCAGCAACATACTTTGCTTCTGTTGTTGAAAGTGCAACAACACTTTGGATTTTTGAAACCCAATTGACAGTTATTCCACCAACAGTAAATACATATCCTGTAGTGCTCCTCCTATTATCTCTGTCCCCTGCCATATCTGCATCAACATATCCCTGTAGAGAAATGTTTGAACCACCAAAGCATAATGCTTGATTTGTGGTACCTTTCAAATATCTGAGAATCCATTTCACTGCCATCCAATGTTCCTTTCCTGGATTGTTCATGTACCTGCTTACAACTCCCACTACATGTGCAATATCAGGCCTTGTGCAGACCATTGCATACATTAAGCTTCCAACTGCTGATGCATATGGAACTTTAGACATATAATCCATGTCTTCTTTTGTCTTTGGGCACATTTCCTTACTAAGTTTGAAATGGCTAGCAAAAGGTGTACTAACTAGTTTTTCATTGTGCATATTAAATCTTTTCAACACCTTTTGTATGTACTCATTCTGAGACAATGTTAATTTGCGATTTTTCCTGTCTCTAGTGATTCTCATACCAAGGATTTTTTTTGCAACTCCCAAATCCTTCATTGCAAATGAATTTGCCAATTTTCTTTTGAGCACATTTATTTCCTACATGTTAGACCCTGCAATAAGCATGTCATCTACATACAATAACAATATAATATAGCTGCCATCATTTTTGTTTTTCAGATAAACACAATGATCAGAGTGACATCTAGTATAGCCTTGTTTAGACATAAACTTGTCAAATTTTAGATACCACTGCCTTGGAGCCTGTTTTAAGCCATACAAGCTCTTCTTCAACCTGCACACTAGTTTCTCCTTCCCTTTCACCTCATATCCTTGTGGTTGCTGCATATATATCTCTTCCTCCAAATCCCCATGGAGAAAGGTTGTCTTTAAATATAATTGCTCAAGATGCAAATCTTCAGCAGCTACTAGACTTAAAATAGTTCTGATTGAAGTCATTTTAACAACAGGAGAAAATATTTCATCAAAATCAATACCTTTCTTCTATGCAAACCCCCTCACCACAAGTCTAGCTTTGTACCTTTGTTTTCCTCCATCTTCGTCCTTCAGCTTGTAATCGATTTATTCTTCAATGTAGTTTTTCCTGCAAGCAACCTGACTAAGTCCCAAGTCTGGTTATGCATTAAGGAGTCCATCTCTTCTTCCATGGCTACCTCCCACTTCTTCCTGCTTTCAACCTGCATTGCTTCTTCATAACATTCGGGTTCACTAGAATCAGTCAACAATAAATAATATAATGAAGGAGAGTATCATTCAGGGGGTCTACTTATCCTGGTAGATCTTCTAACACCACTTTTCAAGTGTTTGGGGTGCCTGTTGCTATTGTGGTGGTTGTTGTTGTTGTGGTTGTTGATTATTATTATTTTCAGGCACCTTTACTTTTTTAGTGATTTCGTCAAGAACTGCATGTTTCTTGTTTTCTTTTTCTTGCTTATTTTCTTGCAATTGATTCTTATACAAGACCTTTTCATTGAATATTACATCTCTGCTCCAAATGATTTTGTGATTTTTGTAATCATATAAGAGATAACCAAAATCATTAACACCATATCAAATAAAAGTACATTTCTTTGACTTTGCCTCAAGCTTTGTTCTATTTTCTTTATCAATATGGACAAATGCCTCACAACCAAAAGGCTTTAAAAGGAGTAGTTTACCTTTTTACCTGTCCATGCTTCCTTTGGAACACCACCATCCAAGGAACTTGAAGGCCCTCTGTTTATTAGATAAACAACAGTATCTACAGCATCTGCCCAAAACTGTAAAGTCAATCCTGCATGCAATCTCATGCACCTTGCACGCTCCATGATTGTTCTGTTCATCCTTTCTAACACATCATTTTCTTGTGGTGTTCTTGGAACTGTCTTCTCTCTGTGAATTCCATGCTCTGAACAGTACCTATCAAACTCTTTGTTGCAATATTCACTTCCATTGTCTGATCTAAGACACTTCAATTTCTTTCCTGTCTCAATCTCAACCAAAGCTTTCCATTTCTTGAAAGTATCCAATACATCAGATTTAATCTTAATACAATAAATCCAAGTTTTTCTAGTTGCATCATCAATAAAAGTAACATAATAACGAGAGCCACTGAGAGATGATACCTGAGCAGGTCCCCATACATCTGTATGCACAAGCTCTAATTTTTTGCTCTTCTTTTCTTTCCCAACTCTAAGAAATCTGACTCTCTTCTGTTTTCCATAAATGCAATTCTCACAGAAGTCCAAATCAACATTCTTCAAACCCAGCAATAAATTCCTTGAGTGAAGAATCTTCATCCCCTTTTCACTCATGTGTCCAAGCCTATGATGCCATAATGTTGCATCTGCTCCTTTGGAAGTTAAAGCATTAACAGAGTTAGAAATACCATTGCATAATACAATGTACCAACCTTTTCACCTTTTGCTATTACCAGGGCTCCTTTGGTGACCTTCCAAGCTTTATCTGTGAAATTTATCACACAACCTTCACTGCCTAATTGCCCTGTTGAAATCAGATTTTTCTTTAGATCTGGAACATGCCTTACCTCCTTTAGTAGCCATTGGTTTCCATTCTATTGTTTTACAAGAACCTTACCCATTCCAACAATTTTACAGGGTTTATCATCACCCAAACGAACTTGTCCAAAATCTCCTTGAACATAGTCATGAAAGTATTTCTTATCAGGTGTGGCATGGAATGAGGCCCCTGAATCTACCACCCAGGAATCAGTAATATTTTCGAAAGAAAGAATCAAAGCATCTTGTAACACCTCACCTGTCACATTTGCTTCATGATTGTTTTCTTGCTGTGCATCTCCTTCTTTTCCCTTCCGAGATCTACAATCTTTCTTTAGGTGTCCTTTCTTTCCGCATTTCCAGCACACTATCCCCGATCTGGACTTGGATCTACCTTTCCTTGATTTACTGCGATATCCTAAGCTCTTTCCTCTTTCCATTTTTCTTCCCCTAGACTCTGCACTCAAAGCATTACCCGATGTCTCACCGGAGCTTTTCCGTCGCATTTCCTCGCTAAGGATAGCACCGACAACATCATCAAACTTTAAAGTACTAGATCCAGACATAGAGTTACTAATGGCCATTACTAAACCATTCCAACTTTCTGGTAATGAGCACAAGAATAACAGAGCTCTAAATTCATCATCAAAGTTTACCCCTACAGAACATAACTGACTTGTAACAGTATTAAAATCATTTAAATGGTCTGCAACAGATCCACCTTCCGACATCTTCATATTAAATAATCGTTTCATGAGAAATACCTTATTTGAGGCCGAGGGTTTTTCATATAGTTTCTCCAACGCCTTAATCAAACCCTCTATCGTTGTTTCCTTCGAAATGTTAAAGGCGACCGATGCCACTAGGCACAACCATATTGTTCCGAGTGCCTTTCTATCAAGAAGGTTCCATTCTTCATCTGTCATACCCGTCGGCATCTTTGTTTTTCCGCCCAATGGTAGGTATAGATCTTTCTGATACAGATAATCTTCCATCTGCATCTTCCACAGCGAGAAGTTTTGGTCGTCAAATTTCTTGACCCTAAACTTACCATCTTCCGCCATTGCTCCCAATTGAATGAGGAACCCTTCTTTCCTACTAGTTTATCAGCTAAATAGACCTTCGGCTCTGATACCAGTTCTTAGAAAATTATATATATATATTACGGAGCAATGGAACACATAAAATATTGCAGAAATATAAACACAGAAAACGCATAAAACAAGAGAGACACAGATATATGTGGTTCACCCAGTTTGGGCTACGTCCACCCCAAACAGCCAGTCCTTCCTTTCTATTATCCATCAAATTTAAGAGACACAACCTACAGCAGATCCACTGTAATATCCTCTGTTTTCTCTCACAGTCTCACCTCTCTATTTCTCGCTCAGAGAATACACATCTATGTCACAGCCTCAAATACAATGCCCTCATACAAAGAGAGGGGTTGCCTTCTAGGGAAAAAAACCCTAAACTAAACATAAGTTCTACCGTTAGATCATCTGCCTAATGAACGGCCCAAATTGACTAGAAATTACTATACTTTTACAAGACAATTTTACATCTATTTTTGGCTTCAGGGGTACTACCCCCGAACCCCTGCTGGGGGACCGCTAGCCCCCGGACCCCCTCGCACCCCCCCACGTGGAGGGGTGTACAAACTTCCTGGGGTATACATCCGGCTGAAACAAAGACCTCTAAACAATCATGCTCCACACACAACAATTATCACAACAATAAAGTACTTAACTCATTGGGCTAAAGCCACAACTGTCAAGGATTGTACTATTGAAACTATTGTGCAGTTTGGTTTTGAGAATATTATTACCAAATTTTGGTGCCCTTGGAGACTTACTAGTGATTAAGGGTCACATTTCATGAATGATACGTTGATACATTGCTATGGAATTTCATGATTCACCGTCGTAAGAGAAACCCTTTTCATCTATGAATAGGGACGATTGGGATGAATACATGCTAACTACATTATGGACCTATCACACTACTGGGAAGTAGCTACACAAATATAGTCTATTCCATCTTGTTTACGGTTGGGAAGTTGTAGTGTCACCCGAGTTTATTGTCCCTAATATCTTTATTGCACAAGCTACTAAGATGACAGAGGATGAATCCCTTGTGGAAAGGTTACAGGAGATATGGGAATTGGATGAAGCAAGGTTTCTGGCATATTTTCATCAAACTATTGAAAAGGAACGACAAAAGGCTCGACATGACATACACATAAATGAGAAGTTGTTCTCTATTGGAAATCAGGTCTTGCTCTGGAATAGTAAATATTTTAAGCATATAGGGAAATTACAAATGCAGTGGCTTGGTTCTTTCCTTGTTGCGAGATACAAAATTCAGGGGTTGTCAAACTTGCACAACTAGATGGAGTTACTTTTCTAGGATGGGTGAACAACGCATGCTTGAAGCCCTTCTATGGCTAATAAAAATTTCAAATAATTGTTGATCTCTGAAATAAGGTCATAGTTAGGCTTAGGATTGAGTTAGTTGTGTTTGTTTATCTATTTAATCAGTTGCAATAATAAGTATACATGCATCCATTTTGTTATCTTAGTCTAGTTGTGACCCACTGCAATTGATTATAGTCAGGGAGGAACATGTGCCAGTTTTATTGTCTCTAAAACTCCATAATAATAGCATATTATTTTCAAGTTTTTATTATAATATTTCCCGTAATGCCCCTAACAGATTTCAGTTGTCCATTTTCGGCTATGTCATCATTCCCCATTCATTGGCGATGATTATAACCCACTTTTCGAGTCGTATACATCATTCACCCAAATTCTGCATCACAATTATGATTATTATCCTCATTCAAATTAGTTTTGGGAAGTTATCGTATTTATTAGTTAACGATCATGTGTCTTGTCACATTTTCTATATAGAATACATGAAATTGTTGAAGTTATTCATTGTAAGTGGTTGGTTGGTCAATTTTTTCACCCCGAATCAAGTGTTAAGTTCTTCTATCACTCAATCTAAATCCTGACCTCCTGCATATATTGTTTACAGTCATCGAGTTGTAGCCATGACCCGTGTATCTAAGTTTGTTGTTTCTCTAGGTGCCTTTGATTCTCGTATTGTAGAAATGGAAGATATTCTAGGTAAATATGATAAATCCATGCTATTTGATAATAATATAGATGACTCATTTCAATATCCTGCGCTAAAGCCACAAATTTTTATGGATTCCTCAATGAAGCAGAGTGGCAGTGGTTATTCCCGAGTTAAAGTAGAGTTTCAAACTTTGTAGAGGTCCATCTTAATGTCTCTGCAAAACCTGTTTGTCTTTGGTACCAAGGGAGCAGTTATGAAGTGCAAAAAATTCCTTATCAGTCAACTACATGCTGGGTCTTTATGGCTTGACCGGGAGTACCCTATCGATGTTCATGACATCTACAGGTTGCATGATTATCGACTGCTAGTGCAAATGTATCCTCTACTTTTCATAATACCTCCAAATGGGGTAAGAAGGGTGATGATAATTTCTACATGAAGTATGGTACTTAGCGAGGGGACTGAGGAGATTTTATTGACATGATCAATAACTATCAGATAAAACTCGCATGTCACATTATATCCAAAAATATTATGTGCCATTACACCAAGGGTGAGTGAACCTTGGATGTCATCTCTATCACTAAATCTTGCAACCAAGGGAAGCAGTTGAATTAGTGTAGCTACCCTCTAAGTGAACTATTTGAAGCCTATGAGGATGTCTATAAATGGGCTTCATACTTTATTTATGGCTACTTAGTAATATCTATCACAATGATGAAACGGTGCACCCTCGAAGGGAGAAAACCAACCCTAGTATCAAATGATGAGCCATCGGCCCTTGCCTATATCCCGTGGAGAGCTTCGAGGGATCCCAATATGAATACAACTAACGGAGAGTCCTTCATTAATTGGTATGTCAGGATGGTGAGAATTATAGATAACATCACCCAAGTACTACAATCAATTATGAATGAATACAGTTTATTTGGTTTGGCATCCACCATGGTACTACCTATGTTCGACCCAAAGTTTTCAGTGCTGAGACATTCCATATGAAGCCTCTGCCTTTCTACGTTTCCAAACAATCCTTTCATAATGAGGTCCTCTCCTAGCTAGGAATCCTTTGTGAAATGTAGGATGGAAATACTATTTATTCATTTGAAGGAATGTTTCCATGTCCACCGCCTAGAGAGGGTCCTTCATATTCTAGGAAGCATATAGTTGACGAAGTCCTTAATCCCATCTTAAATAAATTAAAAGAGACAATTATCTTCTCTTGAACCCTTTGCAAGATTTTAGTTCTTTGGTAAGTTCCATACCTTCCTCTTTTGATATTCACACTAGTGTTCCTCTTATCACCCCCTTATTTAGACTGCTACCCATTTTGTTTTGCTACCATGGACCCTACTTCTATTGCACAAATGACAGTACCAGATAATTTTTATTTTTCTACCCTTTTTCCTTCTACAACTCGAAATAATTTGTCTTGTCGACATTCCTAGATTGTAGATCTCACGGATGAAGAGCCCCACATATTTATTGTCAATGCATAGATAATTGAAGAACCCTCTAATTTTCCGCATTCCAACTCTCCCCTATCCCATAACCCATTGCTGCATAAAGCATCCCATCCCACCATCATATCCAACATTCCACATACAGGAAAACCTCCTACTGATGAGACTGAAATGAAAGTTGATTCGATTATTCATGGTGTTGCTGAGAAAAACCCTAATGTATCAGATGTGCATACCACCCTTGTTGTTACTATATTTTTATATTCACCCAATACCTTGCCTCTAATGCCATGTCTATAATTTTCTATAGCTCAGATTATGTAGCTCAGTCAAAACCCTGATCATTGCTGCGAAGTCTTTAGCCTTGTGTCACAAACTTGCAATCTTGTTCCTTTATTACCATCAAAATGTTAGGTCCCTATAATACTAGTGTATTCACCCATTATTATTGTCATTGTAGCCATTATTGTTATTGTTGTGGCCATGTTGTCCCCATATTGTTATTATTGTGTCCCATAGAAGCCCACTATTGTTATTGTTGTGCCCTTACATTATTATTGTTATGTCGACTTTGATTATATTGTGACCCCTTAGACTTCTATATACAGAAAGGAGGTTTTGTCATTTTAATCATCCAAGAATTATTCATTTATGTAATGTAAAATAGGTTTCCCCATCGAAGAGGCTAATTTTGAAGTCGTTGATCTATCTCTTCTTCTATTTTGTGAGCTGGTTGAATAACATTTGGTATCAGAGCTTTGGATTATAGGGTTTTGCTGCTTCAAACAGGTCCTCGTGGAATTTTCGATATAACGTTTTTTTCTACAAATCTTCAAAAGATGAAAAAAAACCCATTTGAGATGAAATCTTGGTGAATGTCGTGTCCAAATTTCAGATATTTTCTTGCTATATTGTCAGAGATATGATCCAACGAAGTTAGGGTTTTTGCAAGCTCTCAAATTTCATCTCAAACAAGCGACCTTGGGAAAATCATCATAACTTTAGCTCTGAGCATTGGATTTGAATTTTGTAAAAATAAACATAAATAGGATGGAATTTGTTTTTTGGGGTATTGTTTTTAGTTTCGAAGGTCAAAACAGTGACACATGGAACTTTGTACAAGTTCGATCCACTGAACCAGTCTATAATCGGGTCATTGTGGGAGATTGGGCATAACTCTTTTGTGGAGAATCCAATCTCGATCACACTTGTGGCATTGGAAATAAGACTCATAGGGATAATACAAGATGACATTTCAGACCTTGGAGATCCCAAATTACAGAGATACAATAGATTCAATATCGAGCTCCCACAAAGAGAAAAAACAAGGTGTGTATTGTTTTAAAATTCGCATAAGTTTTGTTTGAAACAATAATTTGAAGTGATTCAAAGGGAATAGTGAAGCATAATAATCATTAATTTATGACCTAAAGAAATAAAATGGAAACACCTAGTACGCAACCTAAAATTTCTACTATGACGCATGAAGAAGAAGAAGAAGAAGAAGAAATGAAACATGATATATCAAAATTACGAGACCAAGTGTGACAATTTTCGCTCTCACAAAGAGTAACCAAAATGAAATAGAAGCTCAAATGGATGGTTTGAATAATAACTTAAAATTAGACATGGAATGATTGAAGAATGGCATGAAAGCTAATATGGATGACATGAAAGATAATATGGAAGATTTTAAGAATGGTTTAAAAGCAGACATGGAAGGTTTCAAGGGAGGTTTGACAAGATTGCTACAATAAATTCTTCCTAATGGCGAAAAGGTATTATATGAAACTAATAATGAGAATAAAATAAGTGTTAATCATGATTTCATAGACTCTAACATTGGATCGAAGACCCACCATGTTCCAAAGATCGATATGAGGAATTTTGATGGCAATGATCTCGTAACATGGATACTACAGATGGAGATATATTTTGATCTCCATAATGTGAAAAACACATAAAAGGTACACATTTCAACTTTATATTTGGAACCCAATCAGTTTGTATGGTATCGATGAATTTTCTCTCATAAAAAAATTATCACTTCGACAATTTTTACAAAGGAAATAATAGCACATTATGAGGATACAAAGAGAAACACCTTCTTTAGTCAATTGATAAGTCTCAAACAAAAGGGTTCAATGGTGGAGAACATTGAGGACTTCCAAAAACTGAATATAAGGGTAAATGATATTCCAGAGGAGCATAGGATTGATGTGTTCATAGGGACTGTAAAGGATAACATCCAACATGAGGTTTGCCTTTGGGAACCTGATTCATTGGAAACGGCATTCAGGTTGGCAAGAAAAATTGAAAGCAAAATTATGGCAACAAGGAAGCCTACCACTCACAACTATAAAGATGTAAGTGTTGCTTCCCCTATCCTTCCACAACCTACAAGGTTGACACCACAACAATTGGAATAAAAAAGAGTAAAAGGGATTTGTTATAGTTGTGATAGAAAATACACTAAAGGTCATAATTGTGTTGAGAAGAAATTATTTTACATAGATTGTGAAGAGGAGGAAGAAAAGGAACAAGAAACATCCAAAGAAGAGGATATAAACCATGAAGCAACCCTAGAGAAAGAAGAAATGAATTTGACCATATCTTGTAATGCATTAGCAGGAATTACCACTCCTCAAACTCTCAAGATAGAAGGACATATCAAGAGGAAAAAGGTAATAGTGTTGATTGATTCAGGTAATACCCATAATTTTATTCATTGTAAGATAGTCAAGGAAATGAATTGCTTCCTATATCCAACACCAGAGTGTCAAGTGATGGTTGCAAATGGAGGAACCATAAATTTCTCTCAAAAGTGTCATAATATCAAGTTATCCATGGGAGAATATGTATTGAATAGTCCAATGCTTTCCATTCTAATGGGTGGTGTTGATGTTGTACTAGGAGTCCAATGCATACAATCTTTGGGTACAATAACTTGTAATTTTCAATAACTTTTCTTGAAATTATTTTGGGAAGGAAAGGAATTTGAATTAAGGGGTATCACAGGGAAACAGGGAAAGATAATCATCTCTAACGACATGACAAAGCTTCTAAATAAATAACAACGGAGCATAAGTGCACAATTATGTTCACTAGAGGTTCCCACGTCGAAATCATCTATTTCTCCTGATCTCCAAAAAGTCTTGGACAATCATTCCAATGTATTTGAGACTCCTAAAGGCCTCCCACCTATTCGTGATCATGACCATGCTATTCATTTGATTCCAGGAAGTGTTGCTCCAAACTTCAGGCCTTACAAAAATCCCTATTCCCAAAAGAGTGAAATTGAACGTATGATTGCAGAAATGCTAGAGGGTGTTATAATTCAACTTAGTCAAAGTTCTTTTTCTACTCCAGTAGTATTGGTGCACAACAAGGATGGATCATGGTGCATGTTTCTGGATTATAGGGAGCTCAACAAGCTCACTATTAAAGATAAATTTACCATTCCCGTCATTGATGAATTATTGGATGAATTACATGGAGCAATTTACTTCGCCAAGTTGGATCTTCATTCATGATATCGTCAAATCAGAATAAAGACTGAAGACATTCCAAAAACAACATTTAGAACTCATGAGGGTCATTATGAATTCTTGGTCATGCCTTTTGGCCTTACCAATTCACCTTCTACATTTCAAAGTTTGATGAATTCCATTTTCAAACCCTTCCTTAGAAAGTTTGTGTTAGTAATTTTTTATGATATACTAATCTTCAACAAGTCTTGGAAGGATCATGTTCAACATGTTGACAAGGTGCTCGGACTATTGGAGGAGAAATAAGCAAAAACCTCCAAATGTTTCTTTGGAGTATAGGAGGTGGAATATCTGGGTCATATTGTATCTCATGAAGGTGTTAAGGTAGACCCTCACAAAATTAAATCCATTAAGGAATGGAAATTCCCACATCCATAAAGCATCTGCGATGATTTCTTGGGTTGACAACGTATTATCGCAAGTTTGTTAAGAATTATGGGAGAATAACAACACCTCTAACAACATTATTGAAGAAAGATGTATTTTCTTAGACTCTAGAAGCAACGATGGCCTTTGAACATCTTAAATAGGAAATGTGCCAAGCACTGGTATTAGCTACGCCAGACTTCACAAAAACCTTTATTGTGGAATGTGATGCCTCAAGAAGTGGAATTGGTATTGTTTTAATGCAAGAAGGAAGACCCATTGATTTTGAAAGTCATCCAATCAAAGGAAAGTATTTACACAAAGCTATTTATGAGAAGGAAATGTTTTCAATACTACATGCACTTAAGAAATGGTGACCCTACCTAATGGGAAGACACTTCAAGGTAAAAACAGATCATGATAGTCTTAAATACTTTTTAGAACAAAGATTATCTTCAGAAGAGCAAGAAAAATGAGTCACAAAGATGTTGGGTTATGACTTTGAAATCATCTACAAAAAGGGGAATCAAAATGTTGTTGCAGATGCACTCTTAAGAAAGGATGAGTATGTGGAAGCATTTCTTTGTGCCATTTCTATTATCCAACCAGATTGGTTAAACAAAGCAAGGGATGAATGGAAGAATGGAGAAGAAGTGTGGGCAGTCATTCAAAAGTTGCAGCAAGATCCTAGTACATATGACACATTTAGCTGGAAAAATTATTTGTTTTGGTATAAAGATCACTTATACCTCTGTAAGAATTCCCAACTCAAACAAAAGATTCTTCTGGAATTGCACACCTCTCCGTTAGGAGGACACTCAGGATTTTTAAAAACTTACCATAGGGTTAAAAATGATTTTTTTGGGGATGGCCTTAAATATGATATTCAAATTTTTGTGGCACAATGTTTGGTTTTCCAACAAAATAAAGTTGAAACAATTAAGAGCCCGGGTCTGTTACAACCTTTATCCATTCCAAGTCAACATTGGGAGGAGGTTTCAATGGATTTTATCACATGTCTACCCAAGTACGAAGGAAAGAGTTTCATCTTGGTGGTAATTGATAGATTTACCAAGTATGCACACTTTTGTGCATTATCTCATCCATTTAAAGCTAGTACAGTTGCTACTGCATTTATGGAAACAATACAAAAGTTACATGGAAACCCAAAGATTATTATAAGTGGAAGAGATCCCATTTTCACTAGAAATTTTTGGAAGGAATTATTTCTTGTTTGGGTACTCAGTTATCTCATAGCTCATCTTATCATCCCCAATCTGATAGGGAACCTGAGATACTGAACAAATTTTTGGAAGGATATATGTGTTGCTTTATAACTAATAAATAGACATAATGGGTCAAGTGGTTGCATTTGGCTGAATGGTGGTATAACACTTCCTTCCATATTGCAACAAAAATGACCCCATTCATGGCACTTTATGGATACCATCTACCTTCCATCACATCATATTTAAGAGAAAATTCTAAGGTTCAAGCAGTGGAGGATGACATTGAGCACCAAAAACAAGTTCTTCAACACTTAAAGGATAACCTCACTTTAGCGTAGAATAGAATGAAACAACAAGAAGATCAACATCATAATGAAAGAAGTTTTGATGTAGGTGATTGGGTATTTCTACAACTACAACCATACAAACAAATGTCCCTCAAACAGGCTAAGAAGGATAATAAATTATCACCAAAGTATTATGGTCCATACAAGGTGTTGCAAAAGATTGGTACTATGACATACAAATTGGAGCTTCCTGCATCTTCCTGAGTGTGTAGAAATTTCTCTATAGATCAGCTAGCTCTGATACCATGTAGAAATTCTGCAAATTCTCTACAAATCTCGCTCTAAGATCATGTAGAAAATCTGATTGTAGATTAACCTGATAATGCAATATACCAAAGCAAAATATTATAATCTACTTCTACGATCAATTTGCGGAAGCTTAAAGATTGAGCAAGATCAAGCTGAACACATATAGCCAGAAGAAGAAGAATTAATGCATATGAAACACAGAAAATACTCAGGGGAAAGCCTTAGCTAAAAACCCCACTATCTATATTATCATATAAGGTGGAAATACATCAGAATTATACAAAGACTTAGCTCTCACAACTAGCCAGCTCTCAGTAAAATCCTCCTGGATGCTTACAGCCAAACTTGGCTTCTCACAAGCCTTCTCCTCTACCCTCCAAACTCCTATTTTCTTGCACAGTTTCTCTTGGGTGATCCTCCTGTTACCAAGTGGAAAACTCTCAACCAAGTGGAACACTAATCTCACACCCTGTTAGAACTGCGCAATCCTCAAGGAACCTTACCTTGATTGCATGCATGAGTTTTCTTTATAAGAAAACATATGCAACTAATAGTACATTGTCCTTGACATTTAGCTCAACTAGGTCTTTCTCAAGATAGACATGCATGAGTTTCTGATGAGAGAATCTTCAGTTATCTGGAGTACACTAGTTGAGTGCATGCATGCATCAACTGACTGATAACTCACAATTAGTTCTTCAAACAGTTTGCAACTAATTTAACTGGACTTAACTCAGTAAACTGAGTTAACTAATTACAACTCAAATATAGCTCAATCTTATCTCCTTAATTGAGGGATAATCTCCTTAATTTAAAGGATAACTATTACATGACTTCAGAAAGACTTCTAACTTGAATTTCTCCAACTAATTAATCCATAATGAATTAATTAATTATTTCCAAGCAGCTGGTGAGACTAAATTTGATTTTAATTCACAATTTTAATTCAAGGAAAAATTAAAATTGGAATATTCTTGTTGCCACATTTCAACACTCCCTCTCAACAAGAAAGGGATTATCTGCCACCCTGGTCCTGTCTCTATGGAACTCAAATTACACTTTGAAAATGCTGTTAACGGGAAAAGTGTCTATTCAGAATGACCCTATCCCACTAAGGTGTGACAGTGACCTTAGAAACAAACAGAGAAAACTACTCTTGTATTCTCCTTTATGAACTATAAACAAAGAGAAATAGGATGAACCAACCTGTGTCTTGCGCTAGTCCTTTGATCCAATCTCTCTTCTCTTTGACAGCTCCCAGCTACCTGCTCCCTTACTTGCCCAACTTCACCAAATACCTGCAAGATCACAGAAGAAGGAAACTATACAAAGACATGGGTTCATACTCATAAAAAGCTTAGGATCAGATTTAAGCTAAACATACAAATGTAACAAACATCACTGATACACAAGCATGTAGGAGAAACTCAAATAGTTTTATTGATATAACAAGAAGGTCCAGGAGGAGTTACAACCAATGATTCCTGATCCAGCATCAACCTCCCAGCAGAGAGAAGCCCCTCTTCACCTCCAACAAAGCATAAATCACCCAATACTCTGATATATATCTCAAAACCAACAGCAATTCTCTGCAATGTACAATATTCTCGCCTCCGGATCTCTTGGATGAGGGATCCATTTATAGATGTATGCAAAGAGGATGAGTCAGCTCATGAATTGATTAGTGGCTTCTCTCTTTCAGTTCTTGCTTCCACTTGGAGACTGAGAGCCTCTTACTCATCACTGGTCGAATTCAGTGAGGCAAGTGTCATTGGAGAAGATTCTGGAAGCTTCCATTGTCTCTCCACCTCGCGGAATGACTCTACCACTTGTCATTTCCCGCTCAACGCACCCTGGTAGTGCATTTAGGTGCGTTGCAACGCACCTAGCTAGTGTATTTGGGTGCTTTGCAACGCAGCTAGCTAGTGGAGCAGCTGAAATGATCCTGATTTGACTAGTTCTGAGCAGTTTTTGGTGGAGAACTTCTGGGAGAAGCTGTAATTTGTTGACCTTGTTCCTTTAGGAGTAATAACAACACTTTTAAGGACTTAGGAGCCCTTGGTTTATGGACATTTCATGCTCAGAGCTGTAAGGCACAAAAATGTCTATAACAGTTGCCCTCTAAAGTATGAGGCCGTTTATCGGGTGAAATGCTATATTAGGAGGATCAGAAGTTCTTTCAATGCTGGGAGGAGACCTGTAATAAGATACAATACAATACATTATCTTCATACTGTTTTCATGATCTAGCTGAGGCGGGCATTCCCATGCTCAGCTTCATAAATTCATTTTCATGTACATAGGACAGACAATCGTCTGATGGTAGACTGATGATTCTGATAGAGTCATCATCCTTTTGGTAGGATGATTATCTGTGCTGCAATGCTGTACATTTCAATGTCTTTATTTTCCTGAATGTATATCATAGCTCGGATGGATGAAACTAGATCCGGGGTCTTCAATCTCGTCCGATCTTCACTCGAAGTACAAGTCGATCCATGTGAGAAATGTTTTGAAGTCGAACATGGAAGGACATCACTTGATTACCAGTCAATGATGTAAACTGTTAACAAGCGCGAGAGGAATCACCGATAATGATAATGACCCTCAAGGTACTGCAGTACAATTCACGTGGTGTGAATAAAGGACTTGGCGTCGAACACCACGCAAAATCTTTCGGTCGAAGGTCATTGATGTATACCTGTCGCCGGAAGTGAGAAACTTGCCATTGACGCATGCAAGCTTCAAAGTACTGAATGGGGTGTTCCTAGATCAACTTCTTGGATAATGGGCTGATGTCAACAAGAAGCGATCCGTCAAAGGAGGGCCTTAATAAATCCCACATCAATGACACGGAACGGAGCAAATGATTTTGATGGAGGTGAAAACAATCTGATGATATATGGTTCAGGGTGGCGGTCATGAAGGAATGAAGTATAATGTATGGTAGTGGATGGGACACGGGTGACTTCTCTGGATGACTTCTCTTGAACATGTCGGCAACACTTATGTGATGGATTGGTAGCATTTACCCCAAATGTGGATGGTGTGGCGTGACCATGGTGATGTGACCGGTGAATGAAACAACCCAACCCGACTCAGGCGTGGAGTGGAAGTGTCATGTTCAAGAGCGACTTGCTACCAACAAAGTTTCTTTGAGTTTTCTTCCCAATTTTTCCCCAGTCATTGCTGACCAGTACCTCTTTATTTTTGTCAAGCTTGAGGAGGATAACATATGCTTGTTCTATATTTGCCCTTCGGGCAAACCCATCGCTACGTTTTAACGAGTCTAGCGATAGTGAAACTCGTTCTCGCCTAAAGACAAGTTTTTCACTATTTAATCTTTTTAACGAGTCTAACGACAAAGATAACTCGGTCCTTTTCATTTTTAGAGAGTCTGAAAAGGTACGTAAAGGTAACTCCGGAATTTCTTTTTCGTCATCTAATCCCTTAGGTCCGAAAAAGTATAAAACAATTGAGAAGGGATGAATTTTCGATAGTTTTAACAAGCCGAACAAAACAAGTGCTCGATCTTTTTGTGCAATAATCCCTCAGGTCCAAAAAGATTAAAATCTAGAGGAGGGATAGCACTTCTGGTCGCTTTAATGAGCTGGAAGGCCAAAACTCGGTAATCTTTTCATATTTTACGAGTCAGTTGAAAAGAGCTTAAAGAAGACTTGTCTTTTGAGGAACGAGTGATAAAATGGGTAGCAGCTGATTCCAGGTAAGGTTTGGAATTTTCCAATCACGGCAGTGTCATAAGGATGGCTAGTGAAATCACTCTTCGCAGCTGTTCCTCAAAATGGGTAAACAATCAAATGGAGGTGAATGACCGGCCAATGGAAAAGTGGAGGTGACAATGCAAACACGACCAAGGCTTTAATGGCTGAAAATGCTTCATTCATGGTGGTTATTTACCGGGGAATAGTTCATTTTTTAACGAGCTTAAACGCGGATGGAAACATTTGCTCAGTCTTATGTTTATTTTTTAACGATCTTGAACTATGAGCTAAAACTGCTCGATTAATCCAGTCATATGATAAGAATGTCTCATATTAAAACGGCAACTTTTAGATTTTTTCCCCACATCCTTTCTTTATGCAAGTTTGGTGACGACTAATCCTACGAGTTTAAAGGGTTAGCCTATGGGTTTAAAGGGAGGACCTAAAAATTTAAAAAAATAAATAGTCGCCCTTCGCTTGCACTCCAAAAGGTTTGCATGCCCCCAGGTATAAAACAGAGTTTCAAAGTTACCTCTACTTCAGTCCGTTAAAACATTTGTTTTCCCGGGAGAGGCCTACCTCTTACAGGTTACCCAAAGATTGTTCTATTTACGGCGTAAACAAAACACTTCTTCGGCGATGTCTACCGAAATAAACAAAGGTGAGTGACTCAGTTCTGCCAACTCACATAACTTTGACAAGAGAATCTTATTCTAGACTAACCCCTCTTCCACCGATGGACGGGGTACAGACTAGTCATATTCTCCCGCGGAAACCTACCCTATACCCGAAGTTTTCCTGCCGAAGCAGACCAGGACGCATGCCCCCTGGGTTTCAGTCATATCCCTCTGAATTACTCGTGCTCATCGAGAGGACGGACTGGGACTTGAGACATTTCTTGCGTGAAGAGACCATTTAGGGACGGTATATGACTATTTGCTATGCGTGATCCGGGAAATGAAAGCTGGTCCACGAGCTTGACCACTCTTTCTTCGTGCGGAAAACACATTACTCTAAAGAGTGAGGAGACGATGGGTCCCATGAAATAAATATAGTCTCGTCCAAGGAGTAGGTTATAATCCAAGGGTCCTTGAACGACCATGACGTTCATGCGAACTGTCTTCCCTCTCAATGTTATGGGCACATCGGGAAGGATCCCTAAAGGTCGACTGGTTCCTTTATCAAAGCCTGTCAGATTTCTCATCTCAGGCAACAGCGATGGTGAACCAAGCGCTTTCCAAGCAATAGAGGAAAGGATACTCATAGAAGCCCCCTCATCTATGATGGTACCAGCCATGACCATTCTATATATTTGAACGATAATTCAGAATGGTATGCTTGCTGGCAAACAGGGTCTCCCTAGTTGATTCCAGTCGAAGGAGACAACTAGGTTGCTTGGAGGTGGGACTGAGTAGACGGCCGGGTATGGCTCTGACGAACTTCCTTCCTATGGTAAAGGAATGGGTAGATTGCCCCCATGTTCGTCGGAGTCTGTGTTGATGAAGAGAATTTGGACGGTGTCATCCAAAGATAAAACCTCTGAAGGCAAGACCGGGTCAACTGCCGCCTCGACCTTTTGACTTTCATCTGGTATGGATTCAGTTGGTTTATCCTCAATGATAGACGCTTCAGCTGACCACTTGAGCGGGCCAGCTGGATCTCAACTAGTGATGGACTCGGCAAGAGTTTTTTATATCCAGGAGGAAGTCGTAACGGTGAAACCGGACGATCATCCAAAACTCTTTTAGCTTCATCTAAGAAGGGACAACGATGGAGGGCATGGTCGCCTTCGCACAGTTTACAAGGAAATCTAGCTTTCCCTTTTTGTCCTAGGGCTTCACTTTCACTAGTCGACGGTGTGCTTTCAACATGATCACCAGAGGTTGATGACACCGGATTGTGCAAACGAGGAGACCAGTCCCTTAGTATCCGGGGGATGCAAGGACAATCTCTATGAAAGTGGTCTCCTTTGCAAATGACGCATGGCGATTTAGGCCTGGTCGGTGCTGTGTGTGGATTTTCGTTAGACGACACTCGTTTTCCCCCATCCGCCTTTGGCTCCTTCTTCTTTTTCTCTTTCTTCTTCTTTCCCTTCTTCTCCTTAGGAACTTGGCTTTTAGCTTTACCAGTTCCATCAAGCGAAGAGGAAGGAGGAGAGGAAGAATTAGAGGAAGTAGAAGGCTGGTGGGTAACTCTGGACTCGTCTAATTGTTGATTCGATTGTTCAGGAATAGTGGTGTTCTGAACGACATTGGTTGAGAAGAGCCATACTGGCAAGCCAATTGTTAGTCCTGGAAGCGACAATGTGGCCATATGGGGTGCACCAACATCTCCCCAAGAGGAGAAGGGACTAGGATTTCCACCAAGGGGAATTCCTTGGTTGGTAGGCTCCATTTTCTCAACCCAAAGATCAACGTAGGAAAAGGGTATGAATATTCCGTTTAAAATAAATTTTAACACGCTTTGACACAACTTGTTTTTTCAGTTTTAAAGAGTCAAGAAAAAACAAAAGATGACTCTAGTCTCCTTCAATTTTTAGTGAGCCTGAAGTGACAAGTGCTCAGATGGACCTTTTCCGTTAAGGAGTCTGAAAAGGAATGAAAGGGACTGCTTTGGAGGTCTAGGTAGAGGGAGTACCAAACCAATCGCAAAACTGCAGAATACTTTTTATGGTACGGCATTCAATCTTCCCGAATGCTGTGTTCGGTGCATTGTGATTAGTAGGGCGGCCGACACGGCTTCCTATGGATAAAGGTTTTATGCCTATAGGGGTCTCCCAATATATACTCGACGGTACGTGGGAGCACAAGTCCTTACTGGCACTTATCGTCTCAAAGTGGAGGAATCACCCAACCATCAGTGAGAATAATAGTTACCAGGCTTTACGACGCCGGAATACGTCTCTAGCCTAGACCTCTAAATGTTGTGCGTTAAGTTACAAAGCGTTGTTAAGTTCATTGAGTTTATTTTAAGTTGATCTTTCTTATGAAGTTTGCCTTTTGGGATCACCACGAGATGTATATGTAATTCCTAAAATGCAATCTAAAGATGATAAGCAAGCTTTTATCTCTTTTCAGCAATGAAAATCCTAGCTACAAGGGAAAAGAAAGACACAATATTTTCGCAAAGAGCAAAGAGCACACTGTAAATGCACTTTTCCTAAATCAAGCCAAACAGACTGTCAATATGCAAATGCACATGCATGTGTTTTGTTTTTCACTTTCTTAATATTGATGCCTAAAAAGAAAGTGGTTGTACAAATCTGAATTCGCTTTCAAGTGAGAAACACAAACAAGCTTCTTTTCGAAATCAAAAAGGTAGAGACGATTACGACACTTTATGATTTTGAAATAAACACTCGTTTCGACACTAGAAAGTCACAAATTCAAGCCAAAGGCAAAAGTAAAAGCATAATCGACTATCAACAACAAATGAACTTTCTCCTATGATCAAAATCGACACTTGCGACAGATCTAAATCAAAGGACGACAGTATGAATATTCTACTTTTGCAATGGAAAACTGTAAATGACGTAACAAACACACAAAAACATCTACAGTTTCTTTTATACAACTGAGGCGGAATATCAGCAAAGAAAAGGGGTTTTTAAACAGACACACACACACACACTAATCACAGGCTGCAAAAATCAGAGGCAAAACTGGAAAAAATGAGCAAAGAACCTCAACTGCACAGGGCTAGGCTGATCAACGCACCTGCTACACAGAGAAACTAGATTGCAACGCAGGTTGCCCTCTCGGGAACTGCGCTGAAATGCAGGAACTCTTCACAGTACCTGCGCTGGGGCAGAAACGAGAATTCTATCCGGGTTCTAGGTCACGGTTTGCAGTTTAATCTATGGTTTTTGGCCGAGTAAAAGCAATCAGTAATGCACAATCAAAGGGTGGATTTAAAGAAGGCCTAAGAGCTATCATAGAGGGCAATCAGATCATTTGTGATTCAGCTGTTCAAATCATAAATAGATCCAGTGAATGGATTGAAGCAGCAGGTGTCTACTTTGCATTTGTTAATGGCAAATGCAGTTCGATTCGCTACTTTAAGTTTATGAGATAAACAATAAGAGAAACACAAACAAACCAACTAGACGATCGTCCCCAGCGGAGTCGCCATTTTGTTAACGGGAAAAGTGTCTATTCAGAACGACCCTATCCCACTAAGGTGTGACAGTGACCTTAGAAACAAACAGAGAAAACTACTCTTGTATTCTCCTTTATGAACTATAAACAAAGAGAAATAGGATGAACCAACCTGTGTCTTGTGCTAGTCCTTTGATCCAATCTCTCTTCTCTTTGACAGCTCCCAGCTACCTGCTCCCTTACTTGCCCAGCTTCACCAAATACCTGCAAGATCACAGAAGAAGGAAACTATACAAAGACATGGGTTCATACTCATAAAAAGCTTAGGATCAGATTTAAGCTAAACATACAAATGTAACAAACATCACTGATACATAAGCATGTAGGAGAAACTCAAATAGTTTTATTGATATAACAAGAAGGTCTAGGAGGAGTTACAACCAATGATTCCTGATCCAGCATCAACCTCCCAGCAGAGAGAAGCCCCTCTTCACCTCCAACAAAGCATAAATCACCCAATACTCTGATATCTATCTCAAAACCAACAGCAATTCTCTGCAATGTACAATATTCCAGCCTCCGGATCTCTTGGATGAGGGATCCATTTATAGATGTATGCAAAGAGGATGAGTCAGCTCATGAATTGATTAGTGGCTTCTCTCTGTCAGTTCTTGCTTCCACTTGGAGACTAAGAGCCTCTTACTCATCACTGGTCGAATTCAGTGAGGCAAGTGTCATTGGAGAAGATTCTGGAAGCTTCCATTGTCTCTCCACCTCGCGGAATGACTCTACCACTTGTCATTTCCTGCTCAACACACCCTGGTAGTGCATTTAGGTGCGTTGCAACGCACCTAGCTAGTGTATTTGGGTTCTTTGCAACGCAGCTAGCTAGTGAAGCAGCTGAAATGATCCTGATTTGACTAGTTCTGAGCAGTTTCTGGTGGAGAACTTCTGGGAGAAGCTGTAATTTGTTGACCTTGTTCCTTTAGGAGTAATAACAACACTTTTAAGGACTTAGGAGCCCTTGGTTTATGGACATTTCATGCTCAGAGCTGTAAGGCACAAAAATGTCTATAACAAATGCCTTTGTCAAAATGTCAACATCTTGCTCCTGTGTCAAAATATATTGCAGCAACATGGTCCTCCTCACTACACAGTCTCTGAGATGATGATATCAGATGTCGATGTTCTTCAAACTATCATGAAATACTGGATTCAAAAAGATTTTGATACAACTTTGATTATCACAATAGATCACAGTTGGATCCATCCTCTGATCAAACAAACCAACTAGGATTTTCTGCATCCAGATGGCCTCACATGCTGCCTAACTTGCAACCATGTATTCAACATCTACCGAGCTAAGTGCAACCGATCTTTGTTTCCTGCTGTACCAAGAAACTTCTGCTGACCCAAGGTTGAAAATCCCTCCTGATGTCCTCTTCCGATCTGATGGACTCCCTACCCAATCTGCATCAATGAAGCCCTACAGCTTCACTCCCTCTATCCATTTGTACCATAATCCATACTGAGATGTGCCTCTAAGGTATCTCAATACATGCTTTGCCGCCTTCCAAAACATCTTGGTAGGTTGAACCATCGCTTGACTCAGCTGGTTCACCGCATAGTACAAATCTGGTCATGTGTTCACTAAGTACATTAGTGAACCCACAAGCTACATGTACACAGTGGCCTCCACTACTTCTCCTGAAGTAGCATCCTCCTTCCTCCAGTTACCAACTAGAGGAGTCTGTATGGGCTTGCACTTCTCCATGTGGAATCTCCTAAGTATCTCATTGGCATACTTGCCCTAAGACACAAACAACTCCCCATCCTTCTACCACACTTCCATGCCAAGGAAGTAATGCATGAGACCCATGTCTTTCATCTCGAATTCTCTTGCAAGGTCCTCCTTGCAAGACACGATCAACTGATCATCACCAGTCAATATGAGATCATCAACATAAAGGATGATGATCAACAGCCTACCTTCCACCACGACGCTGTACAGGTTCGCATCTGCTTCACTCTTTGTCAAGCCCAACCCAGTGAAGTAGTTGTCTATCCTAGTGTACCAAGCATGAGGTGCTTGCTTCAGCTTGTACAACACTCTCTTGAATCGGCACACATGCGACTCATGATCGAAGGTCTCAAAACCTTCTGGTTGCTCTATGTACACCTCTTCCTCAATCTCGCCATTGATTAATGTAGTATTCACATCCATCTGATGGATCTTCCAATCCATCTGTGCTGACAGTGCCAACATAGATCTGATAGATGAGTACCTTGCGACAGGTGCAAAAGTCTCATCATAGTCAATCCCCTCGACCTGTGAAAAGCCATGGGCAACAAATCTTGCCTTATGCTTCTCCACACTACCATCAGCAGCTTACTTTACCTTGTAAAGCCAACAGGAACTCACAACTGACTTGTTCTCCGGTCTCGGAACCACGTCCCAAACACTGTTATGAACTATGGAGTCATACTCCTCCACCATAACATCAACCCAAATCAGCTACTACACTGCTTCTTCAAAGGAAGATGGTTCGGTCTCAACACATTCCCAAGCAAGGGCCATGTATCTAGTGTACCTCTCAGGTGAACTCGTCTATCTGCGCTAAGAAAATGGTGCTCCCACTTTCTCTCTCACATCTTGCAACAATCTGTTAGCTTCTCTTGTGTGCTTCTGTCCATCTCTAGAAGACTCTGCTTGAGTGGATGTCTCCACTCCTGGGACCTATGCATGCGGCTGATCCGCATCAGTTTGAGGCTCCTCCTCCTTTGGAACCAATAGTTCCTTCACAGCCTATAGTTGGAGCTCCCTCTCAAGGGAAACTCACATGGCCTTCTGCTCATGAAACTTGAGATCTCTGTGAATCACTGTTGTCCGACTGGTAGGCAAGTACACCTGATAGTTGCGAGGTGTATCAGTATACCCCACAAGTATCCCCAACTATGTTTTCAGCTCAAGCTTCTTTCTTGCATCCTTTGTCACGTGGAAATATACTGATGAGCCAAAGATGCTGAAGTGACCCACATCTAATCTCTAACCGGAGAAAGCTTCCTCTGGTCTCTTCATCCCAAGTATGCGATGTGGGCTTCTATTCTACAAATAGACCACTGTGTTGCATGCCTTAGCCCACAAGTGAAGTGGTAGGCCTTGGTCATGCAGCATCGCTCGAGCTGCCCCTACAATAGTTATGTTCTTCCTCTCGGCCACCCCATTCTATTGTGGGTTATGAGGTGTCGTCAACTCTCATTTAGTTCCTTCCGCTGCACATAAGTCCTTAAAATTTTGAGAGACATATTCTCCACTGTTGTCGCTTCTCAAGGCCTTGATCTTCTTCCATGACTCTTTCTCGACCAAAGCTTTGAACTCACAAAACTTTGAGAAGGTTTGGTCCTTCTTCTGCATGAAATAAATCCAACATTTATGAGAAAAATCATCAATGAAAATCACACAATACCTTTTCTTTGTTGTGAATGCCATCGAGAATGTTCCACACACATTAGTATGAACTCGCACTAAGATAGCCTTTGCTCGACTGTCTCGATCATGAAAGGAATACTTGGTGTAATTTCCCAAGGTACAACCTTTGCATGTGTCAACTTGCTCAAGTTTACCTTTGGGAAGTCATGTAGATATTTGTTGCATTATCTTCAAAGCCCCATGATGCAAATGGCCCAACTGCCTGTGCCACAGCTCACCAATGTCTTGGCTTTGCACCAATTCTACTTTCGTACTCAATGCTGCATAATAATCTACCTCTAGTTTATAGAGATTCTTCACCCGAATCCCTATCCTCTTGGTCTGACCCGTGGCTATGTGTCTTAGGAACACCTTTCCTTTACTGAAGACAACATTATAGCTTTTGTCCTCCAACATTGCGATTGATACCAAGTTCTTCTTCAATCTAGGCACATACTTCACATCTGTCAAGGTGATAGGAACTCCATGCTCCCTCTAAAAATCAATCGTGCCCACTCCTGAAACACTATACTTTCCGTCATCACGCATCTCTATGCGCATCTTGAGGTCTTTCTCCTCCAAGGTACTGAATAAACTTTTATCATCGATCATGTGGAATGAGGCTCCACTATCAATATACTAGACACAACCCATCTTTGATGACACCATGCATGCGATGAGGGTAAAGTCTTTTTCGAACTGAGAGGCTAATGCCTCACCTTCCGATCCTTCCGAGGATCCCTTCTTGGACTTCTTTGATGAGCAATTAGTTGCATAATGTCCCATCTCAATTGAAGTATGATATGAATTCGATTTGCACCTGCAACCCCAGACTTCAACCTTCGAATTCTCTTCACCGTATATTTTTCACAGCTCTGAGAAAAATAGCTCTGATACCATGTAGAAATTTCTCTATAGATCAGCTAGCTCTGATACCATGTAGAAATTCTACAAATTCTCTACAAATCTTGCTCTAAGATCATGTAGAAAATCTGACTATAGATTAACCCGATAATGCAATATACCAAAGCAAAATACTATAATCTACTTCTACGATCAATTTGTGGAAGCTTAAGCATTGAGCAAGATCGAGCTGAACACATATAACCATAAGAAGAAGAATAAATGCATATGAAACACAGAAAATACTTATGGGAAAGCCTCAACTAAAAACCCCACTATCTGTATTATCATACAAGGTGGAAATACATCAGAATTATACAAAGCCTTAGCTCTCACAGCTAGCCATATCTCAATACAATCCTCCTGGATGCTCATAGGCAAACTTGGCTTCTCACAAGCCTTCTCCTATGTCCTCCAAGCTCCTATTTCCTTGCACAGTTTCTCCTGGGTGATCCTCCTGTTACCAAGTGGAAAACTCTCAACCAAGTGGAACATTGATCTCACACCCTGTCAGAACTGCGCAATCCTCAAGGAACCTTACCTTGACTGCATGCATGAGTTTCCTTTACAGGGAAACACATGCAACTGATAGTACAATTTCCTTGACATTTAGCTCAACTGGGTATTTCTTAGAACAGACATGCATGAGTTTCTGATGAGGGAATCTTTAGTTACTTGCAGTACACTGGTTGAGTGCATGCATGCATCAACTGACTGATAACTCACAATTAGTTCCTCAAACAGTTTGGAACTAATTTAACTGGACTTAACTTAGTAAACTGAGTTAACTGATTACAACTCAAATATAACTCAATCTTATCTCCTTAAGTAAGGGATAATCTCCTTCATTTAAGGGATAATTGTTGCATGACTTCGGAAAGACTTCTAACTTGAATTTCTCCAACTCATTAATACATAATGAATTAATTAATTTTTTCCAAGAAGCTAGTGAGACTAAATTCTATTTTAATTCACAATTTTAATTCAAGGACAAATTAAAATTGGAATATTCTTCTTGCCACAGTTCAATAGAGTGCACCTAGTTTACCATGTTTCATACTTAAAGAAGGTTATAGGTGGCAAGCTCCCAATTCAAACAATATTTCCAGAACTTGACGAGGAAGGAAAAATCATATTGGAACCTGAAGAAGTCACGTAAATAAGAACTCGGCAGCTATGAAATCAATCAATTTCAGAGTATCTCATCAAGTGGAAGAACTTACCAGCTAAAGATTCTACATGGGAGGATGAGAATTTTATACATAAGCATCCAGAACTACTCAAGCGTTGAGGAAAACACTTTTTTGAAGGAAAGGGGCATGTTAAGTCCCTATAATACTAGTGTATTACCCCATTATTATTTTCATTGTAGCCCTTACTGTTATTGTTGTGCTCATGTTGTCCCCATATTATTATTATTTTTCCCCATAGAAGCCCACTATTGTTATTGTTGTGCCCTTAAATTATTATTTTTATGTTGACTCTAATTATATTGGGACCCCTTAGACTCCTATATATAAAAATGAGTTTTTTTCATTTGAATAATCCAAGAAATGTTCATTTATGTAATGTAAAGGAGGTTTCCCCCTCGAAGAGGATAATTTTGAAGTCGTTGATCTATCTCTTCTTCTATTTTGTGAGTTGGTTGCATAACACACAGACTATTGATGAGATTCGTACTTAGTTTCACAAGAAGCAGAGCTATGAATACGAGACCTCCTTGCAGGGTCATTCTAAGAAGTTTGTGGCTAGTGGCCAACCTCTGTAGGCTCGATTCCCTTTGCCCAATACTATGTCATCTAGTGATATTCAAAATTGGTCTTCCTTGCAATTGCTTAATTTTATTTAGGTTTCTACTCAACAAGTGGAAGATCAACACAGTTCATTAGTAGCTGACCATGAACAACAACAACTCCTTGCTATTACAGTCGAGCGAGACCAGTTTCTACAGGAAAAATAAGAATTAGAATTCCAATTTGAGATATTAGCGGTAAATTTTAGAAGTTATGGCCAACTATCACTAATGTTATTCCTGGTGCACCAAAGGAGTTTTCCCTTTTTTCCCTATCTGAATGCTATGATCACATTGAAACCACTTGTACTACTCGACTTCTGCTTCTCGACCCTTCCACTCAATACACTACTGAGATTGAGCATAAAATAGTTAATGGTGCTTCCATTTGAGTCTCCCTTCGTTGTCTTACTGAGGATTCATAAGAAGTCTTTTGGAAAGTTCAAGACTGGGTCAGACTACTTGCAAAGAAGAAATAACCATTATACGATTTGCACCAACAATCTCAATAGTTTTTCAATCAAGCCATTGTTACTAAAGAGTTTGACGAAAAATAAGAATGATTTACTCATGTTGACACACAGGAGAAATAGATTCACTAGCTGGAAGAGGAATCACATGTCTCGAAAGAAGTGTTGCAAGTCCTTTGACTGCCTACCCAAAATCACTTTATAAAGTTGCGACAGCTGAATTTCGACAGAAATAGTCAATGGAAAAACATGATAAGTGCACGAATAGAGCACCGTACTACTAAGCAAACTACTCAATTTATGGATCAAGCTCTCGTTATTTTTGGTTCTTGGAAATCTACAATAGATGGATATTCTAAGTTTAAAGTTGATGTTATACAGTTAGTGCCTGAGTTGGGTCCTTCATTTGAAAGTGAGGTAGGTGCACAACCAAAAATACAAGAAGATGAGGCACAAGAAAATATGCCACAACAACAAGAAGAAGAAGAGGTGTCAACAATAGGTATACTTGAGGATGAGTCAATAGATTATGGTCGGGTCCTATTGGGTACTTTGTTTTTGGGGTAAACAATTTTGGCAAATTTTGGTCAGGTTGTTAGCTAGAAAATGGTTGCACAAGGGATCGAGGGGAAAAGGGAGATGAATGGCTGAAATAGCTAGATGCCAATAATGAGTAGGAAAAGTCATACAAAGGAAATGAAAAGGAAGATATGACGGATTTTACAAAGACCATTAAAGAAAGATAAGCACACAAGAGGGAAATCACAACGAACTTTGCAAAGGACACCAAAGAAAAATAGGTGCACTAGTGATCTGAATGGAAAATGGCATCAACCCATGGTATTCATCCACCGATGTTATTCATCCACCCATGGAATTTGTCCATGGCATTGTAAGTGACATCCACCCATGGAATTTATCCATGGTACTGTAAGTGGCATCCACCCATCGTATTTATCCACCCATGGTATTCATTCACCCATGGTATTTTCCCATGGTATTGTGACATCCACCCATGGAATTGACCTGTGGTATTATGACATCCACCCATGGTATTCATTCACCCATGGAATTGACCCGTGGTATTGTGACATCCACCCATGGTATTCATTCACCCATGGAATTGACCCATGGTATTATAACTGAAAAATACTATAAGTAACAAGTCGTATTTTGTAAAAGGACAGATTGTCCACCATAATGTATTCCTTACTATTATTATATATTTTAATAATAAAAAAAAATTGTACTTTTGTTTATTGGGTATCCTCCTCTTTTTCTTCTGGCATTTTAAATTTTCAGATCTTGGGGGCCTCTCCCTCAAAATCCATTTCAATATTTTAGATCTTAGGGGCCTCCCCCCAAGATCCGGATCAGTGGTATCAAAGCAGGTTATGATTCCATGGGAATGAGGGTTTGATGCATATTTCAATTTCAAATTTTATAGCAATATTCAACAAACTTCAGGCATGTGCTATGTCCTCCACATCGCATTTTCTTGGGCCAAGCGGGAGGAATTTTTCTTTTTTCATTTTTTTGCAGGAATGTTTTTGGGCGGCGAGTTTGCAGATCAGATCTGATTTTTTTTGTGCAAAATTGATGAAAACAAATAACATATCTGGATTCCTTGCGAAAAAATACCCAAATTAAAAAAAAAAAAATCAGTCGAAAATGGAGTTTGGATGAGGGAGATATTGCTGATTTAAAATCAGCTATGTTGCAGAAATGCTTCTGACGACAATTCGTGGACGACATCTCTCCTATCCTTTTTTGAAAATTTGGTGTAGAATTTCACAAAAGTGATTGTAGATCTGAGTTTCTCTTGAAAAATCACCCAATTTCAAAAAAAAAAAATGGGTCAAATTAGAGTTCAGATGTGGGAGATATCGTTGATTTAAAATCAACTATTTTTTTCAGAACTTTTGTGACGACACAACAGTATCAGCGCGAATCTTAGATTCCAGAGTGTCAAGATAAGAATTTCCAACACATGGGAAGATGTAGAATGGTCATTTTGCTTCCAAAAATAGGTTATAATAAATATTCTGAGTTATATTGACCGAGCTATGTCCATTTTAATTTTGGAGCAGCATTTGGAGCATGTTCCCATTGGAGACATGCCCTCCCACCCCACTTTAGTAGGCACCTTCTTCACATTCATCAGTTTCAGCATAGCAACATTTAGCTTGGGCTCTTTGGAGACTTTCCTTCCGACCCTAGGCTATGTAGGCACCTGCTACTTCATCAACAACCAACATCACAGTTATGGGTCAACTGCACAAAATCCTTGTCATCGAAGTCCATTTGCTAGGCCGCACACTGTTAGTATTACAGTTGGTCACAAGCATTACAAGGTATCTCTATCCTCGGATATTTGTTTGTCATGGTTATGGGTCATCCACAAACCCACACTTCATCAAAGTCCATTTGTTAGGCCGCACACTGTCAGTATCACAGTTGGTCACAAGCATTACAGGGTATCTCCATCCTCAGATCTTCATTCATCATGGTTATGGGTCATCCACAAACCCAAACTTCATCGAATTCCATTTGCTAGGCTGCACACTGTCAGTATCACAATTGGTCATAAGAATTACAGGGTATCTATATCCTCGGATCTTCGTTCATCATGGTTATGGGTTAACCACATAAAACCCTTCTCTTCAATGGGTCTTCATATTCAACAAAGGCTTCGTAGGAGGGAACTTCACGCAATGGGGACCACTGCTTCTTAAGGAGGGAGGAATCATCCAAATGGAAAATGGCATCAACCCATGGTATTCATCCACCCATGTTATTCATCCACCGATGGAATTTATCCATGGTATTGTAAGTGGCATCCACCCATGGTATTGTAAGTGACATCCACCTATGGTATTTTCCCATGGTATTGTGACAACCACCCATGGTATTCATTCACCCATGGAATTGACCCATGGTATTATAACTAAAAAATACTATAAGTAACAAGTCACATTTTGTAAAAGGACAGATTGTCCACCACAATGTAGTCCTTATAGTTATTATCTATTTTAATTAAAAAATATATTTATGCTTTTGTTTATTGGGCATTTTCCTCTTTTTCTTCTAGCATTTTAAATTTTCATATCTTGGGGGCCTCTCCCTCAAAATCCTTTTTCAATCTTTTAGATCTTGGGGGCCTCCTCCCAAGATCCGGATCAACCGGAGTTGAAGGAATTTGAGGCGATGAGGACTAGATCAAGCAAGCAAGATCAGGGGGAGAAAAGCTATAAAAGAAAATTGGAAATAATGGAAAGGGGGAGAGGATCGAGAGTCTAGATGACAATGTTGTCGTTTTGATGTTCGAAAAACTCCTCATTGTTCTCTATCTCGCTCTCTTTCTGAATCCTTTTAAGTAACCTAATCCAATAAGGATTGATGTTCTAGCTTGCGATGAAGATCCTCTTATGATGCAATGATGTAATGTTATGGTTTTTAATGGAAAGGAGTTATAGAAATTCTTTGTGTGCTTGACTTATGATGGAATGTTTAGCCCCCTTTTAAATTTTTAAAGTATAAGTTGGAATGTTCTCTATTATTTCTATTTATGCTGTGGTTTTGTTCTTATATGTAAATGAGATAATTATAATACGACTACATGAAATGGAATATCTGTTGCATTGTTCTTTGATTCCATGTCACGATCCCTTACCTTGTTGAGTCTCAGCATGCCTCGGGTGAGATGCCTCTCTTTCTCATTAAGTGAGGGGAAAATGTCGATATAATGCTAGACTATGACAGACTATTTTGTTTGCGCCTTGAGTTCGAACCCAGGGTCTATCTCTATTAAAATTTTAATCCAACAAACTAGAACCCTTACATGAGTTTTCTAGTACAAAATTTCCAACAACAAGAGATTGTTTAGGTAGTTTGAAAAATTTGGTATTGTTGTTCCATATTAGTTTAAAGACATTAACACTATATTTTCTATAAAAATTGACCAAAATAAAACAAAATTTACACAATATAATAACAAAATACATACACAAGACATGACATAAAGTTTCAAAGCTTCATACTTAACATCGATTATTCACATTAGTATCGTTGCCTTTGAGTCAATGAACTCTTTTCCCTATAACAACAATGCTTGGGCATTCCTCTTCCACAGTATTCAACAAATTACTATTTCTAGTGATTTCTAGGGCTTCCAGTCAGTCACCAACTACTTGAATTTCCTCTCGGAGATCATCGATCGTCTGCTCCATTTCAACTTCATGATGAAGAAGCTTCGCTTCTAGAAAAAGTTGGAATGACATTCATTGCCTCTCAACCATATTGTCAAGCTTCGAGATGAAGACAAGCAATGCATGTGAAGCATCCAATACTCTATCTAACACTAGACTAGCCTCATTGTTATTTGTTCACAATCGAAGGAGGAGCCCGTAACAAAACCAACTTGAGACAAAAACTCATTTGTACTATGAGGAAACCAAAGACTCATTATATATGAGAGGTCCTTACTAAACCACGAGTCAAGAATCATCCTAGGATCTATCTCCATTACCCAAATATTAGCCAGACAGAGGAATGAGAGAAATGGAATGGTATCAGACAACCACCATAAATCCATACTTTTACTCGAGGCTCTTAACTCTGCAACCAACATGAACCAACCCGGATCCCACCTGTGAGAGAATAAATGGAAAAGACACGACTTTCTATAGACATTCAAGGAGGTCAGCCACTTGAAATCCCATTTAATAAGCCAATAAAAGATTTATTAAATCAGAGGTAGAGATTTCGCCGGAGATCAAGTCCCAGATTTCTTGCCACTTTGCGAAATGGAGACCATAGAAGAAGCCACGTAACCAACTCGGTAATGTGATTGAGCTTCATTGTGTCCCTAGACCATAGAAGAAGCCACATAACCAACTCGGTAATGGGATTAAACTTCATTGTGTCCCTATTCCTGTGAATGGAATTTAGCCAATACTCAAGCACATAAATAAAGCAGCTGAGGTGCCCCTAACTATCCTTTCAAAGTTTGTGACAATCATTATCACTATGGAATTAGAAATATGCATGTAATATTGACCATTTCAAGTCTACTTTGTTCCACGGTAGAGCCTTTTTTCGATAGCTCATCAACAATATTCAAATGTTTGAAGATATGGTAGAATTCCAATTTTCCAAACTAAGAGACAGAGTTGAGCACTCTTAAATTCATAGGAAGAGACAAAGAGCTTATCAATTCCCTTGCCTTTGTCATTTGTGAGATGACGATCATTGAGTCTCCAAAAACTATCGAGTTTTGGAATTTTCTTTTCTATGACCACCTCCAACCATTTCCATAATGCGAGGAATTCCACTATATTATTTGTTGCAAGTCCTAATCGCTATAAATTGCGACACTACTTTTCCAATGAAATTAAAAGAAAAACCCTCCCTAATCGCTATAAATTGAGACACTATTTTTCCAATGAAACTAAAAAACCCTCCCAGTCACCTACCCCTTAACGTTTATTTTTAAAATAGTATTTAAAATTCAATATAAAATTATTTATTTAATATATATTATTAAATAATAATTATAAGATAATTACTATTATATTTTATCAAAATATAAGAGCCATATGAGCATATTATTGTCGGAGGCATACGAAGACATTCTCTTAACATTTTTTGAACTTCGTGTTTTTCAATTTTGAAATCCACTTTTACGCGAGTTAATATATTTAAATAAAAATACACATTTAAAGGCAACAAAATTTTATGCTAATAAAATAGGCAAATTTTTTATGATTTCTATAAATATAATATATTTTTTAATTTGAAATTCATTAGTTATAAAATTTGTTCATAGTTAATATTAGTTATGATATTTTAATTTTATATTAGTTAGATTTAGTTTTTAAATTAAAATGGATTTTAAATTTGTGTAATCATAACATTTATTATAAAAATGGTAGGTTGAATTATTTTATATTTTAAGTAAAGTTTTTTTTAGAAATCACATAAGAAAAAATTTTGGCTGATGCTTTTCAAACCAACAAATGTGGTTCATAATCAGGACTAGATTTTGTTTTTTCTTTTATAAAATTTTTTAAATGGTAGAGTTCAATTCTTTTATATTTTGTTATATATATATATATATATATATATATATATATATATATATAATAGATTGTGTTATTCCTTTTAAATAGGTTTTTGAATATAAAAATAGATTTAATTAATATTTTAAGGATACTCAAATTATATAGATTTTATAACTCAAATTTATGATTTTAATATATGATTAATTTTATTGTATTTTAATATTTTCTAGTGATACAAATTTTTATTAAATTATAATTTATTTTTTTTAAATATATAAATAGATTCAATACTTAAAAATCTTTGATACATTTAAATGGTATAAATTTCATAGCTTAAATTTGTGATTTTATCAAATTTAAAACAATTTTAATTAAAAAATATACCCAAAAATATTAAAAATTAATAGTTTTATAACTTTGAAACTTTTGTATTCAAATAATTTATTGGTTATTTATTCATTCATGATTTAGGATGATTTGGGATTTTAAAAATAGTTTTTTTTTTTTGTGGGGAATGATGTTTTCTTGGCCACTTGCTAGTTAAGAAATAAGACATGGGAGGCCATGAGAATGATAGATGCCCTTTGAAGAAATAAGACATGGGAGGCCATGAGTAGTATTACAGAGGTTTTCGGGGCCACTTGCTATGTTATTCTCTGATCCCTAAGAGAGGTGTAATGTGGGGCTCATTCATAGGGTAGGTGATTACTAAAGTCCACTTGCTATGTTATTATCTTATCCATTAGGAAGGGAAGGGGAGGGGACAATTACGATAGAAGCCTTTGCTCCAAAATGTACGGCTTAGTATAAGCTTTGATTACAAAATGTGGGGTTTATTAAAAAAGGACGTGATGACTATAATCAAAGTTTTTATTTCAAACCGTCGAATTTAAAAATGAGTCGAAATTGAAAGGTAAAGATAAAGTGATTGTGAAATTTGAGATTTAATATCAAGTTGGAAGGTAAAGGTGAAAGCAATGGTGAATGCATGCTCCAACATGTGGGTTTTAATTTCTAAAGTTGAAAATGAGATTTAATATCAAGTTGGAAGGTAAAGGTGAAAGCAATGGTGAACGTATTTACTAGAATATGTGGATTTTAATTCCTAAGTTTGAAAATGAGACTTAATATCAATTTTTAAGTTTGAAAATGAAATTTAATATCAAGTTCACAGGTAAAGGTGAAAGCAATAGTGAACGTATTTGCTTAAATATGTGGATTTTAATTTCTAAGTTTGAAAATGAGGTTTAATATTAAGTTGGAAGGTAGTTTAGGTGAGGCATTTCGACTAGTGAAATGGTTTTCTAGATAGTGTGTGAATGAATGCGAGTGGGACAACTGCAAATCGATTCTAAACACCAAAACTTCAGGGGCCAGAGTTGGTGATGGAACTTGCTTTCATATTGCTTGTATCTTCTTACACTACGGGTGTATGGGTGACACCTCCAGAGATTTGAACACGGGTGGGACTACTGAAAAAATCAATTCCAAACACCAAAACTTCAGAGGCCGAAGTTGGTGATGGGACTTGCTTTCATATTGCTTGTATCCTCCTACACTACGGGTATATGGGTGATGCCTCTAGATATTTGAACACGGATGAGACTACTGCAAATCGATTCCAAACACCAAAACTCCAAAGGTTAAAGTTGGTGATGGAACTTGCTTTCATATTACTTGTATCCTCCTACACTAAGGGCATATGGGTGACGCCTCTAAAAATTTGAATACAAGTGAGCCTATTGCAAATTGATTCCAAACATCAAAATTTCAAAAACTAAAATTAGTGATAAAACTTGCTTTCATATTATTTGTATCCCCTGACTTTAATCCCTAAAAATTTCTAATTCAAAATTTTCTTAGTAAATAATATAATCATGCATCATCGAAAATGGTGAAGGTGAAAACAATGGTGAACACATTCGCTCGAAAATGTGGAATTTTAATTTCAAGTTTGAATAAAAGCAAAATGATGGTGAAAGGAAAAACGACGATGATGGTGATTAGGGTCTCATTAGGTTGATCTCTTGTTTCATTATGAGTATGTATAAAAAAATTAAACAGTCTGTAATAAAAATCAGTGATTATATTTATAGATCCTTTATGACGAATAAGAAAGTATAATTTTATTATATTTATGAGGGGATGAAAAGGGATAACCCTATTTTAATATAAGTAATAATAAACTGCTTCAAATAAGAGTTGATGTAAAATTATTTTAATTTGGGTAAAAAAAATTATGCATAAAAGGTTCACTGTATATAGAAAGCGCATTTTACTTTTCTTCATGAAAGTAAAATATTTTATTTCTGGTAAATTTTTTGAAGTATAGGTTCAATGTATAAATAAAAAGAGAAAAAAAAACTCAATTTTTTAAATAAAATAAAAATTATTTTTGCTATACTGTTTTCTTAAGAAATAAAAAGGAGAGGAAAAACTAAATTTTTTATAAAGTAAGGTTTGTTTTTGCTATATTGTTTTCTTAAGAAATTTGATGACAAAGGTCTTTTTAAAATGGGTTTAAATTGGATTTTTTTATAAAGTAAAGTTTTTATATATTGATTTTTTTGAAATTTTGATAATTCAAGTTTTTTCAAAATGGGTTAAAACATCGAAGGAAAAAGTTTGTTGTTCAAAGTTTTATTAATTAAATTAAATTATAGCTTTTTTATATAATTTCTATTAAATTTGAAAATAATTTCAATTAAAAATTAGTTAAATTAGTTTATTTTTTAATTTTTATATATAATTTATTTTATTGAATTTATATAAAAATTAATTTTTATATATAATTTATTTTATTAAATTTATATAAAACTTAAAATAACTTACTTTATATGAGATGGATATTACAATTTCTTTGATTAAGTTGTACATTGCGCTTCATATATAATAATTTTAATTTCAATTAAAAATTAGTTAAATTAGTTTATTTTTTAATTTTTATATATAATTTATTTTATTGAATTTATATAAAACTTAATTTTTATATATATAATTTATTTTATTAAATTTATATAAAACTTAAAATAACTTACTTTATATGAGATGGATATTACAATTTTTTTGATTAAGTTGTACATTGCGCTTCATATATAATAATTTTATATGTTGTTCAAAAAATTATAATCTAAATTTGTTTAATAATGATAAATTTTCATATAATAAATAATAATAAAATAGAAAAAACATAATTAAAATAAGTTTATATATATATATAGGAAAAATAAAATTTTTATTAAAATAATAAAAAGTTTCATATGCAGATGCAATTAAGCGTTATGTAAATTGTGAATCCACTAAAAAGAGACAAAACCATAGCGCAATTGAGCATATCTACAAACTACTCAGGTCCCTACACAAAACAATATCCATGTCCATTTTCTAGGGCCTCTGCATTATTGGAGAAAATGACCCTTACAATCCTATTTTTATAAAAAAAACATTGTATCTAGTAAAAACATGTAAGTCTAAAAGACCGAGGTACTATTATGCGTTCAAAAACCAATTAAGCTGATAAAAAGGTAAAAAAGTAAACTTTCAAGCAAAATAGATCAACTGTTGTATGGTTGTCGATTTGACACACTGATCCTTCCATCCTCGAATTTTGTTATACATCAGTCACCCAAAAACTATTGCAAACCTTCCTTAGAAAAGAGATATGCCTCTGAGTTCCACTCCTTGTATATGTGGCAAACAGATATAAGATCAAAACTCATTTTCAAATCAAAAATTTCTTCTAAGAGTGGAATCAAAATATGATTTTGACATCTCTGCACTTTGTTAAACCAATTTATAACATTTAGTGAGTCACCAAATATTTGGAATGATCCAATCCCCAAATGTTTAAGCCAACACAATAAATATTTCAAGGATTGTGTTATCCTCCACAATGTCCCAAGGCTAAGAAGGGAGATCGAAGGAGGTAACCTCAAACCACTTAGGTTTCAACAGCTAGCCCTGCTAAACCAGAGGGATCTCTCTATGAATTCATAACCACTGATGACTGGAATGGGAAAATATGTTAGGCTAGATATGTTCAGCTCTAGGGTTTTGAAGATTTTAGGGTTTTACTGGATCAGGAGTGAAAATCAGGGAACTAGGTCAAAGGATCAAAGGTTTCAGCTGCAAGAGATATAAAGGAGAAGGGTAGGTATGCCTTTGTGATACTTTGGGGTTTTGTCGATGTAGTGTAGGGTGGAAAATCAGAGATCAAAATGAGCATGACAAGCATGAATTCATTTATTAGAAGACAGGTAACATAAACATGAAGTTCCTAACAAAACAAAACTTAAAATTAAGAATTATGTTTAAAACCTCTTAGGAAAATCACTGAAAATAATAGGCATGGAAAGAAGATGGATTTATCATTCATATAAAACTATAACAGAGAGAAAACATTATCACAAACTCACAACACAAGAATTCCTTAATAATAGTTGCAACTATCCTTTGATTTTCTGCAAAAGTGATGAAGTACAAGCTCCAAGAGTTCTACTCATTGATGTCCAACCTATTCTATGACTGAAAAATAGATACATATAGACTAAAAAACCATCTTCCCCTCTCTCAGGGTTGAATCCTTCAGTTTAGGAACTAATTACATGAAGTGCTCAACAAAACCCTAATGTCTAGGGAGGTTAAAACAAATCCTCCTTTTGAACTTTGACTGAATTGCTCCTCATAAATGAGGCCTAAATTTACATGAAAACAACCCTAACAAGCTTATTTACCTCTCATTACATCATAATTACATCAAAGACTAGTAATTACATCATGAAAACTCGAAACTAGTTGATAGAACTGAGAAATAGGAGTTTCAGGAAAAAAACGTAGTGAATTCAGGCAAAAGCACAACGTGCTAGGAGAAAACATAGTGAAATTGGTAGAAGTGACTTTTGGAGGCCTTCCTGAGGTCCAAATCTTCATCTGAAAAATGTTGGAGATATCTTTGGATGTCTGCTACATTATAGAATCCTCAAGCACTGAAAAAGTATGCTCCTAGCCCTCCAAAACTTCATTCTCCCAAAGGTACTCCAAAAATGCAGCAAGCTCTTCAAAAAGAGGGCAGAGAGGTGATTTTTGAGTTGTTTTGGATTTTTTCACCTACCAAAACTTGTTGAACATTTGATCCCAAGGGCTAGAAGTGATGTACAAGTGATAAAAAAATATAAATATGCAAGAAAATTTTCATTTGAAGCTCCCCATGAAAAGTGCAGTGTGGGCACACTACGTTTTGGACCTAGTGATTGTTTCAAAAGTTTCCAAAAATTCACAAAAATTTACAATTTCCCTAAATTTCTTCATATTCTTCAAAATTGGTCTAGAGTTGCTCCATGAAGACCTAGGATGGTATACTATGCTATGAGGGAAGCATCAGCAAGCAAATACAACTTAACCTTCTCTTTTTTCTTGATTAGGGTTTCCTTGAGTTTTTCCTTCAACTCTTTGATATTGACTTTGAAGACTTCATTCCTTGTATAGTAATGAGAAACCATGTGTATTTGCAATTTGTTGTCTTTGTTTGTCCTCTTAAGGAGATTTTCCAAATGGAAATTTACTTTTTCAAGGAAAAACTCCCTATTTTGATTGATTTCAGCTGCAATTAGGTCATCTGAAGACATTTTATCTTTTGGTGGAGATTGTTCTCTTTTTTGCTAAAGTGCCCTTTGGAGGCCTATAGTCCTTGGCCTCTTCCTTGTCACATTATCTTGATGCTCATCTAAATCATCTATGTCAGCTATTGCTTTTCCCTTTACATCTTCTTTGCTAACATCAACCTTATGCTTATTCAAGAGTAGTTGATTTACCTTCAATTGCTTATTCTCCTGCTCTAGGAATGAAATCATGAAATTGGCCTTAGACAAGTTGTCCTTAAGCTCTTTGATCTCAACATATTTCTCCATGATGACCTACTCTACTATCTTATGCTCTTCATTAACCTTCAATTCTACTATATCAGTGTCAAGATGGAATGGCTCCTCATCTTGCAAAGGTACCTCATGTTGTAACAATGATCCTTATTCTGCTGATGTAGGTTTGGCCCCTTCCACAATGTTTGGAGCAAACAAAAGCCTCCTTCCTCTATGATATGTTTGAGTCACCTCAGCCTTAGGTGTCCTCTTCACTGAAATTCTGCTATATGAGCAAATATCCATATTCTTGGATGGTGTTGATGGTGTACTTTGGCTAGTAGACTGACTAGCAGAAGACAAAAAGACATTTGACTGAATGAATGTCTCCCAAGTGATGTTCATTTGTGCAATTTGATGCAATACAATGATTTTTATGAGGGCATGGTGAAAAAGGCTAGTTTGATGATCACTTTGTCTATGTTGCACCTTCTTTGCCATTTTAGCCAAGCTCTTGTAGAGGTAGTAGGATAGGTTAAGTGGTTTTACCCCTGTGAAATGCATGAGAAATCTGACATGATACTTGTACAATCTCGAAAATCTGCCCTCACATGTAAAATACTTCATAATGACCCTCATCAATGGAGCAAACTTCTCAAAGAGCTGTCCAAAAGGAAAAACTTTCTTAATGGTGTCTTTGTAGTGACCTTTGATGAAGGGTTTGTAGTTTTGCACATCCAAGTCTAGGCTCTTAAACCACTTTTCTCCATTATTTGGTATCCCTGTGGCTATTTCTATGGCTTCAGTTGAAATTGTGAAGCTAACCCCTACAACAGTGACCTTATCTCTCCTAAGGTTAGTGGAAAACAAGCTGGTCAACTTGGCATGATACTTGACTTGTTGAACTTGCTCACAAAACCTTAGGCAACCAACATTCTGGAAACACTACTTAGAAAATGGTGAGGAGATCAACTCCTGAGTGTTCAGGGGTTCAAACCTTGAAAACTGTCCTCCCTTGTTGTAGGTTTTCTTTTCAGTTTCCATTTCGGATATTGCACAACAAACTAGGCTATGAGGAATGGAAAAAATAGGGTTTTAATTAGGGAAACTAGGATTTAGATTTTGTGATTTGAAGTGAGGGGAAAGAGGAGTTGGGGCTAGATTTAAGCAATGGGAAAATTTTTGGAGGTGGGTAAGGGTCTTAGGGAGCTTAGGGAAGTGAGAAATGGGATAGGGAGTGATGGGAAGGGCATTAAACAATTTTTTTACAACCCACACTACCATTTTTATGGAAAATGTAGCATAGGGTTTTGGTTTTGCTCTAGAAGCTACGAGGATGAATGGGAAGGGCTAGGAATGATAGAGGAGATGTATATGAGTGTGAGGAAGGGTAGAATGTATAGGGAAACTCATTTAGTTGTGTGCAAATTGAACCATGCAGTTGAAAACTGAAAAGGTAGCGTGGAAAGCCTAGGAGAGGTTTCCACACCCAAAAATTGAAAAATTCACTTTGTTGAGGTGTTGATTAGTTTAAACTTACTTGTACTGAGATGGAGAAAACTTCATATGTTGTAGAAAAATATGGAAGTTTCTCCTTTGCCCCACATCTCAGAAAACACATCGTTCAGATGAAAACGTGGCGTGGAAGGCAGAAAGCGTAGTGATAGGGCTTGAAAACATAGCAAATTGGTGGAAAACGCAACAAAATGACAAAAATGCACTTGGAGAGTGAATTTCGATGTTGATTGAGTCTTGTGGGTTATGAATGATCATTTGGAGGCTTTGTACATTTGAAATGAGAGATAGGCATGTTTGAAAAGTCCTTCATAAACTCAAAATCACTTTTTTAACATATGTCATAGCATGACATCACACTTCATCTTAAAACCAAATATGATGTGATTGCAGCAATATCTTTATGAATTGAAAGTTACCTTTACCTCCTAACATGTTATCTCCCTTGGTGTGAAGACTTAAAACACATAATAATGATGGCTCTTTGTTTTGAATTTGAACATAGTAATGCCACACCGGTGGAAACCCTAAACCAAGACTTATATGCTGACACTTCATTTGATCCAAGACCAACAATGAAATGACCATGACAACTAGTGAGAACCATGATTACTGAAGGGAGTAGCACTGACCTAGACTCAACAACCAAAGATCAAATTTTTTTATTTGAAGACCTACTAAAACCATAAAAAAATTGACCTAAGACCTTAGAAGAAACATAAGAAAGAACATATTTGATCACTCGTGACTAACATGACTGACATACACTAACAAATTGTATTTCTACATAATTGTTTATTCCCGAGCCAAGGCCAACTGAAGCTTTGATAATTCTATGATCTTTAAAGTGAATAACAAGCCCCAACCCACATTTGTTATGTGTGTCCGAGGCATCATCAAAGTATAGCCACGATATATCGGGTATGATATATTCTTCTCTAATGATCCTAGTGGTTTGGTTTCGAGAATACAAGGGTATTAAAGCAAATATAGAAGCACATTTTGTTGCAATCAGAGAGGGTGATGCTGAGAGGTCTTGAAAAATACCTTTGTTCCTTGCCAACCATATGCCCCAAGAGATGATCAAAGGGATGCTTCTTAAGTTTTCATCTGATACTAAGTTCCACCAGTTTTTCCATGCTTCCAAGATATTTTCCCCATTCCATGTTAATCTTATCCCCATTAATTTCAAAGTGGTCTCCCAAATTTTGATGATGAAAGGATAACTTATGAATAAATGGAAAACTGATTCTTTTGAGTTTTTTCATAAAATAAACCAAACAAGCTCATGTTTGTTTCACTTTTGCAAATTATACCAAGTGGTAACTTTGTTCTTAAGGATTTTGCTAGACTTTTCATTTTTCATAGCGATTTGCACCACCAGTCATGCACCCCCCATGCTCTTCTAACCATAAGATAACTATAACCATACTCTGGAGAGTATTGACTTGTAGGAGCATGTGCCCATAAAATCACATCTGGACGATCCTGAATCCTAACATTTGTGCACTGCAAATCTCTTATATAGTTCAACCACTCATCTCCCCATTGGGGCTCTAAGTGGAGATCCTCAGTGGTTTCCATCCCTGATGTCAATTCATTGATAATTCATCTTTCACACTCTGATTCCAAAGAAAAATATCTTGGGCATTGAGAAAATCCATTATCTCCCTAGAGGAAACAAAACCCTCACTACATCCCACCCTTGGAACAATTCTTATTCTGAGTTTTTCTCCATTTCTAACATGCCAAGCAAGTCCATCTTCCACGATACTGAAGGAATCTACAATTTCCTTCCACATTGCTAATGCATTTAAGGATTTTTGATATATCCTACGCATCCATTCATCAATAGGGACCGGATCAATATATTTTGTTTTCACCACAGTGGTGCACAGATTATCCATTGATAACAATTGACACCCCGATTTTTCTGCTAGGGATGTTGCAAAACATGGGAGATCCTTGGTACCCCAACCTCCCCAAGCCTTTGGGCGAGCAATTATGTCCCAGGCTACCCAAGGAAGTATTGCATCCTCCTTTGAACCAACCCATAGAAATCGGCCACACAATTTCCTTATATGAGAAAGAATTCCTTTTGGAACCGAGTTGAGAGCGATACAATAGACTGGAATAGTAATAAGGACTGATTTTATTAAAACCAATCTACCAACTCTTAAAAGCCACTTAAAGCTCCAATACTTAATATGATTTTAAATTTTTTCCAACAACCAATTCTAGTCATGTTTTTTGTAGGTATCTCACTTGAGATGGAACCCCAGATATTTAAATTTATCCATCATGGGCTTTTCTTCAGAGGGAAGAATTGAGAGGATCTTGTTTACCTCAATCCCCGCAAAACGTTCGTGAACTATTAAGGATTTCTGAGCATTAATACACATCCCAATAGATTTGAGAAACAAATCAAGAGAGTGTTTCAACTGCTGAATATTGCCCCTAGCTCTGTCACTAACAAAAGGATGTCATCCACAAACAACAACTGTGTGATAAATAGATTGGTTGCAAATTTGATTCCTTTTAACTCACCTCTTCGTTTAGTGGCAAGAATAAACTGACTTAGACTTTCTGATGCCAGTAAGAAAAGTAGCAGAGATAGGGGGCAGCCATGTCTAATCCCTCTCTGACTGTCGAAAAAAGGGGATGTTGCACCATTGATAAGAATAACAAAACTCACATTTGAAGTGCACCTTGTGACCCAATTGATGAAATTGATACCAAACCCGAGATGTGTCAGCAAAAGATGTAAGCATAACCAGCTTTTATTTTTCTCCTCATCAAGACATCCCTAGGGTGCGGAAACCTGGTTCCAGCACCCTCCCATACTACCTCAGGTGAGACTTCAGTTTGTGCTCCATGGATTGTTGCCAAAAGCACTGGTAGTGTGTGATTTGTTTGGCTAAAACACTTCCGAACCTGGGTCAAGCCCCATCAAGCCAACAAATGGTTCCGTTACCGAGACCAGGATCTACCTAAGGGATGTCTGATGTTAGAACGCTGGAACCCTACAAAGAAAGAAATTGAAGATTGGTTGGATCAGAAGCTTCACGAGTTCGTGGTACAGGAAAAAAAAACCCCGCATATATTTGAGAAGAGGTGGCTGGATCGCTACATATACAAGAAAATCCACAAGATCTTCTTTGCGTCCTTCTCGGTAGAACTGTATGAATGGATCACAAGGCTAGTTGACAGTTAGGGAAGGTGTAGACTTGAACAGCCCATCGTGTGGACTCTGGAGTTGGTGCGCAGACTAGAGCCATCTGAAGATAAAATTGCACAAGAAGTAGATCATTCGCTGGATCAGATAATAGGAGGGTTTATCACTGAGTTTGTGATAGATACAACCATGAGCTACAGCAAAGTGGAAAGACGTTTTCTCAAGGGACCGCGGGGTAAATACATCAAATCATTGAATACCTGGATTAAAATATTGTTATGTGAAAAACGGGCTATGTGAATCCATTGATGTCTGGGGTAACGCAGAGTGGAAGAGGCTACCAAGGGATCGAAGGATTAGAAAACAGTCCCCTGATTTCACTTTTGCAAGAAAGCGAGGAGGAACTTGCTAGGTTCTCTCTGAGAAGTGTGGTCTGGTTGATAAAGCAGCACATTCCGCAATTACCACCTCCATCTATGCCATCACCCACTTCATCTACATCAACCCCATCTTCACCTACCCCTCCTCCACCACCTCCAATGGTTGGAATGGCGAGTGTGATCAAGTTGCCCGAATTTAGAGGCGTAGGAAATGAGGAACCATACCAGTTCTGCTTCGTGGTAAAGGCAGTATGGGAAGCCCAAGGTGTTACGGATGATAACATTAAAAAGGCCACTTTAGTGAGCATACTGCAAGATCATGCATTGACGTGGTATATTAAGCACTCTAGTGATCATCCAAATGCCGGAATAGCGGAGATCCAAGATGCATTGAACAAAGAGTTTAGCTGACCAAAATCAGAAACTCAGTCAATCATCGGATTTAAGGAAATTGTGATGCTTCCAGGCAAGACTCCATGGGATCTGGATCAGCACTGTAAGAGCATGATCCGTGAATATAACATGACATTGACAGATGCACAGCACCACGTGTGGTTTGTGGCATCTTTGACACCACATCTGCAGACGGCGTTGTCACAACAGAAGATCTCAACCCAGGCTGAAGCATTATAGATAGCAATGAGGTTGCATGAAACTCCAATACAAGATCCTGGGTTGGGAGTTCAGCAAATCCATGCGCAACTACAAAACCTATGCTTAGAGATGCAGAGCTTGAAACAGGATAGGGCACCCCGGCCAGAAGCGCAAGAAGAAGTGTGGTGCATAAAATGTAGAAGCCAGGGCCACGATAAGGATCATTGTCTGATATTTGCAAACTATTTGGCAGGGGGAGGGCCAATGTCATTGAGACCAGAGGTGCAGGCAGGACCAAGTGCGGCGCCCGTGCTCTGGTGCGCGATCTGTCAAGTGGGAGGAAAGCACACAACGAACAACTATCATCTATTACAGAAGTTTACACAGACCCCCCAGTAGCTATTTTGCAATTTTTGTAGATCGGTGGGCCACGATGAATGAGACTGTCAGAGTTATGAACTGTTGATGGATCGAACACCTGCCTACAAGATGCAGACTGAGGTGCGAGGTCAGGATCTAGCCGCAGCAATAGTGCATGGTGGGTTCCAGGGGCGAGGATGAGGACGAGGAGGAATGGGACCTGGACGAGGCCGTGGACAGTTAATCTGCTACAATTGTGGAGGACCTGGGCACTACGCGCGTGACTGTACCAACCCAACTAGGATATCATGTTCATACTGTGAGCAGTTCGATCACGAAATGATAGATTGTCCCATGCTGATAGCACAGATATGCGAGAAAAGGGTAGCACAACCTATGCCAATGCAGAACGTCCAAATGATGAGGTCTAAACCACGCGAAGAAGACCCCAACGTGAACATGATGCTCAGAAGTGGCACAACCACAGGGGAAGATAAAGGGAAACAACCTGAAGAAAATACATGGGTGCGCAAGGCCCCTACAAAGCAACCTGAGTTCGACTTGGAACACGCAAAGGAGACGTTTATGGAAGCTAAGAAGAGCTTCGCGGAGGTCTCTACTCTAGGTAGTAAGGATCAACCCGAGCTAGAAATGGATCCCTCTATGCTAACTACCTTTTTAGAGACATGTATAAAGTTGCTACGTGACAATAAGGCAGTTAAGGGATTACAAGAGCTGATAACCAGGTGCACAGGGTCAGGTGAACCACACGTGGTCCACAAACTTGGAAGGCATGCTTTACGCATCGAACGAGAAATGCAATTGACGACGCAGATGGGCGACTTTGAAATGGATCAGGTCATCTTGGACTTGGGTTCGGATGCGAATGTGCTACCTAAACAGACATGGGAACGCATGGGCAAGCCTGCATTATAGTGGTATCCTATTCAATTACGGATGGCGAACCAACAAAAGATCTTGCCCATGGGGAGATTGCAAGGAGTAACAATGGATCTAGAAGGCGCAAGCACACAAACAGACTTTGAGGTGATAGAAATTATGGATGACAGCAACCCTTACCCTACATTGCTAGGAATAGACTAGGCCACAGATATGAATGGAGTCATCAACTTAAAGAAGCAGAAGATGATATTTGAGAAAAAGTCCCTACGCGTAGTTATTCTGCTAGATCCAACCGAAGGAGCGGGCTACACTAAACCCGTACGTGATGATGGAAGTGACAATGACTTGGATTATATCTACAAAATAACTGCGTAAGATCAGGATTAGGTAAATCCAACTGTGGAGGGGTGAATCTCGTGGGAGCGCACAAATTCCTGCACCTCAGATTCAGATGAAAAAGACGAACGCTGGCATAATCGGTTGAATGAAGTAACAACGTTAAACTACAACATGATGACTAGGTCGCTGTGTTGCGTAATAGTCCAAGATCGAGATCTACCAACATATGATGGGTTGACAACAGTGGATGAATTCTTGAACAAGTTTGAGAGCGTGGTACCAAAGCACCAGAGGTTTGATGCATTAAAATGGGCGCTACGTGCGACGCCTGCACGCTGGTGGGGAACACATGAAGGAACCTTTGAAGACTAGCGCGGCTGCAGGAGGATGACGCAGATAAGGTTTGGAAAGCCGGAACTTTGAATAATCGAGAAATACGATGGGCGTGATGACTTGCACATGCACCTCACAAAATGGACCAAAGCCTATGGAGAAGAACCCCAGCCAGAGTGGGTACACTTATTTTATCATACCCTGGATATCATCCCAGGGAACTGGTATACTAATACTGAACTCCGACATGGTACAGACGAATGGGATATCTTGCGTGAAGGATTTTTGTTAACGTTCTTATTTGAGGACCAATGGATGGATACTGTTGACGATGCATTTCAAGTTGTGAAAGCCGCCATTTTCAAAGTACCGTAGGAACTAGAAGAAATAGTGCAACCAATATGGTCACATCCGTTAAGCCATGCCCTAGAATGTTCCAATGTGCAAGTGGAAGATGATGAGGACCTTTGAAACATCAATATTCTGGAAACAGAGGGAGGTCGTGAAGTTTGCGGACCATTGATCGAGGACCCCGACATCACTATGCCACTGAAAACGAAGTAGGTAAACATTGGTACAGATGAGGAGCCGAAGTATGCGTCGCTTGGGGACTATTGGGATGATGCGACAGTGGATAAGGTTGTCGAGTTACTTCGTAAATATCAAGACTTATCCCCAACTAAAATCATAGAGTTAAAATGGATCCTCGGTGACCTAGGAATGATGAAGATAACTATGAAACCAGACGCGAAGCCAGTTAAGTAGCATCCTTACCATTTGAATCCGAAGTATAAGGAAAAGGTCCGCGAAGAATTGGAAAAAATGTTGGCAGCAGGAATTATTGAACCAGTGGAGGAGTCTGACTGGGTGAGTCCTATGATAGTGCAGGAGAAAAAACAGAAGGGCGAAATTCGAATCTGCGTGGACCTCCAAAAGCTGAATGATGCCTGTGTTCATGACCCATTCCCGACACCATTTACAGATGAAGTCTTGGAGAATGTTGGTGGATAGGAAGCGTACTCATTCACGGATGGGTTCTCAGGGTATCGTCAAATCAAGATCATGCTGGAAGATAGAAGCAAGACCACCTTCACGACCGAATGGGGATGTTTTCAGTACACTGTTATGCCCTTTGGGTTAAAGAATGCCACAACGATATTTTCACGGGTAGTAGTGGTCCTATTCAAGGAATTCATCCATAAGTTTTTGGAAGTTTATTTTGATGATTGGACTGTATTTGGGCTAGTCAAGAAACACATCGCGAGTTTACGGTTGATGCTGGATATGTGCCGATGACACCAGATTGTGTTGAACCTTAAGAAGTGCACTTTCCTCATCCCCTTTGGAAACTTGCTCAGTCATGTGGTCTACAGACAAGGCCTGATGGTGGATCCCGTGAAGGTTGTTGTCATACTCAATTTGGAGGCGTCGTGAAGTGTCAAACAACTGCGCGCCACATTGGGACACACTGGGTACTACCGAAAGTTCATTAAGAGCTATGCACAAATCACGGCACCAATGGAATAGTTGTTGAAAAAGGACGCTACATATTGTTGGAATGAGGAATGTAAGAAGAGTCTGGAGATTCTCAAGGAAAAAATGGCATCCGCTCCCATTTTGGTCTTTCCAAAATGGGACATCAAACTTCATGTACATGTTGATGTGTCATGTATCGCACTGGGTGCTGTACTTACGCAGGAAGGTGCGGAAGGCGTCGATTGCCTGATCGCGTTCGCAAGCCGGCGGCTGTCCAGAGCTGAAAAGAACTATTCTACTACTAAGCGCGAGGGACTGGTGATGGTATACACACTCCAGAAATACCACCACTATCTACTGGGTGGGCACTTTAAGATGTATACTGATCATTCCGCATTGAAATACTTAGTGAATAAGCCTATGTTATGGGGGTTTATTTGTAGATGGTTGTTATTATTCCAAGAATATGACTTTGAAGTCATCGTGAAGCCGAGACACCTAAACGTAGGTCCAGATCACTTCTCACGAATTGAGAACAGTGAGGGGCCAACAAATTTGGAGGAAGGACTACTCGATGCATAGCTCTATGCGGTGCGTGTCGTAGACGGCCACTTCGAGGATATAATCCACTTCTTAACCACAGGGACTGCGTCGCAGGGATATTCAGTTCATCAGAGGAAAGAACTGGTGATACGCGTGACATATTTTACTGTTATCGCAGGGCACCTCTACAAAATGGGAAATGATGAAATATTACAAAGATATGTACCTGAATTTGAGTGAGGACAGATCCTTGTAGAAGCACATGGGGGGCTGCAAGAGGACATTATGTAGGGTGCGCAATAGCACAAAAGATTCTTCGCACTGGACTATGGTGGCCAACCTTACATCAAGACTCAAAAGCATACTGTCGGGCCTGTGATGTATGTCAATGGACTAAGAAACCATCGCGAAGGGATGAAATGCCACTCAATCCATAGATGACATTGCAACCGTTTGAAAAATGGGCAATCGACTTTGTAGGGCCTATCACACCTCAAGGAAAGACGGGTGCGCACTATATCATCATCGCGACAGAATACTTGACTTGATGGGTGGAAGCATAGCCGGTTAAGGACTACATGGTCGCTACAGCTGCAAAGTTTTTGTTCGATCATGTGTTGACACGGTTTGGATGCCCGAAAATTCTAATGAGTGACCGCGGAATGCACTTCCTAAATGAAACTATCAATGCACTCACTGAGGAATTCCAGATATATCATCAGCAAAGTATGTCGTACCATCCGCAGGTGAATGAGACCATCGAAGCTTTCAACAATATTTTGGAGACTGCGTTGACCAAAGTATGTAATGCGCAGCGAAACTATTGGGATTTGCGCGTACCTGCTGTGCTATGGGCATACCGAACCACATGAAAGAAGTTGATGGGTCAGACACCTTTCCGATTAGTCTACGGCATGGAAGCCATCATGCCAATGGAATACATTGTACCCAGTTTGCGAGTAGCAGCAATAATGGGCATGGCAGACCGCGAGGCCTTGGAAGAGAGGCTCGCGCAACTGGAAGAACTTTAGGAGGAACGGTTTCTAGCAGGATTCCATCAGTAGGTATAGAAGTGGCAAGAAAAAGCTTGGCATGATCACCATATCAAGTTGTGCACATTCAAAGAAAACGATTTAGTACTACTGTACGACAGCAAGTTCGAGAAATTCCCTGGTAAGTTCCGAATGCATTAGTTGGGACCATATGTAGTTAAAGTAGTCACAGATGGAGGCGTGATCTAGCTCGACAAGCTTAGTGGAGAGCCTTTCCCAAGAAGAGTCAATGGCAGTTGCCTGAAGCTCTACACGGGTGGGCCAGCTACCTGATTAACTGACCGCAACATAGTCTCACCGCTCTGGACAATTGAAAGAGAGCACGGGATGGTAAAATAGTCTGTTAGGGGGCTGCATGACAATAGGGGCATGTGCAAGATCGATATTTCACAAAGGTCACGGTTGCGCAGAAGGGGATATGTTGTTGCGTGGCTAAACATGGAAGTGACAGTTGTTGTCACTGTTCATGACAAGATGTCTGTGTAACAATGAAAAGGAGAGGGTGGCGGGCAATTAAGATACGAAGTACGAGCCAGATCCAGAATGATCTAATGTTAATGTGCCAAAAAAGGAGGGAACGACTGAATTTGAATTTCAACAAACCTATAAATCACAGTGGGGCATCCACTGAACAATCTAAGGTGACTGGAGAAGTAAGCTATTGTGCCTTCCAATCGGTATGGAATTGTTAAACGTCGACACTCAAGGAGCAAGCCCGGGGGTTTTCATATGGCCAACAGTGATGCAAGACCTTCTGGATAGTGTGATGTCGATGGTCGCAGACGCCATGCCGAGCTTAACACTGACAGTAGGGGATGTACTGGAAATTCTCAAACACGAAGCAGGACTAGTCCGGATGCTGCTACCTAAACCACGGGCCAAAAGGCGACCTATGAAAGATAAGGGAAAGATGGTGAACCTTGAGACAAATGATGGAATTGCAGTTAACAGTTCGTCCCTGACGCACCTTGAAGATTGGGATCTCACAGACAACAACATCTCTCTTGCAAAAATGCAACACAAGTTGCAACAGACAGTGCGTATAGTGGACCAGAAATTGGAAACTTGTTGCTTTGGCACAAAGAATTCCCGCCTTTGGCACCTCAGCTAGAGCTAAAATCCTATGAGGGGTCGCTTTGTGTTAACCGAGCAAAGCAGAATGAGCATCATTGGTTGAGCAAGTTAGTAGAGGCAATGGAGTAGGAGCTTGAAGGACTTTTGCAGGAAGCGAGGATGGAGCAATAGAACGTAGTGTGTCACTCGTAGGGATGGTGAACCGCGATACCTTGGTAGCATGTCTCTCCGCATCGATGAGTGACTCGGGACGAGTCACGATGATTGTGTTGGGGGCCTATTGGGTAGTGGATCCCCTGCATAACAGTTTTGGGGCTTAAAGCCCACAATTTAGGGTAATGATATTGTAAAAGTTCTGCAAAGTGCACAGGGCGCGAACTATAATAGATCGAGTCAAAGGGTTTTCCACTTGAAAAATAATGTAAAATAATAGAAAGCGAGTTGGCCTTCCCATGGTCCGCAGACCATGGGAAGGTATAAATAGAGCAAAGTTCTAAGGAGAGAAAGTAGCTTTTGGTGAAGATTTGATGTATTATGGGTTTGTGAATGCAATATTCACTCTGAGTTTGTGAGTCTAAGTCGTGGGTAGTAGATAGTGTAGGCTCTGCAGCTGTGTGCGTAGAGGCCTGGTAGAGTCCGCAGCTGTGTGTGCGGACCCCTGCAGCTGAGTGCGTAGGGTGGAATTGGGTTGTACTGGAACAAAAGAGTAATAAAAATAAGTGTTTCTGAATTATTGTGCATCTGGTCCCTCCTCCATTTGATTATTCTTATGTTATGGTTATATGCATATCTGTGAGATTTACGGTTGCGCATGCTGGTTATAACTATTGAATGTTAGATTAAACCCCTTAAGAAGTAGATCAGATCTATAATAATCACAATAATAATAAGAATTTAAGGAGTGCCTCATAGCTGAGCTATGTGAAGGCCAAACTGCTGTGCAGAGTAGCGCGAGTGCACAAATCGGTTCACAACCCTTCCAGTCCTCATCAAGACATCCCTAAGGTGTGGAAACTTGGTTCCAGCACCCTCCCATACTACCCCAGGTGAGACTTCAGTGTGCTCTCCGCGGATTGTTGCCGAAAGGGCCGATAGTGTGGGATTTGTTTGGATAAAACACTTCTAAACCTGGGTCAGGCCCCATCAAGCCAACACCCACTGCCAAAAAAAGGCAATTTAATCAACCAAGTCCTCTGTCAATAGAAACCATCCAATCTCTTCGCCACCCTGGCTTCCCCCACATGTCTTTTCCTCCAGGCAAGTCTATATTTTATCAGGTTTGTATCAATAAGTTTTCCTATCCGAAGCTTGTTCAAAAAGAAACTAGCCATGAGATCGACTTTGGCCAAAGGAACCCAAGTCTCAGACATTCCCAATGAAAAGTTTAAATCCCCCCCACCACTAGATTGGGATTTTTCATAAAAGATTTAGAAGGTAGGTTGTTCTAGAAAACAACCCTGTCATAACATGACCTGTAAATTTTGATGAGAGATAGTTCTGAGAAAATATTTGATGAGTACAACTCATCCCCTAAAATCATTTTTGATCCCCGTGAATTTAATAGCTTCATAATACTACCATTGAATCCCAAATTCAGGCCCCCAAATCTTCCTTTTGCATCAGACGTCACAAAGGACCAGCCCGACATGATTTTACTAAGGTAAATCCACATGATCTCACCAACTCTAAGATTTTCTTGAAGCATAATAAAATAAAGACAGTAATTTTGAAAAATAACTTTCAAAGCTAGATTCTTTCACGTGCTAGCAAAACCAGGGAAATTGAAAGAAAAAATAATCATTTGGTAACCATGATAAGGGCCTGCGTTACTCTAAGCGCCCCTTTGAGGAATTATTGTTTTCCATTGGGAATATCCAATTTTTCTTTTAACTGAGCCTTAGATAAGTTTGACTTCCTGCCTCGAGTCTTTTGAGGCAATGAGGACTCGTGGATGCCCCCCAGCCCTCCTACAAATTCTAAAGGAAGGTCCCTTTTTTCTCGAGGTCATAGGTTATAGTGAGGTTTCTTTAAGGAGTCCAAAGGGAGTGAAGGAAGCTCGGGGCCAACCAGAGAGGTCTTAACTAAGGTAAGAGATAGAATATAGGTTATTATAATATTTAAGGTGAGTGACACACTGCTAAAAATGGAGCTTCAAACATGAAAGGCCTGGAGGGACCAGGCCTAGGGAGAAATTTTAGCAAAGAATGAAGAGAATCATTTACAGAGGATATGGGATGATAACACGTACCCACTGATTGGGGCACTGGATTGATGGATACCACATCATACCAAGCCTTCTGATGATGTTATTGCTCTAGTAGAATTTGTATCCCTGACCTCCCATTTTTTTTTCCTCTTGTACCTCCATCGGCTCCTGAAACCCATTCTACTGATTCCCTATCTCCTTTATCTATGAATTGGCCTCCTCTTCACCATGGAAAATTTTAGGGGCTAATATTTGCAAGTGGGCTAATTTTCCATGATTTTTCCAAAAAATAGATTCGCCAATTTCCATTTTTTCTGAAAATGATTTTTCCCAAATTTTACAATACAAAATTATTTTACCCTAAAAATCACCAAAATTATATAGAGTCTTCATATAAAATCATTAGAACCTTTAATATTTTTACAAAGATATCAACAAATATTTTATAGTTTACATCTCAGACACTAGTGAGATTCGCCAAGGCTTCTAAATTTAAAACTAAATTTCCATCCTTAAAAATTTCCCTGTTCTTCACCTTGTGGTCGACCATTTGTCCCGGGATCACCCCTTTTCCTTCTTTTCCTTCTAAGTCCTAGTGGGAAATCGTGCGCTAGATGTCCATGTTTTTGACATCTATGGCATCTAAAGGGCAACTACTCGTAGTCAATAATCTGAGAGTAAGAATAGCCTTGAAGTTGAAGCTAAATTTTTTCTGCCAGACCCCCCCTTGGGTCCAATCTTACCAAAATGTGAGCCACGTTCCTATTCTTTTTCTCCACAAATGAAATGTATGCCTCTAGGAAGAGGCCCAATTTGTGACCAATGGCTTTGAAGACATCCTCTGTCTAGAGCTGGGGGGGCAGATTTAGAAGTCGAACCCATACAAGTATCTCTTCTAGTTTTTCTCTTTGAGCATCAAAGAGGGGTGTGCATTTCTTGAATAATATTGGTGTTATCTCGAAGCACCAGATGCATTCCAAAACCCATTCCAAATTCTCTCCCTTATTGAATCTAACCATGAACCATCCCTTGGCCAAAGTGATCACTTCTACTTGATTATCTGAAGCACCACACCATGCCTTGGCAGTCCATTCTAATATGTACTTTGCTGAATAGTGTTTCCCTTTCGCTCTTCCACCAATATTAGTTTTGAGACTTCCATAACATTATCTATCTGGATATCTACCCTGAGAACCATATTTGGGCATTCCACTTTTTTCCTTATAACGTTCCCTTTCTTTCTTTTCGATCCTATATTTTGGTCATTCTCGGTTGATCCTAAAATTCACTGCCCCTCTCGCAGATGGTTCTCTTCCTCAGGGGTGCCCCTATCCACTCCTCCGCTGACACATTCCTATTGAGAAAAACCAGAGGTTCTATATTATGCCCCTCCACTTCTGGGATGGTATTCTAAAATCGCTCCTCCTTGTCCTAAGAGCGAAACCCCAAAAGCCCTTCATTTTTGAAAAATCGAAGATCTGAAGAGGGGACACAAGCCCATTATTTCACACTATTTACAGCTAGGGTTTTTACAGTATCTTCCTTCAGAGCCTGAAACTCTTGAAAAAACCCATCTTCTATCACCGCTTCCAGACTGAGAATCGGAAAGGGATTGGGAGTCATGATTGCCTTCTGGCTCACTAGTAACTTACATGCATGGGCTCTGTTCAATATTTTCCCCATACACAATTAATTTGGAAACCGATCGTTAACCAGACATAACTTTAGCCCCTTGTTCCCCCTCAGGCCACTGCTTATGACTATGTCTTCCAAACCTCCTGAGAAAAAATTTGAAATAGGAAAAACCGAGGCATTTTTTGAGCTTACAAGTATCTCCTCGACTCCCCTACATCCTGATCCACCAATATCACTTCCGTCACCTAACCTTCTAGTAGACTAATGTTAGAACCCCAACCGACCGCCTTTGAAATGCAGGGTTTTGCTTCATCCAAAAATCCTAAACCACCCTTTGATTTCCAATCTAGCATCATGACTCCCAGTTTACCAACTGGGGATCTAGCTAGAAGAATTACCTTGGCCAGATTTTTCTAATTGGGCTCCAAGCTCAAAACCAATAAGATGTCTTCCAGCTCGGGCTCCAGGTCGATACAATCCCTTGGGTTTACCATTTCCACTATCTGTAGGAGAAAAGGATAACTATAATTGCCACTTCTGTTGAGCTCCTAGTAAGGGTGTGTGTAGCTGAGGGTAAACACAGAGATAAAAAATAATCGCAGTAAAAGCTTTCCCTTTACACCGCATGGTTATCCCTCTCCGTTTCCAAATGAAGTTGTTCCCCAGCTAAAAAGGATTACTGCCATGTAGGGGCCATGTGTTGGCGAATCCCTATCAATGATCACCATTTGTACATCTCTGTCTACTATTGATCATTGATCCAGATGTAGCTCTCCACCGAAACACTAAACTCCATTCTCTAGAGCTCAAAACTCGAGTTGTTTGAACGTTCCAAATTTATTATTATTATTATTATAAATTTTTCATATTTTGCCTAAAATCTAGTCAAAAACTAAAAAGAAATGTTTTGTACATATTAATTATTGATATTACATAATCTAAATGCAGTAAACGTTCTTAAAAATACTAAACCATTTATATATTTAAAAATGCAATTTTAATAATGAAAATTTATGATTTTACCAATGAAAAATTGCCATTTAATCAATAAAATTATATAGTTAAATTTTATTAATAATTGTTATAAAAGTTTCTACTTAGAAAGTAAAATTTCCATATAAAAAACAAATATAAACTTTAATATATATTACATGATGGTGATGAGAAACACCTCAAAATATATGATACTATACATTTTGAAAAGTCTTGAGTGAAAGGATTGGTTATTTGGATCTATTTAACATATATGCACATAGAAAAGGTAGGTAAATGCAACACTCCCTCCCATCCCCTTGTACTCTATGGGGCTATGAGAGGTTTTACTTGTTGATTTGACCTGATCTCCAAAATATGTTATGAATATGGGATTACAAAATTTCTCTTTTTCCAATATCTTCAACACTTGTAGTAAATGCCACCATCATGTTTGGCTTGTTGAGATATTTCTAGTGAAATAAATTTTATTTCAATCGGACTCCCAGATTGAAAGTTAACTAATCATATTAGGCCACATCGACATTGAGCTACCATGTGACATCCACTTCTTGCACAAAAGAATTTTCCACATCAACTTGACATGGGTCCATGCCATCAGTGGATTGCCAACATGGCATCCATGTGGACACTATCAAGACCTCATAGCATTACCATGCCAACTTGGGCACGGGGTCTCACAAGGCCTTCCCCCTTTTATTTTGCAGCATTTTTACATTATATCTGGTTTGCTACACATCCTATTGATAACGTTGCATTGGTTTTTTACCTCCTTGTATCATTGGATTTACAGATCCATCTGTTTAATTGAGGGAGATCTGGCTTGGTTCCCATCCAAGAATTCATTAGTGGAAACCCCCCATCAACACATAGATCCCTAAAAGTAACCTTACCTCAATGGTGTATATGTTCTAGTGCCCATCTAGCCTACCACAAGTGTAAGTACCTCAACACACCTCATATGCTTGGATCTTGGATATCCTAAACTCTAAAAAACAAAGTTTGGCATGGGAGTGATTCGACCTTTGCACAAGATTGTCATCCCTCTGCACCACTAGATGCTTAGATCACTAGATCCACTCTACTATGAAAATAAAAGGATATATGACCTCACGGTGACTCACCCTCCTCACAAGAGAGTTAGCCCTTGGCACCTCCAGATGCCAAAATCATAAGATGTCCTACAAAAATGTTAAGGAAATGGAAAAAGCAAGGATATTTGGGTTTTTTTTACAATGATTTCTTAAAACCAAGGCATTTTCCAAGAGAACCATATTTTTGAGAATGAATATGAAGTCCTGAACATAGACTTTCCACAACGTCATGCCCCATATAGAATGAATAATATGGGTACCAATAAAATACAAGCTACACTAGATATCGAGTAAAGGAAAGGTAGGGTTCCAAAAGCCAATTAAACCAACCTCAACATTGTATAATATGAAATATGTAAGAAAATTCAATTTTAGGTCTATTGCAAGTTAGTTAACTTCTTTAGTGAACTTTTATTTCTTTATTCATTAGTAAGGAGGCATGCAAGGTTTGTGTGACTATTCATAAGATTATAGATGTTGTATTAACATCGAATCGTAGGTTGATACAGTTGATTACATTTCTCAGTTACAACAATATATATCTTTGTGTGTGTGTAATTCATAGAATCACCACATCATTCTCAGATTAAATGACCATCAACTCTAACTAGATACTTATTTAACACACAACATATAAATTAAATTCATAACATGCAAGATAACCTACATTCAAGGTTATCAAAGTGAGCTTCCTAGTTCGTAAGCATATTAAATAGTTAAGAGCTTATAAGATAACATGTCAAGTGAATGAACTTCAAACAATTAGTTTTAATGATGTATGTGATCCTAAAATTCATGAATATGGTAACAATGACACAGTTCCAGTAGTTCAATTTCATATATATATATGTGTGTGTGTGTGTGTGTGTGTGTGTGTGTGTGTGTGTGTATATATATATATATAGATACACACACACACATATATATATATATATATACATATACATATATATAAAAGAAAACTTTTCAATCATGAATACGTTATGTATTCAAGCAACATTTCATGACTAGCATTGAACCATAAATCAACCAATAGCATAACAAGAATAGTCATCATTCATAAATCAAATATGCATAAATCATTCTATTTATTTGATTGTATGAGAAAAACTATCAAATGGAGGGACTTCCACTCTCCACCCAATGATATGCTAGTTATACTGCAATATCTCTTGAATTTGGCCACCATTGAGATAAATTCCAAATCCGAGGGAATTCTCATAAAGGGGAAATTTCACACCAATGGCTTAGTCAAACACTTAGGAGATGGAGTCCACTTTCTAGTTTTTTTAGACACAAGGATTCCAATGGTTTGATACATAGTCATAGGAATAAGAACCCATGCTGCATAGTGTAGGTTCAAGGTCTCAAAACACCAATTCAAATCTAGTTCTAGCTCTACTAGGTCATACAAGTCACACTTCCCAGCTCTATATTGTCCCAAACTAGCCTTAAATCTTACTGTCATTTAGGAGATAAGAATGTCCACACATCAAATTTCAGAAGAGAAAAGGAAAATTTACTTACCACACAAGTGTAGTGATCAACCCCAAGAACAGAGGCTAGAATGGAGAAAACACAAGCCAACCAATTGTTAACATGAATTGGTGAGAGAAAAATCTCTAACTCATAATCAACCCCTAGGAGTTTTAAATAATTAAAATGTTGAGTAATTGAATTCTGATTGAATAATTGAACCCCGAATTCACTTATGTATGCATATAAGTAGATTTTCCCTTGCATCCATTTGTGTGTTAGAGGGAGCCTCGTCTTGGATCTTTGATGTTGTTTCCTAAAGGGATGTTTTCAACTACCTCTTTGATTCATGTGCACATATGGGTGAATAGGAACCAACTTACCATTCCACTGCTTTCAATATAATTCACATCAATTATTGTAATTGAACTCTAGCTCACACCATTTGTGTCTCATTAAAAATATCTTAGGTCATGGATATACTGAGTTACAAGTAGCTTTTAAATTTAATTAAACTAGATATGGGTTAAAAAAAAATTGAGAAAAACAATTAGCATCCCTCAAACTCAATATTCACAAGTTTTTCCTTCCTCCAACTAGTTTAATTACTTTTAATTAATAGATAACAAATGTTAAAACAAGGTTTCATCCAGTCGTGGCTTCCCCATGTTAGTGTTACAATCACATTCGACATTACAAAATGTAGGGGAAAAAAGAGGGGATGCTACAAACCCCACCCCCTTAAAGGAACACCATCCTTGGTGTTCTACAAATAGAGAACAACAAACAAAAATTGATCTTTATAGTTAAAACTCTTTACATTTTCTTAAATATTAAAGAAAAATGGCTACAGTTCCCTGATTTGGTCTACATATTCCTAGGTTACTTCATATGGTCCAAAGTACTTCCATTGCGACTTAAATTACTCTATTACTCGATTCCATATCACAATTTGTCTCAAGTCTAGGATTCATAGTAGTTCTAGTTGGGATCATCCCTCATATTCCACCTCTATCATAGACCAATCAACCACATGATTATAGTCAGGTACATGATTAGTGTTAAATACAGAATATGCCATCACAGTGGGTGGTAAGGCTATTCTATAAGCCATTAGTCCCACTCTTTCCAAAATCTAAACAATCCACAAAATCTGAGTGCTAACTTAGCACAAGACCCCACTTTCAGTGAGCTCTTCCTTGGTATGATGTGGAAATATATACGATATCCCACTTGGATTTCTTTGTGCATTCTCTACTAATTTGCATAGCCCTTTTTCTTGTTCTTTGTTGGTTTTAGTTTCTACCTGATACTAATTACATCTTGATCCATTTATTTCAGCATATTAGGTCCAACAACCACTATGTTTCCTTGGTCATCTCAGCTAATAGGGGTTTTACATTTTCTATCATATAAAGCCTCAAAAGGCTCATCCTTAGTATTCTTGATAAGCATTCTTATATGCAAATTAAACTAATGGCAAGATTTATTCCCACCTTCTTGGTTGATTCATAAAATACATTCTTAACATGTCCTCTAATATTTTGTTCACCCTTTTTGTTTGTCCATCACACTAAGGGAGATAAGCTACATTAAATGCTAGTTGAGTCCCAAATCCAACAAACAATGCTTTCTATAAATTTGATGTCAACTTGGCATCCTGATATGATATGATCTTCTTGGTTATGCCATCCAATTTGAATATCTCTTTCATGAAAATATGAGATATGCCAATGGCCTTGTGGGTGGACTTAACATGCAGGAACTGAGATTCCTTGTTGAATTTTTCCATTAACACCTTAATGTCATCATGGTGTCTAGGTGTTTTTAACAATCCTGTAATGAATTCCATGGATACGAATTTTCATTTCCACTTAGGGATTGGATTTGGTTACAATAGTATGTAGGGTGCCTACATTCCACTTTAACTTATATACATTGCAGGCACCTAGAAATGTATTCAACAACTTCCTTCTTCATTCTCGGTCAATAATACATCTTTTCCATGGAATTTATCATTTTATGATAATTAGGATGACTAGGGTAAGGTACTTTATGGAGCTCATCCATTATGATATTTTTCAAGTCATCTTTACTATGTACATACCATTTATCCTTAAACAACAACATATCGTCATTAGTGAATTTATATTCCTTGTTGAGTGTTCCTTTGTGACATTTGGTTTTTTTTTTTTACAATGATTTCTTAAAATGAGGCACATAAATGTGGTTGGGGAATCTGTAAGCCTGAAAGGCACAACCAAAAACTCGTATTTACTGTATCATGTCTTTAACATTGTCTTGTGGATATCTTTATCCTTAATTCTGACTTGATGATAGCCAAATCATATATCTATTTTGGAAAATATTTTGACTCCTCTCAACTGGTTAAATAAATTATCAATCCTTGGTAGTGGGTATTTGTTCTTCGCTTTGTATGTGTTCAATTGTCGATAATCAATACACAGTAAAATATGATCCTTTTAATATATTTCATTCTTTTTCATTAAAAAGAAAAATATAATATTGAGTTTCACATATTCAACTTCCATATTTCATATCATAATGAGAAATTTTGATGAAGTGGATTTTTTTTTTTTTTGCATTGACAAAATAATAAGTGAATGATATTTTAATTGGAAAGTGACAACCATAAACTTTTTAGTTCATGATGGTAGCATGAGTTGTTTTAGTATTATTTAAAGGAGGTTTGAATTCTTTTTCAAAGTATTGTGAAATGGATCTAAATTCAAAGAGTTAAGATTCATAGTTCAAGTGAATCTTATCATGATTATCATAGTTCAAGTGAATCTTAACATTTATTATGCTTATCAAGACCATGGTGGCTTCAAAATGTATTTAGGCATTGTCATTGTAAGAGTGACACTCATAATAAAGTTGAATTCTTTTTCTCCATGTCCTAGATCCACCCTAAATTAAATAAGGGGATCTAAAGACATTTATCAATGTGTTTGATGGTGAATATTCTCTTAGTTTCATTATGATTATTTTGTATCTAGTTTTGAAACTCAAAATACTTTTGGATAGTACAAAGCAAGGAAAGTTAAGCATAATTAACACCATTCAAGAACATACGATCTAAGTACAAGAAATCAAGAAACTACAACACATAATCAAGCATTCAAGTTTCCTACGACATCAACATTCATTTTATTGTACATCAATTGTGCTTATAAATCAATATCAATTTTGAACAATTTAATTGCAATAGTTTATTTATAACTAAACTTGAGTTGAATTGTAATTTTTGGGTGCACTATTGATTGAACCCAACATTTGTTTGAGTAACGAGTAAAATTTGAAAAGGTTTTAGTAGTTGAAACGTAATTCATTGTAAAATCAATAGTTTGGGTGCATTCAATGGTGGTATATGACACCCTCATATTGCTAGAAACTAAATCAAGTGAAAGTGATCCAAAACAAGCAAGTATAAGCAAGATATTTAAAATGAGCATGATAAAAAACAAATAAATGCAAGTAATGAATCTCAACAGTACAAGTGAGCATGAAATTCAAGAAATAAATTTCAAGTGAACAAGTTAAAGCTAGAAAATTCAATCAAGTGAATTCAAGTAAGCAAGTTCAAAGGGAGTGAAGTATTTAATTTTTAGAGTTCGTAAATATTTTGATAATAACACTTGAAGATAATGTAATTTTCACTCACAAAATACTCTCTAGTTAGTGCTAACTTGTTTGCAAGTAATGAAATCTCAAAACAGTATTCTTGAAGCTCAGAATCAACTTCTTCAAGATGAACTTCAACTAAATAATTTTGAACTAATAGTGGTTCATAACAATCATGCTTTTGAGTATAGTGATGATGAAAAATATGATGAAGATGACAATTCTATTGAAACCACTCATGATCCACTCAATGATACAATTTCAAGTCTTCATGTTGATAAAGTTGGACATGATGAAATATGCCTTCTCTTTTCAAGCCAATCACCAAAACTTTCAAAGAAATAAAGTGCAAAAAAATTAAATATTGGTTAGGATATGAGAAATCCAATTACAACTTAAAAATACCAATATGCATTCCATTATCCACACTACATTGACCACAAAAATACTAATATTCATTAGGATCAGTCTTAGATAGGACCATTCTACATTGTCATAAGCTTTATTCAAGTCCAGGTTCATAATCAATTCCTATTTCTTCTTAAAATTGATTGAGTGTAGACATTCCTATGTAGTGGCTACAACATCCTACATTTGGTTCTTAGAAAGGAAACCAAACTATTCTTGAGTGATGTGTTTATACATGGTTTCCTTTATACTTCTAGCAATGAATTTGGAAATTAATTTATATGTGATGTTGCAAAGGGAGATCAGTTGAAAATCCAAAAAAGAATTCAGATGAGAGGTTTTGGGATGAGCATTATGAATGTGGAATTAATTTCATAGAGATATGACCCCAAGTGTGAGATTCCTCTACCATATTTAGGAGACCCTGTCTCATAATCTCAAAGAAGTGCAAAAAGAGTTTTATCGTCCATCCATTTGGACCTGGACACTTGTCCTTAGCAAAAGAATTTAGAACCCTGGAGATTTCATTCATAGTAATAGGGCTATACAAAGTTGCATTCAACTCATTCGAGAACATACATGGGAAATTCTCTATCCCCCAAATTTTATCCTCAATATTGACCCCTTGCGTTTCGTATACATATCTTCAAAATATATAAAAAACCCCCTCTGGATTTTCATAGTGCTATGGAATTTACCTCCCTTTTCCAATTCCATTTTCCAAACATTATTTCTATTCCTCCCTTGATTGGAAAATTGATGAAAAAACTATGTATTTTGATGAGTTATCCTTTGATGGAAACCAACTTGATACAAATGTCAATAGGATGTGTCTACAAATTTGATAGAGAGTTTTGACTAAGGGATAATAGTTCAGAGACATTGAATGGATAAAGATGAAGTTTGCAGAAGTATATGCAGGTGTGGTAAAGAAAAGTCGTGTATACACAGGCTCTATAAAGCAAAGTCGAGTATACACAGGTTTTATGAAGAAAAGTGGTGTACACACTCAGGCTTAGTGAAGAAAAGTAAAGTATACATAGGTCCTGTTAAGAAAAGCCACATATAGACATGGGTATGAAGAAGAAAAGGAGCGTACAATTTCTACACCATGGTATTCTAAATACCAAGGGTCCTTACCATAGTATTGACCAGTGGTATTGAGCCCAACAACAGATGTTTTGATCTCGTCTAAGAAAACCATTAGTTGGAGTATGGTTTTGACCTGTGGTGTTGGCTAAGGGCTAATTTATATAAGGAGATGAAGATCAAAGTGATAGAGTGTGCAAGTGATGAATATTTCATGAGTAGTTAGATCTGAAGCAAATATGCATGTAATGGGTTGTTAATGCTTTTTTTGATCCAAAACTAAGTATGCACCTAGGAATTTGATGATGGATCAGATCCAATAGATCTGAGATGACAATATTAAGGAGATTTGATATATGTTGATAGTGAATTAACACGTGATTTTTTGTGTATGCCGAGATATAGGTATGTTTGAAGTTTTGTGTTGCAACGAAGGTTTGAGTAAGAAATTGTAGATATATACGCGAGTTTTATAGCCTGCAATGTGCGTACACACGCAAGTGTGATACTGGCAAATCATGTACATTTCCTGATCTATATGTGGGTTTGTTTCCTGAAAAGCGCGTATACACACAAATATTCTTTGAGAAAAGAACGTACAAAAAGTAGGGTTTTTGTTGAAAAGGATTCCTGATCAATTTAGTCAATCTTGTTTTGTTTTTGGTTGTCTGTCAATGAAGTATTCTTGATGATCTGGGCTTAACAGCAATGTTTAAAATATGAATTGGCTAATTGAAGAATGATGAAGTTTGTGATTTAATTTTAGTGAAGGTTCTATGATTATTTCATAATGGTGTAGTGGTTCTGTGTATGACATAGTGTTTAGTTCAGGATGATAGTGGTTCAATTCAAGATTCAGTGGTTTAAGATCTGTACGTGGTTATACTTCATGGAAAGTTCGTAACAAACGTGGGTTTTCTACTGTAAAGTAGTGTATTTATTTTGATATACGGTTGATCAAGGGTTGCAGTAACAAAATCTAGTTTATGTGATTTGCAGTATATTGATTGGCATTCTGGTTACAATGATATGACTATTCTAATTGTTTAAGTTGATTGATTTAGATTTCGGTTGATTGGCTGATTCGGTTGATTCAGTGATTGGGTTTCAGTTGACGGTTGATTCAGTTGGGTTAGAAATTGGTTGCTTCAGTTGATGATTGAGTGGTTTGTTGCAGTAATTGGTTTCAACTTTGATATTTGGTTTTGGGCTTCAATGTAGGTAGTGGGTCTAGTCTAAAAATGTGATGAAATGTAGTCTACAAGTTGTGATGTGTTGTATCAAGTGGATCTAATATGAAAATTGTTGAAAAGTGGTCCACAGAGGTGTTGAGTATTGGAGCCTTCAGTGAGGGAGTTAAAGCTTCCTTCTAGTGGTAGATGGTAAATCAGATCAGGGGGTTGGAGCTCCCTTTCGGTGGGTGTCTGTAAATGAGATTAAGGGGTTGGTGCTCCTTTCCAGTAGGAGCTAGAGAATGAGTGAAAGTTGTAGCCTTCTGTAGGTGGGTGCCTGCGTACTGGTATGAGTCTGCACTAGTACAAGATTGTAAGAAGTTTTTCTTTATATTAAAAGAAGGCAGAGATGACATTAGCGGTGGTTTCACGGGGGCTTCACTGGGGGAACAATACCATACCATGCGCATTCATATTGGGGGATATATATTGAGGAAAAAGTGACATAATATACTGGGGGATATATATGGGAGGGGGTAAAGGGTTTTTATATTGGCAGGTATAAACAATGAAGCTCAAAGTTAACGAAAGAATATAAAGGGGCATAAAAAATGTTATTTAAAGAATGGATACCTACAATATCTAGTTAAAGTAGGGATTTTTAAATTGGGAAGGTGTATTGGGTTTGTATTGGTAGGGGGTTAAATAATGTGATTTTTAGAGGTATTTTCCAATATGTAGTCAAATTAGGGGAATTGTTTTGTATGCTACGAATGCACGTGATATGTTAGAGATTCATTGAGTGAAGACCCTATGGGTGGTTTTTTCCCACATTGGATTTCCACTTTAAATCTTTTTGTTCATGTGTCTTTCTTATGTGTGATGGTTTATTTTGTTCTTACTTCACATGGTTATTGTCTGTTTAATGTTTAATGAAGTACAAATGCACTGGCTTAAGATAAACAAAAGATGAATTAATGGAAAAAAGTAAGTTTAATGGATGTACACTAGTTGTCTGAATAATAGTCACATACATATGCAGGTTGCCTTCAATAAAGTCGCACACAGAAATTTGGATATGAAATTTAAAATTATAATGGTTTGAAAATACTGATTCACACCCCTCTCAGTATTTTTCCTAGCAATTGGTATCAGAGCAGGTCCTTTAGAAGAAACTTGACCACTTGAAGGAGATTTGTCAAGACAATGGGTAAGAAGGAAAAGAAGAAAGCAACTCAAAAGAAGAAGAAATCTAAAAGAAAATATGACAGTGAAGATTTTCTATTAGATGGAAGCAAATATTCAGATTCAGAATCACCCCGCTTTGTATCAATCCAGAATGAAGATGATCAAGTAAAAGAATTATCAAGTATTGATTTTTGTTCCACTTGTGATCCATTTCCCTATTCATGTAATATTGAAGGTAGTGAATATGATAGTGAATTAACTGAATATTCTCTTATGGGTAAAAGCGAAAGAAATCTAATGGTTGTATAAGTAGAGGTTAAAAGTCTCACGGATAAAATTAGAAATCACCAAAATGTATTTGATAAAAGGGATTGTACCTACAAAGAAGAGATTACTAGGTTAAAGACTTAATTGCAAGAGGGAAACAAAATAAGGAACCAATACAACGAAAAGGAAGATCAATGTCAAAGGTTACAAGATGAAGTAACATCATAAGAAATCAAGTGAATGAAAAGATACAAAAACCAAGGAACTTAAAGAAAGAACTATTTAATGTGAAGGACTTGAAGCGGAAATCATTTCTCTCAAATCTGAACTTGAAAAGTCAAACAAACAATATGAGGAGACTCTTCAAGTATTTAAAGAACATGGAAACGGGTTTAAGAAGGAAATAATTGAGTTAAGAACTCAATTGGAAAAGACTAGAAGCGAAAAATAGGTCGAGGTAAGTATTCTAGAAGGTAACTTAGTAGAAAAGGATAAGAAATTGAGATTTCAATATAGCTCAAAGATATTAGATAATATCCTTAGAAATCAAAGGTTTCCCTCCATCAAATATGGTCTTGGATTTGTTGAAAATGAAAAAGAAGAATCTAGCTCACAAGCTTGTGTAAGCAATCATAAAGCTATCAAAGAAAATTATGAAAAACCAGAGAAAGAAGTGAATAGTGAATCAATCCAACAACCAAAGAAAGAAAATTTTCAAAGGAAATAATTTTCTCCTAACTATAAAAGTAAAAATCACAAGAATGTTGAATTTGTTATCTGTCATAACTTTGGACATGTTGCAGCCAACTGCAGAAGTAGATTGTTTCGATCACAATCAAATAGCCACTTCACAAGAAGATCAACTCTTAGACATAAAGGATGGTTTTATGGGTATTTCTTTTATTATAACTCATTTGGTCATAAGGCCACTAATTGCAGGTCTAGTATCAGAATAGAACTAGGATATGGGATAAGTTCCAGCACATGGGTAAAAAGTGAAAATAGATTTGGAGGAAGAAGGAACCTCAGTCAGAAACATAGGGAAAATTATCCCTGTTGCAGTGCATTGATTATTAAAATAATACTTCTCATAGTGACTGCATAAGTGATGTGAGGAACATGACCTCATAAGAGAAGAAGATGATTATCTGGTCCTCAAAATAAGTGATCTGTAATCTTAGGGGGAGAAATACATGTTTTTTATTGATGATGATTTCCATGATTGTTTTTGATATTGATGTTACTTATGCTATTGACAATGCATCTGGTGTAATAACAGTAAATTGGAACATTCAATATAGGCATAGGGGGAGCTGAAATTGTGAAATTCAGTATTTCACTTTTTGTACGCAAATCCTATGAAGACAAATCATGTATATGCGAGTTCTCAGATGAACAATGATGTATGTTTTGCTTTGATGAAGAAATAGTGAGATAGACTCAGTAAAAGGATCTTATATGCTTCAGTCAATTATTATGTGGCTTTCCTGTTCTAGTGGTTGATGATTACAATTTGTTGATGCTATTTAGAAGTGATTTTCTCTTTTATAAGTTTTTGATGGCTTGATGGATAACTTATTGATAAAGATACTTTGATGTCCTCACTGATGGATGCGTTGATGTGATCAAATCTAACAACGAACACGTGGCACAGGTTTAGGGGGAGCCTTTTTTATGTTTTTAAAAGATGCATCATGTTATGCTACGGTCATGGGTTGCCTATGATGAAATCATGGATGATACTTATATATTGCTTGAGTCACATAATTGTTATGATGTTGATCATATTTATGGAAGATTCCTTTGATGATGCATATAGTACATATGTTATGAGTTCAAGGAGATAAACAAATCTTGAGTTTACAACCTCATTATTTGATGATGATAAGTGTCACTCATTACTTTTATGTTGTTGTCATTATGCCTTCAAAGATGCATAAATTGCATATGGTGCAGTTATGGATGAGGATTCCTATAGTGCTTGGCTCTCACATGGTGTATTGTTTGAGGATTTTTGCTTTTGATGGTATCAAAGAGATGTTTTACTAACCAAGTTTGACAAATCTTGGTGAGCTCATGGTTTTCTTTGCTCATTGATGAGAAGCTAGATACATATTGTTATCTCTATGATGGATGAATTACAGATAAGGATCTTATGGGTGATTACTTAAGTTGCATGTTGATGAAGTGATGTTGGTGTGATAGTTCTTCTTGCATGAAGAAAATGGGCCAAGAGAATGGTGTTACTGTAGGTTTCATGAAGACATAGCATACTTAGTCACATATTGATGGTGTTAAGGAATGATGATACTTATCTTACTTTATGATGATATGCTTGGTTCTCACATATGTTGATTGATGCATGAGTTTATAATCATGGTTGTTACTTATCAGATGTAGGATGTTAGAAAAATCCCTAGTTATGATACATGTATGATATGTTGGGGGTGGTTGTGGAAATAACATGTAGTTCTTGTTATGATTGTTTGATGATGATGTTGTTATCATGGATGATGATTATGGTGCTTACACATGTACATGATATAATGTGAATGGATTTGTGAATATTTGGTTATAACTGCTATATCTGTTGGATGATACTTGGAGACATGGCTAATGCATGAAAAGATATGGTTTGATGAACATTGATTAAGGCTTTTTTTCTACTAAGGGAAAGAGCAAGTTGGCCTTGATGGGGTTAAGAGGATGAGTTGATTACAAATCTCTATGAAAATTTTATGTTGCATTCTTGGTCACAGGTTGATGATATTAAAACTACATTGTATTATCTTACGAATTGATGATACACATTATTGTTCTTAGTGTTGTTGACAGATGCTTATGGTGCAAATCGTATATGGTGTATGATAGTTACTGATAAATATCATGGTCTTATTGAGGTTTTTGGTCTTGGTTATGAATGTCTTATCTATCATTTGATGTAAAGGTCATGTAAATACCTATGATGTAATCATGTAAAATTCAATCATGTATGGACTATTGTGGTCAAGTCCTTTCTAGGCATGTGATGTAATTTGTAATCCCATTGTGATTGGGAGATTCATGTAATAATGAAGTCAAATATGTAAACCCACTCTGATTGGGTAATTGATGTAACTTTTAGTCCTTGGTGATAGGAAATTTCATATTTAGTTGATTCATAGAGTCATGTACTTTATTGTACATTCATCAGAAATTTTAGCATGTGCTCAGGGGGAGCATGATCAATATCTAGTACTCAGAAATTCAGATCTACAAAGCTCAAGAGAGAAGCCTTCATTCTGCATTGGTCCGCCCTTTTCCCTTGATGTCAAAGGGGGAGAGTAACTTGGTATTTGAAAAGCTTGGTTCCTGGCTTGATGTGTTTTACAGGTATCTACAGCTGGTGGTGACCAAACACCAAAGTAGTTTCCACCAAGTCCAAAGGGGGAGATTTTTGACATTATGACTAATGTGTTGTCCTTCATGGAAACCTACTTGATGATTTTTCCTTTGATGGAAACCAACTTGATAAATATGTCATCAAGATGTGTCTATAGATGTGACAGAGAGTTTGGGCAAAGGGATAATAGTTCAGAGACAAAGAAATGATAAAGATGAAGTTCGAAGAAGTATATGCAGGTTTGGTGAAGAAAAGTCATGTATACACAGGTTCTATGAAGCAAAGTTGAGTATACACAGGTTTTATGAAGCAAAGTGGTGTACACACTCAAGTTTGGTGAAGAAAATTAGAGTATACACGAATTTTGTTCAACAAAGTCGCATACACACGCAGGTATGAAGAAGCAAAGGCATGTATTGTTTATGCACCATGGTATTCTAAATACCAAGGGTCCTTACCATAGTATTGACCTATGTTATTGAGCCCAACAATGGATGTTTTGATCCCATATAAGAAAAACATTAGTTGGAGTATGGTTTTGACCTGCAGTATTGGATAAGGGCTAAGTTATATAGGGAGATGAATATTAAAGTTATAAAGTGTGCAAGTGATGAATATTTCATGAGTAGCTAGATTTGAAGCAAATATGCATGTAATGGGTTGTTAATGCTTTGCTTGATCTAAAATTAAGTATGAACCTGGGAATTTGATGATGGATTAGATCCAATAGATCTGAGATGACAACCTTGAGGAGATTTGATCTGTGTTGATAGTGACTTGACGCATGATTTTTCTGTGTATGTCGAGATCTGGGTGTGTCTAAAGTTCAATGTTGCAGTGAAGGTTTGAGTAAGAAATTGCAGATATGTACACGGGTTTTATATCCTGCAAGGCACGTACACACGTATGTGTTATACTAGTGAGTCGCGTACATTTCCTAGTCTATACGTGGATTTGTTTCCTGAAAAGTGTGTATACACGCGTATATTATTTGAGGAAAACATGTATAGAAAGTAGGGTTTTTGGTGAAAAGGATGTATGATCAGTTTTATCAGTATTTTTGTGTTTTTTGTTGTCTATCAATGTCTTCTTGATGATTTGGGACTAACAGTATTGTTTAAAAGATGAATTGATTGATTGAAGAATGATGAAGTTTGTGATTGAAGTTCAGTAAAGGTTTTATGATTATTTTAGAATGATGCAGTGGTTCTATGTATGGCACGATGTTTAGTTCAGGATGAGAGTGGTTCACTTTCAGGATTCAATGGTTTAAGATCTGTACACGGGTATGATTCATGGAAAGCACATACACACGTGGGTTTGCTACTGTAAAGTAGTGCATACTTTTTGATATATGGTTGATCAGGGTTTGGAGTAATAGAATTTGGTTTCTATGATTTGGAGTATGTTTATTGGTATTCTAGTTACAGTGATTTGACTGTTCTGATTGTTTAAGTTGATTGATTTGGATTTTAGTTGATTGGTTGATTTAGTTGGTTCAGTGATTGGGTTTCAATGGATGGTTGATTTAGTTGGGTCAGAGATTGGTTGTTTTAGTTGATGATTGAGTGTCTTGTTGCAGTAATTGGTTTCATCTTTGATATTTGGTTTTAGGATTAAATGTTGGTAGTGGGTCTAATCTGAAAATTTGATGAAACGTGGCCTACAAGTTATGATGTGTTATATCAGGTAGATCCAATATGAAAATTTATGAAACATGGTCCACAAAGGTGTTGAGGGTTGGAGCTGAGGGAGTTGAAGCTTCCTTCCAATGGTAGCTATTAAATCATATTAGGGGGTTGGAGCTCCCTTCCGGTGGGTGCCGGTAAACGAGATCAGGGGGTTGATGCTCACTTCCAGTAGGAACTGGAGAACGAGTGAAATTTGTAGCCTTCTATAGGTGGGTTCTTGCGTACAGGTATGATTCTACACCATTACAAGATTATAAGAATTTTTTCTTTATATTAAAAGAAGATAGAGACGACAACAATGGTGGTTTTTTCCCACATTGAGTTTCCACCTTAAATCCTGGTGTTCATGTGTGATGGTTTATTTTTTTCTTACTACACATGGTTCGTGCCTGTTTAGTGTTTAATGAAGTATTGATGGACTATCTTAAGATAAACAAAAGATGAATTAATGGAAAAAGTAAGTTTAGCGGATGTACACTATTTGTCTGAATAATAGTTGCATACATACGCAGGTTTCCTTCAATAAAGTCACGTATAGAAATCTAGATATGAAATTGAAAATTATAATGGTTTGAAAATACTGGTTCACCCCCCCCCCCTTTGTATTTTTCCCAACACAAATTTCCTAATATTTCCATAGGTTCATCAATTCTCTATAAATCCCTCACTATCTTTTATTTTTTTGTCTGCTCCCACTTGCAAACTTCCCTCTTGAGGTGACTTAGTTTTCTTGAAATCAAATCCATCGCCAATCTCTCTTGAGAAGCTTCAACAAGTGTCCATATTTCTCACATCAATGTATTAAACTCCTCCACTTGTAGCCAAATTTTGTTAAATTTCAGGGGAAGTCCCTTGTGCATTTCCTCCCCTCTCCTTTGCATGAAGATTGAAAAATGATATGATAATTTAGCTCGAGAGACCCAAGATCTGATATTTCCCAGAATATCCAAGATATTATTGTGTACCATAACCCTATCAAGCATTTTTCCAATGTGCTCCCGGCTAACCCTGTCATTATTTCGACTTGGAACCAAAGTATATGGTCGAACATACACAATGTGGTTTTTATCCAAATGTTCTCTGAGTTGATTCCCCATAGGATTTGATCTACTTCTCAGACCCCAACTTAATGGAATGAAAATAATTGATATGATGTTTCAGGGATAATTTTTGGAGGTATCCCCCAGCCCCCTCAAATTAAGAGATATAATTTTCATTTTGATACCCCATTAATGGGCATGCTTTCTCTAAGGGCCCGTGAATTTCCCATTGAAATGATGAGAATGTCCTTAAGGTAGCCATTTATGTCAAAATCCAGTGATTTAGCAGTTGATTTCCCACATAAATGTCAACTACCTGTACCCCCACACCTACGAACAATGATATTCAAAGTTGAACTAGGGCTAATGGATGGAATAGGATGTGTATCTTCAACTTTATGAATAGAGAGAGACACACGATCCATAGCTATATTATGCATCAATATTTGAATGTCACTACCCATAGAGTTATGGGGAGAATAATTGAGTGTAGGGATGTCCACGTGATTAGAAACTAGATCAATCCTAGGGGAAGGGACATTCTCATGTGAGTCATCCTCTAGATGTGAGAATCTAGGAAGGGGAATACCCCAAATCTATGGTACCTCGGGAGGATCTGGAGATGTAAAACACAGAAGACACATATTTTTGCATAAATGCTGTTTAGAGGAGGGTTCTATAATAAGGACAACTAAAGAATCCAACCAATCCTTTTCATCCACATGTGAGCCCCATTTTTTGGGAGACCTGTGGCCCGGGGTTTCCTCAAGTACAAATGATCTACCCTCCAACCAAACCCATATTGGAAAATGTAACTAGGTTCGGTCTTCATAATTATACTTGAAGTCAAAATGAAATATTATTATTAAATTGAATTCACTTATTAAAGCATGGGTTTCATGTTTGGGTCAATCATAGGTCAAAACTCCATTGTAGGCTTGAGGTTATTATCAAAGTAATTTATTCTTGGGTCAAAGACTCTTCCATCAAGTCATCATCTTCAAGCAAGTCATCAACTTGTCCTCTTCATCAAAACCTTCAATAAACATCTTCAAGTCGATGTCAAATAAATTATCTTCAAGTTAAATCATGTCGGCCTTATAACAATGACACATCTACTCAAATGGACATGTCATCTTATTTATATGGCGGAACCACTAGATATACCAAGCTAATGTATTTGCATTAGTCTAATCTCAGAAGTTAGGATTTCAGAGATCAAGGTTTGGTACTATAATAGAGGAAAGAAGCTCACATATATCTCAGAAGGAGGGTTTGGATTATCTCTGAAATTACAGTTCGTATGCACTCTATGGTAGTGCGAATTTGGATGCAAATACATTGAAGAAGGACTCAATGTGACAATGATAAGAAGGCTTGTTCTTATGACAGTTTTGGTGACATCACATTAATTAGTTTGGATTAAAATGGAGCTTGTATTAGTCACATGGATGATCTCAATAACCACAGTTTGGTGTTATTTAGTGTTGCTACAATGACAAGGTCAAGATGTAGTGAAGATGGTTTTGGTACTCCCACAGTGACAAGGTCTCATAGTGAGATGATTTTGTTGTTATCACAGTGATAAGGACTTGGTGCTATCATAGTTACAAGGATGACTTGATGGAGGATGCCTTGGGTCTAGATTGTAAGGGTCTTGTTCGTATCATTTTTTGAATATACTTAAGGAAGAATTTGTGACTGGGTTTTCCCCTCAAGGGGGGTTTTTCCCTAACAGCGTGCCTATATCTTGTGTTCTCTTCTATTTATTTCTTGGAATTAATATTGATTATAAGAAAAGATAATACTAATAATGAAAACATCACAAGTTAATGTCATTAACAAAGGAAATCATTTAACTGCCAAACATATGGATTTCCCAAAATGGTATCAGAGTTATGGTATTGGTCAAAGGCAATTATGGGCTAAAGAAACTAATGTCACTCACTACAGGAGATCAAATGATCTCGGCACTACCACAAAATGTTGGATTTCATATACTATTGCGGACCAATGTGAATTGGTTTCAATGTTATTACACAGTGAGAAAGTTCAGATACTCAGTTAGAGAGTAACATTGTTTCAGTAGCACAACAATAAGAAGGGTCAACGTAAATGGTTTGGTATAAGGTTAAGGGTATAATAATAGTAATAAGAGCTCAGTATTCCAACAATGAATATATCTATGTCCCAATGTAATTACAGTGACTAGTGAGAAGGATTCGATGTCTTCACCAATGAGATCTATTAATGTATTCGATGAAAACTGAGTGATATAAAATTGAACTTGGGCCATTGAAGTGATGGTGATATAAAGTTCAAATACAAAAAATGTTTTGTTTCCATTAGAAATAGCTTCGATATGGTGTAAAAATAATCTCTATGCTTCCACAGTTTGGATCTTTAAGTGATGATATAGTACTAGCATTTCTGATAATACAAACTTAATATTTTTGGTGAATAAATGACTATGGTGCTATGATTGGTACTCCCAACGGTGAGTAGGCATCGATGAAAAGGTGTCAGTGTTATTACAATAACACAGTTTTTGTGCTTCTAACAAGAATAGGAGTTCGGTACTATGATAATGATTCAGTGTGACTACAATGTGAGGGGTTCACTACATTAAGAATGGAGGGAAGTTGGCACAACTACCTATGAATTTCTACCAAGTACAAGCACAAGGAACCAACTCAAGAAATTCAAGTAAATACTTTCAAGATGCACATGCTAGTCTAATAAGTTATCAAATTAAAGGTATGTAAACACAAGGTACATATGCTCATGAGTTCTTAGATTTTCAATATATCTAATGTTGAATGGTTCATATAATCCTTGTTGATATCTATTCTAAGCTAAAGAGTGTACTCTCTAGATAACATATTAGAACCTCAATCCTCTCCCTCTAGGATCTACAAGTAATCTAGGATTCCAAGCAAAAGTCCTTGATTGAAAGAAGAAATAACTTTTCATAGGATTCCATCCTCTATGGTTACATCGGAGATCTAACTTGAGAAATGAAGTCATGTTCTTGGTATCACATGTTTTTCTCGAAAGCATGCATTATAGGTATAGAATATCATGGATTACACTTTAAGAAATACCTACAATGTTTGTCAAGAAACATCTCCAAGTATGTCTATATATCTTATAAAATTCTCTTTGCATTACATTATATATCTTATTTTTGAAGTTTGCATTACATTACTAACATCACTATGTCTATCTATCTTGAATCATATAGATTATTGTTTAGGGTGATTCATCACTTGATAAATCTACCACCCTTCATATCCTTAATTGATTTTATAGAACCCTAGACAGGTTCTCTGGAAAACCCTAACTTAAGGGCATGCTAATATTTGACACCCTAAAACTACTTAGGGTTATTGGAAAATGCCATTTGAAACTTTTAATTTCATGTTTGGGATTTCGGTATGATCATGAAAACCTAACTTGTTAGGGTTGATAATGTTTGTCTGAGATCTCGAACCTTTGAAATTTTTGGAATAGTAGGGTTTGATTTTCTATGTTATGAAGCCCTAGATATTTAGGGTTTGATTGGGTCTATAAGAAAAAACCTTGTTATGAAACCTTAGGTATGTGTCCATTGGTTAAAACCTTAGCTTGGTCTAGGATGGTAGATGTCTAACATTACCTGACATATGACGTGCTTGTGATATGTTGATGAATATGTAGATATATGTGTTGACTTAACTGCTAATAGTCATGAGTCCTAGGGTTTGGAAACAAGTCTTAGTCAAGGTTTGATGTTCTAGGATGATGATGTTTGGTAAATCTAGAGTTTTGCAGTTAAACCCTAGTAGTAGTTAAATTCTCTGGTATTTGTGATATGACAATCTAGAATCAATTAATTTATATAGTAATTGTTGAGAATTTGTAAATGTAAATCTAGGGTTTACATCAAACTCTAGTAAATGCACCAAGGCTTCTGCACCACAACTTCACCAATGTCCTTACTACATCAAAACTTCAGCAATAATATTCTGGCACCATGTTGCACCAATTTATCTCAAGATTACTGGACCACTGCTGCCCCAAGACTTCAGCAATAGATTGTGACAATTCTTCTTTACAAATGTCCTTGAACCACACTGCATCAGACCACTGTTCAAACTGTTCCAATACTTCTACACAAGGATTTATACACCATACTGCACCGCTATTTTGCACCACACTTCTTCATTAATACTTCAGTAATGTTCTTGCACTAAGACTTCAACACTGCACCAATTTTTTAGTACTACACCAAGAATTCTACACCACAGCTTCACCAATGTCCTTACTACACCAAAACTTTAGCAATAATATTTTGGCACCATGCTGCACCAATTTACTAATTTGAATTTTGATATGTTGCTATAGGCCTGAATATGATACCTCAGGACGAAATTAATTAATAAGGTCTGTGATCTGAGCTTAACCGTCACTGCCCAAATGTTCTGAGTATTAGTTCGAGCTACAAATCTCAGCCCCTTGTCTTCTTCTCAGGTCCAAAGTTTATACAAGATACAAGGGAACATTTTTGAACCTGAGATTTGTCCTCCAACAAATCTGAGCTTTAGGCAATGTAAAAAGTCTGAGGTGTTGATTACAAATTCAAGTGTCACTATTCTATCCAAGTTGTTTGTGATCACAGTTCACCCATAAATCCAAGCACTATGCTAGAAATCTTAACTAAGTCTGAGCTGAGGCCTGAGTTATATATATATCTATATATATATATATATATATATATATATATATATATATATATATATATATAGAGAGAGAGAGAGAGAGAGAGAGAGAGATATCTATATATATATATATATATATATATATATATATATATATATATATATATATATATATATAGCTCTTCCACGGGTTTGAGCTTAAGGCAGTAATATGAGCTCTTCCAACAGTTCTGTGTAATTGTGAACTATTATCACAGATATGAGATCTTGATTGTTTTTGAAGGTCTGAGCTGAGGTGAAGTCCGAGTTGTCCTGGTGACTACTCACTAATCTTCCACAGGACTGAAGTCTGAGCTACCAAGGTGATTACTGTCACTGTAATGGATATATAGGTCTGCACAAGTAACTAAGGTAAGGTGAAGTCTGAGCTCCAAAAGGAAATTTATCACAACAAGTCCAAGATAGATAGAGTTAAGGTTCGAGATATTATAGGAGCTACAGTCTTCATAACCCAAAACAAAACTTCAATTCTACCTCCTTCAGTTCATGAGTTGTGAACATCTAATATACTTCTATCTTTTTGATTTGCGAAAAATGATGATTCAAACAAGGAGCTCAAACCTCCTATTAATAGGCTTCTTGAATGTGAACCTTGAACAGACACGTCTCTTTTGTTGGCTGACAAGGTAGGTTTGCTCAGGTCGGCTCCATGTCCAGAATTAATAACTTAACTTCAAAAATTCATTTCTCCCAAACCGCTTGGAGTTTTGGGCTGAGTAATAGCTCATTGGAAAGGAAAAATTAAGCCCTTCAAGATGGTGAAGGTCTCATGGTGAGATTCTGGCTCTAAGGAGGTGAAAAGTAATTTTTAATGTGACTAGTCCTTTATGAGTGCAGAAATGGAGGCAAGGCATAATGCCTTTGAGTGTAGGACTTCTTTATGGTTTAATTATGTCCTTGATTGCCTTCTTCATCACCTTGTCTCCTTCAACATTATTGGAGGTTTGTCATCATGTGGTGTCATCATGAATATCATTGTAGGTAGGGCATGCCATCATGTTTATTTCATACAGGCAGTCTTCCAAGTGTAGTCCACCTAAGTCATCATCATGGTCCACATAAGTCATCATATAGTATTTTATCATATACATGTAATTAAGAAGCATGATTGACACTCGATCAACTTAAACAAGAGTTGTAGTCATATTCTGGCATCTTCAAGAATATTTGCGATCTAGTCACTGCTATATCAATGATCAAATATTGACATCAATGACAACCTAGATTAACACTAGTAGTGCAACAATCACGAGTTCTTTCTCTGATACAACTTCATAAATAGCTTGGAGTTCATCTCTTATTCTAGAGATCATTATAAAATATGATGATACAATATCATCTTTTGTCATCTTTATTGTTCTTAGTTCATTCTTGATAGTAGCTATCTGACCAATGTTCTTGATGGTGAACAACTTCGAGAGGGCTTCAAACATATCTTTTGCAGACTCTATATTATATATGTGTGGGATTAGATTGTCCTACACTCCATCTACAATCAAATTCATGGCCAAGATGTTAGTTTCTTTGTATTTTTCTTTTCCTGCATCATCTATTGGTTCCTTGACTTTTCCTTGAATAAAATCCAAAACTCTATGCTTAGGAAGAATAAGATCTATCCTATTCTTCCATTACCTATAGTTGGAGGCTCCTTCTAGCTTATTTTTTTACTTCATTAAGGTTGCCATAGAATTTATAACATCTTCTTTACTTGATATAGATAGTAAGTTTTTCTTCTTATATGATCCTTTCCTTAATGAACTTCTTTTTTTCCTTCCTTCTTAACCCTTCTTGCTGCCTTTTTCTTTCCTCCTTCTCCTCAGCTCTGATACCATGTTATAAACTCAGAAAGACAGAAATATTTTCTTCTATTGCTAATTACTTATGATATTCTTGTAGTCTTATTAACTTAACTTTATATTCTTCTTTTATCTTCTTTCATCAAGCAATCATCAAATCAAAACATGAAGATCAACAACACAAGGTATAGGCACTCAGCTAGGGCTAAAATCCCTCTATAAGGGAAAACCCAGTGAAACTCTTCCACTAGAAAATTCAAATAGAGATAGACCAAGACTTTAGACCAAACCAAATGACCTTTCTCCTCCAACAAGTCAGTCCTCAAACTATCCTTCCAAACTTAAAAGATCAACTGCAACAATATTGCATCAAAGACAAAAATTTTAGCCCTACTGCTTCAGAATTTCGACCTAGCTTCATGTCTGCAACTTTGGCCCTCTTGCAGCTTCAACTCCTTCACACGTGTGAGACAAAGAGAGAGAAAAATCAATTTATTTTGCTTGACAAATACTTTCTTCTCCTTTGCTAGGTTTTCCTCATCCTTCCTTGAATTTCACACATTTTCCTTCAATAATTGCAGATCAAACTTGTTGAATCTGTCTCCAAATGAGGTCGAGTTGCTGCCTTTATATAGTGGATTCTGCGTCCCAATTAGGCTGACTTGTCCAGGTTGAGGCTGACTTGGTGGAGGAGGCCTAAATGACTTATTTGACACTAAAATAAATTTCTTTCTTGATTGATAATTCCCAAGTAGGGTCTGTTACATAATGACAAGGACAAGAATTTTTGACACAAACCCTAGATGTCTACAATTGAGGCTTTGACCTAAAAATCATTGACCCAATCATGAAACCCATGCTTTAATAAGTCAATTTCTTTTACAATAAAATTTCTTTTTTTTTCTTTTGACAAATACATTACATCATGACTAAAATACAACTTTGAAGACTATCACTAGTTTCATTTAGAAGTTAGTTGGGATACCCTCAGGACATAGGATTGTGCAAATCCCCCCTTGTTCATATTCGATTCCTTGAGTTTATTCTTCAAGAAAAGGATATGATTCAAGTTGTTTACCTCATACATCCCAACCTGCTTATCATAGATGTCCTTAGACTTCTTCAATTTTCCAATATAAACAAGCAAATGATCTTGCAAAGGAATCAATAAGAAATTTCTTAGCTTTGATCTCACCTTTCTTATACTTGGACTTGGTAGCAGCAGGAGGATTTTCTAGAGGCTCAGGTACTTTTCCTTCCACATATTCCAGGACATCGTTTTCATCCAATATTACTTCCAACCTATCCTTCCAAGCAACAAAATTTGATGAGTCACCCAGCTTCTCAGAGTCCTTAAAGTATGAGGTAGACATGTTGACCAAGTCAAATAGGCTCCTTCAACTTCTTTCAAAGATGATTGCTCTTGTCTACTGATTCCTTGGGCTTGTCTTCACCTTAGCTTTGATACCATGTTAATTTTCCACTATTCTATGCTATTACAATTACTTAGCCCAATATTTTCTTCAATTGGCAATCAAATTTAATCTTCCAACGATAAATAGAAATTGTAGATAGAAAAATAAATGCAATGTACAATAGTAGACAATCAAGAGCAATGACATGAGACACAAGATTTGGTCAAAGACCATGGAAAAACCCCACAATGGACAAAACCCTTTCAAATTCTTCTTTTATTAGATTGCCATCAAATGTTCAGTCGAGAGATACAATAATTCAATTCATTAACAAGAGTCAAAGTTTAACCTTTGACTATCGAACAAAATCAACCAATCAATATCAAAATGATGAGCCCAATAGTCAAATATGGTCAACAAGTCAAATCTGCAATTCTGGTCAAAGTCAATGGCAGCAACAGTTATCCTAGATGGACGATCAATGGTCATCTTGCCTCCAAAAGAGCTCGGTCAACTATCCAAAAATGCAGTCTTGATAGCTGGTAAAATGAAGTCAAAATAGTCCCAAAATGGTCCTCCAAAATCAGTCAAAGTCAAAGTCTACTGAAACCCTAGTTGCAAAACTACAGCCAACCAAGGTCAAGGTGCCCAGAAGAGTTCATCCTCCTTGCCAAAGAATTTTGCCTCCAAAACAGATCCAAACTATAAAGTTCTTGACGGTGTTGGACCTGCCAACATTTGGGGGATCTCCCCGATATGAAGTCCCAACTAGACCTCACACTGTTTGGTGTAGGATTCCCATCTGGTACGATGGCCCAATTTCCATTATCTTAAATATTTGACTTAACTCTTGCTTGTTAGCATGTGAGAGTGGTTTCCTTTGTCTTCGAACAACGAGGTTCGCATTCCTAGTGAGTACTTAGTGCCGCTTGTGTCAAAGTTATTTCACTACAGAGGGAGAGGGTGGAAGTGAGTCTCAGGTTGAAAGGGAAAAGTCCCAACTCTGCTAGAGACACACAACACAACATGACATGTGCAGCTTCCAGCGGAGTAGTCCACATGGATGCGGCATTCATAAACACAACATGAATAAATATCACATACAACACCTAGCGGAATAGTCCACACGAGTGCGACGAGTGTTATAAAAAATTTACAAGAATGCATATGTTGAGTGTACGATGGGATATCCCACACTGGCGAGACAACGTTAACAATTGATACAACACATTTCCAATAGCATATGTACTAAAACAACCAAAATAGTTCAACTATCTTAATACAGGTTAAAGCAACATGCATTACAAGCATCCAAAGATTAATCTTACAAACAAATACAATACATGTGTAAAAATGTGCTGGCCTGTTAACATGCTTCTGAATTATGTGAAAGTTCCAGGTCACATCCATACACCATTACATCACTAACCTTGATAGTGGGGTATTGGAGCCACTGCTCAGTCCTCAAAGAAAATATTATAGACTCTTAAGGCTATGTGGGAGGAGCCAAGGTGAAAAGTCCTTTGCATGTATAAATGAGGGGTATTTATAGCCAAGTGTAAAACTAGCCCTTGTGACTATTCAACTTCCCTCATGACTGTTTGACTTACATGACTCTTCAACTTCACATGACTCTTTAGATTTACATGTGGGTCTCTTCAATTTCTACGTTACATTACATTGATTACAACAGTGTAGCCCATAGTAGTGACGTGGCTGAGATGACTCATGACATGACTTGACACGACAGAGCTAGTATGTTCATGTTGGTGGGGGTGTGCATGTCAAGCTGCAGTGTTGTTGAGTGATGGATGTGCTCTTGGTGTATCATAGCTTCACCTCCGCATGGAAAGGTGTGCAGAGTCATCGATGGTCTTGGTGTTTGCTTGATGTTGAATGTGCATGTCGCTCCTTTGCTTGTACTTTGGCATGCTTCATGTGTTCATCCGTCCGCGAACAAGTCTCCTTGCATGCGCAACTTGTTCATCTCGTTCATCGCCGCACCATGTCTCATCCATGTACCTATATCTGTAATCAATTATGATGAGACAACATCAAATCTAGAAATCTTCTAGTCTACCATGATGCATTGTATTTTGCTTTCAAATGCAGGAGACCGGGAAAGCAGACAAGGCTTTGCAACTGTCCAAGGCAGATTTCATGTTGGGATGTAGGCTACGAGCACTGTCTATGAAAACTGTGCAAAGGTCGCTGGGAGGCTGAGATGGCCAATCTGGATCAGCAGTGAATGTCTGGGGGATCTAGCTCGGCTGGAGGGCAGATTTGCACAATTTTTTTAGGGAGTTAGTGTATGTAGTGGAGGGAGATTGGCAGTGAAAACTGCGTAATTTCTCCGAGGAGCTGGTAGTGGGTTTCTGGCAAAAAGTGCGCAATTTTCCTGGGGAGCTGGTAGCAAGAGGCTGCTGGAAAAAACTACTTAGAGCTGGGAGGCTGGCCTATTGTACATCCCTACACAATTTCTTAGTTGAGCGGGATGCTCGACATCTCGGAGACTGCTCATGAAAACTACACAGTTTTTAGGATGAGTAGCAGGCCAGCTGATAGGGTGACTGGTTGGATAAACTGCACAATTTTTTAGTGCAGTGCAGTGACAGGCAGTGGGTGTCTATCCAGCATGTCTGTGTAGTTTCTTCAGTCAGTGGAAGTGGGCATGCTTGGCAGCTTCTGCACAATTTTTTGGAGGAGTGAGGCCTGGGGTCACTTCCCAGTCAAACTCTTTGGTTGACCAGCTGGAGGCTTGGTTGATTTTCTTGTAGGCAACGCAGATTGAGATGACTTGCTGGGAAAATTTTGCGCTATTCTAGGTGACAGTCAGTCGAGTCGATTCCAGGATTGCGCGGTGCAAGCTACCTGGGATGCAACCTCAAGCTTTGAGCAATTATGGGCAGTAGTACATGTTCACTAAGGGTTGAAACTACATAGTGCAGCTTAGCAGAGGTTCAATTGTTGGGGTTGGTCCAGTCGACATGGCTTCAGCAAAATGACTAAGTGTGTGAACGAGTGACTTCGTACATGCATGACCTTGCAAACAGACACTCAACATGACTTGATGACAAGACACCTCGAACCATCAAGACAGCATACACTCAGTGTGACTGACCGATGGTGCAAGCGACAAGACCGACACTTGTGATAGATCGCTGAACGACCGTGACAACACTTGCGTGACAGTGCATACAAATTCATGTGTTAGTGTGACAGATGTTTTCCTAGTGAATATAACTTATACACATGAAGACGAACCTTGTCCATAGCCAGAACATGGTTGCAAGCATGACATTGTGACCAACGTGCAAAAAGATGTCCAATGAACGGTCAAGCGAGGAGGGTGCAAAGACTCAACACGAGCTCACAGGATGAGCCCGAGTTTTGGCAAACATCAAGGAAAAACCTAAGGAAGTATCCGAAATTGGATGCAGGCCAAAATTTTGGAGGGTATTGTAGCCGCTACAACACTTGGCGATGCACTGGTTAAACTCCAGCTTCTCTGTTTTGGTCCATTGATACCACAAGGCCTTGGTCTTTCAGGGAGTATTAAATCATTTTTCAAGTTACTTCGGCTTCCCCACTTACCCCATGGATAGACATGGTTCACCTTTTGCCAACTCAGTCAAACACAACGACAATTTTCAGCTTGATCAGAGTGTTTCAAAATCAAGAAGGGTAGTTTGGCTCACGAGTTAAAAATTTTCAGTGTATAATTTTTCATCTTTGGTGTTGCTCTGCTGCCAGCAGGCCTAGACAGTACCCCAACAGAGTCACGCAGGAACACAGGCATTGCTCCACTGCCAGCAAGCTTGGTCAATAACTTGGTGGAGTTGCATGCTTCACCTCACTGCGTAGGAAGCCTTTCTCTTCTTTTGCCTTTGTATTTTTTAAAAGAGGACTGTGCATAGGCACTTATTTATTTTTGGGGTGGAGGGATCCCAACTTATCGAGAGCAGGAGAGGTTGTTCATTCAGAGAAGCATGTAAGACCTCTGACATAGGTTTTCTTGTTTAGATTTTCCCCTTCTCCATTTCTACTAGTTTGAGCTTGAACAAATAGAGCAGAAGGCTGAGTACAAGCATGGGTTTCCTAGTGTGGACATAGGTTCATGGTTGGACCTAATCTTCCCTTACAGATGGCTCATAATTTTTGTCAAGACCTCATCGGCCAAAGGTTACAACCAAGCACAGAGAAGACAAACATAGGATTTTCCAAGTGCTACAGTGTCACAAGACTCCTTGGATCTTAGCCACATACTCATTCAAAAACCCGAACTCCGTAGAGGGAAACACTTATTGACAAAATAAAAAATAACATGATATTAAGCAAGCAAAACAAAGCAAAGCAAAAATAATAAAGTAAAGAGAAGAGACAACAAGCAAGCAAAGCGAGCAAGCAAACAAAACAAATCAAGTCAGCAAGCAAACAAACATGCAAAACAGAAAGAAAAGACAAGAAAGAAAGAAAACACTACTCCTTCTACGCTAAACGGTTGGGGTTATGTGAAATAAATTTTCAGTGAAGCCACCATAGGCGTACCCGACTTTCGACCACAAAGATAAAGGTGATTAAAACAGATAAAAAATACTGTGCAATAGAAAATACAAAAAACTCGACAAACTTGCACACGAGAAATAAGGTCTCGCCTGTGGCCAGAAAGATGTGTCGCAACCACCCAGCACACATACTCACCTCTTCAGTGACTATCATTTTTCAAAAAACCTCGGAGGCCTCTTGTGAGTGTGTGTTCTTCTGCACCAAGTTTCTTAGAGAGTGCGAGGAAGGACTGAAGCTTGTTACCTGCAACACGACTCGCCAAGTAAGATTATTCTAGCCATTCAATGATTGGATCATAAAATTCATGATGGCTTCTTTGAAAGACTTGTGATATTTGAGAAGATGGGTTCCTTATTCGAGAGAGGGGATCACGATGGGAATATAGTACAGATAGATAGATCAGAGCATTCTCGTTGGTCATGTCAAGACAGTGAGGACCTGCCATAGCCATCAACACAAGGTGAAGTGCTTCATCTGCTTGACAAAAGTCTGAGGAGAAAGATGTTACACAGTGAAGATCATAATGTGCGAAATGACTGTCATTAGATGTACTGTTGGGAAAATGATAAATTGCATGACAGTCAACCAAGATAGAAGAAAGATCAGATGAGTTGGTCGAGATGCTAGATTCCCAGTTTGACATGAAAATAGAAGATTTTTGAACAATCTTACAGACACTTTGAATGATGGAACCAAGTTCGCTGTGCACTAGATATGACAGAACACCCACTTACAACTGGTGAAAAATTGCGCAGGTATCATGGTCATCACAGGAGTGTAGGAAGGATACTAGCACTGTGACTATGTGAAGCCAGTTGGGGTGTGGTGAAATGAGAGGAACTTGATTCGCATGATAGCTTGTGTGCTTGTCATCACACAGGGAGATTGCTGGTGTGATGAGCGGGCAGATTTGAAGTGCAATATTCACAAGAAGACCAAGGAGCTGATCACGAGAGAGAACATCCGATAAGTATGATTCGAGACAAAGATATTCTTTGAGATGATCAACTTCACAGTTCCGTGATTGCATGAGGGACGGAAACTCCCAGCTTGAATTGGATGTAAGAGAAGTGCATGAAGACGGACATGTTGTAATAGACTCATGGATTCAGTCATTAGTGAAAATTTGAAATTTTGAAATATCACACCCAGAATAGTAAATATTTTTTACACGTGGATCCACGTCGAGTGCAACCATGCAGATAGACGGATTGTGTGTGAGAATCGAGATCTAATTTGGTTTGAGTGACTTACCAGAGTCGTGAGGTCCTGACATAACCATCAATAGATGTTGAAATGCCTTGACTCCCTGGCACGTCCCGAAACTTTCCAAATTTGAAAATTTACATTTTGAGATGTGAACTAGATCATGCATGGCTTAAGGATGACTATTTTTTTTTATTTCAAAACTGCGCTTTCTGGTTTGCATGTTTGTTTGCTTGCTGACTTGGTTTGTTTTGTTTGCTTTCTCACTTTTCTTGCTTGTTGTCTCTTTGATTTACTTTATTATTTTTGCTTCGCTTTATTTGTTTGCTTAATATCATGTTATTTTGGTTTTGTTAGTAAGTGTTGCCCTCTATTGAGTTTGGGTTTTTGAATGAGTATGTGGCTGAGATCCAAGGAGCCCTCTGACACTGCAGCACTTGGCCAATCCTGTGTCCATCTTCTCTGTGATTGGTTGTAACCTTCAGCCGATGAAGTCTTGATGGAAAATATGAGTCGTTTGCAAGGGAAGCTTGGGTCCAACCATGAACCTATGTCCACACTAGGAAACCCTGTGCCTGTACTCAGCCTTCTACTCGGTGTGTTCAAGCTCAAACTAGTAGAAATAGAGAAGGGGAAAATCTAAATAAGAAAACCTATGTCAGAGGTCTTACATGCTTCTCTGAAGGAACAACCTCTCCTGCTCTCGATAAGTCAGGACCTTTTCCGCCCAAAAAATAAATAAGTGCCTATGCAAAATCCTCTTTTAAAAAATACAAAGGCAAAAGAAGAGAAAGGCCTCCTATGCAGAGAGGTGAAGCATGCAACTCCACTGGGGTGATGACCAGGCTTGCTGGTAGTGGAGCAATTCCTATGTTCCTGTGTGACTCCGTCGGGGAACTATCCAGGCCTACTAGCAGCGGAGCAACACCAAAGATGAAAACTTATACTCTGAAAATTTTTAACTTGCGAGCCAAACTACCCTTCTCGATTTCGAAACACTGTGATCAAGCTAAAACTTGTTGTTGTGTTTGACTGAGTTGGTGAAAGGTGAACCATGTCTGTCCATGGGGTAAGTGGGGAAGCCGAAGTAACCCACACAACGATTCAATACTCCCTGAAAGACCAAGGCCCTGTGCTGTCAATGGACCAAAACAGAGAAGCTAGAATTCAACCAGTGTGTCGCCAAGTGTTGTAGCGGTTGCAACACCCTCCAAAATTTTGGCTTGCATCCAATTTCGGAGCCTTCCTTAGGTTTTTCCTTGATGTTTGCAAGCACTCGGGCTCATCTTGTGAGCTCGTGTTTATTCTTTGCACCCTCCTTGCTTGACTGTTCATTGGACATCTTTTTGCATGTTGGTCAAAATGTCATGCTTGCAGCCATGTTCTGGCTATGCATAAGGTCCGTCTTCATGTGTATAAGTTGTATTCGCTATGAAAACATATATCGCACTCAAACATGAAGTTGTATGCACTGTCACGCAAGTGTTGTCATGGTCGTTCAACGATCTATCACAAGTGTCACGCTTGTCTCTTGCACCGTGAGTTAGTCACACTGAGTGTATGTTGTCTTGATGGTTCGAGGCATCTTGTCGTCAAGTCATGTTGAGTGTGTGTTCGCAAGGTCATGCATGTACGAAGTCACTCATTCACACACTTAGTCATTTTGTTGAAGCTATGTTGACCAGACCAACCCCAACAGTCGGACCTCTGCTGAGTTGCACTACGTAGTTTCAACCCTTAGTGAACATGTACTAATACCCATAATTACGCAGAGCTTGAGGCTGCTTCCCAGGTAGCTTACATTGCGGAATCCTGGAATCGACTCGATTGACTGTCACCTAGAATAGTGCAAAAGTTTCTAAGAAATCCATCTCAATCTGCGTTGCTCACAAGCAAATCAACAAAGCCTCTAGCTAGTCAACCAAAGAGTTTGATCGGGCAGTGACCCCGAGCCTCACTCCTCCAAAAAATTGCGCAGAAGCTGCCAAGCATGCCCACTTCCACTGATTGAAGAAACTGCATAGACATGCTAGACAGACACCTGCTGCCTATCACTACACTGCCCTAAAAAATTGTGTAGTTTTTCCAGCTAGTCACCTTACTACTCATCCTGAAAATTGTGCAGTTTTCATCAGAAGTCTCCAAGCTATTGAGCATCCCACTCAGCTCAAAAACTACGCAGGGATGTCCAACAGCCTAGCCTCCTAGCTCCTACACAGTTTTTTCCAATAGCCTCCTGCTGCCATCTCCCCAGAAAAATTGCACAATGTTTTCTAGCAGCCCACTGCCATCTCCCCAAAGAAATTGCGCAGTTTTCACTACCAGTCTCCCTCCACTACTTACACTTTCTCCTTGAAAAAGTTGTGCAAATCTGCCCTCCAGTCGAGCCAGATCCTACAGAAATTCATTGCTGATCTAGATTGGCCATCTCAACTTCCCAACGACCTCTGCACAGTTTTCATGGACAGTGCCCGGAGTCTGCATCCCAACTTGAAATTTGCCTTGCACAATTGCAGAGCCTTGTCTGCTTTCCCGGTCACCTGCATCCGAAAGCGAAATATAATGCATCATGCTAGACTAGAAGATTTCTAGATTTGATTTTGTCTCATCATAAGTGATTGCAGATACAGGTATATGGATGAGACATGGCGTGACAATGAATGAGATGAACAAGGCGTGCATGCAAGGAGACTTGTTTGTGAATGGATGAACACATGAAGCATGCCAAAGTACAAGTGAAGGAGTGATGTGCACATGCAACATCAAGCGAACACTAAGACCATCGAAGACTCTGCACACCTTTCCATGTGGAGATGAAGCTATGATACACCAAGAGCACATCCATCACCGAACAATGCTGCAGCTCGACATGCACACCCCCACCAACATGAACATACCAGCTCTATCGTCTCAAGTCATGTCATGAGTCATCTCGGCCACATCACTACTATGGGCCACACTGTTGTAATCAATGTAACCTAACGTGGAAATCCAAGAGACCCACATGTAAATCTGAAGAGTCATGTAAAGTTGAAGAGTCATGTAATTCAAACAGTCATGATGGAATTTGAATAGTCACAAGGGCAAGTTTTACCCTTGGCTATAAATACCCCTCATTTGTACATGCAAAGGACTTTTCACTTTGGCTCCTCCCACATAGCCTTGAGAGTCTATAATATTTTCTTTGAGGAGTGAGCAGTGGCTCCAATACCCTGCTATCGGGGTTAGTGATGTCATGGTGTATGGATGTGTCTTGGAACTTTCGCTTAATTCGGAAGCCTGTTAATAGGCCAGCACGTTTTCACACATGTATTGTATTCATTTGTAACACTATTCTTTGTACGCTTGTAATGCATGTTGCTTTAACTTGTATTAAGCTAGCTGAACTATTTTGGTTGTTTTAGTACATATGCTATTGGAAATGTGTTGTATTTGTGGGCTATCCTATCATACACTCGACAGATGCATTCTTGTAAATTTGTTATAATGCTCATCGCACTCATGTGGACTATTCTGCTGGTTGTTGTACGTGATATTTATTCAAGTTGTTTTTGTGAATGCCGCATCCGTGTGGACTACTCCGTTGGAAGTTGCGCATGTCATGTTGTGTTGTGTGTCTCTAACAGAGTTGGGACTATTCCCTTTCAACTCGAGACTCACTTCCACCCTCTCCCTCTGTAGTGAAAGAACTTTTACACAAGCTTCACTAAGAAGTCACCAGGCATGCGAACCTCATTGTTCGAAGACAAAGCAAACAACTCTCACATGCTAACAAGCAAGAGCTAAGGCAAATATTTAAGATAATGGCAACTGGGCCATCGTACCACATGGGACTCCTACACCAAACAGTGTGAGGTCTACTTGGGACTTCTTACCAGGGAGATCCCCTAAATGTTGGCGGGTCTAGCACCGTCAACAACTTCATATTTTGGATCTGTTTTGGAGGCCGAATTCTTTGGAAAGGAGGATGAACTTTTCTGGGCACGTTGACCTTGGTTGACTGTAGTTTTGCAACTAGGGTTTCAGCAAACTTTGACTTTAACCAATTTTGGAGGACCATTTTAGGACTATTTTGACTTCATTTTACCAGCTATCAAGACTGCATTTTTGGACAGTTGACCGAGCTCTTTTGGAGGCAAGATGACCATTGATCGTCGACCATCTAGGATAACTATTGTTGCCATTGACTTTGACCAAAATTCCAGATTTGACTTGTTGACCATATTTGACTATTGGGCTCATCATTTGGATATTGATTGGTTGATTTTGTTGGATAGTCAAAGGTTCGACTTTGACTCTTGTTAATGAATTGAAGTATTGTATCTCTCGACTGAACATTTTAATCTAATAAAAGAAGAATTTGAAAGGGTTTTGCCCATTATGGGGTTTTTCTCTAATCTTTGACCAAATCTTGTGTCTCATGTCATTGCTCTTGATTGTCTACTATTGTACATTGCATTTATTGTTCTATCTACAATTGCTATTTATCATTGGAAGATCAAATTTGATTGCTAATTGAAGAAAAGATTGGGCTAAGTAATTGTAATAGCATAGAACAGTGGAAAATTGACATGGTATCAGAGCTAAGGTGAAGACAAGCCCAAGGAATTAGTAGACAAGAGAAATCATCTTTGAAAGAAGTTGAAGGAGCCTATTTGACTTGGTCAAGATGTCTACCTCCTACTTCAAGGACTTTGAGAAGCTGGGTAACTCATCAAATTTTGTTGCTTGGAAGGATAGGTTGGAAGTAGTATTGGATGAAAATGATGTCTTCGAATATGTGGAAGGAAAAGTACCCGAGCCTCCAGAAAATGCTCCTTCTACTACCAAGTCCAAGTATAAGAAAGGTGAGATCAAAGCTAAGAAATTTATTATTGATTCCTTTGCAAGATCATTTGCTTGTTTATGTTGGAAAATTGAAGAAGTCTAAGGACATCTATGATAAGCAGGTTGGGATGTATGAGGTCAACAAATTGAATCATATCCTCTTCTTGAAGAATACACTCAAGGAATTGAATATGAACAAGGGGGGATCTACGCAATCCTATGTCCTGAGGGTATCCCAACTAAGTGCTAAATGTAACTAGTGACAGTCTTCAAAATTGTATTTGAGTCAAGATGTAAAGTATTTGTCAAAAGCAACAAAAAGAAATTTTATTGTAAAAGAAATTGACTTATTAAAGCATGGGTTTCATGCTTGGGTCAATGATTTTTAGGTCAAATCCTCCATTGTAGACTTCTAGGGTTTGTGTCAAAAATCCTTGTCCTTGTCATTATGTAACAGACCCTACTTGGGCATTATCAGTCAAGAAATAAATTTATTTTAGTGTCAAATAAGTCATTTAGACCTCCTCCACCAAGTCAGCCTCAACCTAGACAAGTCGACCTAATTGGGAGGCAAAATCCACTATATAAAGGAAACAACTCGACCTCATTTGGAGATAGATTCAACAAGTTTGATCTACAATTATTGAAGGAAAATATGTGAAATTCAAGGAAGGAGGAGGAAAACCTAGCGAAGTAGAAGAAAGTATTTTTCGAGCAAAAGAAGTTGATTTTTCTCTCTCTTTGTCTCACACGTGTGAAGGAGTTGAAGCTGCAGGAGGGCCAAAGTTGTAGACATGAAGCTGGGTCAAAATTCTGAAGCAGTAGGGCCAAAATTTTTGTCTTTGATGCAATATTGTTGCAGTTGATCTTTGAAGTTTGGAAGGACAGTTTCAGGGTTGACTTGTTGGAGGAGAAAGGTCATTTGGTTTGGTCTAAAGTCTTGGTCTATCTCTATTTGAATTTTCTAGTGGAAGAGTTTCACTGGGTTTTCCCTTATGGAGGGGTTTTAGCCCTAGCTGAGTGCCTATATCTTGTGTCATTGATCTTCATGTTTTGATTTGGTGATTGCTTGATGAAAGAAGATAAAAGAAGAATATAAAGTTAAGTTAATAAGACTACAAGAATATCACAAGTAAATATCAATATAATAAAATATTTTTTTCTTTCTGAGTTTATAACAAGGTATCAGAGTTGAGGAGAAGGAGGAAAGAAAAAGGCAGCAAGAAGGGTTAATAAGGAAGGAAAAAAAGAAGATCATTAGGGAAAGGATCATATAAGAAGAAAATCTTACTATCTATATCAAGTAAATAAGATGTTATAAATTCTATGGCAACCTTAATGAAGACAAAAAAATAAGCTAGAAGGAGCCTCCAACTATAGGGAATGGAAGAATAGGATAGACCTTATTCTTGCTAAGCATAGAGTTGTGGATTTTGTTCAAGGAAAAGTCAAGGAACCAATAGATGATGCAGGAAAAGAAAAATACAAAGAAACTAACATCTTGGCCATGAATTTGATTGTAGATGGAGTGAAGGACAATCTAATCCCATACATATATAATATAGAGTCTACAAAAGAGATGTTTGAAGCCCTCTCCAAGTTGTTCACCATCAAGAACATTGGTTAGATAGCTACTATCAAGAATGAACTAAGAACAATTAAGATGACAAAAGATGATATTGTATCATCATATTTTATAAGGATCTCTAGAATAAGAGATGAACTCCAAGCTATTGATGAAGTTGTATCAGAGAAAGAACTCGTGATTGTTGCACTACTAGTGTTAATCTAGGTTGTCATTGATGTCAATAGTTTATAATTGATATAACAGTGACTGGATCACAAATATTCTTGAAGATTCCAAAACATGACTACAACTCTTGTTTAAGTTGATGGAGTTTCAATTATGCTTCTTGATGACATGTCTATGATAAAATACTATATGATGACTTATGTGGACCATGATGATGACTTAGGTGGACTACACTTGGAAGATTGCCTATATGAAATAAACATGATGACATGCCCTACCTACAATGATCTTCATGATGACACCACGTGATGAAAAACCTCCAATAATTTTGATGGAGACAAGGTGATGAAGCAGGAGATCAAGGACATAATTAAACCATAAAGAAGTCCTACACTCAAACGCATTCTGCCTTGCCTCCATTTCTGCACTCATAAAGGACCAGTCACATTAAAATTTATTTTTCACCTCCTTATAGGCAGAATCTCACCATGAGACCTAAGCCATCTTGAAGAGCTTAATTTTTCCTTTCCAGTGAGCTATTATTTAGCTAGAAACACCAAGCAGTTTGGGAGAAATGAATTTTTGAAGTTAAGTTATTAATTCTGGACATGAAGCCGACCTAAGCAAACCTACCTTGTCGGCCAACAAAAGATACGTGTTTGTTCAAGGTTCATGTTCAAGAAGCCTATTAATAGGAGGTTCGAGCTCCTTGTTTGAATCATCATTTTTCGCAAATCAAAAAGATAGAAGTCTATTAGATGTTCACAACTCGTGAATTGAAGGAGGCAGAATTGAAGACTTGTTTTGGGTTATGAAGATTGCAGCTCCTATAATATCTCGAACCTTACCTCTATCTGTCTTGGACTTGCTGTGATAAATTTGCTTCTGGAGCTCGGACTTCACCTTACCTTAGTTACTTGTGTAGACCTTATATCCATTACAATGATAGTGATCACCTTGGTAGCTCGGACCTTAGTCCTATGGAAGATTAGTGAGCAGTCACCAGGACAACTCGGACTTCACCTTAGCTCAGACCTTCAAAAATAGTGAAGAGCTCATATATGTGATTATAGTTCAAAATTGCACAGAACTATTGGAAGAGCTCAGATTACTACGTTAAGTTCAAACCCATGGAAGAGCTATATATATATATATATATATATATATAGAACTCAGACCTCAGCTTGGACTTAGTCAAGATTTGTAGCATAGTGCTTGGATTTATGGGTGAACTGTGATCACAAATAGCTTGGATAGAATAGTGACGCTTGAATTTTTAATCAATACCTCAGACTTGTTACACTTCCTAAAGCTCGGAGTTTTTGGAGGACAAATCTCAGGTTCAGAACTGTGCCCTTGTATCTTGTATAAAATTTGGACCTGAGAACAAGACAAGGGGCTTAGATTTATAGCTCGGACTAATACTCAGAACATTTGGGTAGTGACAGTTAAGCTTGGATCATAGACCTTATTCATTAATTTCATCCCGAGGTATCATATTCGAGTGTGTAGTAGCATATCAAAATTCAGATTTGTAAATTGGTGTAGCATGGTGCCAAAATATTATTGTTGAAGTTTTGGTGCAGTAAGGACATTGGTGAAGCTGTGGTGTAGAAGTCTTGGTGCAGTACTAAAATATTGGTGCAATTTTGAAGCCTTAGTGCAAGAACATTAGTGCGGTATTGATGAAGAAGTGTGGTGCAAAATAGATTGTGCAGTATGGTGTATAAATCCTTGTGTAGAAGTATTGGAACAGTTTGATTAGTGGTCTAGTGTAGTGTGGTGCAAGGACATTTGTAAAGAATAATTGTCACAATCTAGTGCTAAAGTCTTGGTGCAACAGTTGTCCAGTAGTCTTGAGATAATCTAGGGTCTTATATTTTTTGGATGCTCTACTTTGTGTCACTAAGTTTCAGTGTGCGATAACAGTTGAGTCCTATCAACGCTTACATATGTTTCACTAATCTCACACTTAGCCATTTTCCCAAGCAACATAGCCTCATCCATCTTCTTGGAACTGTGCGCTTTTCTTTTGTAACCAATAAGATTCCTCCCTTGCCTGCTGACCCCATAGTGCACATAGACACCAACCTCCCTTGCCTGTTGAAACCCCATAGCTTGCAGAGACCCCACCCAACACTGCTCTCCAAAAATGTGCAGAGCAGTAAGGAAGCCAACACTGCTCTCCGGAAATGCGCAGAACAGTCCAGCTGCACTGTACTCAGAAATTACAAAGAGGTGTCCTCCCAAGACCCCTATCGTGCAGCAGTGCCTTGAGCCTAAAAACTGCATAGTGTTTTCTAGGTTGTCTTGTTGATCTTGCATGCAAAAACTCAGCAGACGGGCCTCCCAGGGCCTCATTCCAACAACAGTCACTATCCATTGAAATTGCGAAGATCTACCTCTCAGTGACTACAAGAAAAGGTGACATGATGAAATTGCTTCCAAGGAGTTGAGGAGAAGGACCAAGGAACTGAGTAATGGAAAAGATGAGGACCACACAAAAACTCCGTTGGACGATCGTCTTGAGGGTAAGTATGGTAAGTAAGGAAAATCTTTCTAAGTACACCTCTTAGTTGAGTTTGTAGGACTTCTTATCATTTTCATATCATCATGTCCTCAGTAACATGCATGTTCGCAAATGCGAAAAGTCATCTTATGTGTTTCTTCTACATATCTTGCTTCCTTTTCACTTGTTCGACCAACTATTTTCTTCTGCATGTTGATTTCTATGTCATGCTTGCGACATCGTTCTGGTGATGTTGAAGGTTGTGTTTGAGCTTTGTTCACCATCTACACGTCTATCGAACTCAAACACAATGTTGTATGCACTATCGTGCAAGCATTGTTGCAGTCGTTCAATGATCTATCACAAGTGTCGTGCTTGTCACTTGCACCGTCGGTCAGTCACACTGAGTTATTTTGTCTTGAGGGTTTGAGGTGTCTTGTCATTGAGTCATATTGACTGTGTGTTTGAAAGGTCCTGTATGCACAAGTTCACTCACCCACACACTTAGTCATTTTGCTGAAATTCTGATGAACCGGATCACCCTCCAACAACCAGACCTTCAATGAGTTGCATTGCATAGTTTTGGCTCTCAGCGATCATGTACTGCTACCGAGAATTGCACACAGCTTGAGGTTGTCTCCCAAGCAGCCTGCACTGCACAAACCTGGAATCGATCAGATTGGCTGTCACCTAGAAAATGGAGAAGTTTCTCAGTAAGCCATTTCAATCTGTGTTGTCTGCAATAACACCAACCAAGCCTCTAGCTGGTCAACCAAAGAATTTGACTAGGCAATGACCTCGGACTCACTTCCCCAAAAAATTGCACACAAGTTGCAAAGCATGCCCACTATGCTAACTTAGGAAATTTTGCAGACATGCCGAATAGACACCCTGTGTCTATCATTATCTCCCTCAAAAAATTGCACAACTTTTCTAGCCAGTCACCCAGTCAACCAGCCTGCTGCTCACTTGAAAAACTGCGTAGTTTTCATGAGTAGTCTCCCAGTTTCTCAGCATCCTGCTCAAATCAGAAACTATGATGGGATGTTTAGCAGGCCAACATCCTAGTAATCGCATAGTTTTTTCCAGCAACACTTACGCATCTCGCTGCCATCTCCCTGAAAAAATTGCGCATTTTTTCCAAGCAAACCTCATGCAACCTACTGCCAACTCCCAAAGGAATTTCACAATTTTTGTTGCCAACCCCCTCTACTGACTACACTACTTCCCTCAAGAAATTACATAGATTTTCCATCCAATCAAGCTAGATCCCGCAGACAGTCACTGCTGATTTGAATTGTCCATCTCAGTCTCCCAGTGACTTCTACTTAATTTTCACCAACATTGCCTGAAGCACGCATCTCGGCTTGAAATATGCCTTGCGCAGTTTCAGAGCCTTGTCCTCTCTCCCGGTCACCCACATCCAAAAGTGAACAACAATGCATCATGGTAAACTAGGAGATTTCTGGATTTGATGTTGTCTTGTCATGAGTGATTACAGATACAGGTACATGGATGAGACATGATGCGACGATGAATGGGGTGAACGAGGAATGCATGCGAGGAGATTGTTTCACGAATGCACAAACAAGGAATGCATGCAAGGAGATTTGTTTGTGAATGAATGAACACATGAAGCATGTCAAAGTACAAGAAAAGGAGGAACATGCACTTGTAAACATCAAGTGAACACTAAGACCATTGAAAACTTCGCACACCTTGCCATGCAGAGATGAAGCTATGATACACTAAGGGCACATCCATCACTCAGCAGCACTGCAGCTTTACATGGACACCAACAACATCATGAACATACCAACATTGCCATGTCGATTCGTGTCATGAGTCATCTCGGCCACATCACTACTATGGGCCATACTGTTGTAATCAATGTAATGTAACATGGAATTCCAAGAGACCCACATGTAAATCTAGAGAGTCATGTAAATCTGGAGAGTCATGTAAAGTTGAAGAGTCATGTAAGTCAAATAGGCATGAGGGAAGTCAAATAGTCACAAGGGCCAGTTTTACCCTTGGCTATAAATACCCCTCATTTGTACATGCAAAGGACTTTTCACCTTGGGTCCTCCTACATAGCCTTGAGAGTCTGTAATATTTTCTTTGAGGAGCGAGCAGTGGTTCCAACACCCCGCTTATGGGGTTAGTGATTTATGGTGTACCGATGTGTCTTGGAACTTTTTCTTAATTCAGAACACTATTAACAGGCCAGCACATTTTCACACACATGTATTGTAAGTTTTTGTAAGGCTATTCTTTGAACACTTGTAATTCATGTTGCTTTAACATGTGTTAAGACAGTTAAACTATTTCAATTTCTCTAATACATATGATTATGAAAATGTGTTGTATAAGTTATTAACGTTGTCTTTCCCATGTGGGCTACCTCGTCGGACACTAGATAGAACCATTCCCACAAACTTGTTATAATGACTGTTGCACTTGCGTGGACTATTCCACTGGGTGTTGTTCGTGTTATCTGTTCATTGTGTTTTTGTGACTTCCACATCAGTGTGGACTACTCTGGCAAAAGTTGTGGATGTTTTGTTGTGTTGTGTGTATCTCATAGAGTTGGGACTCTTCCCTTTCGACTAGAGACTCACTTCCACCCTCTCCCTCTAGAGTGAAAGAACCTTGACACAAGTAACACTAGCGCTCACCAGGCACGCGAACCTCATTGTTCGAAGACAAAGTAGACCACTCTAACGTGCTGACAAGCAAGAAATAAGGCATATCTTTAAGATAATGGCAACCAGTCCATTGTACTATATGGGACTCCTACACCAAACGGTGTGAGGTCTAGTTGGGACTTCATATCGGGGAGATCCCCTGAATGTTGGTGGGTCCAACACCATCAAACTTTCTGGTGCTAGAAGGAGGGTGAGATGACAACTTGAGTCCTCACAATCTATTTTGAATCTTCACATATTTATCATGACTAAACATATAATTTCTCTTCTAGAGTGTATGTCTTATGGAAATGACTTTGAAATATCGTAAGAGCTCTAAAATAACTTGTCTGGTAAAACATATGATGGTGGAGGCCAAGTAGCCTTGGTTAGACATGCGGTTGGCATTGTAGGCTCCTTTGAAAGGCATGAAATATTTGAATATTACATGACCTGCGCGTTGTTCACATAGACACTTCTAGGGAACCCCTACATTAGTGTGTCATGCTACCCGAAAAGTATATTCACTCCCTCCCTCATCTGGTCACAGAGATAGACCGTGCTTTCAATCATTTTGACCATAAAGAACTCAAAAAAGAGATTATGAAATTATGGAAAGCACCTGATGAATCCGTTTAATAGTTTCAAAAATGCTTTTTTAATCTTGCATGGAGATTTCTTGAAGATGAAATTGATTGGGAATTTCTCGATGGAAGATTTCAGTATCTTCTTTACATATCTGAAAATCAGCAATTCTTAGAATCATTCGAACCCCGCTCAGCATAATTTGGTGATGGAGCTACGCAATCACAATCATACACAGTTGCTGTCACAAGTGACTATCCACCTTCCCCTCATCAAACAACTCCACCACCACAGAGTGATGCAGAAGAACATGCACACACATCGGTTGAATTGTCACATCCTCCTACCCCACCTGCTCTTGATATTTGTGTAGATTTGGCTTGCAAGCCTACTGGTTTTCATCCACACATGTTACCTCAACCTCCGTCCTCACATTTTCTCATCCTCTAGACTATACCATCTTGTGTTCTTCCATTCCAGACTCCACACTTGTTGTGAACAAGGATCAAGTTGTTGTTCGAGTTGGTGTTGTTCAACCAACCTATGCTATCATTCATGATGAGTGTGTGCGAGAATATAAAGATGAATTCACAGTGAAGGATGACTCCCTTCCATCTGTGCCTCATCCACTCTATCATGACATCCCTTGTGATTTTGTCACAGTTTATTTCCCTTGTGAAAACTCATTTTCAGATGTTTTTGTTTTCGATCATTCACAGGACACATCGGATGTCAGTCTGTCATTACATTGCAGAGAGGACACGCCTTCCTCTGAGAATTTGTCCCATCTATCATTTATCATTTCTGAAAACATAGAGGGTGAACATCCTTGCTTCTCATCTACCCCTCTACACGATTCATCAAATCATGAGGATGCCGATGAACATCCCGAATTTTTTGGTTGTGGTTGTCATGATCTATGTACTTCTTCATTTGAGCACAATGTTGATTCCTCACTATTAATCTATCTATTCCATTGGTCTATGATAATCTACCTATCGACGAAGTGGAAACCCCACAGGATGTCGAGGCACTTCAACCTGGGGTTATTGTTATGTTAGGCCCTCACTATCCTGAGGTTAGTTCCACTTCCGATCAGAAAATTTTCGAAACACCCAAGGCTCCTCATCTCTCTCTGCTTCACATTGAATATCAACCAAACGCCTAGATTTCGCTTCCTCCACTCGAATCACATGATCCCATCGCTCAAGATTTGGAGGAATCTTACAAAACGAGTGCGCTTGCAAAGCATAAGCTATTGGTATTTCTCATGTTTGCTCATATGTCACAATACAAAGAGTGTGCATGTTTATCATATGCACACAGTGTATCACAACACCATGCTAAGCCTGCAGAATGCTTGTCTTCTGCATTCACTCTTTTCTTTTATGTGGGTGTTTTAGAACTCGGAGCATGTTGGTATTCACTGTTGAATCTTTTATGTTTGTTGGTTCACTTGATTGTGCTTCTCGCGAACCATGCCTTCACCAACATGGGCCAGCCAATGCACGAGTGGATGCATTGGAAATATCACTTCACATGAGTAGGCCCATGCACTATTTAGCGTAGGAGTAGGAGTAGTCTTTTCTTCTTGATTTTCTTTGATTTTTCGTTCACATGTTTGTTTTCTTGCTTACTCGGTTTGATTTTCTTTATTACTTTCCTTGCTTACCTGTTTTTCTTTCTCTTTGCTTTCTTGTACTTGTAGGTTAGCCTCTTGTGAAATCGTGTTTGGCTTTCGAGACAAGTTGGGAAAATATAATAGGACCTGTACAACTATCAACACTTGGTTATCTATTGTCCTCTCTTTTTATTAAGAGCTTGTTCTCTTTAGTCAATGATGCCTTGATGGAAAATATGTTCTGTTCAAAGTGAGTCTAAGTGAAAACACAACGCTTGCACTCTAACTAGCACCACCTACTATAGTCGGTTGTTTTGGGTTAACCCTTGTCAACTTAGTCAAGTAGAGTAAGGTGAGGGGGAAAACCTTAATAAGTATGTCAGAGGTATACTTTTATGAAGGAACAACCTCTTCTACTCTCAATAAGTTGTGATCCCTCTTCTGCCTCTAAAATAAATAAGTGCCTATGCACAGTTCTTTGAAAAATGAAAATATGAAAATTTTGAAAAAATGAATAAGGAAAAAGAAGAGAAAGGTTTCCTGCATAGAGAGGTGATGCAAGTAACTCTGTCGTGGTACTGACCAAGCTCGCTGGCAGCGGAGCAATGCTTGTGTTCCTATGTGACTCCGTCAGGGTACTATATAGGCCTTCTCACAGTGGAGCAACACCAGATATGAAACTTAAACTATGGTTGTCATATTGCTTGTGCACCAATATACCACTCATCCCCAATCAAAACAACTAGGCTGACTTGGCTTGGAATGTGTGCTAACCGATCAAGAGAATGGTAGGGACTACATCTTTCAACCAAGCTAGTGTGGAAACCACGAATCAAACAATACTTCCAGAAGGGTTAGACTCGCTTCTCAAGGAACAAGATCCATTTAGAGAGCTAGAGTTCTACCAGTGTGTCACCAAGTGTTGTAGCGGCTACAACTACCCTCCAAAATTTTGGCTCGCATGCAAATTTAGGATCCTACCTCGGATCCTGTGATCGATTTTCCTTGGTCTCTTGTTGGTAAGATGATGATTTCAAGCTCCAGTCCTTGATCTTAAGAGTTGTCCGTGTTCTCATCTTCATGCAACATGTTCCATATTTGGGCATAGGGGTTTTTGTTTGTCATGCAAAGGGAATGTTGTCTCACTTCAAGGGAATTCTATGCGTATGAGTGGTTGTCATCATATAGACATGTTTCACACTCACCTCGCACACTCATGTCATGGAGGTTGTTGCATCAAGCAAAGTATGTCTTATGTATTTTGGATGGTCTACGTTGTGTCACTAAGTGTCCGTATGAAATCACAGTCGATTCCTATCAATGTTTACATATGTTTCATTGATATCACACTTCACCATTTTCCCAAGCAACCTAGCCTCATCCAGCTTCTCGAAATTGTGCGCTTTGCTTTTGCAACCACCAAGGTTCCTCCCTTGCCTGCTAAACCTGCAGTGCACAGAAACACCAACCTCCCTTCCCTACTGAAACCCCGTAGCCGCAGAGACCCCAGTCAAAAATTCTCTCCAAAAATGCACAGAGCAATAAGGCAGCCAGCACTGCTCTCTAGAAATGCATAGAACAGTGCAGCTGCACTGCACTCAGAAATTGCATAGAGGTGTCCTCCCAGGACCCCTGTCATGTAACAATTCTTTCAGCCTCAAAAGTGCGTAGTGTTTTCCAAGTTGTCTTGTCAGTCTTGCCTGCAGAAACTGCGTAAACGAGCCTCCCGGGTCCTCATTCCAGCAGCAGTCATTGTCCATTGAAATTGCGCAGATCTACCTCTTAATGACTACAAGAAAAGGTGATATGCTGAAATCGCTTCCAAGGAGTTAAGGAGAAGGACCAAGGAACCAAGTAATGGAAAATATCAGGGCCGCATGCAAACTCCATCAGATGCATGATCATCTTGATGGTAAGTATGGTAAGTAAGGAACATCTTTCGAAGTACACCTCTTAGTTGAGTTTGCAGGACTACTTGTCATTGTCATATCCCTTGTCCTCAGTAACATGCATGTGCGCAAATGCGAAAAGTCATCTTATCTATTTCTTCTACATATCTTGCTTCCTTTTCACTTGTTCTACCAACTATCATCTTCCGCATGTTGATTGTTATTTCATGCTTGTGACCTCATTCTAGTGATGTTGAAGATTGTGTTTGAGTTGTCTTCGCCAGGTAAACATCTATCACACTCACACACGATGTTGTATGCATTGTCATGCAAGTGTTTTCGCGATCATTCAATGATCTATCACAAGTGTTGCACTTGTCGCTCGCACTGTCAGTCAATCACACTAAGTTATGTTGTCTTGATGGTTTGAGGTGTCTTGTTGTCGAGTCATGTTGAGTGTGTGTTCGTAAGGTCATGTATGCACAAGTTCACTAGCCCACAAACTTAGTAATTTTGCTGAAATTCTGATGACCTTCAATGAGCTGCATTGCGTAGTTTTGGCCCTCAGCAATCATGTAGTGTTGCCCAGAATTGCACAAATCTTGAGGGTGTCTCCCAAGTAGCCTACACTGCGCAATCCTCGAATCAACCGGACTAACTGTCACCTAGAACAACGCAGAAGTTTCTCAACAAACCATTTCAATCTGCGCTGCCCACAAGCACATCAGCCAAGCCTCCAAATGGTCAACCAGAGAATTTGACCGAGTAGTGACCCCAGGGCTCACTCCATAAAAAATTTGCACAAAAGCTGCAAAGCATGCATGCTCTACTGACTGAAGAAACTGCGAAGACATATTGGATAGACACCTTGTGTCCATCACTTTCTCCCTCAAAAAATTGTGTAGTTTTTCTAGCCAGTCACCCAGTCAGTCGGCCTCCTGCTCACCCAGAAAACTATGCAATTTTCATGAGAAGTCTCCCAGTGGCTCGACATCCCGCTCATCTGAGAAACTGTAATGGGATGTTTAGCAGGCCAGCCTCCCAGCAATTACGTAGCTTTTCCAGTAGCACTACTGCAACCCATTACCAGCTCCATGAAAAAATTGCGCATTTTTTTCCAAGCAAGCCTCCTGCAGCCCACTGCCAGCTCCCCAGAGGAATTGTGCAGTTTTTGCTGCCAACCCTCTCTACTGATTGCACTACTTCCCTTAATAAATTTTGCAGATATTCCCTCCAGCTGAGCCAGATCCCGTGGATAGTCACTACTGAACCAGATTGTCCATCTCAATCTCCTAGTGACTTCTGTGTAATTTTCACCAACAGTTCCCAGAGCCCACATCCCAGCTTGAAATCTTCCTTGCATAGTTTCAGAGCCTTGTCCTCTCTTTGAGTCACCTGCATCTGAAAGAGAACGACAATACATCATGGTAGACTAGGAGATTTTTGGATTTGATGTCGTCCTATCATGAGTGATTGCAGATACATGTACATGGATGAGACATGATGCAATGACGAACATGATGAATAAGGAATTCATGCGAGGAGATTGTTTCACGAATGGACGAATGAGGAATGCATGCAAGGATATTTTCTCATGAAGCGAAGGAGGAACATGCACGTGCAAACATCAAGCAAACACCAAGACCATCGAAGACTTCACACACCTTGACATGAAGAGTTGAAGCTATGATACACAAAGAGCACATCCGTCACTCAGTAGCACTGTAGCTCAGCATGGACACCACCAGTAGCATGAACATACCATCACTGTCATGTCGAGTTGTGTTATGAGTCATCTCGGCCACATCACTACTGTGGACGATAGTGTTGTAATCAATGTAATGTAATGTGGAAGTCCAAGAGACCCACATGTAAATCTGAAGATTCATGTAAAGTTTAAGAGTCATGTAAGTCAAACAGTTATCAGGGAAGTCAAACAATCACAAGGGCCAATTTTACCCTTGGCTATAAATACCCCTCATTTGTACATGCAAAGGACTTTTCACCTTGGCTCCTCCCACATATCCTTGTGAGTTTGTAATATTTTCTTTGAGGAGCGAGAAGTGGCTCCAACGCCCCGCTTACGGGGTTAGTGATGTATGATGTACCGATGTGTCTTGGAACTTTTGCTTAATTCAGAAGCCTGTTAACATGCCAGCACGTTTTCACACATGTATTGTAATTGTTTGTAAGTCTATTCTTTGAACACTTGTATTGCATGTTTCTTTAACCTATGTTAAGGCAGGTGAACTATTTTGGTTTTTTTAATAAATATGCTTATGAAAATGTGTTGTATAAGTTGTTAAAGTTGTCTTTCCCATGTGGGCTACCTCGTTGGACACTAGATATAACCATTCCCATAAAATTGTTATAACGACCATCGCACTCACGTGGACTATTCTATCGAGTGTTGTATGTGGTATCCATTCATTGTATGTTTGTGACTGCCGCATTTGTGTGGACTACTCTATCAGAAGCTGTGCATGTCCTACTGTGTTGTGTGTCTCTCATAGAGTTGGGACTCTTCCCTTTCGACTAGAGACTCACTTCCACCCTCTCCCTCTGTGGTGAAAGAACCTTGACACAAGTAACACTAGCACTCACCAGACACGTGAACCTCGCTGTTCGAAGACAAAGCAAACCACTCTCATGTACTAACAAGAAAGAGCTAAGGCATATCTTTAAGATAATGGCGATCGTGCCATCATATCGGATGGGACTCCTACACCAAACAGTGTGAGGTCTAGTTGGGACTTCATACCAGGGAGATCCCCTGAATGTTGGTGGGTCTAGCACCGTCAACAATACTATAACAGAGGAAAGAATATCACATATATCTCATAAGGAGGGTTTAGATTAACTCTGAAATTATAGTTCGGATGTCACTGTATGGTAGCAAGGATTTCGATGCAAATACAACAAAGAAGAACTCAACGTGACAACAATAATAAGGATTGTTCTTATGATAAGTTTAGTGGCATCACAGTGAGAAATTTAGATTACAATGGAGCTCAAATTAGGCACAATGATGATATCGATAATCATAGTTCAGTTTTATTCAATGCTATTGCAATGAAAAGGTCCAGATGAAGTGAAGATGGTTTCAATGTTTCCACAGTGACAAGGTCTTATAGTGAGATGATTTTGTTGTGATCACAGTGATAAGGACTCAGTGCTGTCACAGTTACAAGGATGATTTGATGAAGGATGTCTTGGGTCTAGATTGTAAGGGTCTTGTTCATCTCATATTTTGAATCTATTAAAGGAAGAATTGGTGATTGGGTTTTCCCCTCGAGGGGGATTTTTCCCTGGCAGTGTGCCTATATCTTGTATTCTCTTCTATTTGTTACTTGGAATTAATATTCATGATAATAAAATATAATACTAATAATGAAAAAATAAAAAGTTAATGTCATTAATAAGGGAAATCATTTAACTTCCAAACCTATGGATTTCCCAAAAACCCCCATAGGCTCCAGAGAGGGGGGACGACAGCAGAATTGGAGGGGATTTTATCCAAAATATTTAAAGGAAAAGTAGGCTTATGAACATGTGAGATACCTGGAAAATTGAAGTCCTCTTGAGAGTTAGAGAATCTCCATGGTCATTTCTCCCGTGTCGATTCCAACCAAGCCTCATCAACCATAAATCAATTCCTCCTAGGGAATCTATCCCAAAGGTATCCATTATGATGGCATAAGAGGAACTTGAAGGGTATGCCCCAAAAATCCACATATTAGCAGATTTTGATCGACCCCCTTTCCAAGTCAATATTCTAAAAAAGGTTGCCTGAGAAATTAACCTTACCCAACAACCAAGAAATGTGTTTATCCATGGCCCCCAAATGTTTAGGATCCATGTAAATAAAGCTTGCTATGGGAATCCCTATCTCCAAAATTCCAGTGGGAGACCTAGAAGGTTAATCAAGGTATATCTATTGTGAGGGGTCTTGATTAATGGGTTAAAGACAACATACCACCAAAATAGTTGTAGAAAGCTATGAACTTTAACCCAAGGCATCTTGAGAATATGTTTCACATCTTCTTAGTGGAGAAAGTGTACACTGGTCCATTTATTCACCAACATGCAAACTTCTGGGGTATACCTCAGAATGGGAGAACATTGTTTATTCACCCAGTCCTACGTCTTGTTGGGTGTGGAGCCTGATTATCTTATGTATTCAAAGGTATCGCTGCATTGGAACCCAGTTCGAAATGGGGTGGCAACGCTGCCCGTAAAATATTCGCTGCAGGGGGGGTCCACAGGGGGGCGGTTGCGACCTTTTGGGAGCCCCCCCTGGCAGGGGGGCTGGGGGCAGCACCCTTGAAGCTAAGAATAGATGTAAAATTACCTTGTAAAATTTTGTAATTTCGTAGTCAATTTGGGCCGTTCATTAGGCGTAGATTTGATCGTAGAAGTTATGTTTAATTTAAGTTTTTTTGCCCTAGAAGGCAACCCCTCACTATATATGAGGGAATTGTATTGCGTCTATGTAGATCTACATTCTGAGTAGGAAGAGAGAGGATATTGAGAGAGAAGAGGGAATTACAACAGATATGCTGTAGGTTGTATCTCTTCAGTTTGTTGGATAATATAAATCAAAGGACTGGTTGTTTCTCCATGGACGTAGCCCAAACTGGGTGAACCATGTATATCTGTGTCTCTCTTGTTTTATTCATTTTCTGTGTTTATATTTCTGCAATATTTTATGTGTTAGAGTCGGTTTGGTCATCCATCCTTCAGAGATCAAAACTCTTTTTGCATTTCATTTTTAGGTGTCCCCTCACTCGATCAATTGCATTCCGTTAGGAGCATGCCATAAATCTGTCGGAAGGGCTTTTTTCATTCATCCCCCTCATGCTTTGCACTGCTGGCTCAGGTTTATTCATCAAAATCAAGTCTTAAAAGTCATTTGCAGTCATGTTTCAGTTTCTAGGTCATAACAGTCATTTTAGTCATTAGGTCTAGGGTTAGTCAATTTGGTCTTCAACAAGGTCTAAAAAAGCCAGCAGGTCAGAGGGAGGTTCTTAATAAGTTGTTATTTCAAAGATTTTTATCGTCATATGGATGGATTATGACTTTTCTTCAAAACTTTGTTTTGAAGACAAGTCGACATTTCGTTTTTTGTAATAATTTTCCAAAATTTTTAGTTCTTGAATTCTTTAGGCGTAGCCCTGGTCTCCTTTGCCAAATTCCATGACAGCTATCCCTGCAAAAAATTGCCAAGAATTTCATCATTTCAACCAAAAAATCAAAGAGGAAACAAAAAGACAGACTTGTGTTAATTGTGAAAAAGTGCCAATTTCAAAACATTACAAAAATGGGTTTTGAAGAACCAAAAATAAAATCAATGTCTTTATAAAGGTTTTGCCATGAAGATCAATGTTATTCTGCATGCCAAGGTCAAAGAGAAGCATTTCAAAGTGAATTGGGTGAGCAAGTGCGTGTTTTGGGGTGAAATTACTTGCAACTAGCCGGCGTGGCGCACAGAACAGGTGGCACGGCACACTGGAAGCGTGTGACACACTGGAAGCGCACGGCGCACTGGGAGAAACTACCCAGTGTTATTCTGAACGGGCGTGACGCACTGGGTTCTTGGCGCGGCGCATACAGTCCACAGCCCGAATTTGCTTGAAATTTCACCAATTTGCTCATAAACTTGCATGGATTTTCCAGGTAGGGTTGCTATTTTGATATTTCACCCACTTTTGTGATAAGTGTTGGTGGTTTATGGGTAATAACGGCTGAAACAAAAATCCAAACCCTACATCTAAAGTTCCTTCAAAGGAAAATTGTTGTGGGTTCTTAAATCTTTGATTTGTCACCAAGGACTCTCCTCCTTCCCCATTTCTCCCTTGTTTCATCATTTCCTACCCCCCCCCACTAAGCTCATCAATCCTACATTTTCTTTCCCACATTCAAATCCCAAAACCCCAAAACCCTAGCCCTTATAAAAATCTCCTAACCCTATACATAAAACCCCTCAAACCCCCTTCCTTTCCCTAATAAAATTTATTCTAATATTCCCTAATCCCTTACTGTTTTCCCTTCCTAACATTCCCTTGTTGCATTTTTTCCCCTTGGTGGCAGAATCCAACTATATTTGCATTACAACACAGCAGTTTCATACATCATTAAAGAGAGTCCAAGCACAGTTCATATACAACAACATCTTTTCTTCAAGGTATTTTGTAGAACAGTCATGGCATCTGAGCATTCATCGGAATATGAAGTAGAAACCCAAAGTGACTCACCCTTGGAAGAACAGGCACCCCAGAGGCCTCATAAAGGTGGCAGACATGTTAGGGAAGAACCGACCACCCTTACAGAATTGCAGGCCTGCCCTTTTGCCATGTTTTGTTTTCAGCATCAGTCATGCTATGAGTTTTGTCAAAAGGTGGCAAGTGTTCAATTTCATCATGAGCTGGCTCGTCTTTTTGTGCTACACTTACATGGAGATCAAGCTACCTTGGCTGGTGTCACCTTCACGCTTACACTAGAATCTGTCTCATTAGCAACTGGTATACCGAACATTGGAGAACCATGGCACAAGAAACAGAAGATTGACCGGCAACATTATGAGCCATACATTAAAACCAGTTTCTTGAGGCAGCTCAAGAGAGTGTTCCCATTCCAATATCTAAAAGATGAATATGCTCCACTAATGAAGTTGATCATGAAATATTTCAGTTGTGAGGGATGGTTCTCTTGTCTCTATGCTTATCACATCAAGTTGCTCATGCATTTCACCAGGGTACGGATGATGAACATTTCGTATTTCATATGTCGGAACATAGAGAGGATGACCACCTTTATGCAGCACAAAACCCCTCAGCAGCAACTTAACACTGTCTATCATTTTTGTCTTATTAAGATTTTGGTGGTTCATCAGCGTGGAGTACAGGGCATTACTTGGGATGATTTCATCTCTTGTGACTTCTTCAGAGCTTCATGGGGGTTATTAGAGGTTAAGCATGAAGGTGGACTTTCTCATCAGTATGAGCGCCATGAGATCGCTAGTGTGCCAGTATTCATCACATATCAGAGAGGCACCAGACATTTGTTTGCAGCGGCAAAGCGAGTGTTATCTCCACCCGGGGTGGAAGGGGCCTCGCTTCCTCCATCAGCATCACAGGTACGAGACAAAGGCAAGAGGCCAATGCAGGATGAGGGGCCTTCAAGTGAGCCTTCAGGTGAAAGAGAGACTGACTTCATTCTCATTCATGATGATGATACAAATACGGGCCCACAAAGTGCCAAACTTAGGGAGATTATCCAGGAGCAGCAAACAGAGATCCAAGCCTTATCTCTTGATTTGGAGAGAGCCAAGTGGACCATGAAGTACTTGGAGAAGAGGAACAAATATCTTGAGGATCAACAAGCAATCATGGAGCTACAAAACATTCGTGAGCATCGCCAAGCTGCACAAAGGAGGAGAGTTGAGCTCACGTCATTAGAGAAAGAGATTAATGAGGATTGGGAGGCCAATCTCGAGAGAGTTAACATGCACTTAGAGAGGTTGTTGGACAAGGCCAACAAAGACCATGCATTTCTGAGACACATGGCTTTTCACTACATGGCACGAAACAAGGTGTGCAAGGCCCAAATCAGGAATTTGAAGGCAAAATTGAGGAAGGCAATAAGGAATCAAAAGAGGCAAAGCAAGCTCGATCGTCTTTAGATATTAGCCGAAGCCTCTTTAGCTCAGCATAACACTTAATGAAGAAGCTCCAGCCCAAATTTCAAGAAATTTAGGGCATTTTTGGTATTTTTGTACAAAAAATAGGGTTTTTCTCCCTGTGCGCCACGCCACGTGGCGCGTGCTTATGATAGGAGGCTCCAAATGCAAAAAAGTTTATATTTTTGGATTTGTCATGAAAAATCATGACTGTTGGTGCATGGCCAAGAAGTTTGGGCAAGTTTTGAGTCCTCGGGAGGTCAAAAACACCCTAAAAATGACCTCTCTGATGTTAGAGCCTAGATTTGCCTCAGGCTGAAAAGATAAGGTTCTAGGTCCACATCAAACCACGCTCAGCCTCATAGCTAGCCCTACGAGGACAGCAGAGGGCTCTCTCCAGGTCAATATCGGTAAAATATAGTCGATGGGGCTCGAGATGACTGTAATAAAAGCTAATCTTAGGCTAGGTATTAAGTGCAGGGATTTGATTTGGTTTTTGAGGGTTTTGTTGAAAAAATAGGAAAGGCAAATTTGGGCTCGGGATGAGGCACAGTTTCTGCAGAGTTCTGATTGGGGCAAGGAAGGCAATCATTTTGATGCTTTAAAGTGAGTGATATGGATAGATCAGACTGGTGAGGTGCTAAGGAGAGCAAGAAAGTCTCAAGAATTCTCCTTAAATAGATGAAACATGGAAATTTAAACAAATTCAAAGGCAGAGCATAACAGTTAATGGATTCCACCTTAATCACTCATTTGTTCAAATTCAGAAGAAAAGAGAGGAAAATGATACACATAACACTAATAAACTTACAATTACTTAGAGAAGCACACCATAAAAACATAAAGCCACATGGATCCCAAACAGTGCTGCAAAACCCTAGTCTTTCCTTAGCCAAAAATGCAGAGATAGAATGTACAATAGAGTGCCAAAGCAATCCCAAGTGTCCAACCTTGAAAATGACTTAGAAATTACATAATATAGGCAAGCCAAACCTATTCCCTTGCCTCTAGGGGTCGAGCTCATCATTCTAGGAGCTATTTCAACCAATTCTAAACAAAGCACTAAAATCTAGGCAATCAAAACAACTTGCCTCTATAAGGTAGGAAACTGATTCATTCATTAAATTTTCACTTTTTGGTGAATGAATCCTCTAGAAAAAGAAAATAAGTGCTAAAATTACATCATGTTTATCCAATTACATCAATTTAGATCAAAAATTACATCACAAAGCAAAACTAGTCAAACTGGCCGAATTTCTGAGCTGGAAGGTGAAAAATTGGGCAAAAAACCTCTGTGCGCCGCGCCAATTTCTCTGTGCGTCGTGCCACTTTGAGACTGAGTTTGAGGCACTTCTTGAAGTCGAAATTGAGCCCAAGTGTGCTTGTTGAAAATCCCTGCCTGTCTACTTTCCAACCCAAGTGGAATTTCTGAATTTGGTGCCCATTTGCCCCTCAAAAATTTCAATCTCCCAAGACTGCTTCCTGTGTGTCAAAACAGGGGCAGAGAGGTGATTTTTAGGGTGTTTTTGACTTCCTGGGGACTCAAAACTTGCCCAAAATTCTTGGCCATGCACCAATAGTCATGATTTTTCATGAAAAATCCAAAAATATAAACTTTTTTGCATTTGGAGCCTCCTATCATAAGCGCGTGCCACGTGGCGCAGCGCACAGGGAGAAAAACCTTGTTTTTTGTACAAAAATTTGCAAAAATACCAAAAATGCCCCAAATTTCTTGAAATTTGGGTTGGAGCTTCTTCATTAAGTGTTATGCTGAGCTAAAGAGGCTTCGGCCAATATCTAAAGACGATCGAGCTCCCTTTGCCTCTTTTGCTTCCTTATTGCCTTCCTCAATTTTGCCTTCAAATTCCTGATTCGGGCCTTGCACACCTTGTTTCGTGCCATGTAGTAAAAAGCCATGTGTCTCAGCAATGCATGGTCTTTGTCAACCTTTTCTAACAGCTTCTCTAAGTGCATGTTAACTCTCTCGAGATTGGCCTCCCGATCCTCATTAATCTCTTGCTCCAATGACCTGAGCTCAACTCTCCTACCTTGTGTAGCTTGGCGATGCTCATGAATGTTTTGTAGAGCCATGATTGCTTGATGATCCTCAAGCTATTTTTTCCTTTGCTCCAAGTACTTCATGGTCCACTTAGCTCTCTCCAAATCAAGAGATAAGGCTTGGATCTCTGTTTGCTACTCCTGGATAATCTCCCTAAGTTTGGTGCTTTGTGGGCCCGTATCTGTATCATCATCATGAATGAGAATGAAGTCAGTCTCTCTTTCACCTGAAGGCCCCTCATCCTGCATTGGCCTCTTGCCTTTGTCCTATACCTGTGATGCTGATGGAGGAAGCAAGGCCCCTTCCACCCCGGGTGGAGATAACACTTGCTTTGCCGCTGCAAACAAATGTATGGTGCCTCTCTGATATGTGATGAATATTGGCACACTAGTGGTCTCATGGCGCTCATACTGCTGAGAAAGTCCACCTTCATGCTTAACCTCTGATAACCCTCATAAAGCTTTGAAGAAGTCACGAGAGATGAAATCATCCCAAGTGATGCCCTGTACTCCAAGCTGATGAACCACCAGAATCTTAATAAGAGAAAAATGATAGACACTGTTAAGTTGCTGCTGAGGGGTTTTTTGCTGCATAAATGTGGTCATCCTCTCTATGTTTCGGCAAATGAAATACGGAATGTTCATCATCCGTACCCTGGTGAAATGCATGAGCAACTTGATGTGATAAGCATAGAGACGGGAGAAACATCCCTCACAACTGAAATATTTCATGATCAACTTCATTAGTGGAGCATATTCATCTTTCAGATATCGGAATGGGAACACTCTCTTGAGCTACCTCAAGAAACTGGTTTTAATGTATGGCTCAAAATGTTGCCAGTCAATCTTCTATTTCTTGTGCCATGGTTCTCCAATGTTCAGTATACCGGTTGCTAATGAGACAGATGCTGGTGTAAGCGTGAAGGTGACACCAGCCAAGGTAGCTTGATCTCCATGTAAGTGTAGCACAAAAAGATGAGCCAACTCATGATGAAATTGGACACTTGCCACCTTTTGACAAAACTCATAGCATGACTGATGCTGAAAACAAAACATGGCAAGAGGGCAGGCCTGCAATTCTGTAAGGGTGGTCGGTTCTTCCCTAACATGTTTGCCACCTTTATGAGGCCTCCTGGGTGCCTGTTCTTCCAAGGGTGAGTCACTTTGGGTTTCTACTTCATACTCCGATGAATGCTCAGATGCCATGACTGTTGTACAAAATACCTTGAAGAAAAGATGCTGCTGTATATGAACTGTGCTTGGACTGCTCTTTAATGATGTATGAAACTACTATGTTGTAATGCAAATATAGTTGGATTCTACCACCAAGGGGAAAAAATGCAACAAGGGAATGTTAGGAAGGGAAAATAGTAAGGGATTAGGGAATACTAGAATAAATTTTATTAGGGAAAGGAAGGGGGTTTGAGGGGTTTTATGTATAGGGTTAGGAGATTTTTATAAGGGCTAGGGTTTTGGGATTTGAATGTGGGAAAGAAAATGTAGGATTGATGAGCTTAGTGGGGGGGGGGGGTGGTAGGAAATGATGAAACAAGGGAGAAATGGGGAAGGAGGAGAGTCCTTGGTGACAAATCAAAGATTTAAGAACCCACAACAATTTTCCTTTGAAGGCACTTTAGATGTAGGGTTTGGATTTTTGTTTCAGCCGTTATTACCCATAAACCACCAACACTTATCACAAAAGTGGATGAAATATCAAAATAGCAACCCTACCTGACAAATCCACGCAAGTTTATGAGCAAATTGGTGAAATTTCAAGCAAATTCGGGCTGTGGAATGTATGCGCCGCGCCAAGAACCCAGTGCGCCACGCGCTCCCAGTGCGCCACGCGCTCCCAGTGCGCCGCGCCCATTCAGAATATCACTGGGCAGTTTCTCCCAGTGCGCCGCGCCACCTGTTCTGTGCGCCGCGCCGGCTAGTTGCAAGTAATTTCACCCCAAAACACGCACTTGCTCACCCAATTCACTTTGAAATGCTTCTCTTTGACCTTGGCATGCAGAATGACATTGATCTTCATGGCAAAACCTTTATAAAGACATTGATTTGATTTTTGGTTCTTCAAAACCCATTTTTGTAATGTTTTGAAATTGGCACTTTTTCACAATTAACACAAGTCTGTCTTTTTGTTTCATCTTTGATTTTTTGGTTGAAATGATGAAATTCTTGGCAATTTTTTGCAGGAATAGCTGTCATGGAATTTGGAAAAGGAGACCAGGGCTTCGCCTAAAGAATTCAAGAACTGAAAATTTTGGAAAATTATTACAAAAAACGAAATGTCGACTTGTCTTCAAAACAAAGTTTTGAAGAAAAGTCATAATCCATCCATATGACGATAAAAATCTTTGAAATAACAACTTATTAAGAACCTCCCTCTGGCCTGCTAGCTTTATTAGACCTTGTTGAAGACCAAATTGACTAACCCTAGACCTAATGACTAAAATGACTGTTATGACCTAGAAACTGAAACAGGACTGCAAATGACTTTTAAGACTTGATTTTGATGAATAGACCTGAGCCAGCAGTGCAAAGCATGAGGGGGATGAATGACAAAAGCCCTTCCGACAGATTTATGGCATGCTCCTAACGGAATGCAACTGATCAAGCGAGATGGGACACCTAAAAATGAAATGCAAAAAGAGTTTTGATCTCTGACGGAGGGATGACAAAACCAACTCTAACATGTTCCATTGCTCTGTATATATAATTTTATAACACATCTCACTCTCATCATGTCTACAAATGTCTGCCACCCCACGAGTGCTCTCTTCTGTAAACTAGCCACATGGCCCTAGAGGATGTCATGACCAAATCTTAGCAATTTAGTTTCCGTAGTAGATTTAAATTCTTTTTTGTTGTGCCTAGGTTTTCTTCTGTTTAGTGGCTTCGAATTTTGTTTCCCAATGTCCTCTCCATGCAAATTATGAGATTTCGAGAGCCTAATCCCATCCAGTTGTTTTCCATGCAAAAGCATCATATCCTCCAACCTGCCATATGCACATGACTTGGCATATGACTCCTCACCTACTAGCGTGGCCTTGATTGTGACTTCCTATTAAAAAGAGTCCACACCAGACCATGAAATATTTTCCCAAGAAATTGGATACCCTTGGAAAAACACAAAAAGATGAATATCAAGATAAAATTGAATTTCCAAATCTGATCCAAATCCAATATTATTAACAATAAAATTTGTTCACCTACCCAATATGGCAAGGAGGGAAAAACTAATTATAACCATTAAATGGAAAGAGGTACATAGGAATTAAATACACTATAACATCGAGCCTTGAGAATCAAAATCTTGAGAGTAAAAAACATTCCTATAGGTATGTCATTGTCCTGAACCAAAATATCAAGAACGATCCCAAAATCCCTAGAAACAGCCTCGAGATCAGTGAAGCGATCATGCAAAATCTAGCTAGCACTCATTATATTATAAAAAATGTGAAAAAATGCAGAAGAACTTAAATGCATCTACCCAACCCAAGAGGCAAGAAGGTAACATCCAAATATGTTACCAAATCCTCCTAGAACTGATACAACATACAAAAAATCAGGTCAATAATCATGGATGAAGATACTAGAAAAAATGTCGTGCAACCTATCCCCATATTCCCATCAAGGAAAATTTTAAGAACCACCCTAAATTTATATGTATAATAAATGGGCTAATACCCATGATACATAGGAAAAATGGGAGGAACTTTTATCAATAATATAATATGTATATATAATTTTTTTGCTGAATCTCTCACCAGATTATATTATCTTGTATAGTGATGGAGAATCTTTCACTGAATTATAAAATCTTGTAAGATCTTGGCAAATATTTTACTGAATAATAAAACATTGTGAAGTCTTGGCGAATGTTTTGTTAAAGTATGAAACCATATATGATAATAAGAAAACATATTCATTAAACTGTAATATACTAACATACATGTTTGGAAAAAAGAAACATAATTTTCTCTTTTTACAAACAATGTTCCAAGTTTTGTCAAGGTTCTTACAATACACTCTTTCATATCCTTCTATTAGTTTTGATAATATTCCACAACAAAGTTCTTGTAGGTGTTGATATTGACAAGGAGTTCTGTCAAGGTAGGAGAGATTAATCTTTTCTCTACAACTTTTTTCAAGCTACCACTTTTTTCAAGTTATCAAATTTCTTTCTTATTCCATAGACTCCAACTGCGAGATAAAAAAAAACACATCAAGTTTGTTTACCCCAACACGCCAACAAGTAGCAAGCCCCAACTATATTATATAAGAAAGTATTAGGTATCCCAAAGGCTTGAAGGGGATCTAATTGAAAGAAGTGACCATTGTGAGAATCCTTCCAATCAATATATGAATATATAAATGTAGATTTATTATTATTTTAATTGGAAATCTTCAATTAAATAATAAAATTTAATTACGTCTCTCCCAATCTAAAATTGGAAATCTTCAATTAAATAATAAAATTTAATTACGTCTCTCCCAATCTAAATTGCTTATTAGCATAATTCACTACCCTCATAGGTCTCGCATTTTTTAACAGCGTTGTAACATGTAGATTAATTTCCTTTTTGGTGAACAATCTCCACCTTTTAGGAAAATATGGTGCAATGGCTCCAACCCCTACAGATCATTAGGACAAACAAAGAATAGCACAGAAGATGAAAGATTGTACAAACCAACTTACTTTTCAAACAACTAATCCAACATAATACCTAAACTTTTTCATGAAGATATCACATTGAGAATGTTTGGAAAATGGTGAGAAATCTTCTACGAGGGTGATGCGGAAAGAGTGATAAGGTTTCATTGTTTTGACTTTTTTTTGTTAAATCAGAAAAAGTTAAAAACCAATATTAATGGAGATATTGGTATTTTTTACTAAATTTTGTAAAGTGACTAAATGTAGCTTTAACCATTCACCTTAAGATGTTTTTACAATATAATTTCCTAAGTCTATTTAATATCTTCATTATCATAAAAACCAACCTATATCCATCTTAACTCCACATCTACCACTCTTAGGGGGATGAAATCTATTTATCCCTTTGAGCACTCAGTAGACCCAGAATTATGATGGATCTAAGATAGAATTTCCCCTTTAAATAGTCTATGCTCACATGAATACCATGGTATTACCATGGGTCAATACCATGGGTTATCATAAACCTGGAGCTTAAAAATAACTATTAGTAATTTATAAAAATTAATAAAATTAATAATTGATTTTTATTTTATTTTTTATTTTAACCAAGTTAAAATGTTTAACATACATTAAATTACAACATCCATTTTTACTCTTGATCCACCAAGCCCCGAGAGGGATCAAATATTTTTTCACTCTGCTAGTTTGCATATCACGATATTTGATCCCTATCGGGGCTTAGTAGATCCAGAGTAAAGATGGATCTATGCTAGTTTAATTCCCCCATTTAAATAGGCTACATTGCACGTGAATACCATGGGTCAATACCATGTGCCATTTTTATTTTTATTAATACTAATATTAGGGTTAACAATGTTTTTTTGCATGGTATTAATAATAATCTAGCCCATGGTATTTGGCCCATAGTATTTTGCCCATAGGTTTCACCTAAATATAACGCATTTTTTTAGTGTTCGTAAATATAAGGTGACTTATGGAGTAAATATAAAAAAATGTTTTATTTGTTTACCATACCTCTCATTTATTTATATTTTTATTAATTTACCATACCTCTTTTACAAATATGGTATTTGGCCCATAGGATTCACTTAAATAAAACCTCTTTTTTTAGCCTTCCTAAATAGAAAGAGGGTTATGGACTAAATATAAAAAGAGGTTTTATTTATTTACCATATGTCTAGTTTTTTAATATTTTTATTTATTTACCATACCTTTTGAGTAAATATAAAAAAATGTTTTATTTATTTACCATACCTCCACTTTATTTATATTTTTATTTGTTTACACACTTGCATATATATAAGGTGACATATGGAGTAAATATAAAAAATGTTTTATTTATTTACCATACCTCTCATTTATTTATATTTTTATTAATTTACCATACCTCTTTTATAAATATGGTATTTGGCCCATAGGATTCACTTAAATAAAACCTATTCTTGAAAATTAGGGCAAATGGAAGGTTGTAACTCCTAATTTCAAGGGCTAAATATACCTTTTTTACCCTCTCCCTGTAACATCCCTACCATAATAACTCAGCGTAATAAACAGTTATGAAATATTTACGAGTTAGTTGTAAAACGGATTCTTGATTTTGGAAACGAAATGAGAAATGAATGGAAAGGGATAAGCGCTGGAAGACTGATTTCTTAGCCATTCAATGCAAGCCTCGTAGCTTTGGTGACAGCTTTGCCAAAGAAGTAAGTGGCCGAGTTATTGATCGGCTGCAGATTATGCACGTCATGTTCCAGGGATTAGATCACACGACTCCGTGCTTCTGAGTCTTTTGGGTCGGGTCCTCTAATGGAATACTAAGCCATAGCAATTGGGGCTTTCCTAGGAATCCATGAATCTCTGACGATGGCGACAAGGTCGCCATCTATGCTGCGGTAACTGAGTTCCGGCACGAGCGTGTGTGGGGAATCCAAGATTTGACGATGTACGGGATGCGAGAGCTTGAGAAGCGGCGCTCGTCCTCTTTTTTCCCATTTGTATATGATTCTGGAAGTGGTGCTCAGATCCGCACGACCGAAAATAGGGTAAGTTGGACTGTAACGGTCCAGAATCCTCTCGGCCAAAGAAATTCCGTCGTCTGTCACTGCCGGATTTACAGCTATTCAGATAATGCCGCGGAAAGACCTGGCGATGCCGAGGTCCTTGCCGAGATACAGAGGAACAGAGCTGTAAATCAGCCATGTCTGCTCGTTGTCAAATATGACCTTATGCTTCGTATTGTGAAAGCTTGAATAAACTCCGAGCGGCGTGTGGTTGCACGATATTTTGATTCCGCCGCCCTCGACTATGAAAGTAATATAAGGGCTGCCTCGTACGAGGGGAACCGTAATAGGGCCAGGGAGCCATAAAGTTAAGCTCAGGTCGTCGAAGCTGGAAATGAGATGTTGGCCGGGGACTAAGGCGGAGATAAATATGGTGGGCGATAAATTCTGGTGAGGGTTTTCATCGCCGGGAGGAAGCCCTTCCGCGAAGAGGTCAGGTGAAGGCTACCATTTCCGCAGCTCTTGAGCGCTCCATATCTATTGTGGCTTCAAATCATCTTTTTGATGCCTCGAACTCAATTTCCTCTTGAAAAGTTCAGATTGCATGATTTGGATTTCTCACTGGTCAACTAAAGAGATAAGTATTTATGACAATCTTGGAAAATATATGAGTTTATGTTAGTATTTGAGATAAGTACATATTATTTTTCTCATAGAAATAGCTATTTTGGGTAAGGAGAATACATATTTAAACAATAGCTATTGCATTTTGGAAAAGAGAATGCATATTAAAGAAATAGAAGTTAATATTGCATTTATTGAAAAGAGAATGCATATTAAAGAAATAGAAGTTAATATTGCATTTATTGAAAAGAGAATGCATATTTAAGAAATAGAAGTTAATATTGCATTTATGGAAAAAAAAAATGCATATAAAAGAAATAGAAGTCAAGTTGGATTTTATTAAAAAGGGTTATATGCTTTATTGCGTTGGGAGACTAGTTATTTTTGAAGTTTCTTGTGGAAAATTTATACATTGCATGCATGATAGAAATTGCTATATGATGTGCTTCTTGGGACATCGATAATCATTCTAACTTTCTTGAAGAAAAACGTATGTTTTATATATACAAATATGGTGCCTTTCTAGAAAAAGAGAGCATTCTTCATGCATGAAAATAATAACTTTATAAGAGATTTCCTGAAAAACAAAGATAGAGATTCTTGCCTTAAAAGACACACCTGAATAGTGTTCATGCAAGAGCAAGAATCCATACTTGTTTCATGAAAGACTATGCGCATTAAAGTAAAAGTAAATGTGTTAGGAAAAAAAAACACATGTTGCATGCACATAAAGGTAGCTATTGTGATTTGGAAATATGAGTTTGTGTGTACATAGAGAAAGTGATCATGTTAACTTTCTTGAAAAATATAATCTCTTGAAAAGATTGGCTTGTTAGATGAGTTGTGTTGACTTCTTGATTTTGATGCATAAAGGGTAAGTTTACCTTGTTATTGTTCTTGGTTTTTACACATAAAGATGGGTATTCCCAATATTTTCTTGAAAGAGAAAGCATGATGATCTTACTTATAGGAAGATAAGGAAATGGGGTTATAATGACTTCCTTTAAAGAAGAAGAATGAGATTTGTTACATGAAATAATGGTAGTAATCTAGTGAAGGGAATATGTGTTGCATATATTAAAGAAGGGCTATACACTAGTAAGCTAATTTATGCACAAGGAATAGTCATTGTGATATAAGAGTTATGTTCTTTGTATGATAGAGGAACTATGTTGAGTTCTCGAAAAATAACTATGTGAAAAGAACATATGTGCTTAAGCATAGAAACAACAAGTTTATTACATGTATGAAGATATAATGATTGTTTTATACATGTTAGTAGAACTAAAGAGTTAGATCTCTTAAAGAGAATTATGCATTAGTGTGAATAAACATTGAGTAGGTAAAACAATATTTACTTGAGTATATGTACTAGTTATATGATATGTCATGCTTACTCATGCATATGAGTAGATGTTAATAGATCTCTTTTAGAGGTTGCTTATTGACTGATTAATATGGTATCTAATCTTGTTGCCAAGCTTGTTGACGACTACATTGATAGGAAACGATGGCGAATAGTGCCAAAGGAAAGTGATGTTCAACCTTGTGGCAGAAAAAGGAGTAATGGTCCATGCAAATGAGTTTAAGTTGCAAGATCGTACATTGCTGGAACAATCATGCCACAAGGAATGTTGCATTGTGGCGGTATGTAAGTAAAAGATTACATAGAAACTGTATTAGCTTTTAGCTAGTTATGTGACAACTTAATGATAATTCATTGTAATAATTTTATAACAATGGTTAAGGTATGGAATCCCTTATAATCCATTGAGTGAGGGGTGAAATCCCTCATGAGCGTTTAATAATAAGATTAAACGTTTGTTGGTTTTCACCCTACGGGGTTTCCAGGGTATATTGGTGTTCAATGGTGTGATTGCCTTTTGTGTCAGATGATGATGATGATTCTTTATTTGATGTGATAATCATAATGTCCACGTATGTGTTTAAGTAATATGGCTAAGGAAATCATGAAATGGTTGCAAATTCCATAAGACAGTTTATGTTATTACACTACAGCAGTGGTTGTTAATGGTTATGCAACTTACTGTCTAATATTGCAATTTACTTGATGTACTAATGAACATTATATCCAATGGTTAATGATGAATTGTGGAGTTGTGAATTGGATAATTACTTGTGGGTAATTTGTATAAGAAAATTCTAACTCCCTGCTTTTACTTGCGAGGTTACCGGGGTATGTTACAAGTGGTAACAGAGCTAAAGGTTACAACACCGGCACCTTTGGGAATTGGTAAGCAGAAAAGAAATTGAGGTACGCCACCAGTGGCATTAACACAGGTATGAGTTTAACCATTCACATATTGATTTATGTAGTACACTACTTTTGGCATGAAATGTGTGATTCATGTTTATAACTGCTTTGCGTAGTAAGTAATAAAGTTTGTTGCATAACTATGTTTATGACATTGGATTCTTAATGAGGATAAAAGACAATAAAACTCGTGTCACACTTATGAACAATATTGAACACTCATTACAATATGGAACACTCATTAAGGAAAGTGACAATCAACTACCAACTTTTTCTTTGCAAATATGGCAATAATAATGATGCATTTAATGAACATGATTGAAGTTACAATGAACTAATTTTAATGAGTCAATGCATGAATGTAAAATATGGGGATGTCCTTGGATTTGACGATATAGTGTTTTAAAAAGACATTGTAAGAACCCCTTTAGACTTGAAAATAAACAAGGAGTCGAGTAATGGGACTTGACTATAATAACTAATTTTTGATTAAGTCTTGTCATGGATGCATGAAGATGATTGGTAGTTGAGATTGGTTAGTGTTGTATGACTAACCAATAGAACTTATATGCATTAATTGAATTGGATTTAAGATTATTACAATTCGTAAACAAGTGATGGTTTGATTGGTGTCACATGCATGGAATGTGTGTATGATGATTCTTACTCTCTCTGTGCTATAGTTCCAGTTGTTTATGAGAAGAGTTCTTAATTTTATTCACCATGAGAATGCATGATGAATAGTATATGCTTATGTCTTAATAGATTTAATGATGTTTCCCTCTAATTCTTTGAGATTCACTAGCATGGTATGTGTTTATGTTAATCATTACTTGTTGTGAGATAAAAATCATTTGAGCATCTATTTAATGATGGTTGAATTTATCTCTACTATGGGAATGACGGATTTCTTATGCATGTTGCATTCCAGTGTGAAGTTAATTGTAGAGGCATGTTCAGTGGGTAACATTTCTAGGACCCATTCATGGTAGAATTACATGTGACAATTATTCATAAATAGACTACCTGTGTTAATGCAGTTGTCAGTAAACTCTAACTACCTTCCCCAACTATAGATGCTTCCAAAGGAAAAGGAAGCAAGGAGAAGGAAGAAGACCGTGCTGTAGGGACAGACGGAGAAGGGAAAAAGAATCGCTAAGTCTGGTGATGACCAGATAGCGCAGGCTTTGAGTGCTAGAATCTTGCAGAAGACGCTAAGTCTGGTGATGACCAGATAGCGCTTGATGTGCATGTGAGTATTCCTTTGACCATGCTTAAGGAGTTGGAAAATGATAACTATAGTGTGTTGATGTTAATGATTTTCATCATGTCTCCTTGAAGTCATTATTCTGAAATGGTCACATAGTAGTGTTAAGATAGTTGTTGCATCTAACATCAAGTGGTAACTCTGGTGCATGTGTGACACTTAGGGGATCATGCTTCTAATTGCTTAAGTAGAGGAATTTCCTCCGATAAGGGTAATTTAATTAGTTAGTCATGCATGTTGAACTAAGGGTTGGTCAGAACACCTTGATTATGCTTAATTATATTAATGATGCATGGCCAATGTTGGCCATTGTAAACGTAAGATAATCCACCATTAATGACGATGTGGATTAAGATAACAGACTATGGGAAATTGGAAATGTTTATATTATTAACTCAACTATTGTTGACATTTATACATTAATGAATAATTGCGTATGCTTTTATGCATGACAATATTGTATGCATGAAAATTTTTGGAAATCGAATACTTGTTAACTGATGCATATTTATAACTAACGTTGCTGATGGGATTAAGTAGTGGTAGCTTAATGGAAACAAGAAAAACTCGTCACGTAAATTGCTGCAATGTGAATTGCAATCATAAATGAGAAATTATAATGTTATATGATATGCATGATTATGTTATTTGGAAAATCAGAATGCATACAATATGTATGATAGATATGTTTCCCATCAATCTAGATGTTGTGGACCCATGATGAGGGTTAAGTGTAAATGCATGGTGTACATGAATGTTTATTTTGTTAATGATAATGTTCATAGGGTTCATTATGTAAATTACTTTAGGAAAGAGTAATAAAAGAGAAATTTAACATGCCAGACAGTTGCAGATAGTTGGGAAAGGCTAGAATGCCTTGGGTTGATGGCAGTTACCTGCCCGGAGGGGTTGATGGTACTTGTCTGCCCGGATTGAATGCCTTGGGTTGATGGCAGTTACCTGCCCGAAGGGGTTGATGGTACTTGTCTGCCCAGATTAAATGCCTTGGGTTGATGGCAGTTACTTGCCCAGAGGGGTTGATCGTACTTGTCTACCCAGATTCAATTCCTTGGGTTGATGGCAGTTACCTGCCCAGAGGGGTTGATGGTACTTGTCTGCCCGGATTTCCTCTCCCTAGAGATCAATTATCTCAATAAGGGAAAAGAGTTTGCCAAGATGGTGAAGAGGGTAAAAATCCTGAGGCAACTCTATTGATTTGGAGCTTATTGGAGGAGGCCCAAAATTCCTCATACACGGGATGCTGTCAGAGGAATAGGCAGGATGCTGCCAAGAGGAATCCTATATTGGACCTTATGTGGTCATTGGAATTCTTGAGGTGGTTTGCTAGTGGAATTTTGCTAGTGGAATTCCATGTTAGACCTGGTAAGGTCTCTATCAAAGAAACTGTCTGGATGTGAAAATGACTCGATCTGGTTGTGGAAACTAGTTCCCATGGGTTGGGAATTCTTTAGCCTATTGTGGTTCTCATAGCTAAAGAAATTAACTAATCAGCTATATATTATGTTAAAAATGAATTCTATATATAGTTGTGTAAAATATGTTATGCACATTTAACAAGAAATGAGTATAGTACTCAATAAGGAGTTATTGGAATTTTAATTCCTTTATTGTATTACTAATCTTGTGAAAGTCTTAGTAGGGGCTAAGACAATTTTCAAATGATGCAGTGATTGACTGTTTTGATGATTAGAGAGCTAGGTCCTCTTTTGGTACTTTTAGAAGTACTTTGTGGATGTCTTTAGTGAGAATTAATTCAATGTGCACGTGGAGCAGTGATTTAGCATTTGATGATTAGTGTTAGTGCTCTTTAAGTACTTGTAAAAGTAATGTGATTTAAAAATCATCTAACATTGCACAATTGATTGATAATTAAAAGTATTTAATTTGACTCAGAATATTGCGACTAATGCGATTGAAATTGTTAGTTATACATTACAGGAATTACTTACCATGGAGGGTTGATGGGTTGCCCAACCACTATTAAAATGCTTACGTGAAAGTACTCATGATTTTCAAGAGTAGATGGCAAGTAATGGTAAGTTGACATAGAGAATTGTTTATTATGAATTTGAATATGGGTCAAGTAATGGAAATTAGAACTTGCATATTTTTGCAGTTATGAATGCTTATAACTATTGATCTTTCTTATGTTATAACATTACTATTTTGTTATTATCATTTCTTGGAATGAAATCTTCAATTTTAAAGAGGAAGGATCACTTTTTTGTGGTTTAGATGGTATATCATGAGTAAAATCTCAAGTTCCCAACGAGAGATGAACACCGAGGATGGTGTTCTTATTAAGGGGGGGAGTATGTAACATCCCTACCGTAATAACTCAGCGTAATAAACAATTATGAAATATTTACGTGTTGGTTGTAAAACTGATTCTCGATTTTGGAAACGGAATGAGAAATGAATGGAAAGGGATAAGCGCTGGATGACTGATTTCTTGGCCAGTCAATGCAAGCCTCGCAGCTCTGGCAACGGCTTTGCCAAAGAAGTAAGTGGCCGAGTTATTGATCGGCAGCAGATTACGCATGTCGTGTTCCAAGGATTAGATCACGCGACTCCACGCTTCTAAGTCTTTTGGGTCGGGTCATCTAATGGAATACCAAGCCATAGGAATTGGGGCTTTCCTGGGAATCCATGAATCTTTGACGACGGCGACAAGGTCGCCGTCTATGCTGCGGTAACTGAATTCCGGCACGAGCACGTGTGGGGAATCCAAGATTTGACGATGTACGGGATGCGAGAGCTTGAGAAGCAGTGCTCGTCCTCTTTTTTTTCCCATTTGTATATGATTCTGGAAGCGGTGCTCAGATCCACACGACTGGAAACAAGGTAAGTCAGACTATAACGGTCCAAAATCCTCTCGGCCAAAGAAATTTTGTTGTCTGTCACTACCAGATTTACGGCTATTTAGATAACGCCACGGAAAGACCTGGTGATGCCGAGGTCCTTGCCGAGATACAGAGGAACAAAGCTATAAATTAGCCATGTATGCCCGTTGTCAAAGACGACCTTATGCTTCGTATTGTGAAAGCTTGAATAAACTCCGAGCGGCGTGTGGTTGGACGATATTTTGATTCCACCGCCCTCGACTATGAAAGTAATATAAGGGCTGCCTCATATGACGGGAACCGTAATAGGGCCAGGGAGCTGTAAAGTTAAGCTCAGGTCGTCGAAGCTAGAAATGAGATGTTGGCCGGGGACTAAGGTGGAGATAAATATGGTGGGCGATAAATTCTGGCGAGGGTTTTCATAGCCGGGTGGAAGCCCTTCTGCGAAGAGGTTAGGTGAAGGCTGCCATTGCCACAGCTCTTGAGCGCTCCATATCTGTTGTGGCTTCATATCGTCTTTTTGATGCCTTGAACTCAATTTCCTCTTGAAAAGTTCAGAGTGCATGATTTGGATTTCTCGCTGGTCAACTAAAGAGATAAGTATTTATGAAAATCTTGGAAAATATAAGAGTTTATGTTAGTATTTGAGATAAGTACATGTTATTTTGCTCATAGAATTAGCTATTTTGGGTAAGGAGAATACATATTTAAACAATAGCTATTGCATTTTGGAAAAGAGAATGCATATTAAAGAAATAGAAGTTAATATTGCATTTATTGAAAAGAGAATGCATATTAAAGAAATAGAAGTTAATATTGCATTTATTGAAAAGAGAATGCATATTTAAGAAATAGAAGTTAATATTGCATTTATGGAAAAAAAAAGAATGCATATAAAAGAAATAGAAGTCAAGTTGGATTTTATTAAAAAGGGTTATATGGTTTATTTCAATGGGAGACTAGTTATTTTTGAAGTTTCTTGTGGAAAATTTATACATTGCATGCATGATAGAAATTGCTATATGATGTGCTTCTTGGGACATCAATAATCATTCTAACTTTCTTGAAGAAAAACGTATGTTTTATATATACAAATATGGTGCCTTTCTAGAAAAAGAGAGCATTCTTCATGCATGAAATTAATAAATTTATAAGAGATTTCCTGAAAAACAAAGATAGAGACTCTTGCCTTAAAAGACACACCTAAATTGTGTTCATGCAAGAGCAAGAATCCATACTTGTTTCATGAAAGACTATGCGCATTAAAGTAAAAGTAAATGTGTTAGGAAAAAAAAAAAAAAAACACATGTTGCATGCACATAAAGGTAGCTATTGTGATTTGGAAATATGAGTTTGTGTGTACATAGAGAAAGTGATCATGTTAACTTTCTTGAAAAATATAATCTCTTGAAAAGATTGGCTTGTTAGATGAGTTGTGTTGACTTCTTGATTTTGATGCATAAAGGGTAAGTTTACCTTGTTATTGTTCTTGGTTTTTACACATAAAGATGGGTATTCCCAATATTTTCTTGAAAGAGAAAGCATGATGATCTTACTTATAGGAAGATAAGGAAATGGGGTTATAATGACTTCCTTTAAAGAAGAAGAATGAGATTTGTTACATGAAATAATGGTAGTAATCTAGTGAAGGGAATATGTGTTGCATATATTAAAGAAGGGCTATACACTAGTAAGCTAATTTATGCACAAGGAATAGTCATTGTGATATAAGAGTTATGTTCTTTGTATGATAGAGGAACTATGTTGAGTTCTCGAAAAATAACTATGTGAAAAGAACATATGTGCTTAAGCATAGAAACAACAAGTTTATTACATAACGATTGTGTTATACATGTTAGTAGAACTAAAGAGTTAGATCTCTTAAAGAGAATTATGCATTAGTGTGAATAAACATTGAGGAGGTAAAACAATATTTACTTGAGTATATGTACTAGTTATATGGTATGTCATGCTTACTCATGCATATGAGTAGATGTTAACGGATCTCTTTTAGAGGTTGCTTATTGACTGATTAATATGGTATCTAATCTTGTTGCCAAGCTTGTTGACGACTACATTGACAGGAAACGATGGCGAATAGTGCCAAAGGAAAGTGATGCTCAACCTTGTGGCAGGAAAAGGATTAATGGTCCATGCAGATGAGTTTGAGTTGCAAGATCATACATTGCTAGAACAATCATGCCACAAGGAATGTTGCATTGTGGCGGTATGTAAGTAAAAGATTACATGGAAACTCTATTAGCTTTTAGCTAGTTATGTGACAACTTAATGATAATTCATTATAATAATTTTATAACAATGGTTAAGGGATGGAATCCCTTATAAGCCATTAAGTGAGGGGTGAAATCCCTCACAAGCGTTTAATAATAAGATTAAACGTTTGTTGGTTTTCACCCTACGGGGTTTCCAGGGTATATTGGTGTTCAATGGTGTGATTGCCTTTTGTGTCAGATGATGATGATGATTCTTTATTTGATGTGATAATCATAATGTCCACGTATGTGTTTAAGTAATATGGCTAAGGAAATCATGAAATGGTTGCAAAGTCCATAAGACAGTTTATGTTATTACACTACAGCAGTGGTTGTTAATGGTTATGCAACTTACTGTCTAATATTGCAATTTACTTGATGTACTAATGAACATTATATCCAATGGTTAATGATGAATTGTGGAGTTGTGAATTGGATAATTACTTGTGGGTAATTTGTATAAGAAAATTCTAACTCCCTGCTTTTACTTACGAGGTTACCGGGGTATGTTACACTCCCTTAAAATAAAGTGGGCTATTTGAGGTGATTTGTAAAAATGTACTATGATACAAAATATTCACCCACTAAAAATTTAAAAGCCCTTAATTTTGTCTAAGGGCGAAAATTCGCCCCCTAAAATTTTCCATGATTCCTGTTTGTAACTCTCTGCCAGACTTTAGAGCATCAAAGTTACTCAAGTATCCCACACATTCCCTATAGAATGCGTAAAACCAAAGAGATGATTGTAAAACATGAGCTGACTAACAACACCAACAATGCCAATAACTAAGACAACACCACCAACGATGAAAATAATGCCAGCGAAAATCCTTAAAATGTATAGAGAAAACCAAATATTTGGAGCAAGAATTCTTCTTCTTATGATTCACCTCTAGATTTTCTTTAACCCCACCCTCGTCCCCACTCACATAACCCCACCTTGGTCCCCACTCACATAATCTAGAATCGACATATGTTTTAAAGAGAATAACAAACCTAAATAGTTAGCACAACCAGGCCTCCAAAACACCAACCATCCACACTAACCCTCTGCCAGACTTTAGAGAATCAAAGTTACTCAAGTATCCCACACATTCCCTGTAGAATGCGTAAAATCAAAGAGATGATTGTAAAACATGAGCTAACTAACAACACCAACAACGCCAATAACTAAGACAACACCACCAACAATGAAAATAATGCCAGCTAAAATCCTTAAAATGTATAGAGAAAACCAAATATTTGGAGCGAGAATTCTTCTTCTTATGATTCACCTCTAGATTTTCTTTAACCCCACCGTGATCCCCACTCACATAATCTAGAGTCGACATATGTTTTAAAGAGAATAACAAACCTAAACAGTTAGCAACTAGGCCTCCAAAACACCAACCATCCACACTAGCTGACAGACAAATGGAAACACCAACACTCCTAAACCTCCTGATAAGAACAAGAATTCTCAAAAACTAGGTAGTCAGTCGAAATGTTGTTTGCCCACTTTGAGAGCATCAAAGGTGATGAGAACAATGAGATATACAATAACGAAGACCAGATCAATCAGTTGTAAGGATTTAGAGAATGGAAACAACATCATTCGCCCAAAGACACTCAGTAGATTCTTTCCAAAGCCCCAACAAAAAACCCAGGCTTTCCTGCTACATGCCCACCATTACTTTTGCTACATGCCACTCATGCAAGCAAAAACTCTACAAATAACAAAAAATCTATATTTGCTTACAAGGTTCTCCTCCATTTCTTATGAGATTTCCCAGTTTTCAACTCGAATCTCAAACACTTCTAACAATCTATTTATAGGTTAATAATATCTACGGTAAAAGTTAATACATTAATAGTTAAGTACATTAAAAAAAACATGTAACGAGATTCTTAACCATGGAGATTCACCCCAATTTAACATGGAATCTCCTATTTTATCACGAATATTCTTAACCTATAAATAAGTTTTGTTACTATACCATGATTTATCAATACCACATGTCCAAAAAATTATAACTTATTTTTTATAATATTTATTTATATGACATTTTTTTTAATTAATCAATTTAATTAAAAAGATGAAAATGGCATAACTACTTTTGAAATAAATTTCAACCTTTGATTTGAGTACTATTAAAAATATTTTAGAATTTTAGATAAATGTTAAATCTATATAATTTACCTAATAATTATTGATAATTAAATTAAAATTTTAAAAATTTTACTCCAAAATAAATATCTCTATCAATATAATTATTAAATCTATAAAATTTAAAAATTAACAATTTTATTTCGTAAAAATTTTAGATTTACCAATTACACTTTGAAAAACATTAAATTATAATAAAATATAAATTTAAAATTTCAAGCATTAATTCACTTAATAAAAATTCTAAAAAATAAAATTATAAAAACTATTTTTAGAAGTGCATAAAGAATTTTTAAAAGTGTTTTTTATTTTATTTTTTTCCACAAAGCTCGGTATATTTTACAATGATCTAACTAATTTATCTTACATTTGTTATATTATTCTATTATTTGCATGTCATTATTATATAAGTGTTTATTTTCATTCATTGATAAGGGAAGGGAAGGTGTAGTGTAAAAGAGGTAGGTGTACATAAATGCACATATTTAAATATAATAAATATTATTTAAAGAGGGAATTAATATAAAAAGAAAAATTGAAAACTAGTAATAAAAATATTTTTTTTTTATATACAAAATAATATTTGTTTTTACAAATTTTAATTTAATTAATTAAAATTATATTTTCAATATTATTTTTCAAAAACTAGCTGTTTAATATAATCGTTAGTTAATAATATATGTTTTTAATATATTAATAAATTAATATCATAATTTAAATATTATTGTTCAAATATAATCATTACTTGAAATTATGTCTTTATGTTGCTCTCTATTTAAGCCTTTGCCATGGTTTGCCTCTTCATCTGGTGGTGATGATGAACCACACTTGTTGGTTCGACACGCGTCAGCCAAAAATTTCTCTTATGTGATTTCTACCGAAAGGCTTTGCTTAATTCATTATGGATCACAAAAGCCTGAATGCAGAAATTTTCAATATATATATATATATATATATATATATATATATATATAAAAGCTAGTAATTAAATTAATTGGAAAACACTTTAAAATTAATAAATTTGTATTATAATGAAAAATGACCCATATTCATAATTGTGTTGAGAGGCACTCTCCAGCCCAGTATGGAAGAGATGTTGCAATGTCATGTAAATATTTTGACTTGGTCAAATTACATAAAATAAAATTAAAATTAAAATAAAATAAGAAGTGAAAATCACGTATTTTGTTAACACATAAATCAGTGAGAACCATGGTTGTGAGCTTTGCAACCCCAACTTTCGATCAAAATTCATTTGTGTGAGCTCCTCACCCTAGTAAGGGCCTAAAGAACAGATCTATCCTCACTCAAGTGACATAGCTACTCCATGCAATCCCAGATTTATGATTTTTTCCCTTGTATCTGAGTAGAATCCCTCAAATCTCCATGTCAGTGTATGGACTAGGCACACCCTGCTCTAGTGATGCATTTTCTACTCGAGGTCCAATGATTTTCTAAGTCTTGGTAAACCCAATTTCTGGGGGTTCATTGGGTTTGCAGGTCCCAAACACAAATCTGGTTTCTTCTCTGCCATTGAGAATTCAAGAGAATGTGCAAATTCATTACGAATGTTTCTGACTTATTCAAGAAGGTTGTCAACTATAGGAGCAAAAGTCCCTTAGGGATTATGACATTACAAAGGATATTTGGATTCACATTGTTTCTAGAATTAGAGGTGGAACCCAAGGGGGGGTGTGCATCTTCCCCAGCCATGCCAAGGTCTTTTAAATATGTTTTGAATCCTAGGTTTTCCTCGCCAAACCCAAAATATCTTACTAGTCCTAAATTTGTGCTAGATCAGAAGGATGAAAACCCTTTTCTTGATGTTAATAATTTTAAATGTAGAATCATTGCTAACAATTATGAGCGGTAAGGGATTTTCTGCCACTTTAATGGATTTTGGCCTTCATCATCAGCTCTTCAAGAGTGGGTTTATCAGAATTGGTCTCGGGATGTAGAGATTCTTTATTATTCTAAAGGTTTTTTTGTAGTGGTCTTCTAGAAGATGGAGGACATGTAAAAGGTTTCTGACCAAGGTCCTTGGTTTTGGGGTCGAGCTAGTATTTCTTTTCAACCTTCGTTCCTCGAATTTAACCCTCTTTCTATGCCATCTTTGGAAACCCTAGTATGGATTCAACTTCCCAATTTTCCCATCCATATGACTCACCTAGTTATTTTAGATGATATAGGAAATTCGCTTGGGTATTTCATTAGAATCGACACTAAGAGGATTGCAAAAGGAATCATGACTTTTGTTCATATATGTGCGGACCTTAGCAAAGGTATTCTAGCAAAAATCCTCCACAAATGGAGAGGAAAGGTTTATTAACAACTGGTGGATTATGAGAACACATATTTTCACTATAGAAATTGTCACTAACCTAGCCACCTTTAGGATGTTTTTCCTTATTTGCAAAGTCACCCTTTGCAACCGAAAATAAAAAGTTAGGATCATGGATGGAAATATCGGAAGGGACCTAAATATTTTAAGTCCTTTATAGCTCATGAGCCAGAGAAGCCTTAGAACCAGAGTGCACATAATGTAAAACCACTCATCCAAACTCTGCACATTCCCATGATGTGCCATCCCAACCAACGAGAGAAAACAATCATACATTGACCAATTTATTGCATGATGTAGCCAGTATTTTGGGACCACAAATGAGTGGGCACAAACACACCCACAAATTTGACGATTCTAATAGTGATAAAGAGCCAACAAATATGTTGGAGCATGAGGCATCAAGGACATCTCAAGGAAAAACAATCATTGTACAATCTCCACAGGATCCTGACAAACCCTCAGATTGTGTAGACGTTCATAAAAGGAAAGGCAGAAAGGAAAAACCAATGTATAATCTTGGAACATAAATCTAGGAGAATAGGAAATGTAATGTTGCTTAGTGTTCTTCTAGTATAGGGAAAACTGTGTTGACAATGAGGCATGTTTGTAAATGATGTAAAACTTTTTATGCTGATGAATAAAACGTTGATTTACCAAAAAAAAAGCACAAATCTATGCATCATAATAATAATAATAATAATAATAATAATAATAATAATAATAAATTAATAATTTTAATTTTAACTATAAAATTATAAAATTAAATTAAACTATCAAACTTCAGATTTTCTCAACCAATACTATGTCTAATGTAACCTATTTAAAAACATAAAATTCTAATAATTTTTTCATTAACAATGATTGGAATCTTTAAGATTTAAAAAAAAAAACTATATACAATTTATTCTACATTATGAAATTATTATAGAATTTTATATTTTGTAATGATGTTGTTTATCTATTTTTATGTCACTATTGTATTTGTTTAATCGATTATATCAGTAGTTCTAGCAGTCTCCAACATATTTTAATATCGAATGTGTTAAAATCTCCTAAAATGTGGTATGGTATTCAAACAAGGTGTTTTACAAAACATGGAGTCGATATTGTAGTGGAGAGTTAAATCAATCTGCATTAGATATAAAAAAAATAAAATAAAAGTAATAATAAAATAATAAGTAATCTAAATTTAATATGTTATATATTAATTTTATTAATAAATAATTGAATCATAATATATATTAAGTTTAATATTAATAATAATATTTCAAATTGATTTTATATATATATATAATCTAGATTAATATAAAAAATATAAATTAAAAATAGTAATAATCATTTAGATCCATTTTAATTTTAGATCTACCAAATTTTCTAGGGATAAATTTTAGAATGAAAAGAAATTTAATCTTTCTTAGTGCTTGACTATATGAAATTAAGATAAATCTAGACTAATTTAATTATTTTTAAAAATATTATCACTTATCAAAATTAAATCAACTTTAATGTATATATAATTATAATTTATTTAATAAATTTGATTAATTAAAAAAAATTCTTTATTACATTTCATAAACAACTACATTTCTAAATAACATCATAACTCTAATTTATGAAAATTAAAAAGACTGGCTATTTGATTTTTTTTATTAACATATTGTACTCTTTAGTCTCGAGTCTTATCTTAAGGCCACTTGCTACGTTATATTCTCATATATAAATAAATAAGAAATGCTACGATAAATGCCCTCGGTAGATATTGAAATGATGTTTCGGAGGCCACTTGATATGTTATCTTCTTAATAAATAATAAATAAGAAATGGTACGAGATAAGGAAGATAAATGCCCTCGGTACATATTGAAATGATGTTTTGGAGGCCACTTGATATGTTATCTTCTTATCCCTTAAAAAATGGTTAGATGATGATGGTTATCCAAATTGTGGGGCTCACTCAAACGGTAGGTGATCACTAAAGTCCATGTTATCTTCTTATCCGTATGAAAGAGAAGTGGATAAGTATGATAGAATCCCTTCCTTCCAAAATGTAGGGTTCGTTGTAGGTGAAAGGATAGGTGATAACTAGGATAAGAGTTTTGATTTCAAAATATAGAGTTTGACATCAAGAAGTGGATAAGTATGATAGAATCTATTCCTTCCAAAATGTAGGGTTAGCTGGAGGTGAAAGAGTGGGTGATAACTAGGATTGGAGTCTTGGTTTCAAAATATAGAGTTTGACATCAAGTTTGAAGGTAAAAGTAGAAGTTACAACCATTTAGGATTTTAAAATCCATAATTTGAAATGAAATTTCGAAGGTGTAAGGTGTTTATTTGTTTATTTTTTTTAAATTAAAGTTTTTACATGGTTAGTATATTTGTTCATTTGAATGGATCTTTGTTTTTTCCAATGTAACCATATTTTAAAATTCCTTATTAATTTTAAAGAGAAAGAAAGTATAAACTATCTAATTAGTTTACAATACAACTTTTTTTTGTTGGGTTATCAAAGTATAATATATTAGAGTAATAAGAATACTAATAGAGGAGATGGGAGCAATCTCTCTAACACTCGATCTAAGAGGTGCATTAATGTTCGAATCATAGTGGATGTGTCTTTCCACGGGTGTCAACCTTGTGTCTAACCTATCCAAAGTGAAGTGTTGGTTCCTCGACATCTTCTTGATGTCCTCCAAAGAAGACAACATATTATATTATTCCACATGTTTGTCCTTCAAGACCATGTTGAGCAGCATCCTCATCTGCAGTGAATGGCTACTGAATTTAAGTATTGTGTTTTTTTGTCCCCTAGTATGATCAGGATCTTGAACCCAAATAAAAACCTCATCGATAATCTCAAAACCTGAGTGAGACTCTCTTTTTGCCTCTATATATGTTTCTATTTTTTGATTTCCCTCCATGTCTCTAGATAAACAACATTAAAATAAGTGACAACAAAATCCTAAACAAATAAAATATAACCCTTCGTTGACCTTACAAACTACTTCCCCTAACCCTTCCTACAACACATTCACTATTTATTTGGGACGCATGACTGCCCAACAAAAATCATACTTGTAACCATAAATAAAGCATCCATAACTTCAAAAAAATGCAAAAGAACAAAACACACAATGTACCAACAAAAACTATACCCAAAAAAATAGAATCATCACTATACCATATATGCGAAACCGAACTCTACGAGAGAACCCCTCACACTTAGATAACACATAGCCCACTCCACTTGGAATAGTAATGTGATGGTTTAAATGAAAATATGGACTTTAAGATTAAGTTCGAAGGTAAAGGGAGGTATGCTTTGATATATAAATAGAAAGAGGATAAAAGTGGGAAAGTTAATGTTGGAGTCAAGTTTTTTTGTATTTTAAAAGAAATAGTAATTCACTTGATATATTTTGGTTTACGATTTGTTTTATTTTTCATAAACCAAGGTACAATTTAGGATATTTGAATCTTGGATCTCTCAGTTTTCACATATTTCACATTACTATCATATTGAGCTACTCTTTAGGACAAACCAATTTTATTCTTGTAACCAAGAGCCAAATTTATTTTAATATACTCATTATTGGCTTTTAAAAAAAAGAATTGATATTAAATTTTTGAAAAAAAAATAATTGAATTGTTAATTTTTAATTTACTCTATTTTATTAAATTTATATAAAACTTCTTATTTTATTAAATTTCAATAAAATTTGAAGTTGGAGTAATTTATATAGAATGGATTTTAAAATCTCTTTCATATTAAGTTGTAAGAAACACTTTATTTATTTTAGTTATTTTTTGTTGTTGGTAATGTGAGTTTTGAGATGACTAAATTGAGTAACCATAACCCAGGGGCATCTAAGCCGTCAATCCCCTTGGTATAACACCCAGCTTAGGTCACACCAATGCTTATAAGTACTAAATTGTTGGTCATGGAGTTTTGAACTAGTGATGTTTTCATCACTGAGTGCCTTAAGAGAGCACCCTATCACATCTCATCTATGGCCCCTGGATTTATTTATTAACTTTTTCAGGGTATTTTTTAAGGATTTAAATATTTTCCTATATATAGTATTGTAGGCCACTCTAGTTTGAAAATATCATACTGATAGAATGTAGGCAATTATTCAATAAAAAACATGTAATTTACTATTAAAATTGCTTATTTTTTTGGAGAATATCATCCATTTAATCATATATATGTAAATCATTAGCAATTAAAATTGACAAATATTTTTTTTTGAGAAAATGCCTTAAAAAATAGTCCGTTTGCTAAATTTCGCCCCTAAAATTTTCATATATATATATATATATATATATATATATATATATATATATATATATATAATTTTATTGATTTGTAGACAATTTAAAATTAAATTCTAGGCTCCAAGAACAAAGAAATGTGTAATTCTTTTACCCTTAAAAAATATGTAGAGAGATATCTTAAATAAAATATATGAATATCCATGTTATATATAGTAAAACATAATAATGATTAAAAAAAAATTGAATGTAAAATATAAATAAAAGGTGTAGTCTAACTTATAAATGAAATAGCTATTTTCACTAGAATTTTTGGCCATATATAGATTTTTTTTGTTATTTAAAATACATTTTTGAACACATAAATGGATTCAACACCTGGAAAACCGGGCACTAGAACTTTATAAATTAAACAATTTAAACTCAAGTTTTTAAAAATATTTGCCACATTTTGGTTAAAATTAAGTTAGACTAAGCGTAGATAAAATATTTCAATATCAACTATCTATTTGTCTCGAAGATGTAATATAGATCTTTTTATATAAAATGGATGTTGCAGTCTCTTCAATAATAAATTATTTATTATTTATAAATTTATTTATTTATTAATCAATTTGAGATTATTTATTTATTGAGGGTTCTCTAGCCCAGTCTGGAAGAGATGTTGTAAGTAAACATTTTGACTTGGTCAAAATAAAATAGAAACAAAATACAAATAATAATAACTCTATGTTTTTGAGCTCCATGTTTATAAAAATTCATGGTATGGACCCATGATATTCATGTGGAATATAGTCTGTTTAAAGGGGAAAATTAAACCATCCTATATCTATCTTAAATCTGATCTACCAAGCGAGAGAGATCATTTGTTGAGATGTAGAGATGTAAACCGTGTTTACAGTGAAAAGAGATTTCATCCCTCAATACAGTAAATATACTGTAATGCAATGTAATGTTATGTAAACATTTTAACTAATCAAAATAAAAATAGAAATAGAATAAAATAAAATAATTATAATTATAATTATAGTTATAATTATCAATAAAACATTTTTATTGGCTCAAATTACATAAACATTAATAATAAAATAAAATAAAAAGTATAACTATAATTAATAATTAAATTAGTTTAGATCTATCTTAACTCAGATCTACCAAATGATAAGGGATCAAATCTCTTGAGATATAATCATTTTTTAAAATTAAAAGAGATTTGATCCTTCTCCATTTTTGATAGATTGAAATTAAGATAACTTTAGACAAATTTTATAAATTATTTAAATAATTTCTATATTAAATTTATCTTTAAACACATAAAAAAATAAACTTTTCCATCACACATATAAAAATAGATTTAAAAAAAAAATAATTAATCACAAAAATAAATAAAAAAACAACATGTAATAAGTTTTTTAATACTTATTTCTCTTAATGTAAGTATTATAAGTTATATATTTTTATAACATTGTGAATAATACAAATCTCTTTCAAGATTGATATCAACATTGCCAACTTTATATAATATTGCCATCCTTATATATATATATAACATTTGCAGTCAAAACCTTTTAAATATATAAAACATATATTATATAAAACATTTCCACTAAGAACTTTATATATATATATATATATATATATATATATATATATATATATATATAACATTTCCACTCAGAAATAAATAAATATATATATTGGATGAGGTAGTAATAATCTTCATGTTGTGGGTAGTGTGCCTCATTCCAGGTGGCTCCACGCGCCATTCTCTCTAGCCATTTTGATCCATACACTAATCTGTGTTCGTAAGACAAATATCAGTGTCCGGGCCGAGATCGTCATAAGAGTTGATGCCTTCGCCTACAAACATTGCGAAATTTGATTTTCCTCATAGCTATGGCATCTATTGCATTGTAGGAGAAAAGAAGCATACTTGCACGTAGATATGTTTATGAGTTTGTCTGTTTCTAGGATGTTAGGTAGGCAATTAAAAGCTTGGATCTATTCATGGATCTGCAGATCGATTTCCCGAATTCAAAGATTCTACGGGATTCGAATCTCTTATGTCAAGTTGTGCAAGTCCATGGGTTTGGCCATTTGTTGTTCCGGTTTTATAGGTAGGATTATTGGTGGAAAATTTGATCTTCACATCCAACTGCATCATAAAGGTGCTATTTAAATCTTGTTTTGTTGGTTGAATATGGCCATTGACGGGATCATCAACTCTGCCTTCTATGGATTATTTTGGCACAAGCTTAGTTGTTGTTTGAGACAAGATTGCTTGCAAAAGATTTTGGTGCGAAATAGGATCTTCATCTTCTGCGGTGCGAAGTAGGATCTTGACTTTGTGAAGGTGTCTTTTGTTGTAGGTGGACTTCAGACTAAGTTGATGGAATAGTAGTCATTATCGATTGTGTTGCACAAACTGATAAATTGACTAACATTGTTGTTGTAGATGACAATGTTTCCACTGTAAAGACTTATCCTCTTGTTTGTGCACCAAGATTTGGGTCCATGGAACAAAGATCTGAACCAAATAAACATCTTCATATGAAAAAGAGGAATTTATATAGGAATGAGAAATTTGTTGATTATGTAGTTAGTTCATTACAAAAATAATGAGAAAGCTAATTCATGCACCGGTTTCAATCATCGCTATAGATTGTGGTTGGATTGATGGACGGTCATGGCATCATTTGAACATATGTTTGTAGACTTCATACTATTGTTTCTCATTTCTTGTGTAATTGCACAACATTCTTATTATTTGTTGTTGGTTTCCACTACACCCTCAATTTTGTTTTGAGGAGGGGGAGGGATTTGATGATAACAACAAATGTTGTTGCTACTTTGTTTTCGAGTTAATGGACCTTGCTATCTTGCTATGTTTTTAAAACTACCTTGATATCATTTTATTTCTTGTATTTGATCAATGTGATGGTGACGGTGTTGAGACATTTTCATTAGTATTGTTGTACCATGTTTAAGTTGAGTTTTCCATACTTACAGGTCTCATTGTTCAATTTTTAGTTGATGGTGTTGCTTCTGTTTGAATACCTTATTCTAGTTCTTTACCAACACCTATATGAATCATTTATGAAGTGATTGTCAATGTTTTCCTTTCTTGTGCTTTTGTAACATCTTCTACTTTAGAGTCCAACAAAGCTCACTGAGGTTTCTTGGTTGTCATCTTCACAAATTTTGTACTTCCTAATTGAAAATGGCTTCTTTTCTTTCCTTTTAGTTGATCATTTTGGGATCTCCAATTTTACCCCATACTTATCTAAGCATTGACATCTTCTCTTTTTGGAGAGGAATTTTATTTCCTATAAGTTTTTCTTCTTTTTACCTATTATGAAAATTTGTACTTGGGTACCTTATCAAACATTGTTGCAAGGACCCAGTTTTTCTTTATGTTTACTCCCTATATGTCACTGACATGGGGTGTTATTGTTGGGCTCTTACAATATATACTTTTCCAATAAACTATGGGTTATGAATAATATTGTATTTTCCCTATTGTCATACACTATCTTTAATTGACATTGGCATACTCCATTATTATAAATGTAAGACTTCTCTCTGCATTCTTATTACATCGTGAGTAATATAAAACTTTTTCGCAATGAAAACATTGATTATAATATATATATATATATTTTAGATATATACAAAGAAAAAGTAGATAAAACTCATTTACATTCGAAGATCTTTATTGTTTTCATTACAGTATTAAATTTCTAAATCATATAGTGATTCTTAATTGGATGGATTGCAACATTTTGGAGTTTGACACTGATGTGTTCTAAATGGATAAATATTGTGATGATATCTTTTATATGTAAAGTTAAATAAAGTTAGTTATTTTGGAGAAATTTTATTGTTTATTTTATGTTATTAAACTTTTGAATTATGTAATTTTTTTATTAAATGAATTATAACTTTATATTATTATTATTATTGATGAAAACTTAATTTAATTATTAAATGACCTTTTTAAAAGAGAAATTTAGACTTTTATGATGTTATGGATGTTGAGAATTGATTGAAGATTATAGTTACCAAGTTTTTTTTCTAAATTGTTGGGCATCAGATTTATTTTAATAGTTGATAGTGTTTAAATGAATGTTATACTTTAAATTTATAAACCAATAATATATGATATATAATTTATTTCTAACTTTATGTATGTAGAGATTTATTTAAAAGAATATGTAATAAAATTATTATTATTATTATCCAATTTTAAGGTCGCGGCTAAGCCAGCCACCAAATTGGTGTATGAGGTCCTCTTCTTTGTGGGACAAGGGGCCCACCTCCACGTAGCTATTTGACTGATAAGTCTACGAAGGCATACATACTCTACCCCCTCTGGTTTTTGAACTTATGACCTCTTAGGAGGAAACACATGCTCTTAACCATTAGGCCCACTTGAACTATAATTAGAAATAGAAATTGATGAAAGGCCATGAAACAAGGAAAAAATGAGTTATGCTAGGGTTTTCGTCTATGTTATCAGGATTTGTAGGGTCGTTGCAACGATGCACGGACCTAATCTTAGTGTTCACAAATGAAGTTTTCTAAGTCCAGATCTATGCATGTGGAGAGTAAAGGGGGTTTCTCTATTTGTATGGAGTCTAATCCTTGTACAAAGACGGGACATTGCCCTACGTTATTATGTCTGGTACTTTACAATTCTAATTTCTTGCGGTAGACAAACTATCTAGATGGGTAAATGGGAGATCGATGGTGTTTTTGTTATAAAAGTGCTAGATCGCTCCTATGAGAGCATGATCCTTTGGTTAAAAATGTATCTAATTGTTGGATCTAGATTTTTTGTGGCGATCGCAGGATCTAAGGCTTTGTGTAGGTCATATCCCTACTTTTTCTTGTAGATTTAGGATTTGGGGGCGTGAAGCAGCAATTTGCTAATCTAGGGATCTTCCAAATCATTGACATCATGTGTTTGATTGATTCCAGAGGTCGTGGTTGGGGATTCTTATGCCGCATTCTTGGTTTTGAGCATATTGGCAGGTGGGATTTGCAGTTAGAGAATGCGCGTAGACCTCTATCTTGGCTTTGGTATCAAATGGGGTAGATCTATTAGGGCCTCGAGCTAGTGAGCACCCAAGAGAGTTGAAAACTTGATGATCTTGGTTAAAGGTGTGTGTGTGCGCCCGATATGTGCGATGGGCGTCCATCTTTAGTTAAAGGCGACTCGGGTGGAGGCGTTAGGTTAAAGGAAACTTGATGAGGATTCATTTAAAAGTGTGAAATTAAAGGCGTGTCATTTGGGTGTTCGGTTAAAGGCGCTGGGTGAGTGCCCACCCAACATGGTGAGCGCGCACGGGCGACATGGGTGCAACGAGATGGGTGAGTCCACTGGGTGACAAGCGAGTGGATGACACAAGTTGGGTGCCCGAGTGGATAGGTGTCGGGTGGACGAGCACTTGGGTGAGGCAAATAAGTTGGGAGAAGCGAATGGGTGAGCGAGTTGGGTGACACGGTTTCAACAAACAAGCGAGCTGGGTGAGTAATGGGCAGACCAATGGGTGAAGTGGATGAGCAGTTGGGTCGGCTAGGTAGATGGACGCGAGTTGGCAGGTCATCTTGGGAAAATGAAGGGGCTCATGTTTGACAAGTGCACAGGTCGGTCAGGTGTACATGGGTGGGTCGAACCAAGTGCCACCCAAAGGACACAATGGTTCATGTGAATTTCCACCGGGTGATGGCATATAAGTATAGCATGGGTGAGTTAGTGAAAGACATCATCAAACCAACACACAAGAAAACACAAAAAATAGTGCGAGAAAGTGAGAGAGGGATGAGGGTGTACAGGTTAAGGTGCGGCAGATCTGCACGACTATGTATTGCCAAGTGGGCATCTTTGGGGTTTCTGCATGTTGAGTTAAGTTCAAACACCAAAGTGAACAGGCTATAGGGCAGTAGGGGGTGAATAGAGGCAGAAAAACACTCGACCGAACGCCCCAACAATGTAAGTGGGGCATGGCACGGGGCCGCTACACAAAGGTTCGGGCAGAGTTGTATTATGATGGACGTAGTTGTGTAGAACAGCACAACAGGGCCGAGAACCAACAGGTTGAATGGTGGTTCGGGCAACAACACAACGAGATGAAACAGTAGTGTAGGCCGAGAGCTACATGATGGTGATAACGCTCAAGCAATGCATGTAGGAGTTGCACGACAATGATGGAATTCTGTTATGAAACCAGCTCAAGAAATAGATAGAAAAGATAGATCAACGCCTTAGAATTCAGCCTCTTCGAGGGGGAAACCTCCTTTACATTACATAAATGAACAATTCTTGGATGATTCAAATGACAAAACCTCCTTTCTATATATAGGAGTATAAGGAGTCACAATATAACCCAGACAACCTAACAATAATAATATAAAGCCACAAAAATAACAATAGAGGGATTCTATGGGGCACAGTAATAACAATATGGGGATAATAGGGGCACAGCAATATTAATAAGGGGTACAACTACAATAGTAATGGGGTAATCACTAGTATTATAGGGACCCAGCATGCCCCTCTCCTTCAAAAAAGTGTTGTCCTCAACGCTTGAGAAGTTCTGGATGCTTCTGTATAAAATTCTCATCCTCCCATGTGGAATCTTCAGCGGATAAGTTCTTCCACTTGATAAGATACTCTGAACTTGATCGATTTCGTAGTTGTCGAGTTCTTGTTTTTGTGACTGCTTCCGGTTTCAATATAATTTTTCCTTCCTCGTCAAGTTCTGGCAATATTGTTTGAACTGGGAGCTTGTCACCTATAACCTTCTTTAAACATGAAACATGGAAAACTGGGTGCAATCGAGAAGCTGTAGGAAGCTCCAATTTGTATGCCATAGTACCAATCTTTTGCAACACCTTGTATGGACCATAATACTTTGGTGATAATTTATTATCCTTCTTAGCTTTCTTGAGGGACATTTTCTTATATGGTTGTAGCCATAGGAATACCAAATCACCTACATCAAAACTTCTTTCGCTACAATGTTGATCTGCCTATTGTTTCATTCTATTCTGTGCCAACACGAGGTTATCCTTTAAGAGTTGGAGGACTTGTTGTTGATGTTCGATGTGATGTTCCATTGCTTGAACCTTAGAATTTTCTCTTAAATATGATGTGATGGATGGTGGCTGATACCCATAAAGTGCCATAAATGGGGTCATTTTTGTTGTTGTATGGAAGGAAGTGTTATACCACCATTCAGCCAGAGGCAACCATTTGACCCATTATGTCTGTTTATCAGATACAAAGCAATGAAGATATCCTTCCAAACATTTGTTTACTATCTCAGTTTTCCCATCAGATTGAGGATGATAAGATGAGCTATGAGCTAACTGAGTACCAAGACAAGAAAATAATTCTGTCCAAAAATTTCCAGTGAAAATGGGATATCTGTCACTTACAATAATCTTTGGGTTTCCATGTAGCTTTTGAATTGTTTCCATAAATGCAATAGAAACTGTACTGGCTTTAAATGGATGTGATAATGCACAAAAGTGTGCATACTTGGTAAGTTTGTCAACTACCACCATGATGACACTCTTTCCCTCAGACTTGGGTAAACCTGTGATAAAATCCATTGAAACCTCCTCCCAACGTTGGCTTGGAATGGATAAAGGTTTTAATAGACCTGGTGTCTTAATTGTTTCAACTTTATTTTGTTGGCAAACCAAACATTCCTCCACAAACTTTTGAATATCTGATTTAAGTCCATCCCAAAAAAACTACTTCTTAACCCTGTGGTAAGTTTTTAAAAATCCTAAGTGCCCTCCTAAGGGAGACGTGTGCAATTCCATAAGAATCTTTTGTTTTAGCTGGGAATTCTTACAGAGGTATAAGCGATCTTTGTACAATAACGAATCATTTTGCCAGCTAAATGTATCAGACATACTGGAATCTTGTTGTAACTTTCGAATAAGTTCCCACACTTCTTCGTCATTCTTCCATTCCTCCCTTGCTTTGTTTATCCAATCTAGTTGGATAATAGAAATGGCACACAACAATGCTTCCACATCCTCATCCTTTCTTGAGAGTGCATCTGCCACCACATTTTGCTTCCCTTTTTTGTAGATGATTTCAAAGTCATAACCCAAAATCTTTGTGACCCACTTTTGTTGCTCTTCAGAGGATAATCTTTGTTCTAAAAAGTATTTAAGGCTATCATGATCCGTTTTTACCTTGAAGTGTCTTCCCATTAGGTAGGGTCGCCATTTCTTAAGTGCATGGAGTATTGCCAACATTTCCTTCTCATAAATAGCTTTGTGTAAAAACTTTCCCTTGATTGGACGACTTTCAAAAGTAATGGGTCTTTCATCTTGCATTAAAACAACACCAATTCCATTTCCTGAAGCATCACATTCCACAATAAAGGTTTTTGTGAAGTCTGGTGTAGCTAAGACCGGTGCTTGGCACATTGCCTCTTTAAGATGTTCGAATGCCTTTGTTGCTTCTGGAGTCCATGAAAATGCATTTTTCTTCAATAATGTTGTTAGAGGTGCTGCTATTCTCCCATAATTCTTAACAAACTTGCGATAATACCCTGTCAACCCGAGAAATCCTCGCAGATGCTTTATGGATGTGGGAATTTTCAATTCTTTAATGGCTTTAATTTTGCTATGGTCTACCTTAACTCCTTCATGAGATACAATATGACCCAGATATTCCACCTCTTGTACTCCAAAGAAACATTTGGATCTTTTTGCATATAATTGTTTCTCCTCCATTAGTTGTAGCACCATGTCAACATGTTCAACGTGATCCTTCCAAGACTTGCTGTAGATTAGTATATCATCAAAAAATACTAACACAAATTTTCTAAGGAATGGTTTGAAAATTGAATTCATCAAACCTTGAAATGTTGAAGGTGCATTGGTAAGGCCAAAAGGCATGACCAAAAATTCATAATGACCGTCATGAGTTCTAAATGCTGTTTTCGGAATGTCTTCAGTCTTCATTCTGATTTGATGATATCCTGAACGAAGATCCAACTTGGTGAAGTAAATTGATCCATGCAATTCATCCAATAATTCATCAACGACAGGAATGGGAAACTTATCTTTAATATTGAGCTTGTTGAGCTCCCTATAATCCGGACACATGCACCATGATCCATCCTTCTTGTGCACCAATACTACTGGAGCAAAGAAAGAACTTTGACTCGGTTGAATTATACCAGCCTCTAGCATTTCTGCAACCATACGTTCAATTTCACTCTTTTGGGCATAGGGATATCTATACGGCCTGGTGTTTGGAGGAACACTTCCTGGAATCAGATGAATAGCATGATCATGATCACGAATAGGTGGGAGACCTTTGGGAGTCTCAAATACCTTGGAATGATTGTCCAAGACTTTTTGGAGATCTGGAGAAATAGATGATTCCAATGTGGAAACATCTAGCGAACATAATTGTGCAATTACACCTCTTTGTTCCTTTTTTAGAAGCTTTGTCATACCGTTAGAGCTGAATATCTTTCCCGGTTTCCCTGCAATACCCCTTAATTCAGCTTCCTTTCCTTCCACAGAAAATTTCATGGAAAGTTCTTGAAAATTAAAAGCTATTGTACCCAAGGATTGTAGCCATTGGACTCCTAGTACAACATCAGCACCTCCCATTGGAATGGAAAGCATTGGGCTAGTCAATACATATTCTCCCATGGATAGCTTGATATTATGGCACTTTCTCGAGCAATTTATTGTTCCTCCATTTGCAACCATCACTTGACACTCTGGTGCTAGATATAAGAAGCAATTCAATTCTTTTGCTACCTTACAATGAATAAAATTGTGGGTACTTCTTGAATCAATCAACATTATTACTTTTTTCTTCTTGACTTGTCCTTCTATCTTGATGGTTTGAGGAGTGGTAATTCCCACCAATGCATTACAAGATATGGTCGGATTCATTTCTTCTTTATCTAGGCTTTGTTCCTGGAGTATATCCTCTTCTTTTGACCTTTCTTGCTCCTTTTCTTCTTCCTCTTCACAATCTATGTAGAATAATTTCTTCTCAGCACACTTATGACCTTTAGTGTATTTGCTATCACAATTGTGACAAAGCCCTTTTGCTCTTTTTTCTTCAAATTGTTGTGGTGTCAACCTTATAGGTTATGGAAGACTAGGGGCAACAACACTTCCATCTTTATAGTTGTGAGTGGTGTGCTTCCTGGTTGCCATAATTTTGCTTTCCATTTTTCTTGCTAACCTGAATGCCTTCTCTAATGAATCAGGTTCCCAAAGGCGAACATCATGTTGGATATTATCCTTTAAAGTCCCTATGAACACATCAATCCTATGCTCCTCTGGAATATTTTTACCCTTATGTTCAATTTTTGGAACTCCTCAATGTGCTCCATTATTGAACCCTTTTGTTTGAGACTTATCAATTGGCTAAAAAAAGTGTTACTTTTTGTATCCTCATAATGTGCTGTCAATTCTTCCGTAAAAATTTCCCAAGTGATAATTTGTTTACGAGAGCAAAGCCATACTGATTTGGTTCCAAATATAAAGTTGCAATACGTACCTTTTGTGTGTTTTGCACATTACTGTGATCAAAAAATTGATCCATCTGTAATATCCATGTTGCGGGATCCTTGCCATCAAAATTCCTCATATCGATTTTTGGAATATGGTGGGTCTTTGATCCAACATTAGGGTCTATGGAATCATGATTAACATTTCTTTTGTTCTCATCATGAGTTTCCTTTACTACCCTTTCACCATTAGTGACCATTTCTTGTAGCAACTTATTCATATTTATCTTCAATTCTTCCATGTCTGTCTTCAAATCTGTCTTCCAATTGTCCATCTTAGCTTCCATGCCATTCATCTTAGCTTCCATGCTCTTTATCTTAGATTCCATGCCATTTATCTTAGCTTCTGTTAGCTTTTGTGAGACTGACATTTGTTGCACTTGGTCTTGTAATTTTGATATATCATGTAGCATTTCTTCCTCTTCTTCATGAGTCATGCTATTGCTTTCAGGTTGCTTACTAGGTGTTTGCATTTTCTTTCCTCTGGGCATCAGTTACCGATAACAATGCTCTACTATGCCCTTTGAATTCCTTCAAAATAATTTTTCAAACCAAGCTTAAGCAAAAATTTAAAAAAATCTACACACCTTTTTTCACTTTGTAGGAGCTCGATATTGCCTCTGATGTATCTTTGTAATTTCTGATCATCCAGTTCTGAAATTGCGATCTGTAGTAGCCCTCTATGTCCTCTTTCAAATGCCACCAGTCTAATCCCAATTGGATTCTCCAAGGAAGAGTTATGTCAAATCTCCCACAGTGACCTGATTATAGACTAGTTCAGTAGAGCGAACTTGTACGACGTGCCACATGTCCCTGTTTCAACCCTTGGCTCTAAAAAATATATACAAGAAACTACAGTCCGTTCTCTTTCTGTATCTTCATACGAAATTTCAATCTGATTCTCAGAGAGAAAGTTATGATGATTTTACCCAGGTCACCTGTTTGTAATGTAATTCAGGAGTCTGCAAAAAGACCAACTTCCTTAGATCATATCTCTGCAAATGTAGCGCGAAAATCTCTGAAATTCGCACCCGAGATTCAGCGCGACATCTTCTCAAATGGGTTTTTTTTTAGCTTTTGAAACGTCGTTGAAAAAAAGTTATAGCGAAAATTCCATGATGACCTGTTTGGAGCAGTGAAACTCTAGAATCCAAAGCTCTGATACCAAATGTTATGAAACCAGCTCAAGAAAAAGATAGAAAAGATAGATCAACACCTTAGAATTCAGCCTCTTCGAGGGGGAAACCTCCTTTACATTACATAAATGAACAATTCTTGAATGGTTCAAATGACAAAACCTCCTTTCTATATATATAGGAGTATAAGGTGTCACAATATAACCCAGCCGACCTAACAATAATAATATAAAGCCACAAAAATAACAATAGAGGGATTCTATGGGGCACAGTAATAACAATATGGGGATAATAGGGGCACAACAATATTAGTAAGGGGTACAACTACAATAGTAATGGGGTAATCACTAGTATTATATGGACCCAACAAATTCATATAGAATGTGAAGGGATGAACAATGGTATGGTTGGGTGCATGACTGGTGCACGGTTTTGAACAACAATTGTGCAGGTTGTTCAGAGGTTGCACGAATTGAATGAATTTTTGAAATTTTGTAAACTTGTAAATTACTAAATTATATTGATTGGGAAGACTTATATTCGAGAGTTTCTCCTCCCATATGATATGTGTGTACACTGTTGAGTTATATTTATATGAAGATTAACTGATGAAAGATAAATGAAATGATTTCCGCTGCATAATAACACTTAGTGAAAAATTGGTTAAGTGTTGAGTAGGTGTAGTCTGTGAACTCAAGTAGTGGTGAAACGAAACATTTTGGCAGTTCCATACCCACCTATGCGTTGGTTGGAGGAAACCACTAGTGTAGTGGTGTGATTGTAGAGAAGGGCTTTGACATAAGAAACAATAATATGACATGTAGTGGTTACAATTGGTATTGAAGATGAAGCATTGTGTAGTTGGTCATAGTGCGGCATTAAGGAGTTTTGAAGCGGCAAGTCAATAGGGCCGAAGTTGAATGAAGGAAGTGTATGATCGTGACACGTTCAAGGGAAAAACTGATGACAGATAATGTGGAGGAACCACAGGTTATAGGTGAATCTAGCATGAGTCCTGAGACAGTTTTCATGAACAAGATGTTGGATCATATGGATGAGATAACTTTGAAGATGAGTGCATTGGAAGCTGAGAATGCTGAACTTAGAGATAATTTCATGAAGCAGGAAGAGGACCATGAGAACCTCAAGGTACGATATGAGTATCTTGAATGGCAGTATGGGAAAACTGTGGGTGAAGTCAAGAACTTTGAAGTTGTGAAGGATCAAGGATTAGAGGAGATCACGAAGCTGCAAAAGATTATTGATGAGGCTCTCAATGAGATTTCTATCTTGAAGAAGGCAGTTGGGCAGGGACCAGTTGGAGGAGTTGCCCACATCAAAATCAAGGAACCTGATTCTTATGATGGGGTGAGGAGCGTGGAAACACTTGGAAATTTTTTATGGGATATGGAACAATACTTGGAACGCTTGGGAATTTCTAATGAAGAGGCCAAGGTGAAGGTAGCTTCTCAATTCCTTACAAAGGATGCCAAGATGTGGTGGAGAAGGAAAGCAGACCAGATTTCTCATGGTGATGCTGAGGACATCTCTACTTGGGAAGAAATGAAGGAAGCATTGCAAACTCACTTTAGCCCACAAGATGAGACTTGGGATGCAAGGATGAAGATCAAGTACATTAAGAAAATAGGGAGTCTATAGGCATATCAATGGGAATTTGTGAGTGTGGTCTTGGAACTACCTGATATGGCAGAGAAAGACAAGGTGTTCAACTTCATTATTGGATTGAAACCTTGGGCACACAATGAGGTGAAGAGGCAGAACCTTATGGAGGAATTTGTTTGTAGTTGATAGGTTGGTGGACCATTACGATGAAGGGACTGAAGAGAAGAAAAAGAAGTTCAAAAAACCAAAAGAGAAGACTACAAAGGAGGATCATGCAAGAGTAGGTGGAAAATCGAAGGCAAAGAAACCTTTGAAATGTTGGTTGTGCAAGGAAGATCCTACAGTGAACATTTTTCCTTCAAGACCGACGATGGAAGCCTTGACACAATTTGATGGAAAGAAGAATGAAGACCCAATGGTTGGTATTATGCAGATATTAGGTACTACAACAACAATGAAATCTATCCCAAGGTGCGATCCTGAGAGGAACAAGTTGGAGTATGTGGACATGAAGGTTGGGCAGGGAACATTGATCACTATGGTGGATAGTGGTGCAACCCATAACCTCATTAGAGAGGAGGCTACAAGGAAAGTTGGGTTGAAATTTGTTCCAACCTAAGCTCGTCTTAAGGTAGTAAACTCTCCATTAGACAAATTTATTGGCATTGCTGAGAATGTGGAGGTACACAATGGTGAGTGGCCTGGGAAGGTTGACTTCATAGTGGTATGGATGGATGACTATGAGGCAGTTCTAGGGATAGAATTCATGAAGCACTATGGAGTTATGATGGTGTCACATATGAAGAAGTTGTATATTTACGATGGATAGGAGGATGAACCATTGGGGGTACCTATTGAAAATAGCAACAAGAAATTATAAAAATAGAATCCAAAAATTCCAGTTTAATTTGTCCTTGAATTAAACCGAGAATTAAAATCAAATTTTATTCTCATAACAACTTGTAATAGTTAACTAGAGTGAGTTGACTTAGTTAACTTAGGAATTTTGAGTTGGAAGTCTTTCTGAAGTCATGTATATGTTCTCCCTATATTATAGGGGTCCAAGATGAGTTAGGTATGAGTGGTAATTAGTTAACTCAGTTTACTGAGTTAAGTCCAGTTAAATTAGTTCCAAACTGTTTGAGGAACTAATAGTGAGTTAACAACCAGTTGATGCATTAGTGCACTCAACTAGTGCTACCCCAGTTAACTGAAGATTCCCTCATCAGAAACTCATGCTTGTCAACTCTAAGAAAGACCCAGTTGATACTAGATTGCAGGGACAATGTACTATTTGTTGTATAATTTTATGAGTTGTACTGATCATGCATGCAATTGGTTGAGGATTGCATAGTGAGGATTTCTCTTTAAATACGAGCTAATTCTCTCAGGAATTGTGCAAAGAGTTAGAAGCTTGGAGGCTTGGAAATTTGGCTAAGTATTGGCAAAAGGAATTCATCAAGCGGAGGATAGGAAATACTTGTGCTGGTTAAGCTCAAGGTTGAGCAAAGAATATTGTATTTATCCAAATTATTTGACCAAGGGCACATTGGAATAGAGACTTGGAGAGATTGTGAAGAGGCTAAGCTTTGGCCTTGAGCTTGCTTATGAGTTGGAGTTTGAATTCGTTGAATGATGGGATTGTTTTAGAGAGAACAAGAATTATAATTTCATCTTGATTTTCTGGATTAATACAAAATAGATAATGGGGTTTTGAGTTGTGGCTTTCCCCAGATATTTATTGGGTTATGTGCCTTTGATTCTCTTCCTCTATTGATTATTATTTTCTTGATGTTTATGGGCTTTCGCTGTTTGAGGAACTAATAGTGAGTTAACAGTGAGTTGATGCATTAGTGCACTCAACTAGTGCTACTCTAGTTAACTGAAGATTTCCTCATCAGAAACTCATGCATGTCAACTCTAAGAAAGACCCAGTTGATACTATAGTTTAGGGACAATGTACTATTTGTTGTATAATTTTATGAGTTGTACTGATCGTGCATGTAATTAGTTGAGGATTGTGCAGTGAGGATTTCCCTTTAAATACAGGGTAATTCTCTCAAGAATTGTGCAAAGAATTAGAAGCTTGGAAGCTTGGAAATTTGGCTAAGTATTGGCCAAAGGAATTCATCGGGTGGAGGATAGGAAATACTTGTGCAGGTTAAGCTGAAGGTTGAGCAAAGCATATTATATTTATCCAAATTCTTTGACCAAGGGGACATTGGAATAGAGACTTGGAGAGATTGTGAAGAGGCTAAGCTTTGGCCTTGAGCTTGCTTATGAGTTGGAGATTGAATTCATTGAATTTTGGGATTGTTTTAGAGAGAACAAGAATTGTAATTTCATCTTGATTTTCCAGATTAATACAAAACAAATAGTGGGGTTTTGAGTTGTGGCTTTCCCCGGATATTTATTGGGTTATGTGCTTTTGATTCTCTTCCTCTATTGATTATTGTTTGCTTGATGTTTATGGGCTTCTGCTGTAAAGAGTAGAAGTATATTCTTGTCTCTTGCTTTAGTACATTGCATGAGCTTGTGAATCTATAGGATTTTCTACATGGTATTAGAGCTGAGAATAATATACTAGAGGAGATTTTGAAGTTGAGTTTTGGGCCACAAGTTTGTAGAGAAGATATAAAAAAATTGTGCATAATTTTCAGAAAAAATAACATATTTGGATTATTTGTGAAAGATACCCAAATTCAAAAAAAAAATTGGCCGAATTGGAGTTCGGATGAGGGAGATATCATTGATTTAAAATCATCTCTTTTTCCAGAAAATTTCGTGAAGGCAGGACAAATGAAACATATTGGTGTGCTAGTCAAGAACCTATGTGCACTTGAGGTTCAAGATGCATGCAAATCCTTAAGGAGCAAGGCAAAGGTTATAGACATGGTGGTTGAGAGGGAGAGTAAATTACCTCTCGACTTGCAGCCCCAGAAGAAGCCTCTGAAGCAGCTTCAGGAAGTTGTGGAGCAGCCATAACTAAAGAAGCTAAGAGGAGACCGAGTGGAGAGATCCACTCAAGAAAAGAATAAGCAGTCTGAGACAATTGTGGAGCAGCCACAATTGGAGAAGCTGAGAGAAGACCGAGTGGAGACATCCAGTCATGCAGAGACCCTCCAATAGGGGGAAATTTCGAGCCAAGTGGGCAGAGGGATCACATGTAGCCATACCTCTAAGTGTGAGGTGGGGCAATTTGAAGTGATAGTCCCAAGAGAGCTGAAATTGGGTAGGGTCCATTGAGTGGTTTTATCTCATGGATCGTACCTTGCTACGAGAGCCCAAAGTACATAGTAGTGGGAGGAACCAGTGGGATTGATGTAGTTAGAGATCAAAGTGACAGAGGCTAGAGCAGTCAGATTCTAAAGAGCGTAGAGAGGGTTGACAACAATGTAGAAAGGAAAATTCAATAGCAGCGCAAAGTTTTCAGTCAACAAAGGAAATAGTAGTCAGAGATTTTCATGACAGAGGCATCATTCTGATTCAGGTTGGATGTTTTTTTTTTTTTTTTGGAGTTGTTGGAGCAACAACACTAGAGAGAAGTGTTGCATGCAGAACATTCCAAAGGTTTAGGATCAGGATCAAGTTGAATTCCTTTCTTATTGAGAGGGAGTGTTGAAAATAGCAACAAGAAATGATAAAAATAGAATCCAAAAATTCCAATTTAATTTGTCCTTGAATTAAACTGAGAATTAAAATCAAATTTTATTCTCATAGCAACTTGTAATAGTTAACTAGAGTGAGTTGACTTAGTTAACTTAGGAATTTCGAGTTGGAAGTCTTTCTGAAGTCATGTATATGTTCTCCCTATATTATAGGGGTCCAAGATGAGTTAAGTATGAGTGGTAATTAGTTAACTCAGTTTACTGAGTTAAGTCCAGTTAAATTAGTTCAAAATTGTTTGAGGAACTAATAGTGAGTTAACAATCATTTGATGCATTAGTGCACTCAACTAGTGCTACACCAATTAACTAAAGATTCCCTCATCATAAACTCATGCATGTCGATTCTGAGAAAGACCTAGTTGAGACTAGAGTGCAGGGACAATGTACTATTTGTTGTATACTTTTCTGAGTTGTACTAATGGTGCATGCAATCAGTTGAGGATTGTGTAGTGAGGATTTCTCTTTAAATAAGGGCTAATTCTCTCAATAATTGTGTAAAGAATTAGAAGTTTGGAGGCTTGGAAATTTGGCTAAGTATTGGCAAAAGGAATTCATCAGGCGGAGGATAGGAAATACTTGTGTAGGTTAAGCTCAAGGTTGAGTAGAGCATATTGTATTTATCCAAATTCTTTTACCAAGGGCACGTTGGAATAGATACTTGGAGAGCTTGTGAAGAGGCTAAGATTTGGCCTTGAGATTTCTTATGAGTTGGAGATTAAATTTGTAGAATACTGGGATTCTTCTAGAGAGAACAAGCATCATAATTTCATCTTGATTTTCTAGATTAATACAAAACAAATAGTGGGGTTTTAAGCTGTGGCTTTCCTCAGATATTTATTGTGTTATGTGCCTTTGATTTTCTTCCTCTATTGATTATTGTTTGCTTGATGTTTATGGGCTTTCGTTGTAAAGAGTAGAAGTAGATTCTCGTCTCTTGCTTTAGTACATTGCATGAGCTTGTGAATCTATAAGATTTTCTTCAGTACCTATCGTGGCTGCTATGACAGTTGGATGCAAATTGACAACAATGAATGGGGAATACATCAAGCAAGATGAAGAGGTCTATGAGAGGTTGAACCGTGCAGAGGGAAAAATCATAGAGCAGGAAGAGATTATGAGAGCATTGTCTGATAGTGTTCTGGACTTGACAAGTAGACTAGAGGCAGTGGAGGATAATAGAGATGTGAAGTTGAAGACTCATCAGGAGGAGAGTCGGGAAGCATACATGTAAAGACTGGAAGAGGAGGATCCTAATAGATGGATTGAGATGTTGGAGAAGGAGGATGGAAGGCCTTCAACCTTCCCATCCCCTCCCTCTTTCTAGACTTAGCATGGGGATGAGGCTCATTGTCTTCTTCTCATGGCAGTGAGTCCTTTTTGACATAATGGGTAGACACTTGGGGCAAGATAGATGCGATTGACATCATGATGCAATGATATTCATGATGATATGAGATGCATGCATTCTTGTGGAGGAGATGCTACGGTTGGATTAGCTACCCAACTAATCACCACCACAAGGGGATCCATCATATCATGCTCTTGCAGAGTTACGATAGGATTTGGGCATGGAGTAGGTCATGGGTAGAGATATCTGGGTGCCAATATATGGAAATATTTATCTTAGAAATGGAGGTTGCTGAGATAGTGTTGTCGAGGGAGACAACATTTTTAGAGTGGAGGAGGATGTCAAGGCCTCAAGTTGGCGAGCACCCAAGAGAGTAAAAAAATCAATGATCTCAGTTAAAGGCATGCAGGCATGCCTGATATGTGTGACAAGCACCTGTGTTTGGTTAAAGGTGACTCAGGTGGAGGCATTAGTTTAAATGCGACTTAAGGAGGCTCTGATTAAAATCATGTTGTTAAAGGAGATTCGGTTGGGTGTTTGATTAAAGGCGTCCGACAAGCAGCCACCCAACATAGTGGGTGTGCATGGGTGACACGAGTGCAACGAGCTGGGCGACACGGGTGTGACAAGCTGGGGGACACAAGTTGGGCATGTGGGTGGACACGAATCAGGTGGATGAACACTCGGGTGAGGCAAACGAGTTGGGAAAATTGATTGGGTGAGTGACTTTAGTGAAACATTTGCGAAGGACGAACGAGTCGAGTGAGCGATGGGCTGATCGACGAGTGAAGTGGATGAGCGATCGAGATGGCTAGGAGGATGGATGCAAGTCAGTAGGTTGGCTCGAGTGAATGAAGGGGCATGTGTTGGACAGGTGCACAAGTTGGTCGAGTGCAAATGGGCAGGGTGACCTGAGTGCCACCCAAAGGATGCGATGGTTCATGTGAATTTCCAATGGGTGATGGCGTATAAGTATAGTGTGAGCAAGTTGGTGAGAGGCATCATTGACCTAACACACAAGATAACATAGAAAACAATGCAAGCAAGTGTGAGAGGGTTGAGGACATATAGGCAGAGGTGCGGCGTAACTGTAAGACTATGTATCGAGTGGTCAGCTTTAGGGTTTCTAGAGGTTGGGTTAAGTGTGAATGCCAAAGTGAATAAGCCGCAGTGCAACAGGAGTGAATGGAAGTAGCACAACACTCGGTTGAATGGGCCAACAGTGCAGGTGGGGCACGACATGGGGCTACTGTACAAAGGTTCGGGTAGAGTTTTATTATGGTGGACTGCAGTTGTGTGGAACAATAGAATAGGGTCCATAACCAGCAGGTTGAATGGTGGTTCGAGCAACAGCACGTCGGTGTGACATGGTAGTGCATGTTGAGAGATGCAAGGAGGTGATAATGTTCAAGAAGGGTGTGAATGAGTTGTACAACAACAACGACATTCCTGTAGAACATGCAGGGCTGCACGGTGGTACAGTTGGGTGCACGGTTTTGAACAACAATTGTGCAGTTCGTTCAAAGGTTGCACAAATTGAAGGAATTTGTGAAGTTTTGTAAAATTGTACATTACTGAATTATATTGATTGGGAAGACTTATATTCGAGATTTTCCCCTCCCATATGATATGTGTGTACACTGTTGAGTTATTTTTATATGAAGATTAACTGATGAAAGGTAAATGGAATGATTTCCGTTGCATAATAACACTTATTGAAAATTTGGTTAAGTGTTGAGTTGGCATAGTCCGTGAACTCAAGTAGTGGTGAAATGAAAAAATTCAGTGGTACCGCACCAACCTATGTGTTGGTTAGAAGAAACCACTAATGTAGGGGGGTGACAGGATCGGTGGCGAGGGTGCTTGCCCTTCGTAGATCTATGGAGGAATCTCTCAGATCATTCTTTCAACGATAAGGATGCGTTAATATTCTTGTTGGATTTGTTCGAAGTGTGGAATTTTCAACATATCTAGAAGATTTTATTTGGAGCCCTTCTCAACCCGCAAAGTCACAGGAGATAACAAAAAATATGAAGGAACCAGTAAGTCGAAACCCAAATATGGTTGCAAGAGCTCAATTTGAAATCTTTTTAAAATCGTTGATGAGAAATCAATATTCATGATGGTTTGGGCTAGGGATATGGTAGAAGACCTTAAGAAGAAGATTGAAGAAAAGTTGGCTATTCTAAAAAATCTACAAATCCTAATTTATGCAAGTAAATCAATGAAACAGGACACCAAGTTGCAGGATTATGGCATTGAATGTGATTTAACTATCATCCTAAATATGATATTATGTGGAGGTTTTCCTAGATCTAGTAATAATAAAGATCTAAATTCTTTCAAGGATGTGGTAAAAGGAAGGTTGATTCACATAAAAATTTGGATCACCTCCTCAATATTCCTGGTCGCCATATTGTGGAACAAATGAATCGGGTGCCAACTTTGACAATAAACTTGCCAGAGGTAAATGACATTTATTCTCGCTTTTATTCCATAGTAGTTATATGCATATTTAATGATTTATGTCCCAAAACCAAGGACCTACACCAATGGATCTTCTCCACATGGACTAAAAATTTGTGATATTCAATTATGTTCTAGGGGATTTTTTGTTGTAGAATTTGATACATTGAAAGATTTGGATTATGTTTTAAAAGAGGGACAATGGTTCTATGGTAGTGCGGGTCTCTTTATGATCCCATGGTTTTCGGGTTTTGATGTTAATACCATGATGGTCTACAAAATGTTAGTGTGGGTCATGTTACTTAATCTTCCTCTGCATTTTTTGCATCATAAAATGTTAGAAGGAATCGACAATTTGTTGGGGAAGTTCTTGAAGGTGGATGTCGGTAGTGTCACAAAAGGAATTTTTACTTTTTCCACGATATGTGTAGAGGTATACCTTAGTAAAGGTTTACCTGACCATATTATTTTGCTTCGTAATAATACTCAGTGGTCCCATCCTCTAGACTTAGAAAACAAAACATTTAGATGTCGTATTTTTCTTCAAACTGGTCATTTACAAAAATCATGTCCTCAAGCAAAGAAAGAACCCAAAAGAAAAAAGAGACAATCCCGAAAACCAAAGGGTTGGTAGTTTTTAGATTTGCATGAAGTTGAAGTAGATGAGGAAGAAAACCCAAAGAACACTTCAAATATTATTGATCAGAATTCTAAAAAAGTCATAGAGAAGAGGGTGGTTGAGAAATTAGGATCGATGGTTCCAATATCGACCAAAGTAACAACGCCTACAACTCCTCAGCAACATAATGGGAAGTCTACCTATAAAAGAGAGGTGGGTGGCACAAAAATAATTCAATCAAATGGCTATTGTAACTTCCACCCCCAACTTTGGTGGTTGATGAAAAGTGAAGAAAAACAAGAGTAGAAAAATGTAGTTTAGTGTATTTTCCTTTTTGTGTTTTTTTAGTGTTGATTGTGTACCAGGAAATGATTGGTCTAATCAAATACTACTTTATTGTATATTTTATTTGGGTTTTTCTTATTTTCCACCGGATAGTCATTGATGTGTTCAAATTCCTTTCTCTCTCTTGAATTTTTGAGGAAACAGATTTTAAAAATCTAGGTTCCGTAGTATTGCATACAAAGGGAAAAAAAAGATATCGTTTTAGAAAGGGAAAAAAAATTACTTGTTTTGCATGTATTTTATTTGATGTGGTTTATATTATTATCTGTTTTTCCTCCCAAATATTAGAAATCGTTAAATTGTCTTGTCCATGGATTGTCATAAAAGTGGGTACACTGCAATCAACAATTATAAGTGAAATCCCAAAGCAAATAAATAAATATATATTAATCTTTAAAAAAATAAAAATGAGAAAAGAAGATAGAGTGGTGGATTGATTATTACCTATACTATCGATTAGGCTACAGATATAATAAAAAAAAGGTTTAATAATTTTAATTAAGGTGTTGAAAATTATTTTAGAAAAGAAGATTAGTTTATGGTAACAAAATTATGGTAAAAGAGCTAAATGTCAAGCTAGATTTAGGAGATAATAACCTTGCTGCTTTCATGATCATTATAGAGGAATGTTGCAATATTTAAATTGATCTCTTTTATTTCTTTGTTGACTTAAAAAAAAATAATTTAACACCATTCCTAAAATTAAAGTGTGGAAGAGGTTGGAAGAGAATAGTTCCTCTCAAGTTAAGGGTTGTCGGGACAATGTTATATGAGAATGATATTGAAAGTTTAGGATCATTAAAAGTTGGTCAGAAGAAATTAAATGCAATATCAAAGTTAGGCAAGGGCATCCCTTACCCCATACCCTTTTTGACATATACATTGATAATCTAGAAGAGTGTTTGGAAGATATAGGTTGTGTTGGCACCATGCTTATTGGTATAGTCATAACTGTTATTCTCTATGATTATGATATTGTTCTTTTGGTGAGGAATCATTATGATATTAGAAAGCAACTAAGAATCCTCTTATATTTATGCTCCAAGATGAGTTTGACTAATAATACAAAGATAACTAATGTCATGATTACTAAATCTAAAAAGATCCATACGATACTTTCATATATGGAAACAACTACTTGGAGGAAGGTCCTTCTTACAAATATCTTGGAATCGATATCCATCACAAGGTTAATTGGAATTATAGCATTGAGAAAAGGATAAATGGGGGATGGAAAGCTTATTATGGGATCGAAAACAATTGTAAGTCAACAAAACTTTGGATATGAGATTAAAAAAAAAATCCTCTTTGAGACTCTTGCCACTCTTGTTGTTTTATATAGCTGTGAGGTTTGGGGTTGTAATATCTCCAAATAGTCATGGAGGAATATAGAATAAATCCAAAATCAATATATAACTTACAATCTCAAAAATTGAAGGAAGTGTTCCCTATCTATCCCCATCATTTAAAAAATCCTTGTCCCCCTTGAAATCATGGCTATGATTAGGTATCTTATATATAAGAAGAAGTAAAATGAATATGGAAGTCAAGGGGTTTCTTAAAAAAAATTCAACTTTAACCAAAATCACCACCTTCAGCTCAAGCAGGGCTGGAAAAAGGATGCTCGATATTGCCTATACTTTTGGGTATGAAGGAGGAGATCACTTTGTGGAATAATGATTGTATTAAAAATATTATTAATTGAACATTTAAGGAGAAATAATGGAGCGATAAAGGGCCAGAGGTAAAAAGGAAACTAAGATATTATAAAGAGGTAATCAACCCCAATTTTAAAATTTTAAAATATCTCTTAATCTTGACTAATGTTAAGAAGAAAATGAAAATTGCTAAAATAAGAACAAATTCTCATGAGCTTCATAATGGAACTAAGTGTTGGTCAATTCCTAGAACACTGTGGAATGAAAGAGTCTATCACCTTTGCATCACTAAGAGGGTTGAAGATGAAAATCACTTTCTATTACATTTTCCATCAGATACTCATAGTCGATCTAATTTTCAAAATATTTATCACACCGCCAATCTTCTTGACCTTTAATCTAGCAAAACTATAGTGATCTTGAAATTCTTCTTTTAATGCCTTTTGAGTATAAAAATAAAATGCTAAATAATTTTGAGTAATCTCTTACCTTCTTAAGATCTAATAGACTATATCGATCTTAGTGGACATTAGTCATCATCATCAATAATTGTTAAAGTTCCCAACCCTCTTACTAAGACTTGTGATATATATGAACACACTACCTTCCCCTTCTATGTATATAGTCACATTTAAAAACCCCTTGAAAGGGATTGAAAGACATTGTGAATAGAAAAAATTGGATTTGGAAAAAGAAATGTTGTTTCCATTTATTGTGCCAAGAGGTGGATTCAATAACCTAGTTTGAGGGAAATTGTGTGATTGTGTTCATGCTCAATGTGGAGTTGACACATATCCCTTTAAAACAAAATTAAATATATTAAAATAGAAATGAATATACATATTTAGTTAGTTTTAATTAAAAACATTATAAGACATCGACAATCCCATTCTTACTACTCTCGCTTGGTTCACTGTCAATATTACAACCCAAAATAAAGTTATGGTAATTAATATTACAACCTAGTATGAAAGAGATATGGTAAAAAAATTTCACTTTCACTAATGAAACCACAAATAAAATGTTTCTATCTTACATATTTAAAGAGATAAATAATTAAAAATAAAAAATAAATCATATATTTTCCTTCTAAATATTTCAATATAAGACTTAAATATGTTAAAATTGTAGCAAGGAAGGGCTTCTTTTGACTCGTGTCTAGTGAAAGAAGCAAATTCGAATTCAACCTCCTAGAAATTCAAAATAGTTGTTAGTTAACATGTGCAATGTGGCCTATCACTAGTTTATTATCAGTTAATTCAAGTTCGATGGCTTTCAGTGAGTTGTGTGTAGTTGATTTCTATAATTTAGCGATATAATTGAGTTAATTTCTAGTGTTTATCAATTAATTCATCTCTAGTCTAGAATAGAGATAACTTAGAGTCTAGTTGACCAGTTTTGACTTTTGTTAAATCAACTAACTACTTAGTTAACTAGTTCCAACTGCTAAAATTAGCTCTGGTTGGTCATGAAATTTGAATTTCCTATTCAAATTGAATGGAGGCACAATTGTAATCAGTATTGTACAACAAGTTTTGTGTACGGGATTGAGAATTGAGCAAGCCTATTTATCTTGGGAATTATGAAAGGAAATAGGATATTTTCCTAATTTTTGGGGGTTGAATTGTGCAAGGAAATAGGAGCTTCCTTACAGGTTGATTTGGCTAAGTGTTGGTCAGTTCTTTATGAGGAGTTTATCAATATTGTAGAGGATTCAGGCTTGAAGTAGATTCCGTGTGATAGACCAGATTGCTCAGTTGACAATACAAGTAAGAGGGGTTTTTCCCAGTTGGGTTCCCTTGATAAATATTGTGTTGAATGTGATTGATTTATTGTGATTGTGTTTCTATTCTTTGTTTTAATTCTAGGGAATTTTGAGTAGAATAAACCTTGTGTCTTTTGTTATTAGTTTGATTTCATTAGCAGTTGCCAGATTTTTATGATTTTCTATATGGTATTAGAGCAGAAAACAAGGTAGAGATCTAGTTCCTTGATCAGATCCAAAGTGAGTTGAAGAGGAGATCAATTGATGCACAAATTCTACAAGTGCAGGAATCATGTCAGTCTATGGTTTCAGTACAGAGCATACCATAGAAGGAACTTCAAATTTATGTGCATGGAAGGATAGGATGGAGGTTGTTTTAGATGATAATGGAGTTTTGGAATACATCAAGAATGATATTCCTAAACCTCTTGCTTCAGATGCTCAACAACTAACTCAATGGAGGAAGGATACTGCCAAATCTAGGAGGATGATCCTATAAGGAGTTAGAGACCATATTGTTCCAAATTTTCATAGCAAGGAGACAACATCCAAGATGTGCAAGGGCCTTACTGATCTTTTCGAAAGCAGTAGTGATGCTAGAAAACTTGCTTTGAAGAAAAATTGAGGAGAATTCGAATGGGTAAGGATGAGTCCATTGTTACATACCTATCTAGGTTAGCTCAAGTGAGGGATGAACTTGGAGGTGTCAGAGAGATAGTTCCATAATTAGATATGGTGAGAATTTCTCTTCTTGGGCTTTGAAAATCTTGGCATAGTTTCCAGTATGTTGTGAATGACATAGATAAGCTCCCTAATTGGGAGAGATTATGGTCAGATCTCGTGTAGGAAGAGATAAGGAGGAATACAAGAGATGGAGTCTCATCTAGAGCTAACGAGTAGGAGAACTTTGCTTTAGCTAGAAAAGGGAAGAAAAACAAAGGAGAAAAGGCCCAAAGCAAACCTGAAGCTAGTCAGAATGGAGGCAAGATAAATAAGGATCTTAGAAAGATTAAATGTTGTTATTGCAATGAATTTGGGCATTGTGCTACAAAATGTCCAAACAAGAAATCTGGCAAGCATGTTGCAGCAGTAGTAGGAGGAGAGGCCCTATATTCTCAATTTGAATTGGATTTCTCTTTAATAACTTACATGACAAGCTCAATTCGAGGTAGTGTGTGGTATATTGACTCAGGGGTTTCATTCCATGTGATATGCAATAAAGAGTTATTCAGTAGATTGGAAGAGAAAGACATGCAACTCCATATTAAGCTTGGAGATGATGGGAGATATATGACCAAAGGACTTGGTACAATACCCGTTAAGAGGGAGTTTAGTTCTCTTCTCCACCTCAATAATGTGATGTATGTCCCTGGATTGAAGAAAAACCTTGTCTCAATCACAGTCCTTGAAGACAAAGGGTATGATGTAGTATTTAGCAAAGGGAAGGCCTACCTTAAGCATTTCACTTGAGGTGAGGTCAAGAAGATTAGTGTCTGGATAAAAAATATCTACAAATTGGAGGTGGATGCATGTGTCGCCTTGACTAGCAAGGCAGTGTAGGTTCAGGGCCAAGATGTTGGAGAGATCTAGAATAGGAGCTTGGGACACTGACATCATGGAGCATTGAAATTACTCTAGAAGATGATCGTTGGCCTACCTTACAGCACCCTTGAGCAACATGATGTGTGCAAGGGATGCACTCTTGGAAAATATGCCAAATCTACCTTTTAGGGCTAAGATAACAGAGATGGAGCTATTATGGCCCTTTATCCACTCTTTCACTTGGTAAGAACAAGTATTATGTGATTTTTATTGATGATTTCTCCCTTAAGTGTTGGATATATTTCATGAAGAAAAAAGATGAAGTATATTCCAAGTTTGTTGAATTCAAGGCCTTAGTGGAGAAAGAGACAGGGAATAAAATCAAGTCCCTGAGGAGTGATAATGGAAGAGAGTATATCTCAAATTCCTTCAAATATTTATGTGCCAAAGAGGGCATTAGGAGGGAGTTGATTACACCCCATAATCCTCAACAGAATGGGGTTGTAGAGAGGAAGAACAAGAGTATTGTTGGGGCTTCTAGAGAAATGTTGCATGACCAGGGATTTCCATTATACCTTTGGGAAAATGCACGCAACAGAGAGGTGCACTTTCGGAATAAGAACCCTCACACGATTCTTAGGATGATCACACCCAAGGAGGCTTTCACTCGTAGAAAGCTAGATGTCTCCCAATTTCACTTTTTTGGGTCCATGGTGTATTGTCATGTGTCCAAAGATGATAGGAAGAAGTTGGATCCTACTGTAGAGAGGGGGATCTTTGTGGGATGCATTGTGAAAACACATATTTACAGGGTGTACATTCCCTCTCTCAAAATGATTTTTTTGAGAAGGGATGTGAGATTTGATGAGGAGAAATTCATGAGGATCTCTCTAGAGCGAGAGCTGAGCATGTCACCAAATGAGGAGCTTCTATCTCCCAAGGAGGAGCCTTAGTCATATTCACAGAGTCAGTATTTTCCCAAGGGAAAGAGAACATTCCAGGAGGATGATGTGGAGTAGCCACATGATGAGGAGCAAAGAATATGCCAAGTGGAGGCACCTATTCACCAAGTGAATATCAGAGAATGGAGGAAGAGGACCAGGTTAGTTGATATATTGGTGCATGAATCTGAGCAGTAGGTTGGAGCTCCTAGTTCCTTACACAGACAGTGCAAATCACTAGATAGATACATAGGATACATGGAACTCATGACATAATTGATATATTCTGAGCCATATTATTTTGAAGAGGTTGTTTCCCAATAGGTGTGGGTAGATTCCATGGTGGAGGAGTATGACTCCATCGTGAAGAATGATGCTTGGGAAGTTGTGCCTAGACCTGAGGGAAAATCTATTATTGGCTCCAAGTGGTTGTATAAGGTGAAACATGAAGCAAATGAAAACACTGAGAAGTTTAAGGCAATATTTGTGGTGAAGGGCCTCTCATATATTGATGGGATTGATTATGAGAATAAATTTAGCCAATTGGCAAGGTAGTCATCTATCAGGACCATACTTGCAATAGATGCGCAGATGAGGTGGAAAGCCCACCAAATGGATGTCAAGACTTCCTTCCTCAATGGAATGGTTGAGGAGGAGATCTACATTGATTAGCTTGAGGGGTTTGAGGTCTTCAACATCGATACATAGGTATGCAGGATGAAGAGAGATCTATATGAGCTCTAGCTAGCTCCCCAAGCCTGATACATTCACATAGATACTTATCTCGGAGGATTGGGCTTCACCAAGTGTGAATTAAATTTCAATCTCTACTATATTATGGAAGATGGTAGTCTGCTCATCTTGGTACTTGTTGTACTATGTAACAACCCCCCCCCCCCCCCCCCCCCCCCCCCCCCCCCCCCACCATTTATATATAGTAATAGATGATATTAGACATATAAATGGGAACACTTTTTAAATTTTTAGTCTTTGAAAAATAAATCCTAACTCTAAGAATTGCCTTGAAAACTCTCAGAAAACAACCCAAGTTTAGGATCCTCATCACAAATTGCAAACCGTATTTTTCCATGTGATAATCATAAACACCTTAAAGAAATTCTGATATGTGATCAAACCCCCCACTGCGACATTCCGATCAAAACGCCTTAACAATTCACGATTTCATTTCACAGGAGTCGCAAATAAATAAGCCATGCAATTTCATCATCCATTAACGATTTGCGAAATGCGATATTGTGATATTTGAAATTGCATTTTCACATTATAAATAGGAAACGCTATATGACATCATGTAAAAAGATGTGAGGCGTGAATAAAGCACCAAGCATGGGAAGTAACTGTGTTTTAATATAATAATGAACGGTTTGACAGGGTAATTAATGTTTAGCGGCCTAAGGAGAGGTAATGATGTTTCAAGTTATGGCTAGTTAATGCTGAATATCTCATTCGAAATCCTCCCATGATTCAAATTCATTTAAGAGAGTTTTCAGACTTAATTTCCCTATATCGTCTGCGCTGAATATATCTCTTCCATTTTAGGCAAGCTACAAGAGACATGTCATTACGGAAAGTGATGCAGAAACAAAAAAAGAAGAGCATTACAAAGTCCGAGCTATCAAAAATATCTCCTACGTTATCTGATATGGTATGTAGCGCTGATGGGGGAGAAACAACTTGTGAGTTCATATACAACAGGCTTGAGGATGAGCATCCCAAGATTACTGTCACAAAAGCGACGACTGACTCAATAAAACCTTCAGGACTCCAATTCAAGGATGCTGCCTGTTCTTTCCTTCACAGAATAGGAGCGAGAGAAAAAATCCTCCCATACACTGATATGATTAGGTGGGTGGTGGAAAACCTCACTATTGAAGATAGACAATTCAAGAACTCGAGAATGGAACTCATGGGGTCATTCAAAGTGGAAGACCTGAAGCAAATGTACCATATACCTGACCCTTAAGACATATATGATAAATCATACGTGGCCAACTTCACAAAGAAGAACGAAGAACCTTTCAAGATGATCTAGGGCTGGAGGGTACTGGAGAACAAGTTCAAATTTGATAAAATAGGTATGTATCCTGTAGCCTCTTTGGCAAACCCCTACAACTATGCAGTTGCTATGTTATGTAGACTATACAGGTTACCTAATAATGCTAAGTTTTCCATAGAATGGATTCCTTTGATTGATGCCTGTGTCAATTCCCACATTATGAATTGGGCCACCATCCTATTTGATAACCTAGCCACTATCATCACTGAATATCGACAGAAGAGATCCTCCTCTCCAGAGAACCTTCCTCCATTCTATTTTAGTGCCTACATCATGGATGCCATCTGTTTCTGCACTAAATTTCCAATCATGGGTTGGAAATGGACCTTGCAGGACCCCTACCCTATCCATCTCAGCCATAAACAAATTTGGGAATCCCATTATATACCCCATTTTTATAAAATATGCCATGCTGTTATTTTTCCATTACATCAATTAATTTTACATAAGAAATCCCCCAAGTTTTCCAAAGAAACCACTACAGACAATCTTGCAGTTGGAAAATATTTTGTTGAAGAATGGTTTACATACATCATGGTTTTTGGTAGTACAACAGATCCACATGTCCTCCCTTTGTATGTCTCTGACAAATTATTAGCAAGAGAAATAGCCCACCAAACTGTGGGAAAAGGCTTGACCAAAGTCCTGAAAGAATGAAGGAAGTTATTATGGCCATATTTTCCTATTAGGTGTGGTTCCTTTTCATTAGCAAATTTTAACCATGCAATCAAGGAGTCAGTAAGCCTAGAAAGCCTCAGGCTCCATACTTTGCCAAAAAGGCAATTTGATCCAGACAAGATAGCATATAACATCACTACTATAGTAAATATCAAGCCTTATAACCATGAAGCTAATGATTAATACCTTCTACAGTCAGTTGAATCCTTCGAACAATCGTTTGAATGGACAAGGACAAATTTTAGTCCTGAATATTTTGAAAGCTTTCAGGAGTTCAGAAACAAAAGGCTCGAAATAATTCTGCTGCATTTGTTAAAAATTGAGGATAAGCCTATGCCTAGTGTGATTGTCAACGGTGAGGGACCTAATTCTCACATAGAGTCTCAAGTGGATACAGGGAAAGCACTGGATATAGGGAAGGCCCAAGACACCAAGAATACAACAGAATCCAGCAAGAAGTCAACCGAAAAGAAGGGTATGAGCACCCCACCTAAAGATATCAGTTCTGAGATCAAAAGTAGTAGTTTGGAGTAGGAGTGGGATCAATTCAATAAGAAACTAGAAGACCCTCCCAAGACAATAGATGCCCAGGAAATTATGGAGTATCAAACTCATCTGCATGTTCAAAAAAACACAAAGTCTGAATCGATGGATGAGCAAGCGATGACGTCTCAGTAGACTGAAATCATTCCCACTCTACCCACATCGGAAATTCCCTTAAAGTTGACTGAAATCCCTCCTCTTGATTTTTTCTACAGCCCGCTGCACAAGGTTGTAGTAAGGAGACAAAGGAAAAGGAGAAGGACAGAAACACCCGAGCTCCCACCTGGGAATGAGTCGATGGACATAGTCTGGAAAGACATCCCTTACAACCCAGCTGAAAACTTGACCAAATTATCACAGTTTACAGGGGCGTATGCAATGGCCACCATGGAAAAATCTACCGAGATATCTATTTTTCTGAAGGAAAAGGAAGAGAAGATTGCACAGCTCGAGTAACAACTCGAAACAAAGAAGGCAAGTGTGAATAGGAAGGCCGCTGAGCAGCTAGCCCAATTGCAACATAGCATAGAGGTGTTGAAGATAAGCCATGAAGTAGACATATTGGCCAAAAACATGCAACTCCAAGACTTGTAGCAAGCCATGAAAAGATATAAGGATGTTCCTATTATTGAGGAATTCATCAAAAAGGTGCTAGAACTAAATTCCCTCCTGTTAAGATAGCAAGAACAATTTTTCCAAAAGATGTCACATATTGCTCCTTATTTGATCACTAGTGACCAGCTAACGGATAAAGATACTGACCAGAGAACTGAGTTTACTGATCTAAACACAAGAATCTCAGAGTTCATCGAGTGGCAAGAAAAAGAAGAAAGGAGGAAAGTTAATCTTCCTGAGATCGAGGAAACACATGAGGACATTCTTTTCATGGATTGGGATGCAAGGATCAAACAAGCTGAACTAGTAGTGGTAAGAGCAGCCAGGGTGTCGAAGAACATAGTAAAGGTGGTAAACCACACTTTGTTTGGCACCAACCTGGTAAAGGAAGGCAACCCAAAAGAATTGCCTGATTTAAATTACTTGCATAAAAGATGGAAGGAAAGAACAAAAATCCAAAGGGAAGCAATCTCAAAGTTAGCAAAAAATGATTGGGATTCGTATTGGCAATACCTCGTCAAGCCACACAGTGAAATCATGACCCTTAACTGCTTGCTCCATTCAACTCAACAGATGTTGCCATATCTCACAGATGCAATTTTCACAGGACAGGTTAGAACATAGTTTGGGGCACCTCCTCAAGTCAAACTGATGGCCAATATATGCGATTTGAAAGACAAGCTGGCAGACAACAAATCATTATCATAGCCTTTGCTCATCAAGTAACTTTTTATTTTTAGAGTTAGTTAACTAGTTAGGAGGAAGGTTGTTTGAAACCTCCTCAAATTTTGTATAATCTATTTTTGAACATTAGTTAGAATAGTATTTATACCCTTCTCATGCATTTAGAGAAGGGTCCAGAATTTTATCAAAAAAATTTGTAAAGAATGCACTTTTGTAAGTTTGTGAATGCTTTGGTGAAATTATGGAACATGATCATTTGATATGAAGAAAGGAGTCGATCTATGTCATTAGTCAAATGAGAAGAACTTCGCATATATGGTACTTCTATCTTGTATGATTTGTCCTGTTTCTATTTAATTAGTGACAACACTTTATTTTCATGAATTATATATGAGATATGTTCTTTCTGTTAAGTGTTAATTGCACTATTGTATGATGCCTAGTTGAAATTATTTATTTTCATATGTAAATCATCATATATGTGATATAGTTTATACATTTCTTTGACTAAATATTTAGTCAAAGAAATTATCTCTACATGTTATCATCTCTGTTTTATATGTGAATGATCTTTATTATCACATATCAAGCATATATATTTTTAGATCACATATTATAGATAAATACCCAGGTTTATATTAGATTAAGTTAGCTAGACATTTGCATGATAAAATAGGGCATTTAGTTATCATTATTCTATTTCAATCACTCGAAAACCACCCACTCTAATTTTAAAACCCATTTTGGGAAACTAGTCCCATCATCCCCAGTCAGAGCCACCACTTTAAATGGAAAAGGAGTTGTCTTAAGGTCAGGACCGGGTGGTTATCCTCCATGTTCGAGCAACAGAAATCTGAGGCCTCAACATTTTGGAGCCAGAAGAAGGGCCATCCGACTATGAATGGAATATAAACCTAAAGATCAATAAAAAAAAATAAGAGTCAAAACCCCTCTGTTGAGCACTAGAGAAGGTATGTAATCACCACTTATTTTGTCATATTTTCTTTAAATTCATAACTTCTTTACATTATGAAATAGGTATATGATGAGAAATTATGATAAACTTTAGAAGATTTGTGTGCAACGTAAGATGACTAATAATTACCCTTTTCTATGCAAAAAAAGAGGAAAATGGAAAATCACCATTCTAAAGGAAACGACAAGATACAATCAACTGCTATCCCTTTGATAGGGAACCGCATCCAAACAAGGCGATCCGGATTGGAGCATATAAACCAGGAAAAGTAAGAGGAGATACCAAATCGGCACAAGAGAACGAGAAGATAACTGAGAGCTAACAGTATGGTGAATCCCTCAGGATCCTTAATCCTGAGGGATCGCTACCTTAACGATTCTTTGTATCATTGATATCTCCACTCGGCTGCTATAAGAAGGGGTAGCATTGCTAGCCCAAGGACGGACTATTGTTGCTTTTATGAAATTCACTATTGTACTTGAAACTTTGATCATCGACTCTCTCTAAAAGAGAGAGTTTCTGTAACTTCGTTTTGATGCTTAATATATAAATTTTGTTGCTGTTCCATCTTTGATTCTAGAGTAATTATAAGCAGTGCATCCCTAGAGGCTAAGCGCCCAGCCCTGGTGGATCACTTGATTCCTGTACCATCAATTCTCGATTTCAAGTCATGTGTGGTTTGATTTCTCTTATTTACTTTGTTCAGTAATCTATTGTTCCTTATTTCATGTATTAGGTTTGTTATATTTCAATTCCCATTTGAATAGTAAGGTTATACTCTGCATAGGAATGTTATGCTACTCGTTCTAAAGTTATATCGTATTGCTGTTCCTTTGACAAATTGATATTATTGTATAACATTGCTGTTCCTTAACAGATTACCGTTACTGTTCGATTACAGAGTAACAGTGTCGTGTATTTATAAATCGGTATTACTGTCTAATTATCTACGGTTTACTTCCAAGTGTGATTGCTATTCATTGGGACTGCTGTTCCACTGTGATCTCAATTGCTATTTCTTCACAACCGGGATTAACCATTGTTATGCTGAAACCCAGATTACTGTTCCTTTAACAGAAAAGTGTTGCGTGTAACATTTGATTTGGTTTGATGTGCATTTACATTTGGTTTACGTTGCTGTTCAATATTTCATAGCTTTTGTTAGGTTGCTGTCCCATTTCCATTTGCTGTTTAGATTATTTCTGAGTGAAGATTGCAATTACTGCTTCATTTTCATAGGATAAAGCTTTGATGTTCAATTGAGTTAAATAGATCAGTCGTTGTTCCATTTCCTGTCATTTGAATTATCATTGCTTTGATATGCATAGAAAGATCTGAAACTATAGTGAACATTGACAGTTGTTGTCTAGTTCCCAGGTTGATGATCTTTTCCTTAAATTGCTTCCCAATTACGTCAGTTTACAAAGGGATGAGTTATTATTATTGCACCCTTGATTGATAAGTTGCTATAGTTTTCTAAGTGAATGATTTAGATCTCAGAATGCCAAATTTTCTTTTTGAGAATAGATTTTTATTTCAAGCATTTGTTTACTCTTGTATTTAAAGCACTATACTACTAGCATTACTCTGACAAATGACCGCCTCAGACTGAGTACACTCTTTGAAATAACAAATCGTACCTAGATTGACAATTAATGTAGGGTAAATATAGGTGAAAAATGCCCTTTCTACTGCTCAACATTTTGGCGCCGTTGTCAGGGAAGAGTGTAGCCATTTGTTTCTTTTCAGAGTAGTGTAAGTACCTGCTAGGATAGAATTGGGTTTTAAAAACGAAAGGTAAGAACCTCTGTACGGAGCATATAACAGCCCTGCTCCCCTGCCTGCTTTCCTGAAGATCTGTTGATGTTTTTGGTAGAAATTAGCATTTGATTTGTGTGCATGACTAAGCAGAAAAAGCTTGAAAAGAATCCCAAACCACTACCCAAACCTGAAAAAGCTAAGGGGTCGGTGACCCTTGGCCGATCAACCTTTATAGACGAAATCCTTAAGAAAGAAGAATCTCATCCTTCAGTAGGACCTAGAAAAGTTGCTTCTAAACAACTTACTAGTTCCCTTCAGGCCACAGGATCACCATCTGTAGCCTTGGTTGAGGTGCATAGCCAAACTGAGGAGCAAGATTTTCAAGAAATTGAGAATTCTAGCCCAAAATCATTGCAAGAAGGGAACCTTAGCAACCTCTGAAAAGGAAGAGGAGAAACAACGGAAATTGAAGAACCAAAATTTCCTCTTGGGATAATTCAGCCATTAAGCAGCCCAGATAAGGGAAGTGCTGTAAGGATCATCCAAAACGAAGAATCCCCCCAGACATTAATTCAGCAAGGAACTCTCATTATCCCAGATCAAGGAAGTGTTTTTAAGGCCATTCCTGCTCCTTCTAGTCAACCTAGGAATACCCTCCTAGACATCCCAGAAGGTTATTGGCACATATTTGACCAAATGGCCCAGAACTAGCCAAACACCCAAACCTCCACACTACAATATCCCATTGTAGATACTGCAGCCAATGCACCCATGAAGGCCATTCCACTCCAGCACATCCCTACATTTCATGGCCTTACATCAGAAGATCCGAATGCATTTTTATTTGAATTTGATGTGTTGTGTAGAGGATATGACTATACCACCGATCCCCAAAAGCTGAAATTATTTCCCTCTACATTAAAAGGGGCTACTTTAAGATGGTTTATGGGGTTGGGTGGAGGTGTTATAAATAACTAGGATCAAATGAAAAGTGCTTTTTTGAAGAAATATCAGGATTATTGTAGGTCTAGAGAGTTAAAAGATGAAATATTTCAAATGGTAGCTAGACCTAATGAAACATTAGAAGAGTATGTTGAACGTTTTCAGTATAATCTTCAAAGATCTCCTTATGCATCATTACCCTTACCTGATAATGTATTAAAAACAACATTAATTAAAGGTATGAAGGAATAATGGATTGAAACACTAAATATTATGGGAAAAGGAGATATTTATCAAGAAAATTTTGCTGACATTATTGATTTATGTATCAGGAGTTCGAGAGGCAGCACAAGACTAAAACCAGTAGAACATGACAGGTTTACAAGGGACAACAAGATCTTTGCAGAAGGAGTAACTTGTGCATAAATTGGAAATTTATTGGAGAATTTAAAAACTGATATATTGGGGACTCTGACAACACAGCTCGATATTATGCAAGCAAAGCAGAAACAAGCAGAAGAAGAGAAAAATTTGGCAATCTTCTATCCCAGATGCAGAAAGAAACATAGCCACAAAGAGTGTCCATTAGATGCAGTTCAGGTTTAAGCCATTTGTACAAAAGACCACTCTACAGAGAGTTGTCCCTCACTTCCTGGTTTGAAAGCAGTATACAAAGAAGCAGAAGAAGAACCAATACTGGTGTACCTACTTAATCAACACCGTCAATGGTAGCCGTGACAATCAGGTATGTTTCCCGATCTAGCTTCTTCTTTTTAGCCTCCGCAATATCATGCTCAGCAATATAATACAATGTGGCAAAATCAACCCCACTTCCCAAATTGGTCATAACAACCATTTCCTTCATCCTCTCCATGGCCAAATCAAACAAGCCAATCTAATTGGCCAATTTTTCCCTATTCTCCACCATATTGGCAAAATAATGTGTATCCAACACAATGGTCCCCTCCTGCTTCACATAGTAAAGCCTGGCAGACAAACTAGCAAAGACTGATGAATCAGCCAGTAGGAACTATTCCACTCCCTCAACCTACACTACCAGCACTACAACAAAACCCCTAGTCCAATTTAAGACTGCAACTCCCAGCGTAACCCAACCCAACCCCAAATAACAGACCGGTTCAATCTATTCAAATAATTGAAACACCAGGACTAGAAACCGATCTAAGGGAGTGCAATGACCTTCAATTAAGGTCTAGGCGCATTATAGAAACAGAGGGAGATAAAACTATTCAAGTTGAAAATCAGTTACCTGTAGAACAACCATCAGAAGAATAAGATGTGATCAAACAACAGACTCATAATTAAACAACCACATCTTCTCCCCCATTCCCAGAACGATTAATTGCACCACGTCCTATAGAACATCCTGATTTTGATATTCTAGGAGAACTTAAGAATTTGTACATAAAAATCCCACTCCTCCAAGACATCCAAGACATCCCAATATATGCAAGGACCATTAAAGAGCTATGTATAAAAAAACCAAGGAGGAGAATAACAAATAACCCAACAGTCCAAGTAGTTGCACCTTATCTGACCTGTTAGTAGGAAGAGAAACACTTGTCAAGTATGAAGACCCAGGAAATCTAATAGTGATAGTAAAAATCAATGGACAAACCTTTTCAAATGCCTTAGTTGATTTAGGGGTTGCAATTAATATTTTAACAACTTCCACTTGTCAAAAACTGGGCATTACATCAGTAGAACCGACTTCCACTTTATTAGAACTGGCTGACCGATTAGTGGTTAGGCCAGAGGGGACACTACATGATGTCATGGTATCCATTGATTCCTAGGAATATCCTATCGACTTTCTGATAATAAACCCAAAAAACCAACTTGATGGACACCCATTGATTTTAGGCAGACCTTGGCTTGCAACCGCTGATGCTTACATTGGCTGCCGACAAGGCAGCATGACCATAACTAGAGGGAGTAACATCAAGAATCTAGCCCTATACCCTCCTGCCTAGCCAAGTGTCACGATAATAAAAACAAACAAACATCCGGTATCATACCTCATCGAAAACATTAGATCCCCATTAACCATAGAAGATGCCCTCGATTTCAAAGATCAAACAGAGGATGATATTATTAACAACTTTATTAACCAAGCTAAATCTAGATCCCACATCCAATGTCACATGATAGAGGCAACATTTTATAATGAATTAGAAGAAGATCCTCTCAAAGACACTCATGATCAAACAATACCTACTACCTCTGTGTCAAATAGAAAAACTGTAGAGATTGAGCCAGGAAAAACTTTAAACATTAATAGCAACCTAACTCCCAAACAAGAAGAGAAGCTAATCGAACTATTGAGAAAATACAAGGAAGCATTTGCATGGGATTATCCGGACATGAAAGGAATCGATCCCCAGTTATGTACACACTACATTTACACAGAAAGGGATGTAAGACATGTTTGGCAACCCCAAAGGAGACTTAACCCTCATCTAAAAGACATTGTGAAAGCTGAACTACAAAAACTTTTAGATGTAAACTTTATTTATCCTATCTCCGATAGCAAATGGGTCTCTCCACTTGTAGTGGTACCAAAGAAGAATGGAAAGTGGAGGATTTGTGTAGATTATAGAGAACTAAATAAAGGAACACAAAAAGACCACTTTCCCCTTCCATTCATTGACCAGGTATTAGATACATTATCAAGAAAGAAATTCTTTTCTTTCTTGGATGGCTTCAGTGGACCAAGACAAAACTACTTTTTCCTATCCTTGGGGAATGTTTGCCTACAGAGTGTTACCCTTTGGCCTATGCAATGCCCCTGCCACATTTCAAAGGGCTATCCTCAACATCTTTTCAGATTTAATAAATGAAGGGCTCGAAGTATACATGGATGATTTTACACCATATGGAAATGATTTCAACCCAGCATTAGACACACTAGAAAGGGTGCTGCAATGATGCATTGCCACCAGGCTCTGCTTGAGCCATGAAAAATGCTATATGATGATGACTGAAGGACTCATCCTAGGTCATTATATCTCAGAAGTTGGAATACAGGTAGATCCGGCCAAAATTTAGATAATCTTGTTAATACCTACTCCTACCACATAGACAGGGTACACAGTTTTCTTGGATTTTCTGGTTATTATAGGAGATTTATAGAACATTTTTCTCACATTGTTGCACCCCTATACGCACTGACAGGAAATGTTGACTTTATTTGGACAGATAAGTGTGACCGTGCTTTTGAGGATCTGAAAAGCTTGTGTCAATAGCCCTAGTACTCAGAGGTCCAAATTGGGACCTGCCATTCCAAATTTCATCAGATGCTTCAGACACAGCTATTGGAGCAGTCCTCAGGCAGGAAGAAGACAAAAAACCATACGTAATTTATTATATTAGAAAGAATTTGTCTCCTGCTAAATTGAACTACACTGTTACTGAAAAATAATTTTTAGCTGTGATTCATGCTGTAAATAAATTTAGGCATTATATTACTGGATATCCTGTTGTTTTATATACAGATCATTCTGCCATAAAATATTTAGAAAATAAACCAATCACAAACGGTAGAGTAACCAGATGGCTGATTTTATTGTAGGAATTCGACATCACAATAAAAGACCGACCTGGAAAAGAAAATCTTGTAGCTGACTTTCTCTCACGAATGCCAAAACTAGTGGATGCAGCAGCAGTCGAAGATCAATTTCCAGATGAACATTTGTTCGTTGTTATTGTTAAAACACCTTGGTATGCTGATGTTGTGAATTATTTAGCAGTAGGCAAGTTACTAGAACATCTGACTCCCAATGAACGAAAGCAGATTGTCTAGTGTAGTACCCGATTTTCTTGGATTGGGGGCTACCTATTCCATACAGAGGCAGATATGCACATCAGAAGATGCATCTGTGAAGATGAAATTTTTGACATTTTTAAAGCCTGTCATGATGGACCGTGTGGCAGACATTTTGCAGATCGAAGAACTGGTCACAAAGTCCTGCAAATAGGGTATTATTGGCCCACAATCTTCAAAGATGCAAAGAAGTTTGTTCAAGCTTGTGATAGTTGCCAAAGAGTAGGACGCCCTAGACAGTCTGACAAAATGCCCCTGAACCCACAGCTAGTCATTGAACCATTCGAATGTTGGGCGCTCAATTTTATTGGTCTGATCAACCCATCATCAAACCAGAAAACATATATTTTGGTAGCAACAGAATATGTCACCAAATGGGTTGAAGCAGAGGCATTGCCAAGAGCTACAGAGGATTTTATCATTCAGTTCCTGTTCCACATATTTGTGCGATATGGCCTCCCAAGAGACATAATCACGGATGGAGGACCATAGTTTGCTAGTAATAAAATTGCTGCAACACTAAAAAACTATCATATTCAGCATAAAATTACTACTCCATACCACCCACAGGCGAATGGCCAAGTAGAAAGCACGAATAAGGTAATAGAAGCAATACTAACAAAAACCATTGCATCACACAGACGCAATTGGGCTACAAGATTTCCGGAAGCCTTGTGGGTATATAGAACAACATGGAGAAGCACTGCTGGTTATTCACCATATCAACTAGTATTTGGAAAGGAACCCATCTTTCCAATAGAATTCGAAACACAGACCTTGAGAACAGCACAAGAAGTTGGTCTGGATTTAAATGAGGCCCAGATTAATAAACTACAGCAGATTAATGAGCTGGATGAAATTAGGCTCTCTTCTCTTCAACATACTTCATTAATCCAACAACAAAGAGCCAAATTGCACGATACCCTCATCACAAAGAAAGTCTTTCGCGAAGGAGATTGGGTGCTCCTATACGATTCTAGGTTTCAAGATTTTCTGGGGAAGCTTCAGACTCGCTGGATGGGACCATACGAAATCCAGAAGGTACATGATAATGTCACCTTTACTTTAACCACCATCGATGGATCTGGACATACCGTTAAGGCAAACGGCCACCGAGTTCGATTATACTGCAAAACACTCACTCGGGAATCCTTCTAGCAACAACTCTGGGAAGACTCCAACATGCAAATTCTGGCTGAGGAAGTGAACGCTTCCTCACCTTTGGTTCATTAAGTAATTTGATTGCTTTTAAATTTTGTACATAATTCTTTTGTTTTTTTTTCTGTACAGATTTCTGCATTTCTGCATTTTTTTCATTTTGCTGTTCCTTTCAGTTGAAACAGCATTTTCATCGTTCTGCTGTTCCTTTTCGAAGGAACAACACTTCTACATTTTGCTGTTCCTTTCCGAAGGCATAGAATTCTCACCGTTTTGTTGTTCCTTTTTGAAGGAACAAGTGCTTTTTGCATTCTGTTGTTCCTTTCCGAAGGAACAACAGTTTCACCATTTTGCTGTTCCTTTCTGAAGGAACAACACTTTTGCATTCTACTGTTCCTTTCCGAAGGAACAACACCTTAGCCATTTGTTGTTCCTTTCTGAAGGAACAACAATTTTTGCATCTTACTGTTCCTTTCCGAAGGAACAACAGTCTGTCGTTTTGTTGTTCCTTTCCGAAGGAACAACACTTTCACGTCTTGTTGTTCCTTTCTGAAGGAACAACACTTCTGCCTTTTTGTTGTTCCTTTCCGAAGAAACAACATTTGTCCATTTTTGTTGTTCCTTTCTGAAGGAACAACACTTTCATTTTCTGCTATTCCTTTCTGAAGGAACAACACTTCTGCATTTTTGTTGTTCCTTTCCGAAGGAACAACACTTCTGCATTTTTGCTGTTCCTTTTCGAAGGAACACCACTTTCATTTTTTGTTGCTCCTTTCCGAAGGAACAGCACTTGCGTTTTCTACTGTTCCTTTTCGAAGGAACAACACTTTCATTTTCTGCTGTTCTTTTCTGAAGGAACACCACTTTCATTTTCTGTTGTTCCTTTCCGAAGGAACAACACTTTCATTTTTCTGTTGTTCCTTTCCGAAGGAATAGAACTTTCATTTTTCTGTTGTTCCTTTCCGAAAGAACAACACTTTTATTTTTTCGTTGTTCCTCTCTGAAGGAACAACATTTTCACATTTTTTGTTTGCGCTTGTTTTCTTTGCTGTTCCAATTAAGGGACAACTACTGTTCCTTTCAATGAATAGCAATTTCGAGCATATTTTTTTTCCTTTTGCTTGTGTTTTTTTATACAATAGCTGTTCTATCTTCAGAACAACATTTTTAGAGTGCATTTTCTTCTTTGTGTGTTTTACCATTTACATCAATCTTTGAGTCATGCTCATTTAAAACACAACTATACATTTATGTAATGAATACAAAAACTAGAGGATACTGAAATCAACAAATTACATAAAAATCATTATCTTTACAAGGAATTGCTTTGAATTGATAAGAGAAAAGAGGAAATGACACAACTATTGATCACCTTGCTGTCATTATTCTACTAACACCAATATGATTGATTATTTTTATCATTATGGTTCTTCCTAAATCCCCATAATTCTCTTTGATCATTATTAATAAATAAGAATAAAGGGCATATTTTTCTATTGAGATGTTAAGACTTCTTCCACCATCCCTACTCTTAAGGAGTGTTGAAACACCCTCTGTATATAAATAGGAAAAGTGTTATATAAAAGAAAATAGAAGAAAATGTTTCTATGATTGCTAACATGGTTTGTCAAATGAAAGATAGGGGGTTTCATCAAGAACCAACCTAGCATGATCATAAGGAAGAAAGTGAAGTGGCATTCCCACTATGGCCACCACATTAGGGATATGATCCAAGAGGCACATCAGAAAAAATAAAAAGTCCTTGGAACAGGAGGTCTCATCACGAGCCGACCTGTCCACCTTTCACTCCTTCCTGGTGAATGGCATTATGATTTATTTGGTTACCAAGCCAGCGTAATGGCCTCCATTCTGACATTGCACAGCACTTTCCTAGGCATACACAAAAGACTATGGTTCCAAGGGTGAAATAAACAACTTTGTCAAGGTTATGGACACCTGTGGGCAACAGAGCTCTGTTGATGGTATTGAAGTCATATTCCTTATACACCAATAACAATTATAAAACCCTTCTTCTTATATCCTTATAAATGGTTCAAATGAGATTATGTATATAACCCCTCTGAACCTTTGATACATGAAAATCAATTACAATCAATTATGACGGTAAAAGTCGATAATGATCACATAGGACCTTTTATGCACGTCAGCTGTCCTATCCTCCAATTCTCGCATCATATCATGACATTTTCTTATTTATTAAGCGATCCTATTATACACCTCGATTTCGGCAATCCGCTCATCATTGTAAACATGGCATTTCTGTATATGTTGTTCCTTTATGACTCTGTACTATGGTAGTTCAGCATGCTGCTCCTTCATTTGATGGCCGAGGTCGGCCTATCACATTGCAGGGGGGGGTGCAGGTGACCTCATAATTTGCTGGCATACGTGTTAGCTTATCATTCGGAGAATTATGACTCAGGAATAACAAAGCTTAACGGTATTTTGTTTTCCAATTTGCATGGCTTGCTGTTTCGAAGCTATTTCCGTGTTTTTCTCTGCAACAATTAGTAGTAAATTCAAAATTTGAATAGCTTGTTGTTCTGTCATCTTCTCTGTGTTTGCTAACAGTTTGAACAGCCTGTTGTTCCATTGCCATCTTTGTGTTTTTTAGAGTGTGCTAAGCATGGGAGGTAGATCAATTAGCAGAGAGCCACAGGTGTTGATGGTCTCTAATGCTGCATGAGAGATCCTAGTGAGGGCAGGATGGATAGTTTATCTCAACCGTCTACAACAATCCAACGAGACAGTGGCAATTGAATTTTTAGAGAACTTACAAGAACATCACTTCACGGTGAGAGGGAGACAGATAGTAGTCACTGACGACATAATTGCAGAAGTTTTGGGACTGCCAGCCACTGGACCGGTGTGGACTCTGAAAAAGGTGAGACCACGAGATGCCATGAAAATCTTCCAAGATGAAGGGCATAACCTGACTGTAAAAGGAAAGGGAGTTTTACCGACAGCCTTGGGAGAGCCGTGGGCAGAGTTGGTGAGAATTATCCAGAGCTACATCACTTGTGATGACAAGAAAGATGTGGTAATACCACGCCATCTTAAACTTTTAGCTGTGTTAAAGCAAAAATGCACTATGAATTTGCCTGTGTTTTTAATTTTTTTATTACACAATGGTGCTCAAAGCATGAAGAAATCTCGCCATGTAGAGTCAGTAGCAAGCCACCATGGGTTAATACGACTGATAGTTAGTGACAGTCTTGCTCAACAGCAGAGCAGTTGGGAATAACTGATTTTCACGATAGACAGGGGACTGACTTTGCCATCACCAAAATGAAAACATGTTGCTAGTACATCGAACAGACCTCTGAAACGAAGAAAATTTGTTAGATTGGCATGGATCAGAGGAAGGTTGGGAAATTCCTAGGCGAACATCAGTCAACCGGTGGACATAGATGATTTAGGAGATGAGAAACCCCCACAATTGGAGGGAGGGGAGAACAAAAGAGAATTGGAGGAAAATGATGAAGGAGAACCATAAGAAGAGACTAAACAATCTGGTCAGGAGGAAGAGGAAACAGAGCAACGCAGTGTAAGTGCACTGCAAAATGCACTACAAGAAGATGAATTGGCCTAGATTCTAGCCAATATGGGTGAATATGCTCAACCTCTCAGCCCACTTAACCTCCACACCGAAGAAGGACTGCAGGAGCACTCTGTTCATGATAAAAGTGCATCCGAAGAACTATGTGATGAAGAAGAGGAAGAAGAGGATCACTCTGCCCATGATGAGAGTGTATCTAGAGAGAAAAGTGATGAAGATGAAGAAGAGGAACAATCTGTTCATAGTCAGAATACACCAGAGGAATTCCACGAGGAAGAAGGGGTAGAAGAAGAAGTTACCTAGGAGACAACAGAACAAGCTAGGGTTTATACCCCTGAACAACTCGATCAGAAAAACACTAAAGAAGCACCCTAAGAAGAAAATCAGGAAATTGGTCAAGGCGAAGATACAATACTAGAGGTACAAAGCCCAGGCTCGAGTAAATGAACGGCTGCTCCTTCCAAGAAAATAGAGGAAATTAAAAGATTACTAAGGGAACAACAAAGGTTGCTTAACGTGATCATGCAACTTCGACAAAAAATAAGGGTTTTGAAAATGGGGAAGAAAGCAAAAAGGACCTCTGTGGTAAAGCATGCAACCGCCCCGGCGAAACCCCTTAAGAAAAAGATTAAGAGGACTCAAGTCCAGCCTTCCATTCAAAATCGGAAGGAACAACATCTGGCAGTTGTCCATGTCGAAGTACAAACAGAGAACGTATTGGCCTGTGATAAGGAAATCCAGACAGAGGCACTGTCCTTTAAGGAAACTCGGACCATAAAGATCAAATGCTGTGATAAGAAGACCCAAGTAGATCTCCCACCTACAACTATTATGTTGGAAAATGGCCCAAGGACAACAACTCTGCGAAAAAATTTGGCACAAGCCCAGCAAATAATAGAGAAACTCATAGAGCAGACTGTCCCTCGAGAAAAATACGAGAAATTGTAACAGTAGCTGAAAGACATTAATGCATCAGAAACTCAGGCCTTTGAAGGATGGTGAAAAGTAGAAGAAAGAGTCACAAAGGTAACTCATAGACTAGACGTAGTCATCAAACAAATGGATACCTTATTCTCTCTGTATACTGACATGCTAGCATGTAGGGCGCCTGCTAGGAACTATGCTTTGTTTTTAATGTAAAGATATTTACAATTGAAAATTAAAGCTGTTAAAGCGGGAGTGCCTATAGAAATAAAAACCATTGATGACTTCATAAACTATTGTAAGCATTATGGGGTGAAGGTTCAGAGATTATTATGTGAATTTTATTTGCACAATCTTGTACGAGATGGAGAAACAGAGTAGAATCCTAGCCCTTTCATGGGTGATGTCCAACTGCAGGCATGTATTTCTTTTGGTGTTAATCAAATCAAGTGGCTTAAAGCCTACAATGTCTTTCAAAGATAAGAGAATGGATTAGACTTGTGGGTGAGAGCTGAACCTAGAGACCCACTGTAGTTATGGAATAAACATAGGAACCTAATGAGAACTCCAGGCGTGATTGAGGCATTGGGACCTATTCACACAGCAATCAATCGACAAGGGGTAGAATACTTCTTTGCCATCAAAGACCTTGCCATTGTAGCTTCCAAATTCTGATATCAGACTTCTAATCCGAACATCCAAAACAAGGAACCATTTAGTTATGAGAACTTTAAACTAGCCATTGACCGCTTGGGTATCTATGGTGACCTTATTTTGAGAGAAGGCCCATCTTGGTTAGGCTGTAGGTTTCGAAGTCTGGTTATTTGGCACCCTGCACCAAGATACCAAGCCTTATATGAAATGCTTGAAGGTCAGACAGGACATCTTTTTGAATACCTAGCTAGGCATCATGGCTATAGACCACCTCATGATATCCCTTCTCCAGCCTATTCCCTCACTGTCTTGCATGTCAATTACAATGTTTTCATGAGGGCATGAAAAAGGGTAAGCAGGGGGGTGTGTTGAGCACTAGAGAAAGTATGTAATCACCACTTATTTTGTCATCTTTTCTTTAAATTCATAACTTCTTTACATTACGAAATAGGTATATGATGAGAGATTATGATCAAATTTAGAAGATTTGTGTGCAACGTAAGATGACTAATAATTACTCTTTTCTATGCAGAAAAAGAGGAAAATGGAAAATCACCATTCTAAAGGAAACGACAAGATGCAATCAACTACTGTCCCTTTGACAAGGAACCACATCCAAACAAGGTGATCCAGATTGGAGCGTATAAACCAGGAAAAGGAAGAGGAGATACCAAATCGGCGCAAGAGAATGAGAAGATAACAAAGAGCTAACAGTATGGAAAATTCCTCAGGATCCTTGATCCTAAGGGATCGCTACCTTAACAATTCTCTGTATCATTGATATCTCCACTCGACTACTATAAGAAGGGGTAACATTGCTAGCCCAAGGACAGACTATTGCTGTTTTTGTGAAATTCACTATTGTACTTGAAACTTTGATCATCGACTCTCTCTAAAAGAGCGATTTGCTGTAACTCCATTTTGATGCTTAATATATAAATTCTGTTGCTGTTCCATCTTTGATTTTGGAGTAATTATAAGCAGTGCGTCCCTGGAGGCTAAGGGCCCGGCCCTGGTGGATCACTTGCTTCATGTACCATCAATTCTCAATTTCAAGTCATGTGTGGTTTGATTTCTCTTATTTACTTTGTTCAGTAATCTGTTGTTCCTTATTTCATGTATTAGCTCTGTTATATTTCGATTGCCATTTAAATAGTAAGGTTATTCTTTGCACAGGAATGTTATGGTACTCGTTCTGAAGTTATATCGTATTGTTGTTCCTTTGACAAAATGATATTATTGTATAACATTGTTGTCCCTTAACATATTACCGTCACTGTTCGATTACAGAGTAACAGTGCTGTGTATTTATAAATTGGTATTATTGTCTATTTATCTACGGTTTACTTCCAAGTGTGATTGCTGTTCATTGGGACTTCTGTTCCACTGTGATCGCAATTTCTGTTTCTTCACAACCGGGATTAACCATTGTTATGCCGAAACCCAGATTACTGTTCCTTTAACATAAAAGTGTTGCATGTAACATTTGATTTGGTTTGCTGTGCATTTACATTTGGTTTACGTTGGTGTTCAATATTTCATAGCTTTTGTTAGGTTGTTGTCCCATTTCCGTTTGTTGTTCAGATTATTTCTAAGTGAAGATTGCAATTACTGCTTCATTTTCATAGGATAAAGCTTTGTTGTTCAATTGAGTTAAATATATCAGTAGTTGTTCCATTTCCTGTCATTTGAATTATCATTGCTTTCATATGCATAGAACGATCTGAAACTGTAGTGAACATTGACAGTTTTTGTCTAGTTCCCAGGTTGATGATCTTTTCCTTAAATTACTTCTCACTTACATCAGTTTACAAAGGGATGAGTTATTATTACTGCACCCTTGACTGATAAGTTTCTGTAGTTTTCTAAGTTAATGATTTAGATCTCAGAATGCTAAAGTTTCTTTTTGAGAATAGATTTTTATTTCAAGCATCCATTTACTTTTGTATTTAAAGCACTATACTACTAGCATTACTCTGACAAATGACCGCCTCAGACTGAGTACACTCTTTGAGATAACAAATCATACCTAGATTGACAATTAATGTAGGGTAAATAGAGGTGAAAAAGACCCTTTTTACTACTTGACATTTTGGCACCGTTGCCGGGGAAGAGTGTAGCCATTTGTTTCTTTTCCGAGTAGTGTAAGTACCTGCTAGGAGAGAATTGGGTTTTAAAAACGAAAGGTAAGAACCTGTGTACGGAGCATGTAACAACCCTACTCCCCTACCTGCTTTCCTGCAAATTTGTTGATGTTTTGGGTTGAAATAAGCATTTGATTTGTGTGCATGACTAAGCAGAAAAAGCCTGAAAAGAATCCCAAACCACTACCCAAACCTGAAAAAGCTAAGGGGCCGGTGACCCCTGGTCGATCAACCTTTATAGATGAAATCCTTAAGAAAGCAGAATCTTAGCCTTTAGTAGGACCTAGAAAAGTTGCTTCTAAACAACTTACTAGTTCCCTTCGGGCCACAGGATCACCATATGTAGCCTTGGATGAGGTGCATAGCCAAACTGAGGAGCAATATTTTCAAGAAATTGAGAATTCTAGCCCAAAATCATTGCAAGAAGGGAATCTTAGCAACCTCTGTGAAGGAAGAGGAGAAACAGGGGAAACTGAAGAACCAAAATCTCCTCTTGGGATAATTTAGCCATTAAGCAGCCTAGATAAGGAAAGTGCTGTAAGGATCATCCAAAATGAAGAATCCCCCGAGTCATTAATTCAGCAAGGAACTCTCAATATCCCAGATCAAGGAAGTGTTGTTAAGGCCATTCCTGCTCCTTCTAGTTAGCCTAGGAATACCCTCCTAGACATCCCAGAAGGTTATTGGCACATATTTGACCAAATGGCCTAGAACCAGCCAAACACCCAAACCTCCACATTACAATATCCCATTGTAGATACTGCAGCGAATGCACCCATGAAGGCCATTCCACTCCAGAACATCCCTACATTTCATGGCCTTACATCAGAAGATCCAGATGCATTTTTATTTGAATTTGATGTGCTGTGCAGAGGATATGACTATACCACCGATCCCTAAAAGCTGAAATTATTTCCCTTTACATTAAAAGGGGCTGCTTTAAGATGGTTTATGGGGTTGGGTGGAGGTATTATAAATAACTGGGATCAAATGAAAAGTGCTTTTTTGAAGAAATATCGGGATTATTGTAGGTCTAGAGAGTTAAAAGATGAAATATTTCAGATGGTAGCTAGACCTGATGAAACATTAGAAGAGTATGTTGAACGTTTTCAGTATAATCTTCAAATGTCTCCTTATGCATCATTACCCTTACCTGATAATGTATTAAAAACAACATTAATTAAAGGTATGAAGGAACAATGGATTGAAACAATAAATATTATAGGAAAAGAAGATATTTATCAAGAAAATTTTGCTGACATTATTGATTTATGTATCAGGAGTTCGAGAGGCAGCACAAGACTAAAACCAGTAGAACATGACAGGTTTACAAGGGACAACAAGATCTCTGCAGAAGGAGTAACTCACGCATAAATTGGAAATTTATTGGAGAATTTCAAAACTGATATATTGGGGACTCTGACAGCACAGCTCGATATTATGCAAGTAAAGCAGAAACAAGAAGAGGCAAAGCAAAATTTTGCAATCTTGTGTCCCAGATGCAGAAAGAAACACAGCCACAAAGAGTGTCCATTAGATGCAGTTCAAGTTTGCACCATTTGTACAAAAGACCACTCTACAGAGATCTGTCGCTCACTTCCTGGTTTGAAAGCAGTATACAAAGAAGCGAAAGAAGAACCAGTACTGGTGTACCTACTTAATCAGCGTCGTCAATGGCAGCCGCGACAATCAGGTATGTTCCCCGATCCAACTTCTTCTTTTCAGCCTCCACAATATCATGCTCAACAATATAATACAATGTGGCAAAATCAAATCCCCTTCCCAAATTGGTCACAACAACCATTTCCTTCATCTTCTCCATGGTCGAATCAAACAAGCCAATCTAATTGGCCAAATTTTCCCTATGTTCCACCATATTGGAAAAATAATGCGTATCCAACACAATGGTCCCCTCCTGCTTCACAGAGTCAAGCCTGGCAGACAAATTGGCAAAGACTGATGAATCAGCCAGTAGGAACTATTCCACTCCCTCAACCTACACTTCCAGCAATAGAACAAAACCCCCAGTCCAATTTAAGACCGCAACTACCAGCCCAACCCAACCCAAACCCAAATAACAGACCGGTTCAATCTATTCAAATAATTGAAACACCAGAACTAGAAACTGATCTAAGGGAGTGCAGTGACCTTCAATTAAGGTCTGGGCGCATTACAAAAACAGAGGGAGATAAAACTATTCAAGTTGAAAAGCAGTTACCTGTAGAACAAACATCACAAGAAGAATATGTGATCAGACATCACACTCATAATTAAACAACCACATCTTCTCCCCCATTTCCAGAACGATTAATTGTACCATGTCCTATAGAACATCCTGATTTTGATATTCTGGGAGAACTTAAGAATTTGTACATAAAAATCCCACTCCTCCAAGCCATCCAAGACATCCCATTATATGTAAGGACCATCAAAGAGCTATGTATAAAAAAACCAAAGATGAGAATAACAAGTAACCTAACAGTCCAAGTAGTTGGCACCTTATCTGACCTGTTAGCAGGAAGAGAAACACCTGTCAAGTATGAAGACCAAGGAAATCCAATAGTGACAGTACAAATCAATGGACAAACCTATTCAAGTGCTTTAGTTGATTTAGGGGTTGCAATTAATATTTTAACAACCGCCACTTGTCAAAACCTGGGGATTACATAAGTAGAATCGACTTCCACTTTATTAGAACTGGCTAACCGATTAGTGGTTAGGCTAGAGGGGAAACTACATGATGTCATGGTATCCATTGATTCCTGGGAATATCCTGTCGAATTTCTGATAATAAACCCCAAAAACCGACTTGATGGACACCCATTGATTTTAGGCATACCTTGGCTTGCAACTGCTGATGTTTACATTGGCTACCGACAAGGCAGCATGACCATAACTAGAGGTAGTAACATCAAGTATCTAGCCCTATACCCTCCTGCCCAGCCAAGTGTCACAATAATAAAAACTAACAAACATCCTGTATCATACCTCACTGAAAACAGTAGATCCCCATTAACCATAGAAGATGCCCTCGATTTCAAAGATCAAATAGAGGATGATATTATTAACAAATTTATTAACCAAGTTGAATCTAGATCCCAAATCCAATGTCACATGATAGAGGCAACATTTGATAATGAATTAGAAGAAGATCCTCTCAAAGACACTCATGATCAAACAATACCTACTACCTCTGTGTCAAATAGCAAAACTGTAGAGATTGAGCCAGGAAAAAATTTAAACATTAATAGCAACCTGACTCCCGAACAAGAAGAGAAGCTAATCCAACTACTGAGAAAATACAAGGAAGCATTTGCATGGGATTATCTGGACATGAAAGGAATCGATCCCCAGTTATGTACACACCACATTTACACAGAAAAGGATGCAAGACCTATTCGCCAACCCCAAAGGAGACTTAACCCTCATCTAAAAGACATTGTGAAAGCTGAACTACAAAAACTTTTAGATGTAAACTTTATTTATCCTATCTCTGATAGCAAATGGGTCTCTCCACTTATAGTGGTACCAAAGAAGAATGAAAAGTGGAGGATTTGTGTATATTATAGAGAACTAAATAAAGCAACACAAAAAGACCATTTTCCCTTTCCATTCATTGACCAGGTATTAGATACATTAGCAGGAAAGAAATTCTTTTCTTTCTTGGATGGCTTCAGTGGATACAATCAGATTCAGATTGCTCCTGAAGACCAAGACAAAACTACTTTTACCTATCCTTGGGGAACGTTTGCCTACAGAGTTTTACCCTTTGGCCCATGCAATGTCCCTACCACATTTCAAATGGCTATCCTCAACATCTTTTCAGATTTAATAAATGAAGGGCTCGAAGTATACATGGGTGATTTTACACCATATGGAGATGATTTCGACCCAGCATTAGACACATTGGAAAAGGTGCTGCAACGATGCATTGCCACCAGGCTCTGCTTGAGCCATGAAAAATGCTATATGATGATGACTGAAGGACTCATCCTAGGTCATTATATCTCAATAGTTGGAATGCAGGTAGATCTGGCCAAAATTCAGATAATCTTGTTAATACCTACTCCTACCACATAGACAGAGGTATGTAGTTTTCTTGGCTTTTCTGGTTATTATAGGAGATTTATAGAGCATTTTTCTCACATTGCTGCACCCCTATACGCACTGACAGGAAATGTTGACTTTGTTTGGACAGATAAGTGTGACCGTGCTTTTGAGGATCTGAAAAGCTTGTGTCAACAACGAAAGTACTCAGAGGTCCAAATTGGGACCTGCCATTCCAAATTTCATCAGATGGTTCAGACACAGCTATTGGAGCAGTCCTCAGGCAAGAAGAAGACAAAAAAACATATGCAATTTATTATATTAGCAAGAATTTGTCTCCTGCTGAATTGAACTATACCGTTACTAAAAAAGAATTTTTAGTTGTGATTCATGCTATAAATAAATTTAGGCATTATATTACTGGATATCCTGTTGTTTTATATACAGATCACTCTGCCATAAAATATTTAGCAAATAAACCAATCACAAACGGTAGAGTAACTAGATGGTTGATTTTATTGCAGGAATTCGACATCACAATAAAAGAACGACCTGGAAAACAAAATCCTGTAGCTGACTTTCTCTCATGAATGCCAAAACCAGTGGACACAGTAGTAGTCGAAGATCAATTTCCAGATGAACATTTATTCGTTGTTACTGTCAAAACACCCTGGTATGCTAATGTTGCGAATTATTTAGCAGTAGGCAAGTTACCAGAACATCTGACTGCCAATGAACGAAAGCAGATTGTCCAGCGTAGTACCCGATTTTCTTGAATTGGGGGCTACCTATTCCATACAGGGGCGGATATGCACATTAGAAAATGCGTCTGTGAAGATGAAATTTTTGACATTTTGAAAGCATGTCACGACAGACCATGTGGCGGACATTTCACAGATCAGAGAACTAGTCACAAAGTGTTGCAAACAAGGTATTATTGGCCCACAATCTTCAAAGATGCAAAGAAGTTTGTTCAAGCTTGTGACAACTGCCAAAGAGCAGGACGCCCTGGACAGTCCGACGAAATGCCCCTGAACCCACAGCTAGTCATTGAACCATTCGAATGTTGGGCGCTTGATTTTATTGGTTCGATCAACCCATCATCAAACCAAAAAACATATATTTTGGTAGCAACAAAATATGTCACCAAATGGGTTGAAGCAGAGGCATTGCCAAGAGCTACAGAGGATTCTATGATTCAGTTCCTGTTCCACATATTTGTGCAATATGGCCTCCCAAGAAACATAATCACGGACGGAGGACCATAGTTTGCTGGTAATAAAATTGCTGCAACACTAAAAAACTATCATATTCAGCATAAAATTACTACTCCATACCACCCACAGGCGAATGGTCAAGTTGAAAGCACGAATAAGGTAGTAGAAGCAATACTGACAGATGCGATTGAGCTACAAGATTTCCGGAAGCCTTGTGGGCATATAGAACAACATGGAGAAGCACTACTGGTTATTCACCATATCAGCTAGTATTTGGAAAGGAACCCATCTTTCCAATAGAATTCGAAATACAGACCTTGAGAACAGCACAAGAAGTCGGTCTGGATTTAAATGAGGCCCAGATTAATAGACTATAGTAGATTAATGAGCTGGATGAAATTAGGCTCTCTGCTCTTCAACATACTGCATTAATCCAACAACAGAGAGCCAAATGGCATGATGCCCTCATAAAAAAGAAAGTCTTTCGCGAAGGAGATTGGGCGCTCCTATACGATTCCAGGTTTCAGGATTTTCCGGGGAAACTTCAGACTCACTGGCTGGGACCATACGAAATCCAGAAGGTACATGATAATGGCACCATTACTTTAACCACCATTGATGGATCTGGACATACCTTTAAGGCAAACGGCCACCGAGTTCGATTGTACCGCAAACCACTCACTCGGGAATCCTTCTACCAACAACTTCAGGAAGACTCCAACATGCAAATTATAGCTGAGTAAGTGAACTCTCCCTCACCTTTGGTTCATTGAGTAATTTTATTGCTTTTAAATTTTGTACATAATTCTTTTGTTTTGTTTTCTGTACAGATTTCAGCATTTCTGCAAATTTTGCATTTTGCCGTTCCTTACGGTTGAAACAGCATTTTCACTGTTTTGTTGTTCCTTTTCGAAGGAACATCACTTCTGCATTTTGATGTTCCTTTCTGAAGGCATAGCATTCTCATCGTTTTGCTGTTCCTTTTTGAAGGAACAACAGTTTCACCGTTTTGCTGTTCCTTTCTGAAGGAACAACACTTTTTCATTCTGTTGTTCCTTTCCGAAGGAACACCACTTTCGCCATTTCCTGTTCCTTTTCGAAGGAACAACATTTTTTGCATCTTGCTATTCCTTTCTGAAGGAACAACAGTCTGTCGTTTTTCTATTCCTTTCCGAAGGAACAACACTTTCACGTCTTGCTGTTCCTTTTTGAAGGAACAACACTTCTGTCTTTTTGCTGTTCCTTTCCGAAGGAACACCACTTGTCCATTTTTTTTGTTCCTTTATGAAGGAACAACACTTCTACATTTTTGTTGTTCCTTTCCGAAGGAACAACACTTTCATTTTCTGCTGTTCCTTTCTGAAGGAACAACACTTTCATTTTCTGTTGTTCCTTTCTGAAGGAACAACACTTGTGTTTTCTGCTATTCCTTTCCGAAGGAACATCACTTTCATTTTCTGCTATTCCTTTCCGAAGGAACAACACTTTCATTCATTTTCTGCTGTTCCTTTTTGAAGGAACAACACTTTCATTTTTCTGTTGTTCCTTTTTGAAGGAACAACACTTTCATTTTTTCGCTGTTCCTTTCCGAAGGAACAATATTTTCACATTTTTTATTTGTGCTTGTTTTATTTGCTATTCCAATTAAGGGACAACTGCTATTCCTTTCAATGAACAACAATTTCGAGCATATTTTTTTTTCTTTTTGCTTGTGTTTTTTTGTACAATAGTTGTTCTATCTTCAGAACAACATTTTTAGAGTGCATTTTCTTGTTTGTGTGTTTTACCATTTAGATCAATCTTTGAGTCATTCTCATTTAAAGCACAGCTATACATTTATGCAATGAATACAAAAAATAGAGGATACTGAAACTAGCAAATTACATAAAAATCATTATCTTTACAAGAGATTGCTTGAATTGATAAGAGAAAAGAGGAAAGGACACAACTATTGATCATCTTGGTGTTATTATTCTACTAATACCAATATGATTGATTATTTTTATCATGATGGTTCTTCTTAAATCCCCATAATTCTCTTTGATCATTATTAATAAATAAATATAAAGGGCATATTTTTCTATTGAGATGTTAAGACTTCTTCCACCATCCCTACTCTTAAGGAGTGTTGAACCACCCTCTGTATATAAATAGTAAAAGTGCTATATAAAAGAAAAAAGAAGAAAATGTTTATATGATTGCTAACATGGTTTTTCAAATGAAGGATAGGGGGTCTCATCAAGAACCAGCCTACCATGATCATAAGGAAGAAAGTGAAGTGGAATTCCCACTATGGCCACCACATTAGGGACATGATCCAAGAGGCACATCAGAAAAAATAAAAAGTCCTTGGAATAGGAGGTCTCATCACGAGCTGGCCTGTCCAGCTTTCACTCCTTCCTGGTGAATGGAATTATGATTTATCTGGTTACCAAGCCATCATAATGGCCTCCATTCTGACATTGCATAGCACTTTCCTAGGCATACACAAAGGATTATGGTTCCAAGAGTGAAATAAACAACTCTGTCAAGGTTATGGACACATGTGGGCAATAGAGCTCTGTTGATGGTATTGAAGTCATATTCCTTATACACCAATAGCAATTATAAAACCCTTCTTCTTATATCCTTATAAATGGTTCAAATGAGATTATGTATATAACCCCTCTGAACCTTTCATACATGAAAATCAATTATAATCAATTATGACAGTGAAAGTCGATAATGATCGCATAGGACCTTTTATGCACATTAGTTGTCCCATCCTCCAATTCTCGCATCATATCACGACATTTTCTTATTTATTAAGCGATCCTATTATACACCTCAATTTCGACAATCCGCTCATCGTTGGAAACATGGCATTTTTGTATACGTTGTTCCTTTATGACTCTGTACTATGGTAGTTCAACACCCTGTTCCTTCATTTGACGGCTGAGGTCAGTTTATCATTCAGAGAATTTTGACTTGGGAATAGCAAAGCTTAACGGTATTTTGTTTCCCAATTTGCATGGCTTGCTATTCCGAAGCTATTTCCATGTTTTTCTCTACAACAATTAGCAGTAAATTCGAAATTCGAACAGCTGCTTGTTCCGTCATCTTCTCTGTGTTTGCTAATAGTTTAAACAGCCTGCTGTTCCATTGCCGCTTTTGTGTTTTTTACAGTGTGTTAAGCATGGGAGGTAGATCAATTCGCAGAGAGCCATAGGTGTTGATGGTCTCTGATACTGCACGAGAGATCCTAGTGAGGGCAGGATGGATAGTTTATCTCAACCGTCTACAACAATCCAACGAGACGGTGGCAATTGAATTTTTACAGACTTACAAGAACATCACTCCACGGTGAGAGGGAGACAGATAGCAGTCATTTACAACATAATTGCAGATGTTTCGGGACTGCCAGCCACTGGACCGGTGCGAACTCTGAAAAAGGTGAGACTGCGAGACGCCATGAAAATCTTCCAGGATGAAGGGCAGAACCTGACTGTAAAAGGAAAGGGAGTTTTACCGACAGCTTTGGGAGATCCGTGGGTAGAGTTGGCGAGAATTATCCAGAGCTACATCACTTGTGACGGCAGGAAAGACGTGGTAAGGCCACGCCATCTTAAACTTTTAGCTGTGTTAAAGAAAAAATGCACTGTGAATTTTCCTGTGTTTTTAAATTTTTTATTACACGGTGTTGCCCGAAGCATGAAGAAATCTCACCATGTAGCGTTAGTAGTAAGCCACCATGGGTTTAGTTAGCCACAGTCTTGATAAACAGCAAAGCAGTTGGGAAGAAATGATTTTCACGATAGACGTGGGACTGGCTTTGCCATCCCCAAAACGAAAACATGTTGCCAGTACATCAAACAGACCTTTGAAACGAAGAAAATCTGTTAGCTTGGCATGGATCAAAGGAAGGTTGGAAATTCCCAGGGGAACGTCAATCAACCGATGGAAATAGATGATTTAGGAGATGAGCAACCCCCACAATTGGAGGGAGGGGAGAACGAAAGGGAATTGGAGGAAAACGATGAAGGAGAGCCAGAAGAAGAGACTGAACAATCTGGTCAGGAGGAAGAGGAAATAGAGCAACGCAGTGGAAGTCCACTACAAAACCTGCTACATGAAGATGAATTGGCCTAGATTCTGGCCAATATGGGTGAATATGCTCAACCTCTCATCCCACTTAACCTCCACACTGAAGAAGTACCGCAGGAGCACTTTGTTCATGATAAAAGTGCATCTGAAGAACTGTGTGATGAAGAAGAGGACGAAGAGGATCACTCTGCCCATGATGAGAGTGTATTTGGAGAGAAAAGTGACGAAGATGAAGAATAGGAAAAATCTGTTCTTAGTCAGAATACACCAGAGGAATTCCACGAGGTAGAAGGGGTAGAAGAAGAAGTTACCCAGGAGACAACAGAACATCCTAGCGTTTCTACCCCTGAACAACCCGATCAGCAGAACACTGAAGAAGCACCCCAAGAAGAAAATCAGGAAATTGGTCAAGGCAAAGATACAATACTGGAGGTACAAAGCCCAGGCCTGAGTAAACGAACGGCTGTTCCTTCCAAGAAAACAGAGGAAATTAAAAGATTACGAAAGGAACAACAAAGACTACTTAACGTGATCATGCAACTTCGACAACAAATAAGGGTTTTGAAAATGGGGAAGAAAGCAAAAAGGACCTCTGTGGTAAAGCATGCAACCACCCCAGTGAAACCCCTTAAGAAAAAGATTAAGAGGACTCAAGTCCAGCCTGCCATTCAAAACCGAAAGGAACAACATCCGACTGTTGTCCATGTCGAAGTACAAACAGAGAACGTATCAGCCTGTGATAAGGAAATCCAGACAGAGGCACCGTCCTCTAAGGAAACTCAGACCATAAAGATCAGACGCTGTGATAAGAAGACCCAAGTAGATCTCCCACCTACAACTATTATGTTTGAAAATGACCCAAGGACAACAACTCTATGAAAATATTTGGCACAAGCCTAGCAAACAATAGAGAAACTCACAGAGCAGACTGTCCCTCGAGAAAAATACGAGAAATTGCAACAACAACTAAAAGACATTAATGCATAAGAAACTCAGGCCTTTGAAGGATGGTGAAAAGTAGAAGAAAGAGTCACAAAGGTAACTCATAGACTTGACATAGTCATCAAACAAATGGATACCTTATGCTCTCTATATATTGACGTGCTAGCATGTAGGGCGCCTACTAGGAACTATGCTTTGTTTTTAATGGAAAGATATTTACAATTGAAAATTAAAGTTGTTAAAGCAAGAGTGCCTATAGAAATAAAAACCATTGATGACTTCATAAACTATTGTAAGCATTATGGGGTGAAGGTTCAGAGATTATTATGTGAATTTTATTTGCACAATCTTGTATTAGATGGAGAAACAGGGCAGAATCCTAGCCCTTTCATGGGTGATGTCCAACTGTAGGCATTTATTTCTTTTGGTGTTAATCAAATCAAGTGGCTTAAAGCCTACAATGTCTTTCAAAGACAAGAGAATGGATTAGACTTGTGGGTGAGAGCTGAACCTAGAGACCCACTGTAGTTATGGAATAAACATATGAACCTAATGAGAACTCCAGGCGTGATTGAGGCATTGGGACCTATTCACACAGCAATCAATCGACAAGGGGTAGAATACTTCTTTGCCATCAAAGACCTTGCCATTGTAGCTTCCAAACATCGATATCAGACTTCTAATCCGAACATCCAAAATAGGGAACCATTTAGTTATGAGAACTTTCAACTAGCCATTGACCGCTTGGGTATCTATGGTGACCTTATTTTGAGAGAAGGCCCATCTTGGTTAGGCTGTAGGTTCCGAAGTTTGGTCATTTGGCACCCTGCACCAAGATACCAAGCCTTATATGAAATGCCTGAAGGTCAGACAGGACATCTTTTTGAATACCTAGCTAGGCATCATGGCTATAGACCACCTCATGAGATCCCTTCTCCAGCCTATTCCCTCACTGTCTTGCATGTCAATTACAATGTTTTCATGAGGGCATGAAAAAGGGTAAGCAGGGGGGTGTGTTGAGCACTAGAGAAAGTATGTAATCACCACTTATTTTGTCATCTTTTCTTTAAATTCATAACTTCTTTACATTATGAAATAGGTATATGATGAGAGATTATGATAAAATTTAGAAGATTTGTGTGCAACGTAAGATGACTAATAATTACTCTTTTCTATGCAGAAAAATAGGAAAATGGAAAATCACCATTCTAAAGGAAACGACAAGATGCAGTCAATTGCTATCCCTTTGACAAGGAACCACATCCAAACAAGGTGATCCAGATTGGAGCGTATAAACCAGGAAAAGGAAGAGGAGATACCAAATCGGTGCAAGAGAATGAGAAGATAACAGAGAGCTAATAGTATGGCGAATTCCTCAGGATCCTTGATCCTGAGGGATCGCTACCTTAACAATTCTTTGTATCATTGATATCTCCACTCGACTACTATAAGAAGGGGTAACATTGCTAGTCCAAGGATTGACTATTGTTGTTTTTGTGAAATTCACTATTGTACTTGAAACTTTGATCATCAACTCTCTCTAAAAGAGTGATTTTATCTAACTCCATTTTGATGCTTAATATATAAATTCTGTTGCTGTTCCATCTTTGATTTTGGAGTAATTATAAGCAGTGCATCCATGGAGGCTAAGGGCCCAGCCCTGGTGGATCACTTGCTTCCTATACCATCAATTATCGATTTCAAGTCGTGTGTGGTTTGATTTCTCTTATTTACTTTGTTCAGTAATCTGCTACTCCTTATTTCATGTAGTAGCTCTATTATATTTCGATTCTCATTTGAATAGTAAGGTTATTCTCTGCACAGGAATGTTATGCTACTCGTTCTGAAGTTATATCGTATTGCTTTTCCTTTGACAAACTGATATTATTGTATAACATCGTTGTTCCTCAACAGATTACTGTTATTGTTCGATTATAGAGTAACAGTGCTGTGTATTTATAAATCAGTATTACTGTCTATTTATCTATGGTTTACTTCCAAGTGTGATGGCTGTTCATTGGGACTGTTGTTCCACTGTGATCGCAATTGTTGTTTCTTCACAACTGGGATTAACCATTGTTATGCCAAAACCCAGATTACTGTTCCTTTAACAGAAAAGTGTTGCGTGTAACATTTGATTTCATTTGCTGTGCATTTACATTTGGTTTATGTTGTTGTTCAATATTTCATAACTTCTGTTAGGTTGCTGTCCCATTTCCGTTTGCTATTTAGATTATTTCTGAGTGAAGATTGCAATTACTGCTTCATTTTCATAGGATAAAGCTTTGTTGTTCAATTGATTTAAATAGATCAGTAGCTGTTCCATTTCCTGTCATTTGAATTTTCATTGCTTTGATATGCACAGAACGATCTGAAACTGTAGTGAACATTAACAGTTGTTGTCTAGTTCCCAGGTTGATGATCTTTTCCTTAAATTGTTTCTCAATTACATCAGTTTACAAAGGGATGAGTTATTATTAATGCGCCCTTGACTGACAAGTTGTTGTAGTTTTCTAAGTGAATGATTTAGATCTTAGAATGCTAAAGTTTCTTTTTGAGAATAGATTTTTATTTCAAGCATCTGTTTACTCTTGTATTTAAAGCACTATACTACTAGCATTATTTTGACAAATTACCGCCTCAGACTGAGTACACTCTTTGAGATAACAAATCGTACCTAGATTGACAATTAATGTAGGGTAAATAGAGGTGAAAAAGACCCTTTTTACTGCTCGACACCCTCCACCACTTCTACTCCTTCTAGATCTCATTCAAATTCTCTGGATTAGAAATCTGAAGTTATAGAAACATCTCCCTCGTCTCCTGAAGTAGTAAGACAACCACCTTCTCCAGATTACACTCCCGATTCTCTCGAAGTCCATTCTTTGATATAGAAATTGGAAGAGATATCCATTACTGCCGAGAAACTAGAGAGGCTTGAAGCTTCTAAAGAAATTGTTACTTCCTTATTATGAGAAATTGGCATATTAACTAGATTGCAAAGTGAAAGGCTTGGAGTAACTCCTTTTGAGTTTCCCATCCCTCCATGATGTAGGAAAGTTATCACATCAAGATCTGAATCGGATACTAGCAAGATCACGTCACCCTTCCATCCATTCACTTCCCCATTCATTTCTACTCAATCCACTTCTTCTCAACTATCCACTTCTCCAACTAGTACTGCCACTAGTAGTACTAATCCAATAGTAAGTTCTTCGCCATCTATAACTACTTCTGGACTGGCCTTCCCATCTTCCCAATGTCTGACTCAAGTTATGGCCAATCAACCCGCTCAACCTTGGACAAATCCTAGTGCTGTTCTGGTTGCTAATCCAAATTCTCTCCCAGCAAACCCAAAAAAATGGTTACCTAAGTACAATCCTGATGATGGTATTCCAGCTGAAGAACATCTAAATAACTTTATGTTAGCCATGAATCTTAATGGAGTTGCACATGAAGATGTTGTAATTAGACTATTTCCTTATACCTTCCAAGCATCTACTGGGTCTTGGTATTTTTCCCTTCCAGCAGGTTCAATAAGAAACTGGGATACTTTTCAAGAAGTATTTCTTCCAAAATTTGGTGATGATAGGACCATATCATCCTTAATCAATGATATTTCTAACTTAAAAGAAAATTCATATGAAAGGATCAAAGACTTCAACTCTAGATTTAACAAGTTACTAAAAAAAATCCCAACTACCTCAAAACCTGCAGTAGATGTACAAATAGAATGGTACATATCCTCCCTTCCTTCTAATATTGCGATTTTTGTAGATAGAGCCAATAAAGCTACCCTTGTTGCAAACATGAAAGAAGCCCTGTCTGTAGAAAGAAGAATTATAGCTTTAGAAAAGAGATCATAGACAGATGAAAGGAAGTCAAAGAAAGTAACATTTAAGGATGATTCAAAAAAGAAAGCTTCAAAGGAACCTTTCAATCTTGAAGGCCTTCAGAAAGTGTTAAAAACCATGTCCAATGAAATGGTTGAAATCAAGAAGCAGGTCGCAGAATCCTCTGCTCCCAAGAAACCTTTTTGCTCATTTAAAAGAAACCCTTCTTCTACATCACAACCACCGAATACTATTTCAAATGTCGAATATGATCAAGAAACAGAAGAGGACTCACCAACCAAAGAGGAAGCCGAAACAGAAGAAGAAGTTGAATTAAATGGAATGTGGGATTTCATTCTTCAAACTGAAGAAGAAGAAAAAGATATGCCAGTAACTACAAGAAGTAAAAACTCTCCTGATATGTCTATAATGAATCAGAAACAGAAAACTGCTACTCTTGTAAAGGAGAAAACAGTAAGTAAGAAGTCTAAGACTAGTCAAACTGATCCTATTCCACTAGATCCTCCAAATGCTTCCAAAACATTGGTAATCTTGGATACAGTGGAATATAACATAGTCGAAGATATGAAAAAGATGAGAGCAAACATTTCATTACACAAACTCACTAAACTCAAGCAACAACAAAAAATTCTATTAAGAGAGTTAAAAGCAGTTCTTGTATCCCCCCTGCCATTTGATGTAGTTACTCAAGCTGCCTACGATATGGGAAACCTCCCTCTTCATCAAATAAAGTAAATCGATAGATTTAGTCCTGATAGGTGATAGGTCTATCTCTCATACACCTCCATTTCTTCTCACTTATGAGATTTTCAATAGAAATGTCCATAATTTCCCTGTTGATTTAGGAGCCTCTTCAAATATTATGCCAAGGACCGTGTGCACCAAATTAAATATTACACCTCAAAAATCTACAATACACATAGTTCAATTGGATAGGAAAAAATTAGAGGTACTTGGAGAAATAACATAAGTTTCAATTAGGCTTTCCTCTCATCCAAAAGTTTCACAGATAATTGATATTATAGTGGCTAATATCCCCAAATTTTATGGTTTAATTCTAAGTAGGGATTGGTCTAAAAAGTTGCACGGATACTTCGCAACTGATTGGTCTCACATGTGGTTGCCACGCAATGGTAAACAAAAAAAATCAGAGTAGACCGAGAAAAATTCACGAAATATACAGTCACTGATCTCAAGGGAAGCAATGAACCTGTTGCTTTCACCAATAATATCATTGGAAATTATTCAACTGAGTCATTCCTGGGATCCTTTAATGATCAAAGGTCTCCCTTTCTGAATCATGATGTAGTGTATCAAATAGAGAATTTTTCACAAACAAGTGCTTCCAAATGTGTAAATATAGTAGATAAAATTTTAGATAATTCATTACTTTGGACTCTCTATTTTGATGGTTCCAAATCTAAAGTTGGTGCAAGTGCAGGATCCATTTTAATCAACCCGCAAGGAGATAAAACCATGTTAGCCTGTAGAATTGAATTTCAATGCACTAACAATACTACAAAATATGAAGCATTGATTCAAAGGTTGTATAAAGCCATTGGCCTTAATGTCAAATATTTGCAAGTATATGGAGATTCTAAAATAATTGTTAAACAGGTAAGAAACACAATCATTGTGTGTCTGGGTGCCTTAAACATTATCAATCTCTAACTGAGAATCTTACTTCTCATTTCACTTCTTTTAACATTTCTTCAGTTCCCAGATTGCAAAATGAAAGTGTTGATTTACTTGCTAATGTGGCATCTAAGCTTATACCTTCAGAAGAATTTAGTCCAGATAGGTTTTCAATAGAGTTAGTTTTTAGGCCATCCATTCTTGATAATGTGACAAATTGGAGAGTGTTTAATAATGATGCCGATATAATCAATTTCCTTACATCAGAAGGATCTTATGAATAACAGATCATAAATGAACATGATCATGATCTGCAAATCAACCATAAACAAGATCAAAACCCAATCCCAAAGTCTATAGTTAAGATGGAAGATCTCTATGATTTAAAGGATAGATTCAAGAAGACTACCAACTCCAAAAATCAGAGTTCCACTCTGAGATTTGAAGTAGTAAACCTAGGGTCAACTGAAAAAACTCAAAATGTCAACCTAGGTCTTGGTTTATCATATGAAGAAAGGATATCATTCATTAAGTTGTTAAAAACATATAAAGGTGTCTTTTCTTGGGATTATGCAGATCTCAAGACCTATGATACCTCTGTAATTCAACATACCATACCAATGACTTCAAATGAAAATCCAGTACAACAGAAGCTTAGGAAAATTCACCCAAACCTTGAAAGTCAAATCAAATCTGAATTGAACAAGCTTCTCAAAGCCAAAATAATATTTCCTGTTAGACACTCAAAGTGGGTATCAAATATGGTCCCTGTGAGGAAAAAGAATGGTGATATTAGGATTTGTATTGATTTTAGAAACCTGAATAGAGCTTGTCAAAAGGATAAATTTCCTCTGCCTACTATGGAGCAAATATTACAATCAGTTGTAGGTTCCGAATTAATGTCTTTTATAGATGGATTCTCACGATACAATCAAATTCTTGTACATCCAGATGACATATTGAAGACAACATTCAGGACCAAGTGGGGAATATGCCCTTATTAGAAGATGCCTTTCAGACTCATAAATGCAGGTGGTACATTTCAACGTGCTATGGATATTGCTTTCAAAGGTCTGACTAATAAATCAGTTGTTATTTACCTAGATGACATCACAGTATATTCTAAGGATAGAAACAATCATTTAAATGACCTAAAGCATATTTTTGAAAGATGCAAGAAATATGGCATTTCTTTAAATGCAAAAAAAATCTTATTTTGCTTTACCAGAAGGAAAACTCCTTGGATTTATATTGTCCAAGAAAGGGATTTACATTGATCTTGATAGAGTCCAAGAGATTCAAAAGATTCCTCTCCCACATAACAAAAATACCATGCAATCGTTCCTAGGCCAAATTAATTTTGTAAAAAGATTTGTTCTAGGTTTTTCATAGATTGTCCTACCCCTTCAAGCAATGATAAGGAAAAACACAGTCTTCAAGTGGGGTAAAGATGAAAGAGAGACATTTGAGTTGATTAAAAAAGTCATTATCATTGCTCCTTATTTAACAACTCCTGACTTTCTCAAACCTTTTATGTTGTACACTTTTTCATCCGATACATCATATGCAACAATTTTAACACAGCTGAGTGATCAAAATATTGAGGCACCCATCTCTTTTTTCAGTTCCGACTTGAAAGGTGCTGAGTTAAATTATTCATCTGTTAAGAAACAAGATTTTGCTGTTTTTAAAACCTTGAAACATTTCATGCCTTTTCTTCTCAAAACCCATACAAAGATAGCAGTACCTTACCCTGCAGTAAGGAAATTATTGATTCAAAGAGAAGTAGAGGAGAAAAGAGCCCATTGGGTTAATGCGCTTCAAGAGTACGATGTAGGAATCCAGCTAGATACAATTTTTAGGGGCCAAGGTTTTTGTAGGATGCTAACTAGAGCTTCCCACTTATCAGTAGAAGAAGACCAAGTTCATGAAGTGAAAATATCAACGGTAAGCTTCAATGATGCACAATTGCAATATCTTGATTTGAAGTTTTATTTGAAGAATGGATATGCTCCTATGCATCTCAATTATAAAACAAAGCGTGCTTTAAGGTTAAAATCAAATCAGTATGAATTAATTGATGATGTATTGTTTAGAAAAAACTATGGTTTAGTGTTGTTAAGATGCCTAGAAAAACCCAAAGCTAAAAAGGTCATGCAGGAATTACATGATGGACCAGCTAGAGGACATTTCAAAGGAAACACCACATCTCACAAAATCCTACGTGCAGGTTATTATTGGCTGACACTATTCAAGGATGCACATGAATATGTAAGAAAGTGTAAAATTTGTCAAACTACAGCTAGAAGAGAAAAGAAGCCAGCATTCCCTCTGCAACCAGTAAACATCCAATAACCATTCGAACAATGGGGATTAGATATAATTGGTGAGATTGTTCCTAACTCTTCCAAGCTACACAAATACATCCTTACAACTATTGATTATTTTACAAAATGTGTAGAATCTATTCCACTAAAGATAGCTAATACAGAAAATATTATAGATTTCGTTGATCAGTACATAATTACCAAGTTTGGCTTACCTACAACTTTAATGTTTGACAATGCATCTTATTTTTTTGGAAATACAATGGTAGAATTTGCTTTAAAGCGAGGTTTTAAATTAAAGTATTAAGCCAACTATTATCCACAAGGTAATGGATTAGCAGAATCGACAAACAAAAACCTCATCAAAATGATCAAAAGGACTATTGACAAAAATCATAGGAATTGGCACAAAGCATTGACATTTGCTCTTTGGGCAGACAAAATTACACAGAAGGCCTCCATTGGTTCTTCTCCTTTTGCTTTAGTTTATGGAAAATAAGTTTTTCTCCCCACAAACATAGTAATTCCATCTCTTTCCCTAGTGAAATTCATCGAAGAAAACCCTTCCTCTTCTCTAGAAGCCAGACAATTCTAGATTCTTAAGCTCGAAGAAGAGTGAGAAAAGGCTAAAGCAACCCACCTCCATCATCAGCAATTAGTCAAAGCCTATTTTGATACAACTTCTGCCAGCCATAAAACTCTTTCAGTAGTTGATCTAGTTTTGAAATGGGACAAATCACACGAGGAAAAAGGTAGACATACCAAATTCCAAAGACTATGGCTTAGCCCTTTCCAAATCATTGAGAAAATTGGTCAATCAACATTTGTTTTACAAGACTTAGCAGGAAGGATAGATTCCTTGCCAGTTAATGGGAAAATTTTGAAAAAATTCTTTTCCTAGAAGATAACCTCTTCTTATTTTGTATCATATCACCTTTAAAAATTCTTAGGAAAATAAAGGTTAAGTAGTATTTACTTTTGGCTTTTCAAAATAAAATCTTTGATAAAATTTTTGATTTTTTCGCTTCTATAAGTAGGAAAAGTTAAAGAAATAATTAGGACATTTGAGTATCAAAGTAAACTTGATTTCTTTGGAAAAACTTGATCTTGTTGAAACATTTATTCTATGAACAAACTCTTACCTTTAAAAAGTATGGATGTTTTGTTATTAGTCAAGAAAAGAATCTTTAACCTAGTAAGGACTTTCTGCAGATGAGTATCATAAAACTCTATCATTATCATCCAAAACTCTTAAAAAAGCCCATGATTCACCCCATCTAATAAAATTTTCCTTTTTCATAGTGTAATTCTAAAATATGAAAAACTTAGAAGATAATAAGTCTCATTACGAGCTTGTTTACCATGATCATAGGGAAATAATTAAACTGATATTACCAAAACTGCATACCAAAACAAGGTAATAGCCAATGATCTAATCAATCAAAGGACAAGGGGTCTCATCAAGAGCCAACTTGTTCAGTTTAATTACAACCAGTGAGTGGCATTGTCATTATTAGGTTACCAAGCCTAGACAATGCCTTTTAAGAAACTTAAAAGGAAATATTATATAAAAGGAAAAAGGACAAGATCCAAATGATATTGAAAGCGAGTGAATATCATTTTGAATTTTCAAAATTGCTTCATATGGGACAATGAATCATTGTTGGTTAAAAGATAACCCTGTCGAGGCTATGAATGCCTGCTGGTAACAGAGGCTCTATCTATGAATTATGAGTAAACACCAAAAAAATAATTTGTGGAAGACACCTGCTATATCTCTTTAAATCTTAATATTGGCTGATGTAGGAATTTGTACTTTTTTATCACTACAAGAGTAAAGTAGTTGAATAAATAGATTAAGTAGGTGATTATGATTCTAGAGAAATGTTGTTTACTTTATAACTCATGTAATTATTATTCCTATAACTCTTCTTATTTTGAATGTTTTTAGAAATTTCAAAAAACCAATCAGAGATAACTGGTTCTCCCAAGTGAATCGCCAATTGTTGTACTATGTAACAATCCCCCCCCATTTATATATAGTAATAGCTAATATCAGACATATAAATGGGGACATTTTTCAAATTTTTAGTCTTCAAAAAATAAATCCTAACTCTAAGAATTGCCTTGAAAACTCTTAGAAAACAACCCAAGATTAGGATCCTCATCGTAAATCACAAATCACATTTTTCCATGTGATAATAATAAACACCTTAAAGAAATTTCGATATGCGATCAATCCCCTCGCTGCGACATTCCGATCAAAATACCTTAACCATTCGTGATCGAATTTCGCAGGAGTCGCAAATAAATAAGCCATGCCAATTTGTCATCCATTAATGATTTCTGAAATGTGATATTGTGATATTCACAATTGCATTTCGCATTATAAACAGGCAACGCTATATGACATCATTTAAAAAGCTGTGATGTGCGAATAAAGCACCAAGCATGGGAAGTAACTGTGTTTTAATATAATAATGAATGGTTTGACAGGGTAATTAATGTTTAGCAGCTCAAGGAGAGGTAATGATGTTTCAAGTTATGGCTAGTTAACACTGAATATCTCATTTGAAATCATCCCATGATTCAAAGTCATTTTAGAGAGTTTTCAGCCTTAATTACCCTATATCGTCTGCGCTGAATATATCTCTTCCATTTCAAGCAAGCTACAAAAGACATGTCATTGTGGAAAGTGATGTAGAAATAGAAAAAGAAGAGAATTACAGAGTCCAAGCTATTAGAAATGTCTCATATATTCTCTGATACAGTCCGCAACATCGATGGGGGAGCAACAGCTTGGGAGGTCATATACAATAGGCTTGAGGATGAGCGTCCCAAGATTACTGTCACAAAAGTGATGACTGACTCAATAAAACCTTTGGGAATCTAATTCAAGGATGTTGCCTGCTCTTTCCTTCACATAATAGGAGTGAGAGAAAAATTCCTCCCATACACTGATATGATTAGGTGGGTGGTGGAAAATCTCACTATTGAAGATAGACAATTCAGGAACTCGAGAATGGAACTCATGGGGTCATTCAAAGTGGAAGACCTGAAGCAAATGTACCATATACCTGACCCTCAGGACATATATGATAAATCATACATGGCCAACTTCACAAATAAGAATGACGAACCTTTCAAGATGATCCAAGGCTGGAGGGTATTGGAGAACAAGTTCAAATTTGATAAAACGGGTATGTATCATGTAGCCTCTTTGGAAAATCCCTACAACTATGCAGCTACTATGTTATGTAGACTATACGGGTTACCTAATACTGCAAAGTTTTCCATAGAATGGATTCCTCTGATTGATGCCTATGTCAATTCCCACATTATGAATTGGGCCACCATCCTATCTGATAACCTAGCCACTGTCATCAATGAATATCGACAGAAGAGATCCTCCTCTCCAGAGAACCTTCCTCCATTCTATTTTAGTTCCTAAATCATGGATGTCATCTGTTTCTATACTAAATTTCCACTCACGGGTTGGAAATGGACCTTGCAGGACCCCTACCCTATCCATATCATCCATAAACAAATTTGGGAATCCCATTATATACCCCATTTTTATAAAATATGCCATGTTGTTATTTTTCCATTAAATCAATTAATTTTCAATAAGAAAGCCCCCAGGTTTTCCAAAGAAGCTGCTACAAACCTTCTTGCAGTCGAAATATTTTTTGTTGAAGAATGGTTTACATACATCAGGGTTTTTGGTAGTACAACAGACCCACATGTCCTCCCTTTGTATGTCTCTAATAAATTATTAGCAAGAGAAATAGCCCACCAAACAGTGGGAAAAGGCTTGACCAAAGTCCTGAAAGAAAACAAGAAGTTATTATGGCCATATATTCCTATTAGGTGTGGTTCCTTTTCATTAGCAAATTTTAACCATGCAATCAAGGAGTCAGTAAGCCTAGAAAGTGTCAGGCTCCATACTTTGCCAAAAAGGAAATTTGATCTAGACAAGATAGCATATAACATCGCTACTGCAGTATAGATCAAGCCTTATAACCATGAAGCTAATGATTTTTAATACCTTCTACAGTCGGCTGAATCCTTTGAACAATCGTTTGAATGGACAAGGACAAATCTGAGTCCTAAAGATTTTGAAAGCTTTCAGGAGTTCAAAAACAAAAGGATAGAAATAATTCCACTGCATTTGTTAAAAATCGAGGACAAGCCTACGCCCAGTGTGACTATCAACAACGAGGGACCTAATTCTTACATAGAGTCTCAAGTGGATACAAGGAAAGCACCGGATACAGTGAAGGCCCAAGACACCAAGAATACAGTAGAATCCAGCAGGAAGTCAACCAAAAAGCAGGGTATGAGAACCCCACCTAAAGATATCAATTCTGAGATCAAAAGCAGCCGTTTGGAGTAGGAGTGGGATCAATTCAATAAGAAACTACAAGACACTCCCAAGACATTAGATGCCCAGGAAACTATGGAGTATCGAACTCGTCTGCATGTTGAGAAAAAAAACAGTCTGAACCGATGGATGACCAAGTGACAACTTCTCAGTAGACTAAAATCATTCCCGCTCTTCCCACACCAGAAAATGTCTTAAAGGTGACTGAAATCCATCCTCTTGATGTGTTCTACAACCCACCGCACAAGGCTATAGTAAGGATATAGACGAAAAGGAGAAGGATAGAAACACTCGAGCTCCCACCTAGGAATGAGCAAATGGACATAGTCTGGAAAGACATCCCTTCCAACCCAGCTGAAAAATTGACCAAACTGTCATAGTTTATAGGCGCATATGCAACAACCACCATGGACAAAGATACTGAGATTTCTATTTTGTTGAAGGAAAAGGAAGAGAATATTGCACAGCTCGAGCAACAACTCGAAACAGAGAAGACAAGTGTGAATAGGCAAGCCACTGAGAAGTTAGCCCAATTGCAACAGAGTATAGAGGTGTTGAAGATAAGCCGTGAAGCAGACATATCGGCCAAAAACATGCAACTCCAAGACTTGCAGCAATCCATGGAAATATATAAGGATGTTCATACTATCGAGGAATTCATCAAAGAGGCGCTAGAACTAAATTCCCTCCCGTTAAAACAACAAGAACAATTTTGCCAAAAGATGTCACATATCGCTCCTTATCTAATCACTAGTGACCAGCTAACGGATAAAGCGATTGACTAGAGAACTGAGTTTACTGATCTAAACAGAATCTCAAAGTTCATCGAGTGGCAAGAAACAAAAGAAGGGAGGAAGGCTAATCTGCCTGAGATCAAGGAGACACACAAGGACATTGTTTTCACGGATTGGGATGAAAGGATCAAACAAGCTAAACTAGCAGTGGCAAGAGAAACCGAGGTGTTGAAGAACATATTAAAGGTGGTAAACCACACTTTGTTTGCCACCAACTTGGTAAAGGAAGGAAACCTGAAAGAACTGCTCGATTTAAATGACTTGCATAAAAGATGGAAGGAAAGAGTGGAAATCCAAAGGGAAGCAATTGCAAAGTTAGCAAATACTGATTGGGAGTCATATTGGCAATACCTCATCAAGCCACACAGTCAAATCATGACCCTTAACTGCTCCCTCCATTCAACTCAGCGGATGCTGCCACCTCTCACAGATGCAATTTTCGCAAGACAGGTCAGAATTCAGTTTGGGGCACCTCCTCAAGTCAAACCAATGGCCAATATATGCGATTTGAAAGACAAGTTGGCAGAAAACAAATCATTATCATAGACTTTACTCATCAAGTCACTTTTTATTTTTAGAGTTAGTTAACTAGTTAGGAGGAAGGTTGTTTGAAACCTCCTCAAATTTTGTATAATCTATTTTTGAACATTAGTTAGAATAGTATTTATGCCATTTTCATGCATTTAGAGAAGGGTCCAAAATTTTATCAAAAACATTTGCAAAGAATTCACTTTTGTAAGTTTGTGAATGCTTTGGTGAAATTACGGAACATGATTGTTTCTTTTAAATATCAGACTACTTTCCTTTGTTGATGCACTATTGTATACTTGGAAAATAATTTGATCTGAAGAAAGGAGTTGATCTATGTCATTAGTCAAATGAGTAGAACTTCACATATATGGTACTTCTATCTTGCATGATTAGTCTCGTTTCTGTCTAATTAGTGACAACACTTTATTTTCATGAATTATATATGATATATGTTCTTCCTGTTAAGCGTTAATTTCACTATTGTATGATGCCTAGCTGAAATTGTTTATTTTATTATGTAAATCATCATATATGCGATAGAGTTTATACATTTCTTTGACTAAATATTTAGTCAAAGAAATTATCTCTACACGTTATCATCTCTGTTTTATATGTGATTGATCTTTATTATCACATATCAAGCAGATATCTTTTTAGATCTCATATTATACGGAAATACCTGGATTTATATTAGATTAAGTTAGCTAGAGATTTGCATGATAGAATAGGGAATTTAGTTATCATTATTCTATTGAAATCACTCAAAAACCACCCACTCTCATTTTAAAACCCATTTGGGAAATTGGTCCCATCATCCCCAGTCGGAGCCACCACTTTAAACGGAAAAGGAGCTATCTTAAGGTCCAGACTGGGTGGTTATCTGTTACACAAAATATTGTCACCTTGACTTTTTGCAGTCAGTGTGAGTCTATCACCACTCATACTGTCCTCCTTTGCAAGTCTTAAACCTCAGCTCTTCATGTCAAGCCTTAAAAATGAGAGAAAGTCCTTGAAAATCTCTAAAACTCTGGTTCCACACTTTCTCTTACCATTACCTGCGATCCCGCACCCCTTGGTCATGTTACCTGCGGACCTGCCCGCTCTGTCTCTAAAGGAATGGGTGCAGACCCCTGTAAAATTAAAAAATGCGCAAGTTTATTATTAAAAACTCACTTTGGATTAATTCTGGACGCTTCTAGAAGGAATCTTGAGGTGGCAAGTTTGCTCCTAGGTGGTTCATGTATCCCATAACTAAAGGAGCTAACCCCTTGATGAGAGGATCTTATCCCTTTGAAGGAGGACTCTATCCCTTTGAAGGTGGACCTGGTCACTTCCTTCCTCTGCACTATAAAATCAGGCATTGGGCTGGTTGCTAGGGGGGTTGAAAGCTGAACATTTTTTAGGGTAAATGCTGTTGGAATTTAGACTTCCTAATTGAGCTTGAGAGGAGATATTACATACCTTTTGATCTCATTGGGAAGAGAGTGAAACTTTTCAAAGTAGAGGAGATTCTTGCTGGACCCTGGGAGGAGCTTGTACAACATCAAGGCACCAAGGTTGTAAAGTTCTTCTTTGTTTAAAGTTAATACAATCAGATTCATTTTTCTTAATAAATTGTCTTCTATGGTTTATTTCATGAATTCCTTTATCATCATGATAAATATGGTTTATTATATTGGCTATGCAGGTGTTATTTGATGTGTGCCTGTTTGTGTTTGCAGGTTCTTTAAAAGGGAGCTCATTTGGATGAATGGAGCGTGGCTTCCACAAACTGGCATTGGACTTGAGGTAGGGTCTAAAACATCTATTGGCTTTTATTTATAAATTGCAATATTTAGAGAAAGATAGAATTTGTTTGGTTTGCTTGTCGCTAGATATCCATAGATACTAGGGAGATTGGTCTTGTCCGCAAGAACGATTTATCCACCCGACAAAATGGCGACTCCGCTGGGGACTTGAATTTTTGGTTTTTTGCCTTTGCTTTTACTTTGGCTTGAGAAACGTTTTCTCTATTTCTGGTTTTTGCTTGATGTGTGTGGGATTGGGTAGTTTCTTTAGATTTTGAATTGTTTTTGTTTTTCACGCTTTTGAGAGAGGACCGCACATTCTGGTTGTAACACAGCGCGGACATCCCCACACTGTTGCTTTACTACACAGAGCGGTACCGCACCTGGTTATACTGGGGGCCTGCGAACCCTGCCAAATTTTTGAAAAACTTAAAATCTTCTCATTTAGTTAAGCTTAGGATTTGTTTATGTGTTTTAGCCTCTGCCCAGATCTGCACGTGTCTTGTCAGAAATTTTTTGTAGGTGAATTCCATTGGTGTTTAGGGTTAGGTGAATTTCTAGAAGTTTTGTCTGCCTGGCTTGATTTTTGTTTGGTCTTTGTAGTAACTCAGAGCTTAGAAGCCTTAGAAACCTCAGATCACCCTGGTTTTTGCTGGTCTTCTTTATGAGTCTGACCGATTTGTAAAATCTTCCTTTGGTGAGGAATACATATCGTTTTTCTCTTTGCAAAGCTTCGAAAGAACTTGTTTTGAAAGTTTTGGATTTCATTTTTAAAAAGAAAACAAAGATTGGTTGTTTTTTGATTAATTTGTTATTCTGAACAAATTAGTCCTTAGTTTGCTCATAACTAAGTAAAACATCCTCGAAAAGAAATTTTGTAAGCTTTTACTTCAATTAGATTTTTAGAATTTATAGATCTCAAGATTAGATTTTTTAATAGTTTTGAGTGTGTTCTAGAAATTAAAAAAAATCTCTTTTGAAAAGGTTTGTTTTTGTAGTATTTGAGTGTTGAAAAGAAAGGGATATTTTTCGTGAGCATAATTAGTAGTCTCGTTTTTGAGTTTATTGAAAAAGACAAAAAAGTTTTTCTTTTCATTTGTTTGTTAAGGAAAGATTTGTTTTTTCAAGCAATTGCATTTTCAACTCTTTCTTTAGCTAGAAATTCATTGAAGAAAAAGGATTGTTTATCATCTTAGGTGCATTTTTAGTGTTTTGGAGTCGAGTCTTCACACCATAAAGTTTCATCTCCACACCTTTTGACTTAAGAAACAACCATAAAAATAACGCTTAAAGTAAAATTTATCTAGCAATCTTTTTATTTCTAGGGCTCTTTATCACCAACATAGCTTAGGCTAGTATCTTGGAGTAGGGAGTAATTAACTCTCCAAGATAGTAAAAACAAACAAGTAGCTATATCTTGGGGTAGGAGATAAATTCCAATTGTTACATCTATGCTCTGGGAAGCTCCTCTTAAAGGAGTCAAGCACGAGGTCATATCCGAACCAGTGGGGTAATCAATCCTTCCTCATTGGGAATGATAGTAGATATACACGTATTAAAAATGGTAAACCTTGGATTAACCATTGTCGAGGAGCCTGGGGTCACTTTTTGGTAAACCTTGGATTATGTCAAGGAGCCTTCAAGGGGATTGAGCTTTGCTACTCTGCCCTTGCGTGTGTATCAGATCACAGACTGTTCCCCCAAGTATATTTGTTTCCTTTGGTAACCATAGTGACCATAACCTATAGGATTCTTTCCTAAGGTGGCGGTGGAGGGAAGATCCCACTGTACCTGGAGTAGATGTTGAATAGACTCACTTGGACTCTCTGGGGCGTTCTCTTCACTTGAGACGGTTTAGTGGAGAAACTTGTGCCAGTTTGTTTCATTAAGCAGGTTGTCGGGGTAACTGTTCCAACCGCCATTTCTGTATTGAATTCTGCGACGTTGGATTTCATCACCAACTAGTGTTTTCGATACGAAAAGTTACTGTTTGTGTGTGGTTTGAACTCCTAGATTCTTTAGGAGTGTGCTTCAAATTGTTTGGTTCTTTAGAGACTTTAGGTGGTTTTCATTGAGATTTTTCTTTGTTTGCATGTGAAGTAATTAAAATATTTAATCGTGGCTGAATTACCAAGACAGTCCCGTAGACTTCGGGGCCAACCTCCTAAGTTTTCACCAAGCCAGCTTGAAGGGCTACGATCTCTTGTAACTCCTAGTGACAGTAGAGTTGGGTCACCTGAAGAAGGAGAATCTTCTTTAGTTGTGCATCCTTATTACCAAGTTCAAGCACCAGAGTATATTATTGAACCTATTTCATTTTCTGAAGTTATTGGCAGTTTTTCTTCTACTAGTGAATTAGCCGAGGAACCTGAAATTTCTAAACCAGAAACTGAACCTGCTGCTACTCCGTCATCAGGATTTGCTTCTCCAACTTCCAGTGTTCCTGGTTCACCCAGGGTAGGAAGAGTCATTACCCAAAATATTCCTTCTGGACTTATTGCTATTGAAGAACTTGTTACTTCGAAAGAAGGTATATCTATCCCTGAAAATCAACCAGCTATAGAACTTAGGGAGCATGAATCGATCTTTTACAGTCCACCTAGGAGGGACGCTTGGTATCTTTCATTGACCAATTTTCTAGAAAACCCAGGACTAAGTTTTTCACCACCTCGCATTCCTTTTCATCCAACACCTAGAGGTTATTATCATCCTTTGAATATGTTGAGACAGTCATCCATGTTTTCTCAATCTCTAGAAACATTTTTGTATGGCGGTCCTTCTGTTCCTTCTGGGTATCAGTCACTTACTGGTACTTTTTTGGGAGCATCTCCTCAGCCTGTTGAACAAGGGTTATTAACTAGTAATAACGGAACTAAACCGTTGAGTGTAGAAGACATTCTTATGATGTCAGGTACCATTCCAAATCTGCAACCTCAAGGTAGTCAGTTACCGCCTGGGGGGCAACCTCAAGGTCAACCTCAAGGTACCCAGTTATCGCCTGGGGGGCAACCTCAAGGACAGTACATACGTTCGGGACAGTACATTCCTCAGGGTCAACCCCAAACTCAGTACATTCCTCAGGGTCAACCCCAGACTCAATACGTACCTCAAGGTCAACCCCAGTATCAATATATGCCTCAAGGTCAACCCCAGTTTCAGTACGTGCCTCAAGGTTATCAACCTCAAGATCAGTACCCAACCCAAGGTTTCCAACCACCTTCAGGTCAATCATTTGTCCAAGGAGCTGGAAATGTACCTTTGAATTATCAACCCTACCCTCAACCCGGTTATGGTCCTCAATATGCTCAACCTTCTATGGGTCCATACCCCGAAATGAACATAGTGTGGGATCCATCTCAATCTCAACAAATCTTGCAACCGAATGTGCAGTTGTCATCTCAATTTGGACAACCCTTGGTTTCTGGTTCAACCCAGCAACCTGTCCAGCCTACTATTCAAACTTCTGCACCTGGTGTAGTTTCTCAGCCTGGGCCTAGTTTTCCTCGAACTCCGCCTCAAACGACTGCTGCAACTGCTGCAACATCTGTTCCATCTACCCCACCTACTTCTGGAGTATCGGCAGCTCCAGTTTCTACTGTTCCTACATAAATTCCTCAAGCATCTTTACCTCAATCTGGACCTACAATTTAGACTTCGGTTCAGATGCCTGTAGGACAACCTGGTCCAAGTACAGTTGTCACAAGTCAACCTCAATTTACTTATCAATCGTACCAGGAACAGTACCAATTCGATCCTGCTGTGCAGAACCCAGTCTATCAGTATCAACCATACCCTGGATATACTTATCAGCAACCTCAACAACCCTAGTACGGTCTGGTTAATCCTGGTTTTCCGGGAGGATATAATATCCCAAATGCAATTCCAATTCTATGTTATCCTAGATATCCTCCTCCTGGGGCTGGTCTTATGACCTAGGGTTTTCGAGACCCTAATCGTCAGTTACCATTCATTGCAACTTTGGACTTGCCTGATTTGTCGTGCCTTACGAACGATCCGATTAATTATCTTCCGTTTTGGCCGCCAATGCCGAATAAGTTGCCCAGTGATATCCCAAAGTTTGAAGGTAAATCAGGAGAGGATCCGTCAAACCATGTGATGACTTATCACCTCTGGTGTGTATCTAACTCCATTTCAGATGATTCAATTCGTTTACATCTTTTTCAACGCACTCTAATTGGTCTTGCGGCCAAGTGGTAAATTGAGTTACCGCGAGCCACTTTTTATAACTGTAGTCAGCTAGCCACTTCGTTCTTAACTCATTTTCAGTTGCCTGTCAGATATGACAATGGCACAAAATTATTAACTTCATTAAAACAGTCAACGCCCACTTATATTTCAGATCACATTCATGAATGGATACGTCGACGGCATTTAGTGAAAGTTTTTATTCCAGATCAAATCTTAGCAGAATGGTTTGTTAAATCATTATTACCTAAAATCACTGAGGATGTAGCTAAGGCAGGAGTTGTTACTGAAGAGCAAGTAATTGCTCAAGCTCAGTACCTTGACCTCGTTTATACACAGTCAGGTACGTTACACAAGAAAATCCCTGACCTTCCTAAACAAAATCAAATAACTGCAGCTCCTTCAGGGTCTCATTCCGTTGACGGTATGATTGGTTTAGTTAATACCAAAAGTAAGAAGAAATCTTCCAAGAATTCTTCTCCTATCATAACTTTACCAGATTCCCCGACAGGAGACTCTTTCGCTGAAATTTCTGTTGATATTCATGTCGTAGAGTCATCTACGGCCAAATCAAAAACTGGCGGTAAAAAGAAGGGGAAGAAGAAAAATAAATCAGATAAAAATTCGAAAGAGAAACCAGATAAAATGGAATCTACTAATGAGAAACGTAAACCTCGTTATTGTTGTCTCATTTGTGATGAAGAGCATTTTACAAGAGACTGCCCTCATCGCGCTGAGGTTGCGAAAATCGTCAAAGGTTCTCAAACGTCTGTCGTCTTGAAGGATCCTTTTCCTAGTCAAGATAGTAAGATGATAGGTTCTTCCTTGAATGCCTCAGAAGAATCCATAATGATGATGTCCCATGTTAGGATTGCGGCACGAACGCAAGATTATGGAAGTAAAAGTCCTGTTGGTGGTAAGGAAGTAAAATCTTCTAATTTGAATCCATCAACTTCAACTCCTGGTTCTGATCCGCTACAGATCGAGAAACCCAATCTAGACTTAGTAATCAAACCGCCTGCCAAGGATATACATCGAAAGTCAGCTTTCAATCCACATGCGAGAGCTGCTCAGAACTATAACATTATTGAAGATTTAGCTATTTCACCTTCAGCAATGTCGGCTTTGGAGGTGCTGCAATCATGTCCAGCACAACGTAAATTGCTATTGTCAGCTATAGGAGCTGTTGATATTCAGGACTCGAACCTTATAATCTTCAATTTAGAAAATAGTACACCTCGTTTACCTCATCAAATGGCTTTCCAGATTCCAGTGTTAGTAAAAAATAGACCTTGCTATAGGACTGTAATTGATGAGGGAGTTTCAACGTGTATTATGTCGATCCAGTGTTGGAGATCACTTGGTTCTCCTACACTTAATCAATCCCCGACAATTCTAAAGGCTTTTGATGGCCGTGGTTCCATCCTTTTGGCATTCTATAGGATTTACCTATAGGGGTTGAAGGCAAAACTGTTAATCTAGATGTGGAAGTGGTTGATGCCCCTCTAGATTACAACCTTCTTTTGGGTCGTAGTTGGTCTTACGCTATGACTGCTGTTGTTTCATCAGTCTTTCGGCTTATAAAGTTTCCTCATAATGGAAAGATCATAACTATAGACCAGCTAACTTACTTTTCATCCAACCTAGCCTCTTCTGAAAGTATCCAGCATGTCGGCAAAACAACTATCCCTTACAAGGATGTTGGAGTAGGACTAGTTAAAGATTCTGGTTTACTAGGAAATTTTTCCTTTCCTCCTCCTAACGTATCGCCTTCTACTACAACCATTCATATGATTTCATCAAACACTATTGTTTATGATGATCCTTGGATCGTACCTTCCGAATCTGAGATGGATTCATTTGGTGATGATATGCCTTTGAGTCCCTATGAAATTGCGTATCAGGCCGTATAGTCGTTTTTCGACCCTTCTCCAACCAAAATTGACCTAATGAATGTGGTCCATGAAGAATCACTTTCAACATCAAACTCAGATTCAACAACTTTTTCTGCACTTGTCCATACTGATGAGCAAATTCGTAAAATTTTGTCTGTTGATGACCTACCATGGGAAGATCTTCATCATAGATCTTCGTTCTTACCTGAGATTGATCATTTTGAAAATGATTTTTCATCTATTTTTACGACTGATTATGTCAAGGAACCACAGAATCCATTGCAAAATCCTGATTCTGAGTTAAATCTGGGAAATATTTCTCGAACAGTTCCTATTGACATTTCAGTTAAACCTGGAATTGTTGAAAACATTCATATAGGTGCCTCCTGTACGGAAGATGAATTTCAAACATATAAGGCCCTATTTCAAGAATTCCGCGACGTGTTTGCCTGGTCATATGAAGAAATGCAAGGAATTGACCCAGCAATTGTTGTTCATGAAATCAAAACTTACCCGGATGCTAAACCTGTCCAACAACATTTGCGTCAGATCCACCCGCGAAAAGCTGCTACTATTAAAGCAGAAGTTGAGAAATTACTTAAAGCAGGTTTCATTCATCCAATTCCCTTAACGGATTGGGTATCGAATATTGTTCCTGTTAATAAAAAACAAGGGACGATAAGAATATGTATCGATTATAGGGATATTAATCGAGCCTATCCAAAAGACAATTATCCGACTCCCTATATTGATCAAATCATTGATGATTGTGCCGGTAGTGAAATATTCTCCTTTATGGATGGTTTTTCCGATTACAATCAAATCAACATTCTACCTGCTAATCAACCAAAAACGGCTTTCATTTTTCCATGGGGGACGTTTGCTTACTGCAAATTACCTTTTGGGCTAAAGAACGTCAGAGAAACTTTTCAAAGAGCTATGTCTTACGCGTTTCATGACATCAAGCACATTGTGCAACCCTATCTCGATGATTTACCTGCTCATTCATTATGTAGAGCTGATCATCTCATTCATTTATGAGCAATCTTTATGAGATGTAGGCATTATTGAATTAGGTTGAATCCACACAAATGTGTTTTCTGTATAGAAACGGGTCGTTTACTGGGATTTGTTGTTTCGAAAGCCGGCGTTCGTGTCGATCCCTTGAAGGTTGAAGCTATTGTCAAATTGCCTCCTCCTTCGACTTTGCGCCAACTCCAAAGTTTGCAAGGGAAAGCAAACTTTTTATGTCGATTCATTCCTAACTACGCCGAGATAACAAAGGGTTTTACCAGGTTGTTGAAACAGAATACTCCATTCTTTTGGGATGAGATAGCTGACAAATATTTTGATGCACTTAAACACGCGTTGACCCATGCACTGTTATTGCATCCTCCCAACTACAACCAGGACTACTTCTTATGTCTTGCTGCCTCTCATTCCACCATTGGGATGGTATTAGTTCAGGAAGATGAATTCGGTAGTGAACATGTGATTTATTACCTTAGTCGAACTTTGAATCCAACTAAGCTAAAATATTCACATGTGGAGAAATTGGCCTTGGCGGCTGTTCAAGCTGTCCAATGATTTCGTCATTACATTTTACTATGCAAAACTACTGTAATTTCTGACTGTAACCCTATGATCTATATTTTGACAAAGCAATTGCTAGGGGGCAAGTATTCCAAATGGATTGTTATCCTGCAAGAATTTGACTTGGAGTTTGAAAAGTCTAAGTCAAAGAAATCTTTAGTTTTTGCGGAGTTGATGTGTGACTTCCCGCGTGCTGATACTGAAACTGTGGTGGAAGAGCCCATTGTGGATGAATCCTTGTTTCTTATTAGCACTCTTGATCCATGGTATGGAGATATCATAGTTTATCTCCAAACCCAATCCTTTCGACCTGAAATTTCAAGATCTCAGCGTCGGAAAATACGATTCCAATCCCAACAATACAAAATTATTGGATATACACTTTATCATCGTGGGGCGGACTCTGTTTTCCGACGTTGTTTAACTCATGAGGAAGCTGAAAGGGTTCTAAATGACTGTCACTTTGGACCGTGTGGCGATCATATGTCTGGGTTTGCCACAGCCCAAAAGATATTGCGCGCTGGCTATTTCTGGCCGTCTTTGTTTAAAGATTGTATTGACGCGGTCCGAAAATGCCACAACTGCCAAATTTTTGATCGAAAGATGTGCGCTCCACCTACTCCTCTCCACCCTATAATTGTCGTCGGTCCTTTTGCAAAATGGGGTATCGATTTTATTACATGTAACCCTCACTCGGCCGAGGGGCATGCGTATATCATCCTTGTGGTAGATTATTTTACCAAGTGGGCCAAGGCGATGCCTACATTTTTGGTAGACGGCAAAACTGCTGCGATTTTTGTTTTCAATCATATAATTACTAGATTCGGTGTTCCACAAGCGATTATCACTGATCATGGGTGTCATTTTCGAAACATCATGATGACTGAACTAACAGATCAACTTGGCCTGCGTCACGATAGTTCTACTCCATATTACCCACAGGCCAATGGTCTGGTTGAAGCCATCAACAAAGTTCTAGTCATTATGATCCGACGAATCATTGTGATTCATAGGTTGAATTGGCATAACATGTTATTTTCAGTGCTTTGGGGGTATCGAACCTCAGTAAAAACATCAACTGATTTCACTCCTTTCCACCTAGTTTACAGTTTGGAAGTTGTGTTACCCATTGAATGTGAAATCCCGTCATTGCAAATGGCCATAGAATTACTTCCAGCCACTTCCGAAGAGGAGAAACATTTGTTGTACTTGGCTCAACTAGATGAGAATTGACATGATGCTGCACTAGCAATCAAAACTCATGCCAAACGTATTAAAGCTCAGTACAATCTAAATGTTACACCTCATAATTTTTCGGAAGGAGACCTAGTCTTACTGTACGATCAAGCAAATGATAAGTTAGGCGCTGGAAAATTCGTATCCATGTGGCATGGTCCTTATGTTGTTAAGCGAAAGCTGGCAAAAGGGGCCTATGAATTGGTAGACTCTGACGGTGTCTCTTTAGGTAAGCCCATAAATGGTCTTTACCTGAAGAGATATTATGCTTAAATCTGGGTGTGGAGATTTTAGTTAGGTTAGTTTTCTTTCTAGCTGGTGTGTTTTAGATTAGAAAAGTGTGCTTAGTTTAGTGAGTGTTTTTCTCATTATTCCTGCTTATCTTGATTTTACTCTTGATATTGCAGATGTCGACGTCTCTTCAAACATACATTGGTTTTGCTGATGGTGCTTGTCGTAATACACAGAATATTTCTTCCGCAGCTTGGGTTATCTATTCACCCTCTGATGAGTTGGTATCTATGCATGGGGTAAGCCTCAGTCAAACAACGAACAACATTGCAGAGTATAGTGCAGTGATTGAGTTATTATCTGAATCCATCTCCTTTGGGATTCAGAGTTTGATTGTGAGGTTAGATTCTAAACTCGTTGTATTGTAGCTTAATAGAGTTTATGCCATTAGAAATTCAGTGTTATTAAGATTATTTTTGAGAGTTCGTCTCTTGGAATGTGAATTTGACTATATTGAATATCAACATATTCCAAGATATTTAAATACATTAGCAGATGCAATTGCTTCTTGAATGTTAAGTAGACATTTGCAATAATCAAACAGTAAATTTAAAAACATTCCATAACATGTTTTACAAGATAGCCAGTAATAGCGATATAGCATAGCATAGAAGTGTGTCAATATATACATCGTCTTCGATCATAGGTTGAAAAACACCTTATGATCAGCAAAAATGATAGTACAAAAAGCAAAAATGTCATATGAGTCTACAACAGGCGATCATCCTATCACTAGTGATGATCATGATAAGAAACCACTGCATGGGCCACCCTACAAAGGAACCTCCTAAAAGGTCCTGGGACCCCAATCACATAGCGCTGTAGCCTAAGAGGAATGTCATCTATGCTAGTCTCTGGAATGTCTGCTGTCAAACGCTCTAGATGGTTTTCATATTTGGCCAAGGTCTCTGTAGATTTGTCCTGTGGGGCTGGTACTGCTGCAGCTGGCTACTTCCTCTCATAAGGCCAGAGAGTGGCTGGTCGCTGTGGACCTACATTTGCATTTGAAACTTTTTACTATCAGTTTTGAGACGATTTATAAAAATATATATATATATATATATAAAATAAAAAATGTTGAAAATGATTTTACCTGAGTCATCCCGTTACTCTCCTGGTGGAAGATCCATGTCTGGGTCACCACGATAATCCATCCCAGCATAAGGAAAATCCTGAATCGCAAAAATTTGGTTCTCTAACCAATGAAAATACTTAGGAGGAAATCGAACAACCTCTGAACCCTCCTCAGGATGACGGGTCATAACTGCAACACAACGCATCAGCTTGGGCTCTCAGGGAAGTCCAGCTTCAGCGGAAAGATGCTGTGGGACCAACATTGGGACCCCCTCTAGACCAAAGCTCACAACTAAGAAACCATATCCAAAGTTTTTCAATTGTCCGTTCTTTGCTCTAGTCAGTTGGCCTTTTACATTAGCCAACACAGCTTCACACCAGTTGAAGACGGTGCCTCGAAAACAGTCTACTGCCATCCGCATTTGGGATCTGGTGGCCATATGTAGTGTTGTGCTTCCGTAGAGTCTGGTGACAACAAATGCAATCACTTTGAGTTCAGGACGGGAGATGGTTTTGATATCAATCCCTTTGTCCTTGGTTTGGTCGTTACAAAACTCTAGCCAGAGACTATCGACAGACTGGCCACTTGGCCTAGTCCTGAATAGAGTCAATTGTTCACCACTCTTGGGAAAACCAGTTAAAAAGTAAATATCCTCTGGCTCCATTTCGAGCTGGTGGCCACCAATAATAAAACACTAGTCCTGTACATTCTACTTGTCCACCAACCACTGCAGAAAGTCTACTTGGGCCCTCATGCCAGGTATGGCCCAGAATTTAAATAACCCGCATGCCTTGAATGCATCAATTGAAGGTTGATGATTGATTGCGGCAAGGTCCACATCTTTGTGCTCCCATTCCCGCTAGCCAAGCATGATGTATACCCTACATTGAAAGAAAAGGCGGATTAGAATATTTTAAATCAAAGTTTTTGGGCGGAATTTGAAGAATTTCGAATTTTAAAACCTATGCCGTGGGGACCATACTCTCTAGTTAGAGACAGTGCGTAGGTCCGCACTCTGCCTAAACAGTGGGTGCGGGCCCCTGGCTTTTTCCTACATAGGAAAAAGTCGGGGTTCGCAGGTTTCGTGTGTTGCGCCTGCGGACCCCTGCGAGCGGTCTTTTAAACAAAATTCTTCCTAAAAATCAAAATAAAACCCTAAAAACAAAATTCAAATGGTTGAAATGCAAGAGTTAAGTGATGTGGATTACCTGGAGGTGACGGTGTTCGATTCCAACGGACGGATTTTCCGCAATCTTCACGAGAAGTTTCTTACCCAAAAGCTCTCTTTCTCACTCTAAAGTCAAACGGTAAAAATGAATTTACAAAAGCCCTTTTTATAAGCCTTTTTGAATAAATGAATTTTTAATTTGTTTATTTTTCACTTTAAAGAGGTAACTTTTGAAGCATTTTTATTTATTTTAAACGGGTATGAGTAATGTTTGAGTTTTTGTGCAGAATATCGGATTTTTCAGGCAAAATTGATCATTTTCAACAAAAACATTAGAGTCATCTTTAAACTCTTTTCTGACTCCTAAAATATGAAAAGATTGTCAAGTTTTTCTTTTTAAGCTCGTTAAAATGGAATTAAAAAGATGGTCCACTTATAGCTCTTTTCTGACCGTATAAACATGAAAAGATTGCTGGATTTTTGTCGTTTCAAATTCGATATTGGTTATAAAACGACATGTCTTTGGTCGCTTTTTTACTTTTTCAGATCAGAGACACTAATTATGAAAAGTACTCCTTGATCGTAATGGTGAAGCAGTTCTCTCAAGTATTATTTTATACTTTTTCGGGCTTGGGAGACACAAATTTACGAAAAAGGACAACCATGGAGTTTTCTTAAGTTTTTTCAGACTCCCTAAAATTGAAAAACGCCGAGTTCCTCCTATACTGGACTCATTAAAATTTAACAGTAAAGGACCTATTCAATTACAAACAGGAACATACCACTCCTTCTTAGGGTTCGAATTTAAACTAAGTTGGACTCATCCGAAGGATAAGCTTATAATCAAGCAAATTTTATCCTCCTCAAGCTTGTTAAAAATAAAGAGGTACTTGCCAGAAATGGTGGGGGAAAAGAGAGAAAAATGAACCTGTTTGTTATATTTTGTGTCTCAGAAAAACATTTAACCACTCTTGAATATGACACTTTTTGTTCACTTGGGTTGGGAAATCCTTTGCCTAACAGTTAATCAAACCACATTGAAAGTCTTCAGCCGATTTCTGGGTATTAGCTTTGGGTCAATTGTCACCAAAGCATCTGCAGTGTCGTTATGTGTTCAAGAGGTCAGTGCAAATAAACCATTCATCTGCAAAATATCTGTCATCCATTTTGACCATCTCTGAGTCAGTCCTTGCAACTATATTTCTTCAAACTTGATCTATGATTTCGTGTTGTGGGCTTGCCTACAATGGATCGCTTTCTATCGACTTCAGCTTATTATCTAGAAAGATGATCTAGAAATCGTCAATAACTTGGGATCTGCATGCCTCAATGGCAGGTTTCTTGCCTTCGACGACAGGTTGCATCATTGACCTTCGATCAAAGGATTCCGTGACATGTTCGACATCAACACATCTATTCACATTTCATGGATTGTACTGAGTACTTTGAGAGCCATTGACATTACTGGTGGTTTCTCTCACACTTGTTAACAATTTACATCACTAACTGTTAATCAAGTGGTTTCTACCATGTTCGACTTCGACACATTCATTCACATGGATAGAATCGTACTATTTCGGGAAGTAGAAATCAAGACCCTGGATCTAGTATCCACCATCCAGGCTGCGAGGAATTTTGTATTCATTATATAGTGGACTATTCATAAACAAATGGTTGTGCCCATACTGTGTCTACCTGTGTCTATACTTGTGATGTATTACAACATCATTCCTATATCAGAGCAATTTAGTTAGTTTTCTAGTCAGTTTTGATCTGAGTATGGGAATGCCTACCTCAGCGATGATATGATCTCATATATATATATTGTATTGAATGTTTTTACAGGTTCCAACCAGGCTCTCCACAAGATGATCCTCGAAATGATAAAGTACTTCACTCTTCTTAGATGACAAATACTATCTATTACAGACTTCGCACTTTAGGGGGCAATCTGTTACACAAAATATTATCACCTTGACTTTTTGTAGTGAGTGTGAATCTATCACCACTCATACTGTCCTCCTTTGCAAGTCTTAAACCTCAGCTCTTCATGTCAATCCTTAAAAATGAGAGAAATTCCTTGAAAAGCTCTAAAACTATGGGTTCGCACTTTCTCTTACCATTACTTGTGGTCCCGCACCCCTTGGTCATGTTACCGGCGGACCTGCCCACTCTGTCTCTAAAGGAATGGGTGCGGACCCCTGTAAAAGTCAAAAAGGCGCAAGTTTATTATTAAAAACTCACTTTGGATTAATTTTGGACGCTTCTAGAAGGAATCTTGAGGTGGAAAGTTCGCTCCTAGGTGGTTCATGTATCCCATAACTAAAGGAGCTAACCCCTTGATGCAAGGAGCTTATCCCTTTGAAAGAGGACTCTATCCCTTTGAAGGTGGACCTGGTAACTTCCTTCCTCTGCACTATAAAATGAGGCATTGGGCTGGTTGCTAGGGGGGTTGAAAGTTGAACATTTTTTAGGGTAAATGCTGTTGGAATTTAGACTTCTTAATTGAGCTTGAGAGGAGAGATTACATACCTTTTGATCTCATTGGGAAGAGAGTGAAACTTGTCAAAGTAGAGGAGATTCTTGCTGGACCCTGGGAGGAGCTTGTACAACATCAAGGCACCAAGGTCGTAAAATTCTTCTTTGTTTAAAGTTAATACAATCATATTCATTTTTCTCAATAAATTGTCTTCTATGATTTATTTCATGAATTTCATGATCATCATGATAAATATGGTTTATTATATTGACTATGCAGGTGTTATTTGATGTGTGCCTATTTGTGTTTACATGTTCTTTAAAAGGGAGCTCATTTGGATGAACGGAGTGTGGCTTCCACAAACTGGCATTGGACTTGAGGTATGGTCTGAAACATCTATTGGCTTTTATTTATAACTCGCAATATTTAGAGAAAGATAGAATTTGTTTGGTTTGCTTGTCACTAGATATCCATAGATACTAGGGAGATCGGTCTTGTCCACAAGATATTAGATTAAGTTAGCTAGATATTTGCATGATAGAATAGGGAATTTAGTTATCATTATTCTATTGCAATCACTCAAAAACCACCCACTCTCATTTTAAAACCCATTTGGGAAATTGGTCCCATCATCCCCAGTCGGAGCCACCACTTTAAACGGAAAGGGAGCTATCTTAAGGTCCAGACTGGGTGGTTATCCCCATGTTGGAGCAGCAGAAATCTGAGGCCTCAACAATACTCTATGTAGATGATTTGATTCTAACAAGAGATGTTAGTTTAATGCATGACTACAAGGAGGAACTTGCTAGAGAATTTGAGATGAATGATATGGGTTTGATACACTAGTTCCTTAGCTTGGAGGTTTGGCAGGGAGATGGAGATATATTTGTTGGATAGGGGAAGTACACCTCTGAGATCCTTCATAGATTCCACATGAAGGATTACAAACCCATGGATACTCATCTAGATACTAAGCGGAGGAATGAGGATGCTTCCAGATGGTACTACCTACAGATACTTGATTGGATCCTTGATGCATCCGATGAACACAAGGCCTCATATTTGTTTTGTTGTGAACGAGTTGAGTCAACACATGGTGAATCCTTCCAAGGTCCAACAGAAGGTAGAAAAAAATATTTTGAGATACCTCAGAGGCACAATAGACTTTGGATTATGGTACAAACAGACTGATGGAGTGAAACTTCAAGGCTTCACATATGCATATTGGGTATGGAGTCCCTGAGATAGGAAGAGAACTTTAGGAGCAATCTTAATTATTGGGTTAGCTATAGTTTCTTAGTACAGTAGGAGGTAGAGGACCTCAATATAGCAGAGGCTGAGTATATGGCTACTAGTCAGGCAACATACAAGATTATTTGGATGGGGAACATCCTGGTAGGAATCTCCAGTTAGGGGATGGATCCTACATTGATCCACTATGATAATCAGAGTTGTATAAAACTCTCTAAGAATCCAATGTTTCATGATAGGTCTAAGCCTATAGACATCAGGTATCACCACCTTAGAGATTGTGTGCAGAGGAGGATTGTTATACTACAATACATTCCTACAGAGGAGTAGGATGTAGGTATTTTGACCGAGGCACTATGAAGGGGAAAGTTCGGGTTCCACAGAAGTAGGATTGGGGTTGTCTAGAATCCTTTCGTCCCTAAGAAGTAGTGGTAAAGTTGTAGCAAGGAAGGGCTTCTTTTGACTTGTTCCTAGTCAAAGAATAAAATTGGAATTCAGTCTCCCAGAAATTCAAATTAGCTATTATTTAACATGTGTGATGTGGCCTATCACTAGTTTATTGTCAGTTAATTCGATTTAGATGGATTTCAATGAGTTGTGTGCAATTGATTGCTATAATTTAGCAATCTAATTGAGTTAACTACTAGTGTCTGTTAGTTAACCGATCTCTAGTCTAGAATAGAGATAGTTTAGAGTCTAGTTGAGTAGTTTGACTTTTGTTAACTCAACTAACTCTTAGTTAACTAGTTCCAGCTGCTAAAATTAGCTATAGTGGGTCATGAAATGCGAATTTCCTGTTGAGACTAGATGGAGGCATAATTGTAAACAATATTGTAGAACAGTTTTTGTGTACATACTTTAGAAGTGAACAAGCCTATTTCTCTTGGGAATTGCGCAAGGAAATAGGATATTATCCTATTTTTTAGGGGCTGAATTGTGTAAGTAAATAGGAGCTTCCTTACAAGTTGATTTGACTAAGTTTTGGTCATTTCTTCAGGAGGAGTTGATCAATATTGTAGAGGCTTCAGGCTTGAAGCAGATTCTTTTTAATAGATCAAATTGCTCAGTTGATAATACAAGCTAGAGGGGTTTTCCCCAATTGGATTCCCCATTTAAATATTGTGTTTAATGTGTGATTGATATATTGTGATTGTGTTTTTTTGATGGTGTTGAAAAGCCGTTAGCCAAGGGGGGTCTCCCTAATGTGAAGTCCCAATTAGACCTCACATTGTTTGAAGTAGGAGCCCCATCTAGAATATCGACTCGATTGTCGTGTATCCTTATGGATTTTCCTTGGCTACAAAGTTTAGCACAAGAGAGTAATACATAGGTATTTTTTGATCAACAAGTGAGTATTCCTTGTGAAATATTCAGTTGCAGAAAGTTTCAAGGTACTTCTACCAAAAGGGGAGAGAAAAGTGGGCCCTTTAAAGACAGTTAATAGTATTAATCTAGAATAGGCACATAAGCACATACATAAGAATGAATTGTTGATCAACCAAGGAAATAGTTCACAAGGAAGCAATGACTCTTAAATAAAATACAACACATCTTCAACAAGATAAGTACCAAACCCACTGAAATAGTTCAATTTCCTTAGTAAAGATGAAAACAACATACATCGCAAAAATTCAAAGAACAGTCTTAGAATATTCACGACATATGCATGAAAGTGTGTCAGCTGAACGAGCTTCTGAATTAAGTAAATGTTCCAAGATACATTAAGGCAATGAACACCACTAGCCCTAATAGTGGAGCATTAGAGTAGTCACTTGCTCCTCCAAAACAACTAAATTCCTCTCTAATGCCTAGTAGGAGGAGCCAAGGTGAAAAGTCCTTTGCATGTACAATGAGGATGTATATATAAGAAATGGGTTGATTCTTTACCTCCCTTATGTCTCTTAGAGTACCTCATGTCTATTTGACTTCTCATCAATCTTCACATTACATAGATGACTCTTGGACTTCCAGTTCACATTACATTTTCCAATATTGAATTACATAATCATGAATGTTGTGGCACATGATGGCTCATGACACAACATGAAATGACATTGATGACATGGACTGCATGATGACATGGAAATTTCAAGTCATGTTTTTTTGCTATGTCCTTTGTGTCTACTTGAAAAGATGGTGCATGTTCTTCTTCTCCCTCCTCCTTATGACTTGAGGATAAGGAGTCTTCAATGTGGTTTTGATCTTCCATATTTTGTTATAGCCCAATTTTCCTTTGTCTTCTTGCCTAATGATCATCTTATCTCCTCAGATCCTTAGGTGTCTTCTAACATGTCCTCCTTATCCATCTCCTTCTTCATCATCCTGCCATAGAATGATAGAGTACCTGCATCTGTAATCCACTCATGAAAATATGACATCAGTATGATAAAACCCTAGTCTAAGATGCTACATGATGATCCACTGACTGAGCCCGAACCGGGTGACAGACTGAGGGAGAGGCTCAGTGACTACATAGTTGTACAACTAAGGAAGTCAGGGGTGAATCTTAATCCTTAAGACTGCACAATGTGTAGTTCAGGTTGGGTTGGGAAGACATATTACACATTTTTTAGGCTTAGTGAGCCAAGTTGTAGGGTTTTTCATTATTTCAATCAACTGTGTAGTTCTAGGAGGCAAAGAAGACCTAGGGATTACGCAGTTGTATAGTTCAAGAATTCATGGTTTGAGCTTGAGCTTAGAGACTACGTAGTGTGTAGTTGGGGCTCGGATAGAGTGTTGGATTGCACAATTTTGGAGGCCAAGGCTCAGGAGTGTTGGAGTGTTGGATTGCATAATCGTGGAACATAGGAACTACACATTGTTCAGTTTCAAGAGGTAAGGCTATAGCTTGAGGGCTGGGACTATGCAATGCGCAATCCAGGAAGGCCAAATGAGGCTAAGTTGTTGGGAAATTTATGAAATTTGGCTAAGTGTGGGATGAGTGAATTTGATGTGAATAGTGATAAGACTTGACTATGATCACACACTTAGAATAATTGACGACACACCATAGATCATCTGAAACACATGATAACATACTTCCCTCAGTTTCAGAAACCTTTACGATAACTTACGACAAGTGCGACACTAAAGGTACACTTTGCGACGACCGTGACGACATTTGTGTGACAGTGCTTAAAACTTTGGAATTGAGTGCAAAAGATGCTTACATGGTAAGATAAACTCATTTACACAAATATAACCTCTTAAAACCACCAAAAAAATCTTATGTACATCGTGTGATGCTTAATATGCTAAAAGACGACATTTACTATATGAAGAGAAAAGGGGGAGAGACACTTGAGATATGTGGATGATAGTGAAAGAGACACATGTGATAATGAATATGACATGAAACCAACCCTAATTAAAGTGAAAGAAATAAAAAGTGACAGTCGAAAGCATGAAAACAACACTCGCAAAAGCGAACGTGCGCAAAAGTGACAGTTTTAAAAAATCACCAAAATAGAAGTATAAATGCAGCAAAAAGTGAGGTACTTCCAATAACAGTATGCATTGACTATCGACATGGGTTGAACATTAAAAAGACAGTGTCTTGATGGAATGTTATACACTCATTCAAGCTTGTGTAAAATAATGTGCTCATGTGCTTGTTTCAAACTAAGCATGTGTGAGGAAGTGACTCCGACCGATCAAGAAGTGACCACGGAAGGACTGATCACAAGATCCACAATAGGCTCCAAAATTCAGTATAGGAAAAAAATTGGATGGTTTTTGTCACATCAAAAACACTTAGAAACACACTAGTAGAAATCCATCTTCTTTTTTTGAGTTTCATCCTTAAGTGCAAGATCTTTGTCTTTCAGGAAGTATTGGTTCGCCATATAGATTACCTTGACTTTGTCACTTATCTTAGTTAAAGATATAGTCCCCTCTATCCTTTACTCATCTTAAAACACATCAATATAAGACTAGTCATGGCTCAACTACTTCAATAGGGGAGATGGATAGTAAGTATATCATGCTTTTAGGCACAGTCCTTGGTGTTGTTGCACTGGAAGCGAGCCTAAATAGCACCCCAATAGAGTCACCTCAAGAGAACACAAGCATTTCTTTGTTGCTAGCAGGCCTAGAGAGTACTCTAACAAAGTTTCTTGCTTACTTATTTATTTACTGCAGTGGAAGAGGGATCCCAATCTATTGAGAGAAGAAGAGGTTGATCCTTGTTTAAGGGATTTGAAAGATAATTGAAGTTTTATGCTTGTTTTAAATTTTTTCTCCTTCCCATTCTCTACTCAGCTAAGTCAATAGGTTGAAATACCATTCAATACAAGGTTGAGTCAAGAATGAAGGTCCTAATAAATATACAGGCTTCAAAATTTTACGAAAGGATTTCTATTTGGAACAAATTGCATTTTCCATTCAGACATCATTAAATTTAAAGACATGTAAACCCAAGATAAAGAATAGGCAATAGATAAGCCAAGCATTGTTTGTCATCATGATTTCCCTTTTCAAGATTTTTCCATATTACCTTCTGATCCAATAGAACATCTTCATGCAAAGTTTTATTCAAGAAACATGAAAATAGACAAGACACAAAAATAAAACCAAAATCAAATCACAAGAAAAAAGAGGCTAAACCAAAGCATAATGCAAGACAAAAGTAAGAAAACACAAGAGATACTAAATATAACAAGTGCCGGATGAGTGAAAGAGAGGGAAAATTAACATGCAACTAAACCTACTCCTAACCTAAGCAGCTAGAAGGTCGGGGTAAAGTGTAATGAAATTTCAAATGAAGCCATCGTAGCTACTCCTGAATTGTGCCCAGAAAGACATGAAAAGTTAAAACAGATATAAAGTAATGTGCAATAGAAAAGATAAGAACTTGAGTAATCTTGCAAAAAAAATTGAAGGTCTTTCCTGTCAGCATAAAGATAGGCCATAGCCACTACTTCTGACCAATTTAGATTCTTACCTTTTTGATGATAATTATAAACTAAAAACCTCAACAACTTTTTGTGAATGCACCTTCTTATCAAGCGTGATAAAAAGCCAAAACTTGTTATTAGCAAAAGGGCTTGCTAAGAAATATGCTTCCAGGAAATCATAGATTGGAATGTGAAATTCGAAACAATCCTCTTGAAAACCCCAAAATCCTTGCAAAGATGATTTTTCAATTCGAAGCACGGGGTAAGGATGAGAATCTGGTGAGGGAAAATGGATCTAATCATATTTAGCTGGCATGTCAATATACTAAGGATCCGACATGGCCATCATCGAAGGATGAGGTGCCACAACCGTTTGACAAGTACCCAGAGGATGAAATGTTAAATCATGAAGATTAAAAGATGTTAAACAAATGTCATTTGATGTGATAATGGGAAAATGATAAATTGAATGATTGTCATCAGAGACATAATCATGATTAGATGGGTTGATTAAAGCAATAGATTTCCAATTTGTAATAAACAAAGATAAATCAATTTGAATAACTTTTCAAATGCCCTAAACAATAGAACCAACTTCCTCACATGTCGAATGTGATAAAACATTATCTTGTAACTGGTGATAAAATGTACAAGCACCGTAATCATCGAAAGAATTTAAAAGGAATGACAACACAAAAAACACATAAGATCAGTCAGGTCATAGTGAATGAAGAATAATTTGATTTACGCAATAAATCATGCATTCATTATTATTCAAGATGATTTTAGGTGCAATGAAGGAAAATATTTGAAATATAACATTCGTAAGAAGAACCAGGAACTAACTATCAAGAAATGAATCTAAAAGACATGATTCCTTCAACGAAAGATATTCTTTAAAATGATCAACTTCACAATTACACGACTCTACGAGAGAAACATATTCCAAACCTGATTTTGATGTAAGAGATTTGCATGAAGATGAATGAACTGAAGAATATTATTGAATCCGATTAGAAGCAAAATTTCGAAATTTCGAAATATTACATCTAAAATACCAAACATTTTTCAAAAAGAGATTTACATTGAGTGAAACCATGCAAAGAGAAGGAATGTGTGAGAGAAACCAGATATGACTTACTGCAGGGGGCTTACCAGAGTCTTGAGATCTTGACATAACCATCAATGGAAGTTGAAGTGACTCAACTCCCTAACAAGTGCCAGAACTTTTAAAGACTGTAAAATCACATTTTGGAGATTGAACCAAATCGTGCATGGTGTGGGGATAATTTCTACCACTGGTTTCAATAAGACCATTGCTCACCGAATGGAAACCATATTTGTCATTGATTTAACCATATTTTTCAAATTCAAAAACCCAATTAATCAAGTTGAAAATTTATTTTGATCGCAAATCTGAAGATGTATGAATTGAAGAAATTTCATCAGCAAGCTTATTTGAAGAGTTGTCTTCATGCAAGAGAATAGATAATGAGGGATGGAAAGAGTACTAAATGATTTGATTTTTTTTCCTTTTCATCATGGATAATCTCACCACCTTGTGTCAATTGAGAAGTTAACTCATTGGATGAAGAACTTGTAGAGAATGGAGTATCTTTTTCACAAGTAGATGCATTGTAGATGGTAGAGAACAAGCGATAGTCAGATGAAGAGGAAGTTTTGATAAAATCATCTTCTTTAATCGAATTAGATTCTAGATCTAAATTAAAATATGCATGAGAAAATGAAAGATCAGTTGATGCACCTAGGTGTTTATTATCACATACATCAACATAGTCATTATCATCAAAATGATTGTCACCCAGGGTTGTAGATTGATTGGAATAATTAATTGCATTTTATTCACTACCAAGATTAGCAGATTCAAAATCATCCAAGAATGGAAGCACATAACCTTGACATGGGGGACTTTGAAAAAGGGAATAGATATCAGAGTCTCTTCACTTTCCTCCCTATTTACTAGTGTATTGTGATTGCCTTGTATCTAATCACAATTTGAACCAACAACTCAAAAATCAAGAGAGCATGAAGGGCTAGTTCGTGGAACAAGTTGATCAAGAAGACCATGATGCACAAAGTCATGTCATGTAGATGATAGAGGATGATAGATGTCCCTTGAAGAAGTAGCACTTTCAATGGAAGTAAATTCAAGATTGTTATTTAGAGTGCTAATTTCATCTTAAGGAATGAACAGACTAACATTCACCCTAGGCTCCATGAGCCATTCTAGGGTTTCTTCCATTAGATCTAAATCATGAAAAGTGGGAGGAGGATGAAGAGATCGATTAGGAATTTTATTTGCATCTTTACCAACTTTATTATCATCACGAGGATGCACCCTCATCGAAAATAGAAAAGGAGTAGGACAAGGAACAAAAGGAGTAATAAGTTCCTCCTCCAAAACTAGGGTGTCTCATGGTTTAGAAGAGTTGGGGAAGTAGAAACATTATGTGGTTTGGATTTACGTGAAAAGAGATATGAATCAAACACCTAAACTTATGTTTAAATAAATCCCAATCTATATTTTCTCCAGGGAATTCATAACAAAGGTGAAAGAAACGATCAGAGAAATCCTCAATTGATTCATTAGGCTTCATTCATAGTTGATTAATTATTTTAAGAACATCTTGATAATCATACCTATCAAATGATTTATGAAGCTACTTCACAAGCTGGTCGAATGAATGGATAGAAGCAAAAGGTAATGTGTGACACCATCTCTTAATGTGACCTTCAATTGTGAGGGTGAGCAAACTAGCCATGACATCTTTGAAATGTGTTCCATTAGAAAAGAAAAAGTGGACAACTTGAAAAAAATGTTTGCGAAGATTCAATTCACCCTCACCATCAAACTTAAATTGGGACATGTTATGAAAAACTTTCACAGGGATAGTAAGAATAATCTCTTTAGAAAATTATCATAGGATTATGATTTGGGAAAGAGCCATTTTGAATCAGAGATTCAAATCAGACTCAACGAGCACTTCATGTCATCTGGCCCTCCTTCTAGTGCCATTTTGTTGACGGTTCTGGAAATCCATGAACCAAGGGGGGCTCCCCGATGTGAAGTCCTAATTAGACCTCACACCATTTGTAGTAGGATCCCAATCCGGAATATTGGCTCGACTACCATGTATCCTTATGGATTATACTTGGCTACAAAGTTCAATACAAGAGAGTAATATGGAGGTATCTTTGGATTAGAAAGTGAGTATGCCTTGTGAAATGTTCAACTGCATAAAGTATCAAGGTCCTTCTATCGAAAGGGGAGAGAAAAGTGGCCCTTTAAAGACAAGTAATGATACTAATCTAGAAAAGGCACATGAGAACATACAAAAGAATGAATTGTTGATCAACCAGTGAAATAGTTCACAAGGAAGCAATTATTTTTCAAGAGAATACAACACTCCTTCAACAAGATAAGTACCAAAGCCACCGAAATAGTTCAATTTCCTTAGTACATATGAAAACAAAATACATCGCAAACATTCAAATAATGCTCTTACAATATTTACTACATATGCATGAAAGTCTATCAACTCAACGAGCTTCTAAATTAAGTAAAATTTCCAAGATACATCAATACAGGGAACACCACTAGCCCCAATAGTGGAGCATTAGAGTAGTAGTCACTTGCTCCTCCAAAATAACTATCTTCCTCTCTAATTTCTGGTAGGAGAAGCCAAGGTGAAAATTCCTTTGCATGTATAATGAGGGTGTATATATAACAAATGGCGTGATCCTTCACCTCCCTTATGACTCTTGGACTACCCTCATGACTATTTAACTTCTCATGACTCTTCACATTACATAGATGACTCTTGGACTTCCACTTCATTTTACAGTTTACGATATAGAATTACATAATCACGAATGATGTGGCACATGATAGCTCATGACACGAAATGACATGACACCGATGACATGGATTGCATGATGACATGGAAATGTCAAGTCGTGTTTTGTTGTTGCTTTCTTTGTTTATTCTTGAAAATATGGTGCATTTTCTTCTTCTTCCTCCTCCTTATGACTTGAAGATAAGCAGTATTCAATGTGATTTTGATGTTCCATCTTCTGTTATAGTCCAATGTTCCTTGGTCTTCTTTCCTGATGATCATCTTATCTCCTCAACTCATTAGGTGTCTTATAGCATGTTTTCCTTCTCCATCTCCTTCTTCATCATGTTGCCATAGCATGATAGAGTATCTTCTTTTATAATCCACTCATGACAAGACAACATTAGTTCAATAAACCCCTAGTCTTAGATGCTACATGATTATCTATTGACTGAACCAAAATTGGGTGACAGGATGAGGGATAGGCTTAATGGTTGTACAATTTCACAACCCAAGTAGTTAGGGGTGAAGCTTGGGCATTAAGTTTGTGCAATGCATAGTTCAAGTTGGGTTGGGTAGACAAATTGCACAGTTTTGAGGCTCAGTGAGCCAAGTAATAGGGTTTTTCATTATTTCAGTTAGCTATGTAGTTCGAGGAGGAATATCAGACTTGGGGATTGCAAAGTTATATAGTTTAAGAGATCAGGGTTTGAGCTTGATCGTGTCTGAAAGGTCCTACGATGACCAAATCATTGATGAAAGTGATCATGACCTTCACATGAAAGGAAAGCAAGAGGAAAACTCAATACCAAAACCAGTGGTCAAGCTTGAAGATCTTTATGATATTAAAGACAGGTTTAAACGGGTGACCAATTCAAAACTCCAGAGTTCCACTTTAAGATTTGAATTGATAAACCTAGGTACTGAGGAGAACCCTCAAAACATCAATTTGGGACTAGGAATTTCTATAGAAGAAAGAACAGCATTCATTAGGTTGTTAACAAAAACCAAATATGTCTTCGCTTGGAAATATGATGATTTGAAAACATACGATACATCAATTATTCAACATACTATTCCAATGCTTTCTGAACAAAATCCAGTGCAACAGAAGTTAAGAAAGATTCATCCTAACCTAGAGAGTCAAATAAAGGCTGAATTAAATAAACTCTTGAAGGCTAAGATAATTTTTCCTGTGAGACTTTCAAACTGGGTTTCCAACATGGTGCCTGTTCGAAATAAAAATGGCGATATCAGGATTTGTATTGATTTCAGAAATCTTAATAAGGCAAGTCAAAAAGATAACTTCCCTTTACCTACTATGGAGCAGACATTACATTCAGTAGCTGGTTCAGAACTAATGTCCTTTTTAGATGGTTTTTCAGGATATAACCAAATTCTGGTTCATCCTGATGACAGGCTTAAAACTACCTTCAGAACTAAGTGGGGAACTTATGCCTACCAAAAAATTCCTTTTGGACTCATTAATGCAGGAGCTACATTTCAGAGAGCCATGGACATAGCGTTCAAAGGATTGCTCAATAAATCAGTAGTTGTCTATTTAGATGATATTACTATATTTTCCAAGAAAAGGTCTAATCATTTACATGATTTAAAACAAATCTTTGAATGTTGTAGAAAGTATGGTATCTCTCTTAATCCAAAGAAGTCCTTTTTTGCCCTTAATCAAGGAAAACTTTTAGGCTTCATTGTTTCAAAAGATGGTATCTATATTGATCCAGACAGAATTAAAGAGATTTCTGAAATTCCATTCCCTCATAATAAAAAATCCATGTGGTCATTTTTGGGTCAAATTAACTTTGTTAAATGTTTTGTTCCAGATTTTTCCCAGATTATTTTACCATTGCAAATGATGATTAAGAAAAATTCGGTGTTTAAATGGGGATTTGTAGAAAAGGAGGCATTTGATTCCATTAAACAATCAATAGTTAATGCCCCTGCTTTAAGCACTCCCAATTTTTCTAATCATTTCATACTATATACTCTCGCATCCGCTTCGTCATATGCAACAGTGTTGACTCAAATTAATGATCAAAACTTGGAAGAACCAATTTCGTTTTACAACTCAAGTCTTCAAGGTGCTGAACTGAATTATTCAGAAGTTGAAACAAAACCCTTTGCTGTGTACAAGCCATAAAACACTACAGGCCCTTCCTCTTAAAATTTCACACAAAAGTTATAGTTCATTTTTCAGCAGTAAGACAATTACTAGTTCAAAGGGAATTAGGGGAAAAGAGAGCAAATTGGGTCACAACATTACAAGAATATGACTTGGAAATCAAGCCAGCAAAGATTATCAAAGGCCAAGGTTTTTGCAGGTTGTTAGCAGGAGCATCCAACATTCAAGATCCTGAAAGTACAGAGGATATTGAAGAAATCAATCAGATAAGTACCACAGGTTCTCAATCACAATATACAGATCTGATTTTCTATTTAAAAAATGGGTACGCTCCTTCCAATCTCTCCTATAAAAACAAACGTGCCATTAAATTGAAAGAAAAAAACTTCACAATTATAGATGACGTATTGTTTAGGCAAAATTATGATTCAATTTTATTAAGATGCTTAAAAAAACCTGAAGCTCAAAAAGTTTTGCAAGAACTTCATGATGGACCAGCAGGAGGACATTTTGGAGCTGACACCACAGCTCACAAAATCATCCATGCTAGGTACTATTGGCCCACCTTGTTCAGAGATACTCATGAATATGTAAGGGATTGCCAAAGTTGTCAAACCTCCAGTGGAAGACAAAGAAAGCCAGCTTTCCCTTTACAACCAGTCAACATTGAGCAACCATTTGAGCAATGGAGATTGGACATCATTGGAGAAATCACCCCACATTCATCCAAACAACATAAGTATATCCTTACTACCACTGATTACTTTAATAAGTGGGTTGAAGCAATTCCTTTAAAGACAACGAACTCTGAGGCAATTATGGAATTCATTGACCAATTCATTATTACCAGCTTTGGTGTCCCGATTGCTCTTGTTTTTGATAATGCATCTTATTTCTCTGGAAATTCTATGTTTGAGTTTGCTATCAAAAGGGGATTTAAATTGAGGTATTCTGCAAATTACTACCCTCAGGGAAATGGTTTGGTAGAATCCACCAATAAAAACCTTATTAGAATTATTAAGCGAACTATTGAACAGAATCATAAAAACTGGCATAAATCTTTGATATTTGCACTATGGGCTGATAGAATAACTCAAAAAGCCTTTATATGCACTTCTCCATTCAATCTAGTGTATGGGGAGGAAGCTGTCATACCAGCTAATTTAGTGCTTCCATCCTTAGCTTTAGTGCAGTTTATTGAAGAAAGTCTCTCATCTTCTATTCAACTAAGACACAATCAAATTTTGAAACTAAAAGAAGAAAGGGAAAAGCCAGAATTATACATGCAAAACATCAACAAATTATCAAGTCATCTTTTGATACAACTTCAACGAGTTCAAAACAATTACAAGTTGGTGATCTAGTTTTGAAATGGGACAAAGCCCATGAGGATAAAGGAAAACACACAAAGTTCCAGAAAATGTGGCTCGGACCATTTCAAATCACTGAGAAGATAGGCCCTTCTACTTTCATACTGCAAGATCTATCAGGAAAGAGAGACTCTCTTCCTGTTAACGGCCTTATCTTGAAAAAAATCTTCAATTGAGAAGGTAACCCCTTCTCCCTTTGTAAATATTCAATTTTCAGCTAATTTTTAGTACATAGCCTAGATTTTTAGGATTGTAGAAGAATAAAGTTAGCCTTCCATTGGTCTTTACTATATTGAAAAAGTTTCTCAAAAGAAATAGTTATGATATTTGCTTTTAAAAGGGAAGCCTTAAACGAAAAGAAGATTTCTAGGAAATTAGGTATATTTAGATTCTGAAACCCCATTTTATTTTTGTGAACTCTTCTCAAGGATTAGAAGTACTGTAAACCATTTTAATGTTTTTAAGCAGCCTGAAAACAGTTATCAATAAAAAACAGATACTGATTCAATCTTAGCATCTTCAACTCTTATCCTGTCATCCATCCTCTCTTAAGGAGAAATTTGTTCATCCCATTCATCAAGGATTATAATTACTCAGAGTGTAATTCTAAAATATATATGAGGTGAAAGATAAGAGGTCTTATTACAAGCCTGCTTACCATGATCATAGGGAAATAGTTCAACTGACATTACCAATACTGCATATCAAAACAGGGTAATGGCTTATAATTATAAGACAAGGGGTCTCATCACGAGCCAGCTTGTTCAGTTAAATTATCACCAGTGAATGGCATTGTCAAATAGCTGGCTACCAAACCAAGACAATGGATTTTTATCTTACAAAATAAAGAAAAAGAAAAAATGATACAAAAATATGAAAACATATTTCTGGATTCATTCTTTTTAATTATACTCTGAAATGGATGGGATAATGAACAATTAAATGGTTAAAAGGTATCCCTGTCGAGACTATAGACGTTTGCTGGCAGCAGAGGCTCTACCTGTGGCAAAGGAGTCATTATAAAGCTAAGTTGGAAAAGCTTTTGTTTTATCGTTAACAACCAATTAAGGCTAATTTAAAACATAGAATGTATTTAATTGTAACATGAGAAGAAAATAGCAGAAATAGTTATCATTACATTCAGAATTTATGTTTGCCTAGTTATATTAGAAATTTTCACTCGGATAAGATTTTCATATTTAAAAAGTTTAAGTATTTTAACTTTTCCTAGAGATAACTGTTTCTCCCAGTGAATCACCAATTGTTGTGCTGTACAACAACCCCCCATTTCTTAAAATTTTTCTTTTAAAATCATAATATGAAATGGGTCCCTTTTAAACATAGATGTGTGAATAAATTGGTATAAACTTATTATTAGAAAAAACCCTCATCAAAAGGTCCGAATGAAATATGATATACCTTTCAAACAATGATAAAATAGGTCTTTTAAACAAATCATAAAGCTTTTTATTATTGCGATAAAGCGATCGCATATCGCAATAATAAGAGAAACATAAATAAAGGCCCATTGAATTACTCCGATCCGAAAAGGGAAATTGCTATCGGATATCAGGGAAAGGAAAAGCGCATCATTTATAAGGCATCCCCCATTCCTCCTATGTGATAAAAGGTATCGCTGTCGGCAATCGGTTGTGGTAATCAATGCATCAACTGTGACACCTTCAAATCCCCCGATGCGATAAGGCATATCGCCATCGGCGATCGGCGATTTCGCAATAGCGTAAATAAAGTGACCTGAGCCCTGTCCCGATTGCGATGCATTAAATCAGGGCGCGTATTTCTAAGCATATTAAAGATTGGCATACATTATATCACCTTTGGTGATTGAACGATATTTTGGACTATTATTAAAACCCTCTCTTTCACGTCGCCAATCATCAAATGTGAATAGCTGCCAAAAATCTAAGCCATGCTTCAATCAATTATTCATCATATAAACATTATGATGGATATTTAAAAGCTTCCTTATCATGATTGACAGGTGAAGCGACCAATTAATGAAGCATTTATGCCAAGATTTTCCACTTAGATTCTATCTACGGCAATTTCACCACGATCTTTGTTTACTCGCTAATAGATATAACTCTTTCATATTGGCTCTTGCTATCTATTTCTCTGTATCACGCTGGTTTCCTTGCTTGTGCAGAATTCCGTCGAAGTATCAAGTTTTAAGCAAATGGGAAAGAAATCTAAGAGATCCGCTGCGGCAGCGGCCCCTGCAGTAACAATCCAGCCCACTAATGACCCAGGACCAAGCAAAAAGGGCCTAATTTCGGACACTACATGTCTCAGCCTTGGAAATACAAGCTGGCAAAGCATCTATAATTTGATTGAGGCAGACGAACCAGAGGATGTGTTGGAAGAAGCTACTGCAGGCTCAACTAATAAATCAGAAGCCTCACTAAAAGATTTGGCCGACTCATTTTTACACAGGATAGCAGCTCGAGAGAAAATTCTCCCTTACACTGATGTGGTCAGATGGGTGGTAGAACAAATTCCTGTTTCTAATAAGACCTTTTGCACAGTTGATGGAAGAGATTTCAGTTCATTTCAGCCTGATGACTTGAGGAAAATGTACCATTTTCCCGAACCTGAAAAGAAATACAACAAGGCTTTTCTGAATAAATTCGCAGACGAGAATGAGATGGAATCAGCCCCAATTAGACAGTGGAGATAGAATCCCGCAAAGCATAAACATGAATCATCGGGTAAGTACTCCGTGGATTCCTTAGCATCTCCTTACTGTTACGCTGGGGCAATGATGTGTAGGATATGGGGAATGCATGATTCAGCAAAATTTGATATCGAAATGGTTCCTTTAATGGAAGTGGAAACTAGTAGTTATGTCATGGATTGGGCCAATATATTGTCTGATAAATTAGCCTCTGCAATTCTTGATTTTAGATTCAATTCACGCAAAACCACCAGGACTATTCCCCCCTTCTATTACAGTTCTTATGTTATGGATATGCTTTTCTTTAATTCCGAATACCTGATACTTGGGTGGAGGTGGATGCCACAGGACCCTAAGCCAATCCACATCTATCATCAGATGTTATGGAAGACACATTATAAAGACCACTTGTATCAAATCTATAATGGTTTCATGTTGCCTATCTATTATGCCATTTTTGATAAGCCTTCCCCAAGGATTTTCGAGGAGGCAGAAGTTGACTTGACTGCTGTGGGAAATTAGTTCAGGGAAGATAAATTCACGTATATACGGGTGTTGGTAGTGCCACAAAACCCGATGTCCTCCCATTGTATGTACCGGATAAACTGTTGGCACGAGAATTAGCTTACCAAATCACAACCACTGGAACATCCAAAACTCTTAGGACTTCCAAAAAGCAGTTATGGCCCATATTACCTTTGAGATGCGGTGTTTATACCATACTTGATTGGAAACATGCTGACAAAGAGGCAGGAAAAATAAATATGCTCAATCTTGCGACCATCCCTAACAGGCAATTTGATCCCCAAAAGGTTGCCTATAATGTGCTTGAACAGGCCAAACTTACTAAGTTTGACCATGAAAAAGATGAATTTGATGATTTATTTTCTTCATCAGAATCATTGTCTCAGGTTAAAACATTGGTCAGGATGAAGTATAATGATGAAGGGCTGGTAGAATTCAATAGGCTCAGAGAACAGAGGTTGCAAACTCTGCCTCTGGACTTGTTGGCTACTACACCAACAACTAAGTCAAGCGAACCTGGGTAGAAGAGTATTGATGAGCCTCCTACTACAGAGAAAATTCCCGAAAAGGGAAAAGAGTCAGAAAAAGGAAAGGAACAGGAAACAGAGCAGGAGAAAGAAAAGAAGCAGGACAGTGAAGTTATTGATTTAGAGACTCAAATTGATCCCAAACTCCTCCAAGAGTGGCAGCAATTTGACTCTATTATAAAAAATCCTGAGATTTCACAAGGATTCGGCACACCCCAAGTGACAGTCAGTCAAGAAATGACCACGACTACGATTCCGATTGAAGGAACTAGTGGCCTACCCAGTAGCAGAGATGCGGAAATAATTCCCAAAGATCCATCCGATCAGATTGTTTTACTGATAGAAGACATACCACCATTAGATGTCTTTTACAGTCCTAAACACAAGGCTGTGGTGAAAAGACAGAGGAAAAGGAGGAGACTTGATCAATCTTCCCTTTTGCCATATCAAACAGAGATAGCTAATGTGGTGTGGAAGGAGGAATTGAACCCTTCTGATGACCTTACGAAACTCTCCCAGTATGTCGGAGTATATTCGGCAGCCACCATGGATAAAGCCTCGGAAGTGAGCAGTCTCCTTAAGGAAAAAGATCAAATGATTGATTCATTGCAGTCGTAGGTGTCTGAAACACAGCGGAAAATAGAACAATTAGAACAAAAACTATCAACACAGTGGCAGGAAAATAGCCAATTAAATGAGCAATTGCTCAAAGAAGAACAGAGGATAGATTCGAGTGCAGTGCAGAAACAGAAGGAATTGTCCGAAGCATTGGCCAGATTAAAGGTGATGAATGAACAAATGAGTAAGACTAAGGATGAGTGAATCGCTCAACTGTCACAAGAAGTATAAAAGTTTAGGAGGCTTTCTCAAGTAGCAGAGTTCAAAACAGAAGCTCTACAAATCAATAAGGCATTGATTACACAGATAAAACTGCTATGTCATAACATTTCTCTGGCTGAACCTCTTTGTGAGATTACTACATCAATAGTTGATAAATCAGTTGAAGCTAGACAGGATTTAGAATAGGCCGATGAGACCTTAACAAGTTTTCTCGCTTGGCAAGACTCCCTTGAAGGACAGGCTTCGGATCTGCCCAAAATTCTAGAGTCACACAAAAACATCCTGTTCCTAGAATGGCAGACGCAACTAATGAAGGCATAAAGAGAAACCTTAAGATGTTGGTTATCTACTAGCAATTTAATTGAATTTTTCAATGACACCCTTTACCTGTCTAATATGATTTCACAGTGTAATCCATGAAAATTGACATCGGCCAAAGCCTTGGAACAAACATGCAATCAGGAATTGGAAAAGAAAGGAAGACTAATCGTTGGCATCCAAAGTTTAACTTGGGATACCTTTTGGTTTTTCTTAATCAAGCCATACAGTCAAAGGGCCGCACTCAAATGTTTAACTGATGCTATTAGTTGCATGATCCCCGAGATCCAAGATGCCACATATTCAGCTCAACTGAATTCTCGCCTAAGCCACCCTGTAGAGTTGCAACTGATGCTAGATATCTACCAGCTCAAGTCAAAGGGAGATCATCCAAAACAATGAATCATGTTGCTGACTGAGGACAAGTCGATTTTGAGGAGATTATCATAGCATAGTTGTACCAATTAAATAGCACTTTTATTTTGTAATTAGTTAGCTTAATTAGTATTTATAGGCCCTTTCATGCATTTGGAAAGGGGTCCTCAGTTTTTGTATAAACTCAAATCAGGAAGTCACACTATTGTGCTTTTCATCTATTTTTTATAAAGACTGGGCTAGTATTCTGAATTTTGACGAAGAAAGCTTTAATGATATGTGCACTATTGCCTTTTGTGGAAGTGTTTCTAAGTTGGAAAAAGGAATTTGAATGCGATTGATATCAGGAGTGACTCAAACAACATATGGTACTATTATCTATGCTCTTGTGTCATTTTTATGTGAATCGGCATTCGCTTAAATTTTGCTATCATTGAATATATGTATGTATTTTAAGAGCAATCCTTGTACTTTTCGCTATTGAATGTCTAAGGACTTTTATTCTTTCAATCATATCTATGTCTATGATATATATGAAGAATAGTGTAATAATGTTTGCTTGATTGCTTTGTTCAACTATTTGGGCTTAGTAATTATCATATGAATAAACATCTTTGCTTACCAACGAGAGTCATCTATATGCCTGTTTGTGAATGAAGACCATCCAAAGTTACACTAAAAGCAGCAATTTCCCAGGATAGGATAGTTGTTTATAATTTTACTTTTAGATTAGATCATTCATCCATTATCATTAGATATTAGAAAATCAATCATTTATCCATCCTATTTACCAATCATTGGGAAACTGGTCCCATTATATCTAGTCGGAGCCACCACACCAAACGGAAAAGGAGCTGCCTTTAAGTTCTAGACCGGGTGGTTATCCCCGATGTTGATGCAGCGATTTTCGAGGCCTCAACATTTTTGGCGCTAGAAGGAGGGCATGAACTGTGAATGGCGAGTAAACCAAAACCTATAACCCATTCTGAGAGTAAATCTCCCTCCACCTCACCTCGTACCTCCCGTTTGCATGTTGGAACTCCAGTATTCAAGCGAGAAGAAGAGGAATCAACTACCACTGCTCAAACCCAACATACTTCAGAACGATTAAGTCCTGAGTCCCCTAAAGTTCAGTCTCTCATCCATAAACTTCAAGGCTTTTCGATATCACCACAGAAATCTGAGGTATCTTAAGGTAGTGAGACTTCGCAATTTAATCTACCTCACCCTCTCACCAGACTTCAGAGTGGAAAGCTCGGTATCGAACCTACTGAGTTGCCTTTACCTAAAAGGAAAAGGGCAAAAAAGAATACTGAAGGATCTGACAGTGAAACTTTCTCATCATCATCTTCCATCTCATCTTCCCCAGCGCGAAGTCAACCATCCACTCCTTCATTACATATTGTTGTTCAACAGGGATCAGGAACTTCAACATCCCAACCTATTCAATCCTCAATATCAACTCCTTCCCAAACATCTAGAATTTCATTAGCAATATCATCCACTACTGGTGTTTCAAGTGCGAATCCATGGAATAGTCCCAGTGCGGTCAACATGCCTGCACCATTACATCCATTGCCTGATTCTCCTGAAAAATGGTTACCCAAGTTTAATCCAGATGCTGGAACACAAGCTGAAGAACATATTAATAACTTCATGTTATCAGTTAATTTGAAAGGAGTGACAGAGGAAGATGTTTTCGTTAGGGTTTTCCCTTATACTTTGCAAGGATCATGGGGATCTTGGTATTTTTCCCTGCCCTCTAGATCCATTACCAGTTGGAACATTTTCCAAGAACAGTTTCTTACTAAGTATGGCGATGATAGATCTTTAGCCACATTAATCAATGATCTCTCCAATCTTAGGATAGAGCCTAAAGAACCTATTAAGGAATTCAACTCATGATTCAATAAACTCTTGAATAAGATTCCAACTGCCTCCAAACCAAGTGAGAAAATTAGAAGTGAATGGTATATAACTGCCCTACCCTCAAATATAGCTATTTTCGTAGACAGGGCCGCAAAACCAACTTTAGCTGAAAACATGAAAGAGGCGCTTGCTGTAGAGAAACGTATTAATGCTTTAGAAAAGAAAGCTGCTCTTGAAAATAGAAAATCCAAAAAAGTTTCTTTCAAGGATGATTCAAAGCAGAAAACCCCTAAATATCCATATGATATGGAAGGTTTACAAAAAATCCTCAAGACTATGTCAAATGAAATGGTCAAAATCAAGAAGCAAGTACCTGAAACCTCAACAAAAAGGCCATTTAGAAATTTTAAGAAACCTGAATCAAAACCACCAAATGTTATATCCAACGCTGATTCAGATCCTGAACAAGAAGAAGAAGATCAAACAGTCTTGCCATCTGAGGAACCCGAAGAAGAGGAGACTGTTGAATGCCATGGGATGTGGGATTTTATTTTACCCACCTCTGATACATAAAATGAACAAGAAGCTTTCCATGTGACTACCAAGAGTAAAGGTACTCCTGAACCTGTCCAGACAACTTCGAAGAAAAGGAATGCAGGTTCCACTACTACCAAAGAAAAGATTCCTACAAAGAAAGCTTTAGCGATACCATCCCAAAATCAACCATCATCTTCAAATCTACCTTCAACATCTAAGACATTGGTAGTATCAGATTCTATGGACTACAATATTATCGAAGATATGAAGAAGACTAAGGCGAATATTACTATGTTTGAACTTAGCAAACTCAAACATCAGCAGAAATTACTTCTTAAGGAGTTAAATGTCGTTCCTTCTTCACCTCTTCCTAATGCTGTATTGTCCAAAGCTGCTAATGATTCAGGCCAACCACCTTCTGGTAGAGTGGAAGCTACTGATGCGGTCTTAATTGGGGATAGATCAAATTCTCATACTCCTCCTTTCCTCTTAACCTATGAGATCTATAATAGAAATCTACACAACTGTTTGATTGACTCAGGGGCTTCCTCTAATATAATGCCAGCTTCAGTTTGTTTGAAACTGAACATCGAACCCCAAAAGTCTGCAATTCATATTGTGCAGCTAGATAGAACTAAGGTCCAGGTTTTAGGGGAAATCAACTCATTAACTATTAGGTTATCAACTGATCCTAGAGTGGTTCAAAGAATTGATATTTTGATCACTGATATACCTGAATTCTATGGGTTGATTTTAAGTAGAGATTGGTCCGAAAAACTCCATGGTTTTATTTCCACCGATTGGTCTCATATGTGGTTACCTTATAAAGGAAAACCAAATCAGATCAAGATTGATCGGGAGAAACACATGACCCATACAGTTACCGAGTTTGAACAAGAAAACCAACCAATAGCATTCAATAACAATATTTTGGGGAATTATTCATCTGAATCATTCTTTGGCAATTTCACTGCCCAACCATCTCCTTTCCCAGTTAATAAGTTCACATCTCATATCGAAAACTTTTCACAAACGGATAGCTCAAGGTGTGTTAATGTTACTGAGGAAACTGTAAATAAAATTGTTGATAATTCTTTATTTTGGTCACTACATTTTGACGGGTCTAAATCTAGTGAAGGCTCAGAAGCAGGATGTATTTTAATTAGCCCTCAGGGAGAGAAAATCATGTTATCATGCAAATTGGAATTTGAATGCACAAACAATACAGCTGAATATGAGGCCCTAGTTCAAGGACTCTTCAAAGCAATTGGCTTCAAGGTTCAATATCTGAAAGTGTTTGGTGATTCAGAAATTGTTATTAAACAGGTTAGAAATGCAATTCATTGCCTTTCTGGTCATCTCAAACACTATCCGTATCTGGTACAGGAACTCACCTCTCAATTTTTAGCATTCAATATTTCTCCCATCTCTAGGTCCCAAAATGCAGCAGCTGACCTGCTAGCTAATGTTGCTTCTAGACTCCTACCATCTTAAGATTATAGCCCAAATAGATTTTCAGTAGAGTTAATTTTTAGACCATCAATTCCCGATAATGTCACCAATTGGAGAGTGTTCAATCATGATGAAGACATTTTAAACTTCTTGACTTCTGACAAATCCTACAATGACCAAATCATTGATGAAAGTGATCATGACCTTCACATGAAAGGAAAGCAAGAGGAAAACTCAATACCAAAACCAGTGGTCAAGCTTGAAGATCTTTATGATATTAAAGACAGGTTTAAACAGGTGACCAATTCAAAACTCCAGAGTTCCACTTTAAGATTTGAATTGATAAACCTAGGTACTGAGGAGAACCCTCAAAACATCAATTTGAGACTAGGACTTTCTATAGAAGAAAGAACAACATTCATTAGGCTGTTAACAAAAAACAAATGTGTCTTCGCTTGGAAATATGATGATTTGAAAACATACGATACATCAATTATTCAACATACTATTCCAATGATTTCTGAACAAAAACCAGTGCAACAAAAGTTAAGAAAGATTCATCCTAACCTAGAGAGTCAAATAAAGGCTGAATTAAATAAACTCTTGAAGGCTAAGATAATTTTTCCTGTGAGACTTTCAAACTGGGTTTCCAACATGGTGCCTGTTTGAAAGAAAAATGGCGATATCAGGATTTGTATTGATTTCAGAAATCTTAATAAGGCAATTCAAAAGGATAACTTTCCTTTACCTACTATGGAGCAGACATTACATTCAGTAGCTGGTTCAGAACTAATGTCATTTTTAGATGGTTTTTTAGGATATAACCAAATTCTGGTTCATCCTAATGACAGGCTTAAAACTACCTTCAGAACTAAGTGGGGAACTTATGCCTACCAAAAAATGCCTTTTGGACTCATTAGTGCAGGAGCTACATTTCAGAGAGCCATGGACATAGCGTTCAAAGGATTTCTCAATAAATCAGTAGTTGTCTATTTAGATGATATTATTGTATTTTCCAAGAAAAGGTCTAATCATTTACATGATTTAAAACAAATCTTTGAACATTGTAGAAAGTATGGTATCTCTCTTAATCCAAAGAAGTCATTTTTCGCCCTAAATCAAGGAAAACTTTTAGGCTTCATTGTTTCAAAAGATTGTATCTATATTGATCCAGACAGAATTAAAGAGATTTTTGAAATTCCATTCCCTCATAATAAAAAATCCATGCAGTCATTTTTGGGTCAAATTAACTTTGTTAAATGTTTTGTTCCAGATTTTTCCCAGATTATTTTACCATTGCAAATGATGATTAAGAAAAATTTGGTGTTTAAATGGGGATCTGTAGAAAAGGAGGCATTTGATTCCATTAAATAATCAATAATTAATGCCCCTACTTTAAGCACTCCCAATTTTTCTAATAATTTCATACTATATACCCTCACATCCGCTTCGTCATATGCAGCAGTGTTGACTCAAATTAATGATCAAAACTTGGAAGCACCAATTTCGTTTTACAGCTCAAATCTTCAAGGTGCTGAACTAAATTATTCAGAAGTTGAAAAACAAGCCTTTGCTGTGTACAAAGCCATAAAACACTACAGGCCCTTCCTCTTAAAAGTTCACACAAAAGTTATAGTTCCTTTTTTAGCAATAAGACAATTACTAGTTCAAATGGAATTAGGGGAAAAGAGAGCAAATTGGGTCACAACATTACAAGAATATGACTTGGAAATCAAGCCAGCAAAGATTGTCAAAGGCCAAGGTTTTTGCAGGTTGTTAGCAGGAGCATCCAACATTCAAGAACCTGAAAGTACAGAGGATACTGAAGAAATCAATCAGATAAGTACCACAGGTTCTCAATCACAATATACAGATCTGATTTTCTATTTAAAAAATGGGTACGCTCCTTCCAATCTCTCCTATAAAAACAAATGTGCCATTAGATTGAAAGCAAAAAACTTCACAATTATAGATGACGTATTGTTTAGGCGAAATTATGATTCACTTTTATTAAGATGCTTAGAAAAACCTGAAGCTCAAAAAGTTTTACAGGAACTTCATGATGGACCAGCAGAAGGACATTTTGGAGCTGACACCACAACTCACAAAATCATCCATGATGGGTACTATTGGCCCACCTTGTTCAGAGATACTCATGAATATGTAAGGAAATGCCAAAGCTGTCAAATCTCCAATGGAAGACAAAGAAAGCCAGCTTTCCCTTTGCAACCAGTCAACATTGAGCAACCATTTGAGCAATGGGGATTGGACATCATTGGAGAAATCACCCCACATTCATCCAAACAGCATAAGTATATCCTTACTGCCACTAATTACTTTACTAAGTAGGTTGAAGCAATTCCTTTAAAGACAACGAACTCTGAGGCAATTATGGAATTCATTGACCAATTCATTATTACCAGGTTTGGTGTCTCGAATGCTCTTGTTTTTGATAATGCATCTTATTTCTCTGGAAATTCTATGTTTGAGTTTTCTATCAAAAGGGGATTTAAATTGAGGTATTCTGCAAATTACTACCCTCAGGGCAATGGTTTGGCAGAATCCACCAATAAAAACCTTATTAGAATTATTAAGCGAACTATTGAACAGAATCATAAAAACTAGCATAAATCTTTGATATTTGCACTATGGGCTGATAGAATAACTCAAAAAGCCTCTATAGGCACTTCTCCATTCAATCTAGTGTATGGAAAGGAAGCTGTCATACCAGCTAATTTAGTGCTTCCATCCTTAGCTTTAGTGCAGTTTATTGAAGAAAGTCCCTCATCTTCTATTCAACTAAGACACGATCAAATTTTGAAACTAGAAGAAGAAAGGGAAAAAGCCAGAATTATACATGCAAAACATCAGCAAATTATCAAGTCATCTTTTGATAAAACTTCAACCAGTTCAAAACAATTACAAGTTGGTGATCTAGTTTTGAAATGGGACAAAGCCCATGAGGATAAAGGAAAACACACAAAGTTCCAGAAAATGTGAATCGGACCATTTCAAATCATTGAGAAGATAGGCCCTTCTACTTTCATACTGCAAGATCTATCAGGAAAGAGAGACTCTCTTCCTGTTAAAGGCCTTATCTTGAAAAAATTCTTCAATTGAGAAGGTAACCCCTTCTCCCTTTGTAAATATTCAATTTTCAGCTAAATATGCATCTTATTTCTCTGGAAATTCTATGTTTGAGTTTGCTATCAAAAGGGGATTTAAATTGAGGTATTCTGCAAATTACTACCCTCAGGGCAATGGTTTGGTAGAATCCACCAATAAAAACCTTATTAGAATTATTAAGCGAACTATTGAACAGAATCATAAAAACTGGCATAAATCTTTGATATTTGCACTATGGGCTGATAGAATAACTCAAAAAGCCTTTATATGCACTTCTCCATTCAATCTAGTGTATGGGGAGGAAGCTGTCATACCAGCTAATTTAGTGCTTCCATCCTTAGCTTTAGTGCAGTTTATTGAAGAAAGTCTCTCATCTTCTATTCAACTAAGACACGATCAAATTTTGAAACTAAAAGAAGAAAGGGAAAAAGCCAGAATTATACATGCAAAACATCAACAAATTATCAAGTCATCTTTTGATACAACTTCAACGAGTTCAAAACAATTACAAGTTGGTGATCTAGTTTTGAAATGGGACAAAGCCCATGAGGATAAAGGAAAACACACAAAGTTCCAGAAAATGTGGCTCAGACCATTTCAAATCACTGAGAAGATAGGCCCTTCTACTTTCATACTGCAAGATCTATCAGGAAAGAGAGACTCTCTTCCTGTTAACGGCCTTATCTTGAAAAAAATCTTCAATTGAGAAGGTAACCCCTTCTCCCTTTGTAAATATTCAATTTTCAGCTAATTTTTAGTACATAGCCTAGATTTTTAGGATTGTAGAAGAATAAAGTTAGCCTTCCATTGGTCTTTACTATATTGAAAAAGTTTCTCAAAAGAAACAGTTATGATATTTGCTTTTAAAAGGGAAGCCTTAAACGAAAAGAAGATTTCTAGGAAATTAGGTATATTTAGATTCTGAAACCCCATTTTATTTTTGTGAACTCTTCTCAAGGATTAGAAGTATTGTAAACCATTTTAATGTTTTTAAGCAGCTTGAAAATAGTTATCAATAAAAAACAGATACTGATTCAATCTTAGCATCTTCAACTCTTATCCTGTCATCCATCCTCTCTTAAGGAGAAAATTGTTCATCCCATTCATCAAGGATTATAATTACTCAGAGTGTAATTCTAAAATATATATGAGGTGAAAGATAAGAGGTCTTATCACAAGCCTGCTTACCATGATCATAGGGAAATAGTTCAACTAACATTACCAATACTGCATATCAAAACAGGGTAATGGCTTATAATTATAAGACAAGGGGTCTCATCACGAGCCAGCTTGTTCAGTTAAATTATCACCAGTGAATGGCATTGTCAAATACCTAGCTACCAAACCAGGACAATGGCTTTTTATCTTACAAAATAAAGAAAAAGAAAACATGATACAAAAATATGAAAACATATTCCTAGATTCATTCTTTTTAATTATACTCTGAAATGGATGGGATAATGAACGATTAAATGGTTAAAGGGTATCCCTGTCGAGACTATAGACGTTTGCTGGCAGCAGAGGCTCTACCTATGGCAAAGGAGTCATTATAAAGCTAAGTTGGAAAAGCTTTTGTTTTATCATTAACAACCAATTAAGGCTAATTTAAAACATATAATGTATTTAATTGTAACATGAGAAGAAAATAGCAAAAATAGTTATCATTACATTCAGAATTTATGTTTGCCTAGTTATATTAGAATTTTTCGCTCGGATAAGATTTTTAGATTTAAAAAGTTTAAGTATTTTAAGTTTTCCCAGAGATAACTGTTTCTCCCAGTGAATCGCCAATTGTTGTGCTGTACAACAACCCCCCATTTCTTAAAATTTTTCTTTTAAAATAATAATATGAAATGGGTCCCTTTTAAGCATAGATGTGTGAATAAATTGGTATAAACTTATTATTATAAAAAACCCTCATCAAAAGGTCCGACTGAAATATGATATACCTTTCAAACAATGATAAAATAGGTCTTTTAAACAAATCATAAAGCTTTTTATTATTGCGATAAAGCGATCGTAAGATCACATATCGCAATAATAAGAGAAACATAAATAAAGGCCCATTGAATTACTCCGATCCGAAAAGGGAAATCGCTATCGGATATCGGGGAAAGGCAAAGCGCATCATTTATAAGGCATCCCCCATTCCTTCGATGCGATAAAAGGTATCGCTGTCGGCAATCGGTTGTGGTAATCAATGCATCAACTGTGACACCTTCAAATCCCCTGATGCGATAAGGCGTATCGCCATCAGCGATCGGCGATTTCGCAATAGCATAAATAAAGTGACCCGAGCCCTGTCCCGATTGCGATGCATTAAATTAGGGAGCGTGTTTCTAAGCATATTAAAGATTGGCATGCATTATATCACCTTTGGTGATTGAACGATATTTTGGACTATTATTAAAACCCTCTCTTTCACGTCGCCAATCATCAAATGCGAATAGCCACCAAAAATCTAAGCCACACTTGAATCAATTATTCACCATATAGACGTTATGATGGATATTTAAAAGCTTCCTTATCATGATTGACAGGTGAAGCGACCAATTAATGAAGCAGTTATGCCAAGATTTTCCACTTAGATTCTATCTACGACAATTTCACCACGATCTTTGTTTATTCGCTAATAGATATAACTCCTTGGCTCTTGCTATCTATTTCTCCGTATCACGCTGGTTTCCTTCCTTGTGCAGAATTCCATCGAAGTATCAAGTTTTAAGCAAATGGGAAAGAAATTTAAGAGATCCGCTGTGGTGGCAGCCCTTGCAGTAACAGTCCAGCCCACCAGTGACCCAAGACCAAGCAAAAAGGGCCTAATTTCGGACACTACATGTCTCGGCCTTGGAAATATAAGCTTGCAAAGCATCTATAATTTGATTGAGGCAGAAGAACCGAAGGAAGTGTCGGAAGAAGCTACTGCAGGCTCAACTAATAAATCAGAAGCCTCACTAAAAGATTTGGCCAACTCATTTTTACACAGGATAGCAGCTCGGGAGAAAATTCTCCCTTACACTAATGTGGTCAGATGGGTGGTCGAACAAATTCCTGTTTCTAATAGGACCTTTTGCACAGTTGATGGAAGAGTTTTCGGTTCATTTCAGCCTAATGACTTGAGGAAAATGTACCATTTTCCCGAACCTGAAAAGAAATACAACAAGACTTTTCTGAAGAAATTCGCAGAGGAGAATGAGACGAAATCAGCCCCGATTAGACAGTGGAGACAGAATCCCGCAAAGCATAAACATGAATCATCGGGTAAGTACTCCATGGATTCCTTAGCATCTCCTTATTGTTACGCTGGGGCAATGATGTGTAGGATATGGGGAATGCATGATTCAGCAAAATTTGATATCGAAATGGTTCCTTTAATGGAAGTGGCAACTAGTAGTTATGTCATGGATTGGGCCAATATATTGTCTGATAAAGTAGCCTCCGCAATTCTTGATTTTAGATTCAATTCACGCAAAACCACCAGGACTATTCCCCCCTTCTATTATAGTGCTTATGTTATGGATATGCTTTGCTTTAATTCTGAATACCCGATACTTGGGTGGAGGTGGACGCCATAGGACCCTAAGCCAACCCATATCTATCATCAGATGTTATGGACGGCACATTATAAAGACCACTTGTTTCAAATCTGTAATGGTTTCATGTTGCCTATCTATTATGCCATTTTTGATAAGCCTGCCCCAAGGATTTCCGAGGAGGCAGAAGTTAACTTGACTGCTGTGGGAAATTGGTTCGGGGAAGCTAAATTCACATATATACGGGTGTTTGGTAGTGCCACAAAACCCCATGTCCTCCCATTGTATGTACCGGATAAACTGTTGGCACAAGAATTAGCTTACCAAATCACAACCGCTGGAACATCCAAAACTCTTAGGACTTCCAAAAAGCAGCTATGGCCCATATTCCCTTTGAAATGTGGTGTTTATACCATATTTGATTGGAAACATGCTGACAAAAAGGCAGGAAAAATAAATATGCTCAATCTTGTGACCATCCCTAACAACAATTCGATCCCCGGAAGGTTGCCTATAATGTGCTTGAACAGGCCAAACTTACTAAGTTTGACCATGAAAAAGATGAATTTGATGATTTATTTTCTTCAGCAGAATCATTGTCTCAGGTTAAAACGTTGGCCAGGATGAAGTATAATGATGAAGGGCTGGTAGAACTCAATAGGCTCAGAGAACAGAGGTTGCAAACTCTGCCTCTGGACTTGTTGGCTACTACACCAACAACTAAGTCAAGTGAGCCTAGGCAGAAGAGTATTGATGAGCCTCCTGCTACAGAGAAAATTCCTGAAAAGGGAAAAGAGTCAGAAAAAGGAAAAGAGTAGGAAACAGAGCAGGAGAAAGGAAAAGAGCAGGAAACAGAGCAGGAGAAAGAAAAGAAGCAGGACAATGAAGTTATTGATTTAGAGACTCAAATTGATCCCAAACTCCTTCAAGAGTGGCAGCAATTTGACTCTATTATAAACAATCCTGAGATTTCACAAGGATTCGGCACACCCCAAGTGACAGTCAGTCAAGAAACGACCACGACTATGGTTCCGATTGAAGGAACCAGCGGCCTACCCAGTAGCAGAGATGCAGAAATAATTCCCAAAGATCGATCCGATCAGATTGTTTTACAGATAGAAGACATACCACCATTAGATGTCTTTTACAGTCCTAAACACAGGGCTGTGGTGAAAAGACAGAGGAAAAGGAGGATACTTGATCAATATTCCCTTTTTCCAGATCAAACAGAGATGGCTAATGTGGTGTGGAAGGAGGAATTGAACCCTTCTGATGACCTTATGAAACTCTCCCAGTATGCCGAAGCATATTCGGCAGCCACCATGGTTAAAGCCTCGGAAGTGAGCAGTCTCCTTAAGGAAAAAGATTAAATGATTGATTCATTGCAGTCGCAGGTGTCTAAAACACAATGGAAAATAGAACAATTGGAACAACAACTATCAACACAGTGGCAGGCAAATAGCCAATTAAATGAGAAATTGCTCAAAGAAGAACAGAGGATAGATTCGGGTGCAGTGCAGAAACAGAAGGAATTGTCCGAAGCATTGGCCAGATTAAAGGTGATGAATGAACAAATGAGCAAGACTAAGGATGAGCGAATCACTCAACTGTCACAAGAAGTAGAAAAGTTCAGGAGCCTTCCTCAAGTAGCAGAGTTCAAAACAGAACTCTACAAATCAATAAGGCATTGATTACACAGCTAAAACTGCTATGTCATAACATTTCTCTGGATGAACCTCCTTGTGAGATTACTACATCAATAGTTGATAAATCAGTTGAAGCTAGACAGGATTTAGAATAGGTCGATGAGACTTTAACCAGTTTTCTTGCTTGGAAAGACTCCCTTGAAGGACAGGCTTCGGATCTGCCCAAAATTCTAGAGTCACACAAAGACATCCTGTTCCTAGAATGGCAGACGCAACTAATGAAGGCAGAAAGAGAAACCTCAAGATGCCGATTATCTACTAGCAATTTAATTGAATTTGTTAATGACACCCTTTACCTGTCTAATATGATTTCACAGTGTAATCCAGGAAAATTGACATCGACCAAAGCCTTGGAACAAACATGCAATCAGGAATTGGAAAAGAAAGGAAGACTAATCGCTGGCATCCAAAGTTTAACTTGGGATACCTTTTGGTTTTTCTTAATCAAGCCATACAGTCAGAGGGCCACACTCAAATGTTTAAATGATGCTATCAGTTGCATGATCCCCGAGATCCAAGATGCCACATATTCAGCTCAACTGAATTCTCGCCTAAGCCGCCCTCCAGAGTTGCAATCGATGCTAGATATCTACCATCTCAATCCGAAGGGAGATCATCCGAAACAATTAATCATGCTGCCGACTGAGGACAAGCCGATTTTGAGGAGATATTCATAGCATAGTTGTACCAATTAAATAGCACTTTTATTTTGTAATTAGTTAGCTTAATTAGTATTTATAGGCCCTTTCGTGCATTTGGAAAGGGGTCCTTAGTTTTTGTATCAACTCAAATCAGGAAGTCACATTATTATGCTTCTGATCTATTTTTTATAAAGACTGGGCCAGTATTCTGAATTTTGACGAAGAAAGCTTTAATGATTTGTGCACTATTGCCTTTTGTGGAAGTGTTTCTAAGTTGGAAAAAGGAATTTGAATGCGATTGATATCAAGAGTGACTCAAACAACATATGGTACTATTATCTATGCTCTTGTGTCATTTTTATGTGAATCGGCATTCGCTTAAATTTTGCTATCATTGAATATATGTATGTATTTTAACAGCAATCCTTGTACTTTTCACTATTGAATGTCTAAGGACTGTTATTCTTCCAATCATATCTATGTCTATGATATATATGAAGAATAGCGTAATAATGTTTGCTTGATTGCTTTGTTCAACTATTTGGGCTTAGTAATTATCATATGAATAAACATCTTTGCTTACCAACAAGAGTCATCTATATGCCTGTTTGTGAATGAAGACCATCCAAAGTTACACTAAAAGCAACAATTTCCCGGGATAGGATAGTTGTTTATAATTTTACTTTTAGATTAGATCATTCATTCATTATCATTAGATATCAGAAAATCAATCATTTATCCATCCTATTTACCAATCATTGGGAAACTGGTCCCATTATATCCAGTCGAAGCCACCACACCAAACGGAAAAGGAGCTGCCTTTAAGGTCTAGACTGGGTGGTTATCCCCGATGTTGATGCAGCGATTTTCGAGGCCTCAACAGGTACCTATGGTAGAAGTTTCAATTCCTCATTCTCTATAATTTTAGAGATATACCCTTAAGGAAATTGGGTCTCTTGAAGGATCCTAGAATCAAAAATAATTGTTGTGTTAACAAACCACAAAAGAAACATGAAAGTTTTTTTATACCCCGTATCCTTAAGCAAGTTTTATGGGACCAATTTTGAGAAAAGTATGATGACCCATATCCCTAATGAAGGATTAGGGGGTTGGGTGTGTGAAAACAAGAAAAGTACAAGAGGAGTAGAATAATTTCTAGGCAAGTGTATAGTATCATAGTTGAACAAGAAACAAACCTCAATCTCTCTATCCACATGTAATGTTGAATGCATTGAAACAATAGTATATTGTACTCAAGTTCTTTAGATGAAGAAAATTCTAAAGGATATCAGGGTAGAATATGATCAGCCAATATCAATCATCATACAAGTGCAATCAACATGTCAAAGAACCTTGTGATGCATTCAAAGAAAAAAGCATTCCCATCAATTATCACTTTATAAGAGAGTAGGTAGCTGAAAAAAGATTTAAGGTGGAATATATTTCAACCAAGGAATAGGTTGAAATATATTTAATAAACCTCTTCCTAGCGAAACATTTGAATATATCAGACAAAAGATAAGAGTGATAACTCTCCCAAATCATAAGTAAAGGAGAGCATAAGCTTAAGGGGAGTATTCCTTTTCCATTGATGTCAAAGGAAGAGATATTTTAGACGGAAGGAGATGGCATGGATAAGGCTATTTTGCAAACAGGGTGAATTCTACAACAACATTGCACCAATGTCTATAGTTGCCATCAATGACGAAGGGGTAGATTAGTGAATATTGTGTTGTCATTGATGTCAAAGTTAGGGAGACTAACAATGTAAAATTTAGAAGGGTATTCTTGGAAATATTATCTTCATTAAAATAAAAGATAGTGGATACTAAAACTATCAAAGATGAAGATTGTTGAAAATAGTGTTTGGATAGCCGGTTTTTTCTTGATGCCCAGTTTGGATGCCCTATATTTGAAGGAATTTTTACTCTAAGTACCTAGCTCAAATGGGAGCGTACAATATAAGGTGGAAAATATTACTTTAATACCAATATAATAGTATATGGAACTCCCTCTAACTCCATAGAAATGAGGAGATATGAAAGACCATATCAGGTCGGCCTAGCTAGAAAACTGTACAAGTTGGCTAAGCTAGTTTTGCAAATCAGTCCCACAATTGAATGCAAAAACACTATAAATAAAATATAGATGAGTGAGTTTGAATGTAATCCAAGCAAGAAGGGATTTAAGTTATGCAACATAAGTAGTGGAATACTCTTGTGGTCTTAAAGGTTGATCAAAATATGATTTGTGGAGTGGAACAATCACCTTGGAATTTTCACTATAACTTTTTCTTCTATGATGATTTAGAACATTAAAACTGGAGGAAACACATGAAATATTTTAGTGTACCTATGGTGGAAATTTCAAACTTCTTGGCTCACAGCAATTTCGAAGATATGCTATGAGTAAGTTAGGGTTACTGAATTTTCCTAAAATCCACCCCAAATAGGTTAGCTTGGAATTTTGGCGACAACTTTTAGTATGGGATGTTTCAGACCATGAAACTTGGAGGAGCTAAAGGGAAGATATAATGTACTTATGGTATAATTTTTAGACTTTTTCTCATTGTAATTTTAGAGATATGCTCTGAGGAAGTTAGGGTTTTTGAATGTTCCTAAAATATGCTTCAAACATATTAGCTTGTAATTTTCACCATAATTTTTTCTTTGGGATGTTTCATACCATGAAACATGGAGGAGGTAGAGGTGAGATTTTATTGTACTTATGGTAGAAATTTTAGACTTCGATTCATTGTAATTTCATAGATATTCTCTGAGGAACTTAGGGTTCCTAAATGCCCCTAAAATATACTTGAAAAAGGTCAACATGGAATTTTCACTATAACGTTTTTTTTATATGTGTCATATTATGAAATATTCAGGAGACAAATGTGAGGTATCTAGGTAACTCTGATAGAAATTTCATACATTTTTTCACTATAATTTTCAATATATGCCCCATGGAAGTTAGAGATACTAAATAGTAATTGAATTGACTTTAAATATATTTGTTTCAAATTTCTTCTATAACTTCTTTTTCAAGAGTTTCAGACTAAATTTCATACATTTTTTCACTATAATTTTCAATATATGCCCCATGGAAGTTAGAGATACTAAATAGTAATTGAATTGACTTTAAATATATTTGTTTCAAATTTCTTCTATAACTTCTTTTTCAAGAGTTTCAGACTATGGAATTTTCAAAGATGTGAGAAACCATACATAAGTTCCCAAGGTAAAATTTCATACTCATATTTTCAAAATTGGATATGTGCCATGTTGTAAAAGTTTGTCCTTGGGAAGAGGAAAAAAAACAAGTTTTGGGGAAAGCAGAAGTGGTGAAGGAATAAGCATAAAGCAAATTTGGTGAAGGGAGAAACAACAAGTAGAATTGGTGAAAATAGAAGTAGCTAATATGCCTACTAGAGGAATAAGTAAAAAGTAGAATAAGTAAAATAGACTATTTCCCATGTATATTTGCAATAGAGGGGATTGGTGTATCCGATAATTTGGTTCCTACAAATATTACAACTAAAGGTATTGGTGTGTCCTACAAGTTGGTGCCTACAAATATTTCCATAGAGGTGAATGACATATCTTATATGTTGATGGATATAAAGCTTGTAATAGAGAGGATTGGTATCTCTTGTAGGTTGGTGCATAGAAATATTACAACAAAGGGGATTGGTGTCTCCTATAGTTTGATGCATACAAATCTTGCAACAAAGAGGATTGGTGTCTCCTATAGGTAGGTGCCTCCAAATATTCTAGTATGGGGGAATTGGTGTCTCCTATAGGTTCGTTCATACACTTGTTTTAGTGAGGGGATTGGTGTCTCCTGTAGGTTGGTGCCTACAAAGTTTGTATCAATAGGTTGGTGTTTATAAATATTTTTTATAAAGTAAATTCCATTTATATCTTGTGTTCCATTTGTGATATTTTTTTGTTATGATTCATGAATATTTAAATAAGTAAGAAATTACCTTATATTGATTTAACCCACTCTTAGTATTACTATGAATCCAATATAGTATGAATTTATTATACTTATGCTTCATGTTCTTCTATAGTTATTCTATAGAGTATGATTTGTCATCCTTCAATTTAAACTCTATTTTTAGTAGTAATTTCTTCGTTGTTAGGACTTATTATTTGAAAACATCTTTGTTTTCTCTAAATATAACATCTCGAATGTAGACAACCTTCTTAGTTTCTAGATTCGAAAGCTTATAACCTTTCAAACCAAATTTATATCCAATAAAGATACACTTTTCAACTTTATTATCCATCTTATTCCTATACTCCCTTGGAATATATCCATATGAATCATAGGCAAGTACCCTAAGATGTTTAAGAGAGTTTTTCTTACTAATCCATAACTTGTGTCAATTCTTGTCATCCAATGCTAATGAGGATGATATATTTACCAAGTAACATGTAGTACCCATAATTCCTATCCTAACTTAGCATGACTATGAATGCTCCTCTATTTTTCCATTAGTTTCTTATTCATTTCTTCTACAACCCCATTCTGTTGAGTTGTTTATAGTGTATTCTTATTACGTTCTATAACATGCTACTTACATAATTCCTTGAACTCATTCCTACAAAATTCCCCACCATTATCTATTCTCAACACCTTAACTTTATTTTATATCTAATTTTACACAAAAGCCTTAAACTCTTTAAATTTGTAAAATATTTTAGACTTCTTATTGAGGAAATAAATCCATGTATTCCTTGAGAAGTCATGTTGATCCGTAAACCGCCATGGATATTCCACTGAATAGCTCGTCACAACAAATCTGATAATATTATATCAAAAAATATGAGATTCTACATTATTACAGTTTTATTTAATTTCTAGATCTGTAAAATTAACTGTAATTAGTGCATGCATGTAAACTTAAATCAAGCAGAAAAGTAGAGAAAAAAATAATAATCTGATACACACATAATACACAAGATATTCTCTCTGTGAAACCCTTTCGGGAGAAAACCCAGGTGGAAGGTGAGGCAGCTTCGCTCTCTTTCTCTATCTAGAAATATCACTACAGATACAAAAAGGTAATGTATGTGGTGCTTGGGCTACTATAGTACACAAATCCTCTGTGTGTGCTCAACCTCCTATCTCTCTTGGCTATCTTTGTTCAACTATGGGACAAAATTCTCTCGAAAGAATGGAATGCCTCTACCTCCTAGTGGCCCAGTTATAACACAATCAATAGCCTACTAGTGGTTAAGTTTGACTACATCAAATCTTAACTAGAGTTACAAAATAGACTCTTCTATAGTCTTTTGCATCACAAACACGTGGCTAGCCCCTTTTCCATGGGCTGACGCGGCATCCTCCCAAACTATAGGTGTGAAAACAAGAAGGTCAACTTCTAAGTGGCATAACTTTTGCATACAGACTCCGATTGACGCGATTCTTGCGCCGTTGGAAAGATTTCTGTGTGAATAATAGCATGAAAATGTGCTATGCTAAAGATTAAAATTTTTACCCCAAAAAAATGTCGTTTGATGCCTCAAAATTCTCCTAGAAGGTTTCAGACCCCATTTCGCCAAACTGGGTCCCATCGGTAAAAACGATCCCATGAGCTGATTCCTCCACTTTTACCACTTCAAATGTATCGAGATGGATGAAAAATGATATAATGATCCAATTAGGATCACACCTCCCCATTTTGGGAGCCTTTTGGTCCCCAAAATCTTTTACTGAATGAGGTGGGGAAATTTTCCTCCATCTTCTCTCTAGGGTACCATTTAGCTTTGCCTAGAAGTTGTCCCTTCAACCCAATCTACCAAAGGCCTTGTTGCCCTTATCTTCTGTCAAACTTTACTTGAGAATTTGGTGCCAAATACTTCATAGAAGGTAGGACTTTTTCCTCTTCCTGATCTAACATGGAAGGCTAATAGAGTTTCAAAATCTCTACATTTACAAATGAGTAAATGTGCATATATGGTGGTAAACTGAGTCAATAGGCATTATCACCCACCTTTTCTAGTATCTAAAAGGGACCATATCTTAGAGCCTTGATTTTATTACCAGGCCCCTTCAGCCTCTCCTTGTTCAACTCTAGCCATACTATGTCTCCCACCTTGAATGATTTCTCTATTCTGTGCTAATCATGCCTGGCCTTATACTTCACCTATGACTTCTGTAGTGTTTCCTGTACCTATATATGGATTTGCCTGATATTCTCTATAAATTTTTCAAGCCTCAAAGAATCTCCTGTAATGTCTTCCTTCACTCCTCCTTTTTGCCCTTATGCAAATCCAAAGGTGAAGGTGGCAAATATCCAAAACAAGTTTCAAATGGGGACTTTCCTATAGAAGTGTGGATCGCTCTGTTATAAGAATATTGTATATATACCAGATTTCCATTCTAGGTCTTCGGATGCTTCTCGGGGTAACCCCTCAGAAGCTGCACTAAAGTCATATTGACTACTTCTATTTGCCCAATCTATCTGTGGATGGAATGTTGTAGATCTCTTCAACTTCGTGTCCATCTTCTCCCACAATGTAGTCGAGAATGCACTAAGAAATCTTGTATCCCGATCTTAAATGATGCTCCTTGGTATCCCAAAGTGTACCCAGACCTGTCCAAAGAACAATTTTGCTACTTCTTGTCCACTGATGGTCTTGTTATAGGGCATCAGAACACACATCTTGCTGAACGTGTCAACTACCACAATTAGGTAGTCATGTCCCTTCATAGTTGTCGGTAAACCTCCCACAAAGTCCATGGAAATACTTTCCCCAGGACGAGTAGGTATAGGTACGGGATGATATAGACCTTGTTTCTTGTTGCTAGGCTTTTTGGTACAACAAATCATTTATCCTCTTATGAACCTAGCTACTTGTTCTTGCATCTTGGTCCAACCCACCTACTTCTGCAAGTTAACCATGGTCTTCCCTACACTAAAGTGCTATGCAACCTTGGAGGTATGAGCCTCTCTAATTAGCTGCAAACACTCAAATTTAGTAACACATAGCCTATCCAGACTAAAGAATAAACCATCCTGGAGATGGCAGTCAATGGTTTTGTCTCCATTGTGCACATGACTCTAACTCTGCAACTACTGATACATCTCCTTGAAGTCCTCATCTTCCGAATATGTCTCTATGTATGCATCATGGATGAATGGCTCCATGTGCTTAAGATTCCCCAAAGCTGTAATCATTGATGTGGGTGGCATTGAAAGCACATCATCCAACTTGTTTGTGCTTCCCTTCTTATACTTGATCTCCAATTGAAATTTCTATTAAAAACCCATCCACTTGTATTGCCTGGTCTGTTGTGGCTTATTCAGGGCCTACATGTATTGTAATGGTTAGTGATCTATGTTGATTATTGTCTCCTTTGTTTTTAGCTAGTGCTTCCACTTCTTCAGAGCTTGCACCATGGTATAAAGCTCCTTATTGTATGTAGGGTAGTTAAGAACTTCCCCATGAAATACTTTATAATGGTAGAAAATGGCTCTGCCTCCTTGCATCAAGACAACTCAATAGCATACCCACTCGCATCTATCTCCACTTCAAAGGGCCATTGCAAATTTGGTAATGCTAGAACTAGTGCTTCACTGATCTTCTTCTTTAGCTTATCGAATCCTTCTGCTACCCTTTTCCCTACTTGAAACTCTTGCCACTTGTTGTTATGGCTTGGAGCGGTGCCCCTACTGCTGAAAACGAGGCTATGAATTTCCTCAAGTACTGTGCTGCTCTAATGAAACTCCTAAGCTTAGTAACATTAGTAGGAACTAACCATTTCATGATGGCCTCCATCTTGGAAGGATCTATCTTCAATTATCCTCCACCAATCACATATCCCAAATACACCAAGGACTACTGCGCAAACTCGCACTTCTTGAGATTTGCTAGTAGCTTGTGCTTCTTCAATGTTTCCAACACCTGTGTCAAATGTGAAATATGTTCCTCCCAGGTAGCACTATATACCAGTATATCATCCAAATAGATAATAACAAATGAATCTATAAAAGGGCACAGTACATCATTCATTAATCTCATAAATGTAGTTGGTGCATTACATAGGCCAAATGACATAACTAGTCACTCATACAAACCTTTCCTGATTTTGAAGGTGGTCTTCCATGTATCTTCTTCTTTCACTCGAACCTGGTGATATCCAGACTTCAAGTCCCATCTTGGTGAAATGCTTTTCTTGCTGCAACTGATCTAGAAGATCGTCTATCCTGGGTAGGGGGTATTCAACGCCCTATAATCTGTACACATCCACCAAGTCCCATCCTTCTTTGGTAAAATGATGATGGGTGACCCACATGGTGATGTACTCGATCGAATGGCACCCTGTTCTAGCAACTATTGCAACTATTTCTTCACCTCACTTGCTTCTCCAACAGATTGCTTGTACAACCCAATATTTGGTAATGGGGAGTCTGGCAATCACTGGATCTTGTGCTCCACTTCTCTCTTAGGGAGTAGCCCTTTAGGCTCTCGAAACATGTCCTTGTATTCCTATAACAAATCCTCCAATTTTTGTTTTTATTTCTTAGTAAACCCCTCTAGGGATGCCTTGCCTCTTATTGACTGCTCTACAGACTGATTTTTTCTTAAAAATAAAACATACTTCTTGCTGGAACTGATCAAATTCTTGGCTTGGTTGGCACTTACCAGTGAAATTTTCGACTTGCATTTGTGCATGTTGATGATGAATGATTTTCCATCCTTGATGAGCCCGTACTGGTTATCTCTCCTCATTAATATTGCATCATGCATGTACATGTATGGACTCCCAAACACGACTCCACATACATCAAGGGGAACTACATCCATATATACTTCATCAATAAAATCAACACTCATAGAAAATCTAATTTTACATTGTTTTGTTACCTTCATCTATGCATCCTTATGTACCCATCCCAGTGGATATTGGTTTGGATGATCATGAACTTCCAGCCCCAACTTCTTGACTAGATCTGCTGCAATGAGATTTTCTTGTGATCCTAAGTCAAACAGAGCATCAATATTTGTCTTCTTGACCTGTATCTTTACATGGAAGAGTTTGGTCATTTCTTTCTCTTCGTGTTACTAAAGGCTACTCAGATTCACCTCCTTCTATACTGATGTACAAAGGATTTTCTCATCCACATATGAGCTTCTTTCAAGTTGGTTGCTCGAATCAGGGGCCATGAGATTCTTCTTCTTATTGTATTTCTTCTTGTTCTTCAGGTTTAGCTTTGGATGCAACTTCCAACACTTATCCTCTGTATGGTCATCAATGTTGTAGTGGTTGCTAAGATATTTGCATTGGTGTGGTGTGGCTTCCATAATTTTATCTTTCCCCCTTTTTTCTTCTTCTTCACATTCTTAGAAGCATCTTGTTGCTCCTTTTGTTTCGATCCACTTGAATGCGCTCTTTTCAGGCCTATGCTCTCCAGGTGTTGTGCCTGTACACAAGCCTCATCCACAGTTTTGGGCTTGAACAATATCACTTGCTCATGCAGATGGTTGTGTAGACCTTCCAAATACTTGAGGATTACATCTGGGTTCTTTGGAGAGATACCCAACATTATAGCCATCTTTATAAATTCTGTGGTGTACTCTTTCACACTTTGGCCCAACTTTTGCCTTAAGTAATGCCACCAAATGCATTGGTCTTCGACATACCCAATGGGATAAAAATATGACTTAATGAGGGTTTTGAAATCCTCCCACTTAGTCACTAGAGGTTCTCCCTCCAACCTTAGAGTTTTCGTATGGCTCTCCCAGAAATTCAGTGCATGGCCCTCCAATTTCAGTGGCGCAAATGAGATCTTCTGACCTTCCTCAATCTTATGGACACTAAAATAAACTTCCAGTTGTTGCAACTAGTGGTTCAGATTCAGAATGTTGATCTCACTGTGGTATGACTTGATATTGACTTTTTGTTCCACTTTAAACATGGATTAGTAAATGGTACTCGAACTAGGTTGATATTTTCCAGGTTCTTTCTTCGGTTGGTTATCTGTGTCTTCTTGATCTCCTGATCTCCCTTCTGATTTGTCCTCTGCATTCGAATCCCCTTCTTCTCCAAATATCTCGAGCTTATTACTTAGGGCTGCCATGAGGAGGTTTACATTGTAGTTTATATCCGTGACTTGTTCTTCGAGCCCCGAAAACCTCACTTCTGCAGGATCCCGAGGTTCATTTACATATTCGTCGCCCATGATTAGGGTTTTACAATTTTCGGCCTCACCAATCTAGATCCCTGCAATCTACGCAAAATGCCCAAATAAACCTACTCTAATACCAAATGATCCGTAAATTGTCGTGGATATTCCACTAGACAGTTCATCACAATAGATCTGATAATATTATATTAAAAATCTGATATTCTACACTATTAAAGTTTTATTTAATTTCTAGATCTGCAAAATTAACTGTAATTAGTGCATGCATGTAAAATTAAATCAAGAAGAAAAGTAGTGAACAAAAAAATAAGCTCTCACACACATAATACACAAGATATGATCTCTAGGAAACCCTTTCGGGAGAAAACCCAAGTGGAAGGTGAGGTCACTTCGCTCTCTTTCTCTGTCTGGAAATATGGCTGTAGATACAAAGAAATAATATTTGTGGCCCCTGGGCTACTACAATACACAGATCTTGTCCTTATGCTCCACCTTCGATCTCTCTTGGCTATCTTTGTTCAACTATGGGACAAAATTCTCTCGAAAAAATGGAATGCCTCTACCTCCTAGTGGCCCGATTGAAACACAACCCAATAGCCTACTAGTGGTTAAGTTTGACTACATCAACTCTTAACTAGAGTTACAAAATAGAATCTTCTAGAGTCTTTTACATCATAAAAAGGTGGCTAGCCCCTTTTCCATGAATAATGGGGGCTGACGTGGCATCCTCTTGAACTATAGGTGTGAAAACAGGATGGTCAACTTTTGAGTGGCATAAATTTTGTATACAGACTCTGATTGACACAATTCTTGAGCAGTTGGAAATATCTTTATGTGTAGAATAGCGTGAAAAGGCACTGTGCTCAAGAAATGAAGTTTTACCCCCAAAAAATGTCATTTGATGCCTCAAAACACTCCCAAAAGGTTTCAGACCCCATTTTACCAAACTGGGTCCTGCCGGTAAACATGGTCCCATGAATTGATTCCTCCATTTTTTCCACTCCAAATTCATCGAGATGGATGAAAAATGATATAATGATCCAATTCAGATCACATGTATACATGAAATTTTTCACATATTCACCTGGTGATGCAACTAACATAGGTCCAAACTCATCATTTTTCAACAACTATAACATGCCCTCTGCACTTGTAGTATTAAAGGGGAATGTTACTTGATTTTATTTCTTGCATAACCAATGTTTGAAAAAATAAAAATCTATAGAGAAATTAGGCATACCTTCAATTGAACCTTTATTTTGTAGTACTTGAAGGCCCCTCTCTCCAATATGTCCTAATATTTGATGCCACAACAGAGTATTTTCTCTAGAGATTAAAGGAGTTTTTCCTTATTTAGCTACACGATGAAGAACTACAAAATTATTGCACTTGCCACTAATAATTCTTTCTAGTAGCTTATATAAATTTCCAATTTAAACTCCCCTCAATAATACCATTTCTCCTTAAAACATCATATAAATTTCCTTTCCAAACATTATTTTTGTTGAATAGTGTGCAACAAGAAATGCTTGTTGAGAATGCAACAAGATGATGGAGCTTAGTGGAAAGGAGTCGCCTTCACTAAGTGGGCCCGCAGGCAAATTATGACGAAAAAGTCTATTTTTGGATCACAGCAGGAGTGATCATAGCGGGAGTGATCACAGCGGGAGTGATCACAACAGGAGTGATCACAGCAGGAGTGATCACAGCAGGAGTGATCAGAGTCTATTTTTAGACTGCTAGTCAAAAATAGAAAAGTCAAATATTATTGTCTCATAATAATATTTAGACTATAAACTTTATCTTATCCTCTTGGAGCACTTCAATTTGAGCTACAGATGTGGCACATGCAGCTGTCAGAAGGAACTACACTTTCTTTATGAGTCAGTTGAGCTATTGCATGCAGGACATCAGTTAGAACTCATGTGGTCGAGTTCTATGGGGTTGGATGAGCAGTTAATGGAGTTGTGTTCAGTTTGACTTAGTTGAACTAGTTGTATTTAGTCTAACTGATCAATAGACTAAGTGATGAGTTGTGTGAATTAGTTATTAATTAATTCACTAATTATTAACTCATAATGCAACTGAAGAATACATCAGTTAACTCAGTGCATGTACAGTTCAGTGGAGACAGGTGTTAAAGGTTGAGATTGCTATCAGTTGTGCATGAGATTGTGCACACGCATGGGATTGAGTTATGCCAATGATCTCTGCATAGTGTGGGCCAATACCAAGTGAAATATAGCTTGTGCTCACGTGATTTACAGTGTGGGTGACTTTCACAAGGTAAAAACGAGTTTGGTTCAGCCATTCTCATTCATTCTTAGCAGGTATTGTGCAGTGGAGGCAGGCAAGCAGCGGAGGAGATTTGGAGATTAGATCTAAGTTGTATTGTGTGTAACAGGTGGAGATAGTACTGAGTACTTGTGAGGAGTATTGTACTATGTTTTTTACATGTTCTCAATCAATATAATATATAGATAGTTGGGGTTTTTAGCGAGATGCTTTCCCCGGGAAAATACTGTGTTGATATGTGTGATTGATGCTTCTATGTGTGCATGTTATTGTTTCTGCTTCTGTAAATTGATGATCAACGTAGAGGAGGTTATGTATTATGCATTTTTTTCGCAATAGTGTATGATCGGGATAATCTCTGTTGAATATGTGTTTATTATTCAAAATTTCTACATGGTATCAAAGCTAGTTGATTTGTAGAAAAAGTTCTACATGGTATCGGAGCTGTTGATCATCAGATCTACTATTCAGGAAGTGTTTACATTCTATTTCTTCAGGCAAAGTCTATAATCGGGCCAGGTAGCCTTTGGATTCATCCTTCCTTTGGAAGGTGAGATATCCGATAAAAGCCCATACAGTCAATCTCTATACGAGAAATACTTTGTTCTCATGAATTTTAGATCAGAAGCGGTTGAGTTTTGAGCTGGTGGAATGGCGCTCAAGGATAAACTCAGAAACATTAGGTGTGAGAATGGAGACAGTATGCCCCAGTATCTCACGAAGTTCACCCAATGCCAGGATGAGCTGGGAAGTGTGGGGGTAACTGTTGAGGATGACGATATGGTGAGTCTAGCACTCCTTGGCCTTCCTAAGAGTTGGCATAGCTACCAGGACTCGGTGAATGGAAGGGAGAAATTGCCAGGATGGGAGAGACTTTGGTCGGATCTTGTGCAAGAGGAGATTAGACGGTGCACCAAAGACAGTTCTTCATCTATGCATGATGAGAAGAACTGTGCCTTAGCGAGTAAGGCGAAGAAGGGGAAGGGGAAGGTTTCTCTTTCCGAATCTAGTTCTTCCAATGATGGGAAGAAGGTTGACAAGTCGAAGGTGAGATGCTTTCGTTGTCATGAGTTGGGCCATTATGCTACTAATTGCCCAAAGAAGAAATCCAAGAAGGGATCCGGGGAAGGATCTAAAGGTGAGGCAGCCTCACTTGCTTCGCAGTTTGAGTTGGATTTCACACTCTTCGCATGCATGGTTTCATCCATGGTGGGAAGTGGTTGGTTTCTTGACAATGGAGCTTCTTTCCACATGACCGGTGACAAAAGTTTGTTTAGTACTTTGGAGGAGAAAGATCTCCAGATACTCATAGGGATGGGTAATGATGAGAAGTATAGTGTCTCAGGTGTAGGCACAACTATTTTTCAGAGGGAGCATGGAGCTCGCCTTACCTTGACCGATGTCAAGTATGTACCAGGACTGAAGAGAAACTTGGTGTCGATCGTGATGCTAGAAGATGGAGGCTATGATGTAGTCTTCAGTAAGGGAAAGGTTTTCCTTAGACACATCATCACTAGATAGTTGAAGCAGATTGGTTCACGGGTCAAGAACCTGTATGATCTTGAGGTTCAAGATGCATGCAAAGCCTTGAGCAGCGAGGCGACTGATGGAGACTTGGTGGTTGAGAGGGAGCGTATATTACCTCTCAACATGCAAAGCCAGAAGAAGTCTCAGACGATTGTGGAGGAGCCACAATAGGTGCAACAGTTTCAGGAGGTTGTTGAGCAGCCACAACAAGGGAAGCTGAGTGGAGATCGAGTAGAGACATCTACTCATGCAGAGACCTCCAGTAGGGGGAAACTTTGAGCCAGGTGGGCTGAGGGATCGCATGCAGCCATACCTCTAGGTAGGAGGTGGGGTGATTTGGATTGACTATCCCAAGGAGGAGGGGCGGGATCCTTGAGGTACCCAACCTCTTGGATGAGACCTTGCTACGGAAGCCCCAATGTGGAGTAGCAGGAACTAATTGATTGGGTAGAGACAGATGCAGATGGAGTGGTAGAGAGAGCGATAGTGTAGGGAATCCCAGGACAGCGCATAGCATGCAGGCTGCAGCAATGCGAGAGGCACAAGTGTTTTGCACAGTGCTAGGTAGCACAGAGAGGTGTGCAATGGTGCGAGATGCATGAAGATGTTGCGGTAGCGTAGATGTCAGAGAGGGAGCACTTGTCAGCAACAGGTAGAGCTTCAGCATCAGAGTATGTTCCTAGCCCAATAGAGTGGTCAGTTGGGAGTGTTTTTTTTCCGAGTGTTGTTGGAGCAAAGTGGATCGGGCAGATGTGCTGCATGCAAAACACTCCAGAGTTACAAGATCGGGTTTGAGAGGAAGCCTTTCTTGTTGAGAGGGAGTGTTGAAAAGTGTGCAACAAGAAATGCTTGTTGAGAATGCAACAAGATTATGGAGCTTAGTGGAAAGGAGTCGCCTTCACTAAGTGGGCCCGCAGGCAAATTATGGCGCAAAGTCTATTTTTGGATCATAGCAGGAGTGATCACAGCGGGAGTGATCACAACAGGAGTGATCATAGTAGGAGTGATCACAGCAGGAGTGATCAGAGTCTATTTTTAGACTGCTAGTCAAAAATACAAAAGCCAAATATTATTGTCTCATAATAATATTTAGACTATAAACTTTATCTTATCCTCTTGGAGCACTTCAGTTTGAGCTACAGATGTGGCACATGCAGTTGTCAGAAGGAAATACGCTTTCTTTATGAGTCAGTTGAGCTATTGCATGCAGGACATCAATTAGAACTCATGTGGTTGAGTTCTGTGGAGTTGGATGAGCAGTTAATGGAGTTGTGTTCAGTTTGACTTAGTTGAACTAGTTGTATTTAGTCTAACTGATCAATAGACTAAGTGATGAGTTGTGTGAATTAGTTATTAATTAATTCACTAATTATTAACTCATAATGCAACTGAAGAATACATCAGTTAACTCAGTGCATGTACATTTCAGTGGAGACAGGTGTTAGAGGTTGAGATTGCTATCAGTTGTGCATGAGAATGTGCCAATGATCTCTGCGTAGTGTGGGCCAATACCAAGTGAAATATAGCTTGTGCTCACGTGATTTACAGTTTGGGTGACTTTCACAAGGTAAAAACGAGTTTGGTTCAGCCATTCTCATTCATTCTCAGTAGGTATTGTGCAGTGGAGGCAGGCAAGCAGCGGAGGAGATTTGGAGATCAGATTTGAGTTGTATTGTGTGTAATAGGTGGAGATAGTACTGAGTACTTGTGAGGCGTATTTTACTATGTTTGTTACATGTTCTCAATCAATATAATATACAGATATTTGGGGTTTTTAGCAAGATTCTTTCCCCGGGAAAATATTGTGTTGATATGTGTGATTGATGCTTCTATGTGCGCATGTTATTGTTTCTGGTTCTGTAAATTGATGATCAACATAGAGGAGCTTATGTATTATGCATGTTTTCCACAATAGTGTATGATCAGGATAATCTCTATTGAATATGTGTTTATTATTCAAAATTTCTACATGGTATCAGAGCTGGTTGATTTGTAGAAAAAGTTCTACAATTTTTACACTTGCATCACTCATCTTTCTTACAAACATAAAATTTCTAGCTAGCCTTGGAATGTGTAGAACACCAAGGAGTGTTCTAATCCTTCCAACCATGAGTTTCAAATTGAATTTTCATAATATTATGATTTTAGTAGTCAATTATTTGCTTCGGAAACAATCATCACCATCAAAAATTTCATACTCACAAAAACACTCCCTGTGAGGAGTCATATGAAAAGATGCATCGGAGTCAACTAGACATGACTTATGAAGTACATAGGTACTTCAAGAAAAAAATTACACCTCCCCTTCTTCATTTGAGGAGGGTTTTACTTCTGTATAAGGGCCATCATCATATCATCTCCCTTTCTCAACACTATTAAATCTACAATGTCTCTTGTGATGCACTTCCTTTTGACATCGCTAGCATACCTTTATAAATTTTCCTAGAGATTTAGATATTCCTCTAGATTTAGATATCCCACTTGGGGAATTATTTTTATTTCTATCTTTAGAGTGTCATATTATAAATAAATAATTTTCATTCTATCTTTCCATGATTTTCATCTCACATCCTTCAATAATAAATATGAGAAAAATTTTCAAAACTTAAAGTAGTGACTTTAATATCTATGGTAACAATGAGAATTTCCCTTGATTTGGTAAGGAACACAAAATATTGGTACACTTATCTTCATCTAAAATATTAATATCAATAGATAATCACTAACTTACCATAGTATTGAAGGCATTCAAGTGCTATGTCACTAAGTCTCCATCCTTCATGCTTAGGTTATATAGCTTCTTCTACACGAAGAATTTTTTCAATATGGTCTTAAACTATTTTAAAGCCCCTAACTTTTTCCACAATGTCTTCATTGTAGCTTATCCTAAATCATACAGTAATATTGAATATGAGAGACACAACCATATTTTTCTCCTTTCTCTCAGATCCAACTTGGTTCAGTATTCTATTGGAATCCCCGTAGGTGCATTACTCAGATCCATAATGAACCACTTATTTTTTCCCACCAAAATATCTTCCATTTTTAGCTTCCATAGCTCAAAAATATGCCCATTAAATTTCTCAATCTCTATACTTGAATTTCTTTCCATTTCCTTTCACCATAAGAATCAATACCATATATCTCCCATTATAGCAAGATTTTCCATGGGATCGAGCCAAAAGCTTAGCCATAAAGGCATCCCCTTTAAGAAAAAATTGATATAATACCAAATGTAGGTTTAAAACCTATACAATTAATTATATGTAATTAGATTCTTTATAAAATAAAGTACATGTAATGGCACACATACATACACACATTTAACACAAATCTTTTACCCTGGAAACACAAACTAGGAAAACTAGAAATATTTTTTAGTATACTATGTATTTATAATGTTACAATATAATATAAACCCTTAGTTAGTTAATCCTAGATTAGAATATAAACATAGTTCCTTAAATGGATATACATTACCAAGGACCACAAAATCATGTGCTATGAAATCACTGAAGGAAAAAACCATACTACTAAAATTTGGTCGATAAAAACATCTCGATGGAAACCGATTGATAAAATCATTTGATGACTTTTTGTGTGGAAAACCCCTTTGAGCCTCTATAGTAGGATTACAAACCCCCCCCCCCCCCCCCCCCCTAACCAACCATGATTTCCTAACTATTCCCGATGCAATGAATTGCATGTGGGGATAGTTATGAAAAGAATATAACACATACCCAACAAGAATTACCTTTAGGAGGAATAAGATCCTAAGTGTCAAGGTAGTGTGGTCAAGGACTATACTTTCCATGTAACTTGGGACAAAGGATGTGAAAAATGAAGAAATGGTGATCAGATAAGAAGGTAGTAGACTGTAGTGTCTATACAACAAATCAACTAACATTCATACACATTTATAATATTTTTCTTAGTAAAAAATATGAAAATCGACCAAATTAAGTAGCCAAATTCACATTAAAATAATATTTAACTCAACACATGATACCAAGGAATGGGATGATATATCCATCCCAAGTAAACATCGTTCATCACTCTTTAAAACAAAATGTAAAAACACAACAACTATCTTCTTATACAACTACATCATGCATTTCAAAAATACCTTCTACAAAACAATAGTGTATGAATAATTATCATATTTTTTTAGGAGTAATTGAAAAAAGATAATTAGAAGAGTTTAATTCTCAAAATAATAAAAGTTGACTAGATATTTTCACATAAATATTCTACTGTCTTTATCTTACAAAATATTCGGAGAGATATTTCATATCTTCAATAATGATTTATTTGAATTCTTTCCTTAAATTCTAACCATCGATGACTACATCATTAGGGATTTCTTAATGGAAAAATGGACAATTCGATGTAATCATCATATCAAATTGGTCATAATAAAATGGGTGAAAATAATCACAAAAGGATAATGCGACATGAGATGCACTTTGATCTCATTTGTAGTGATTCCTTCAATACCCACTCTGATAATCACAATAACTTGGAGATTGTTTTCACTAACAAATGATGCTTCCATATCTAATTTATTTTTAAGTTTCTATGTGTAACATGATTAGACATTCGAGATTGCATTATATAACATGAAATTCCTTCAAATTAGGTGCTAGTTTGGAGGGAATATATTCTAATAAACTATTCGCTTCTTTCAACTTGGCGGCTAGGTTGGAGGTGTATCTATTATGATAATTTGTCCAAGAATTGCATTCAAACTCATCCATTTTTGGCATAAAAAAATTGTGGGAAAACCATAATGATTATAGAAGCTTAATTTATGGCTTAATACCCCATCGAAGTCATAAGTAAACCAAGTTCAAGGTCCCAGGTTCAAGATTCTATTTTAGTAATATAGGTTAAGCATTTGGAACAATTTTGAAATTATACCCCCTAATTTTGCATAACAAGAATATAGGCTTTGCAAGTTCGAATGTTGAAAAGAAAATAGAGAATAACAACACTAGAGATCATACAATCTGAAAATTTTAACTATACATGAAAAGTATTGGAATTAACTACAAGAATATTTTCCTTAGATGTACTACTTGACATGTAAAATTTGACTTAAGAATATAAGTATAAAGCATTTGATTGAGAGAAATGACAATAAGGCAAAGAAATGCCACCTACAAAAATCAATTATCTCAAATATTCCTAGGAATTTAACTAACTCCAATAACCACCACAAATTGAGAATGCATTCCCAAAAAATATAAATGGGGTAGTGGAGGTGTTAGATAGGACATTATAATAACCTAGTGAGTTAGACCACCCTTGCAACCAACTAAACCTATAAAGATGCATGAAATATAGAAATTATATCTATATATATATATATATATATATATATAAACTTGTGTACCTACCCAAACTATCCTTAGTGCATATTACACTCTATATACATGAGTTATTTACATTTACATGCTTAAATGCTTTCACTTGTTATATTTGTAAAAATAATGATTTAATATAATAAGGGCATAGGGACTTAATTAGTGACATATTTCTTAGGTTAGAGTTTTTGCACTATTATTGTTATAAATAGAGATTTCTCCCCTCTCATGTGTTTCTCCTATACTTTTATTGATACAAACAACTAGTTTATGGTATTTATTGAGACATATTTTTGTATTACTCAAATTTGTAGATGCAAGACACCCTTGGATGAGAAAATTCCCTCATTTTTCTTTGCCTCTATATCTTAATCTTTGATTATATTTTATTTAATTACCTAGTTTTAATAATTGTTCTAGTCTGGGTTCTCAAACACTATGGTTTGGTATCAAAGCTTAACTATTTTTATTTTTTTATTGTTTTCTTTTAAAAAGGAAATAAGAAAATAATAATAATAATAATTGGTGATGATTTAATCCAAATAATAGGTGACTAGCGAAGAGTTGGAGGAAATTTTCATAAAGTTTATAGAAGAAATGTGGTATGTGGTGCAATAAAAATGTCTAATATGCCATGATACTTCATTCTACAATCAAAACTTTGAGGAGAAATGGGATCATCTAAATCTTAAATGAAGGTCACAATTATAACACAAAACATAACTATTGCAACAAAGTGGCAATGCATACTTGTTTTTGAGCTTTCAATAGGTAGAGCATACTTCTTGAGTTGGAAGCCTGATCAACCTTGAAAAATGAGCCTTGTTTGAACAAGTTTTCCTCTAAAGCACACTTCTTCATCATGAAGAACTATGTTGAGAAATCTAGGGCATCAATAGTTAGGTGACTTCTCTACTTATGATAATTTCTTGTGATAGTAGTTTTACTTATTGATTACGATCTTCTCCTCTTGATTTATTATTGTGTTATTTTCATCAATACAATTACCAAATCATGAACAATAAAGAGACAAGAGACACAATGTATAGGCTTGTTAGCCAGGGAAAAAACCTCTCACTCTTTGAGAGGAAAACCAAAACAAAATTATTCTTATAGAACCTTTAATTGATGAATACCAAGACCATGACAAAGACCCTTGACACTAGACTCCTCCCAAGACCAAGTCACTAGCCTCCTCTTCAATGCTACTCTTCCTTTTCCTCTTCTTAACTTCCTTCAGATTCTCGACATCTTCTTATAGGTTTTCAACCCTACAAAAAAACCCTAGAAGACTTTTTCTTCTTAGATAGTCTCCTCAAGAAGGAGACTCCTTTCACTTCCTTAGTTAGATTCCTTGAGCAAAGTATTTTCCCAAACTAGATCACCCTTGTATGACTGCATAACTTCAGTCGATCCTTTCCAACTTCACACCTACAATTTTTCGCATGTGTGAGGATAATCTCGCCCAAAAACAATCCTCCAATTATGAATGTCTCCTTCGCTATCTTCTCTTCCTCCTTCGCTGATATAGAGGCTCTTTCTTAGCATGAATTTTTTCACTTCTTCTTAGACATTCTTCACCAAATTGATTTCCTTCAGCACTGGTATATATAGCCATTTTTTCGTGTCCATTAGGTTGACATGATATCTAGAGTAGGCCGACTTCATGTTCTAGTATTATCCCTTCGTAGTAGGCTGACTTGAGTGAGGGCTAGTGACAAGGTCTTAGAGGGTTACTTACAAAGACAAATATGACTCTTTAGAATGTGTAACATGTCTTCATTACATGACAATGACTCTTTATACTTTTATGGCTATATGAAAATATCCCTAAGGGCTCTCAATGGGAGCCTTAACTAAAAATAAAATCTCTTTCTCATGAAACCCATGATGCAAGCATTACAATAATTTTATTTTTCTTCTTTTCAACTATTACACAAAATCATAATTACATGTCATTATGAAGACCAAACCTAGTTACAATTTTCATCACTCCCTCTTAACTTGGGAGGTATTCATAATGGTACTTGATCATTCTCAATCTAAATAATTTCTCATAAGAAGAATCAGATTGGTAATCCATCTGTATAGCACCATATAAACCAACATTGTCACATAGAAATTCCTTGACTAACAGCTCTATCTCTCCACAATATCTAAACTCCATGCTGGCGATACCAATGATTTATAGACACTCTAATCATTGTCTCTCTTGGAACATACCCCACCCGGGTTCTCAGGGTGTGTTCCACCTGGACTATTCTTATCTTGGATTCCCAGTCCTCAAAGAATATCGTTTCTCTATGACTACTCTTGTCTTAGATTCCCTATCTCATCCTCAAAGAGCATTGGATTCTAGATGATTACCGAATCCTCCATTCTATCTTCCCAAGTGAAGACCAGAATGAGGTGTCTATCTCTCCCTTTCAATTAGGGAGGACATATATATTCCAATAAATGAATTTACTTATTCCTATAGAAGGAATGTACCTAAGCTCCCTGTTGGCTTAGGAATTTCCATGTTTCTTCCAAGTAAGAAACTTGTGTCCAGGCTCCCTCTTAATTAGGGACCTATAGCATCTCCTTTGGTGGAGATGATGGGATAGCCAACCTCTTGAAGAGATCCTTCCTTCGATGTCATGAATTTATTTTCCAAGGAGTATTCATTTTTTGGAACTTCTTCATAGGGTATACACCATCCATCACTTTCATCAATGAGTCAGTCATGTCATCATTCCTTTTATCAGAAAGAGTCCATCAGTCTACATCTATCCTTGCTTCATGCCATTCTTCCTTCTTCATACTATATTCTTCAGAAGGATCTGACATCCTTCTTCATGATCCTTGGGGAAGATATCCACAGTTCTTCCTTTGGCAGCCCTACATAAGCTCATCCAGATACTTGTTCAAAAATAAGAAATGAACACTTAAATCACAATTACCTTTGTGATGGTATTTTATCATGACATCTTCCTATGGGCATCAACATCCTGCATACATGTTGACACACCTCCTAAAGATATGTATAGTCAAGGATCTCCATCCTTTCCAGACTTCCATCAGAGTCTTCATATCTTTCAGGGAGATATCATAGTCAAAATATTCTTGGTATTTTAGATGTTGACTTCCTTTACCATTATTGCATATTTCATGATCTATTCCTTCCTTTCTTCACACATTTCATTTCTAGGAGCTTCCGATCAGAGTTCCTCAATTGTAGTCAACCACCTCATGCTCCATATGACATATTATGTTGATTTCATATATTAAATATGTGATCCATGCATTTATTTATCCATTTGAGGGATGAGATCCTTTCTTTTGATCATGCTCTTAAGATAGAGCATTAGTTCATGATATATGCAACCATATGACATGACTTCCATAATATCGAATGTAAGCATACATACCTCATCTTTCCTTTGGGTCAAAATTCCTACAACAACTTCCATTGAATGAATGAGTTTCATTCCCTTGGTCTTCTTCTCTGTTATGTCATCGTACCATCATTCTATAAATTCCACAAGTTTGGAGTTCTTGATGAAATACTTGCTTCCGCTCATGATTGGTGAACCTTACAATGAATATTCCATCAGAGAATCTTGAGGATCTTACATATCCTTATCCTGCAGATGTTACATTTTGACTGATGTATCATGAACCTTGTCCTAGATGACTTCTTTCTTTATAACTATCACTTGAACTTTCAATGAGGTTCTAAGAGCTATATTCTACATAGTTGTCTGCCATAGATTTTGTTCCAAACATCCTTCATGTTACCTATGTCACGAGCTCTTACTTCTAATGCTTCTACTATGCTTCCATTTTCTATTATGATGCATCCTATCTTATTAATAATGCTTCCTATCTTGATAGCTATAATTTACACACCTGAAGAGTACTTTTAGTGAAGGGGATTATCTCAATCATAATCGATATCTCTCACTTCCTCCTTCTTAGGTTTCTTCGTCTTAGGTTATTCCACTTCTTCGGTAATATTGTCTTCTTCTTTATTTCTCTTGTTATTTTCCCTTTTAAGTTTAGGACAATCTCTCCTATAGTGCCCATATTCTTGACATCCATAGCACTGAACCTTAGCCATGTTCTTCTTTTTCTTCTAAGGTACAAATTTGTCAAACTTTCCTTTTCTTTTTGTCATAGCAGCATATGCTTGATTTTGCTCATTTGATCCTACATTAGTTTTTTCCTTTAGTATGGTTTCTTTGATCTTGCATAATGACCATAAATCTTGAAAAGGAGTGGCTTCTTTCTTCCCATAAATACTTGAAGTGAAGTTGCCCCATTCCTCTGGTAGTGCATTTAATACTACAATGGTCATTTCTCCGTCAGACATTATTTCACCCAAATATTGAAGTTGATCTCTTATTTCTAAAATCCTCATGAAATATGAGGCTATTCCTTCTTCCCTTGATATATTCTATTTGTAGAGTTATTGTCTTAGAGAGATAACTTCTCCTGCAGTACTTACGGAAAACAACTCTACCAATTTGTGATATGTATCTTTTGAAGTGTCTAATTTTGCTACATATGGGATGAGAGAGTCCTTGATGGATTCTATTAGAATCCTCTGGGCCCTCACTTCCCCTTTCATTTATTTAGCAAGTGCTTGAGTATATTCTTTGGGAGGTTGGGTTATTGAACCTTTGATGTGATCCACGAATTCATTCTCAATAAGGTTTAGGATTGTTCTTTTCTTCCACGCAAGAAAATTTGAAGGCCCAACTAATTTTTTTCTCTCCTTGCAAAAACACATTTTAATAGATTTAGATTAAGTCATATACTTACTTGAGTAGATGTTGCTTTCTCCACTTTCTTCCTCCTTAATCTTGATAGTGATGTAGATAGTAGAAGACTACTTCTTGATAGATTATTTACAAGAGTAATCCTTGATCTCTTTGAGAGAGAGATTAGTTTGATGTAGTAAAGGGTAAACCTTTGATTTAATGAGAGAGAGCTTACTTCACAAACCCCTTTTGAATATTTATGACAATTTTCTTTGATCTGGACCTCCTTAGATTTTGAAAAAGCTTCCACTTCTTAGATGATGGATGAATGATGATCTCGAAAATGATTCTAGGGTTTTTTTGCTTCTTCCTTGATCATGATTTCAAGATTTTGGTATTCTTTGTCTTTCTTTTATCTCATTTCTTGAAACTCGATCTTTGAGTGTCTCCTTGATTAAATGCTTCTCCTTGAATTCAACACCTTAGCTCTCATACCATGTTGAGAAATCTAGGGCATCGATAGTTAGGTGATTTATCTACTTATGATAATTTCTTGTGATAGCCTTTTTACTTCTTGATTATGATATTCTCTTATTGATTTATTATTGTGTTCTTTTCATCAAGACAATTACCAAATCATGAACAATAAAGAGACAAGAGACACAATGTATAGGCTTGTCAACTAGGGAAAAAACCTCTCACTCTTTGAGAGGAAAACCCAAATGAAATTCTTCTTATAGAACCTTCAATTGATGAATATCAAGACCATGACAAAGACCCTTGACACTAGAGTCCTCCCAAGACCAAGTCACTAGCCTCCTCTTCAATGCTGCTCTTCCTCTTCCTCTTCTCAGTTTCCTTCAGATTCTCAGCCTCTTCTTGTAGGTATGCAACCCTACAACATAAACCCTAGATTAATTTTTCTTCTTGGATAGTCTCCTCAAGAGGGATACTCCTTTCACTTCCTTACTTGACTTACTTGAGCAAAGTATTTTGCCAAACTAGATCACCCTTGTATGACTGCAAAACTTCAGTCTATCCTTACCAACTTTGGACTTGCAATTTTTCACACGTGTGAGGGTAATTTGGCCCAAAAACGGTCCTCCAATGATGATACTCTCCTTCAATATCTTCTCTTCCTCCTTCACTGATTTAGAGGCTATTTCTTAGTATGATTTTTCATACTTCCTCTTATACTTGCTTCACCGAAATGATTTCCTTCAAGTGAGGTCGAGCACTGGTATATATAGTCATTTTTCCATTTCCATTAGGCTAACATGATCTCTAGAGTAGGCCAACTTCATCTTCTAGAATTATCCCTTCATAGTAGGCCAACTTGAGTGAGGGCTAGTGAAAAGGTCTTGGAGGGTTACCTATAAAGACAAATATGACTCTTTACAATGTGTAACATGTCTTCATTACATGACAATGACTCAATAGAATTTTATGACTAGATGACAATATTCCTAAGGGCTCTCAATGGAAGCCTTAACTAAAAGTAAAACCTCTTGCTCATGAAACCCAAGATGCAAGTATTAAAATAATTTTATTTTTCTTATTTTCATCTATTGCATAAAATCATAATTACATGTCATTATGAAGACCAAACCTTGTTACACTTTTCAACAAATTGTACCCTCTCTTGAGCACATGAGCACATCATGAAGACATGAAGAATCTTCCTTCATCCCTTCGGCATGCGATAGTGGACCCTCCTTTTCCTTGAATGCATGGGTGCATTATGAAGGCACAAATACCTCTCAACCCATTCCTTCGTCCCTTCAGAGTGCGACAGTGCACCCTTCCCATCTCCTTGAGTGAATGGATGCATAAGGAATACCCAAAGGGCCAACACTCTATCCATTCAACCCTTTGGGGTGTGCCAATGCACCCTAGGTGTTTTTCTCTACATGCTTGAGCACATGAGTGCACCGTTAATCCCTAAATGGTCATGTATGTCCCTTCGTGCTTTGAAAGCGCATCCTCCTAGTTTGCATGATCATTTTTTCATGCATGCAAGTTATTTTATCCTATCGTCCATAGTTTTGCATGTTCTATCATTTTTTATGGATCTTTATACATGATTTACAAGTATTGTTGCATAAGTAGGTTGTTTTAAGCTAATATTGTCACTATGAGTGTGCTGCCAAAAAGAGGTGTTCATGCTACAAGTATTGCCACCCTGTCATCATCTATTGGAGCCATGTTTCCTTGTAAAGTGGCCTCCAAAGAACATTAAGAAGCAAGATTTGATGAAACTATATAAGTTAAAAAGCCAAATATTCACATATATGTAGATACACGGTGATTTATTAATAGGGATACATAGGTAACTTGAGAAAGATATACAACACATTCATGCAGGAAAGGTTTGCTGAGGACTTAGAAGATTTTCATGCATACATCAACATCAAGAAGTCCAGGATGCACAGGATCGCATGGATATTATCGATCATGCCATGTCTGGAGGTGATTGAATGGATAATTACACATATGGATGACTCTCACCTTGTGCTACGCAGTGAAAGTGGTGGCCATCTCACCCCCTATTTTGGTGAAGAGATGTAGCCATATTATAAGATGCTAAAACCCAACGAATATGCAAACGACGAATTCTACATGAGATGCCCTCAACACTAGCATCGTTATCAAATCATGGTGTTGAGAGCATGCCAAGTTTCACCATCGCCCATCTACAGTCTATCCGACAAAGATTCTCAAAGATGTATATCAGTACTTGATAGCCATGTACTGTTGATGGTATGAGCGCAAGAATGTTGAGGTGTTTGAAGATAATTGGATATACACACTCAATATAGTGGTGACCCATGGGAGAAATTTCAATTGGTTGGATATATTATCATATAAATTGCATCGTTAAGTGGGGTAGGCAAAATCATCTTTACAAGTGAATTAGACACAAGAATTATACATGTGTGTGTTTCTCTTAGATGGAATCTGTGCATAGTATGCATTCACGAGAATGAACTGGAACTAGACCCCTGAGGAGAAGTTCCAAATTTACTTCCACTATAGATTTTTATTAGTAGCAAGCTTAAGAGGAATTTATGATAAATTGGTTGAACACTTCTTTGTAGTTATCTTCCACATGGTTTTTGAGATCGATCCCCCTTGCATGAACGATCAAGTAAAGGAGTCACTTCGAGATATCATTGGTTGGTTTGAAGCTCCCGAGGATCATACATTAGGTGCTTCGGTTGTCAAATATGCCCTCATCTCATGCACCAATACATGACCAACAAGGTAGTCATGCAAGAAGTTGCAAATCAGATAGACAAGGGAGTGTCAGGAATTCTTCATGGGAGGAAGAAAGCCCCTTGGCCTATATTTCCATTGAGAATTAGATTATATGAGTTAAAGCTCCACAAGGTGACAATAGTAGAGATACAAGAGTGGGCCACTTACATTTTGTTACTAATTACTTCCATGGATATGATCACATGAGAATTGTTAGGAAACATAGTCAAAGGATTGGTCATAATACGGGGTATTCATTGATGTCCACAGGAGAGGATGAGAAGATAAAGAACTGGTACAATTCCAACATGAAGACACATCCAGCGATGGAGACTATTTCACCCCACAATCCACCAACACAATAATTGGAAGTAGAAGAGGAGGAGGAGATAACACCTCAAGTAAAGAAAGTAGCTCCCAAGAAAAGGATCAAGTATTCCTTGATAGGCAACAATAGCAAGAAATGGAAATCTGGTCATTTAAACTCAAGAGTTATTCAACCATAGAAGGAGAGGGGAGAATCAAAAGAAGAAGAGATACAGAGTCATTAGAGTGATTTTCTAGAGAAGAAACAAATAGAAGAAGAAGAGGAGAAATATGAAGAAGAACAATAGAGGCAATCCCAGGAGGAAGAAGCAACATAGAGATTGGAAGAAAAGAAATTGACTCAAGAGCTGGAAGAGGAACATTTCGAGGAAAAAAATACCATCCAGCCAGTGGAGGAAGAACTAGATACTCCAGGAGAAAATCCTCTCATAGATTTTCATCTTCCATTTGGAGAGATGGGGATCAAGCCTCCACCAGTATACGGAGTCATGGATGTATGCAGTGTAACGTTTGATCGACTTAAGAAGACGATTGTACAACATAGGAACAAATATTTCCCAAAGGATCCTAAGAATCTAGTCTCAATGTCTATAAGGAAGGTGATAACTGCCAACACCATAAGGAATCCTAGGGCAGTTATGGCGGAAAATGTTGCATTCCGTATAGCGCCACAGGATAGCTCTGAGTACTTGTTGAATGAGAATGCTAGGTTGAGAAGATAACTTGTTGTGGTGAAGAAAAAATTTGAACATATTGCAGAGGAGAATCAATAGTTTTCATCATGAAACTTCAACACTGCAGAATGGTAGTTAGTCATTCAGGAAGAGTTGGGGCCAATGGAGGACACCATGGCATAACTTTATGATGAGTTTATACTTATACAACCAGTCGTGGATCCTCTCGTTGGAATTTATAAGAACACAAAAGAAGTGGTGAAACTCCTGAAGGTAGAAAATAAACCTATTGACCAGATGCAAGAGTGGGCTGCCAAATATCCAGATGCTCCATAACATTTGGAAAAGAAGGACAAGATTTTCGCAGAGATAGACAAAGCTCAGTTGAGACTACACCTACATAACTACTCACATCTTGGAGCACAATCGGTTAGTACTATGGTTGTGTATAATCCACTACATAATGGATTTGAGTCTCTAACACAGAAAAATGGGATGCCTGCCATTATATCACTTGAAGAAATCAGAGGCAGAGAAGCCATCTTCTAAGAGATTAGGGAATATATTGAAAAAATCGAATAGGAAAAAAAGAAGGAAGGCTTAGAGGTAACCAAAGACATTATTCTCTAGTACACCTTTGCACCAGTCAAAGCTCATATGAAGCTTTCATGGCTATGGAATAATTTACAGTCAAACTCCAAGAATATACCAATGGAGGCACTTGAGGTGAAGATTTGGTACAAAGGGGACTTTCTAGTTCGGGTAAAAGCCATCGCAAGGGAATTCAGATCATGGCACACTAACATTACAAGTGAAATCCACGAGGAAGCTAATGATCTATTCATTTGATGATTCTTTGTCCCATTTCTAGTTTTGTCTTACTAGGCCATAATATTATTTGTAAATTGTCTTATGTAATAAATTATATGTAAAGAATTCCAAGGGACACATGTGGAATATGAATAGCCACGCATGGAATGTAATAAGTAATGTATAGAATATGAATAGTCATAGAAGTCTAAGAGTCATGAGGAAGCTCAAATATCATTGATATTTGTTATAAATAGCTACTCATAATTCAAGAAAAGGGATTTTTGGAAGGCTTATATTATAGAGTTCTTGCCTTGGCTTCTCTTGTAAGACATAGGAGATAAATCATTCTTTGGAAAATCAAGTTGTGGCTTCTTGTTCCACTATTTCATACAATGTTTCATTCATGTAACAGTGTACCTGAGATCTTACACTTTTAATCATAAGCTCAATGTGTCGTCACCTCTTCATACATGTATTGTAGATGTAGTTGGACTATTTGGGCTATGTTTATGGTATATGTTATTTTAATTACATACTAAGTTATTTAGCTAATTGTTTGCTTACCTATGACTATTATTGAATGACTTTTTTTATTCTTTAATGATTGTTGTTTATTATGTGGATTAATCTGCAGGTATTCTACAAGTCTTTCCTATTATCCTTGAGTCCCCCTTTAGGATAGTAATATATCTTTTCTAACTAGAGGCTCATTTCCCTCACCATCCATGGAAGTCTCCCTCATATACCTTACATTGGGTGTCTCACAAAGCTCACATTCTTTCTGCCCCAAAGTGGTGTTGTGTTCTCTTGTTTTGGTTTGTAACCAAGGAATATCTTTAAATCATCCCAATGGTGGCTAGGTTGTATGACCATATGGGACTCCTACACCAAATGGTTTGAGGTCTAATTGGGACTTCACGTCAAGGAGATCCCCTTACAATGTTGGCGGCATCTAGCATCGTCAATATTTTTGGTGCTAGAAAGAGGGCTATATCACAAGATGAGCCTCGAAAGTCTATTTGAACCTCTTACCTTGAATGGCTTCATCCCAGATCATAATCCTGAGGTATTTTTCCAAAGCTTTAAATATTTAAATCCCCATAGACTTTTTACATAACTTGTCACGTCTTAAATTCTATGGAAAGGTTACAACAACCGTCCTTGATTACGTAATTGAATTTGTTCAATTTTCATTTTCAAGTGTTGTTTATTCTGAAGAAATCCTTGCAATCTTATTTACCCTCACATTGGATGGTCATATGAAGCAATAGGGCTACTCTCTACCCACTGCTTCTATCACATATTTCAAGCATTTGGTTAATGAGGTTCATTGCATCTTTGAAAAGTACAAATATCAAGATGTTCTTAATGAAATCGATCAACTTAGAATGGAACCCAATGAATCTCTTACACATTTTGTTGATCGATTCCTTTATATTTGTTAAGAATTACCAAATGAGGACGTGTAATGGAAATTTCTAGATAATAAATTACATTTCTTAGTCCAGATGTCAAGGAAATATTTTGAATTTGATTCATCTTGTCCTCCTGATCCAAAATAATTTCAACATCTTAAGGAAGACTTGGACCTTCCTTTTGTTCAATTTCCTCCTTTTGATGTTTCGTGTTTCAAACCTCAATCGATCATTCAATCGAAAGGTCAATTAGCGGATGAAAAATTTATTTTTCTCTCTTGTCTTCACTTGATGGTGATTCATATAACCCTATTAATCAACCACCCCCCAATCTTGATATTCTACCAACCAATCTTCCACCCGTTAATCAAGTTGAACTCTTGGGTGACTGTGACCCCGATGATTTCCTTCTCTAAATTATACAGCCATGATTGTTCAAGTGATATGGATGAATCATTTTTTTTACATGAAGATTTGAGTTTGCAACAATTCCAAATGTAGTTTGATGAAATTATCAATAATTTTCTTTCAAGTATATCTCTGTTTGATCAAGAAAATGATATGCTTATCATCTAATATTTTTGTAGTAATCTTGAAAATCTATCTTCTTCTGAATCTCATGATTTGGGTAATGGATCTTATTTTGATAAGAAATTGACCATGTTTTCCCAGATTGATTATCATTTTTTTCAGGATTCAAAGCTAATTCAGGTGAGTAGGACACTTCATCCTACATTGATGGTTATGTCAGGTAATTATCACCATGATGATATCTATGATTTTGGTCAGTTTATGATTCTTTCGCATAGTTTTATTATTCAAGTCATCACATGGGATGTTGAATCTCTCCTGATGGATTCTCATTTTCTTCACATAAAATTCTTCAACCCCCAGGGGAGGACATTTAATTTTACAATCGAAATTTTGCCATTACAGCCCATCTTAAGCAAATTTGTAATCTGCAATAAATCTTTTTTATCATCCTTCAAAGAATCTCATGTGCATGACAAGTTGGATTGTGGTCAACCTGGTAACAATGCTTATGACACATATCTGTCCTTGCTCAATATTTCTTGTCTATTTTTCCCTAAAGTTTGTATCCATGATCCCATTGTAGAATCACTATAAGTCTCTTTTCTGTTCGGGCCCATGTCTCATAGCTTGTACTTGCACGCTCTTCACAAAGTCTTGTATGGTCATAGGCCAGGTAGTTTTTGTTGTTTTGGAGTCTATTGCTTAAAAGATAAGTTGAGTGTAATACACCATTGTGGTTTCAATTTCTTTCTCTGTTGGTTAGTGCATATGTTTACACAGTTTCTCTTTTTCACTGCACTGCTTCCTATTTTGATTCTACATGATCATATATTCTAGTCTAAAGGTCAGGAGGAACTTGTTTAGTTCCATTGGGAATTTCACTTTACATGACCCGACCTTTCACTGTTTAGGATTAGGTTAGGATAGGTTACATATAGTTAGATGCACTACATTCTTGTTATGTGTTTTGGTCTTTCATGTTTCGACTTCATTCTTTTGGTTTTCTTTGTCTTTGAATAAATTCTATTTTGAGCTTCAAGATGATATGGCTAATCTTTGTGAATGGAAAGTTGTAGTAACATGCAACCCTTGGATTATGTGTTACCCTATTCCTTGATTTGGTTTATCTCTTTTGAGTCGATGACTTTTTTATGGGAAATATGATCCTTTAGTCAGGAAGTTGTAAGAAAACCATGAAGCCCACATCTACTTAGCATTCTCATTCCTATGCTCAGCCTTGTTTACAAATAATGTGTTCTTGATTATCTATCTGTGTAGAGTAATATAAGGGGAAAAAAATTAGTGAACAAAGTATGAGAGGTCTAAAACCTGTCTCTGAAGGAACAGCATGTTCTACTCTCAATAAGTCAGGATCCCTGTTCCACCCATTGAAAAATAATAAATTCCTATGCACAGCCCTATAAAAAAGAAAATAAAAGTATAAAGGGTGAAAGAAGAGAAAGGATTCTTGCACAGGGAGGTGAATAAAGTGACTTTGTCAGGGTACTCTCCAAGCTCGCTAGAAACGAAGAAACATTTATGTTCCTGAAGTGACTCTGTCGGGGTATTGTCCAAGCCTGCTGGTAGCAGAGCAACGCCAACAATGTAAAACTCTCACTCTGATCATATTTAATTCATGATAATATATTATGCTTACTTACATCAACAAGATAATGATACAAATTACTCTATTGTTGTGTTACGCCAATTAATGGAACAGGGAAAACTATATCTTTAACCAGGTAAGAATGGGGAGCTAATGTAACCCACTAACTGAATCAATACTTCTTGGAGAATTGAGACTTTACACTTACAATGAAACCATTTCAGAGAAGTTGTGGTTCTCCCAGTCATGGAAAATTTTAGGGGCTAATATTTGCAAGTGGAATAATTTTCCATGTTGTAAAAAATAAAAGATTCACCAATTTCTGTTTTTCCTAAAAATGATTCGCCCAAGTTTTGTAGTATAAAATTATTTTACCTTAAATATCGCTTAAATTTTATAGACACTATATATAAAATAAATAGAAATTTGAATGTTTTTACAAATATATCTCTACATATTTTATATTTTTCATATTAGGGACTAGTAAGATTCGTCGAGGTTTCTAAATTTTAAGATAAATTTCCATCCTTAAAATTTTCCTACTCCCAGTGTGCCACAAAGTGTTGTTGCTGTGGCAACGACCCTCCAATTTTTTTTTCTATGTCAATTTTGGATCCTACAACAACTATCATTTCAAGCCCCCTTGAGTCATCATGTTGTTTGATCTTTTAGCTATGTGTTTTCTCCTTTTGTCACATCTTCCTAATTCAATATTTCCTAAGTGTCATGATTTAAACAATAGAAGCGCTTGAGTTAGTTAGTCCATGGTTAGGTGAACTCATGATATTTATTAACTTAGAAACTTTTCTTTTCACCATGCACACACTCGAAAAAAACACTCAAAAGCATGAAAAAGAAAATAAAAGTCAGAAAAACACTCAAAAAAGAAAAAGCACACTCCAAGTTGGTGAAGACATGTGCTCAGCTTGAGTGCACTCCTTCAGGCTGAAGAATTTCCCACACCTTGAGTGCACTCCTTCATGCTGAACAAGTGAACCATCCATGAGCGCACTTCTTCATGATGAAGACATTCGCCCTTCCTAGGTTCATGCATGTGCCATCTTGTTGTATGTGGGCACACTGCTAGAAAAGAGGAGCCCACTAAACTTCTCTTAACTAATTCTTTCACGAAATGACAAGTGGAACTCATTCATGAATTAGTTTTGCATGTAATCGTGTTTAATGTAATTGAGTTAATAATTCTTCTTGCATAATAATTCCATCTGAGTTAGGCACACAACTAGGAATCAAAAGTCTCTTCATCAACCATTGCAACAAGTAAGTTTTGCATGTCAAATCTCTTCATTGCCTTTCATGATTTCACTGCCATTCTTGTTTTTCTTGTTGTCGATCCTTTGTTTTTCAGTTTATTTACAGGCGTTTATGATGAATCTTCATGTTTCAAGTGTTAATATGTTGTCGCATGGCATAAACTATTCACGTTCTTCAAACCTTTCATATTCCACCTTGAATGTGAAAACAATTACAAATCATTGTAGATCTTTTTTCTTCTCATCTTAGAATCAAATCTTATTGTTCAAACTTGTTTCTAATATTCCAATGGGTAGAGCTCACTTCTTGAGCTCGAAGCCTGATCATCCTCGAAAATTATGCCCTCTTTAATCATGTTTCCTCTAAAGCACACTTCTTCACCATGAAGAACTACACCCTCTGTTGAGCACATTACGAAGACACGAAGCATTTTCTTTCAGCCCTTTGGCATGCAAAATTTCACCCTCCTTTGCCTTGAGTGCATGGGTGCATTGTGAAGGCCTGAAGACCTGTCAACATATTCCTTCATCCCTTTGGAGTGCAAAAGTGTGCACTCCCCGTCTCCTTGAGTGCATGGGTGCATAAGGAAGACCTGAAGGCCTAACACTCTATCCCTTTGACCCTTGGGGGTGGGCCAGTCATTCACTTTGTGATTTGAAAGTGCACCCTCCTAGTTTGCATGATCATTTTCTCATGAATGAAAGTTATTTTGTGTTTCCATTCATAGTTTTACATGTTCTATCATCTATGGTGGCTCTTTGTATGTTATTTACAAGTATTTCTACATAAATAGGTTGTTTTATGATAATATTGTCACTATGAGTGTGTTGCCCCAAACAAATGTTCACGCTACAATTATTGCCACCCTACCACCATCTTGGAGCCTTACTGCCTCGCAAAGTGGCCTCCAAATAATGTTCAGAAGAAATTTTTGATAAACCTATAGAAGTTACAAGGCCAAATATTCCCATACATGAAGATACACAGTGCTTTATTGATAAGGATACAAAGGTCACTTAGAGCAAGATATACAACACATTCATGCAAGAAAGGTTTGTTGAGGACTTAGATTTGTATGCATACATCAACATCAGGAAGTCCAGGATACACAGGATCACATGCATATTCCCTGTCATGCCATGTGTGGAGGTGATTGAATGGATCATTACACATATGGATGACTCTCAACTTGTCCTACGCAATGAAAGTGGTCGTCAGCTCACCACCTATTTTTTTGAAGACATGCATACATATTATAATATTCTCAAGCCCAATGAATATGAAAATGACAACGTCTACATGAGATGGGAAACCCTCAACACTAACAACATTATCAAATCATGGTGTCTAGATCCTTATAAGTTTCACCATCACCCATCCGCAATCTATCCAACAAATATTCTCAAAGATGTATATCAGTACCTGCTAGCCATGTATTGTTAGTTGTATGGGAGCAAGAACGCTGAGCTATTTGAAGAGAATTGGATATACACGCTAAATATAATAGTGACATGTGGGAGAAATTTCAATTTGGTGGATATATTGTCATATGAATTGCAACATCAGGTGGGGCAGGTAGAAGCATCTTTACGAGCAAACTAGACACTAGAATTCTACATGTCTACATTTCTCTTAGATGGAATCTGTGAGTAGTATGCATTCCCAAGAATCAAATGAAACTGGACCCCTGAGGAGAAGTTCCCTGTTTACTTCCACCACAAAGTGTTATCAAAAGCAAGCTTTAGAGGCATGTATGACAAATTGGATGAACACTTCTTTGCAGTTACCTTGCACATGATATTTGAGTTCGATCCTCCATGCATGGATGATATGTTGAAATAAAGAATTGTTGAGAGGAGGGGGGGGGGGGGGGGGGGGGGGGGGGGGGGGGGGGGTTTGGATCAGTAATTAAGAAACTCTTTTTTCTTATTATGCTTACAGTCCCTTCTTATGTTATTTAACTTGTGAGAGAATTCATTCACAAAACAGTGAACCAACAATATTTCAGACATGCATATTCAAACAATAATCACATGAGCAACACACATTTGACATAGTGTTTTCCATGTGGAAACACAGAGGGAAAAAAACCACCAATTTTTTGTTTGTTTATGATGTAAATTAAGCACCCACTTAATTGCATATGTTTTTTTGTGAGCACCCACTCACAGGCGGCACCAACCCCCTTTGGTTAGCAAGCACCAACTTGCCAAGAGGCACCAACATCTTCAGTACGACACAAACCTTCTCTTGCCATTTCTCTACTATTTCATACAATTTTCAAACTAAAAATAGAAGCATACAATTATACAAGTAAAATACCAAACAATGGATGTTCACAAATTTTACTTTTGCACTTTATCTTATGTGCTCACTTGCAGTGGATCTCCTCTTGCTGCTCACAACAACACTTCCTTTGCACTCTGCCTTCACTGTCAAGGGCTCTTCACTGACTTCTCTTCATCTCTACCCTTGCAATTATTTACACAGTCCTTACACCGCTCTTGCCATTGTATTACATTGTTTCCTCTCAAGTGCTTCAACCTCTTTTCTTTGATGCACACTGGCACAACACTACTCTACCACACATATGATCACTCCCACTTATTTTCCATTGCTGGTGATGGTTTTGTTCCACTGAGGCACTCTACACAAGGGATTCTCTCCACATTGTCTTGTAGCTTCCAATATATACTTAGGCATGGCTTCAATTTCCACTCTTGCGTCTTCTGATAGTTTCTTGTCACAACACCTAAAACAGAGATGGTCATCGTAGTTATTCATAGTCTGACTGCACAGAGCTCTTGTACTGAGAAATTAATTCTCATATGACATGCACACTCATCCGAGAGTCCCATTCTTATTTATCGTTCCTCAGATCTTGACAGTCCACAGAGGTGACTATTCTCTTTTTGTTTACCACAATAATTCATGCACACAGAATAGTCAATTTCTTCCTTTAAGCTCTCGAATTCATGTCTACTGCCAATGTTGTCCTTGGTTTCTTGTTACAGAGTCTTCCACAGGATTAGCCCTTTTCAACTACCAACTCCTTTGTTCCTTCATTCAATATCGTAGCTGTCAGCCCATACATTCTTTAAAGTTTTGTACTTCCTTATCGGAGAAATTACATATCACAACAATTCCATATCGCAATCTTCTCAGTGGTGTACTGTTACGATATCCTTAGCCCCTTGGTTCTTAGCTCGCTGAGCATTTACTTTCCCATATGACTAGGCCCATGACCATCAACTAAATTCCATATCGAATCCCCATTTTTATCATAACTTCTGTGAAGTTCTGATTCTATCTTAGCTCCTTCTGCTTATCCCTTACTGCATTTCTCATCATAGGATTATTGTCTTTGACTGCCACTTAGCATTAAGGTTCTAAGGTGAATTTTTCCTGATGGGGCCAATCTTACTTTTCTATTGCTCTATGCACTTGGATCTATGGTTTTACATGCCCAAGAGCCTACCCAATGTCAGAAGTCCCCTTTATCGAAACTTTTCCAAACTCCAACTTCTCTAGAGTTCCGCTATCTTAATCCTTTGATTACCGAGCTTTGATATGACACCATCACTTCCACATGGAGACTCCTTAGAGCTGACACATGTCACCCAATTCTAGCCCATTAGACTACCTAATACGATTAGATATGCATGCCATGTGTCCTGATATACTACCAAATCATGATGACGTCAGATGCCACTATGGTTTTTTGGAGCCAGTCATATGTTGCCATGTGTCCTGCTAGAGGAGAGAGAATAGGGCCCGTAGACCTTTGGTTTTGCACCAAGATCATTTGTTAATCTTATTTTGGCATTCCATGATGCTTATACAGGATTATCGACACTTATCAGATATCACAACTTTAAAAATTCCTCACTTAAGAAGTTCCAATATTTCGATCCCCGACATATTGATGTTCCAATGTTTCGATCCTCTGATGTTCCGATCTTCGATATGTTGATACGATGATTATGCTGACCTATGATATTCTGATGCACTGATATTCTAGACTTCCGATGTGCCGATATTTCTTCCTTCCTTAGGCTTCTCAAACCTGAACTTCAACAGACAATATCTTTTGATCGAGGGGTCAATTTTTGGACTTTCGCATATCGTTGGAAATCTTGTTCAGAGCAATTTCCAATGTAGAGGGTCTAATGTAGGCTTTGAGTCTTTCTGCTTCTTGGGATAAGACTACAAATTTCTCTTCTCATTGAATCTTTGTACTGTTAAACAACAACCACCATGATGATCATTTTATGGCTTCTTCAGTAGGCATGCTACTATGATGATTCTCTACAAGATGCCTGCAGCTACCATGGAGTTTCATCTGGACCATCACTGTAATCATTATTTTCAAGCTTCTTTAGTAAGCTTGTTACTGTGATGATTCTCTACAAATCACTTTGAAAACCATGGGATTCCTCCCAAACACCCAATCATCATGCTGACCCTTTCTAACCCTTGTCTGACATCAATGCCAACACTTACAAAGCCACCTACACACCATCAAATGTCCAACATGATCAAGTAGAGTCACTTTGAGATATCTCGGACTATTTTGTAGCATCTGAGGGTATATACATTAACTGCTTCGGTTATCAAATATCCCCTTAGCTCATGTCATGAAACATGACCAACAAGGTAGTCATGCAAGAAGTTGCAAATCAGTTGGACAAGGGAGTGTCAGGAATTATTCATAGGAGGAAGAAAGCCCCTTTGCCTATATTTCCATTGAGGGTTGGATTGTATGAGTTAAAGATCCATAAGGCAACAACAAGATAGATACAGGAGATGGACCACCTACATTTCACTACTAAATACTTCTATGGATATGATCCTAGGTGAATTGTCAGGCAACAATGTCAACATGATCGGTCACAATATGGGATATTCGTCAATGTTAGAAGCACAGGATGAGAAGACAAAGAACTATTACAATACCAACATGAAGATACATCCAATGATGGAGACCATTTCACCCCACAATCCACCAGCTCAAGACTTACAAGTACAGGAGGAGGAGGAGATAATAGCTTAAGTAAAGAAAGTAGCTCCCAAGAAAAGGATTAGGACTATTCTTTGATAGGTGAGAGTAGTAAGAAATGGAAAGTTGATCCTTTAAAATTAGGAGAATTTCAAGAAAAGGATGAGAGGGGAGAAGTAGAAGAAGAATAAAGGACGAGTTAGTAGAAAGAGTTGATGGAGAAGCAACTAGCAGAAGAATAAGAAGAAGAGAAGAGAAGTATGGAAGAAGAACATCAGAGACAGTCCCAGGAGGAAGAAGCAGCACAGAGATTGGAATAAGAACAATTGACTCAAGAGTTGGAAGAGGAACAGTTCAAGGAAGAAGATACCATCTATCCAGTGAAGGAAGAAACAAATACTCTAGGAGAATATTGAAATTACTTGCATACAAATTCTAACAACAAAAAATAAACAATGCGAGAGCATAACACATAAAACATATATACACAAAGATTTTCCCCTAGATCCCAAAACCGGGACTACCAGCTTGATTTTTCATTATGTTCCTTTCAATGTTACAATACATATTTATACATGCCGAAGCATCCAATACCATGGACCGAAAAACCATCGCGTCCAAAACCATGTGCAAAAACCATGCACAAAACCATAGGTAGGTCTGCCCAACCTAATATAGGGTCCAAAAAAAATTTCCCCGGGGCAATGCCCCAGACACCGTAGAGCGGGGCTAACCACCCCCCACTGCGCAGTTGGCACAATGAAGGGGCGGCTTCGGCCCCTCTCTAGGCCCCCCGTAAAATTCATGGGCTAGTCATGGAAAGAATATAACACAACCCAACATTATCCCACTTGTTGTTTTCTTTCCACAAGGGGCCACAGGAGAGCTTAGTCATTTATCCAACCCTGAAATGCTGAATATTTCTCTACACCAAGAGAACTTCTCAGAGCTCACATATGTTGTCAATGCATCTGTAGTATTCTTCAAAGTGTCCTCCTTTACCAGCAACACCTTTTTGTCTTCTATCATATCCCTCACAAAGTGATACTAAACATCAATGTGCTTTGTCTTTCAATGGTAAGCAGGGTTCTTTGCCAAGAAAATTGCACTTTGGCTATCACAATCTATCCTTATAGCTCCCTGTACTAACCCCATACTTGAACACAATCTCTACAACCAAACTGCTTCCTTGCTTGCGTGAGTGGCTACCATGTATTCTGCCTCTGTAGTTGATAATGCCACTACAGATTGTTTCTTACTCATTCAATTGACTGCACCTCCAAATAGGTTAAACACATACCCACATGTAGATCTTCTGTGATCGAGATCTCTAGCCCAGTCTGCATCAACAAAGCCACGCATATCCAAAACTCTATCCAATCCTAGTCTTCCTTGGTAGCACAAACCATAATCATTAGTGCCACGCAAATACCTGAAAACCCGCTTCACTGCTGTCCAGTGCTCCTTCCTTGGTTTTGACGTAAACCTGCTCAATACTCCACTAGAGACCATTGCATACATCAGGCTACTGACTACACTTGCATATGGAACACGGGACATGTCCTCTTCCTCTTCTTGTGTCTTGGGACATTGTTCAACAGATAACTTTACACCTAAAGGAATAAGAACCTTCACCGGTTTACTATCCTGCATATTAAACCTCTGCAGTATTGTCTCAACATACTTCCTCTGGTTTAACCAGAGCTTCCTCTTTGCCCGATCCATTTTAATTTCCATGCCCAAAATATAGTTTGCAGCACCAAGATCTTTCATGTCGAATTTGGAGGACAATTGGGTGTTCAAATCTTGGATAATTTCTCTGTCATTTCCAACCAACAACATATCATCCACATACAAGACCAGATAAATAACACGGTCACCAATTAATTTAAAATACACACAGTGATCTGCTTTGCTTCTGGTGAAGCCAAGTCCCTGTAAATATGTATCAAATTTTTGATACCACATCCTTGGTGACTATTTTAACCCATACAGAGACTTCTTTAACTTGCATACCAGTTCTTTCTTATCCTTCACTGCAAAGCCTTCAGGTTGCTTCATGTAGATCTCCTCTTATAGATCCCCGTGAAGAAATGTTGTCTTCACATCCATCTATTCTACCTCAAAATCAAAAGTAGCAACAACAGATAAAAGTAATATAATAGAAGTTACCTTGGCAACATGAGAAAAAATATCACCAAAATCAATTCCCGGCACTTGGGAATAACCTTTTCCTACCACCCAAGCTTTTTATTTCTCCACATTTCCTTCTGCATTTGTCTTCTCCTTGAACACCCATTTGCTCCCAATGGGTTTCCTTCCAGCCAGCAACTCCACCAGATCCCAAGCCTCATTTTTGTGCAAAGATGCCATTTCATCAACCATGGCCTCTTTCCAGAGTTTTCCATCCTCTGAATCTACTACTTTCTTCACAGTTCTGGGATCATCATCAGTAATAGATAAAGCAAAATTTGAACAGAAAGGAGATGGACTGTACCTTTTTGGCTGCCTTCTTTCTCGAACTGATCTTCTCACACCCAGAGTTTGTGGCTCTTCATCTTCTGATTCCTCCTCTATTGTAGTGTCTGATTCTTCCTCCTTAAGCTCAAACTCTATCTTCTCAGGTTCCTTTGGTTGGAATTCATGTTTAATAACCTCTTTCACCTCTCTGAACACCACATCTCGGCTGTACAAAACCTTCCTTGTTACTGGGTTCCAAAGCTTATAACCATTTAAACCATCCTTATACCCAATAAAGATGCACTTTTCATATTTTCTATCCAACTTGGTTATTTCTCCTTTGGAACATGTACATATGCGTCACATCCAAATACCCTCAGATGTGAAAGAGAGGGTTTCTTACCAGTCCATACCTCTTGTGGAATCTTATCCTCCAACGCTGATGAAGGTGATCTGTTGACCAGGTAACATGCTGTCTCCACCGCCTCTACCCAGAATTCCTATCCTAACCTGACACCACTGAGCATGCTTCTTGCCCTTTCCATCAACGTCTTGTTCATTCTTTCTACAACTCCATTTTTCTCAAGTGTGTATGGAGTATTCTTCTGCTGTGCTATACCACACTTCTTACAGAATTCTTCAAATTCCTTGCTGAAAAACTCTCCACCGTTATCTGACGTCAACACCTTTATCTTCTTCTTTGTCTGGTTTTCCACCAGAGCCTTAAATTCTTTAAACCTGTCAAAGACTTTAGATTTCTAGGAAATATATCCATGTATTCCTTGAGAAATCATCTATAAATGATACATAGTACATAGACTTACCCAGTGATGGAACCTTCATAGGTCCAAACACATCACTGTGCACAAGCTCTAATATTTATTTCGCCCTCTTACCACCAGAGGGGAAACTCACTTGATTCTCCTTCACATATACACAATTTTCATAGAAATTGAAATATAAAGAGCTATTACTCATACCTTCTACCATACCTTTACTATGAAGTATTCAAAGGCCCTTCTCTCCAATATGTCTAGGCCTTTGATGCCACAACATGGTCTTCTCTCTAGAGACCACTAGATTTTTTGCTCCACTTTCAGGAACCACAGAACTGTTGCACCCATCAACAACATTGCTACCTTGTAGCTTGTACAGAGTTCCAATCTGAACTCCCTACATCAATGCTAGTGTTCCCCAAACCATCTTGCAAGTATCCTTCTCAAACATTGTTTTTACACCTACATCATCCAGCTTGCTTATAGAAATCAAATTTCTGGCTAATGCAGGAATATGAAGAACACCCGAAAGTGTTCTAACCCTTCCACCTTGCAACTTCAACTTTACTTTTCTGCAACCAATGATTCTAGCCTTCCTATCATCCTCTAAGAAGATTTCACCACCATTGTATTTCTCATACTCGCGGAACCACTCTCTATGGGGAGTGAAGTGAAAGGATGCACCTGAGTCAATCAACCATGCCTCATGATCTACATGTGTACTTGAAGAAGCCAAGTACACATCCCCACCTTCATTTGAGGTGGTTTTCACCTTTGTAGAAGGAGAATCATCAAATCCCTTTCCTTTGTCAAGAGCTTTAGATTTACAGTCCCTTTTGTAGTGCCCTTCCTTTCTGCATTTCCAGCAAACCACCTTTATAGGTTTTCCTGGAGATTTAGATCTTCCACTTGATGACTTTTTTTTTTTTCTATTCTGGGACCGTCCTTGTATACACAAGGCATAACCATTCTGGCTCTCCATATTTTTCCATCTCATCTCCTCCGTCAACAAGGATGAGACTATTTCATAAAACTACAAGGCAGTTGCATTGCTACCTATTGCAATAACCAGACTATCCCACGAATCTGGTAGAGAACACAACAAACTGATGCACTTATCTTCATCTGAAATTTTAATGTCAACAGATAATAATTGACTTACCACAGTATTTAATGCGTTCAGATGCTCTGTCACCGAGTCTCCATCTATCATCCTTGGGTTATACAGCTTTTTCCGTAGGAACATTTTATTCACCAGAGACTTAGATTGGTACAAAGTCCCTAACTTGTCCCACAAAGCCTTAGCCATATCTTCCCCTAATACATTCAGCAATATTGAATCTGAGACACACAATCGTATTGTGCTCTTTGCCTTCCTATCCAACTTCTTTGATTCTTCATCAGACACTCTCGTTGGTTTAGTACCCGGATCTACCATGATCCACTGATCTTTATCCACCAACAGATCTTCCATCTTGAGTTTCCACAACTCAAAACTCTGACCATTAAATTTCTTGATCTCTATCTTTCCACTGCTCACCATCTTCTTTCACCACTAGAATCAATCCCGTAGATATCCCACTGAATAATGTCTACCACAGGCCCGAGCAAAACCCTCAGTAACAAAGGTGTCCCCTTGAAGCCAAAACAACTCTGATACCAAATGTAGGTTTTAGCCCCATATAGAAATTACCTGCATATGAATTCTAACAATAGAAAATAAACAATGCGAGAGAATAACACATAAAACATATATACACAGAGATTTTCCCCTGGATCCCAAAACTAGGACTACCAGCTTGATTTTTCATTATGTTCCTTTCAATGTTACAATACATATTTATACATGCCGAAGCATCCAATACCATGGACCGAAAAACCATCATGTCCAAAACCATGTGCGAAAACCATGCACAAAACCATAGGTAGGTCCGCCCAACCTAATATAGGGTCCAAAAAAAATTCCCCAGGGCACTGCCCTGGACACCGTATAGGGCATCTAACCGCCCCCCTCAAACCCCCCTGTTGCATAGTCGACAAAATCAATGGGGGGCTCCACACCCCGTCAAACCCCCCTGTAAACTACGTGGGCTAGTCGTGGAAAGAATACAACACAACCCAACAAATATGCTCTCATAGGTGGTCATCTTCCATTTGGAGAGATGGGGATCACACCTCCACAAGAAAATAGATTCATGGATGTATGCAACGTAATGTTTGATTAGCTTAAGAAGTAGATCGTACAACAGAGGCACAAATATTTCCCAAAGGATCTTGAAAATCCAGTCTCAATGTCTATAGAGAAGGTGATAACTTCCAACACCAGAAAGAATCCTAGGGAAGTCATGGTGTCAAATGTTGCATTCACTACAATGACAATGGATAACTCTAAGTACTTGTTGAATTAGAATGCTAGGATAAGAAGAGAACTTGTTGCGTTGAAGTAACATGCGAAACATCTTACGAAGGAGAATCAACGATTGTCATCACAAAACTTCAACACTACAAAATGGAAGTCATATGCAAGAAGAGATGGGGCCAATGGAGGTCACCATGGCATGAATATATGATCAAATGATACTTATACACCAGGTCATGGTTTCTCACGTTGGCATTAAGAAGAACACATAGGAAGTGGTGAAACTCCTGAAGGTAGAAAACAAATCAATTGACCAGATGCAAGATTGGGTTGTCAAATATCTGGATGATTTGAAAAATTTGGAAAACAAGGAAAAGATTGTTGCAAAGATAGACAAAATTCAGTTGAGACTCTAGCTACAGAACTACTCGTAACCTAGAGCACAATCATTTAGTATTATGGATGCATATAATCGATTGCATAATGGATTTGAGTATCTAACATAGGAACATGGGATGCCCACCATCATATCACTTGAAGCAATTAGAGGTAGACAAGCCATCTTCTAGGAGATCATGGAATATATTTAACAAATCAAACAAGCAACAGAAAAGTAAGGCTTGGAGGTAACTAAGGAAATTATTTTGGAGTATGCCTTTGCACTAGTCAAAGCTCATATGAAGCTTTCATGGCTGTGGAATAATGTAGAGTCAAACTCCAAGAACATACTAACAGAGGCACTCGAAGTGAAGATGTGGTACAAAGGGGACTTTCCAATTGAAGTCGAAGCCATCACATGAGAGTTCAGAGCATGGCACACTTACATTAAAAGTGAACTCCATGAGGAAGCTAATGATCTATGCATTTGATGAGTCTCTGTCCCATTGTCAATTTTGTCTTATTAGGCCACCGTCTCATTTGTAAATTGTCTTATTTAATAAATGATATGTAATGAAGTCCAAGGGACACATGTGGAATATGAGTAGCCACACATGTAATGTAATAAGTCATGTATAGAATATGAATAATCATAGAATTCTAAGAGTCACAAGGAAGCCCAAAAGTCATTGATATTTGCTATAAATATCTCCTCATAACTCAAGCAAAGATATTTTTCGTAGGCTTAGATTCTAGAGGTCTTTCCTTGGCTTCTCTTGTAAGACATATGAGATAAATCAGTATTTGGAGAAGTAAGTTGTGGCTTCGTGTTCCACTGTTGGATACAATGTTTCATTCATGTAACAATGTACTTGTGATCTTACATTTGTAATCAGAATCTCAATGAGCTGACACTTCTTCGTACATGTATCGTAGATGTAGTTGGACTACTCTGGTTATGTTTATGGTATATGTTGTTATGATTAAATACTAAGTTAATGAACTAATTTGTTGCTTAGCTATGGATATTATTGAATGAGTGTTGTTATGCTTTAACAATTGTTGTTTATTATGTGGACTAATGTGTAGGTATTCAACAAGTCTTTCTCATTATCCCCGGGTCCCCCATTTAGGATAGTACTATTAATTTTCTAACTAGTGGCTCATTTCCCTCACTAGCCGTGGGAGTCTCCCTCATATACATTACATTGGGTGTCTCACAAATCTCATAATATTGCTACCCTAAACTGGTGTTGTGTTCTCTTGTGTTGGTTTGTAACCAAGGAATATCTTTAATTCATTCCAACTGTGGCCAAACCATATGACCAGATGGGACTCCTACACCAAATGGTGTGAGGTCTAATTGGACTTCACAATAGGGAGATCCCCTTACAATTTTTGTGGTATCCAACATCATCAACATGTATATATATATAATCTCTATGTGTTTATGATTCATATGGATAATATCTTTTATTTTTTATCTTTGATATTATTTTGGTAACTAATATGACTAGAGGCAAGACCTCTATGAAGTTCTTAATGCACTTGAAACATGTAACTTTTATTGTAACTATGAATGATACTATGTTTTAATGGAAAGAAAGGAAAGTTATAAGGGGTGCCATGAGGTATGATGGAAGCAAGGTTAAATAGTTTATCCTCATTTATCCTTAATCTTATTTTGGGGATTTCTAGAAAACAAATTATTCAGATTAGAGATATAGTATTCCAAGGGAGTGTTAATGTCTATAAACATTGTTACAACATTTAAACACAACCTATCATAGCTCAAATTACATAACAATGTAAAAAAACTAATATATTTCCATATAGATATGTTACACAACTTGCCTCCTTAGATTCATCCATATGAAAATCTTAAAAAGCACCAAGATGTAACCCACTCCCTTGAAGTTAGGGAAATAAGATTCACATATACTGATAAGAGAATATAACAAAATCATTATGTCTTCCTTTCTTATATACCAATGGACTGCTTGTTTTTCATTGCTTAACTAGTCAAATCCCAAATCCAGAAATCAGTTAGTTGATTTTCAACCCATAATCTCTCTAAGATCCATAAGAGTGATGAGCCTACAATGCACGTTGTTCCTACACCCCACTAATCATAATAACTATATATAGATTAGGAGTTTAAGTTAAATTTGGAGACCACCCATAATTGTAGCCCCTTGAAGCCCAAGCATAGCCTAAATTTTCTAAAATTTACTGTCCAAGATAGGGTTATAATTATATTAGTGACCTAAGAATTTCTCCTACAACAAACAAGATTCACAACATTTCCTTATATTCTCTATCTCAGTTATGAACATTCAAATCCATATTGTGAGTCCAGGAGTAACTCCATGAATGAATTGATGCTTTGCATTAAGATGGAACATGGATATATACATGGAGAGGGAGACTATTGGGTTTCCTCTCCCAATATCTCTTCGTCTTCCAATTCTCTTTATTTTTATATTTAAAATTTTACATGGATTTACCTAATCCCAAAAAATAGGTGTCAACATTCCCCCCTTAATTTGAAGGGATGTTGGTGATTCCAAGCATCATTCTGAATCTTTCAAACTTTTCCCTTCCAAGTGCTTTGTTGAAGATATTTGTAATCTGCTCATTTGTGGAAACATGTTGTAGGTGGATTGTTTTGGCCTCAACATGATGTCAAATAAGCTGGTATTTTGTATTGATGTGCTTGGTTCGACCTTGGAACTTTAGGTTCTTAGCCAACTTTATTGCAGAAGTGTTGTCAATCAAAAGAGGAGTTGAATGCACTCGTTTCTCCTGCAAATATTCTAGAATTTTCCTAAGCCACACAATTTCCTTTGTTTCTTCAATGGCTACCACATATTTTTCCTCAACTGTGAAATTTGTTGGAACTGATTGTTTGCGTGACCTATAGGATACAACTCTTGATCCTGCAATACTCATAACATAACCTAAATTAGATACTCCAATTTATTTATCTCCATCAAAATATGAATCAAAGTATGCAATCAAGCTAAAATCATCAATCTGTGTATACTTAAGTCCAAATTCTCGAGTTCCCTTCAAGTACTTTAGAACTCTTTTTGTAGCAGACCACTAACCCTCACAAGGCTTTTCCATAAACTTGGAGAGGATTCCAACAACAAATGAGATGTTTGGTCTGGTAGTATTCAGGTAGTTGAGACTCCTACGAGATGTCTATACTTTGTTGCATCCTCAAATTCGTTTTCTTCAGTGGATGTGAGCTTTAAGTTTTTTTCCATTGGAGTACTCAAAGGATTGCACTCAACCATGCCAAACCTATTCAACAGATCTCCAATGTACTTATTTTGAGAGAGCAATATAAAATTTTGATGTTGAGTTACTTTAATACCAAGATAGTAGTGAACATAGCCCAAATATGTCATTTCAAAACCTTTCCTTGGTTCTTTCTTTATGGATGAAATGTAGCCCTCATTGTTCCCCATCATTAGAAGATGATCTACATAGACCACAAGATATACAACTATTTTTCCAACTTTCTTGAAAAACAAAGTTACATCATCAAGATCATAATGTTTGAATTTAAGTTTCAGAAGATGCTCAATTGACTTCTCGTACCAGGCTCATGGTGCTTGCTTAAGACCATACAAGGATTTTACAAGCTTGCATACTTTTTTCCCTAACCATTCACAACAAATCCTTCTAGTTGGGACATAAAAAAAATGCTTTCATATCTCCATTTAAGAAAGAAAATTTTACATCCAATTGATAGACTTTACAACCATTATAAGTTGCCAAGGAAAACAGTGTCGGGATGGTAGCCCATTTTGTTGTGGGGGGGGGAAGTCTCCTCATAATCGACCCATTCCTTATGTGCAAAGACTTTTTCCACAAGCCTGGATTTATGTTGGTCAAGTGAGCCATCTACTTTATACTTGTTCTTGAAGAACCACTTGCAGCCTATTGGTTTGGTTCCTAATGGAAGATCATCCAACTTCCAGGTTCCATTCTTTATCAAAACATCATATTTAGTCTCCCAATTATGTCAATCACATCACTTAAAGTGTCAACTATATCAGTGGCTAGAGCTTCATGTGGGGGAGAGAATGCTTTAGAAGAAGCTTCTACATTGATTCAATATAGGGATCCCCCCTTCAAGATGTGGAATCCCATTATCAAACTCTTGAAAATACTTTGCATGTTTGAATCTATCCAAGTGATCAAGTTATCGCTCAACAACATTGTTAGCCTTGGAAGATTCAAGAAAGGTTACATCTCTAAATATTATAAAATTCTTATTCACTTCATCATAGAGAACATATGCTTTGGAGGTATTTGATTACCCCAAGAAGATACATTCATGAATCCTTACATCAAGTTTGTTTCTTTGTTCCTTAGGTATCAAGGCATAACAGGTGGAACCGAAAACCATGAGATGTCTCATTGAAGGAATGTGGCCATACCACATTTCATAGGGATTCTTGTGTTTGATAGAATGAGATGGACACCTATTCTTTATATACACAACACATAGAACCTCATTAGCCCAAAACATCAGCTTAAATTTCTTGAAAAACATCATTGAACGTACCATATTTAAGATTGTCTTGTTCATTCTTTCAGCTACTCCATTTTGTTGGGCATTATAAGGCATGGTTGTTTGATGTTTGATCCCATGTTGGAAAAGATAGTTTTCAAATTCATTTGATGTATATTATTTTCCATTATCAGGAAGAATAGATTCAAAATGAGATTGTGCATCATTTTCAATCCATGCATGAAAGTTCTTAAATGTTTCAAAAGCTTCAGATTTGTTCTTCAATAAATAAAACAAACACATTTTGGTGTAGTCATCAATAAACGACATCATATATTTATTACCATTTGCAAAAGGAACATGCATTAGGCCACATAAATCAGAAATAATGAGTTCAATTTTTCTATGTGATCTGGAATGAGAATCATGAAAAGACTACTTCTTGTGATTTCCTACGATACAAGCATCGCATTGCTTAAGTTTCCTAGGAATTGTAGGCAAACTAGTAACACACATTTTCTTCAACAAACGGAGGTGTCATAGTTGAAGTGTTTAAATCTAGCATGCCATAAAAGACTTGATGGAAATATACCTTCATCATAATGAGAACTATATGAAATGTTTTGTGCTTGAGCAGAGGTTCATTACAGCTTCAAAATTCTTTCTTCTTCTATCCTAGTCATGACAAGTGAGTGATCTAATGCCTTTTTTACCTCGACCTTGCCATCGAATATATGAATGGAATGTCCTTGCTGGGAGATTTGGACCAAAGACAACAAGTTTCTCCTAAACTCCAGGACGTATAGAACATCATGTAGAACACCAGGCAGTTTAAGACTGATGGTTCCAAGCCCCAATGGCTTGAGTTTTGACATATCTACAAAATATACTACTCCATCAACATTTCCATTGAATTCTTCAGAGAAATATCTCTTGAAAGTCATGTGGCAAGTTGCTCCTGAATCAAGCAACCAAGAATATTTCCATGAAGCAAGTGAAGCATTGAATAATTCTTCAGTTACTCCAATGTTGCAATGTGCCACAACATAATGAGTGGACTCGGGTGCTTTTCCTTTCCCTTTGTCAACTGTCTTACCTTTTCCTTCATTTATTTCCTGCTCAATTTTTTCCCAAGACAACTTACATGCAAATGCATTATGTCCATCTCTATTGCATCATATACAATGAAAATCATACATTCCTCCTTGGAAATGGCTGCCCCCCCTGCCTCCAAAATTATTCCTTCATCTTCCTCTTTGGCCACCTCTTCCTCTAGAAGAATATTGTGCATGATTCATCTCTTTTTGTGCAAGGAACACAAATTCTTCAAAAGAATGAGAAGTTGTATTCTTCCCAAAATACTTCTCTCTTTCATCAAAATTATTCTCAAGGGAGTCAAAGGTAATATCCTTAAGGTTGCCACTTTCTTGCAATGACTCAAGATAGTGTGAATAGGTGGGACAAAGTTGTAACAACCCTAGTTAAAAGTTCACGTAATAAAAGTTAATAAAGGAAAAATAAGACCACAGTTAACGGACATGTATTCCAAGATGAATATTGGGCAAAACATCATAGTGGGTGTTCATTCGGTTTATTATGGCTAAGGAAATTGGAAAAGGAAAAGGCATTAAAAAAGGAAGAAGGAATTTTTGGCACATTTATTTATGAAAATAAAGGAAAATAGGAGAAAAGGGAGGTGAAAGGTCACAGATTGCATGTGAGGAGGAAATTGAAGGAAAATAATGGAAATTGAAGAAAATAGAGGCCTCATTGATAAAAAGGATTCTAAGGATCAGTTGGAAAGCTTTGGTCAGTTTTAAGCTTTTTCTCAGCTTTGGAGCAAGGAAGGGAAAAGAAAGCAAAGGAAGGACAAGGAAAGGAAACGAAAGGAAAGATCAAGCAAGGAAGAGTAGGATCAAGCAGCTTCAACAAGAATACTTGCAGGTAACATATTGCATGTGTTATTTCCTAGCTGGTTTTGACATGCGTGGCTTTGCATGTTGGTATATGGTTCTCTTATTTTCAATGGCATGGTTTTGCTAGGCTATGACAATGGTTTCAGCCTAGCCTTGCGTTTTCTAGATAGTCATGGTGTGATTGGATTAATTTCTCGGTTTTGAGCATTGGAATTGCTAGATGGTTTCAGAATCCGAGGCAGAGGTGGTCTTAGGGAAATCCCAAAGGCCTAGGAATCCCTTGATCAGTTTTGGTGGGATGCACGGTAAGTCTAAGGAAGGACTCTCAGTTTAGGGCCTAGTTCTCTGGTGTGAATTGTAGTAAATCCTAAGAGACTGGTGTCTCAGTTTAGGGCCTAGTGATCTGGTGTGGATTGCAATAAAGCCTGAGAGATAAGGATACAAAAAATTCCTCAAGGATATTGATGGAGTCCGGAGGCATTCCTAGCTCAGTTTGGTTTTGTGATCTCGGTGCCAGTTTTGGTGAGATCACGGTTGGGTGACGGTGGAGGCGGTTTAACCTCTGGATTCCCTTGGTTGTTTCTAGATTGGTTTATCCATGAGATCCCAAATTCATGCTTGGAATATGGCACAAGGGTGACTGGCTGAAAGAAAGATTTGGTTTAGCCATTTCTACGGTCAGGTGGTACGTGGAAGTCCCAAACTTGGTCGGATTTTCCTATTTTAATAAAAGCTAAGTTCTCTTTATTTTGTACTTGATTTTGTGACCTAGGCTATGGGCCTGAAAAAGTCACCCAAATCCTGGGGACACTGACACAACGCTGAGAAAAATAGTCCCTGGACGTTGGCATGCCATGCTGTGGGAGCATCCAGAGCCATTTGGACACTAACATACCCATTGCATGGGAGGGTTCGGACGTCAATTGATCAAAAAACTCAGTGAGACTCATGGGCTAGTTACCTGAGAGGTTGGGATGGTTCCTGAGGGTCTTTTTGTTGATGTGGAAGGTCAGCATGGCATGTTTCCATTGGTTCCAATTCCTTAAGGTGACTTAGGAGATCGAATCATATCATAGTAACCCCAATTGGTCGGTTACTTGGGTAGATGTTGGAGGAGGGTGTTACAAAGTAGTATCAGAGCATGGTTCACCCCTTGGACTAGACGGGTGGTGTGTTGGTCATCTATTCATGTTGGTTGCATATGTGTTGCTTATGCTTGTACTCCATGTGCTTGATGCATTTGCATGGTGTTGATCATGGTTGTAGTGATGTCACCATGTGAAGTTCCATGGTGTTTTTTTGGGATGTGTCATCATGAGTGTATGGTTGTATATGCAATTGTTATGCATGTTGGTGTCTATATGTTGTTATGCATGTATTGTCATGGTTATGGTTATGCATGTATGGTAGGTCAGACATGCATTGTGAGGTCATTGTATGAAATTAGGTCATGTTGGAAATAATACTGAGATGGGGGGGGGGGGGGTTGAATCAGTATTATCAAATCAAACATTTTTTCATTTCCATACTCAAATTCATATACGCTACTTCAGTGAAGGGAACCTGTGTGTACACGCAATTGTGTCTAATGCAACTAGCGTATATCCAGTAAACTTATGATTCAGTTAATCCATTAAATGTTGATCTTTAGTTAGTGCATCAGAACTTTTATTAACCATATGAACACTAAATAGGTGTAGTAAAACAGAACAGATCATCACACACAAGAAGCACACATGAACACCATGATGTAAGGTGGAAACCCAATGTGGGTGAAAACCACCTGCTGCAAGTCGTCTCTATCTTCTTTTAATAAGAAACATCATTTTACAATATTTTTGTATTGGTGCAGTCTTATACCAGTACATAGGCTTCTACCTGCAGAAGCCTACAACCTTCTCTCGTTCTCTAGCTTCTCCTGGAAGGGAGCTACAACTCCCTTAGCTCTTGTACTAGCCGATGTACTAGTACGTAGGTGTCAGCCTACTAAATGCTCCAACCTTCACTCGTTTTCAAGCTACTACTGGAAGGGAGCTACCACCCCCTTAGCTCTTGTAGTAGCTAATGTACTACTACGTAGGTGCCAACCTACAGAAGGCTACAATCTTCTCTTTCATCCTCCAGGTACCACGTTTCATAATTTTTCAAACTGGATACTCCTAAAGCACAACACCATAATCTAAAAGGCCACATTTCATCCAATTTTCATACTGGACCCATCAATATCATTGAAGCACAAAATCAATCAACACTAGCATCATCAATCTCTAAATCACCCAATACTGAATCACTGAAACCCAGTCAAAAAACTGCAATCACCAGAACACAGAGCAGAACAAAAAACTCTGCAACAATATTCGGAACCAACTGTATCATCAGAAATCATGCATACGCTACTTGGAAGAGCCAAACCAGCGTGTATACGCAACTTCACCAAAGTGAACTAGCGTATATGTCAACAATTACTTACTGATAACTTCGCTGCACTTACTAACTTCAGACATATCCAGATCATTACATATACATGGATAATACATATGTTAACAAACAGATATAGTCCATCAGATCACATAAAGATAAGTCATTATGATCCTGATCCATTATAGATCTCACAATCAACCAAACTGAATATGCAGAATACTGACACCAGTAAACAGTCACCAGAACTCAGACTTTGCATCAACAACCAGAAACACCTATAACTTCAAACATCATAGTTCATATTGTATATGCTACTTAAATGTATCTAACCTGCATATGTACACCTTTTTCATCTAAGTCAACCATCGTATACATCTGTAAATATTCATTCATGTTTTGCAGCTATTTCAATCTTAAGTTATACCCAGATCAGAACTCTACATGCATCAGTATACAGATCTAGAACAAGCATGATCAAACCATATAGAGATGACTCATTCCAAACCATTTGATCCCGATCTATCCTTAGATCTTGTTCTCCATCAACTGTTGAGATTCCTCCTTAGCTCAGATCAAGAAAAGCATCATGAACCCATAACCTGCATACTAGATCTCATACATCATCAGATATTCAAGACTTTCTAAATTCCTTTGCCTAATGATCTTCTTCTCCTTTTATAGTCTTAGGCCTTACTCAATACCATGGTCCAAAACCATTTAGAACTAATACTAGGGACCCAATGCCTGGGTTCAACACTTCGGACGCAATACCAAGGACCAAATACCATGGACCAAATACCACGGATCCAAAACTTAGTTTTCCAACATGTACGTGCCTTTCCTTGCATGAAAGTGCGTGTGTATGATATACGTGCCTTTGTATGTGTATAAATTGCGTGTATACACTACTTGGTATATAGCGAACCTGTGTATATACGCGACTTGGTATATAGTGAATCTGCATGTGTACACGACTTGGTATCTAGTGAACCTGCGTATATGCTTTTCTTTCTTCATTCTTTGTAGTCTGATCATCAATTCTTTGCTACTGACCTGTTGCACTATGATTTGTCATCTGTGTGAGTTGCCATCAAGGATAATACTTGTATCATAATGCCAACAATCTCCCCCTTTGGACCTGATGGCAAAGCTAACTTGCCATACTGAGAACTATCATCTTAATGGATTGTCATTGTTCATTACTTCTGAATTGATTCATTTGAGCTGTCCTGCATCCCATGTATTCTATCACATCTAATATCTCTTTTGTAGATTCATCTAGTTATATATAAGTGAGTTGATCTTCTACAAGTGGGTTGCCATCAAGTACAACACATGCATCATAATGCCAACAATCTCCCCCTTTGGATTTGATGGCAACAACACCAAATCACTCTCCCCCTTTGACATCAAGGGCAAAGGGCGGACCAAGATATTCTCTTTCCGCTGTCCATACTCCCCCTGAGTACCTGCTGAAATCTTTGAACAAGCTCCCCCTTTGTATATGCCAAGGTGTACCAATCTGTCCATGCTCCCTTTGAGTACATGTCGAAATCTCTACTCTGCTGAAGTGTGCTGTTCATGCTCCCCCTGACTGTAAGCAAGGTCTGCAAAAAGATGTTCTACAAGAAGAACATGACTCTATCATAAATGAGCTTCCTATCACTAAAGACTCATACATACATCCATCTCCCAACCAAGTGGGGATATACCAATATTGACTCATCCACCCAACCAAGTGGGTATACACCAAATACCAATTGTTTATACATGACTGAAATATTACATCATCTTTCCCATGCATAGTGGGGGTACAAATTACATCATATGACCAAAAGGGAATCATCAAATTACTACAATAGATAGAGACAAACTATTACATCATGAGTCTTGATATGAACTTTACATGACATTTATAACAGAGACCAAACATCTAAATAAGACCATGATAGTCATCAGCAACTATCATACACAATGTATGATCTGCTCCATAAGCATCTGTCAACAACATCTAGACCAGCAACCTGTATATGTCCATTAGTGTATAAGTCATCAACCTATAACAAGGTATGTCTGCATATAGATATCAACTCATCCTTTTGAACAGAATTCTGCATATGACATACAAAATCATTCACATTATATCATATGTGAAAAACACCATAGCCGTCTCATCAAGATCTGCATGATCCAAGTATCATCACTTTGGGAACATCTGCATCAATCAACATATGTAAGTATCAACCTATCATCATATAGGTAAGAACTCATCATCATCATGTCTCCAACAATGCAACTTTGAGTAATCATTCATGTATCCAACACTATGTATCTTGAGCTCAAGATCATTTGTCAAGACTTCTTGATATCATCAACAGCAACAATCCTCATCCACATGAGCGCTAAGAACTATAGGAATCCTACATCATAACTGTATTATATGATCTTTATGCATATGATGACAGCAACATATGAGTGACTCATCATCAAGTAATGAAGATTTGTATTCAAGCTTTGTACTTCTCCTTATCCTTATGAAGATCACCATGTAAGCACCATATATGCATCATCAGAGAATCAACCACAAATATGATCTGAACATCAACTATGTAACCCCAAGAATCATATGAGATTTTGTCATGGATAACTCATAACCATATCATAGCAAGATATATCATTTAGCCACATAAGCATCGTTACCAAGGACTACTAACCATAATGCCAACAATGCATTATTAAAAGCATATGCTCCCCCTGAACCTGTGCCATCTGTTCACTGTCAGATTTGATCATGCATATATCAGCAAGAAGTATCAAGGCATCATCATCATTAATTTAAGATCAAAACACTCTAAAACATCTTACAAGTGTCAAGACATTTCCACACATCATCAGCAGATTGTAACCATTATCAAATAGAGCAAATAATGGATAGAATCATATCAGACCCTTTTTCTGAGCTTGTCCCTACTGCTTTTCCTCAAACTAACATATACGCGACTGTGCAGTAACTAACTCACGTATATACGTGACTTCCCTTTATGAAACTTGCGTATGAGATTTAGGACACTGGATTTTTACACTTTCAGCTCCCTCTGAGTCTGTTATGTCTGTATATTGTGTTGTGCCACATATTTCTAATTGTACTTCCTTCTTCTTCCACATCTTCAAGTGTGATGATGTTTTCTCCTTTTGGTATTGTGCCCGTACTTTGTTCCTGCAATCCGTAGCTATATGTCCAAGCTTGTTACATGCATAACATCTCACATGTTTCATATTCTTTTTGTAGCAATCAACAGCTCTGTGACCAAATATATTGCAAGCAAAGCAATATCCCTTAAAGTACCTGGAACATGATGGTCTTTCTGTGTGATGGTCTTGAACCATTATTCTTCTGCATCTGGCTACAACATGTCCAAGATTATGACATACATAACATTCAACATCATTCATCGGAGAAGTAAAAGATTTTCTTTGAAGAATTTATTTCCTTGGCTATTGATGGGGTTGTCCTCCCATCTCCTTGTTGATTATTTTAGATTTCTCATTAGAATTCCTTGCCTCTCCTTGTGAGCTAGATTCATCCTCAACAGATTCATAAAAACCAAGGCCAATTTTGATAGCAGGAGACCTTTGACTACTAAGAATATCATCCAAGATCTTAGTACTATCTTGAAATCGTAAGAGCTTATCCTTTTCTTCTAAGTTATCTTTTAGACTATTTACCTCAATCTGATGTTGCTCCTCCTTTTCATGATACTGCTTCTTCATGTTTTCTTCAGCTTTTCTTCCTTCTTCCAACTGATGTCTTAGTTCAAGAACTTTGTTTTCTTGCTTTTCAAGAGATTGGAGTAGTTCTTTATTATGCTTATTTTATTCTTCAAGATCTTCTTTTAGCGAGAGGATCGTAGCTTCAAGACTTTCATAGTAACTGGATCTATCTCTGAGTTTCTTGATTGTTGTGCTCCTTTCAGTGACTTCATTTCTTAATGATGTCACTTCATCCTACAACTTTTGACATTGATCTTCCTTGTCCTTGAATAACTTCCTTACCTTGTTCCTTCCTCTAGTTGAGCTTTTAGTTTGGTAGCTTCTTCTTTGAAGGCACATTCCCTTTTGTTCAATAGATCTTGTTGATCTCTAATTTTGTCTATAAGCCTTTTAAATTCTGCCTCTATTTAATATCTTTCTTGCTCACCCATAAGAGAAAATTTAGTTGTTTCGCTATCACTTTCATCATCTTCAAATGGATGGATAAATGTATCACAAGAGGATAACAAATTCATACCTGACATTTCTTTTGCTTGTTCATCTTCATTCTGAAGTGATTCTGAATCTGAAGTGCTTCTTCCACATATTCCCCAATCAATTCTCCCACTTTCATAGCTCTTCTGAGATATCTTCTTCTTCTTAGGTGCTTTCTTCTTAAGCTTCTTTCCCATTGATCTACGGATCTCCTTCAAGCAATCAAACTTCTACCAAAGGACCTTCTCTGATTCCAATTGTTGGAAATAATACTGAGAGGGGGGGTGAATCAGTATTATCAAATCAAACACTTTTTCATTTCCATACTTAGATTCATATACGCTACTTCAGTGAAGGGAACTTGCGTGTACACGCAACTATGTCTAATGAAACTAGCGTATATCCAGTAAACTTATGATTCAATTAATCCATTAAATGTTGATCTTTAGTTAGTGCATCAAAACTTTTATTAACCATATGAACAGTAAACAGGTGCAGTAAAACAGAATAGATAATCACACACAAGAAGCACACATGAACACCATGATGTAAGGTGGAAACCCAATGTGGGTGAAAACCACCTGCTGCAAGTCGTCTCTATCTTTTTTTAATAAGAAACTTCTTTTTACAATATTTTTGTACTAGTATAGTCTTATATCAATACACAGGCTTCTACCTACAAAAGGCTACAACCTTCTCTCGTTCTCCATCTTCTCCTGGAAGGGAGCTACAACCCCCTTAGCTCTTGTACTAGCCGATGTACTAGTACGTAGGTGTCAGCGTACTGAATGCTCCAACCTTCTCTCATTTTCTAGCTGCTACTGGAAGGGAGCTACCACCCCCTTAGCTCTTGTACTAGCTGATGTACTAGTACGTAGGTGCCAACCTATAGAAGGCTGCAACCTTCTCTTTCATCCTCCAGGCCACGTTTCATAAATTTTCAGACTGGATACTATTGAAGCACAACACCATAATCTGAAAGGCCACGTTTCATCCAATTTTCATACTGGACCCATCAATATCATTGAAGCACAAAATCAATCAACACTAGCATCATCAATCTCTGAATCACCCAATACTGAATCACTGAAACCCAGTCAACAAACTGCAATCACCAGAACACAGAGCAGAACACAAAACTCTACAACAATATTCAAAACCAACTGTATCATCAGAAATCATGCATATGCTACTTGGAAAAGCCGAACCAGCATGTATATGCAACTTCACCAAAGTGAACCAGCATATATGTCAACAATTACTTACTGGTAACTTCACTGCACTTCCTGACTTCAAACATACCCAGATCATTACATATACAAGGATAATACATATGTTAGCAACCAGATCTAGTCCATCAGATCACATAAAGATAAGTCATTATGATCCTGATCCATTATAGATCTCACAATCAACCAAACTGAATATGCAGAATACTGACACCAGTAAACAGTCAATAGAACTTAGACTTTGCATCAACAACCAGAACCACCTGTAACTTCAAACATCATAGTTCATATTGTATACGCTACTTAAATGTATCTAACCTGTGTATGTATGCCTTTTTTATCAAAGTCAACCAGCGTATACATATGTAAATATTCATTCATGTTTTGCAGCGATTTCAATCTTAAGTTATACCCAGATCAGAACATTACATGCATCAGTATATAGATCTAGAACAAGCATGATCAAACCATATAGAGATGATTCATTCCAAACCATTTGATCCCGATCTATCCTTAGATCTTGTTCTCCATCAACTGCTGAGATTCCTCCTTAGCTCAGATCAAGCAAAGCATCATGAACCCATAACCTGCATACTAGATCTCATACATCATCAGATATTCAAGACTTTCTGAATGCCTTTGCCTAATGATCTTCTTCTCCTTTTATAGTCTTAGGCCTTACTCAATACCATGGTCCAAAACCATTTATAACTAATACTAGGGACCCAATACCTGGGTTCAACACTTCGGACACAATACCAAGGACCAAATACCATGGACCAAATACCATGGACCAAATACCACGGACCCAAAACTTAGTTTTCCGACATGTACGTACCTTTCCTTGCATGAAAGTGTGTGTGTATGATATACGCGCCTTTATATGTGTATAACTTGCGTGTATACACTACTTGGTATATAGCGAACTTGCGTATATACGTGACTTGGTATATAGTGAACCTGCGTGTGTACACGACTTGGTATATAGTGAACCTACGTATATACTTTTCTTTCTTCATTCTTTGTAGTCTGATCATCAATTCTTTGCTACTGACCTGCTGCACTATGATTTGTCATCTGTGTGAGTTGCCATCAAGGACAATACTTGTATTATAATGCCAACAATCTCCCCCTTTGGACTTGATGGCAAAGCTAACTTGCCATAATGAGAACTGTCATCTTAAGGGATTGTCGTTGTTCATTACTTCTGAACTGATTCCTTTGAGCTGTCCTGCATCCCATGTATTCTTTCACATCTGATATCTCTTTTGTAGATTCATCTAGTTATATATAAGTGAGTTGATCTTCTACAAGTGGGTTGCCATCAAGTACAACACATGCATCATAATGCCAACAAGTCATCGTTATAATATTGGTATGTTATGATGCTAATGTGTTGGCTAAGATAGAGTAGGAGATGCAGATCATTTAAGTGAAGTTGCAACAATGGACCTCGAGGCAAGAGCATGTCATCATATGGGTTTGTACGTTGGGCATGCAAGTATGTAGGTTAAGGATTGTTATATGCTTATGTTTATACCTTTCATTATATTTATGTTATGGTTACATACATGATAAATGATAGTTGATTAGTGTAGTCATATGCACGTGTTGAATAGTCATGAATGATAGTAACCTTTGGTTGTACGCATTGCTATTGTTATTTTATGTTAGATAACTTGATAATTATGTTATATGTTGTTGATGAGCATGTTATAGGTTGACTTGTTGTTGTTATATAATAGTTAGCTTGATGATTAGGTTATATGTTGATGAAGAGCATGATATATAACTTGTTGTTGTTATATGCTAGTAACTTGATGATTAGGATTATTACTTTAATATCTTGATGTTATATGTATCATGCTAAATTGGATTGGCCTATGCATATGGTTAGGGTTATGACATTCAACTATGAGTTGACTTATTTGTGACATTGTGTTGTACTAATCTAGAATGGCCGTAGTTATGTGATTGTTATGCATGAACGACAACTGTTCATGAGATTATGATGTGAACATGTTAGTTAGTTACTATTATGGATATCATGACCTTATTTAAATTCGCGTTGGTATGTTGTGAAGTTATATCGTGCTAAATAGATTGATTGTGTATAAAAGATAGCATCCCCTGAGGTACATTAAGGTATGAATTTTCTTATGTTGTCTATTTGGTGCTTGATTGTTTGATTATGTAATATATTTGGTATTTGACTATTTGGTGTCTATTATGTTGTCTAGTTGATTTATATAACATGGTACGTTTATAGTTTGTTTGTATGTTTGATTAATTGCATGATATTAGCACGTGTCTGTAAGATTGCTTGAAGAAATGATCTTGTTTTAAGATGGTCGTACTAACACATGTGTTGAGACAACTGATATGTACTTGAGTGTAAATAGGTGACAGTTGTAGAATTATGTCTAATGACTATGAGTTGACTATGGATTATGACATGATTGTTAGTCTTGGTAAAGGTTGATTTCAAATTGATACATATGATTGTCTTGATATTTGGAACATGTGGTTGACATGTGTGAACAGTTGTAGGGTAAAATTCTTAGAATTAGTATGACAAGGTAGAGTAACTAGTATGTTGTTATGTTTAATTATGCACTGACAGTTATGTGTTCATGGGAATATGATTCAGCGGATTGCATGGAAAAAGAGGTTTCCATGAAATTTTAAATAAGGCTTGGGTCGAGCTTTTACTTGGAGGCACTATAAACCATGGGAATTGAGTCATGGTGTTTGTTGCCAGTATTTTGATTTTGGTTTTTTGTGATTTGTTGTGCTTGATTCATGGTTTTGTTTATGTCTAGTGTAAGGCCTTTCCACTTTGTTTGCGATGTCGTATTGTTATTGATTTTCATGGTTTTCTTCTTGTTTGTTTCTTTTCTTGATTTTTATGTTTTGGGTCTTAAGAATTGGTTTGGGAAAGAAGAAAGTTAATGGAGTTCGGGGAGAGTTGTGCGATACCCAACAGGTGATGTAAGGCCTAGTTGAATCTCAGTGCATGTATAAGGGTAGTTGAAGGAAAACTTTTGACTGCCCATTGGATTGGTTGGGTCCATTGAGGTAAATGGACGATGGAAGGAAAGTCATGGGAAAGGTAACGAGAAAGGTAAAGTGAATGGGCTTAAGGTAACATATGCCTTGGCTATGTTGGGAACGATTGTTCTCAATGTTGTACATGGTGTGCATGAATAAAGGGAGTTATATTAACCTTTACCTTATGCTATCTTGTAATTACGTTATGATCATGATTATGTTGATGTTTATATATGTAAACATGTGTATATATATGTATGTCGTGTCTGACAGGGTCATCATGGATCATGGTTGTTTAATGCTAATGTTTATATATGTATGTATGTCTCTGTCTGACAGGATCATGATTGTTTATGCTAATTTTTATGTATATGTATCTATGAAGCTATGTATCTATGTTAGTGTCTGACAGGGTTGTCAGGGATCAAAGTGTTGTGGAGGAATGATTTATTATGCATGTGAATGACATGAAGCAGTTCCTAGTTTATGAGGAATCAAGTGGGAAGAGTAGTCATGAAAAATATATGAGGTCAGTATCATGTGGATATGAATTAATATTGTATGCTTGTATTATGCCTATGTTTACGTTATGACAAGTAACGTTGAAGGATACATCAGCAAAATGAAAACAATGTGCCTTGCGACCTACTAAGATAAGCATGGATGGCAAAAAGACACTGGAAGCAAGGTTTCTTGGTAGAGACAGTGTGGTTTTGGATGTATAGTGATACTGTTGTGCATACATTCTATATGTTGTACATGTTTCATTTGTGATGTTCTGCGCATGTAGTGTTGTGTATATATAGTGTGTGTACATGTTATTTATACAATGTTATGTACAAGGTGGTACAGATAGTGTTGTGTGAATATTGCATATGCATTGTTGGGTATAGATGGTGCTATGTACATGTTGGATATTTAGTGTTGTGTACATATGGTATTGTGCGCATGTTGGATATGCAGTGTTGTGTGCATCTGGTATTGTTCACATGTTGGATATGTGGTGTTGTGTACATATGATGCTATGTGCATGTTGTATATGTAGTGCTATGTACATATGGTGTTATGTGCATGTTGTACATATGGTGTTATGTACATATGGTGTTATGTGCATGATTGTACATGTGGTGCTCTATGCATGTGGTGTTGTGTACATGTTGTACATGTGGTGCATGTGCAGGTGGTTCTGTGTACATGTTATGCGTGTGGCGCTATGTACATATGGTGTCATGTACATTTCATGCATATGGTGTTGTGTACATGTGGTATTGTGTACACGTTGTACAGATGGTGTGATGTACATGTGGCATTGTGTACACGTTGTGCAGGTGGTGCCGTGTACATGTGATTTCATGTACATATTGTGTATGTGGTGTGGTGTACAAGTGGTATTATGTACATGTTATACATATGGTACTGGTGTACATGTCGTATTGTGCGCATGTCATACATGTGTTGCGGGAATTAGGTACTATGTATGTACATTGTGTATTCGTGGTATCATGACATGTGTATTTGTTGTGTTGTACTCTGTGTATGTATATGTATTGTGTTGTACACTAGATGTAGGAGTATGTATCGTGTTGTGTTCTACACTGGGTGTAGGTGTATGTGTGGTATGTCAGGTTTAGGTGCATGTATTGCATGGTGTTGTATGTCGTGTGTGTTTGTATGTGTGTGATTCACGTTGTGTGTATGTGCACATGGTTGAGCAGAAGGCACTGGGTGTTTGTTGAGTGTCGAAACCGATCTGGTGTGCCTATGGAATAAGGACAAAGATAGAAGCTAAGGATTGATTAAAGGATAAGTATAAATATTTTATTTCAGTTTTACTATGCATGTGAATTATGATTCTGGTCTATGATGATTACATGTGATCTATGATTCTGGTTTATGATGGTTACATGTGATTTATGATTTTGATCTATGATGGTTGTGTTTGAGCTAACTTGATGTGATATGTTTATATATGATGATTTGATAAAGGATGCTAGTTTGACTTGTTGTGACAGGAAGTAAACAGAATCGATATTTAAGATGGGAAATTATTGGGGGGGGTGAATCAGTAATTTAATTCTTTAATTTTTCTCAACTTAATCTTCTTCTTATGCAGTTAATGATTTATGTTTGTGCTCAATAGTTATTGAATTCCTTTTGTAGATTTAAAGTAGAGAGGTTTTCATATTTTTTTACCAAGAATTCAAAGCATTCAAACAACATGCAAGAATTAAACAAATGAAGACACCAGATATAACTGGAAACCCCGAAGGGAGAAAACAACGAACTTTAGGCTGAAGGTGATGTGAAGGCAAGTTGTTACTCCTTTTTACATCAAATTTTTGTAGGCTCCAACCTGCAAGAGGCTCCTACCTCAAAGGTAGCTCCAAATCCCACAAGCTTTTTGCAGGTTACAACCCACAGGAGACTCCTACCTCAACATGCTACACCATGTTCTTTTTCAAGCTCCAACATATAAAAGAAAATAAATTTCTTAAGTCACAAATGTTGGTTACCTCATATCCAATTTTGTTGTCAAGTTTTCTACTAAAATTGCTTCTTCTTTTCACTCTTCTTATCTTCTGCTATTGCTCATTCTTTCTCTAATTCAGACCACTTCCATTCAAAAAGAAGATCATTAGTTTCATTCCACATTATATGTTTTACAAGCAAGCTCCCTTAGCTGTTTGTATTCTTTGGAGGAATATGAAATGAAGCATAGTCTCTTGGACTTCCAAAACTACTCACAAGTTTGTCTTTTAATTTTCAGTTCTGAAAATTATTTCTAATATAAAATAGAGTTGAACTAATAGCTCATTCAGTAATAATTACAAGAGACAAATCAGATTTGGATTATCTACATTTTCTGTTCAAACAAATATATGTATTTCATATTTTGTCTCAATGTTTAGCCTTCACATTGATTAGCATAGCCTTTGAACTTGACATCACTTTCAACCTTTTATATTCAACATTCAACATTTATGTACACTTTCCATTCAACATAGATTATCACCAATGTGCTTAGTGACATCAATAACATTTATTGACATTAATCAATTAGCTTAATCTTGACAACAATGCCAATATTGCCAACAATCTCTCCCTTTGGCATTGATGGCAACTTATTCATCCTCCTCCTTTTGTCCTGAAAGATATTTCTCCTTATTGGACATAATCCCTGCTTCTTTCTCATTGCTACCCATAACCTTTGTTTTTTTCTCATTGTTTCCCATAACCTCTGCTTACCTCCACCTTTGACATCAATGGAAAGGGGTTATAGATGTCTTGTAGCCTATAAAAGCGTCCTTAGTGTAGCTGTCATCATTTCGTTAATGATATTTAACCTGCAATGTCTTGTTCTTCATAAACAATGTTGACACTATCATTAAATGAATTCCACTACAAATGGCTTACTAGATCTCCTCCATATTGAATGAATGCTTCTCCAAAATGAACGCTGGTCTATTGACATATAAACATTATAAGAATGGTGCAAAATATTGTTGTGAGAACGCTCTGTAAAATATTGCAAAAACACTATTGAGAGAACAATTTATGTAACCATCCTCAATTATATATTCTGCAAGCATAGAAAGAGCACAATCTAGATTCCAATATTCTATTGTCATTTGTTTTAAATGAGTCTCAATCTTGAGTAACACAGTAGTCCTTTCAAAGACTTGTTTGGCATGAGCAAGATCAATGAATTTAGCTTCAAGTAAACTTCTATAAGGCTACATCATAAGGACTTCAACAATGTTGCTTATATAATTATTTATGGGTCTTTAAGAACATGTCTTTCCAATCAATTTCAACAAGTATCTACCAAAGGACTTCTCCAATATCTCCAATGACTTCTTAAAAAAAAATCCTCAACATATGCTTTAGGTTGGTCTCACGAGGCTTCTTTAGTGGTTTCCAATCTTATTTCAAGGCTCCAAAGATGTCTTCAAGGAATGCTCTAAAAGTGTCTTCAGAGATGTCTTGAACAATGTTGCTTCAACAATATTTTGAGTCTAAAAGGTGTTCAAAAAGAAACTCTAACAAGTATTTAAGTCTGTGCAAGTGTTCAAAGGGAAAATCCAACAAAACTTTAAATCTCCACAACCAGTCTGCTCCTATTATAATGTCCAATCAGGTCTACCACAATTGAGCCTTCAACTCTGCTCAGATAGGTCTCATTGTTAGGTTATGAAGGAATCTTACTTCAAAAAAAATGCAAAATAAGCCCTAAACGTTCTCTGATCAGACTTGAAATTCAGTTTTAGTGAAACTTTGGACAACCATAAAAGAAGACAACAAACTATCTCAGAAGTGGTCCAAAAAAAATCCTCAAATGATAGCTTAAGGAGGTGTGAAGCCTCTCCTCACTTTTTACCTGGCCGAGTTTCTTTTGTAGCAAATTTCTTCATGAAAGCATCCATGAAATGCTTTAACAGAACACAAAAATAATCCACCAAATGCTTTAACTACTCAACAAATGGTTTTGAGGTGTATGCTGACAATGTTGGAAACCATACCTTTTCCAAAGTGAATATAACCAACAAAATCATGTCATACAATATGTGGTGGCATTTATTAAAGAACGTTGGTTACTGAACTCAGGTTTCCATACCTTTTCCAAAGCGAATATAACCAAGGAAGAAATGACATACAATATGTGGTGGCACTTATTAAATAACGTTGGTGACTTGAACTAGGGTTTCCATACCTTTTCCGAAGTGAATATAACCAACAAAGTCATGACATACAATATGTGGTGGAATTTATTAAAGAACGTTGGTGACTTGAACTCGGTCCAATGGTGGCATAAATCTATTACCTCATAAATAAATGCAAACAATGTGTCATGGTTACCTTTTGGATAAGCAATTGAAACGAAAGTGAATATAACCAAGTGAAAAAGAAATGAAATTTAAATTATATGTTAATCATTGAAACGCATGTCAAGAGAGTGAAAAAAAATTGCAATCTTCGCTTTGTTATCTTGAGAAAAACCTTAGTGTTGGAAATGATGTCGTTGGTAGTCAACATCTATTGGCAGGTACCTTCATTCATTAGGCCACACCAACTAGAAAATAAGTAGAAGTAGGCAATTCACAAGGTCGAAGAATACAAGTAGTTCTCAAGTTTGATAGTAAGCATCAAAAGGAGCTATATCAATGCCCCCTTCAATGTCACCTACAACGTGCCTGCCAGGGATTGGTATCAATTGAAACTCGCTTAAATGAGAAGACAAATTGCAATATAGAGTTGCAGTATTCTATATGAGTGCAAGTATTTTGAGAACAGGAGGGTACTAACTATTTCCTTCGCTCGCATGCAACCTTCTTGCATAGAGACGAGTTAAAAGATTTCACGTTGATACTTGGGTGGAATTAATCCTCACCTTTGACTTGCTTTGGTTAATCTACACAGCCTAAATGAAGTGGATCAATGGATACATTTCTTCCTTGAATAAGTCGTTAGTGAGTGCATCAATCTGCCTCCTCCTCGTCGCGTGAACCCTAACCCTGCAGCTATTCCTTTAGTGGCGTGGTTCAAACCTCATCCAACTCCATTCGCCAATTAGAACAATAGTGGGTTGTAGTTATGAGGTTTAGGCTGGATTCTTCTTCGGCTCATTCAAATGAGCATGATAACTTCTTATTGCTCTCCTAGCTCCTCCAAACTAGCTCCAACAAAATATATGTAATGCTGGAAATAATCAGGCATGAAATAATAAGGTTGCTCCAAAGGAAATGATAACACTGCTAAAAAATAATAAAGCTTCTCTGAAATAATAACGCTTCTCCACAATAATAACGTTGCTTCATAACCTGGCCACTGTAACGTATCATGCATGAGCTGGCCACTGTATCAATGTATCATTGTATCACGCATGAGCTGGAGGTAATGTCTATAATGCTTGACAGATAACCCATTGATATTTACAATGTCCATCAGTTACGAATTCTTCTCATTCAATTAGTATCACATCTTCCTTACTGTCAATACTATATAAGGGACTGTCAACACTTATTATTAGGTTTTCTAACTCCTGACATTTCTTCTCTATTCAAGTTTCTGACTCCTTATATTTCTGCTCCATTTTTCTTTTTCTCGCGTTACATATCTTGCAGTTATTCATAGAATTCGTTCTGAGCATGAAATTCTCTTTTTATTCCCATTTCCTTCTTGTTATGAGGAGTACCAATGATAGAGAAAATATTATATCACTGACGTGCCATGTAAAAGCTTCGAAATAGTTGGCATCTGGTGAAGAGTTCCACCAAGATAGCACCCATCGCCCACATATCGATGCCAAGGAGTTCTGGTGCTCAATAGGGAGGTGTCACAGCATACGGTTCTTGTGGCCTCCCTAAAATTAGAAATTTTAGTCACCTTTCCACTCACCAATATGTTCTGTGGCTTCAGATCATGGTGACAATATACGTGATTGTGCATGCGTGCCAGCCCTTGAAAAATCTGAAAGCAAATGTTGCGCAACTCTGATTTGACAATATCGTTGATTGTGCAGGCACGCCAGCCCTTGTAAAATCTGAAAGCAAATGTTGCACACGTCATTCTCTGAGAAGGGATGATCTCTACCTCTTTTGAATCTGATGAGATTTGAAAAATCGCAGTCCATATGGTCAAATACTAGAAACACTTTGTTTTTGTCTCATATAACCTGCTGCAACCCAATTATTGTGCAAGATTTCTTGAATATTTTTTTATTTTTTTTCAATAGCATGCAGTAATAGCCTTTTGTTCAACATTTTGTTGTTCTGCAGATTTTATTAGTTTTTTTTGAATGCCCAAGAATTGCATGTTCTATTTGAATTTGAATGATATGGTTTAGAATAGCTATAAGCTTTTGAAGTATTGATTTTTCATTTGAAACCTCATGAGATGGTGAATCCTTATCTGATCTTCATCTTCAAATATATTTCTGGTGTTCTCCAAGAGGTTTCTTTTATTGAGGATATATACACTTTAACTATTCTTGCATCCAAATATTTGTGTTTAGAATAAGAGAGCTGAAGGATTTAAAGAAATCAGAGTGATGCAATGAAATTGGTACAATATTTGATTAGCGGATGGAATATAAGTCTTCACATGGAGATTGTCAATGATTAGGTCCTAATGTATATCTCATGATGCTTCACGATGAATGCATCTATAAACCAAATGTAAACATATATAGAGTATGCTCCTCTACTTTGATGGAAATATCTTGGATGGCTCTTAGGATTTTATACACCAGATATTTAACAAGGATCATCATAATGTACATTGAAGCATTCAGAGAATGAATAATTTTGAGAAAAATTGATGATGAAATTATACAATAAGTTATGATTAACTTTCAACATGATTTGAATAGATATGTAATTGTCTTAGTAGCACTAGTACTATGTCTACTTGCAGAAATTCATTTACATGTTTATGCATTAGATATATACATGTGAGAAAAAAAATCCATTGAAGAAAGGACTTTTGAATGGTGAAACTGATTCATGTTGTTAGCTACTAGAGAATGTGACTTGATTTCCCACTTTGATGATGCTTTTATTCTTTCTTCTTCATTAATTGCTTCAAATTCTTGACATGTTGTTCATAAGCTTTGTTTCCTCTTCATTACTCCTTCTTACTCCCCCTTAGATGGTGCTCAATTTCATATACTCTACAGTCTTTTAGGTTCTCCTCTTGAAGTCACATTAGTGAAGAGAGTCTATAGGTGCTATCCCTAGCTTGTTTCTCAGATACCCAAATGGCTCTATAGCAAGGGGTTTTGTAAATATGTCTGCTATTTGTTCCCTTGTGGGTTTGTAATCCATCTTCACTATTTTCTCAACCACTTGTTCTCTGAGAAAGTGGTATTTTATAGGGATATGTTTATTCTTTGAATGGAGCACGTGATTTTTCGAAATGCTTATTGCGCTTGTATTGTTTCACTTGATAGATATAGGTTCATTAATATTTATCTTCATGTCCTTATTGTAGCGACTACAACCACCCTCCAAAATTTTTCCTTACCTTCATTTTGGAGCCTCCCTACCAATCATCCTCAACAACATGTCTTGCACTGTCAAGTACATGAGCTTCATTGGTTTTCTATCAGGTTGATAGCCTGTGCATGATATCTTGTTTAAATCCCCTCACAGGCTGCCTCTCCGGACTTGGTCCAGTTTCTGGCTGAGCTTCTTGTTGGAAATAATACTGAGAGGGGGGTGAATCAGTATGATAAATAATTTTATTTCCCAAATAGATTTATATACGCTACTTCAGCTAAGTGAATTGGCGTGTATACGCGACTGTACTTAAAGCAACCAGCGTATATGCAGAGAACTTTTGATTTAGATGCTTTATTATGTATTGATCTTTAATCAGTATTTCAGAGAGTTATTAGACAGTGTAGTAAAAGTAGAATAAAGCATCACACATAAGAAACACACATGAACACCAAGATATAAGGTGGAAAACCAATGCGGGTAAAAACCATATATTGATGTCGTCTCTGTCTTCTTTTAATAATAAGAAAATATGTCTACAATCTTGTACTGGTGCAGACTCATACAAGTACGCAGGCACCCACCTGCAGAAGGCTACAACCTTCTCTCGTTCTCCAACTACTACTGGAAGGGAGCTACAACCCCCTAGCTCTTGTACTAGCCAATATGTTTACTAGTACATAGGTGCCAACCTACAGAAAACTCCACGTTTCTACCAGGGACCACGTTTCATGAATTTTCAGACTGGATACTCCTGGAACATAACACCACAATCTAAAGGCCATGTTTCATCCAATTTTCATACTGGACCCATCAACAACATTGAAACTCAGAGAATCATAACTGCAATACAACCATCAAATACATCTGCATCAACCAATCACTAAGACTTAATCATCACTTTCTAAATTAACCACAACTGAATCAATCAATCACTTACAACCCATCATCACTGAAGAAAATCATAATCAATCAATCTTATCATTCACAAGACTGTTACCTGAATATAGTCACCAGAACACAAAGCAGAACCCAGAACTCTGCAACAGCAAATAGAAACAACTGAAACTTTAAACATCATGCTTCATAAGGTATACTCTACTTCCATGTGTCGAACCAGCGTGTATACGCACTTTTACCAAAGGGAACCAGCGTACAGATCTGCAAATTCCAATTTATGATGTATACGCTACTTTGATATGTTGAACCAACATGTATACACTCTTTTACTAAAGCGAACCTGCGTACAAATCTATAAATGCTAACTTAAAACATCTCAACTATTACAGACTTCAGTCATACCCAGATCATCACATTTACAGAATAAAACACATGTCAGTATTCAGATCTATACTGTTCAAGATCAAACCACATAATGAGAAAAATTTTAAGCCTTTATGATCCTGGTCCATCAACCTTTTTCAACCATATAGGTGCCTCCTTAGATCAAATCAAGCAAACCATCAGAAGCTCATTAACCTGCATATATGATCCAACACCTCATAAGATATTCAAAATACTTGCACACTTCTGGCCTAATGATCTTCTCCTCCTTATATAGTTTTAGGCCTTTCTCAATACCATGGACCAAAACTACTTAGGACCAATACCTTGGACCAAACACCTCGGACCAATTACCTTGGGTCAAATACCTTGGACCAAAAACTTTGGTTTTCCAAGATACATGCTCTTTTCCTTCTATGAAAGTGTGTGTGTATGTATACGCTCCTTTTGTTTAGTAAACATGTGTGTATATGCAGTTTGGACAAGGTGAACCTGTGTATACCTCTCTTTCTTCATTCTTTGGATTCTGATCTGTAATTCTTTGTTGTTGACCTGCTGCACTATGATCTTTCATCTAAGTAAGTTACCATCAAGGACAACACCTGTATCATAATGCCAACAATCTCCCCCTTTGGACTTGATGGCAACAACAACACCAAGCCACTCTTCCCCTTTGACATCAAGAGCAAAGGGTGGACCAAGAATTATGTTGTCCATGATCCCCCTGAGTACATGCTGAATTATTTGATTGAGCTCCCCCTTTGTACATGCTAAGATGCACTAAACCGTCCATGCTCCCCCTGAGCATATGCAGAGTCTGCAAAAATATTTTTCAAAAGAATAACATGACTCTATAACTCAACTAAGTGAGTATGACCTTCCTATCACCAATGACTCATGCATACATCAATTTCCCAACCACGTGGGGATATACCAAATTTGACTCATCCACCCAACCAAGTGGGGATATACCAATTGTTTATACATGATAGAAATATAATTACATCATCCATCCCATGCAAAGTGGGGATACAAATTACATCATTTGTCCAATAGGACTTATTAAAAAATCACACCCTAGGTATAAGTATCTACAACCATAGCTGTATTCAGCAACCATAATGCCAACAATGCAGAATGTGAGTGAAGGCTAATGCTCCCCTTGAACCTATGCTATTAAGGCATCTTTGTTAGTTAGATAAAAAATAATGAACATGGCATATCATCAGACAGAGCACCCATATCAAAGCCTGCCCCACTGTTTTTCTTGTCTGAAAAATATATACGCTCCTCAACCCACAAAAACCCACATGTGTACACGACTATACTTCATGAAACATGCTATAATAACCTTTCTTGAAAGATTTGGATTTAATAGCACGATGATGCAGCAAGTACTTCTAGCTTCTGTCTGAGATATTAAAATGTGTCTCTGGGTAGTGGTTTAGTGAATATATCAGCAACCTGTTCTTTGGAGGGAACATACTCCAATTTGAGCTTTTGTTCAAGCACTTGTTCTCATAGAAAATGGTATCTGATGGGTATGTGCTTGGTCTTGGAGTGCATGACTGGATTCTTTGAAATACTGATGGCACTTGTATTATCAAATAGAATGGAGATGGGTGGAGTACATGTGATCTGAATGTCTTGCAAGGTTTGCATCATCCAAAGTAGTTGTGTGCAGCAAGATGCAGCAGCCACATATTCTACTTTAGTTGTAGATAAAGCAATTGAACTTTGTTTCTTGCTGAACCAAGATACTAACCTAGAACCCATATAGAATGCACCACCACTAGTGCTTTTTTTGTCATCAACACTTCCTGCCCAATCTGCATCTGTATATGCATGAAGAGTAAGATCTGTATCTCTAGGATACCATAAACCAAAGTCCTGAGTTCCTTGAAGATATTTGAAAATTCTTTTGACTTCCTGAAGGTGGGATTCCTTTGGATTAGCTTGGAATCTTCCAAATATTCCTACTACATGCATGATGTCAGGTCAGGTACCTGTTAGATAAAGCAGACTACCAATCATGGATCTGTAAGTTGGTTGATGTACTGCTATTGATTCATCATTTGAACATCATGTTACTGTTGGGGTACATACAGGTTTAGAATCTTCCATTCCGTACCTTTTCAAGATCTGTTTGAGATATTTGGTTTCTGAAAGAAAAATACCATCTTTATTTTGTTGAACTTGTAGACCAAGAAAATAGGTAAGCACACCAAGCAAGGACATTTCAAATTCTTGCTGCATTACTGAAGCAAAATTCTGACTCATGGATTCTTCATTGCTACCAAAAATGATATCATCAACATAAACAATAATAATTAGCAATTTATTAGTTTAAATCTTTGTATATAGATTTTTATCTGCTGAACCTTTTGTAAAACCTTGTTGGTGTAGATATTTGTCAAGACGGTAATAGTAGGCCCCTTGGAGCCTGTTTCAGACCATAGAGGGCCTTTTTGAGTCTGCATACAAGTTTTTCATCATTTGCAAGAATAAAGCCTTCTGGCTATTCAATATAAACTTCTTCTTCTAAATCTCCATTCAGGAAGGCTGATTTTACGTCCATTTGATATACTTTGAATTTTTGAAAGCTAAAAAAAGCAAGAAACATCCTTATGGCTTCAAGTCTGGCAATAGGTGAAAAATTTTCTTCAAAATATATACCTTCTTGTTGAGCATACCCTTTACAAACAAGTCTGGCCTTGTTTCTAATGACTTCTCCATTTTCATTCAACTTGTTTTTGAATATCCATTTCGTTCCTATAATATTTTTATCATGAGGTCTAGGAACTAATTCCCAAGTATCATTCTTTTCAATTTTCTCAAGTTCTTCATCCATGGCCTTGACCCAATATTCATCTTTGCATGCTTCATTTACATTTTGAGGTTCGGTGGAGGATAGTAATGCTAGATAGCTTGAGGTCCCTGTAATAGTTCTTCGTGTCTGTACACCTACCTCTTTTTCCCCTAAAATTTGAGTTTCTGGATGATTTTTCTAAACATACCTGGATGGAGTCTTTTCTTCTACCATTATCTCTTCTTCTGGTGCTTCATTTGTTTCTTCTTCAATATCATTTTGATTTGATGTGGGAAAATAGTCCCCATCTTCTTCATTGTCATAATCTTCTGTTTTTATCTATTTTGGATTTTTGCATGCTTCATCAACTACAACATCAATGCTTTCAACAAATTTTCCAAGCCTTTTATTATAACATTTATATCCTTTACTTTTGGAAGAATAACCAAGAAGAATACCTTCATCTACTCTGGGTTCAAACTTACCAAGTTTTTTGTCAGTCCTTTTGATATAACATTTTCTTCCAAAAACTTTAAAGTATTTTACAGTAGGAGTCTTACCATACGAAAGTTCATGTGGATTTTGAGTGCTATTTACCCGAACATTTGCTTGGTTGAGAATAGTTACAGTGGCGAATGTAGCTTCACCCTAGAAGGTTGCAGGAGTTCTAAATTCATCTAGCATAGCTCGAGCCATTTGTTGAACAGTTCTGCTCATTCTTTCTACCACTCCATTTTGCTGAGGAGTCCTTGCGGTGGAGAATTGCCTTTTTATTCCATATTGTTCACAAAAGTCAAAGAATTCATCCAAGGTAAATTCCCCTCCTCGATCAGATCTGAGGCATTTGATTTTTCGATCTAATTCATTTTCAACCAAAGCTTTGAAGGCTTGGAACTTTTCAAATGCTTCATCTTTATGCTTTAGAAGACCTATCCAACACATTTTGGAAAAATCATCAATGAACAAAATAAAGTGTTCTGCTCCATGAGGTGACTTTTTCCTTGATGGTCCACATAAATCAATATGGACAAGTTCAAGAGGCTTACTAGCTGACCCTTCTTTTTCAATGAAGTGAGCTCTGGTTTGCTTATCAATTTGACATGGTTTTCATATTGTATTTTCAGGGATGTTGATATCTAGAAGATCATGAACAACCTTGAATCTGCATGCTTTTCTTATTTGAGAAAAGCTTAGATGTCCCAATCTTCTATGCCACAGCCAGTTTTCATCATTTTTGCTTAGATAGCATTGTTGTTGTCCTCCCTTGAGTATGTATAAGTTGTTTGGAGTTCTTGTACCTTTGATCACAGTCTCTCCTGTATCAAGTTCACAAACAACACATCCATTTGATCGAAACACCACTTCATTTCCTTGATCACACATTTGATTGACACTCAACAGGTTATGATTTAAACCATCTACATACATAAAATTTCTAGCTTTAACATTTTCTTTCAAGAAAATAGAGCCTTTACCTTTTATGACAGCAAGAGTGTCATTTCCAAATGAGACATTCTTTTCCTTTTCTAAGGCATTATATGAGTGAAGTTTTTCTTTGTCACCTGTCATGTGTTTTGAGCATCCACTGTCGATGTACCACTGATTTTCTTGTCCTTCTGCATACAAGGCTATAACACATCTTTCTGTTTGAGATTCTTTCCTTCTCCATATCTTGGGATTTAATGGAGTTTGCTCCTTTTGAGATGTTTTCCGAAATTTGCTCCTGCATTTAGATTCTTCATGACCATAGTTGTTACAAATTGAGCATTCTATTTCATTTTCAAGAAGATAAAAGTTATTATAGGAACTTTTCTTGACCCCTGTTACATTTCTTTGATTTCGTGCTTCTCTAGTCATGATGGTTTTGTAAGCAACACATTGAGCAACTCTGTGTCCAAAATTATGACATGAAAAACAATGCCCATTAAAGAAGTTCCTGCGACTATCGAATCTATTGACCTCGTGATTGTAGTTTCTATTGATATTCATCTTTGGAGCAAATTGAGTATGATTTACCTAAGGTTGGTTGTGGCTTCTATTCATCCTTGGAGAAAATTGAGTCTGATTTACCTGGTGATCTGCTTTATGCCTTTGCTAACAATTTCCATACTATTCCCTGGTCTTTGCTGCATCAAGATAGCTTTTGGTGGAGGTTGACAGCTTCTGTGATTGAGATGCTTCTTCAGTATATCAAGACCTGTCTTTATCAGAGGAGAATGCTGCACTTTAATAATTTCATTTCAGGTTTCTAATCCTTTAGCAAATCTAAGATTGAGAGATTTTGTTTTCTCAAGATCCTTTCTTAGACCCACAATTTCACATTCTAGTTTTTCATTGTGTTTTTCTTTTTCAGCAAGTTGGTATGTCAAGGTATCTATAATCATATTCTTTTCTTCTAAACAGATTTTCAGTTTATAGATCTCTTCATGAAGGTCATCCTCTTCTAAAGCATCCCAAAAATTATCATCGTCATAAGCTATTAGAAGTCTATAGTCATTACTATTTTCATCTTCATCACTATTTGATAAACCATCACTATCTTCATGAGTATAGTAACTCTTTTTATTTACAACTTGTTTTCTATTCCATTTTGCATATTCCTTATCTTTATGAGGACATTTGGCAACATAATGACCGACTCTACCACAGGAAAATCATTTGAAGGGTAGCTTACCTCTAAATCTTTCGGAACCCCATTGAAGCTTCTTGACAAAGTTTACCTCATCTTCTTCTTCTGAAATATGTCCTAATTCATTGTGTTCTTCCTTTCCTTTTACTGAAGCTTTAAATGCGGCTTCTCTCACATCTGATGGTCCTCCTTTTCTCATCTCAAAGGCCGTTAAGATTCCGTGAAGTTGTGTCATAATGATAGTCTGCAGATCTTGTTTTTCTTCTATGGCAGACACTTTTGATTCAAATTTAGTAGACAAGGATCTCAAAACTTTCTCAACTAAGGTAACTTCCTTTATTTCTTCACCCAGATTTTTCATACAATTAACAACCTCATCTATACATAAGAATTAACTAGCTATACTTTCATCACTGTGCATCTTAAGAGTTTCATACTGAATTCTGAGAGTTTGAAGTTTAGCACGTTTTACCTGAGAGTCTCCTTTGTAGCTTAGAACGATTTTGTCCCATATTTCTTTGGTTGATTTGAGTTGCATGACTTTGACAAACTCTGATTGTGACAGACTTCCCAATAAAGTATTGACAGCTCTGGCATTGGTTTCATATTGCTTTTTACCTACCGTATCTGTAGGAATTGTTGTTGGAAATGTATATCTTCCTTCCACAATTTCCCGGACATCCGTTCCAAGTGATTGTAGATAGGCTGTGGTTCTTATTTTCTAATAAACAAAATTTCTCCCATCAAAGATTGGCGGTCTGATGGATCCCGCACTTTCTTGGTTACTCATGATGATGGATCTCCCTTCAAGAGATCAAGCTTCTTCTGAAGTACCTGCTCTGATACCAATTGTTGGAAATAATACTGAGAGGGGGGTGAATCAGTATGATCAATAATTTTATTTCCAAAATAGATTTATATACGCTACTTCAGTTAAGTGAAATGGCATGTATACACGACTGTACTTAAAGCAACCAACGTATATGCAAAGAAATTTTGATTTAGAAACTTTATCATGTATTGAGCTTTAATCAGTATTTCAGAGAGTTATTAGATAGTGTATTAAAAGCATAATAAAGCATCACACATAAGCAACACACATGAACACCAAGATATAAGGTGGAAACCCAATGTAGGTAAAAATCACCTATTGTTGTCATCTCTGTCTTCTTTTAATAATAAGAAAATCTGTTTACAATCTTGTACTGATTCAGACTCATACCAGTACACAGGCACCCACCTGTAGAAGGCTACAACCTTCTCTCGTTCTCCAGCTACTACTAGAAGGGAGCTACAACCCCCTAGCTCTTGTACTAGCAAATATGTTTACTAGTACGTAGGTGCCAGCCTACAAAAAACTCCACTCTTCTACCAGGGACCACGTTTCATGAATTTTCAGATTGGATACTCCTGGAACACAACACCACAATCTAAAGGCCACGTTTCATCCAATTTTCATACTGGACCCATCAACAACATTGAAACTCAAAAAATCATAACTGCAATACAGCCATGAAATACATCTGCATCAACCAATTACTGAGACTTAATCATCACTTTCTAAATTAACCACAACTGAATCAATCAATCACTAACAACGCATCATCACTGAAGCAAATCACAATCAATCAATCTGATCATTCACAACACTATTACCTGAATACAGTCACCAGAACACAAAGCAGAACCCAGAACTCTACAACAGCAAATAGAAACAACTGAAACTTTAAACATCATGCTTCATACGGTATACGCTACTTCCATGTGTCGAACCAGCGTGTATACGCACTTTTACCAAGGGGAACTAGCGTATAGATCTACAAATTCCAATTTATGATGTATATGCTACTTTGATATGCTGAACCAGTGTGTACACGCTCTTTTACTAAAGCGAACCTGCGTACAGATCTGTAAATGCTAACTTAAAACATCTCAACTATTACAAACTTCAGTCATACCCAGATCATCACATTTACAGAATAAAACACGCGTCAGTATTTAGATCTAGACTATTCAAGATCAAACCACATAATGAGAAAAACTTTTAAGCCTTTATGATCCCAATCCATCAACCTTTTTCAGCCATATAGGTGCCTCCTTAGATCAGATCAAGCAAACCATCAGAAGCTCATTAACATGCATATATGATCCAACACCTCATAAGATATTCAAAATACTTGCACACTTCTGGCCTAATGATCTTCTCCTCCTTATATAGTTTTAGGCCTTTCTCAATACCATGGACCAAAACTACTTAGGACCAATACCTTGGACCAAACACCTCGGACCAATTACCTTGGGTCAAATACCTTGGACCAAAAACTTTGGTTTTCCAAGATACACGCTCTTTTCCTCCTATGAAAGTGTTTGTGTATGTATACGCTCCTTTTGTTCAGTAAACCTATGTGTATACACAGCTTGGAAAAGGTGAACCTGTGTATACCTCTCTTTCTTCATTCTTTGGAGTCTGATCTGTAATTCTTTGCTGTTGACCTATTGCACTGTGATATTTCATCTGAGTAAGTTGAAATCAAGGACAACACTTGTATCATAATGCCAGCACATCTCCCCTAATAAATTGCGCAATTCTGGAGGGGAACCAGCCTTCCCTCCAAAAATTGCGCAAATCTGACTGGTAGCCTGCTGGGCTTAGAAACTATGCAATCCTGTCACTCAACCTTCCTAGTGAAAACTACGCAATCTGGCCCAGTAGGACTTCTCAGCCCATAAATTGTGCAATTATGGGTAGCAGTTAGTTGCTTCTCCCAGAAATTGCGCAATCACTTTGGACAACCAGCTTAGCTTCCTCCCAAAAACTGTGCAAAAGTTTCCCTCAGTCAAGCAGGCTATTGCATGTGCCCTCAGGTTAACCGATTCCACCCGGGACCAAGAAAAATTGACTTACATGCACGAGCTGCTTTTCTCAAAATAGAAAAAAGAAACATGCAAAAAGCATCCCTATATTTTAGGGAGCTATTTTTAGCAGCTGGAGGTTACATGCAAAGATCATTTTAGAAACCTTCCTCCAAGTGTCGCTTTTTGCTAGATTTGTGGCATGCACGTCATGAGCCTCAAACTTATCTATTTGACACTTAAAAGCTCATTTCTTCACATTGATCTTGGAGCTTTGATATCCCACAGCACATCCAGGAATCTTCGACACATCTAGCTCAACTATTTCCGGGTAAGTCCGCTTAACTTCTCTTTTGCAGCATTTTTGTCACCTTTTGTGTTTTGGCTTGTGTGAGTGTTGTTTTCTTGATTTCTGTGAAATCTTGTTGTTGTTTGCATGCATATTAGCTTGTACTAGCACCATTTCATTATTTGCTAGCACCTTGTTGCTGTCGCATGCATGACACTGTTTTGCACGAATGGTTGTCGATTCGGTGAATCGTTCCACACACATGCATGTTATTTCGTTTTATGAATCTTACATTCACTGTTTGCATGCATGATCATTCACCTCTAATTACACTCATCATCGCCATGCATTCACATCTTCATTTGCTTTCAATTGCCTGTCGGTGGGTTTGGGCAACCTTGGCCAGGACCCCGCCTCACCAAGACAGCATTGTGAAATTCTGAGAGGGAAGGCTCTGCCTCCCTCCCAGAAAATGTGCATTTCTATCCAGTGACTATCCTCCATTCTTGCCTTGTGTAATCCTGAGAGGCAGTGACTGCTGGCCCAGAAAATTGTGCAATGCAGTCCTTGTGCCTGCATCACATGCCCGCTGAAATTGCGCATTGCGCAATCCCAGCACCCAAAAAGACAGTCTGGATTGTGCATTGTGCAATTCCAACCATCAACTAGCCTCCCAACAGTCTGAACTACCTTTTGCACAGTTCCAGTAATCAGTCTCTCGGCCTCACAGGAAAATTGTGCAATCCTTGCGAGTCAATTCCCAGGTATGTTGCATGTCATTCCTCAAGTTTTCTTTGGTTTTAGCTGAAAAATTTCTTGCCATGCATGTCGCCATGTCTCCATATATAGCAGGTTTTCATCCATCTCTAAGTAGTTAAGGATCAATGGCCTCTTAGAGAGCAGGATCGAAGGACACCGACGGAAGCACAACTAGAGCAGCAATTGAGCGAGTGTCTACGAGTTTGTCGATCTATGAAGACACAAAGATCATTGTAGACAAAGACATCAAGCTGAAATGGAAAGAGGTAAATGATGCATTTGCAGGCACATTTGGGGAAGATCTCGAAGACTGCCAAGTCTATGTGAACATTCACAAGTCTAGATTGTACCAGATTGCATGTAGGTATCCCGCATTCCCATGCACAGACATGATACATTGGATCATCTTGCACATTGATCCCGAGACGATGAAATTGAGCAGTTTCAGCAGGACTGTTGGGTCCCTATAATACTAGTGATTACCCCATTACTATTGTACTTATACCCCTTATTTATATTGTTGTGCCCCTATTACCCCCATGTTGTTATTTCTGTGCCCCATAGAATCCCTCTATTGTTATTTTTGTGGCTTTATATTATTATTGTTAGGTCGGCTGGATTATATTGTTTCTCCTTAGACTCCTATATATAGAAAGGAGGTTTTGTCATTTGAATCATCCAAGAATTGTTCATTTATGTAATGTAAAGGAGGTTGCCCCCTCGAAGAGGCTGAATTCTAAGGCATTGATCTATCTTTTCTATCTTTTCTTGAGCTGGTTTCATAACAAGGACAGAGACTGCTACCTTCAGGGCACAGGATTTTCAACAAATGTAACATATGTCAAAGCCAGTGATCACCATGGAGACACCCTTTAGCATACCCAGCAGAAATGCCAACTCCAGGGATATCTTGAAGAACTGGGTGAAGGAGCCGACTGTTAGGCCCCTATACTACTAGTGTAACCCCTTATTGTTATTAGTACAACCCACTTATTATATTGATGTACCCATGTAGTGTCCATATTGTTACTATTGTGCCCCATAGAAGCCCACTATTGTTATTATTGTGCCCTTACATTATTATTGTTATGTCGGCTCTGATTATGTTATGACCCCTTAGACTCCTATATATAGAAAGGAGGTCTTTTCATTTGTAGCATCCAAGAATTGTTCATTTATGTAATGTAAAGGAGGTTTCCCCCTCGAAGAGGCTAAATTTTAAGGCGTTGATCTATCTTTTCTATCTCTTTCTTGAGCTGGTTTCATAACATTTGGTATCAGAGCTTTGGATTCTAGGGTTTCGCTGCTCCAAACAGGTCATCATGGCATTTTCACTATAAATTTTTTTCTGCGATGTTTCAAAAGCTAAAAAGAAACCCATTTGAGAAGAAATCGCGTTGAATCTCGGGTCCAAATTTCAAAGCTTTTTGCATTATATTTGCGGAGATATGATCTAAGGAAGTTGGTCTTTTTGCAGACTCCTGAATTACATTCCAAACAGCTGACATAGGGAAAATCATCATAACTTTCTCTCTGAGCATCGGATTGAAATTTCGTAAGAAGGTACAGAAAGAGGATGGACTGTAGTTTCTTGTATATATTTTTTAGAGCCAAAGGTCGAAAAATTTACACGTGGAACTTCATAAAATTTAACTCTTCTGGAAAGGTCTATAATCAGGTCATCTTGGGAGATTGTGCATAACTCTTTCTTGGAGAATCTAATTTGGATCAGACTGGTGGCATTGGAAAGAGGACATAGAGGGCTACTACAGGTCACAATTTTAGAACTTAAAGATTCAAAAGTACAGAGTTACAGTCGTTTCAAGATTGAGCTCCTAAAATCAAGAAAAAGCAAGATGAGGAAGTTTGATGGCAATGATCCGCTAAATTGGATACTTCAGATGGAGTAATATTTTGATCTACATGGTGTACCATTGTTACAAAAGGTATGTATTGCATCTTCATATTTAGAATTGGATCAATTTTTATGGTATGAAGGGCTTTGTTCTCGTAAACAACTTGTTACATGGTCAATTTTCACGGAGGAAATGGTAGCACATTATGAGGATACAAAGAGCAACACCTTCTTGAGAGCAACACCACAACAATTGGAAATAGTAAAAGGGCTTTGTGAAATATTGGAAAGAAAAATTATGGAAACCAGGAAGCATACGCCTCACAACTATAAAGATGGAAGTGTTGTTTCTCCTAGCCTTCCACAACCTACAAGGGTTACACCACAACAAATGGAAGAAAAAAGAGAAAAAGGGCTTTGTTACAATTGTGATAGCAAATGCACTAAAGGTCATAAGTGTGCTGAGAAGAAATTATTTTACATAGAATATGAAGAGGAGGAAGAAAAGGATCAAGAAACATCAAAAGAAGAGGATATACGCCAGGACCCCACCCCAGAGAAAGAAGAAATGAATCAAACCATATCTTGTAAAGCATTGGCAAGAATTACCACTCAAACTCTCAAGATAGAAGGACATATCAAGAAGAAAAAGGTGAAAGAAGGGAAAGATCACATCGAGAAAGAAGAAATGAATCCAACCATATCTTGTAATTCATTGGTCGAAATTACCACTCAAACTATCAAGCTAGAAGGACATATCAAGAAGAAAAATGTTCAAGAAGTGAAAGATCACATCGAGCATCGAGAAATGAATCCGACCATATCTTGTAAAGGATTGGAAGAAATTACCACTCCTCAAACTCTAGAGATAGAAGGACATATCAAGAAGAAAAAGGTTCAAGCAGAGAAAGATCACTTCGAGCATCAACAACAAGTTCTCCAACTTTTAAAGGATAACACCGCTTCGGTGCAAAATCAAATGAAACAATAGGTAGATCAACGTCGTAGTGAAAAATGTTTTGATGTAGGGGATTGGGTATTTTTACTGCTACATCTTAAGCAAGCTATTATTGAGAAGGAAATGTTGGCAATAGTACATGCACTTAAAAAATGGCGACCTTACAGAATGGGAAGACTCTTCAAGGATGAGGATGTGGAACCATTGTTTTGTGCTATTTCTATTATCCAACCAGATTGGATAAATGAAGCAAGGGATGAATGGAAGAAGGATGAAGAAGTATGGCCACTTATTCAAAAGTTGCAAAAGATCCCAATTCAAACAATATTGCCAGAAATTAAAGAGGAAGGAACAATCATATTGGAACCTGGAGCAGTCACAGAAACAAGAACCTGACAACTACGAAATCGATCAATTTCAGAGTATCTTATTAAATGGAAGAACTTACCCGCTGAAGATTCCACATGGGAGGACAAGAATTTTATACAGAAGCATCAAGAACTACTCAAGCATTGAGGACAACGCTTTTTGAAGGAGAGGGGCATGTTAGGCCCCTATACTACTAGTGTAACCCCTTATTGTTATTAGTACAACCCACTTATTATATTGATGTACCCATGTAGTGCCCATATTGTTACTATTGTGCCCCATAGAAGCCCACTATTGTTATTATTGTGCCCTTACATTATTATTGTTATGTCGGCTCTGATTATGTTATGACCCCTTAGACTCCTATATATAGAAAGGAGGTCTTTTCATTTGTAGCATCCAAGAATTGTTCATTTATGTAATGTAAAGGAGGTTGCCCCCTCGAAGAGGCTGAATTTTAAGGCGTTGATCTATCTTTTCTATCTCTTTCTTGAGCTAGTTTCATAACACCGACCAAATTCAGGATGACACCCAACCAGATCTACAAGATGAAGATACTACGGAAAGCGTATCAATACTTGGTCATCTTTGCATGTCGCTTGTCTGGCCAAGCAAACACGAAGGCCTTCTTGCAGAGTTGGGTGATCGTGTTGGACCAACTGGCCAGTGAAGGCAAAGCATGCAACTGGTCCAACATGTTGGATCACAGGGTGAAGGAACAGGTAACAAGAGCTCGGAAACTACCCAAAGGTTAGAAAACATAAATCTACATGTTTTCTTACATCTTGGATGCAATCTATGCCCGTCAATATTTCTCGAGCTTGAAGTGGGCATGGACATTAATGGAAACCTCTATCAATAATTATTGTAAAATGTTGTCCGAATGCAGCTTCAGAGGATTCATCACACAATTGTTAGATCATTTTGTCACCTCGGTGTACAAGATGATATTTGAGCAGGATCCACCTTACATGTCAAAGGCAACAATGGAGGCATTGATCGACATAGCAGATTGGTATGCCTCATCGTCTGGCATATTCATATGGATGTACAGTGCAGAGAAGCCTCCACATGTTTTGCCAAAGTTTTCCATGGACAAGCTTGTCATGCAAGAAGTATCATACCACATCTCGGCAGGACTGTCAGCTAGGCTGCACCAAAAGAAGAAGGCACCTTAGCCTGCTCTTCCGTTGTAAATCGGGTTATACGAAATACAAATTTAAAGCATGAGGATGTTGAAGCAGAGGAGATCAAGAAATATCCTTTCGATGCCCGAAGCTTTAATCCATATGACCACATTGTTTTGTAAAAGATCACTTCACGAGAGTACAGTTTCAGTGGATCCATAGGGCATGTCATTGGGCGAAGGAAGACCCATGGAGATATTGTCGTAGCTTCTCTAGGCCAAATGAACCAGTCAACATCATTGTGGAATGGTTAGCGAAGCAGCGTGAAGCAGCATCCAGGGGAGCACCAACGGCAACAGCAGCAGAGGTTAACATACCAGCACACGACAAAGGCAAGAGGAAGATTGTCAATAGCGTGGATACAAAACAAAGTTGCAAGTTCAGAGCAGACCCAATTGCGCAGAAAGAAGCTTTGGCAATAGAGGTGAAGAGGCAAAAATGTGATAGGAGGAATGAACAAAGGCCAAGATAAAAATTGAGAATGGAGGAAACAGTAAAGGAGTTGCATGAGTTGAAGGAGAAACTCCGGAAGGAACATGAGTTGCGCAGACAGGAGAAGGAAGTGCAATAAGAATAGGTACAGTAGGGAACACAACATGTACAGACAGATGAAACTATGCATGTACAGGTAGTTGACTCATTTGAATAGCTGGCACCAACCAGATAGGGTGAGCAGTCGTAGGAGCAGGACTTTGCTCAAGGGATTGACCAAGAACTTGAGCAGATGGATACGGATATGGAGTAGCAAGAGTTAGAGCGAGACATCAACCTCATGCCTTACCACCAAGAGGTCCACCCACCAGCTTCACCAGATCCGAATGCAGAGCAAGTCCCAAGTGACTAAGGAGATACTAAGATCCTTGGAGACAATCCAGAAGGAGAGATGCATAACATATCATTCGACGAGTCGCAACATAGAGTTATGAAATCTTGCAGAGTATCTACTCTAAATGACAACACATCTCCTATGCAATTTAAGGAATAAGTGATCATTTTCGACATGCGCAAGCATCTAGCAGCATTGGCCGATGCTACTAGAGCATATGCCAAAACCACTAGCTCAAGTGTTCACTTACTGATAATAGAGAATGATCGAATGGCTAAGGAGTTACAGATGGGCAAGCACGGAGGAGAATTGGTTACAGCATCCACCCGAGTAGATTTGAAGAAGGCAATACTGGATGAAATATTGTCCCTTGAGACAGTCATGCGGGCGTTGTATTCCAAGTTTGGTACCGTGCATAAAGCAGTTTTCCATCTCAACGGTTGGCAGTAGCGATGTGCTAGGAGAGCACGTATCTTGTCAAATGTGCATACTGTTGTTAACTACATGCAAACATGGACAATGAGATACAAGGGAGCCCCATTACACTTTCCCAAGATGATGAAGCCCAGAGCAATCAAGCTAAAGGCACGCATCCAGAGTCAAATCCGGAACTATGAAGATCTCCTGTAGCTCATCACTAGTTTACAGGCTTCCCATGCATGGGTATTCAGGAGTATGGATGTTGTTGTGCACGCACATGTGATCCCATCTATTGGGACACTCACCAAGGCAAAGACAAAGGCACAAGTTTGACTGGAGCTTGACTCGTACTTTCACGAGTTGATGCACATAGCCACCAATGCAGACTTGGGGATCAGTGGAGACACCATGCATCCGTATGTCGTTGGTCTGGCCGCACTCAAGAAAATGATGTGCATGTTATCAGATGAGTTGGATAGAAGAGCCTGAGCAGTGTACCCAGATGCGATGGAGGCAAGAGTTCATTTCCAGAAAGATGTCACCACAGAGTACACAGACACCATCACAGACTACCAAGCTTGGCATCATTTCGCCACCATCGACAATCATGAGGATGTCGAAGAGCTAGTCTTCCCAACGTTGTATGATTCATAGTGATGTCTTACGTGGCTTACTCAAGCTTATTTTGTCTCATATGGGTACATGAGCAAATTGTATGTAACCTCTTGTCAAGTGGAAGTTCAAGTGTCGATAGTTGGATGTAACATTCATAGAGTAGATGAAGAGTCATGAGGGTAGATGAACAGTCACAAAGGGGAATGTCAAGGGCCACCCCAACCTTTGCTATATATAGTCCTTCATAACTCATTGTAGAGGCTTTTGATCAGCCAAGCTTCGGATAGGAGTATTTAGAGAAATCTTGGAGAGTATTGTAACGAGGCTTGGCTTCTCCACTGTGCAGAGCTAGTATATCTCTTTGGAGGAGCAGGTGGCAATGACTGTAACGTTTCGTTGTTGGAACTAGTGGTTGGTCATGGTTGTATTGTATGAATAGAACTTTCACTTCTTAATATAACAGAGCCAACGTGTTTCATGCATATGTCGTATTGTATTTTAGCTATCTTATTTACTCTAAATTATATATGTATCTGTTTGCTTACGCATGCCTATATAAATTTCCTATATAAGTATGTATGAATCTTACCAAAATGTGTTGTTGGTTTAACCATCACTTTGGATTGCTAGCTCACTTTCCTTCCAGCTTTTGATGCATATTAGCTCATGTGCTCCCTTCTTAACTCCATGCTTTCATAGGTTTCCAAGGGGCGCACTCACCTCACCCTCCGTGTGTTAGAACCACTCATGTACCTTCCTTTACTTGCATATGTTAAACCCTTTCTATCAACATGGACATATTACTTGCCTCTGTGCGCAACTGTGGTCAAGGCGATACCGTACGACCCATTGTTGGGACTCCTACATCAAACGGTATGAGGTCTAGTTGGGACTTCTTACCGGGGAGATCCGCTGACATGTTGGCAGATCCAACACCCTCAACAGTCCTATAATTTTTTTTCATCCACAATACTTGTGTGCAACATGCTACAGTTGTTATGTATTCAAATTTCGCATTAGATAGAGAGACTAATGTTTGTTTTTTTCTTAGCCATGCCACCAAAGATTCTTCTAGGTATAATGCACCATTGCTTATACTTTTTCTATCATCCACATAGCTCCCCCAATCCACATCTGTGTATTCTTTCATTGTAAAATTATTATCTTTCGGATACCATAGACCATATCATGTAGTCCCTTTCAAGTACTTGAATATTATTTTTGCTACTAACAAATGGCTTTTTTTGGGTGCTCATTGGTACCTCTCTACTAATATGACTGCCAACATTATATCTAGTCGAGAAGCTATTAGGTATAACAGACTTCCTATCATAGATCTATATAGCTTTTGATCCACATAAGGTGATTCATCCTTTGCACATAGCTTACATATTGTAGCCATGGGGGTTAAGACAGGTTTACAATCTTCCATTTGGAATCTTTTCAACATATCTTTTAGATATTTCTCTTGAGAAATGAATATTCCTCCAGGTTTTTGTAGGAGTTGGAGCCCTAGGTAGAATGTAAGTTCTCCAATCATAGACATTTCAAACTCGGTTTTCATCTCTTCAACAAACCAATCTACTAGATGATGTTTATTGCTTCCAAACATAATATCATCCACATATACAACTATAATCAGTAACTCATCTCCATTTTCCTTAATGTATAGATTACTACCAGCTCCTTCTCTCTTGAACCCTTTATTTTGAAGGTACTTGTCCATTCTAGAGTACCAAACCCGTGGTGCTTATTTAAGGCCATATAGTGCTTTCTTTAACCTACAAACGTAATTAGGCTTATCTGTCAATGACAACCTGAATATAGACTTCTTCCTCAAGATCACCATTTAGGAAAGCAAACTTCACGTCCATTTGATACACCTTGAAATCATTGTAGCATGCAAAGGCTAGAAACATCTTGATTGCCTCCAATCTCGCGACTGGTGCAAAGGTCTCTTCATAACAAAGTCCTTCTACTTATGAGTAACCCTTACAAATGAGTTTGGCTTTGTTTCTAACAACTTGACCCTGTTCATTCAACTTATTTTTGAATACCCATTTTGTGCCAATGATATTCTTTCCAACAGGTCTTGGTGTTAGTTCCCAAGTCTTGTTCTTCTCAATTTGGTCTAACTCCTCGTTCATAAGATCTAACCAACTTTTGTATTTTCTTGCCTCTTCAAATTTCTTTGGTTCTATCTATGACAACATGGCTATATGAACTTGCTCATATTTTTATGCTAGTTTCCTCCTCATTTGTACTCCTTCACTTTTATCTCCAATAATTTGATTTTCAGGGTGATTCTTTTGAGTGTGTCTTGAAGGTATTTTTGAGTGAGTCTCATTATCTCCTAATTCTTCTTCTTGTACTTCATTATTTTTACTGATATGATGATGATGATTAGGAGGATTGATAAAACTTGTGCTCTTGTTCTTATTGGGTAGCTCTTCATCAACCTTTACATCTTTGCATTCCACAATCTTTTGCAGTATTTTAATATAGTATTTGTATTCCTTAATTTTTTACGAATATCCAAAAAATATTCCTTCGTCAGATTGAGCATCAAACTTTATGACCTTTTCATCATTATTTTTTATATAACATTTACTTCTGAATACTTTAAAATGCTTAATTGTTGTTGGCTTCTTGTGCCACAGTTCATAAGGTATCTTGTCACAATTTGGTCTGAGATGAGCCTTGTTGAGAATATGTACCGATGTATGCACCGCTTCTACCCAATAGGTTTGAGCAATGTTTCTTTATTGCATCATGGATCTGGCTATTTGCTGAACATACCTATTTTGTCTCTCTGCGATTCCATTCTGTTGTGGTGTGTCTACAATAATATATTGTTATTTTATCCCAAATTCATTACATAGTTTTGCAAACTCATTTGATGTGAATTCACCTCCTCTATCTGACCTTATGCACTTTATCTTGCACCTTGTTTGATTTTCTCCCAATGCCTTAAATGTTTTAAATTTCTCAAATGCTTCTGAGTTATTTATGAGAAATTCCACCCAAGTCAATCTTGAATAGTCATCAATTACCAACATGAAATATTGTTCTCCTCTTGGTGCTTCTATTCTAGAAGGCCCACATAAATCCATATGAAATAGCTGCAAAGGCTTACTACTCGATAATTGATCTTTGACTTTGAATGATGTTTGTGTTTGTTTACCCATTTGACATGACTTGCAGATAGTGTTTTGAGGATTCTTTATTGTTGGTAGATCTCTAACTACTTTCTTCTTGTTGAGTTTGATGATGTGATCAAATTTGAGATGCCCCAATATCCTATGCCATAGCTAGGATTCATCTTGTTTTCTCATGTATCATTCCTCCTTATCTTCTTTCAAGATATATACATTATTCTCAGTTCAAACTCATTTAGCCAAAAACTTCCCTGTAGATGTTGACCTGATTTCACAGTCTTGAGCTCTAAAAAGAACATCACAACCTTTGTTACACATCTGACTTGCACTCAACAAGTTATGTTTTAGACCATCTACAAATAGTACATATTGAGCCTTTCCTCTTCCATTGTTCAGACTGAATATACCCTTTCTTCTAATTCTTCCTACTTCATCATTACCGAATGTGACATTTCCAATTTTATTTTCATTTAGGGAAACATTTTTTTTTATCTCCTGTCATATGTCTAGGGAAACCACTATCCACATACCATTTATTATTTTCACCTTGAGCGTACAAAACTAAGTCACACTCGTTAGGTTTCTTTTCTTCTACCTTATTTCTCCATTGCATGCATCCAATTGTTTTATACATATTCTGAGATGTTAATCTATTGTCTTTAAGCTTACATTCATATGACTTGTGCCTAAAGTTGTGACAATAGAAACATTCAGTGATATCAAGGAGTGGAACAAATGCATTTTTGTCTAGATTCATATTTGTTTTAACGTTCGTGAATCGATTATTTCTCATGTTAAAGTTTTCAAAATAAATTCTTCTGACATAAGCTCTATAATTTATGGCTTTATCTCTAAAATTGTTACAGCAATAACAATATCCATAAAACAAATATATATACTTGGTAGTGGATGTTGTTTGCGAATCTAACCAACTTGACATTTGATAACCTTGTCTTTTAAAGAATTATGGTTTCTGATAGGTTGTGTATTGATTGTCCATTTCTTTTGCATTCTATACTACACCGGCAGTGTTCCTTTGTAGTTGTTCACTTGATGTTGAAGTGTTGCTCGAAATTTTTATTCTTAGATTGATGTGAGTTTTCCTCCTCTCTCCTAGCAACTTTTACAAAGGTGATTGTCCTTTTATCCTCTGCCTTAGATTTACTGAATTCTCTTTCATAACCTAACCTTGTCATTATGAGTGGAGACCTCTGAGAATTCAATATCACATCGAGTTTTTCATATCCTTTTATCTGCTCAATATTTATGTTTAGTTCAGTTTGAGCTTTCTCTAACTTTTTCTTTAGACATGCCACCTCTTCCTCCAGTCTTTCACACTCCTGGTTTTTCTCTTTTATCTACTACAGTAAAATGTCTTCCACCTTCTTTGCTTCTTCAAGTTCAACTTTCAACTTGATAATTTCTTTTGAATTTGATTCTTCCTTTACATATTTTAATAGGATCTCTTTTTGATTTCTATTCTTTAGTTTAAGCCTTTCTATTTCATCTAGGGCACTGATTAACTCCCCCTCAAGGTCTACCTCACCTTCCTCTTCTTCTTCATATTCCTGGAAATCCTTTTCAAGTTCTTCCAAGGCCATTAGTATAAATTCACTTGTTCCATCTTCACTAGAGGATTCAATAGAACTTTCAGATCCACGGCTCTCTTCTTGAGCATAGAATTTTTTCTTTTTGAATTGTCTCTCTTTCTACATTTTTTTAGACTTGTTCTTATTTTCCCCTTTAAACTTATTATCCTCTTTCTTAAAAGTGAATTTTGATGCATAGTGTCCCACTCTTCCACAATTAAAACACTTAAATGGAAGTTTTCCTTTATACTTACATGTGCCTTTCTTCAACCTTCTGACGAAGTTTTCTTCTTTTTCATTAGAATCTGAGCATGACCACTCCTTTTCTTCTATGGGCTTGTCTGCCTTGAAAGCTGCCTCTCTACTAGTTGCCTTCCCTTTTGGAATTCTCATCTCATATGTTGTTAAACGTGCACATAGTTGATCCCTATTCAAGGTATCAAAGTTTGTTTTTTCTTCTATAGCTAAAACCTTAGGATTGAATTTATAAGGTAATGACCTCAAAATTTTCTGAACTATGATACTTTCGTTGATTGTTTCACCTAGACCCAACATGATATTTATAACTTCATCAACTCTTAAAAATAATTTAGCTATACATTCATCTTCATTCATTTTTAACGTCTCAAACTAAGTTCTATACACTTGTAATTTGGTCATCTTCACCTTTTATCTCCTTCATGAATATTTTCTAATTTATCTCAAATATTTTTAGCTAATCTCACACTGCATTAATTTGATAAATTCAGACTCACATATACCACTTAGAAGTGCATTCATATCTTTTGCATTAGCTATAAAGTTCAGTTTGGAATCTTTGTCACTAGTTGTTTCCTTTGGTTCTTCATACCCCATCAACACAACAGGCCAAACTTCTATTCCTATAGACATTAAATATTTCTTCTTTCTTACTTTCTAGAAGACATACTCTGTACCAGTAAATAGAGGGGCCTTATTTATTGAGCATCCTTCTTGACTAGCCATTTTACTTACTTAGGACCTCCTTCCAGTTGTTAGACTGCTACTGAAGGAATTCGTTGTGATACCAATTGATATTTAAGATTGGAAATTACTGAGGGGGGGTGAATCAAAAATTTAATTCTTTGATTTTTCTCAACTTAATCTTCTTCTTATGCAGTTAATGATTTATGTTTGTGCTCAATAGTTATTGAATTCCTTTTGCAGATTTCAAGGAGAGAGGTTTGCAGATTTGTTTACCAAGAATTCAAAGCATTCACACAACATTCAAGAATTAAACACATGAAGACACTAGATATAAGTGGAAACCCTGAAGGGAGAAAACCACGAACTTTAGGCTGAAAGTGATGTGAAGGAAAGTTGCTACTCCTTTTTCATCAGATTTGTGTAGGCTCAAACCTCAAAGGAAGCTCCAACTCCCACAATTTTTCTACAGGCTACAACTTGCAGGAGGCTCCTACCTAAACATACTACAACATGTTCTTTTTGAAGCTACAACATAGAAAAGAACATAAATTTCTCAAGTCACAAATGTTGGTTACCTCATATTCAATTTTGTTGTCAAGTTTTCTACTGAACTGCTTCTTCTTTTCACTCTTCTTCTCTTTTGCTATTGCTCATTCTTTCTTTGATGCAAACCACTTCCATTCAAAAATAAGATAATTAGTTCATTCCACATTGTATGTTTTATAAGCAAGCCCTCTTGGTTTTTTGTATTCTTTGGAGGAATATGAAATGAAGCATAGTCTCTTTGACTTCCAAAACTACTCAAAAGCTTGTCTTTTCATTTTCAGTTCATAAAATTATTTGTAATATAAAATAGCACTGAACTAACATCTCATTCAGTAACAATTACAAGAGACAAATTAGATTTGGATTATCTATATTTCTTGTTCAAACAAATATATGTATTTCAGCTTTTGTCTCAATGTTTAGCCTTCACATTGATTAGCATAGCCTTTGCACTTCACATCACTTTCAACCTTTTATATCCAACATTCAACATTTATGTACACACTTCATTCAACATAAATTATCACCATTGTGCTCAGTGACATCAATAACATTTATCAACATTAATCAATCAGCGTAGTCTTAACATTAATGCCAATATTGCCAACATGGATTGAAAGTGCACCTTGTTGACGAGCCACCAATGAGGTATGATTTGAAGTTATTTCAATTTATTTTAAATCTAATAAAAATTACGTGCTTGGTACAGGAAGCACGGAAATTCCTTTTTAGGTGGTTGAAATCGACTGCAAGAATTAGTAGCAAGGACAAAAGGAGTTGGAACATGCAGTAGTATGTTGGTAAAACACTTCAGTAGCAGGGCCATTGTGGGACACTAGTACCCAATAGTGTCTATTTATTTCCATTAGCATGTGATGACCGGTATGATGATTTGGAGGCAGGTATATTCCTTGGTTGTTGACCTTCCGATGCGAGGAATCCTTGCCAAGGGATGGATTGCCCGGGATAGGGCATGTTAAGGAACTTGGAAGGTCAGCGACTGCATGGTAGGGTGTTATGAAACCAGCTCAAGAAAAGATAGAAAAGATAATTCCACGCCTTAGAATTCAACCTCTTCTAGGGGGCAACCTCCTTTACATTACATAAATGAACAATTCTCGGATGATACAAATGAAAAGACCTCCTTTCTATATATAGGAGTCTAAGGGGTCATAACATAATCAGAGCCGACATAACAATAATAATGTAAGGGCACAATAATAACATTAGTGGGCTTCTATGGGGTACAATAGTAACAATATGGGCACTACATGGGTACATCAATATAATAAGTGGGTTGTACTAATAACAATAAGGGATTACACTAGTATTATAGGGGCCTAACATGCCCCTCTCCTTCAAAAAGTGTTGTCCTCAACGCTTGAGTAGTTCTTGATGCTTCTGTATAAAATTCTTGTCCTCCCATGTGGAATCTTTAGCGGGTAAGTTCTTCCACTTCATGAGATACTCTGAAATTGATTGATTTCGTAGCTGTCGAGTTCTTGTTTCTCTGACTGCTCCAGGTTCCAATATGATTTTTCCTTCCTCTTTAATTTCTGGCAATATTGTTTGAATTGGGATCTTTTGTAACTTTTGAATAAGTGGCCATACTTCTTCGACCTTCTTCCATTCATCCCTTACTTCGTTTATCCAATCTGGTTGGATAATAGAAATAGCACAAAACAATGCTTTCACATCCTCATCCTTGAAGAGTATTCCCATTCGGTAAGGTCGCCATTTTTTAAGTGCATGTAGTATTGCTAACATTTCCTTCTCATAAATATCTTGCTTGAGATGTAGTAATAAAAATACCCAATCACCTACATCAAAACATTTTTCACTACAATGTTGATCTACCTGTTGTTTCATTTGATTTTGCACCGAAGTGGCATTATCCTTTAAAAGTTGGAGAACTTGTTGTTGATGCTCGATGTGATCTTTCACTGCTTGAACCTTTTTCTTCTTGATATGTCCTTCTATCTCTAGAGTTTGAGGAGTGGTAATTTCTTCCAATCCTTTACAAGATATGGTCGGATTCATTTCTTGATGCTCGATGTGATTTTTCACTTCTTGAACATTTTTCTTCTTGATATGTCCTTCTATCTTGATAGTTTGAGGAGTGGTAATTTCGACCAATGAATTACAAGATATGGTTGGATTCATTTCTTCTTTCTCGATGTGATCTTTCACTTCTTGCACCTTTTTCTTCCTGATATGTCCTTCTATCTTGAGAGTTTGAGGAGTGGTAATTCTTGCCATTGATTTACAAGATATCGTCTGATTCATTTCTTCTTTCTCTGGGGTGGGGTCCTGGCATATATCTTCTTCTTTTGATGTTTCTTGATCCTTTTCTTCCTCCTCTTCATATTCTATGTAAAATAATTTCTTCTCAGCACACTTATGACCTTTAGTGCATTTGCTATCACAATTGTAACAAAGCCCTTTTTCTCTTTTTTCTTCCAATTGTTGTGGTGTAACCCTTGTAGGTTGTGGAAGGCTAGGAGAAACAACACTTCCATCTTTATAGTTGTGAGGAGTATGCTTTCTGGTTTCCATAATTTTGCTTTCCACTATGTCACAAAGCCCTTTTACTCTTACCAATTGTTGTGGTGTTGCTCTAAAGAAGGTGTTGCTCTTTGTATCCTCATAATGTGCTATCATTTCCTTCGTGAAAATTGACCACATTGCAAGTTGTTTACGAGAACAAAGCCCTTCATACCATAAAAATTGATCCGGTTCTAAATATGAAGATGCAATACATACCTTTTGTAACAGTGGTACACCATGTAGATCAAAATATTTCTCCATCTGACGTATCCAATTTACCGGATCCTTGCCATCAAACTTCCTCATCTTGCTTTTTCTTGATTTTAGGAGCTCAATCTTGAAACGACTGTAACTCTGTACTTTTGGATCTTTAAGTTCTAAAATTGTGACATGTAGTAGCCCTCTGTGTCCTCTTTCCAATGCCACCAGTCTGATCCAGATTGGATTCTCCAAGAAAGAGTTATGCACAATCTCCCAAGATGACCTGATTATAGACTAGTTCAGTAGAGCGAACTTGTACGACGTGCCACGAGTCACTGTTTCGACCTTTAGATCTGAAAAATGCATACAAGAAACTACAGTCCGTCCTCTTTCTATACCTTCTTATGAAATTTCAATCCGATCCCCAGAGATAAATTTATGACGATTTTCCCCAGGTCACCTGTTTGGAATGTAATTCAGGAGTCTGCAAAAAGACCAACTTCCTCAGATCATATCTCCATAAATATAGCGCGAAAAGCTCTGAAATTCGAACCCAAGGTTCAGTGCGAATTCTTCTCAAATGGATTTGTTTTGAAACTTTTGAAACGTCACATAAAAAAAATTATAGCGAAAATGCCACGATGACCTGTTTGGAGCAGCGAAACCCTAGAATCCAAAGCTCTGATACCAAATGTTATGAAACCAGCTCAAGAAAAGATAGAAAAGATAATTCCACGCCTTAGAATTCAGCCTCTTCGAGGGGGCAACCTCCTTTACATTACATAAATGAACAATTCTTTGATGATACAAATGAAAAGACCTCCTTTCTATATATAGGAGTCTAAGGGGTCATAACATAATCAGAGCTGACATAACAATAATAATGTAAGGGCACAATAATAAAAATAGTGGGCTTCTATGGGGCACAATAGTAACAATATGGGCACTACATGGGTACATCAATATAATAAGTGGGTTGTACTAATAACAATAAGGGATTACACTAGTAGTATAGGGGCCTAACATAGGGGGTGTTTGGATTGCCTAAGGGGCTGTGTAGTAGATAAGGGAAGGTCAGGGATATATTTGTTTTGGCCATTAGAATTTCCAGATGGAATCAAATCCACATTGGGAGTGCGCCTTGGAACAATGAGCCGGCAACTGTTCACTGAGAGGACAAGTGGCATAGGATTGTAGTGTTGGACATTGGATGAAACTTTAACTATGACAGTGGATTCTGGACTTCCTGGAAAGGAGGTGAATCTTGGTATTACTTTGAGGGTGGAGGTGTGAGCCTCTAGATTCCCTTTTTGATTGATATGAGTAGAGTATCATTTTAATTGTTGGTTTAGCAAATGTTCATATGTATATATGTGGTTATTGTAAATACTGCAATGAGTTATGTTATAAAGCTCCAATATGATGTTTGTTGTCATGATATTTTTCTTTTGAGCAGGTATTTCATTGTAAACACTACAACGAGCTAAGTTATAAAGCTCCATGGGTAGTATGTTTTCTTTTCAACATTTTTGTTGAGGTATAGGTGTGGTTGAACACCGAGGACGGTGTCCCCCAAGGGGGAGGGTTCTGTAATAGCCCTGGTTAAAAGTTCATGTAATAAAAGTTAAAAAAGGAAAAATATGACCATGGCTAAGGGGCATGTATTCCAAGCTGAATGTTGGGAAAAACATCCTAGTGGGTGTTCATTCGGTTTATTATGGCTAAGGAAATTGGAAAAGGAAAAAGCATTAAAAAGGAAAAAGGAATTTTGGCACATCTATTTATGAAAATAAAGGAAAATAGGAGAAAAGGGAGGTGAAAGGTCACAGGTTGCATGTGAGGAGGAAATTGAAGGAAATGGAGGCCTCATTGATAATAAAAAATGAGGATCAGCTGGCAAGCTTTGGTTAGTGTTAAGATTTTTCTTAGCTTTGGAGCAAGGAAGGGAAAAACAAACAAATGAAGGACAAGGAAAGGAATGGAAAGCAAATATCAAGCAAGGAAGAGCAACATCAAGTAGCTTCAACAGGAATACTTGCAGGTAACATATTGCACATGTGATTTCCTAGCTATTTTTGACATGCATGGCTTTGCATGTTAGTATATGGTTCTCTTGTTGTCGATGGCATGGTTTTCCTGGGTTATGATAGTTTTTTTCAGCCTAGCCTTGCCTTTTCCAATTAACCATTGTGTGATGGGATTGTTTTCTCGACTTTGATCTTTGGAATTGCCATAAGGTTTCAGAATCCAAGGCAGAAGTGGTCTTAGGAAAATCCCAAAGGCCTAGGAATCCCTTGATTTGTTTTGGCGGGATACACAGTAAATTATAAAGGAGTAGTCTCGGTTTGGGGCCTAGTGATCCGGTGCGGATTGCAGTAAATCCTGAGAGACTGGTGTCTCGATTTAGGGCCTAGTGATCCGATGTGGATTGCGGTAAAGCCTGAGAGACAAGGAGATGGAAAATTCCTCAAGGATAGTGATGGAGTCCAGAGGCATTCCTAGCTCAGTTTGGTTTTGTGATCTCAGTGCCAGTTTTGGTGAGATCACGGTTTGGTGAGGGTGGAGGTGGTTTAACCTATGGATTTCCTTGGTTGTTTTTGGATTGGTTTATCCATGAGATCCCACATTCATGCTTGGAATATGACACAGGGGTGACTGGCTGAAAGAAATATTTGGTTCAGCCATGTCTACAGTCAGGTGGTACGTGGAAGTCCTGAACCTGATCAGATTTTCCTATGTTTAATAAAAGCTAAGTTCTCTTGCTTTTGAACTTGTTAATATTTGGCATTAATGGTTGTTATCTCATTGTCATTTTCATGGTTTAATTTTGGTTATAAGCATGGGTATATGACTGGTTATTGTCATGGTTATTTCTTGTATTTACTTGTAACTAAAACGATAATGGATGAAAGACCTAATTGATGTCAAAAAAATTAATGGAAGAGGGTGGTGATCCTTCTTGTCAAGTCTCATATGATTTATTAGTCATTTATGCTATGTCTTGTATTCATTTCTTGTATATTGCATTGATGCCAAGTGTTTGACAAAATGTCAATCCCAGTTGGGGATGGTCAAGCTTAGTCCTGTAGTTAGTTTATGATTTGTAAGACTTGTTATTATATAAATCATGGATTCTAGAAGTGTCATTGAATTTTGGGTAGTGACCTCGGCTTTGGGCCTGAAAAAGTGGCTCAAATGTTGGGGACACTTGCACAACATTGAGAAAAATAGTCCATGGATGCTAGCATGTTGTTGGCTTGGTTTAGGGTGACCCTGATCCAGGTGGATATTAGTGGCCACCCTCCTATTCCACATGGATCCCCAACATTGTCTCTTTTAGTTTTTTAGGTTCCTTAATTGTAGCACAATTTGCTATTTTTGGCAGTTTTTTGGGTCCTGAACTTCCAGAGTCATTTTGAGGCCCTAAAAGATGTGTTGTAGTGGCTACAACCACCCTCAAAAAATTTTCCTTAGCTTCGGTTTGGAGCCTCCCTACCAACCATCCTCAATAGCATGTCTTGCATCGTCAAGCACATAGGCTTCATCTATTTCTTAGTGTCTTGTCATCCTGTGCATGTTAGTTTGTTTTACTCCCCTCACAAGTTGTCTTTCCAGACTTAGACCATGTGTTGGCCAAGAAGCTCCCCCAGAAAATTGTACAATTCTGGAAGGGAACCAACCTTCCCTCTAGAAATTGCGTAAATCAACTGGCCAGCCTGCTGAGCTCAAGAATTGCACAAATCATTCTATCAGGCTTCCCTCATAAAATTACGAAATTTTGGAGGGGAACCATCCTTCCCTCCAGAAATTGTGCAAATCATCTTGGCCACCTGATGAGCTCTAGAATTGCATAGAGAAGTCAGGAAGGCTTCCTCTGAGAAATTTCACAATTCATCCCAGGATAGCTTCTCAGCCCAGGAATTACGAAATCTTGGGAGACAGTCACATGTTCCTCTAAGAAATTGTGCAATCCCTCTGGGACAACCAGCTTTGCTAAGCCCAAAAACTGCACAAATCCCTCTCCCAAGCTTGCATATCGATGCATGTACCTTCAGGTTGACCGTTTCCCTTTAGGACCGAGCAAAACTGATTTGCATGCATGGACTGATTTTCCCAAGGAAGCATGCAAAAGGAATCCCTAGATCTAGGGATCTATTTTTAGTAGCTGGAGGTTACATGCAAATCTCATTTTAGAAACCTCTCGCCAAGTGTCACTTTTTCCTAGATTTGTGGCATGCACGTCATAACCTCGATCTTATCGAAACTCATCAATTAGACGTTGCAGATCTCATTCCTCACATCGACCTTGCAGATCTAACATCCCACATTGCATCGATGATTCTTTGGCACTGTCAGCTTAGCTGTTTCAGGGTAAGTCTACTTTTCATGTCTTGTGCTATGTTTCTGTCGCTTTTTGTGTTCCTCTTTGTGTGATTGTTGTCTGTTTGATTTCAATGAGCACTTGTTGTCATTTTGATGTATGTTAGCTTGTAGAAGCACCGTTTCAGTTTTCGTTCGCATTCACTTTTGTCACATGCATAACACTGTTTTTGCACCAACGGTCGCTGTTGCAGTGAGCCGTTTCACACACATGCATGTTTTCCCATTTTTTGAATCCTGCACTTGGTGTTTGCATGCATGATCATTCACTCTTGTTTTCACTCAATATCACCATGCATTCATATTTCTCATGTTTTCAGTTGGCTGTCGGCGGGTCTAGGCTGCGTTAGCCCGGACCTTGCCTTTCCCAAATAGCATTGCGCATTTATGCAAGTGAAGGTTCTACCTTCCCTATAGAAATTGTGCAAGTCTAGCCCATCATTGATGTGTAGGCTTGCATTGCGCAATTCTAGGAGGCAGTGCCTTGTTGGCCCCAGAAACTACGCAATGTAGTTTATTGGTTTGCATGTCACTATTAACTGAAATTGCACATTGTGCAGTTTCAGTCCTTAACAGGCTAGGTTGGACTGTGCATTTCACAGTTCCAACAGTCAGTCAGCCTCCTGACAGCCTGAACTGTGCCTTGTGCAGTTTTGGTAGTCAGTCTCCCAGCCTCCCGGTGAAAATTGCGATATCTTCACAGACAGTCACACATCCATGTTGCATGCCAATCCTCCAGTTTGTTTTGGTTTTCGACAGACAGATTTATTGTCATGAGTGTTTCTATGTCTCCAGGTATCACAGGTTTTCGTCTTCCTCTCAGCAGCACAGGTACAATGGCTTCCAGGAGAGCATAGTCAAAGACACCGTTCAAAACACAACTGGGGATGCAGTTGATCAAGTGTCTATTAACTTGCTTATCTATGAAGACATCAAGTTGTTCATGGACAAGGATATCCAGATGAAATGGCAGCAATGTCACAGTGAGTAGCACCATTAGCAACAGCAGAAGGTAGCACACCTGCATGTGAGAAGTGCAAGAGGAAGTTTCTTGACAACACAGAAGCAGAACAAAGTTGCAACATCAGGCAGATCCACTTGTGATGAAAGCAACTTTGGAGGATGAGGCTATGAGGTGACGGCATGACAAGAGGACCACGCGAAGGCAAAGAGAGGGAAACGGAGAAGGAGTTGCATTTGCTCAAGCGGAAACTAAATTAAGAACAAGAGTTGCATAGACAAGAGAAGGAGTTGCAATGAGAACAGGCATAGCAGGAGGTGCAACATACACAGACCGATGAAACTACGCCCATAAAGGTTATGGACCCATCCATCAGCTGGCATGGAGCAGACAGGGTGAGCAGTGTTGTCAATCACATGCAAGGGTATTTAGAAGAATGGATGTCATTATGCGCACGCATGCAATCCCACCCATTTGGTACATGCACCAAGACAAAGACAAGAAGAAAGTCCGACTAGAGCTCAACATGTATTTTGACAAGTTGATGAACATGGTCACTAGCACACACTCGGAGACTAGCACAGATACTATGCATCAGTATGTTGCTGGTCCAATTGCAATCAATATGATGATGTGCATGTTATCAGACGAGTAGGACAGAGGAGCCATATGAGTGTACCCAGATGCAACAGAGGCAAGAGTTTGCTTTCAGTAGGATGTAACCATTAAGCACATGGACCCATCACAGACGACCAAGCTTGGCATCAGTTCGCCACCGTCAACCATCATGAGGATGTCGAAGAGTTGGTCTTACCACAACAGTCTGAGTGTTAGTGATGTCTTGCACGGCTTGCTCAATCCATTTTGTCTCATGTGCAGATTGTATGTAATGTCTTGTCACGTGGAAGTTCAAGTGTTGATAGTTGAATGTAACAGTCATAGAGTAGTTGAAGAGTCATGAGGGTAGATGAATGGTCACAAAGGGGAATGTCAAGGGTCACCCCACACTTTGCTATAAATAGTCCCTCATAACTCATTGTAGAGGCTTTTGGTCAACCAAGCTTCCGATAGGAGTATCTTAGAGAAAGCTTGGAGAGTATTGTAACGAGCCTTGGATTCTCCACTGTGCAGAGCTAGTATATCTCTTTGGAGGAGCAGGCGGTAGTGATTGTAACGTTCCGCTGTCGGAACTAGTGGTTGGTAATGGTTGTATTGTATGATTGGAACTTTCACTTCTTAATATAACAGAGCCAACACGTTTCATGCATATGTTGCTATTGTATTTCAGCTAACTCTTTTACTCTAGTAATATATGTATCTGTTTTCTTACGCATGCATGTACGAATTTCCTATATAAGTATGTATGAATCTTACTGAAATGTGTTATTGGTTTAACCATAAATTTGGATTGCTAGCTCACTTTCCTTCTAGTTTGTGATGCATCTTTGCTCATGTGTTCCCTTCTTAACTTTGTGCTTCATAAGTTTCCAAGAGGCGTACTCACCTCACCCTCCATGCATTATAACCCCTCATGCACCTTCCTTGAGTTGCTACATATGTCACACCCTTGATACCAACAGGGACATCTTACTTGCCTTTGTACGCAATCGTGATCAAGGCGATACCGTACGACCCACTGTTGGGACTCCTACACCAAACAGTTTGACGTCTAGCTGGACTTCTTACCGGGGAGATCCCCTGACATGTTGGTGGGTCCAACACTGTCGACATTTCTGGAACTGGAAGGAGGGCCATATGACAAGTTATGTCCTCTCACCCTATTTTGAATCTTTGCACATCCATCATGGATACCATCAGAATCATTCAACTGGAATGTTTCTCTCATATCGACCACCTCAATGTCACGAGGTAATTTATCAATCTCTTGTTGGAATTCACGTATGATGGTGAAGGCGAAGTGGCTTGGCCCAAGTATTTACATGATTTCTATGCATTTATTGACAATGCAGATGAATTCTCTGATGATGAGGCCAACATGCTACTTGCATGCACACTTCATGAATTCCCACAACGATGGTGCTGCAGTCGGCCACTCAACAATGTGCACTCACTTGAGCAGTCTTGTGATCTCGTTGAATCTACTTTCCAGCATTTTGATCCAGAAATTCTTGACCAAAAAATGTTAAAACAACGGAAGGCCCCACATGAATCACTTATGGATTTTTGGCAGCACTTTTGTGATTTGCAGTTTGAAGCTCCAAAAAGCTAGATGAAATTTCCATATCTTTGGGACAGATTCAAATATTGTCTTAACAAATCAGTCAATCCCAAGAATAAGTTCAAGCTCAAACCTCACTCAACATACTTCGGTGATGGATTTATGCAATCACAAACAGAAACGGTCATTGTCACAAGTGATTATTCGTTGTCCCCTCATCAAATAGCTCCACCATCACAGAGTGATGTGGGAGAGCATGCACACACATCTGTTCAACCATCACATCCTCTCGACATCGCTCCTTCCGATTTTCGCGCAAGATTGGTTGTGAATCCATTGGGTTATCACATGTATTTTGTACCTCAACCTCCATCTTCATACTCGGATGATCCTCCAGATGACATTGTCTTGTGTTCTTCCATTCCAAACTCTACACTTGTTGTGAACGAGGATCAAGCCATCGATAGTTGGTGTTGCACAACCAACATGTGTTGTCATTCATGAAGAGTATGACTGGGAGCTTGAACATCCACTGGCAGTAGAGGACCACCCCTGTCTGTCTGTACCTCCTCTAGTTTTTCCTCACATCCTTAATGATCCTGCCATCACTGATTTTTCATGTGTATCTCTGTCCATGGATGCACCCATTGTTGATCATTCGTAGGACACACCTTATGTCAACCCATCATCTGACAATAGAGAGGACCAATCATTAATTGAAAATCCACTTGATCTTCCCAAATGTTTTCCATATCCTTCACATGAAGCTGGGTATTAAGGATCTTGAGAGGCATTTGGTACTCAAGTATTGTGGCTGTATACACAACTACATCTAGGATGAGATGGATTTATTAGACATTTCCTTTCTCGGCACAGCGTACCGATACATGGTCAAGATTGAGCAGAAGTTTAAAAAGAAGAAGTGGGAATTCGGATCTACGAATCCAAAACAAGGAAAAGGCGCCCCCAAACCATCGAGAAAAGGAAAAAGCCAAGGCGAGGCTACCCAGGACAACCCACCAAAGCAGCAAGAAAATAACAACACCACGAAGAAAAAGAAGGACATGGGAAATGGTGTGAGTTCCATAAGAGCTCCACTCACAAAAAAAATGAGTGTGGGGCCAAATAGTCACTAGTGGCCGATCTGAAGGCCTCCGAATTGGACGCATGTTCCAACTCTGAATCAAAACTCAATAAGGGGAATGAGAAAGAGAAGAAGATCATTGTTGTGGAGCCCAGTGCCACCGTGGCCACCACCAAGATCGAGAAGATTGAGCCTAGAGATCCAGTGGAGGGGGAATGCCTCTTCCACTCATAGATGTGGGTGAATGGTTCTCCGCTACAGTTCATTGTCGACAGCGGGAGCCAAAAGAACCTCATTTTAGAAAAGTTCGTGAAGAAATTGTGCCTAAAGACTACAACACATCCACACCCATACACCATCAAGTGGCTTCACCAAAGATGAGATCTCTGTGTCAACTAGCAGTGTCATCTTCCCTATTGTATCAAGCCCTTCACGGATGAGGTATTGTGTGATGTTTCTCCTCTTGAAGTTTGTGATGTATTATTAGGACAACCATACTTGTAGAAGTGACATGTTGTATATGAGTCTAGACCCCGCTCTATGATTATTACTTTGTCTAATAAGTTGTACATGATACCGGAGGTAGCCCTGCCTACTGCCATCTCTTTGATCACTACAAAGAAATGGAGTAAGATCATTTCCCAAAATAGGAAATTTGTTTTCCATATGATTCACCCTCAGGGAAAGAAGAAATTTGTGGCCACAGCTTCTAGGCAAGGCCCCTCTGCATAACAGTAGTAGATGGACAAGGTCGTGGAGGAGTACAAGCACATTTTCGCCTCACCTACAGGGGTACCTCTGCACTTTTAGGTCAATCACTCCATCGATCTAATCCCGGGTGCATCGGTACCCAATGGACCGATCTATCGATGCTCTGTTCTAGAGAACGATGAGATCAAGAGGCACATTCAGCAACTATTGCAGAAAGGGCACATCCGGCCAAACTCATCACCCTATGGGAGCCCAATTGTATTGGTACAGAATAAGGATGGGACCTAGAGACTCTGTATTATCTATCAGTCACTGAACAAGATCATTGTCCGGAATAGGTATCCAATCCCGTGGATTGATGACCTTCTAGACCAGCCCAAGGGGGTCAAATATTTCAACAAGATTGACTTGAATTCAGGTTATCACCAGGTGCCCATCGAACCCTCTGATGTGTGGAAGACTACCTTCAAATCCAAGGAGGGACTTTTCAAATGGTTGGTCATGCCATTCAGATTGACTAATGCCCCTGCAACCTTCATGAGATTGATGGAAAATATCTTGTGACCCTTCACCAATGCATTCGTGGTGGTGTATTTAGATGACAACTTCATCTTCAGCTAGATTTAGGAAGAGAAACTCCACCATATTTGACAGGTCTTTTAAACCCTACCACAACACAAGCTATGTGCTAACTTGGAGAAATGCACTTTTGGCTTGACCCAGGTTCAATATCTAGGGTACATCATTGATGTGAAGGGTGTGCATGTGGACCCAGCCAAGATACAAGTCATCTAGGATTGGACAACCACAACCACTCTAACAGAGCTCCGTAATTTTTTGGGTCTTGCTAATTTTAACCATAGGTTCATGTTGGGGTTCTCTCATATCACTTGGCCTTTAAATCAAGTCACCAAGGACAGAACGAAAGAAAAGTTCTTTTGGTCCAAAACCCAACATCATGCATTTTCTGATTTGAAGCATCGCCTCTTCTCTGCACCAGTGCTCACATTACCAGACCTGCAACAACCATTTGAGATTGAGATAGATGCCTCTGACTATGCCATTGGTGCAAATCTTACTCAACCAGGGCATCCAGTGGCTTGCCATAGTGAGACACTTTCAGACATAGTCCAAAAGTATCCCATTTATGAAAAATAAATGTATTCCATTGTGCAGGTCTATCGTCAATGGAATCATTACATTTTGGGGAAGGAAATAGTCATCCACATAGATCACTGACCCCTACAATTCATGCAGACATAAGGGAAGTTGCAGAATTATCGACATCAGAAATGGTCCACCTACCTGCCACAATTCAATTTGAACATTAAGTATAAGAAGGGCAGCACCAATAATGTCACATATTTCTTCAACTAACCACCAGTCATGGTGTTGATCACTGTGCTCGACTCATCTGGGGACGAGACTTTGGGGTGGTTGCATCTTTACCAGAGCGATCCAGAATTCGACAGCACATACCAGACACTCCTAGAAGGGAAGCAATTTCCAAATTTTCACCTTCAGGATGCACTGTTATGCCACCTGGGACACATCTATGTTCCTTCAAGCGAGCGTGCCAAGATTATTTGGGAGGCACACTACAGTTGGGTCGCTGGACATTTTGGAGTAGAGAAAATAGTGGTAGTATTACAGAATTATTTTTATTGGTCGAAACTTTGTCAGGATGTTGGGAAGTACATTAGATCAAGCACGGCCAACATCATTTCCAAACCAACCATCAAGAAGCAAGGCCTATATACTCCTCTACCTACTCCTAATCGACCTTGGGAATCTATATTCATGGATTACATGTCAGGCCTTCCTTCTACTAAGCACGAGAACAATTGTGTTTTCGTGGTCATTGATAGATTCTCTATGATGGCCATTAATTCAACTTGCAAGAAGAGTATCACAGCAAAGGCCACTGCTAAGCTCTTCTTTGAGTGAGTGTGGGTACACTTTGGGATCCCAGAGTCTGTTGTATCAGATCGGGACAACATATTCCTGAATGCATTTTGGTCCAGTCTCTGGTCGATGCTGGATACAAAACTTACTAAGGCCGTGACTTTCCATCCCCAAACTGATGACCAAATAAAGGTTGCCCAAAGGATGATCGTACACATTCTGCGGATGTAAAACTCAAAGAATCCATGCACATGGGATGAAAGTCTCCCCTTTGTCTAGCACAGCTACAAAAAAGCTCTCCATAGCTCAACGGGCCACAACCCCTTTCAAGTAGAGCTAGGATTTAAGCCATTATGTCCCATTGATGTGGCCATACCATTTGGAGCCACTGAGGCAGATTCGGCTCACATCCAATCCAAAGCCGACAAGGCTAACAACTTCATTGAGTGCATTCAACACATCCACCAGCAATTCCATGATATATTGGACAAAGCTAATGCTAAGTCCAAGCAGCGCCATGATCATCATCAGGTGTTGCACAAGTTCCAAGTGGGTGACAATGTTTGGCTACATTTGCGGAAAGAGTGCCTCATTGGACCCCATCAGAAGCTTCACCCACCTTGATATGGGTCATACACCATCACCAAGGCTATAGGGAACAATGCCTTTAGGCTCAACATTCCACCGTTCCTTGGTTTTCACCCGCTGTTCAATGTAGACCGCCTTCAGCCATACTTTCCACCATTGTTGGACACATCTGACATTGCAGAACAACTCACACCAACAGAGATAAACCCAGACTGCATGGAATAGGCCACCACTAATAAAATCATGGACACACAGATCAAGAACACTCGCCAGCAGAAGATAACTGTATTGAGTTGTAAAACCTGGCCAACTCCTACACCAAGGCAAGTTGCTCATGAGGGATCAAGTTCAACAGAAATTTCCCCATCTCATGGAAGCACTCAACGCAATGGGGACCATTACTTCCTAAGGGGGGGAGGACTGATCCAGGTGGATATTGGTGGTCACTTTCCTATTCCACTTGGACCCCCAACACTATCTCTTTCAATTTTTCAGTTTCCTTAATTGTAGCACAGTTTACTATTTTTGGCAATTTTTTCGAGTCCTGAAATTTCGGAGCCGTTTTGAGGCCCTAAACAACGTTTTTAGGGAAAACAAGGAGACTAAAAAAGTCTCAAATCTAGTATCAAAATTCCTTTGAGACTACTGTTTGAGATCTTTGAAACGAGGTATTATGATAGCCAAACATAGATTGTATGCCAAAATTACGACCCTAAGAAATTGATGTACCAATTTACCCAAATGGGGCCCACAGTTTTGGTGCTTCATCTCCTGGGGTTAGGTTTATGGATGTTTAGGGTCTTCCATTATCTCTCAATAATAAATAGGCATTTGAGCCTCATTGTAACACAGTTCAAAAGTATGTAGCCGCCACATCTCTTCTCAAAGATAAGCTACCATTGCTCGAGCTAGTTTATTTCCATTTTATTTGTAAGCTTAGTTCAATATTTTTCTATTAATAAAATGAAGTGTTTTTTTGTTGTATCTTTGTATTTATGATTATTTTTGTAATTTTTTGCGTCCCTGTTTAAGTTCGGATCAGACCCAGGTTCAATCTATATTGCACACTAATAAAACCCTCAATCACTGGCCCTTTCGACAATGACTTGCAAGCAAATCGCAGTCTCAGCCGAAGTGGCTATGGGAGGTTGTAGAAACATGTTTCTGTAGCCTTGAAGGATGTGGAGATGTGGTAGTATTATGTTTTCTTATTACTAACATTCATAAATTACTTCTTTGCATTCATTTAATGAATTAAACATATCATATAAAGCCATAAATTACCATTATGCTGAAAGAAAATGCAATTGTAATAAATTGTTACACTACAACAGATAATAAGCAAATATACACACAAAGACACCAAATTACCATGGTTCACCCCAATGTGGGGCTATGTCCACAAGAACTGTTTCTAATATAATGATTCTTTTTACAACAAATAGTTCTTGACCTGCACACTAAGCTGCAAGTATCTACGCACTCAGCTCTAGACTCAGGCCTCTTAACACTCAGCTATAGAGCCTTGCCTTCTCTTCCCAAACAACAGATCACAAAATTTTAACCATGACACTAATCTGGATCCAAATATGATTCTCTTATTATTATTTTACCCTATATATACTATTATATCAAGGGTTACATCATTACAATACCATGGTCCAAATACCATGGACTCCCTAAAACAAGCAACTATGGTCCCAAAACCCATTGATCTTTTAAATTATTACAAAAAGAAGGGGCTTTGCCCTATCCCGAAGCCCTTATACTGCGTGGTATATTCAAATCTACTCTGCTGTGTAATCCACTTCACACTTCATTGCGTGCTTCGCTCCACAAAATGTGGAGTTTTTTCCAAAAACTAGGCCAAATTGGGTTGTGCCCAACAAGCCCCAAACACTCATGTGTGACTCATCTCGAGTCACTCAGCCATTTTACCTCTAATTTTTGTTGTGATGTTGTTGTAGGCATTGTTAAACTGCTACAGAGTCTTTGTGAATTGATTTTCTTCATTGCACACCTCTTCCAGCAGTGATTTTGTCACATGTTTTGCGGCCTTCTGCACCATCGCTATCTCCCTATGTCAAAGTTCTTGAAGCTTCTCATCTACTACCTGTGATAGTTGGAGAGACTCATCCTGCCAAGGCTAAGTCCTCTCAACTAAAACCTATTCTTCCTTCTTCAGTTCCTCAAGCTTCTTCTGGAGGGCCCTTCCCTCATTGATTTTAGCAAGCTTCTACGAGATTGGTAAGGTCTTCGTAGTTACCCGAATCTATTCCAACCGCTATTGCCTCTGTTGAATGTTTTCATGTAGTTTCTGTACATTTGGATCTTCTTGTAGTGATGTTCAAATTGTAAAATCTCATTTAAAAGTTTCCCATAGTCTGCCACTGCTGCGGAGATGCTAGTCATTGCAGCCTTTAGGTCATTATCCCTTTTCTCCCTCACTTCTTGTGGTGTGGTTGGCTGCAACTTCATTTGTAGCTCATTAATCTTCATTTCATATTTAAATTGTACTACGACAATCTTTTCCTTGTCCCCTTTCACTACAAGGCCGAGCTTCGTGACCTTGTCTACTACTGGCTCTTCTTCTCAAACATCAAGGTCCAAAATCTCTCTTCATGTTGCTTCAATCAATTCCTTGATCTTCTATTGTTGCTAAACTACTTGATCCCTCTCCTGGATAATCTGGTCGAGCTTCTATTGTAGCAAAGCGCTCTCTTTTTTACCTAAATATTCAGTTGTGAGGTATGTTATTCATGCAACTTTAATTCCTCTATTATCTCAATGTGGAAATTATGTAGTCTTTGGAATGGTAATGTTGTGATGTTCATGTTCACATGCTTCAACCCTTTTTATTTTTGTTTTACATCGACGAAGTCAAACTGTAGTTCTCCAGCCGGTAGTGGCACTAACCTCGCTGTAAGTCTAGGCTCTATTTTCCTTTCTTCTCCAATCCTCTCCACTACCTGTGCAGGTTGTCTAACTGTATGTGCCAAATTTTTAAGTTATGTGATATGCTCTTCGACACCTTTTAGAAGTGCATCGTAGTAATCTTCTAACTTGCTCCATGATTCTATCATTTCTTACTGAATCCTATCCCCAATCTGCTCAAGGTCCCCATCAGTAAGGACCATTGGTGTGATATCCTTCATCTTATCTTCCTTCTACTTCATCTTGATCTTCATGGTAGCTTCACCATGTGCCTTCCTTTTTTCTACAACAACTTGTTGTGTTTCTATCTTTTTAGAATCCTTATTCTTCTTATCTCCTTCAGGAGGATCTTGGTGACCCTCGTCATGTTTCTCCTCTTCCTCTAATTCCTTCTCATCTTTATCTTTTCCCTTTCCACTCACTTCACCATGCTGCGAGGTGTCCTCCTCTATCGCACTATCTTCTACCTCTGCCTCTGCGCAGTCATCCATTCTGCGGGCCACTGTTGTACCCGTGCGAGGAGATCATCTTTTGTTACTAAGTATGGCATGGGATGCCATTTCTTCTTTGAATCCCTTCGAGCATGTATATACACTTTGTGAAAGTTGGCCTTGAACTTCATAATAGTGTTATATTGTTCATATAGGCTCAGCGACAGGTGAGGGTGTTGGTTCACAAAATAACACGAAAAACGTCCTGTTCTCCATTGCTCACGACGGTTGGGTAGTATACCATAGTGAGGCATACTGCGCAACTTCAAAAACATCTAAAGGTACTGAAGGGAACTACAAATCCTTCGGCTCTCTCCATGCAAACCTTACAATTATCAAAATTAGCCAAGCGTAATGAAATCTTGTAACTTTTTCCTTGACCTTGCGGTAGTCGTCCATTAATTATTTGCAAAGGTATTCGCTCGAGTTATATTGAATCCCATTGGCGCACTACGCATATATTGAACCTACCACTGCAGGGACTTCATTAGCCTGACACTTTCTCATGATATTCCCAGCCAATATGTGTGTCGCAAAGCGCATTGCCTGGTCATTGGTTGAGTTTATATCATATCCCCTCTTTCCTTTTGTCAGACCGGACTTCTTCTTCATGTTGTTGGCTATGGCATGGTCCTAATCTTTTCCAACGAATTCTTTCACGGGGTTCTTCCCTTGATATGGAAGTATGCTAATTCTCCATATCAACATTGGATCTATATGGATATTATTTCCCATCCATCATGCACCATCATGAGAAATTGTTGCACACAAGCCGTGCTCCCTAGACTTCTGTCGAAGTGCGGCACACTCAGCATGTTCACCAATCCTAACTGCACCAAGCCATTTTTCCATTGTTGCGCTCTAACCTCATCACACCACTCTCTGGGTAGTTTATTTGTTTCAAATATCGGTCTCGTGTGAATTTGTAGGTATTTCTTTCTATCATTGAATTCGTAGTTTGTGAACTTCAGCTGCAGTATTTTCCCAAGTAATTCCCCAGTAAATGGTACTTCCTTTGGCAATAGGGGTGTAAAGGTGCCAAACTTCGCATCCTTCAATTCTTTCACGGGTTTAACATTCAGTTTTCTCGGTGGAATGTATGGTGGTAGAGGCGATGGAAATGTTGCACCATTTTTTTCCATCTACACCTGCTCTGCTTCTTCCTCACTGTCTCTGACTTGCTCAGCTCCTTGTTGAGGTTCGACAAGTTTCTTATCTTGTTTCTTCTTTGTTCTCTGCATTAGGGGAATTTTGAAGTCTAAAATGGGCCTCCTAAGAAAAGTGTACGACAAAAATAAACTTTATAAGAACCAATAGAATTCAACATGATGATGTCAACCATGGGGGATGATTCACCATTTTTGGAGTAAAAAAGTAAAAATATTAAAAAATAATAAAATAATAAAACTACTTTTTCAAATCATATTTAAAACTTATCTCCTCAATGTTTTACTCAAATTTCGAGTGGGAGTGCTCGTTGGATGAAAAATTTAATTCCTCGTCCAAGGAGTACCCATGTTGCATACTTTCGATGGACCTCGCGACATGAAAAATGAGAAATACATGAAAAAATGTGATTGCAATCACGTTTTTCATGTATTTATCATTTTTTGTATAGAAGGGTCCATCAAAATTATGCAACATGGGTACTCCTTGGATGAGGAATCAAATTCTGCATCCAATGAGTGTTTCCGCTTGAAATTTGAGCAAACCCATAGGGAGATAAATTTAAAATACGAGTTGAAAAAATTGTTTTTTATTTTGTCCCTCTAAAATTTGATGATGTGACCTAATATTATTTTATTATCTCCACTATTATTTTATAATTTCCTTAGGAGGCCCATTTTAGACCTCAAAATTCCCCTAATATTACTTGGTTGATTTCTTCCTCGGGGATCTTCGTTGTTTTCGTGATGATGTCAGTGCAGGTGATGTTGCTATGGGCATATCAGCTAACGCTGCTTCAAATTTTTCTTTAGATGTTACTTCCATGACTACGGCATGCCCCCTTTGTTAAATACAAGAATGAATTCTTCAGTCGGCAGGATATTTATACGCAAATTTCTGCAACTTCTTTGCAATATCAACACTCGAATTCTCAATTCATAAAAGTTCCAAATCTAGGTAGGAAGCGGCTTTCTTAGCAATTATGAATATCTAACCCCATCATTAGGTTATATTTTATCCATATTGTGTTCAGATTGTGTTCATTAATTTCATATCTATCCTTAGATCTTGTCAATCTGTCCTCATAAATATAACTTTCCATGTGTTTTACATTAACTTTCCATTTTAACGGTCATATTTTTGTTTTTTTGGCAAACTTCGACGCATCCCATATTGTAGTGAACACCCCTTCTTATGTCATAGCTCCTACGTACTTCGACATAATCTAGACTGTAGCGAAGTAACTTCCTACGTCGAAGCTCTCTGCAACGTAGTTTATAGTCCAGTTCCCAATTTCAACTGTAGGTGGCACTAAGACTTTTCTCCTTTCTTCTTTAGAGTGAGGCTATAGGGACAGGATTGTCCATGTACAACTCCAACATGTTTCCATTTACTCTCAGATAAATTCTCCATTTAACTTCGCCAATTGAACTACGCCTCCATCAATAATATACTTGATAATATAGGGGCCTAACCAATGCATCTTGAATTTTCCTTGAAATTTCATAAATTTACTGTCATAGAGGAGAACAAGGTTTCCTACCTAGAACTTCTTATGCTTAATATGTCTATCATGTCAGGCCTTTTCTCTTTCCTTTTATACCTGCTAATGAAATCCTACTATAAATTTGTCTTCCTCCAAAGAAAGAAATTGTGACATGCTTTCTTCCATTATATCAAAGTCTGTCATATCTATAAAAGCTGCAATCCTCAAGCTAGGGATGATTTACTACATGGGCATCACATCATTTTGTCCATAAACCAACCTGAAGAGTGTTTGACCTATCAAATTTTTGCATGTGGTCCTATAAGCCTATAATATTGTTGGAATTCTAAGATCCCATACATCTATATTCACATTGCATACCTTAGTAAGTGCCTTCTCCAAAATTTTATTAAATGCTTCTATTGTTCCATTTGCCTGAGGATGATAAGGGGTACTCTTTGATGATAAACTTGGAACTCCTTAGTCAATGCTTCAATATTCTTATTTAGGAAGTGTGAACATTGGTCACTCATCAAAATCTTTAGACATCCAAATTTAGACAATATGTATTCAAAAATGAACTTCGCAACAGTTTCTGCATTGCACTCCCTTACTGGTTGTGCTTCAACCCATATTTTCAAGTAATCAACTGTTGTAATTATGTACCCCGCACTTGTCCTCTTTCCAGGTGGGTTGAAGGGTCCAATAAAGTAAATAGCCCACTTATCAAAGGCCTGAAATGTAACTTGTGGTACCAATGGCATCTCATCTCTTCTTGAAGGTTTTCCAGTTCTTTGACATACATCACATGCCCGGTAGTACTCCTTTGCATCTTTATGTAATGTAACTTTACTAATTTCCTCCTCATCCGAGTAGTCTCATATTGTTGCAAACTTGGGTTCCTTCTCTGATCTTATGTTCACCTTCTTGGTCTTCAGTGGCTTCGTTGTGTCTAGTATCTCTAGCTTAGGTTCAACTACTTCGCAATATCCTTCTGATTCTACTATGTCGATGTTCCAAGGGTCTTCTTCTTCATCTGCAGTAATTTTATAGCATTCTAGTGCATTTTCTATCTGCACAGACCAATTAGGTTTCTGCCATGTCAATGGGGCTTCATTCTCAAAGGTCCTCTTCTTAACTATTTGAAGGGCCAAATCTATGTATGTGTAATCATCCTCAAAGCTAAATGTTAATATGAAGCCATCAACCATGTCTGCCTAGTTTACTGTACCATGTTGAAGCTTTGTTTCTAAGTACCAGTTCTTAGGGATTGTTTGTAATGTATCAATGAATCCATGTACCCATTCTTGTTGTGGAACCTCCTTCCATGTTGAAGTGCATAGCTGGATATGCATCCTATGAATAGTTTTTCCATCATATTTTATCTCCATCTCTATATCTATCTGTACAAACCTTATCCACATCAATCTTCGACATTCCTTCCAACCTCCTATATTTGTTTTGTGTGCATTCCACCATCTAACAGGGGTAGCTTTCGGGGCTATATCCAAGGCCGACAACCTTTGGTCTTCTTGAACTTGTTCTTCATAATCATTAAGAAAATAATTTACATCACCTAATCCATCGTAAGAAGGTAGCTTACATACCTCAGATATCATACAATGAACTAATTTGGTAATTATTACACAATGCCTTATGGATACTTCATGTAGCCTAATATGTCAGTTCTCCAATTCTTCTTCTAAGTATGAGGTATAAGAAGTATCATGCTCCCAAGTCAACTTTCCTTTTGCGGTAGGGTTAACACAATCATGTTCCTTTGTTTTCATTTGATAGATGTTGTCTATGTCAACTACGCAATATTCTTCTTTGACTGGTTTTGTATATATTACTCCTTATGATGGATCCAAGGGAACAATTACTCTCATATTGTTTCCTTCAAATATCATCTTTCTCTTCTTCAGATGAATTATAGCCATATTTTCAAATGCCCAACCAATTCCAAGCAATGAAGGATAAGGGTTACTACCATCGATGATCTCTATTACTTTAAAATCAGTAATAGTGCGAAATCCTTCAATATCCACTGTGACACCTAGTAGTCTTCCTAGAGGGAAGATCTTTTGCTGATTTTCCATCCTTAATTGACTATGGGACAAGTTTGCAGAAAAGACATTAAAATACTTACTTGATTTGTTGAATCTTAATCTTGTGTCGAAGCTCGATACTATTTCGTAGCTCGATTCTACATCAAAGTTCGGTTCTATATTGAAGTTGATGCCATGTCACAACTATTTATCTTCTTTCTCTACGCACTGGAGGTCGAAGCTCTAGAATCCATAAAAATTCGCTTTGATTCAAAAAATACTTCTTTTTCCTTCTGAATATAAACAACAAGAACCTTCTCAATAGTCTTTCTGACCCATGCACTTCCAAATTCTTTGTTTTCATATGCTTAATCACTTCCGGTCGTAGCTCCACTTCTAGTGACAATATTAATTCGAGGTTCATCGATCCTCCTTTCAGTAGTCATCATTTGAATATTTTGTGTCGCCGACTGATTCCTTTTTTCTTGCATATTCACTAAATTACATGAAATTCTTCAATTACATGGTCAAAATATTTACAGTACTTACATGTTATTGTGGGGTTCTGACAATCTCTCGCAAAATGTCCTGGTTGGCCGCAATTATAGAAAATTATTTGTCCATGTCCTCGACCAAGTCCAGCACCTTGACCTCTTCCTTGGTAATGTCCTCAACCATCGCGCTGTCTATTGTCCTCATGTCCATGATCTTCTGCTTTCATTCTATAAGTGTTGGCACCGCACTCCATCATTAGTTCGTAAGCTCGACAATTATTCTCATTATGTCCTACTGATTTACAGATTTTGCAGTAGAGATTCCTCGAAGCCTGTACATATTTATGTAACAAGTAATATTCTTCTAAATTATGTTCACCTCTGGTCTTAGATATTTCGCACCATAGGTTGGATCCTACATTCCAGGGATTCGGTGCTCCACCAACCACGTAATTTTTGAAGATATGGCATTGTTATTTAGAGTGGCCCTCCGATCTGCGCTTCGTACACCATACTTCTTCTCTAACTTATTTATCTTTCTTAATATCTTGTATCTGTAGGGTTAAGTTTGCCAACTGACTCTGAATCTGTTGCATACCTGCATTAATATCTACTATAAGTAAAGCTTCCAACCTCATCGCCACCTCTAGAGCTTTGGCTTGAGTTCCTATCTTTTGTTGCATCAATGGTACTCTAATATGTGGTAATAACACAGTTATAAACCATAATAATGCGGTTGCTGCAGAGTGATGTTGAAGCTTACTTGATCCAATAATACCTTAAATCTCTAATCAAATTCCTGCATAGATTTAGTAGGTTTCTGTTTGATCTCTTTCAACTCGGTGATGAATTTCGTAACGAGTTGCACTTTCTTTATATTCTTATCATTGATATTCTTTTCTATCCATACAGCTTCACATAAAAACCAAAACTGTTACAAATCCTCCAATCCAATTCCTTTGAAAATGGGTAGCTTAATATCATCAACCATACTTGTTTTTGGAAGGGGAGGGGGTTGTGGGGTAGGAGGGGTAGAGAGAGGGGGAGGGGAAGGGGGAAAACCAAAAATACCCTAGCTATTACTGGGTTCTGGCTTCGGCGAATTCTCAGGCTGGAAGGGTGAATACTGCGGAGTTACCTAAGGGTTATTTGGGAGGCTTTCTTCACTTTCACTTTCATATTCACTCAGAAGAGGTTCATAATCAGTCTCTACAGAGGTCTTTTGATCTTATCCACGATATCTCTTTCTGATATCTACTCCATATCTCTTTCTACTTTGCATTGTTCCAATTTCTTGCTCATATCTTTTTCCAAACATAAGTAAAGTAGCAATCTAATTACATCCGTAAAACTCCCTTTTCACACAGAAGCATCTTAATCCAAAGTTTCAAATATTTTAAATACTTACCTCGCGATCCTTTGAAGAATTATCGTTCCGCTTCGATGTAGGACACGGTTGTGTCTACCGTGAACTCAATAATGAATCCTCTCAAGATTATATCAATCCAGAAATCAACAGTCCTTGAAATCCTATCGTCTGTGCTCTTGAGTTATTGTATCAATTCAGGCGTCCACTGTTATAGACATTTTTGGGCACTGCAACCCCAATCATAAATGTCCATAAACCAAGGGATCTTAAGTCCCTAAAAGTGTTGTTCCAACCCCTAAAATAACAAGTTCAACTGATTACATCTTCTCCCAGAAGTTCTCCATGAAAAACTACTCAGAACTAGTCAAAACTGGACCATTTCACCTGCTCCATGGTCAAAGTATGTTGCATCCCACCTAAATGCACACAGTAGGTGCGATGCATGTTGAAAAGCCCTTCTATGGGGTGCGATGGGTGAGAGTGGACAAATGGCAGGGTCAATCTGCAAGGTGGAGGAGCAAAGAATCTTCTAGAAACTTCTCCTGTGACACTTGCCTCTCTGCATTCACCTAGGGATGAGTAAGAGATCATCAATCTCCAAGTGGATTCAAGAACTATCAGAGAGAGGACACTAATCAAATCTCAAAAGCTGACTCACCCCCTTGCAAACATCTATATATGGATCCCTCATCCCAGAGATCCAGAGGCTGGAATTTTGTATCTTGTAAGGAAGTGCTACTGGTTTCTTAGTGCAACATCATAGTGTTGGGTTATCTAAGCTTTTCATGAGGTGAAGAAGGGCTTCTTGCTGAGAGGATGATGCTGGGTCAGAACAATTGGTTGTAATCCTTTTTGCTCTTTCTTGATTATCAATAAAGCTATTCAATCCTCCACATTCTTGTATGATTGATGTTATATGCATTTGTGTGGTTAATATATATCTGGTCCTATATTGTTTATGATAATAGATCTATGTTCTCGTATAGTGTTATGCTGCTTTGATTCTACAGGTGCTCTTTGAAGCTGGGTATACGAGGAAGTAAGTAGCAAAAATCTATCAGAAGGGAGAGGAATCAAGCAAGGAACCAAGCGCAAGACAGAGGTTGGTCTCCTTATTCCCCTCTTATCTATTTTTCATAAAGGAAAACGAAAGTAGTTTTAGTTTGTTTGTTTCTAAGGTAGCTACCAGCCTTAGTGGGACTAGCAGCTCTGCATAGACACTAGTTTTCCCGTTAACAAAATGGCGACTCCACTGGGGAGCGAATAGATGTTTGTTTATCTACATTTGTTTACTTTATAAACTTACAGACGGAGCCTGAAGTCAAGCCAGCTAGCCTTCAAACTGCATTTGCTATGCAAGTGCAAAGTAGATCAATGTTGCTTCAGTCTATCTCCGAGTTTTTTTTATGAATTAAACAATTGATTTACAAGCTCTCTAATTGCCCTTATGGTGGCTCTAGTACCCTCCTTAGATCTACCCCTGTGATTGATTTATTGATTACCACTTGCTCGACGTAAATCCCTGAACTGAACTGCAAACTACGACCCGGAACCCAGTCAAAGTCTCGTCCTTGGTCCAGCGCACTGTCTGTTCTGTGAAATCTAAATGCATCGCACTTCCTGAGTGTAGTAGGTGCGTTGCATTTCAGTTTCACTGTGTTACAGGTGCGCTGATCAGAAAAGGCCTTGTTCCTAAATTTTGGTTTCTGTGTTCACTCTTTTCAGCTCTGTTCAAGAGTTTTGCTGCCTGTAGTCAGTACACCTTTGTTGGAAACCCCTTTCCTTGTCATTATTCCGCCTCCATTGTGCAAAGAACTGTAAATGTTTTTATGTATTTTGAGTCATTTTCAGTTCTCCTTTACAAAGAAGTAGCGTAATTGAACTGTCGTTTCTTGATTTGAAAGTGTCGCAAGTGTCGTTTTCAGTCATAGAAGAGAATCTTATTGTTCTTGATAGTCAATTACACTGTTACTCTTGTATTTGATTTGAATTAGTAGTTTTTCAAGTGTCGAAAGCAAGTTTTCAATTCCAAATAACAAAGTGTCGTCATTGTCTTCATTTTGTCTTGCAAAGAAACTTGTTAATAATGTCGCTTTGAAAAATAATTCAGATTTGCGCTTAGCTTTCTTTTTATCATTTACACATTAAGAAGGTTGAAAACAAATACATGCATGTGCATTTGCATTTAGACTGTTTGTTGGTTTGATTTAGGACAGTGCATATAGTGTGTGCTCTATGCTCTATGTTGAAAGAAAATCATCTCTCTTTCCTTAGTAGCTAGGATTTTCATTGCAAAAAGAAGATTAAACGACTGTTTATCATCTTAGATTGCATTTTAGGAATTGTACATCTACATCACGCGGTGAACCTGAAAGGCAAATTTCTTAAGCAAGATCAACTATAAAATAAATTTAATGAATCTAAAAATGCTTTGGAACCTAACGCACAACATCTAGAAGTCTAGGCTAGAGACGTATTCCGGCGTCGTAAAGCCTGGTAACTGTTGTTTTCACTGTTGGTTGGGTGATTCCTCCACTTTGAGATGACAAGTGCCAGTACGGACTTGTGCTCCCACGTACCGTCGAGTATATTTTGGGAGACCACAATAGGCTATATCCTTTATCCATAGGAAGCCGTGTCTACCGCCCTATCGATCGCAATGCACTAAACACAGCATTCGGGAAGATTGACTGTCGTACCGTAAAAAGCATTTTGCAGTTTTGCGATTGGTTTGGTAATCCCTCTGTCTAGATTTCCAAAGCAGTCTCTTTCGTTCCTTTTCAGACTCCTTAAAGGAAAAGGTCCATCTGAGCACTTGTCACTTCGAGCTCATTAAAAATCGAAGGCGACTAGAGTCATATTTTGTTTTTTCTCAACTCTTAAAAATTGAAAAAACAAGTTGTGTCAAAGCGTCTAAAATTTATTTTAATCGGAATAATCATCACCTTTCCTACGTTGGTCTTAGGTTGAGAAAAATGGAGTCCACCAACCAAGGAGTTCCCCTTGGAGGAAATCCTAGTCCCTTCTCCTCTTGGGGAGATGTTGGTGCGCCCCATATGGCCACATTGTCGCTTCCAAGATTGACAATCGGCTTGCCCATATGGCTCTTCTCAACTTCTGTCGTTCAGAACACCGTGATTCCTGAACAATCAAGTCAGCAACTAAACGATACCAGAGTTACCCCCCAACCCTCTACTTCATCCAATTCTTCCTCTCCTCCTTCTTCTTCGCTTGATGAAGCTAGTAAAGCCAAAAATCAAGTAACTGAGAAGAAAAAGGAGAAGAAGAAGGAGCCAAAGGCGAAAAGGGGCAACCAAGCATCGTCTAGCGAAAATCCACACACTGCACCATCCAGGCCTAAATCGCCATGCGTCATTTGCAAAGGAGACCACTATCATCGAGATTGTCCTTGCATCCCTCGGATCCTAAGGGACTAGTCTCCTCGTTTGCACAATCTGGTGTCATCAACCTCTGATGATCATGTTGGAAGTACACCGTCAACTAGTGAAAGTGAAGCCCCTGGACAAAAAGGAAAATATAAATTTCCTTGTAAATTGTGTGAAGGCGATCATGCCATCCACCGTTGTCCCTTCTTAGCCGAGGCTAAAAGAGTTTTGGACGACCGTCTAGTTTCACCGTTACGGCTTCCTCCTGGATATAAGAAACTCTTGCCGAGTCTGTCACTAGTTGAAAATCCAGCTAACACGCCCTTGTGGTCGGCCGAAGCATCTATCATTGAAGATAAACCATCTGAATCCACACCAGACGAAAGTCAAAAGGTCAAGGTGACAGTTGACCCGGTCTTGCCTTTAGAGGATCAATCTTTAGATGATACAGTCACCGAAGAGAACAAGAACGACACCGTTCAAATTCTCTTCGTAAGCATAGAATCCGATGAACATGGGGGCAGTCTACCCGTTCCTTTACCACAGGAAGGAAGTTTGTCAGAGTCATATCCGGCCGTCTATTCGGTCCCACCTCCAAGCAACCTGGTTGTTTCCTTTGACTAGAATCTACTATGCAGACCCCGTTTGCCGGCTAGTGTACCATTTCGAATCATTGCTCAAATATATAGAATGGTCATGGCCGGTACCATCATAGATGAAGGGGCTTTTGTGAGTATCCTTTCCTCAACTGCTTGGAAAGCGCTTGGTTCGCCATCGCTTTTGCCTGAGATGAGAAATCTAACAGGCTTTGACAAAGGAACCAGTCGACCGTTAGGGATCCTTCCCAATGTGCCGATAACAATTAGAGGGAAAACTGTTCACATGAATGTAATGGTAGTCCAAGGACCCCTGGATTATAATCTACTCCTTGGACGAAACTATATTTATTGCATGGGAGCCATTGTCTCCTCACTCTTTAGGGTAATGTGTTTTTCGCACGAAGGAAGAGTGGTCAAGCTCATAGACCAGCTTTCATTTCCCGGTTCACATGTAGCAAATAGTCATATACCAACCTTGAATGGTCTTTTCACACAAGGAATGTCTCATCAATCCCTAGTCTGTCCTCCTGATGAGCGCGAGTGATTCAGAGGATATGACTGAAACCCAGGGGGCATGCACCCTGGCCTGTTTCGACAGGAGAACCTTGGGTATAGGGTAGGTTTCTGCGGAGGATATATGACTAGTCTGACACACCCGTCCATTTTGGAAAATGGGATTAGACCAGAATAAGATACCTCCGCGAGAAGGTAGGCCTTTCCCGATAGAACAAATGTTTTGTCTGCAAATTGAAGGGTAACCTGAAAAGGTAGGCTTTTCCTGATAAAGCAAATGTTTTGTCTACAAATTGAGGGGTAACCTCGAAACTCTGCTTCACTATACCTGGGGGCATGCAAACCTTTTGGCGTGCAAGCGAAGAGCGACCATTTATTTTTTAAATTTATAGGTCCTCTAACCCTTTAAACTCGTAGGATTGGTCGTTTCCTAACTTGCATAAAGAAAGGATGCGGAGCAAAGCTTTGTAAGGTGCAAGCTCCATAAAAATGGCATCTTAGATGAGACATCCTTATTATACGACTGGATTATCAAGCAGTTTTAACGCGGAATTCAAGCTCGTTAAGAAATAAACATAAGCAATGAGCAAATGTTCCTCCAGAGTTTAAGCTCATTAAAAAATGAACCAATTTCTGGTAAATAACCATCGTGAATGTATTATCATCAGCCTTTGAAGCCTTGGTTGTGTTCTCATCATCACCACCACTCTATATTGGCCGATCATTCGCCTCCACTTGATTGTTTACCCCTTTTGAGGAACAGCTGGGAAGAGTGATCCTATTAGCCATCCTTGTGACACTGCTATGATTGGAAAATTCCAAACCTTACCTGGAATCAGCTGCTACCCGAATCTATCACTCGTTCCTCAAAAAATGAGTCTCCTTTAAGCTCTTTTCAACTGACTCGTAAAATATGAAAAGATTGCCGAGCCATTGGCCTCTCCAGCTCGTTAAAGTGACCGGAAGTGCTATCCCTCCTTTAGATTTTAATCTTTTTGGACCTAAGGGATTATTACACAAAAAGATCGAGCGCTTGTTTTGTTCGGCTCGTTAAAAGTACTGAAAATTCATCCCTTTTGTATTGTTTTATACTTTTTCGGACTCAAGGGATTATGTGACAAAAAAGGATTTTTGGAGTTTCCTTTACGTCCCTTTTCAGACTCTCTAAAATTGAAAAGGATCGAGTTATCTTTGTCATTAAACTTGTTAAAACCGAATAGTGACAAACTTGTACATACGTACAAGAACGAGTTTCACTATCGCTAGGCTCGTTAAAACATAGCGATGGGTTTGCCCGAAGGGAAAATTATAGAACAAGCATATGTTATCCTCCTCAAGCTTGACAAAAATAAAGAGGTACTAGTCAGCAATGACTGGGGAAAAATTGGGAAGAAAACTTGAAGAAACTTTGTTGGTAGCAAGTCGCTCTTGAACATGACACTTTCACTCCGCATCTGAGTCGGGTTGGGTTGTTCCATTCACTGGTCACATCACCATGGTTCCGTCACACCATCCATATTTGGGGTTAATGCTACCGATCCATCATGTCAGTGTCGCCGATATGTTCAAGAGAAGTCGCTCAGAGAATTCACCTGTGTCTCACCCACTGCAATACATTTACGCTCCATTCTTTCATGACCGCCACCCTGAACCTTATATCACCAGATCGTTTTCACCTCCATTAAAATCATTTGCTCCGTTCCGTGTCATTGATGTGGGATTCACTAAGGCCCTCCTATGACGGATCGCTTCTTGTCGACATCAACTCATTATCCAAGAAGTCAATCTAGGAAAAACCCTTTCAGTACTTTGAAGCTTGCATGCCTCAATGGCAAGTTTCTCACTTCCGGCGACAGGTTTACATCAATGGCCTTCGACCGAAAGATTTTGCGTGGTGTTCGACGCCAAGTGCCTTATTCACACCACGTGAACTGTAATGTAGTACCTTGAGGGTCATCATCATTATCGGTGATTCCTCTCACGCCTGTTAATAGCTTACATCATTGGCTGGTAATCAGGCGATGTCTTTCCATGTTCGACTCCAGAACATCTCTCACATGGATCGACTTGTACTTTGAGTGAAGATCGAACGAGATTGAAGACCTTGGATCTAGTTTCATCCATCCGGGCTGCAATATATATTCAGCAAAATAAAGACATCAAATGTACATCATTGTTTCACAGATAATCATCCAATCTAAGGGATGATGGCTCTACCAGAATCATCAGTCTACACTCAGACGATTGTCTATCTTATGTACATGAAAATTAATTTATAAAGCTGAGCATGGGAATGCCCGCCTTAGCTAGATCATGAAAATATTATGAAGATAATGTATTGTATTGTATCTTATTACAGGTCTCCTTCCAGCTTGAAAGAACTTCAGATCCTCATGATAAAGCATTTCACCCGACATCGACAAATTAATGACCTCATGCTTTAGAGGGCAACTGTTATAGACATTTTTGGGCACTACAACCCCAATCGTAAATGTCCATAAACCAAGGTCTCTTAAGTCCCTAAAAGTGTTGTTCCGACCCCTAAAAGAACAAGGTCAACTGATTACATCTTCTCCCAGAAGTTCTCCATGAAAAACTACTCAGAACTGGTCAAAACTGGACCATTTCACCTGCTCCATGGTCAAAGTGCGTTGCATCCCACCTAAATACACACAGTAGGTGCGATGCATGTTGAAAAGCCCTTCTATGGGGTGCGATGGGCGAGAGTGGACAAATGGCAGGGTCAATCTGCAAGGTGGAGGAGCAAAGAATCTTCTAGAAACTTCTCCTGTGACACTTGCCTCTCTGCATTCACCCAGGGATGAGTAAGAGATCATCAATCTCCAAGTGGATTCAAGAACTATCAGAGAGAGGACACTAATCAAATCTCAAAAGCTGACTCACCCCCCTTGCAAACATCTATATATGGATCCCTCATCCCAGAGATCCAGAGGCTGGAATTTTGTATCTTGTAAGGAAGTGCTGCTGGTTTCTTAATGCAACATCATAGTGTTGGGTGATCTAAGCTTTTCATGAGGTGAAGAAGGGCTTCTTGCTGAGAGGATGATGCTGGGTCAGAACAATTGGTTGTAATCCTCTTTGCTCTTTCTTGATTATCAATAAAGCTATTCAAGTTTTCCTCCACATTCTTGTATGATTGATGTTATATGCATTTGTGTGGTTAATATATATCTAGTCCTATATTGTTTATGATAATAGATCTATGTTCTCGTATAGTGTTATGCTGCTTTGATTCTACAGGTGTTCTTTGAAGCTGGGTATACGAGGAAGCAAGTAGCAAAAATCTATCAGAAGGGAGAGGAATCAAGCAAGGAACCAAGCGCAAGACAGAGGTTGGTCTCCTTATTCCCCTCTTATCTATTTCTCATAAAGGAAAACGAAAGTAGTTTTAGTTTGTTTGTTTCTAAGGTAGCTACCAGCCTTAGTGGGACTAGCATCTCTGCATAGACACTAGTTTTCCCGTTAACATCCACACCGTAGGTTTGTCACCCTTAAAATGAGTTTTCCTTTTGGTCAATCTCGATATGCACTCATACAGTTCAGTAGGAAATGATGCAAGGAAAATCTCGTGTTGATCTGTAAAAATATACTTTTGTAACCAAGCTTCGAATTTCAAATGAGGATTTCTGTTTTCTTTCTTCGCAAATTCTCACTCTTTTAGCTCTAGCCAGTCTTGAATCTATTTCTTCGATGGGTGTCACATCCACATATCCCTCAAATAGATCCTGATCTCAGCAACATAATGATTTGTTGATTTGGTTTGGGCTGACCTAGGTTCAATATATACTGCATACCAACAAAACCCTCAATCATTGGCCCTTTCAGCAACGACCTGCAAATGAATCGCAGTCTTGCCCGAAGTGACTATGGGAGGTTGTAGAACCAAGTTTCTGTAGCCTTAAAAGATGTAGAGATGTGGTAGTATTATGTTTTCTTATTACTAACATTCATAAATTACTTCACCGCATTCATTTAACCACTTAAACATATCATATAAAGCCATAAATTACCAATGTGCTGAAAGAAAGTGCAACTGTAATAAACTGCTATGCTACAATAGATAATATGCGAATATACACATGAAGAATTACTGTGGTTCACCCCAATGTGGGGCTACGTCCAAAAGAACTGTTGCTAATATAATGATTCTTTGTACAACAAACAGTTCTTAACATGCGCACTAAGCTACAGGTCGTTTGTGCACTCAACTTCAAACTCAGGCCTCTGCGTACTCAACTACAGAGTCTTGCCTTCTCTTCCCAAACAACAGATCACAAAAGATCAACCATAACACTAATCTAGATCCAAAGATGATTCTCTTCTTATTATTTTACCCTATATATACTATTACATCAAGGATTACATCATTACAATACCATGGTCCAAATACCATGGACTCCCTAAAACAAGCAGTTATGGTCCCAAGACCCATTGATCTTTTACATTATTACAAAAATAAGGGGCTTCACCCTATCTCGAAACCCTTATACCACGTGGTATATTCAAAACTACTCCACTACGTGGTCCACTTCACACTTCATTGTGCGCTCTACTCCACAAAACGTGGAGTCTTTGCCAAAAACTAGGCCAAGTTGGGTTGCTCCCAACACATGCCATGATGTGGGAGCATTTAGAGCCCTCTAAACACTGACATGCCCATAGCATGGGAGAGTCCGGGGGTTATTGGTTAAAAAAACTCCGTGGGAATCAGGGGCTGGTTACCTGAAAGGTTGGGATGGTTCCTGAGGGTCTTGTTGTTGATGTGGAAGGTCTGCTTGTCATGTTTCCACTGGTTCCACTTCCTTAAGATGAATTAGGAGGTTGAATCATATCATAGTAACTTCTCGTCACATGTTTACCCCGGTTGGACGATTACTTGGGTAGATGTGGGAGAAGGGTGTTACAATAGTGCCTTGACATAAGCTATGATAGGAATATATATTTCAACACCAGTGGATTTTATGTCGTGCATAATGGATCTTACTTATGATGCTAAGGTAAAAGGGTCATCATTTTTCAACTCAATATTGAACAACTTGATCATTAATTGAACAACTTCAAGTTTAGAGTGTGAGTCATACAATTCCTTTAACTTATTTAAGGCTTTGAAGGCATTTGAAAATAGTGAAATATGGTGCCTCACCTCTTCATTTACGGATGCTGAAATCAAGGCATAGGCCTTGTTGTTCTTGTTTTCCCATATGGAAAGCTCCTTATCTGAAGTAGGATTTTTCGGTACATTGTCTCCTTCTCCTTCACAAAACCCTTTCCATAACTCATTGAAAATCAAGGTGCACTTTATCTTCCAAGATCACTCATGATAGTTCTCTTTTCCAAAGAGAACTACTCCCACAATAAAGAAAAGATGAATAAATGTATTCCAAACAAAATCTTTGCTTTAAAAAAAACTTCACTCTTTACTATGCATATAAATAATCACACCACCATATAATATACAATTTTATTACCCTATAAAAAAAAAAAGGAGTGAATGGCACATATCATACTACATAACACTCAATGCTAAACTCAAATTTTATATGCCATATTCACTCTCATATAAGACATCACTTATACACTTTAAATAATACATTCACTCCATTCAAATTATATGCACATTCTGAAGAGTGATCACGTGTCATAAAAATTTCAAATCATACCATGATACATCATGTATCTTAACAGACCACTCATAAGAACTCAACGCACTTTCATTATACCCAACATTTATGCACATATAAACTGATTATGTGGTTAAAATATATTATTACATCTCACACCAATTGCAATGCATGGATTCATGGAAAAACAACATGGAGAATCACATAACTTCAAATCGGAATCACGACCTTTTAAAAAGTACCAACAAGCATAGCACATGAAAGCAAATGGTATTCACTGCACCGTCTTCAAGTGTCAACATACCAATTTTAATGCACAACTAGCATGGTCTCCATTACACGGTGTCCAACGCCATATGCAACATTCCATACATGTTATCATACAAATTTCCTCCATAGCTGCATCAAAGAGAACGAACAATCATCAACAGTCACCACACCATTGCTCGATCATGCATACGCGGTCAACACGTAACATTTAACCACGAATTTCTAAACTATTCAACGCCATCTTACAACATAGTTCATTCACCATATGTTGTCCCTCCAAACTCATTCACCAACGGAAAACACATAGCATTTACGGTATTCCAACAAGATGCAACAGAGTCTCAGTCCACGCTCATAAAAAAATTCAGCCTCATAAAAACAGACGCAGGATTCAACACCATATAATGACATAGCTTCCACATGCATCCTAATACCATTCACGACATTCAACGGTTCAACACAGAACACTATTCAACGCATCAATGCATAAGAGTCTTCAATGCACCAAGCACACAGGGACAAAGAATAGAGGAATAAAGAATATGGTAGAGAATGCAAGAGTTATAACGTAGAAAATGTTAAAAATGGGATTGGTTCTGAGTAACTCCATGAATGAATTGATATTTTGCATTAAGATGGAACATAGATATATATAGGGAAAGGGGACTATTGGGTTTCATTTCCCATTGTTTCTTAGTTTTCCAATTTTATTTATTTTTTTATTTACAATATTTACATGGATTTACCTAATCTCAAAGATTAGGTGTCAACACACATGCTTCATTTTATTGTGAAAAAGAAGGTTTTCTAAATCATGCATGACACTTTGATTATAATAATATGTCATAGTGAATGTTTTTGTATGAAAACCAAGTCCACTCATGAGATGTTGAACCCATATAACCTTTGTGCCAACATGCACTACACCATAATATTCAACTTCTACAATAAAAAGAGAGGCCACCTTCTACTTTTATAGGACTTGGCAATATCTTTAGATCCAAGTAGAAACACATAGCAAAATGTAGGTTTCCTATCATTATTGTTTCCAACCTAATCCAAGTTAGTGTAAATGACTATGATTTTGTCACTACAATATTTAAAAGATATCAAGCTAGTAAGTTCCCTTGATATCACCAATAATTGCCCTTGAGAATTTCTTGTGAATCTTGTAATAACTAAGAAACCACACTAACAATAAAAGAAATAACAAATTGATTGTGAGTTAAATAGATAATTTGATTAACAAATTATTGATACAATGTAGAATTGAATTTCAGAGCATCACACTACTTGATTAACATAACACATGACTAATGAAGTGTAGCATTAGGTTTATAATGTTGCATTATTAACTTCTATATAATGTTTCAACAATCCATTTGGGGTTATTCATCTCAAATGTATCTACTGTTTCTTCAAACTTGAAATTAAATTAGCATTTCTTTCAATAATGACTACATCATTGACATACCATGCAAAAATTAATGTTTGACCATTTCCATGTGATACGTAGATACAATGATCTAATTTACAATGTTTGAAATTGATCCCTTACAAGCTTGTTTCAAACCATACAAAATTTTCTTTCATCAAACCCTTGTTGTTGAAAAAAGGTCGTTTTTTATTATTTTATCAACCTTGGTCCTTTAGAAAATGAACCATTTCCTTAACCTTAAGTTTCTTCTCATCAAGAAAATTTTGATGTATTCTAATCAATGAAACGCATAAACTATGACACCCCCTTCCAGGTCTACCCAAAGTGACCATGCAACCAGGGTAAACATGAGATGAGAGGTTACTATGATCATATTCGACCTCCTTTGTGACCTTAAGGAAGTCAAATCGATAGAACATCACACACAGTCATCCAACATCATCAACAGAACCCTCAAGAGATAAGTCAGCCACTGAGACAACCTATCCCTAAGTCCTACTGAAGTTTTTGACCAACTTAGGCTAGAGTAACGCTCCCTAGCCACAACCTAGGAGAGTTATAACGCTCTCCAGACTTTATCCAAATACATTAGTCCCTAAGGTAACGCTCTGTTTTTCCAGTAATCCCGAAATTTGAGCCACTTTTCTTTCCCAGAATCCCAGCCTCTGCCTAGAACTTCCTGGGACCTTCAGAATCCATTAAAGACATGCTAACAATGATGATAATTCAAAACTCAACCTCAGGAATATGCCTGAGCATCCCCAACCAGGACTGACATTGCGTCAAACACTTGGCATCAATGCAACCTACAAGTCAAGGATACAAGACAAAGAATAAATGTCTGAAATAACTTATTAAACATAACCAGAAGGATCACCTCCTTCTCTAATGAACTATTATATCATCAATTTGGTCTTACATCCATCCATTTAACCATTACAAGTAAATACATGAAATAACCATGACATGAACCAATCATTTAACCATGCTTATAACCAGCATAAAACCATGTAAATAACAGAGATAAGACAACCATTAAATCCACATATACATAAGTGTAAAAATAAGAGAACATAGCTTTTATTAATCATAGGAAAATCCGACCAGGTTCGGAACTTCCATGTATCATCAAACCATAGACATGGCTGAACCAAATATCTCTTTCAGCCAGTCACCCTCGTGCCATATTCCAAGCATGAATGTGGGATCTCATGGAAAAACCAATCCAAGAACAACCAAGGGAATCCAGAGGTTAAACCACCTCCACCCTCACCAAACCGTGATCACACCAAAACCGGTGCTTTGATCAAAACCGAATCGAACTTGGAATGCCATCTGGAATCCATCACTATCCTTGAGGAATTTCTATCTCCTTGTCTCTCAGGCTTTACCACAATCCAAACCGGATCACTAGGCCCTAAACCAAGACCAGTCTCTCAGGCTTTACCACAATCCAAACCTAGATCACTAGGTCCTAAACCAAGACTTCTCCCTCAGGCTTTACCATGTATCCCGCCAAAATCGGTCAAGGGATTCCTAGGCCTTTGGGAATGGAACTTGAGACCACCTCTGCTCCAGATTTCGAAATCCATTCGACAAACCAAGGCTCAAAAACCGGAATAAACATCCAAACACCATGGCATCCAGAAAAAAGGCAAGGCTAGGCTAAAATCCACTGTCATAACCTGACAACACCATGCCACTGACAGCAAGAGAACCATACACCAACATGCAAATCCATGCATGTCCAAACCAACTAAGAAATCACACATGCAAAAGGTTACCTGCAAGTATTCCTGCTGAAGCTACTTGATCCTGCTTTCCTTTAGTGATCCTTGCTTGCTTTTCCTTTGCTTTGCTTTCTTTTCCTTCCTTGATCCAAAGCTAGAGTGTTTCAAGAAAACTTTAAGTGGCCAAGAGTGAGGGAGAGAGGATAATGAAAGAGCTCCAAAGCTAAAATGACAAAAGGTTACACTGACCAAGCTTGAGCCAAGCTCATACTGACTAATACCCTGTCAACTGATCCTCATAAGCCTTTTTATTAATGAGGCCTCTAATTTCTTCATTTTCCATTATTTTCCTTCAATTTCCTCCTCACATGCAGCCTGTGACTTTTCACCTTACTTTTCTCCTAATTTCTTTTATTTTCATAATAAATGTGCCAAAATGCCTTTTTGCCTCTTTAATGTCTTTGCCAATTTTCCTTAGCCATAAACACACATCCAGTGATGCCCACTAAGATATCTTTGCCCAACATTCAGCTTGGAATACGTGTCCTTTACCCGTAGTCTTATTTTACCTTTATTAACTATTATTACATAAACTTTTCATCAAAATTGTTACATCAACAATCAAAAAAATAATTAACAACATCATCATTCCTATAAATTAGTCATTGTTTATATGAAAACCCTTTTCATATTCACTCAATTTTATCAAAATTCCTTTACATAAACCACATAATCTCTAATTATTTAGAAAAAAAAAAGGATCTAGAAAAATCACCACTATCACTTTCGAAGACCTAATTTATAACAATCCTGACGAAGAGAGTCTCAACTTCTTCTCTATTTAAAAAATAAATCTTATTTATATAAAAATCCTATGGTCCTTATTCCCATCATTGACAAAAAAAACTTCTACTAGCCTTGTAAACCACCACAATACTTTAGTTGGGATTAGATTTAGCTAACCATGAATCATGAAATCTACGATAGAATGCAATTATATCCATAATTCATTCATAGGTTCCTATAGTGTTTAATTTGCAAAAATAATATTTGATAATAAAAATGGTATTAAATCTTTATAATTTATAGTTTCATCTTGAAATTTTATAATATTTTTTGGGAAAAAAACACCAGTATAATTCATTTAAGTTAGAGTGCTTACTTTTCCGATCTAATTTTTTTTATGTCTACTTCGGTAAGTATGTAATTGCGTTGTCCTTTTAAATTAAATAAATAGTAAAAAACAAAATACATAGATATTGAAACAAGGTTTCTCTGCTTCTTGTTTATGCGATTGCATGTTTATATTTGTTTATTATAAGATTGTATTTTGTTTTTCATCTACTATAGGATTGAAAATTGTTTTGAATTGAATATTTAAGAAGAAAATAATACTATGAAATTTTAATTTTAATTTGATGTTTGACACTTTTACATATGGATTTCAAAGTATTTTTATGAATAATATAGTACAAATATTTTGTTATGTTTATATGGATAGTTTATTTAAAAATATGATTTTCAAATTTTGCTTTTAAAAAAAATAAAAATGTATTTTTGGTTATTATATATAATTTGATAGATGAAATTAAGTATTTCTAAAACATTTTTCCATTAAAAAAATTATGTAATCTGTTATGTTTTTGGAATTAAATAACACCTAAATATTATGAAAACTATTCATAATTATCAATTATTTAATTTATATAATACAACCATTTAATTTAATTTATATAACTATACTAATAATTAATATTTTTTATTTTTTTTTCCTGCTGCCGAGTCGATCCGCGTTGCGCTCTAGGGTTGGCGATCCGCCGCCTCGGCCCTCTGCGCGCAGCCTCCTTTGGCGATCCGGATCCTCCCTTGCCTGATCTGAGCTGCGTTGGCTATGCCCGCTGCTCCAGGTTGAGCTCGATTGATTCGAGCAGATTATTGATCCAATGGAGCCTCCTCCTTCGGCCCCCTCTGAAGCCGAGGCTTTCATCAGCCTTCTGAGTTCTCTACCCAAAAAGAAATCGACTGAGGCAGCGAAATTTGTCAAACGCCTGGAGGACATTCCTGAGATCTCGCTTCCTCCCGAGAAGCCGATCCAGGTTGCCCTCTCTCTTGCTGAGCGTGCATTAGTTGGACAGTTCACTGGGCTCTGGCCCTCCCCCAAATCCACAGAGAGTTGGGTCGCAAGGAACTGGGCGCCTCTCATCAAGAGCAGAGTTACCTCGTACTTCTTGGGGAAGGGTTTCTTCCTGTTTGAATTCGCCGAAAAAGAAGACAAGGAGCTGATATTCCGCAATGGCCCTTACTTCATGGGCCCTCAAGGGCTGTATCTGAACAAATGGACGCCTGATTTCGACCCAACTGTAGACGTTCCCTCAGTCGTCCCCGTGTGGGTTCGTTTGCCTAATCTGCCAATGCATTGCTGGAACTGGGAATCCCTCATGCACATCGGGAATACCCTAGGCAAATTCATTGACCGCGCCAACAGCAAAGATCAATTTGACTGCGCCAGAATTTGTGTTGAAGTAGATCTGGAAATCGGTCTGCCGGAGGCGATAAAGATCAAAGTGGGCAGCTGGTCGCATATCCAAAAACTGGACTATGAGCAGCTCCCGTTTAAGTGCAGGAAATGCCACGTCTACGGCCATTTTGCTAGAGATTGTCCGAAGAACAGTGATGTAGAGAAGGGTAAGGAGGAAGGATGGACTCAGGTTAAAAGAGCCAAAAACAAACCTCCAAGAACCGGCAATAACAATACCAAAGCCCCTCAGGCCGGCTCAGGGCTTCAAACCCCTCACATGGAGGATCAAAGGAACAAATTTAATCAGTTAAGTTCAGCAACAGAAAACTCCCAAGGAACAGAGACACCAAATGAAGGACCATCGCATAATGAGCCCCAACCGGAGTCAAAGCAAGCCGATAAAAATACAGTCATAACGGAAGAGATACCCTCAGAAGAGACTGAGGATGGGCAAAGCTCGGAGGACTCAGAAGAGGAAGGAGAAATAGCAAGCACATAGGCTTCGCCTAGACGGTCAATGAGAGGCCGGAAATCCGCTCGAGAAAAGAGAGAGCAGGAAACATACAAAGACAAAGTGCAAGGAAGTCAGCCCACCCTCGAGAAACTCCTGGCTAAGACTCCGAAGATGACTAGAAACCAGATCCAGAGCTCCAAAGGAGCTCCCCATTCCAAAAGCAAGTAATGAAGATCGTCTCCTGGAACTGCAGGGGTATGGGGAGCAAGATAAAAGAAGAAGCCATGAAAAGTCTGATAAGATCCGATTCTCCTGACATACTCCTCATCCAGGAGACTAAAATGGAGGATAAGGCCTTCCTCCATATAGGCAAAAATCTTTGGAAAAGAAGTGAAGGACAGGCAGTCTCAGCCCGGGGTGCCTCAGGAGGCCTGGGAACTCTATGGAACACAAACAAATTCATGAAGGTACATGAAATCGCCACCGCTCACTGGCTGTTCACAAAGCTGAAGCATGTGGGCTCAGATGAGATCCTTTGTCTTATTAACGTGTATGCTCCAGTCAACGCTGGAGAGAAGAAGGTCTGCTGGGAAACCATTAGAGGACTGGCAGATTCAGAAATTCTGGAAAACATCATCATTGCCGGAGATCTAAACCTTACCTTATCCTTGGCCGAAAAACGCGGAGGAAGCATCGTAAGGGATCCGGTGCGCGAATGGGTGGAGGACTTGCTTCAGGATTGGGACATGATCGACATCAAACCTTGATCAGGCAAATACACCTGGTCCAACAGAAGACTCGGCCCGGTCACATTGCTGCAAGGTTAGACATATTTTTTGTTCAAAGTTCTTTTCTTCTTCTTGGTTTAGAATCTAGAATGCACATTCTTCCATGCAGTGTGTCTGATCATAGACCCATTAAGCTAGATCTAGTGGCTCATTTGGATCAAGGCCCCATCCCCTTTAAATTCAGCCCCTTGTGGGTCAAGGAACAGACCTTCATGCAGTTAGTAAAAGATACATGGAAGCAGCCTGTCAATGCCTCAGCCTTTTACGTTTGGGAAGAAAAGCTCAGAAGAGTGAAGGCTGCTCTGAAAACATGGGCTAAGCTCCTACCCAATCCAGCAACAGAAAGGAAAAAGATCCAAAAATGCCTTGAGATCCATCAGATGAAGGCGGAAAATGAAGTAATCACAAAGGAAGTCTTGGATAAGGAAGCTGAGCTCCAGCAACAGCTTCTAAAAGCAAGCTTGGCCGAGGAAGAGTATTGGAGGGTCAAATCTCGTAGACTATGGCTCAAGGCAGGAGATAGGAATTCTGCTTTCTTTCATAAGCAATCTCAGGCTCGGAAAAACTTTAACTCAATTTCTGAAATTAAGGAAGGGGATAGCACCCACAGAGATATCCAAAGCATAAAAAATGTCGCCTTCTGTCATTTCAAAAGCTTGTATAGTGAAAAAGAGGACCAGGGTCAGGTTTCATCCTTAATGGATGAGGTTCCGAATCTGATTTCGGCCAGAAAAAATCAATTATTGGAAGCAGAAGTCACTAATGAGGAAATTAAAGCCGCCCTCTTCGACATGGAGCCCGACAAGGCTCTGGGCCCAGATGGGTTCACCGCCATATTCTTGCAGACTTGCTGGCAGACAGTGGAAAAAGATTTAGGCAAAATGGTTCGAAAATCTCAAGCATGCCAAAAAATAGGAGGAGGTACCAACTCGGCTTTCTTAGCCCTTATCCCTAAGGAAAAAGGAGCCAACACTTTCTCAAGATTTCGCCCTATCTCCCTCTGCAATATAGGTTACAAGCTGATAACAAAAGTGATCGCCAACAGGTTGAAACCTATCCTTCCGTCCATCATTCCAGAGAACTAGGGAGGCTTCATCCAGGGCAGACAGATTGTGGACAACTTTATTCTGGTCCAGGAGGCGATACACTCAAGCTTGACCCGAAAAGAGAAAGGCATGGTGGTCAAATTAGATCTTGAAAGTGCATTTGATAGAGTAAGGCACAGGTTTCTGTTGGATGTCATGCACAAATTTGGGTTTAGTCCCAAGTTCATCAATTGGATTAAGGCTTGTATAAAGGAACCTTGGATCGCCCCTTTGGTGAATGGAAGGGCCGCAGACTTTTTCAAGGCCTCCAGAGGGCTGAGGCAAGGGTGCCCTCTATCACCCTTGCTCTTCGTGATCCAAGCCTCCGTCCTTAGCTTCCTCTTGAACAAAAAGCAGGAGGATCAAGAAATAATGGGAATAAACATTGCAAGAGGCGTCAAAAGTATAAATCATGCCCTGTTCGCAGATGATACTCTACTCCTGGGCGCTGCCTCCCTGCCCTCAGCAAAAAATTTCAAAGAAGTGTTGGATGTCTTTTGTGAGGACTCAGGAAGTAACCTCAACAAAGGCAAATGTCAAATCTACTGTTGGAATATAAAGGCCAGAACGATTCAAGCTATTTCTAACTGTTTTGGTTTTGCAGCCTCATGTGCCTGGTCATCCTTTAAGTACCTAGGGCTCCCTATCTTCCAAAAAAGAGCCCTCAGTAAAGACTGGTTGCCTCTACTAGATAAAATCAAGTCAAAAATCTGTTCTTGGGGATACAACTGGCTCAACCTAGAAGGTAAAACAGTGCTAATAAAATCTGTTCTAAATAGTCTTCCTATCTATCAGTCTGCAGTGATGATGGCTCCTCTTGGCATTACAAGGAAAATTGAGGAGTATATCAGGAACTTTTTCTGGAAAGGAGGGAAAGCCAATGAAAAGAGAATACCCTTAATAAACTGGGATACAATCTCCCTGCCCAGAATGGAAGGGGGTCTGCAATTCAAGAACATTAACAATCAAAACATTGCCTTGGGTGCAAAGCTGCTATGGAGGATAATTGCGACAAAGCCAGGCTGGGCTCAATTTGTATTGTGGAAGAAGTACTTCCGTGGACAGAGAACCCGCTGTCTTGATAATCCATCAACCATTTCTGGAACTATGATCCAAAAACTGTGTGATAGAGCCCTTGATTTAATCAAACAGCACTTGCATTGGATCCCGGGGAACGGGAAACGTATCAAAATATGGGAAGATAGCATTATGGGCAGCCACCCCATTGTGGAGGACTGCTCTCTGTGCCTGCTAAAAGACTGGATGGACAGCGTTGGAGTCAAAACGCTATGGGATCTGTCACAGTGGGAAAACAATAATTGGCAGTGCTGGAGAAACATTGAGGTACCTCCGCATCTGACTAAAGACTTCTCCAATCTTCTAAATCATCTTAATGGCAAAGCACCTCTAAATAGCAATAAGGCAGATCAACGAGGTTGGGGATCAACCCCAGGCAAGTATATTGTCGCTCAGGGTTATAAGCAGCTCGTTCAGAAACCATATGCGCTGCCTGATCCAAGACCCTGGCAGGGAATTTGGTCTCACCCTACAATCCCCAAGATCGATGTGTTCTGTTGGCTTCTTGGCCACCATCGGATTCTGACGGAAGGCAGACTGCGGAAAAGGGGATTTAGCAGCCCCTCGCGCTGTTCTCTATGTGGGAACAATGAGGAAACAGCCGCCCACCTGATGCTGTCATGCAATTTCGCTATGGCTCTCTGGAAAGAAGCGCTAAGTCCTCTGAATGTCGAAGTCATCACGCCCACCCACTGCTCAGATCTCTTTGCTAACTGGGCTTACAGGTACCCTGGAGGCACTCAGAACCAGCAGATAAAAAGAGCCTGGATCGCGCTGCCAAAAATCATCTGTTGGCACATTTGGTTGGAACGAAATAGCAGGATATTTAATGACAAAAAGAGTGATCCTGCAATGATCTGGAGCAAAATCAAAAGCCATCTGAAGGACTGTATGGGAGACCAGTTGGACAGGGAAGGCCTCAACAATCAAGACGCAGCGTGGGGGAATTTGTTGGGCCTTCAATTCATTGACAAAATTAGGTCCCCCCCTCCCCTAAACCAATGGCAAATTCACCTCAATACTGAAGATCTAGATGAATTATGCAAAATAAAGGAAAGGAAAACTATGTTCTTTGACAGAGCCGCAAAGGGCAATCCCGGCAATTCTGGAGCTAGTGGGGTCATTAAAAATGCAGATGGCAGAATCGAATCTAGATATGCCTGGGGAGTGGGCTTCAACTCCAGCATTCAAGCAGAAGCCTTGGCTCTCCTTCAGGGACTCAAGATGCTCACCTTCCTGGGCATCAAAGACGCAATAATCTTTGGAGACTCTCAGTCCATAATTAAGCTCGTGGTGGATAAAACCACTCCATCAGATGTAAGACTAGCAAGGCTCATCAGCAGAATTAGAATTCTGATTAACACTTTCCAGAACCTGGAGTTCTTGCATGTTAAAAGAGAAAACAATAAAGAAGCTGATGCAGAAGCTAACAAAGCGGTGCTTCTCCCTCCTGGAACGCTTCTAAGAGATGGAGAGGAAAGCTGGGATTTCATTCCTTAAACCAGCCTGTTTAATATGTTTTACTGTCTTTTAATGAAGCAGTTTGTCTGTATTAGCAGTCTAGGAAAGATAGACAAAGTTGTAAGAACTGCAGCTAGTAAAAAATGCAAGCTCAGTGGAGGTGAAATCAAATGGAGTCGGATAGAAGAGAAACCTGATCATTGTGCATCTCTATGTAAACCGAATTGCGGCATTTCAGCCAAGAATTAATATAACAATCTACTCGTTTCTGTCAAAAAAAATAATTAATATTTTATATTTTCTTATTTTAATCAACCATATAACAAAAACACACCTATCCATATCAACTACTCCAACATCAACGAAAAATAATTATTCTGTTCCTACCAAATAACCTTATAATCAAAATATATATCTCTATTAAAACTATAGGACACGCTCATAATGATAGTTCAAATATGCGTCGATTCCATACTAATTACCGTTGCTATGATAGTTTGAAATAAGTCTCTATTTCAAACTAACCGTTAATATCATCTAGTTTAAAATATATGTCTATTCCATAGAAACGGCTGCCATGATCGTCGACATTTAAAGAAAATTGCCAGACTTTATCGAAAAAATTCATACAAACGGCTATTATCAATTCATCTGGACTCAGAGATTGTCACTTGGGATTTTATCATTTTCGAAATTATCCCGAAGACCGCCTCATTCTGCGAGTGAGTCATCATTGTTTAGGAAAGAGAGCGCTCTCATCTTTATCATTTGGAATACTTAAGAAAATATCACTTGGAATATTTTCGAAATCTGAGAGTGCCGTCATATTTATCATTTGGATTATAACGGAAATTTGAAAGTACGGTTTATGATGTGGAATATAATAGAAATTTGAGTTTACGGTTAATTTTATAATTTCGAATATTTTAGAAATTTGTTTTTCAAAATTTTCAAATATATTATTTTATTTTAACAATCAAATATATTTTTTATTATAATTATTAACCAAAAAAAACATAATATATAGAGCTTGCATAAAGGTCATTAAAAAAATGTCAAGAAAGAGTATTTATTTGTTTGCTAAAAAAGTAGCAACAAAAATTTGGAATATTTTAGAAATTTGTTTTTCAAATTTTTCAAATATATTATTTTATTTTAACAATCAAATATATTTTTAATTATAATTATTAACCAAAAAAACATAATATATAGAGCTTACATCAAGGTCATTAAAAAAAATGTCAAGAAAGAGTATTTATTTTTTTTCTAAAAAAGTAGCAACAAAAATTTGGAATATTTTAGAAATTTGTTTTTCAAAATTTTCAAATATATTATTTTATTTTAACAATCAAATATATTTTTAATTATAATTATTAACAAAAAAGAAAAACATAATATATAGAGCATACATAAATGTCATTAAAAAGTATACCAAGAAAGAGTTTGTATTTTTTTTTGCTAAAATAATAGAAACAAAAAAAAATTGGAATATTTTAGAAATTTGTTTTTCAAATTTTTAAAATATATTATTTTATTTTAACAATCAAATATATTTTAAATTATAATTTATTTTTTTTCACAGAAATGGTTATGGATTATATTAGTTGAGTGGTCTAAATGCCAGATTTTTTATTACAATGAGAGGGAGCAGAGCCCAAATAGTTTCGACAACCTGAAGTGCTATGGAGCTTGTGTTCAGCTTCCAGCTCTTTTTGGTTACAGCTATGGAATCGATTTCTGTGATTTGCCCAAGCTTATAAATACAAACGAACTGATTCAATAGCAAGAAATAAAACATATCAGCTGATTGATTATGGAATTGGATCCCATGTTTCATCCCCGTCTCTTATCATTGCCCCAGCAGAGAGAAGAGCAGCTTTATTAGCTTCAAGATCTGCTTCTTTGTTGTTGTCTCTCAAAACGTGGAAGTATTTCAGGTTTTGGAACAGTTTCCCCAAACTTCTGATTCTAGATATCAGTCTAGCTAATCTTAAGTCCCGAGGGGCTGAGTTGGTCACCATGATTTTTATTATCACTTGAGAATCTCCAAAAATGTTTGCCTCCTTGATTTCCAAATTCAAGAGCAACTTAATACCTTGGAAGAGGGCCAATGCTTCAGCTTGGATGCTGGAGTTGATCCCCAGACCCCAAGCAAAGTTGTGAGTCGATATGCCTTCAATGTTTTTTACAATTCCTCCTGCGCCAGCCTTGCCAGGATTTCCCTTTGCTGCCCTGTCAAAGAAGAGAGAGTGCACCTTTTGGTTGGAGATCCAGTCTTGAAAGTCTTCATTATTTTTTCCCCTTATTTGCCATTCTTTAGAAGAGGGGATGTTTCTGATGGCTTGATGAAATTGCAGATTTAAGGAGGCCCCCCAAACAGTATCTAACTGAGTTAGATTTGAAGCGTCTTTTTGATCTCCCAAGCATTCTTTTAACTGAAACTTTACCTTAGCCGCTACCACCTTGACATCATGCTGAGTGTTTCTGAAGATTCTGCTGTTTCGCTCTAGCCAGATCTGCCAGCAGCAAATTTTAGGAAGGGAAGACCAAGCTGCTTTAATCACTTTGTTTTTTGGAGGAGGACCGGGGTAGCTGTTCTGCCAATTAGCAAAAAGATCAATTATGGAGGTGGGAAGAACAAAATTGGGGTTCCAGTAATCCATCAGCACTCCAAACCTGCACAGCGAAGTTACAATTTAACATGATATGCGTGGCACATTCCACATTCTCTCTGCACAGGGGACACCTGGACGGGCCATGGAATCCACGTCTCTGCAATTTGTCATCTGTGAGGATTTTCCTGTGGCATAGGAGCCAGCAGAACATGTCGATTTTGGGCAGAGAGGAAATGCTCCAGATTGCCTTCCACGGAGCAGGGTCAGGAGGGACATTCGGTCTCAGAGCGAGCTTAGCGTAGCCTTGAGCTACTGTGTACCCTGCAGACAGTGAACCCCAGCCACGCGAGTCTCTTCTGCGTATATGAGAGGGGGCAATTCCATTCAGCATAGCACGAAGGCAGCTGCATTCTTGGAGAAGATCCGGAGGCAAATCAATAAAACTCCAACCTGCCCAACGCGTCCCAGCCCACGTGGATATATCCCACAGCGTGGATTTTCCTGAGGCAGTCAACCAGCCACGCAGCACCTTCACGGAGGGGCAATCACCAATCGGTTCTCGATCCATGATGCGATCAGCCCAAATGTTGATTTTCTTCCCATTTCCAGGTATCCAGTAAGCATTGGAGCGGATCAGGGGGGCGGCTTTGGAGCAGAGCCTTACAAAAGGAGAGGCGCCTTGGGGGAGAGGCCCATCCAGGCATCTAACTCTCTCACCTTTGAAATACTTCCTCCATAGCGCTAATTGGGCCCAGCCAGGCTTGGGCGCAATAATTTTCCAGAGAAGCTTGGCTCCCATGGCAATGTTCTGTAGGGGAAGGCTCTTGAAGTTTAATCCTCCCTCCATTTGAGGCTTGGAGACAGTTTCCCAATTAACAAGAGGGATTTTCCTCTCATTCTGTTTGCCTCCCTTCCAAAAGAAATTGTGAATGTGCTGGTCCATTTTCTGAAGAATGCCAATTGGAGCAAGGAGAACAGAGAACTGAAATAATGGGAGACTGCAGAGCACAGCTTTGATGAGGACTGACTTGCCCGCAATGTTAAGCCAGTTGAATCCCCAAGCCTGGAGTTTGCTCTTGAATTTTTCCACTTGAGGGAGCCAATCCCTGCTATAGGCCCGCTTGAGGAATATAGGGAGCCCAAGATATTTAAACGAGGTCCAAACTGAAGAGGCTGCGAATCCAAGGCATCTGGCAATGGAACTAAGCAAGATGGGTGTAATGTTCCAACAGTAAATGTGGCACTTCCCCTTATTGAGACTACTTCCCGACGCCATACAAAACTCCTCAAGAGCTTCTTTAAATCTGTTGGCCGAATGGATCGATGCAACACCCAGCAGCAGAGTATCGTCTGCAAAAAGGGCATGGTTGATGCTTTTGACTCCTCTTGCAATGCAGACCCCTGAGATCTCCTGTTCTTGCATTTTTTTGTTTAGATGGAAGCTGAGAACGGAAGCTTGGAGTACAAACAGAAGAGGAGACAGAGGGCAGCCCTGCCTTAGTCCTCTTGAGGCTTTGAAAAAATCAGCAGCTCTGCCATTAACTAGGGGCGCGATCCATGGCTCCGAGATGCAGGCTCGAATCCAGTTTATGAAGCTCTCCCCAAATCCAAATTTTTTCAAAACATTCAAAAGAAAATTATGCCTAACACGATCAAAAGCATTTGCTAAGTCCAGTTTGATAGCCATACCTTTTTCCTTGCGCTGCTGGCTTGAAAGGATTGCCTCTTGAACTAATATGAAGTTGTCCACTAGTTGTCTGCCATGAATAAAGCCCCCTTGATTCTCTGGAATGATTTTGGGGAGAAGATATTTCAGCCTGTTAGCTATAACCTTGGTGATCAATTTGTAGCCAGTGTTGCAAAGAGAGATGGGACGAAATCTGCTGAAGGAGTTGGCGCCTTTCTCCTTGGGGATGAGTGCAAGGAACGCAGAGTTTGTACTACCTCCAATTTTTTGACAGGCTTGGGATTTTTGAACCATTTTATAGAGATCTTTTTCCACAATGTGCCAACATGATTGAAGAAATCTGGCGGAGAATCCATCCAGACCTGGGGCTTTATCTGGGTTCATGGCAAAGAGAGCATTCTTGACCTCAGCCTTGGTGACTTTAGCTTCTAGCTGGATGTTCATCTCAGCAGTGATTGAAGAGGGAACCCAGTCCAGAAGACAAGAATTCTGAGTCGGATTCGCATCTTCGTTGTACAAATTTTTGAAATGGAGAAAAGCTGCTCGTTTGATACTTGCAAAGTCCTTGTGATTGGTAGTATCTTCCTTGATTTCAGTAATGGAGTTGAAGCTTTTTCTGGCTTGAGCTTGCTTATGGAAGAAAGAAGAATTCCTGTCTCCCGCTTTGAGCCAAAGGCAGTGAGATTTAATCCTCCAAAATTCTTCTTCAGCCAGGCAGGCTTTATGAAAGTGTTGTTGAAGTTGGACCTCCTTATCAAGGATTTCTCTGGTTACATATGCCTCTTCCAACAGCAAATGATGAACATCCAGCTGATTTTGGAGATTTTTTCTTTCAGCTGCTGGATTGGGGAGGGTTTTGGCCCAGCACTTTAGAGCAGATTTTGTTCTTCTGAGCTTTTCTTCCCACACATAGAAAGGTGATCCTTTGACTGGCTGAGACCAGCTTTCCTTGACTATCTGCAAAAAATTGGCTTCCTTGACCCAGAGGGGGCTAAATCTGAAGGGGATGGGGCCAAGATCAGGATGGGCCTGGAGATCAAGCTTGATAGGATTGTGGTCAGATATGTTGCTAGAAAGAATTTGCATACTAGCGTCTAATCCAAGCAAAAGAAAGGAACTTTGGACAAAAAATCTATCTAGCCTTGCTGCAATGTGTCCAGGGCCTATTCTTTTATTTGACCAAGTATACTTACCAGAGGAGGGCTTGATGTCCAACAGGTCCCAGTCTTGTAGTAGGTCCTCTGCCCATTCCCTTGCCGGATCTCGCACAATGCAGCCTCCTCGCTTTTCTGAGGTGTGCAACGTGAGATTCAGATCTCCTGCAATAATGATGTTTTCTAGGTTCCCAAGGTCTGCTTGGCTTCTTATTGAGTCCCAACATGCCTTTTTTTCTCCAGCATTGACCGGCACATAAACATTGAAGAGACAAAAAGATTCTTTTGTAACGAGATGCTACATTTTTAGCAGCAGCCAGTGAGTATTTGAGGTCACAGATACTAACGAAAACTTACTATCATTCCAAAGAGTACCCAGCCCTCCAGAGGCTCCTCGGGCTGAGACAACTTTTGCTTTACTTTTGCTCCAGAGTTTTTTGCTTGTTTGGAGGAAGTCTGTGTCCTCCATTTTGGTCTCCTGGATAAGGAATATGTCCGGGGCTTCTATTCTTATTAAGTTTCTTATGGCCTCTTCCTTGATTTTGCTCCCCATACCCCTACAATTCCAGGAGACTATTTTCATTATTTACCCTTGCTCTGAAGGGCTCCCTTGGAGCCTTGAGACTGGTTTCTCGCCATCTTCAGCTTTTTTGCTAACAACTTCTCCAGAGTTGGTTGGTTGCCCCATAACTTATCTTTGTACATTTCCTGCTCTCTTTTCTCCCGATCTGTTTTGCGGCCTCTTGTGGATCTCCTTACAGAGGCTTGGGAGTCACCTATTTCTCCTTCCTCCTCCGAGTCTTTCGACTCTTGGTCCTCTTCCTCAACTTCGACAGGAATTCCTTTTGAGCTTTCTGCGACACTTGCATCCTTGGAGAAGATTGGTGGGTTACCTTTATCTGAAGATACTGCCTTTTGGTCCACATCCTCCTGGATGTCCTCTGGCTGCGAGCTAAGAGGGTCGAACTTATTTTCTGGAACAGGCTTGGGCGGGATCTACTGAGTAGAGGTCTGGTGAGGACCTTTGCCATTAGGGCCTCCCGACTTTTGCGTCTTGTGAGAAGTTTTGGAGCACTTGACTTGATTCTAGCCATCCTCCTTCCCAAGCACGGCCTCATTGTTGGATGGGCAGCCTTTGGCGAAGTGGCCATAGACATGGCATTTCCGGCATTTGAAGGGCAGCTGCTCATAGTCCAGTTTCTGCACATGCATCCAACTTCCGACATTGATTTTGATGGCCTCTGGTAGCCCCACCTCTAGATCTACTTCAACACATATTCTGGTGCAGTCATATTGGTCCTTATTGTTTGCTCAGTCTATGAATTTCCCAAGGGCGTTTCCTATGTGCATCAAGGAGTCCCAATTCCAGCATTGAACTGAGAGATTTGGGAGCCTTACCCACACCGGAACTGCCTTGGGCACGTCCACTACTGGATCAAAGTCTGGAGTCCACTTATTTAGATACATACCATGAGGGCCCATGAAGTAGGGGCCATTTTGGAAGATCAAATCTTTGTCATCCTTTGAAGTGAATTCGAAGAGGAAGAATCCTCTCCCCAGAAAGTAAGAGGTAACACTTTCTTTGATCAACGACGCCCAGTTTCTGTTGACCCAGCTCTCAGTGGTTTTGGGAGATGGCCATAGCCCGGTGAACTGGCCGATGAGAGCTCGCTCGGCCAAGGATAATGCAACCTGGATCGGGGTTTCTGGGGGGAGGGAGATCTCAGGTATATCATCCAATTTTTTGACGAATTTCGTAGCTTCTGAGATCTTCTTCTTTGGAAGCCCTGCCAAGAGTCGATTGAAGGCCTCAGCAGACGAGGACGTCAGAGGAGGAGGGGGAGGCGCCTGGGGAGTGCCCAGCACCTCCATTGGCGCGAGCCCTAGATTGGTCAGAGCGCAGGAAGCAGCGCCAGATCGATCGCAGCTTGGGGTGAAGCCCTCGGCGGGCACGCCCGCAGGGATCAGTATTTGCAGTGGGTGGGCGCGCTCGCAGTCTTCAGGTCGCGCGGGATGCGGACCTCACAGGTTGCAAGGCGGGAGCCGAAGTCTTGCAGAGCCGCGAAAAGCACTGATTATTATTCCTTTTTAATTATAATTATTAACAAAAAAGAAAAACATAATATATAGAGCATACATAAAGGTCATTAAAAATATGCCAAGAAAGAGTGTGTATTTTTTGCTAAAAATAGAAACAAAAATTTGGAATATTTTAGAAATTTGTTTTTCAAAATTTTTAAATATATTATTTTATTTTAACAATCAAATATATTTTTAATTATAATTATTAACGAAATAGAAAAACATAATATATAGAGCATACATAAAGGTCATAAAAAAATATGCCAAGAAAGAGTACTTATTTTTTTTAAAAAGTAGAAACAAAAAATACTTTATTTTTGATTTGGAGAAAAGTAGAAATATAAAAACATTTCATTTTATAATGCGAGGCCTTTAAAGACAATAGAGGCAACAGGGAAAGTCAGATATCCTGGTAACTCTGAGAAAAGATCAACAAAATAAAAACTTAATCTGTCTTGTAAATTTTACAATTTTCTTTTAAATTCTCTTAAACATTAGAATAATTTATTTTATTTTTTTCCCATAAATAGTTTAGGAAAATAAAAACCATATTAAAAAGAAATTTGAAAAAACCAAGAAGTGAGGACTGCGGGCCACGCTCAATGTGCGTAAAACAGAGCAAACCAGTAGATATTATTTGCTTTTGCGCTATCAATAGACATTAGCTATTTTTTTTATCAATTGGAAACACGTATTCAGATTTTCTAATATTAATAGAATTCTGAAGTTATTTTCTTCCCTGAAACAAAAACTAGTAGATACTATTTGGTTGACCATGATTATAGTGCCTGGATTGCAATAATGCAATCAAAGAAGAAAATCGCAATAGAGATCGTTGTATTTTTCATGAAATTATTACAATTAGCCAATGGACCTTTATAGATAGTCACATTCGCTCATGTACAGTAATTCCGTTATAGAACTGTACAGATTGCTCAGGACTGAACAAACTTTAACTATAAACTATTTACAAAAATATATTCGCATTGATCTCGAACTCTGCAAACCCTCTGTACAACTCGGAGATGTATTCTGCTCGTGAGAAAGTAGTTACCATTATCAATGTGCAGGCAATTAACAGTGCCCCCGCAGACAGAAAAGAATATTCAGTCGCCACTCCTCAGGAGTACCCTGCAATGTTACAATTGGAAGTATCAATTATCGCTACAGGTAACCCTTATTATTACCCACACATATATATAATTGAAGGAAAGACTGACCAGTCATAACCGGTGGCACTTCTGGGTTCTTTCGGGGATTTCTCAGATCTCTTCTTCACAGCACCAGGAACGTTATTGGTGTACTTATTACTTCGCCATGGATTCTCTCGTTCTCGTGGTGTCACTGTCAAACAATATTCCAAATCCAACAATGAAAAATGCAGTGTACTCTGATTGACTAATTACATAGTAAACAATAAGAAAGAAATCCAGTGATGCCAGAAACCGATAGAAAACAGATCAAAGCTACATACCAGAAGATGGCGAGATTGGCGGGCTTGAGGCTGCCGGGGAAAGGGGAGTATCCAAAGAGAGTGAGCGATAATAACTAGGAGACTTAATAATGATGATACTCTGCGTTACTTGACTCTTCTCATCATTCGATCGCTGGAACTCTGCATTAGCTCTGTGTTCCGTCAACTTGCGTAAAGCCTCTTCGGCCCCTGCAAATAATCCATGACCAAACATTAACTAACTTCAAATCTCCACGAAACCAAACTCTATGCCACGAAATCGTAAATAAATATTTTAGACCCAAAGAGACCGGATACTTTCACTACACTAGCCCTCGTGTCTGTAATACATCACGAAGGCAACTTACAGGGAACTGTTTCAGATCCATCATTTATGGATACATTTGATATTATAATTAGTACTAACCCAATTCTCTCAATCATAGGGTATATTGAATATTAGGACTGACCTAATTCCATTCAGGGAGGTTAGGTACAAATAGAAATATAGGAATAAATCATTGTGGGTTAATATGGATCTGTGCTGTAGGAGGGGCAGTAAATCATTGTGACTCAATATGGATTCATGCTAGTCTAAAAATTAAATGGATATTTGAAATATAGATACAACTAGTATGTTTAGAGATAATTAATCTATTTTAGAAAAATAAATATATCAATCACATACCAATTTAAAAAATTAACTAGTTAAAAGAAATCTTTCAAAAAATTAGGCCCCAACAAACTCTTAAACACTACCAACAAACTCATATACATAGACCAAGTAAAAATTGTATTTTCACGGTATAGAATCAAGCTCAGATACAAAAAAACATCAAACCTTTATAGAAAGCAACAAACCTGGCGCAAAGGGAGTTGCCATGGCGGAAATAGTAGAACCAGTCTTCCTGAGTTTTCCGAGGCCATTCTCGGGGCGAGGGCCTGCTACAGTATCATCCCAGAGCTTATCCAACAATCCCATTACTCCTACGCCTTCCTGTGTAACAAAGAGATAACAGTAATCGGAATTTGTGATACCCAAATTCCCTTTTAAATGGAATCTTCAAAATGACACAGATCGCTTAGTGCTGCTGCTTCTCTACGAAAGAGATCTACAGTTTTATTCATAGATTTCGCGATCCCAACTTGCAAACCGTTATAGATTTCGCGATCCCAACTTGCAAACCGTTGACGAAATCGATCACCTTATTAGGGTAAATGTTACCGTTGCACGATTGACAACTGACCTAATCTCATATTCCATTGGCGGCGCGCAATTTGAAAAAGTATGATTGCGATTCTCTCTGGTTCCCTTTCTACCTCATACACATTGACACGTTAGCAGATGGCGATATGTTTGCGACAGATAAATCTAGTGGAACCCGCGTGATCCCAGCACGTGATGGCAGTATTCGGACTTTGGATTTTGTTTCCGATAGGCTACCTGGGTTAAGGCCTTGGATAGGCAACTCCTATTTCAGACCCCATAGAAAAGTAAATGCAAGGAAACTGCTATTCCCCTGGCATGTCAGATTGCATTAACTTTTCTATAGGGTCTGAAATAGGACTTGCTCCTTGGATAGGCTCCCTGGATTTAAGGCATTGGATGGAAACTAAGGAATCCTGTTCGTGTCTTAGGAGCGTTTTTGGCTCAATATGATTGGCTTAGGGATTTATAAGGTTAAAGTGAATGTATTTCTTATTATTATTATATAAATTATTATTATTTAATTTTAAGGTTATGATTAAATTAGAGATTATGTTGGTGTAGAAGATTTTTTTTGTTTATGAGACAAGGGATTTATTATTGCTTATTGATTTGACTCACTCCTAAGTGTATTAGGACATACAAACTCTACCTTTCTAGTTTTGAACTTATAAACTCTTAATAAGAAAAAAAAATTATTACTCCTTTTAAAAAATTTATAAAAAATTGAAAATATTTAAAAATACCTATACTCCATTGATTGCCCTTCATTGAAAGGATATTAAAATTTCTTATCTTAATCCCTTCATTGAAGGGATATTAAAATTTCGTATGTAATATTCAAATGAGAAGTACAATTTTGATTTAGAATTTATGGTAACGAAAGAAGAAGTGATACTCAATTATATGTATATTATTATAAAAATAAATACCCAATAAATTATCATTACAAATATTTATAAATATTATAAAAAGAAATTAAAATTTTCATTAAAATTGAAAATGTGTATATGAAAATAGAATTGAGATAAATTTTTATTAACAAATTTTATAGTGATTTCATGTTAATATTTATTTTGTATTTTGTTAATACAAAGCTCAATCGTTTTTTAAATAGTCTTATCCTATTATTTTTTTAGTATATTTAGAGTTACATGTTGTTGGAGTAAAACACATTGTTTAAGAATTAGAAACAGTATCCAAGTAAATCTAAAGGGTATAATTAGATGACTCTATTAATGGGGGATTTTATGATGGGGCATTTTATAATGGTGAAAATAATAAGTCTTAGAAATATTTTATATAATTATGAGAATCATTATATAAATTTTAAAATAGGTTTTAGGTTATCATAAATAATTTGACAATAACGTAATTAATAAAACAGTTTTTTGTAAATGAATGTATTAATTTTCAATGTTAAAGTGATTTTTATTTAATTAATAAATGGTTCACTCAAACTTCTCATCTCCAAAATATGTTGTTTAGGTCATTATGTGACAATGTTAAGCATATCAATGTTAAATTTAACCATAACTTTTTTCTTATATTTTTAGTGAACTTAACACCGTGATGAAAAATTATCAAAAGAAAGATTTCAAAATAAAAAAGGACAAAGTTTAACAAATTTATACATTATTTTTCTATGGTCACTCTTTATAAGTTTTAATATTTTAATTCCACGTTTTATGTTGGATACAATGATATCATTGAATTCAAAATATTTTTATGAATATATAATACAAACATTTTGTTATGCATATAGGTGTGATTTATTTAAAATTAGGATTTACAATTTTTTCATTCTTTAAAAAGCAAAAGTGCATGGATGGTCTAGATCTAATAATTTAAGAATTTTTTTAGCCATATACTCAATCTAATAGATAAAATTGAATCAAGACTTTCTAAATAGTTTTTCTATTTCAAAAATTATGTAGTGTGCGTTTGAGACCTTCACTCTATTCTTGTATTAAAAATTCTCAGGGTTGCATAAATTAAAATGAAAATTCTCAAAGTTACATAAATTAAATCTATGATAGATTAAATAGCACATAAATATTTTGTTAATCATCCATATTTATCAACCCTTTTTAGATGTGGTTTATATAAAAATAAGAGTTACAAATTTTCCATTCTTTAAAGAATAAAAAAATAAAAATGGTCTAGATCTAATAATTTAAGAATATTCTTAGTCATATACATAATCTAACAGATGAAATCAAAATCAACAGTTTCAAAACAACTTTTCTATTTCAAAAACTATACGGTACACAATATCTTTAAAACCTTCCCTCTATATTTATATTACAAATGATCAAAATTACATAAATTAAATAATACATAAATATTTTCATGATTATTCATATTTATCAATCATTTAATTTATATGGCTCATAATGATATTTATTTTTAAATTTTTATCAATCATCACCACTAAAGCCTATCAAATCATCAAATCATATCAAGTTTTCTTGCATCAAAAGAAAATTCATTATTTTGTTCTACTAAATAACAAATTATAAACAAAATATATATCTTTATTAAAATTATGCGAAGAGGGCCTTATATGTCCTTATTAAAACATATTGTTGCTATCATAGTTGAAATGCGTGTCTATTTCCAACCAACCGTTACTATTATCTTGTTTATAGACACTCAAGGGTGTCGTTTGAAAGAAAATTGTTGGATTTTATCCAAAAATTCCATACAAACCGCTATTATTAATTCATCTAAACTCAGAGATTGTCACTTCAAAGAAATGGCTGGATTTTATCATTTTTCCACATTGCCCCAAAGAGACGCCTCACTCTCCGCAGCAAGCATTCTCATTTTTAACATTGGGGATATCTAGAAATTATTCTGTAATGAGGTAGTTTAATGGGTTATAATTTTGTTTCGAAAATTATAGAAATTCTGGTAAGATTTTAAAAATTTGATAAATATTTTTAAAAATTCAAGTTATTGTTGTTAGAGTTCAAAATTTTGGATACTTCATTTTTTTTATAATGCTGAATCTATTTTCACCATTAAAAACCTATTCAAACACTCTTAAAATTAGATTTATTTCACCATTCCAACATAATTTAATTGTGACATTTCTAGACAATTCCTTTAAAAAATTTAGAAATTTGAAAATATTGTCATCTTTATCCTATCCAATATAATAGAAAGTTGAGTCAACCCTTGTATGTTCAACACAGTGATAAGGTCAGTTCAATGGCATCTAGGGGTGTCTCATAGGCCTTCCTTAAGTTGGAAGCCAAGGAAGTTGGTGACCGTTATTATTTCTAAGATTCTGAGATAAACAGAGACGGCCTCAAATGGATACCGGATTAGGAAGAGACGACTCCATTGTCTTCATTCAATCACTCATCATCTCCCAGTGAAGACAGTGCTTAGCATGGTTATATGTGATAAGCAAGTGAATAATTACAATCTCTTTACAAGCCATGAAAAATTTCATTAAAACGGCTATTATCAATTCATCTGGACTCGGGATTTTATCATTTTCGAAATTATCCCGAAGACCGCCTCATTCTGCGAGCGAGTCATCATTCTTTAGGAAAGAGAGCGTTCTCATCTTTATCATTTGGAATACTTTAGAAAATATCACTGGGAATATTTTCGAAATCTGAGAGTGCCGTCATATTTATCATTTGGATTATAACGGAAATTTGGAAGTACTGTTTATGATGTGGAATATAATAGAAATTTGAGTTCACGGTTAATTTTATAATTGGGAATATTTTAGAAATTTGTTTTTTCAAATGTTTCAAATATATTATTTTATTTTAACAATCAAATATATTTTTAATTATAATTATTAACAAAAAAGAAAAACAGAATATATAGAGCATACATAAAAGTCATTAAAAAATATGCCAAGAAAGAGTATAAAAACATTTCATTTTATAATGCGAGGCTTTTAAAGACAATAGGGACAACAGGGAAAGTCAGATATTCTGGTAACTCAGAAAAAATCAACAAAATAAAAATTTAATCTGTCTTATAAATTATCTTTAACCTTTTAAATGTTAAAATTTTCTTTTAAATTCTCTTAAACATTAAAATAATTTATTTTATTTTTTTCCTGGTTTAGGAAAATAAAACCCAAATTAAAAAAAAATTTGAAAAAACCAAGAAGTCAGGACTGCGGGCCACGCTCAATGTGCGTAAGACAGAGCAAAACAGTAGATATTATTTGCTTTTGCGCTATCAATAGACATTAGCTATTTTTTTTATCAATTGAAAACATGTATTCAGCTTTTCTAATATTAATAGAATTCTGAAGTTATTTTCTTCCCTGAAACAAAAACTAGTAGATACTATTTGGTTGACATGATTATAGTGCCTGCAATGCAATGATGCAATCAAAGAAGAAAATCGCAATAGAGATCGTTGTATTTTTCGTGAAATTATTACAATTAGCCAATGGACCTTTATAGATAGTCACATTCGCTCATGTACAGTAATTCCGTTATAGAACTGTACAGATTGCTCAGGACTGAACAAACTTTAACTATAAACTATTTACAAAAATATATTCGCATTCATCTCGAACTCTGCAAACCCTCTGTACAACTCGGAGATGTATTCTACTCGTGAGAAAGTAGTTGCCATTATCAATGTTCAGACAATTAACAGTGCCCCCGCAGACAGAAAAGAATATTCAGTCGCCACTCCTCAGGAGTACCCTGCAATGTTACAATTGGAAGTATCAATTATCGCTACAGGTAACCCTTATTATTACCCCCCCACACACACATATATATATATATATATATAATTGAAGGAAAGACTGACCAGTCATAACCGGTGGCACTTCTGGGTTCTTTCGGGGATTTCTCAGATCTCTTCTTCGCAGCACCAGGAACGTTATTGGTGTACTTATTACTTCGCCATGGACTCTCTCGTTCCCGTGGTGTCACTGTCAAACAATATTCCCAATCCATTTATGAAAAATGCAGTGTACTCTGATTGACTAATTACATAGTAAACAATAAGAAAGAAATCCAGTGATGCCAGAAACCGATAAAAAACAGATCAAAGCTACATACAAGAAGATGGCGAGATTGGGGGGCTTGAGGCTGCCGGGGAAAGGGGAGTATCCAAAGAGAGTGAGCGATAATGACTAGGAGACTTAATAATGATGATACTCTGCGTTACTTGACTCTTCTCATCATTCGATCGCTGGAACTCTGCATTAGCTCTGTGTTCCGTCAACTTGCGTAAAGCCTCTTCGGCCCCTGCAAATAATCCATCACCAAACATTAACTAACTTCAAATCTCCACGAAACCAAACTCTATGCCACGAAATCGTAAATAAATATTTTAGACCCAAAGAGACCGGATACTTTCACTACACTATCCCTCGTGTCTGTAATACATCACGAAGGCAATTTACAGGGAACTGTTTCAGATCCATCATTTATGGATACATTTGATATTATAATTAGTACTAACCCAATTCTCTCAATCATAGAGTATATTGAATATTAGGACTGACATAATTCCATTGAGGGAAGTTAGGTACAAATAGAGATATAGGAATAAATCTTTGTGGGTTAATATGGATCTGTGCTGTAGGAGGGGCAGTAAATCATTGTGACTCAATATGGATTCATGTTAGTCTAAAAGTTAAATGGATATTTAAAATATAGATACAACTAGTATGTTTAGAGATAATTAATCTATTTTAGACTTATAATTTTTTTCTCAATAAATATATCAATCACATACCAATTTAAAAAATTAACTAGTTCAAAAAATTCTTTCAAAAAATTAGGCCCCAACAAACTCTTAAACACTACCAACAAACTCATATACATAGACCAAGTAAAAATTATATTTTAACGGTATAGAATCAAGCTCAGATACAAAAAAACATCAAACCTTTATAGAAAGCAACAAACCTGGCGCAAAGGGAGTTGCCATGGCGGAAATAGTAGAACCAGTCTTCCTGAGTTTTCCGAGGCCATTCTCGGGGCGAGGGCCTGCTACAGTATCATCCCAGAGCTTATCCAACAATCCCATTACTCCTACTCCTTCCTGTGTAACAAAGAGATAACAGTAATCGGAATTTGTGATACCCAAATTCCCTTTTAAATGGAATCAAAATGACACAGATCGCTTAGTGCTGCTGCTTCTCTACGAAAGAGATCTACAGTTTTATTCATAGATTTCGCGATCCCAACTTGCAAACGGTTGACGAAATCGATCACCTTATTAGGGTAAATGTTACCGTTGCACGATTGACAGCTGACCTAATCTCAGATTCCATTGCCTTCGCGCAATTGGAAATAGGGTGTTTGCGATTCTCTCTGGCTCCCTTTCTACCTCAAACACATTGACGCGTCAGCAGATCGCGATATGTTTGCGACAGATAAATCTAATGGAACCCGCGTGATCCCAGCACGTGATGGCAGTATGCGGACTTTGGATTTTGTTTCCGATAGGCTACCTGGATTTAAGGCCTTGGGTGGAAACTAAGGAGTCCTGTTCGTGTCTTGGGAGCGTTTTTGGCTCAATATGATTGGCTTAGGGATTTATAAGGTTAAAGTGAATGTATTTCTTATTATTATTATATAAATTATTATTATTTAATTTTAAAGTTATGATTAAATTAGAGATTATATTGGTGTCGAAGACTTTTTTGTTTGTGAGAGAAGGGATTTATTATTACTTATTGATTTGACTCGTTTCTAAGTTTATTAAGACATACAAATTCTACCTTTCTGGTTTTGAACTTATAAACTCTTAATAAGGAAAAAAATTTATTACTTTGTTTAAAAAAATCTATAAAAAATGGAAAATACTTGAAAATACTTATACTCGATTGATTGCCCTTCATTGAAGGGATATTAAAATTTCTTATCTTAATCCCTTCATTGAAGGGATATTAAAATTTCTCATCTTAATCTGGTGAATTCATTGCTAATAGTGAACATAAAGTGATGTTTAATCTATACATCTCAAGTTGAGATCATGGTGAAAATAGATATTTAAACTTGATACAGTGGCAGAAATACATAGGAGAGAGAAAGCTCTAAACAAATCCAAAATAGGTATTGAGAAGTACAATTTTAATTTAGAATTTATTGTAAAGAAGGAAGAAGCTATACTCAATTATATGTATGTAATATTCGAATGAGAAATACAATTTTGATTTAGAATTTATGGTAACGAAAGAAGAAGTGATACTCAATTATATGTATATTATTATAAACATAAATACCCAATAAATTATCATTACAAATATTTATAAATATTATAAAAGAAATTAAAACTTTCATTAAAATTGAAAATGTGTATATGAAAATAGAATTGAGAGAAATTTTTATTAACAAATTTTATAGTGATTTCATGTTAATATTTATTTTGTATTTGGTTAATACAAAGCTCAATCATTTTTTAAATAGTCTTATCCTATTATTTTTTTAGTATACTTAGAGTTACATGTTCTAGGACTAAACAACATTGTTTAAGAATTAGAAACAGTGCCCAAGTAAATCTAAAGGGTATAATTAGATGACTCTATTAATGGGGGATTTTATGATGGTGTTTTTTATAATGGTGAAAATAATAAGTCTTAGAAATATTTTATATAATTATGAGAATCATAAAGTTTTAGGTTATAATAAATAATTTGACAATAACGTAATTAATAAAATAGTTTTTTGCAAATGAATGTATTAATTTTCAATGTTAAAGTGATTTTTATTTAATTACTAGATGGTTCACTCAAACTTCTCATTTCCAAAATATGATGTTTAGGTCATTATATGACAATGTTAAGCATATCAATGTTAAATTTAACCATAATTTTTTTCTTATATTTTTAGTGAACTTAACAACGCGATGAAAAATTATCAAAAGAAAGATTACAAAATAAAAAAGGACAAAGTTTAACAAATTTTATACACTGTTTTTCTATGTTCACTCTTTATAAGTTTCAGTATTTTAATTCGATGTTTTATGTTGGATACATTGATATGGTTGAATTCAAAATATTTTTGTGAATATATAATACAAACATTTTGTTATGCATATAGGTGTGGTTTATTTAAAATTAAGATTTACAATTTTTTCATTCTTTAAAAAACAAAAGTGTATGGATGGTCTAGATCTAATAATATAAGAATTTTTTTAGCCATATACTCAATCTAATAGATAAAATTAAATCAAGACTTTCTAAACAGTTTTTCTATTTCAAAAACTATGTAGTGTGTGTTTGAGACCTTCACTCTATTCTTGTATTACAAATTCTCAAGGTTGCATAAATTAAAATGAAAATTCTCAAAGTTACATAAATTAAATCTATGATAGATTAAATAGCACATAAATATTTTGTTGATCATCCATATTTATCAACCCTTTTTAGATGTGGTTTATTAAAGAATAAGAGTTACAAATTTTCCATTCTTTAAAAAATAAAAAAATAAAAATGGTCTAGATCTAATAATTTAAGAATATTCTTAGTCATATACACAATCTAACAAATGAAATGAAGATCAACAGTTTCGAAACAATTTTTTTATTTTAAAAACTATACAATACGCAATATCTTTAAAACCTTCCAATATATTTATATTACAAATTATAAAATTACATAAATTAAATAAATAATAAATTAAATAATACGTAAATATTTTCATGATTATTCATATCACTCATTTTATATGGCTCATAATTAATATCTATTTATAAATATTTACTTCTAAATTTTTATCAATCATCACCACTAAAGCATATCAAATCATCAAATCATATCAAATTTTCTTGCATCAAAAGAAAAATCATTATTTTGTTCTACTAAATAACAACTTATAATCAAAATATATATCCTTATTAAAATTATGCGAAGAGGGCCTTATATATCCTTATTAAAATATATTGTTGCTATCATAGTTGAAATGCGTGTCTATTTCCAACTAACCGTTACTATTATCTTGTTTGAAATGAAACCGCCACTATGACTCCGCAGACACTCAAGGGTGTCGTTCGAAAGAAAACTGTTGGATTTTATCAAAAAATTCCATACAAATCGTTATTATTAATTCATCTAAACTCAAAGATTGTCACTTCAAAGAAATGGCTGGATTTATTTTTCCACATTACCCCAAAGAGACGCCTCACTCTCCGCAGCCATCCTTTTTAAGGAAAGAAAGCACTCTCATTTTTAACAGTGGGAATATTTAGAAATTATTATCAGTAATGAGGTAGTTTAATGGGTTATAATTTTGTCTCGAAAATTATAGAAATTCTGTTAAGATTTTAAAAAATTTTAATAAATATTTTTGGAAATTCAAGTTATAGTTGTTAAAGTTCAAAATTTTGGGTACTTCAATTTTTTCTTTTATAATGCTGAATCTATTTTCACCATTAAAAACCTATTCAAACATTCCTAAAATTAAATTTATTTCACCATTCCAACATAATTTAATTGTGACGTTTCTAGACAATTCCTTTAAAACAATTTAGAAATTTGAAAATATTGTCATCTTTATGCTATGGAATATAATAGAAAATTGAGTCAACCCTTGTATGTTCAACACAGTGATAAGGTAAGTTCAGTGGCATCTAGGGGTGTCTCATAGGCCTTCCTCAACCCACTAGCATTTCACTTCCCTCCCTTTTATTGTAGTCAATTTTCGATTCAGAGTTAGGGTAGAATCACATTCCTTTTGTCATATTGTTGGGGTCCTATTCTGCTCATCAGTAGTAGTGGTCAGTTATTTTGTTCGTAGGTTATACATGGCATCGCAACAACAACTCTTTGCTCGACGGGGTGGAGCGACAAGGGCATCCTCCTCTAGGCACATGTGACTGCTTAGCTGGGATTCAGTGGTAAATTTCTTTGAGGAAGCTCCTTTGGAGGTCAAAAAGGAAATCCTTAAGTTGAAAGCCAAGGAAGTTGGTGACTGTTATTATTTCTAAGATTCTGAAATAAGCAGAGGCAACCTCAAATGGGTACCGGATTCTGGAAAATTTAGGAAGAGACGACTCCATTGTCTTCACTCAATCACTCATCATCTCCAAGTGAAGACACTGCTTAGCATGGTTATATGTGATAAACAAGTCGATAATTACAATCTCTTTACAAGCCAGCAAGAAATCAAGTGCATCATGCACGACATTAGATACAATTTGGACTACATAGTGGTAAGGTTGACTCGAGTGAAACAGTATATAGCTTAGACTGTGATACTCACTCCAATGGAGATGAGGAGGGAGATGCACTAATCAATGCATTTCCTCTCAACACTATCAATGCCAATACTATCTTACTGGAAAACAAGTCCCATGATGTTGGCTCTCCGGATCATCCGTTATCATCCTTGACTAGTATAAGTTTTTCTCAAAAATTTATCTTGTGTGATGTCCTTATGCTAAATTTAATTATCTCATTATTAAAAAAAAAATAACAAAGTCAAATGTGAATATTTGGTATGAAACACCTTAGTCTTTGGACCAAATGAATCTCTACTCTTCCGTTATCAATCAAAATACATAGACACATTTAGGAATATATATAGATATATAATTTTCTCAGTAAAAATAATTACAATCAATTTTTTTGCTGATGAAATAATTACAATTAGCTAATAAACCTTTTCAGATAGTCAAATTCACTTTATGGAACTGCACAGATTGCGCAGCACCTAAGAAACTTTATAACCATAAAACTATTTAGAAAAACATATTCATATTGATCTCGAACTCTGTCAACCCTATGTACAACTCGGATATATATATAGAAAGTAGTTGTTTTTGTTTTTGTTTTTTTTTTTTTTTTTCCACAGAAAAATCGAAACTTCTATTGATATAAGAGGGTTACATAGCATATGTAGTGCATTGTCATTTCCCTTTTTTCAGAGAAAACCATAAGCAGCTGTTTGTAGGAAATTTCAGAAATTCCACCCTACAGCCCTGTCAAAACCGATCTATAATATAAAAAAAAAAACTGTGGTGTACCCTACCCCCGGCTTCCATATAGGAAAACAGCTGAAAACGGAGTAGATGGAAGCCCACAACAGTAAAAAAAAAACCAGTGAGTAGACACTATGTTGGCAGTAAAGTTTCAATATCAAGTACGTACAGGAGCTCAGGCCTCCAATATGAGGAAAACAGCACTGAGTCCCACTGCAGTTTGTACATATACATAACAGTTTTAACAACAAATTATACAAGAAGAAAAACTAAGGACTAGAAGGAAAGAAGAGTTGTTGGCTGCTCCCGAATTATGCAAAAACAGGAGGAGCAAGTCCCCTTGCCACCCCATCGACCACTTCTTCTACTGACCATGCGCCCAAAACCTGCTAAGTGCCTTTTTTAGAAAGGCTTTCTGCTTCTGTGTCTCTTTCCCTGTAAATGTGACAAATTTTTAGCTCAGAAAAACAACTTTTAAGATGAATAATTTCAGCAAGCAAGGGAGTTAAAAGAAAATTCCTGCAAAGATGCATTCCATTGGCCCACTTGATTGAATTTAGAGAGTCCCCAAATATCTGAGCCTCTCGCTCATTGCGCAAAGAGAGCCAACAAAGAAGCAAATGTAAAGCTTTGAGCTCAACAAAATTATTTGTTCTGATACCAAGTCCAATGGAGGCTTTGAGGATGTTCCCCGAGGGAAAGTGTATGACCAGACCAGCGCCACAATTCTTGTTTATATCTGAGGCTCCATCGAAATAAGCCCACGGGATAGAGCCCTTTATTTCTTCTGCCTGAACAGGCCTGATACTCTGAGAATTGGATGGGAATGGTATGCTTTCATATATGGACACTCCTTCAGCTGCTAATATGGCAATGGGGAAGAAGGTGTCTTTGAAAATCCAGTGATTTTTGGCTAGCCAAATTCCCCAAACAACCAACAGGGGCAGCGATATGACTTTATCATTGGGAGCCTGCTGCCACCAATTATTCCAAACCTCAGGTATCTCCCCTTCCTCCCAACAGAAGGGGACCTTAGTCAATCTTAACATTTCATTCCAGAGGCTTTTAGAGAAAGGACAGGCAAGGAAGATATGCTGGAGGGTTTCCTCACTCTCCTTACACAAGGAACACCACCCAGGACCCATTTCCCCCTTTTTTGGAGAAAATCCCAAGTAGGTGCTTTCTTTTGAAGAACACACCGGAAAAACAACCGAGTCTTTGTTGGCCCTTTCAATTTCCATAATGGCTTGGCCCACCAGTTTGGCTCCTCCCACCCGTTTTGAGACATAAGCCAATCATATCCCTTCTTTGGAGAGTAGAAGCCAGTTTGAGAGAGCACCCATCTCAACTTGTCTGGCTCATTTGAAATACGAATATGAGAGTTCAGCAAACCTGCGCGAAAGGCCCCCCATTCATCATGGCATCTTTCGTCTAGAGCGAGAGCCTCCCCTGAAAACCACTCTTGCCGCCAGATAGATGAGTTTGCATTATCAGCAATTTGACTAAGAGAGAAGAGACCTCTGTTGTTTAGGTGTTCGAGCAGATCTCTTGAGAGGGCAAAGGTGTCCGAGCAGCCCACCCACAGGTCCCTGCCTAGCCTTACTGATCTACCGTCACCCACTTTCCATGCCAAACCTTTTTCAATAATCTGTACAGCTGCCACCAAAGCTTTCCATACCACAGAGGAGTTCTTTGATGATTTGATAGGCTGTCTGATCCATTCCAGAGGCGAGACTGGGTCAATATACTTTCTTCTAGTGACAACAGTCCAAAGATTGTCTGAAACTATCAGCCTCCACGCTAGTTTAGCAGCTAATGACTGAGAGAAAGGAAACAAGTCCTTAATCCCCCATCCACCCCATATTTTTGGTCTGACAATTTTATCCCAAGCAACCCAAGGAGAGACGTGATCCTTCTTCTGGCCAGCCCATAAGAATCTGCTACAAATTTTATTTATTTTCAGCAGAATGCTTTTTGGCACCCAAATGAGACTGGCCCAGTAGACTAGAATAGCCAACACCACAGATTTAATCAAAACTAGCCGGCCTGCCCTTGACAGCCATTTAAAACTCCAATGTTTCATTCTGTCCTTAATTTTTGCCAAGAGTCAAATCTAGTCTTGAGCCCTGTAGGAGTCAGGCTTAAGCATAAACCCGAGATATTTGAACAGATCCTGAAGGGACTTTGCTTCAAACAATAGTAACTCTTTTACTCTGTTTACTTCGAGAGTTGAGAGTCCTTTTGTAGTGATGGAAGATTTCTGTTCATTTATGACCAGATCCGTGGCTTTTAAAAAAAGGTCTAAAAGCCTTTCAAGACAACAGCAGTCCTCCCGAATCCCATCACTAAAAATTAGAATATCATCAACAAAAAGAAGGTGGGTCACCCAGATATTAAGCCCAGCTTCTATCCCTTTCAGATCACCCTGTCTCTTTGCCACTTTGATCATTAAACTTAAACCTTCTGCTGCTAGCAGGAACAACAGGGGGGAGAGAGGGCATCCCTGGCGTAGGCCCCTTTGCGGGTTGAAGAAGTCCGAAGCAGCACCATTAATCAGAACTGCAATTGAAGTCGAGGTAACACACACCATGATCCATCTTACAAAGTCATGCCTGAACCCAAGATGAGTTAGGAGAAGCCTTAGATACATCCAACTGATTCTGTCATAGGCCTTAGAGAGATCAATTTTGATGATGGCCCCTTTTTCCCAGCTTCTTTTAAGGCTGTGAAGGGTTTCCTGGGCAACACCAACAACCTCGTGAATTTGTCTCCCATCCAGGAAACCGAACTGTTCCACAGAAATGTTTTTGGAGAGGAAAGGTTTCAACCTGGAGGCAACGATCTTAGCAATAACCTTGTATAAGCATGTGCACAGTGAGATGGGACAGAAATCATTAAAAGAGGAAGGGTGGTCCGACTTGGGAATGAGGGTCAAGAAGGTAGCATTGAGAGGTTGGTAGACCAAACCTAAGACCCTAGATTCTTCCACCACCGTAGTCAGGTCTTCGCCCAAAGAATCAAAGAAGTGGAGGAAAAATTCCACAGTCCATCCGCCTTGTCTCAGACTTTTCTCTTTTTGCATCAATTTTAGGGTAGCTTCCACTTCATCCTTCGAGACCAGAGCCATCAAGAGATCATTTCCTTCTTCTTTAATGAAGCTTGGGAAAAATTGAGCTACTCTTATAACTTCAGCAATTGATGCTTCTGTTGGGGCTCTAAAAAGGTCTTTGAAAAAAGCTACCCCAAGAGAGGCAAGCTCTTCAAAAGACTGAGCCTTTCCCCATTTGCTTTTGGCATTTCCCAGATGGTATTTAAATTCTTCCTTCCTTTAGCATATTGCTGGAAAAATTTTGAGTTCTCATCCCTCGCTTGGAGCCAGATAGCCCTGCTCTTTAAATGCCAGCTTTCCTCCTTTACTTGAAGAATTTTCCTTCTGGTTGCTTCAAGCTCCCGGATTTTGTCACGAGAGTCCACGGTGGCATAACCTCACCCTGCCGGATCTTCCAAGAGCTCAAGTTCGGCATTCATAACCCTTAAATCCTCATCTTCCTTCAAAGCCTTTTGGGAAGCCCAGTTTTTGGTTGCAGCTTTCAAATGTTTCAGGTTATTCATGAATGCCTTACTTCGACATATATCCTCCTCCTCAACTATCCCATCCTTCCTCCAAGTGGTATGGAACAGAGATACAAAGGAGTCATCAACCAGCCAAGAGGCATTAAATTTAAAGGGGGACCCAGGTTTTTTGAGAGTGCCTTTTGCCTCCATCAGTATCGGGAAATGATTGGACAGGCCCCCTTCACCCACCCAATGCCGAAAAATGGACAATTTCTCATATAGAACTTCACCCAAGAGAAAGCGATCAAGTTTCTTTCCCACCCAATCATTACCAACTCTTTATTTCGCCAAGTGGGTCTGGATTTAAGAAGCGAGAGGTCGATCAGATGGGAAGAGGCAATCTTGGAAAGGAAAAAATCAGTTAGGGGGTCCGCTCTGGCATTTTATCCCCACGATTCCAAGACCCCTAGAGAGAATTTTAGGTCTCCTCCGATGATCAAATGAGGATGGCCAAGAAAGGACTTATGGAAAAAGGAGGACGAGAACAACTCCCTTTCTTGATAGGGCCCATAAACATTAAGAACTAGAAGGGGTAGGCAGAGCTCCTTAGAGTAATGTTCCAACGCCAAAGTGTGTTCAAGCCCCCAAGTAGAAATTTCTCTAAGATATCCTGCTTTATATCCTATGACCAAACCACCAGAGCGGCCATTTGCATCAAGGGCCTGAAAGAGCCAGCCTGGCATCAGATTAGATAAGAGTGCTATAGTTTCCTCCCCTTTACCAAGGGTTTCTTGAAGCATAAGAATATCTGGGTTATAATGTCTGATCAAATCCCTTAAAGATAGTTTTTTAGGTTGACTAGCTAACCCCTACAGTTGTAGGAAAGAAAGATCATTTCGAAATATCAGGGGGTGGATTTGCTGCTCTAAGCACCCCAGTCAAGGATTTTTGTTTTCCATCTACAATATCAATTATTGCCTTCTGCTTGGCCTTTGAAATATTGGATTTCCTACCTCTTGCTTTCTTGGGCCCAATTGGCACCAGATCCTGCACTAGACCACCAGGAGCTGTCTCTTTCCCAGGACGAATTGACAGCGATATCAGGTTATAGGGGGGAACAGTTGTGGAGGGAACAGATTCCATAGATTGGCAAGGGACCAGAGATTCGACCATAGAGGAAGGAGGGACTCCAGAGGGCGGTGGTATCGAAACAACTAGACTGTCAACGGGTGAGGAATTTAGATTTAAAAAGGAAAACTCCATCTGAAGCTGCCTAGAGGGGCCAGGCATCGAAACAGCAGAGACAGGATCTAAATCAGATAAACATAAGGAAAAGGGGAACACTGTCTCAGCTGTTGTAGTAACCTGAGAGGCGGTCAACACAGGTACTTGCTCAGGAATTCGGTTGGAAGCAATATGCTGCAAAGGGGCACTAGAGGTCATGATCTCCAAACCATCCTCTAAATCCTCCTCCATTGGTTCCTTTGGGAGATCCATGCCTGTGTTAGGAATAGGAAAAACCGCCGACTTTTTGGGCACTTTGAAAGGGTTCCTTCTACAGCGATGACCCAGAGGGCACTCTTTGGCCAAGTGCCCATATTTATGGCATCTGTGACATCGGAATGGCAAGTTCTCATAATCTAGCTTTTGTAGGAACTCCATCTCTCTATATTTTAAAGTCATGGCATCTGCAAGCCCTTCTCGAGGGTTAAGGCTTACTAAGATCCGAGCCACACTAAAATCATCAGATTGTTCAAAAGACCTATCAACTTCCAGGAAACTCCCTACTGTGTTTCCAATGGAGGTGAATACCGAATCAAACCAGAACTGAAGAGGTAGCCCTAGCAATTTGACCCAAACTAGAGATTCGTTCAGTTTTTCGGTATGGGCATCAAACATAGGAGTCCATCTGCGAAGGAGAACTGGGCGTTTACCAAAACACTAATTCCTGTCAAGAACCCAATTTACATGATCTTTGTGGGCAAAACGCAAAGTAAACCATCCTCTTTCCAGGGCTTTAATCTCCATTGGCTTACCTGGTGCATTTACCCACTCCGATTGAACCCAATCCCGGATATAATTAGCCGTGAATTTCCTCCCTCACACTCTGCCTATAAGCCTTGTCTCTGTGGCTGCCATTGCCTCTTCTACTCGGATATCCACTCCTAGGGTGCAGCAAGGCCATGGCTCCTTCTTTCTAATGGGACCCTGCTTTTTGCGCTTCCCACCCACCTTAGTTGCCTGCACCTCACCCTCCCCTGGTTCCTTGGGAGGTTGGGCATCGGAACCCTCTACCCTAGGCAAACCCTAGCACCTTTCCTCCGGGTCTCTGTTTACACTGAAAACACGGATTGTCGGTCCCTGAACCAAAGGATCCTTTTCAAGTAGAGACTTCTCTGCGCCCGTGGCTCCCCCAGATTCAACCTCCCCCTGTGTGCTCGCCTCTAATCCAACTCCCAACGGCTCCTAATGGATTACATATCCAGATCCATCGCCAGTTGCTCCGACCAGGATGTCGCTCTGATGAAAATCTCGGCTCACCTGAACAGAGAGATCATTTACACCTTTAGAGCTTGATTCCGGTTTTTTGCTTTGCGCTGGGGCCCTACTTTCACTTCTAGACACCCATGGGAGGTCTGCTCCTGATACAGGCCTTTTTCCAGTCTTATCTTTCGCAGCTAAGGGCCCTTTCAAGACATGCAGACCACAACTAGCCACCACATCCTCTAGCCCTCCGGAAAGAGGAGGAAACCCTGTAAGATCAAAGAGGTCTAACCCCAAAGAGAAGGGAAGAGACCCGATAACAGCAAGGCGGTTCCTATCAAAGCTTTCACCCTTTGAGGTACCACCCCTAGAGGGTAAAACATCGCGATCTGCCTTTTGAATGTTTGCCGGATCAAGGAGTACAGAACTGAGAGGGAGAGAAACCGCACCTTCCTCTTTGGTAGAAAACCCGTGTTTCGCAATCGTCTTAGGGAAAAAACGATAAGTTCACGGTCGGGCCCCATCCCTGCTATTTGAAACAAACCCTAGCCCGACACCGTAGGAACTCGAAACCCGTGGAAAGATAAAAGTAAAACTTCGTCGAATGGTGAAAAAGACTGAGAAAAACGTTAACTGCATACAGGCTGGGGATAAAACCACGCATTTTTCCAACCTCGGTAAACGCTAATCATGATTGGCGCAGAAAAGTCCAAGAGGGAAGGCAGGGCCCTGACAGGTGAGGTCCGCCTGTCCCAACTCACCTCCCGCGAGGCCTGAGACAGGCCTAGCCTACAGAGAATTACAGTTCCGCCATTTGCAGAAAAACCCTAGCACTCTACTATCACCAATCCTTCCCCATATAATTTTCAGTTTCTTCATTTACAATCCACATGAAGTAATGTTGTTGTTGTTTGTGCTCTCAACAAAGAAAAACATTATAAGAGAAAGGGTTGCCAAAAAAGTAGTTGTTATTATCGATGTGCGGGCAATTAACAATGCCCCGCAAACAAAAGGAATATTCTTCAGTCACCACAGCTCAGTGGTTCCTTGGAATGTTACAATTGGGAGTCTCAATCATCGCTACAGGTTACCCTTGTAATTAACCCAATAAAATAAAACAAAACAATATATATATATATATATATATATAAAGGAAACACTGATCAGTGATATTACCTAAATAAACCCATAAAATAAAATAAAATAAAATAAATAAATATAAATATAAATATAAATATAAAGATAAAGATAAAGATAAAGATAAAGATAAAGATAAAGGGATAACCAGTTTGGCTTCTGGGTTCTTTTGGAGATTTTTCTGATCTCTTCTTCGCAGCACCAGTAACGTTATTATTTATTACTTCGCCATGGATTCTCTCGTTCTCGTGGTGTCACTGTCCAACAATATTCTCAATCCAACAAACATAAATGCAGTATACTCTGATCGATGAATTGCATGGTAAACACTAAGAAAGAAATCCACTGATGCCTTTAACCCATAGAAAACAGATGAGAACTACTTACAAGAAGATGGCGAGATCAGAGGGCTTGAGCCTACCGAATAAAGGGAACTATCCAAAGAGAGTGACCGAGAATAGCCAGGAGGCTTACTAATGATGATGCTCTGCGTTAATTGACTCTTCTCATCATTCCATCGCTGAAACTCATCATTCCATTGCTGAAACTCTGCACTAGCTCTGTGTTCCGTCAACTTGCGTAAGCCTCTTCGGCCACTGCAAATTTTCCATCACCAAAGATTAACTAACTTGAAATCTCCACGAAACCAAACTCCATGCCACGAAATTCTAAATAAATATTTTATATCCAAAGAGACCGGATACTTTCACTACACTAGCCCTCGTGTCGGTAATACGTTACTAAGGCAATTTACAGGCAAGTGTTTCAGATCCATCATTTATGGATAAAATGATGCATACATTTGAATAAATAATTAGTACTAACCCAATTCTCTCAATCATAGGGTATATTGAATATTAGAACCGACATAATTCCATTCAGGAAACCAGGTACAAATAGAGATATAAGCATAAATCTTTGTGGGTTAATATGGATCTGTGTTGTACGAGGGGCAATAAATCACTGTGATTCGGATGCAGGTTAGTCTAAAATTTAAAACTAAAATTAAATTTGCGTAGGATACTTAAAAATACAGATACAATTAGTTATGTTTAAAGATAGCTAAGTTAGGTTTAGAAATAGTTAATTTATTTTATTAGTTATGTTTAAAGATAGTTAAGTTAGGTTTAGAGATAGTTAATTTATTTTAGACATATAATTTTTTTTTGAATAAATATCTTAACCATACACCAATCTACTAAACTAACTAGTTGGAAAAAAAATTTCAACTTACTAAACCTCAACAAACTCATAAAACATCCAGAAGCAAAAATTATATTTTCCTCGAAAAAAACATCACAACTACAAATTATATTTTAATAGAATGAGGCTCATATACAAATAACATCAAACATTTATACTAAGTAACAAACCTGGCGCAGAGGGATTTTCCATGATGGAAATAGTAGAACCAGTCTTCCTGAGTTTTCGGAGGCCATTCTCGGGGCGAGGGCCTGCTACAGTATCATGCCAGAGCGTATCCAACAATCCCATTACTCTTACCTCTTCCTGTGTGACAAAGAGATAATAGTAATCGGAACTTGTGATACCCAAATTCCCTTTTAAATGGAATCAAAATGACAGGTCGCTTAGTCCTGCTGCTTCTCTACGAAGAGATCTACAATTTTATTCGTAGATTTCGCGATCCGAAATTGGGGACCTTTTGACGAAATCGATCACCTTATTAGGGTAAATGTTACCGTTCCCGATTGACAGGTGACCTAATCTTAGATGCCATCGGCGGCGCGCAATCGGAAACACTAGGGAACACTAGGGTGAGTGCGACTTGCCCTTGTTTTCTTGCTACCTCATACACGTTGACACGACAGCAGATCGCGATATGTTAGCGACAGATAAATCTAATGGAACCCGCGTGATGGCAGTATTCGGACTTTGGATTTTGTTTCCGGTAAGGCTACTTGGTTTATCGCATGGGTGGAAACGAAGTATTATTGTTTGTGTACTTGTTAGGAGCGTTTTTGGCACAAGATAATTGGTTTATCGCATCGGTGGAAACGAAGTATTATTGTTTGTGTACTTGTTAGGAGCGTTTTTGGCACAAGATAATTGGGGTTTGGGATTTATTAAGCAAAGAGGTTTATTTAGTTGAGAGATTCATTTTATAGTTAAAGTATGATAAATAAGATATTGGTCATTAAAATTGAAATTTTGTTTATATATATTAAAATAAAAAAATCTAAAAATTTATATAAAACATTAAAATAAAATAGGCTCATAAAAAAATTTATACTTGAAAGAAGAATTAAATCCCGTGAGCTCATATTAAATCTATTAAGATGAATCATTACTACTATATATATATATTCTTGTCCAAAAAATATATATAAAAAATTTAGAATATTAAAAAAAAAAGGTATTCTCTTTGGATTGCTCTTCATTGAGGGAATATTAATATTTCTCATCGTGACAGACAACATGGAGGAATTGGGTTGGGCTAACAGTTGTCAAGAATCGAGAATTTGGGATGAAATATGCAGGTCGATTAAAGAAACGGTTTTATCAGAAGTTTGGGAGGAAGAAGATTGGAGGTTGAACCCGGAGGAACAGAGAATAGTATCCAAATTGAATATGGAATTTCAGATGATCTATCCTAATACAGAGCGAAAGATTAGAAATGGAATGCAGAGCCCCAATCATTTCAGGCTTCCTGGTGATCGATGGGTTAAATTAAACTTCGACGGGGCCTCAAAGGGTAACCCCGGACAAGCAGGTTTGGGAGGCATTTTCAGAGATAGCAGAGGTAATACACGATGGGTTTATGCTGAGTGGGGAGGGGAAATGACGAACAACGAAGCGGAATTGTGGGCAGTGCACCATGGACTCCGGATAGCAGTTAGAAATGGCTATATGAATCTTGAAATCGAAGGAGATTCACGAATTACGATCGATATGTTAAAGAAATTAAGGGATGGTAAGAGCTGAGATCATGTATCGAAGAGTTGGCGGACAACAGGGATCCTACAGGATATTGAGGGACTGTTGAATAGGATCGAATATACAATAATAAACCATGTACTGAGAAATGGAAACCGCGCTGCTGATCTATTGGCCAATTGGGGAAGTGAAGGATCGACCAGGATTGTGAATAGCAGCTAGACATCATTACAGGATGATCCAAGTTGGAACGAGTTAAAAAATTTATTAAGTCAGGATCATAATGAAGCGATCGCACAGGGAAGGAATAATTAGACGCCTCCAGATTATGGGAAGGAGGGGGAAGGACAGGGTAATCAATGATGGATCAAAATGTCTGCAGGATCAAGATTATGAAGTTAAAGTCATGAAGGATGGCAGCAAGCAATCCACGGGAAGGATGAGCATCCCAAGGAGAAAAACGGGCAAGGTACCAAGGAGGAGAGGTGGAAACGTCAGAGAGACAATGATTGCTTCCCATCATGATAGAGCATATGGAATGGGTATTAATGACGAGGACAGGCAGCAGAGAAGTTTCAAGAAGGTAAGGTGGCAGCGCAGCGATAATATAGGGCTTGCATGCATTCGAACAAAGCAAAGGGAGAAACCAGGAGTGAAGCAAAGCAGAGTGTGGAAGAGTAGTAGGAAATTGCAACAGAAGAAGGCCAGTAAGATGGCAGAGCACCAAGACAGGGGAGCAGGAAGGTGGACGAGGAGCAAGGCAGCAAATCCAGCGGAGAAAGGAAAGAGCACGGTCGAGGAAGCTTTGCAGAAGATATATCTTACTATCCAGGACGAGTAAGAGGAAGAGTTTGACATCCGGAATTATATTTTAAACAAGGAGCCCCAACGAGCAACGCATGGAAAAGAGGGTAAGGGGAAGGTGCACGAGATGGAAAAGGGAGACCGAGAAGAGGAGGATGAGGGTCAGGAAGACAACGAAGAAGCGGAGGTTGGCAGACGCGGACGGAGCAGAGGAATGCGAGGGCGCGTGAACCAGAGAGGGAGAGGGGGGATTGGAGGACGAGGCGGCCGAGGGAGTAGGAGTGTGAGATCAGAATTTGAGGAGGGAGTAGATAGTGAGGTAAGAGGCAGAAAGAGAGGTAAGAAAGATATGAGGAAAAAATTACAGGAAGCAGAAGAAGCATATCACCATGATACAAATCCAAATATCAGAAGGATTATTGATCATTTAGAGAAAGAAGCTATGCAGGAGATTTCAGATCCTGAAATGGAGGATTGGGAGCAGTTCCTCCCTGATCCGGGGCATACGAGAGGACGAATGTCCCTGTATAAACAATCATTACATGTTTATTGGGGAATGAAGCGGTTATTGGCCAAAGCAATGGAGCAGGTGGCTATGGAAATGGATGAATTGGTCCAAGGAATTCCCACCATGAAAAAGGAATTGAAGAATATCCAGGTTACTCTACTTATGCAAGACAGAAAGATGGATGAGATTCTGCAGATGCTTCAAGCGGGTGGAATGGGAGTCAAGGTCGAGAAAGAACCAAAGATAGCTACAATGAATCAGTAGAAGATGGAGCTGTTGCAAGGAGGTTTTTTATATATATTTCTATTTTGTTTTTTGGAATCTTAGATGTTAATGAATAAGAAGAAAAACAGTTTGACTATAGTAAGAATAGATGGATATTTAGCGTGGGTAGATAGACTGGTAATATACTTTTTTTGGATGGCTTTTAAAAACTTCAGATGGTCAAGAAACCCGGTTTCCCTTAAGGGCGGGTTGAGACTTGTCTATATATGTAATGTCTTTTATTTTCAGTAATGGAAAAGTAGAGTATCGCCTTAGCTTAGAAAAAAAAAATTGCTAATAGTGAACATAAAGTGATGTTTAATCCGATTGTGGTGAAAATATATAGCTAAAGTTGATGAAGAAGGTTCTAAACAAATCCAAAATAAGCAAAAATACAATTTTGACTTTGAATTTATTGTAAAGACCACGAAAGTATATAGCTAGAGTTGATGAAGAAGGTTCTAAACAAATCCAAAATAAGTGAAAATACAACTTTGACTTTGAATTTATTGTAAAGACCACGAAAGTATATAGCTAGAGTTGATGAAGAAGGTTCTAAACAAATCCAAAATAAGCGAAAATACAATTTTGACTTTGAATTTATTGTAAAGACCACGAAAGTATATAGCTAGAGTTGATGAAAAAGGTTCTAAACAAATCCAAAATAAGCGAAAATACAATTTTGACTTAAAATTTATTGTAAAGAATACAAAAGTGGGATTCAATTGTATGTATGTAATATAGGAATAAATGCCCAATGAATTGTCATTAAGCATATTTTTAAGTATTATAAAAAGAGATTAATAATTTTACTAAAATTGAAAATATACTACATCAAAATAGAATTGAGGTAGGAAAAAGAATTTAATAAATATTTATTTGACACAAAATTTAATCATTTTATAAAGTCTTATCTTATTTTTAATATATTTAGGAAGATTTTTGTAGAAAAATGTTTTAAGTTTACTATCTTTCTTTTATAGGGAAATCTTTTTCATTTTCACTCATTCTAACTCTAATTCTTTCCAAAAGAAAGCATCAAAGGAGATTACCATTTTCACTTTGAAAACCTAACTTGTAGCAATTTCTTACCAAACAAAATCTTTGACTTATTTTAGACAACATTCCAGTAGTGGATCTTGTTTCTATAAAATTCTTATAAATAAAAGTCATTGCAACTATATAATCTTTCGTTATTCCTATCAATGTTAAAAACTTCTAATAATCTCATCAACCACAATGTTTCAAAACCACTACAATGCTTTAATTGAAATTAGATTTAAGATATAGTACTTATTTTTCCAATGTATTTTTAAATTTGTCTAATTATGTATGTAATTTTGTTTTCTTTCTAAATTAAATAATTAACCAAAAAAATTAACAGATGGATATTGACACAAGGTTTCTATGCTTCTGGTTTATGTGATTGTAATTTGTTTTTTAATTACTATGATATATATATTTGATGTTTTATGTTAGATATTTTGATATTATTTAATTCAAAATATTTTTATGAATAATATAATATAAAAATTTTGTTATATTTATAGGTATGGTTTATTTAAGAATAAGATTTGATGTTTTATGTTAGATATTTTGATATTATTTAATTCAAAATATTTTTATGAACAATATAATATAAAAATTTTGTTATATTTATAGGTATGGTTTATTTAAGAATAAGATGTACAAATTTTCTATTTTTAAAAAAATAAAAATATAAATGGTTTAGATTTAATAATTTAAGAATATTTTTAATCATATATACAATCTAATAAATGAAATTAAAATAATCTTTAAGACATTTTCTCTATTCTCGATATTACAAATTCTCCAAAGTTGTATATATTAAAATAAAAATCCTCAAAATTACATAAATTAAATAACATATTAAATAGCACATAAATATTTTGATGATTATTTATATTTATTAATAATTATAAATACCATTTATTTAAAAATAAAATTTACAATGCAAAGATAATCAAGATCTAATAATTTAAGAATATTTTTATTCATATACACTATCTAACAAATATTTAACCAATAAAATCAAAATCATGTATTTCTAAACAATATTTCTATTATATACAATATTTTTGAAACATTTTAGATTTTTATATTACAAATTTTCAAAATTAAATAAATAATAAATTAAATAACACATAAATATTTTCATGATTATTCATATTTATTAACATTTGTTTTGATAAATCATAATTCTTTTAACGTGGAAAGAAAAATCATTATTTTATTTTACCAAATAACAAAGTATAATAAAAAATATATATCCCTATTTGAGTCACTGATCACGATAATTCGAATATGTGTTTATTCCATACTAACCGTTGCTACCATGGTTGAAATACAAGTCTATTTCCAACTAACCATTACTATTATCTTGTTTGAAATGAAACCGCTACTATGATTCCATAGAAAATTGTTGGATTTTGTCCAAAAATTCCATACAGACTACCATTATTAATTCATCTAAACTCAGAGATTGCAACTTCAAAGTAATAGTTAGGTTTTATCATTTTTCGACACTACCCCAAATAAACTGCCTCATTCTGCGCAGTCATCCTTGTTCAGGAAAGAGAGCGCTCTCATCTTTATCACGTGGAATAGGATTTTTTTTTTTTTTTTTTAATAAGATTTTGAAAAAATCTGGAAGAAATTTTTGGAAATATAAATTATAATTATTAATTGGATGTTGAATTTCTTTTAATAATATTAAATTTATTTTTACTATTAAAAAATGATTTAAATAGTTTTATTAATAAATTTTTGAAAAAACATAACCCTAGCCTCTGTAACCTCGCCTTTAAAATAGTTTAAAAATTTAAAACTAGTATTATCTTTATCATATAAAATATAAAATATAATAACAATTTGAATATATTATATTCAGAATATTATACAAATCTTACTGTTAAAATTTTGATTTGTTTTAAATAAATATTTATTATTTTAAATATTATAAATTTGATTCACAGAATATTTCAAAATCTACCCTAATTCTATCTATTAAATTTTTAAAATATTCCAAAATTTGCACGTACGAGGTGACGTAGGTTGCATGTGAGTCGGGGCTGCAAGACAACTCAATGCCCGTAGAAACAGAGCACACTAGTAGATACTATTTAATTGACATGATGCGATAATGCAATCAGAGAAGAAGAAGAGAGATCACGGTAAGCTGGGAAATGGATCCATCTAGTATTGCTCGTGAAATCATTTTTTCAGTACAAATAATTGCAATAATATTTTCCGTAGAAATAATTACAATCTTTTTCTGAGCTCATGAAATAATTACAATTAGACAAATCTTGACACATAGTCAACTTCGTTTTATGGAGCTGCACATATCGTGTACTGAACAAGTTATGTAACTATAAAATTATTTTATAATCAGTATAATATGTAGGGTGGATGCTAAATAAATTTTGTAACTATAAAATTATTTATTACAAATATAATAGGTAGGGTGGTTGTTTAGCACTTATTTTTTAATGTAAAAAGTGATTAATAATAAAAGTTATTTTAATTAAGATAAAGAATATTATTAAAATTTTACTAAAAATATACCAACAAAACATAGAAAAGTATGTTGGTTTGTTATTCACTGTGTTAGTATTACCAACATTGATATATTAAAATTAATTATATAAAATGATTTCAACCATTTAAAATGTGTTAAATTTTCATAATAATTATTAACACCGGCATATTAAAATTAATTATATAAATTATATAAAATGACTTCAATCTTTTAAGATGTGTTAACTTTTCATAATAAATCTAATGAAATAATAAACTCATTCTTGGGTTAAATAAAATTAAATTATATGAGTTTTGGGAGAAGAGTTTGTAGTTGTAGAGTTAGCAACCATGGTGACTTAAAGCTTATTTAATATTACAATATATTATTATCAAATATGGTATCATTCAACATAGTTTTTAGGAAAATAAATGAATAGAATATTTATGTTTGCAATTTTGATTGGATGTCTATTCATTAAGGGGTATGGAGTAGGGAATGAAAATATATGAGATATTTAATTTTGGATGGGATGGATTTATTAAGTATGGAGTAAAGAATGGAAATATGCTAGTTGGTGTTGTGATGCTATGATAAAGAGGTTAATGTTGGTCATTGGTGTTAGGAAATATTTTATAATGTTTTTCTAGTGAAAAAATGACTATGATCTTCTCATTTACCAAAGAGGATTTTGAATCTTCTCATTTACCAAAAGGGATTTTGATGAGATGGATTTATTAAAAAGGTATGAAGTAGAGGATAGAGAGATCTAGATATGATGTTTGGATGATATAAAAAAGAGTGGATGATTATAGGAAAGTAAATTGCTAACATAAAAATAGATAAACTTTTATTTTGAAATGATATATATATATATATATATATATATATATATATATATATTTATTTATTTATTTTTAATTCTATTATTTAGATTAAATTGGTAAGGAATAATTTTAATAAAAAAAATGTTTATAAATCTTAATTGATATTTATTATTAATTATAATTATAAAATAATTTTTTTTTTAATATTTGATTTTTTTATTTTAAATTAATATTATATTATTACATATTAGATAAATTAAAAAAAAAATATTACATTTTAGATATATTCTAAAATCATGATTTTTTAATAAAAATTGAAAGTGAATAACACTTAACTAAAAAAATTAACAATTTCAATGATATATATAACTTTTAAAGAAAATTTCATGATTAAAATTGTTATCCAATATTATAAAAATATATTTAATATAGTGTATGTTGATACCTAATCATCAGGATTGGGTGAATATAATGTAAATAAATAAGTAATATGAACAGTCATCGGGAGATGAAGTGAACAGTCTCTCCCTCATGTATATAATGAAGACCAACTTGAAGGAATAAACATACGAATCAATTTTGCTTTGAGGAGTTACTGCCTGGCTTGACATGGTATCAGAGCCAGCTCCCAAAATAGTTGTAACTCCCTTCTGCCTACTGCTCTCTGTCCTCTGCCCCTGTGGAGTCTGCCTATTGAGCTCTCTGTCCACTGTCTACTGTGCTCTCTGTCCTCTCTGTCTACTGCGCAATCTATCTACTGTTCTTACTGCCTAAATTCAAAAAACGTTCCCATACCTACATGAAGGAATGCTATTGCGTTGAGAGAGGGATGGCTTCAGAACTGGAATATTGAGATTGTGAGAGTAAACCATTCCGCCCTCTGATCCAAAATTACTCTGAAGAACATTGTCCTCTATGGAACTATGGTGAACCTGTGAAGCATTATCTCCATTGAAGACGTGTTCTGATTTTGTTCTAGTTTCAACAAAGGGTTCTCTTGCTGCGTGGCCCCAAGAGCCATCGCGAGGCTGTCAAAGTGAGCTCTGAGAGCATGATGCAGCTGCTGGGTACGTGATCTTTGCGTAAGCACACCTGTGTTGATGTCAAAGAACACCTGCGTTGATGTCAAAGCACACCAAGTTTATTGAGTGTTGATGCAGAAGCGCTGGTATATATATGTTGAGTTTTTTTGGCTATATGATTGAAGTTTTTGGCTATACATTGTTTTGGCATTGTATTGAGCTATTTTGAAGGGCATTGAATATTGAACGGTTCATGGCATATGTTAAATGGTGTGCATTGAATATTAAACCATTTTGAACGCTGGTCTGTTGGTCGAATCACATGATATGCGTTGAACTGTTTTGAACGCTGTTCATGGCATATGTTAAATGGTATGCGTTGAATATTGAACCATTTTGAATGCTAGTCCGTTGGTCGAATCACATGGTATGCGTTGAACTATTTTGAAGGGCATTGAATATTAAACTGTTCATGGCATATGTTAAATGGTATGCATTGAATATTGAACTGTTTTGAATGCACATGGTATTGGGTTGATATACTGGTTGCGTGTAAATTGAAAGTTGCATTGTTCATTGTGGTGAATTTAAGTTGGGAGTGCTGCGTGAAGGACCACTATCACGCTGCTGGAACGCTGTTGGAACTCTGATATATACCTTTGTTTTATGCGTTGTAAAACTTTGTGTCCAGTGTTGTATAGTTTTTTATATATTTATGGTATATTTAGGCTACCATATATATATATATATATAGTCACTCACCATATATTTCGGTTGTCTCACCCATATATTCTATACTTTAACACTGTCTAGATGAATGCCAATTGACATTTGAATTTGTTGTCCGTCTTATTTTTTTTCCCCATTAAGAGTAAAAGTTTTGCAGCAGAAGTTTTTTTGTTACAGTATGCATTCAATCATATCCATCGTGGGAATAGTTCTCACTGGCAAAGAGAACTATCCTGAGTGGTCCCGGATGATAAAACACACGCTCATTTTCAATGAGTTGTGGAAAGGAGTGTGTGTTGGAGACGGAGACAAAGAGCTAGAACAGCCTACCTCAGACAAAGAGGTCATCATTAGGGAAAACAAGAACATCAAAGCTTATGCATTAATCGCAGCATCTGTAAATGAAGAGGTGAGTCGCCATATTTTGCCATTTTCAATTGCTTTTGAAGCCTTACAAAAGCTTAAAGAACTCTATGACTCACATTCTACACTTGAAGTTGTTCAACTCATGATTAAACTCTTCACTCTTGAACTGCAAAATAATGATCCTCTTGCTCTTGCATTTGAAGTAAAGTCTATAATGCATGATATCAAATCCACTAAGGTTGAATTGGATATTCCTCTTATCGCTTTTCTCAAGGCACTTTATCCTACTTACTCCAATTATCTTGAGTCATTGCAAGCAAATGGAAATCTCAAAGATATCACCTTTGACTCTCTTGTGAAAAAGTTTGCTGAAAGAGAGAAAGCTTTTGGAAAGAAGACAACCCCTGAATCTTCTGAAGAGGTTGTGTGCCTTGCTCATAAAGAAAAGAATCTTGCTAAAGATTCTTCCAGAGGAAGAGGTGGTCGAAGAGGAAGAGGAAGATATTTCAGAGGCAGGGGGGGTAGACACTCTCAAGGAGAAAAGGAAGATTTGCACTGCATATGCTACAAAAGAAATGGATCACATGATGCCTCTACATGCAAGTTACCATGGGACAAAATTGAGCAGCAAAGAAACCAACAGAAAGGTAAAACTGATGATACAGACAAAGGTAAAGCACCTGAATCCGCTCACTATGTTGTGGCACAATGTAATATTGGAGTAAATGAAGATTTATTTAATGCTTCACTTGCTTCTTGGAAAAATGATTGGTTGCTTGATTCAAGAGCAACCTGCCACATGACTCATAGAAAAGATTTTTTTGAAGAATTCACTGACAATGTTGATGGAGCAATATACTTTGCAAACCAATCAAAAATCAAGCCATCAGGGCTTGGCACAATCAGGCTTAAACTGCCTGGTCTTCTAGACTTTCTTCTGCATCATGTTCTATATCTCCCATAGCTCAAGAGAAACTTGCTATCCTTGGTTCACATCCGCTAGCAAGGTCACTCCATTCATATGTTTGATGGCAAGCTTGAGGTAAGAAAAGCATCTGACCACTCACTTGTCATGACGGGGATAGAAGAAGAAAGGCTTCTCAAGTTGCAAGGAACCTCTGCTCGTGCACAACATTTCTCATACAATTCTCATTATGAAGAAGGTACACTTCCATCAAGTTTATTATGGCATGCTAGATTTGGACATTTGAACTATGACAACCTCCGCTTGTTGAAGAAAAAAGGTGTTGCTGGTTTGCTTACAATTCCTAGGAAATTTAAGCAATGTGATGCTTGTATTCTAGGAAAACATAGCAAACAGTCTTTTCATGATTCACATTCAAGAGCACATAGAAAACTTGAACTCATTCATTTAGATTTATGTGGTCCAATGCCTGTTCCTTCTGCAAATGGAAACAAATATATGATGACATTTATTGATGACTACACCAGAATGTGTTGGGTTTATTTATTGAAGAACAAATCTGATGCTTTTCAAACATTTAATAACTTTCATAAATGGATTGAAAATGATGCACAATCTCATATTGGGTCTATTTGCACTGATAATGGAAGAGAATACACATCAAATGAATTTGAAAACTATCTTCGCCAACATGGGATCAAACATCAAACACCTGTACCTTATAATCCCCAACATAATGGTGTAGCTGAAAGAATGAATAGGACAATCTTGAATATGGTACGATCCATGCTCTTTTTCAAAAATGTAAAGATAATGTTTTGGGTTGATGCTGTTCTATGTACTGCATATATAAAGAATAGATGTCCATATAATGCTATTAGAAACAAGACTCCATATGAAATATGGTATGGACATGTTCCTTCATCAAAGCATCTCAGGGCCTTTGGTTCCACCTGTTATGCCTTGATACCAAAGGTACATAGAAACAAACTTGGTGCTAGAAGTCGTAAATGTATCTTCCTGGGGTATTCAAACACCTCCAAAGCATACTATCTCTATGATGAAGTAAATAAAAAGTTTTTTGTATCTAGAGATGTAATTTTTTTTGAATCATCCAAAACTGACAATGTTGTTGAGCAGCAACTTGATCGCTTGGATAGATCAGCAAAAGCAAAATCATTTCAAGAATTTGATAATCAGATTCCACATCTTGAAGGGGGGATTCCTATACTAGATCAACATGTGGAATCTTCTTCTGAAGAACACTCTCCGTTACATGAAACTCCAACAACAGATGATGCTTTAAGTGATGTGATTGACAGAATTGGGAGACTCAACCTTGATTCAGTCCCAACTCAATCAGTGAAGCAACCTGGACCATTTGAGAAAGCTCCCCCAAAGTGGCTGACAAAGACACTTGAAAGTGTTCATCTTGATGAGGTTGGAAAGATAGGAACTAGAATTCAAACTGGCAAAATGGAGGTGATGTAGATGACTCTAATTCACCTGTTGATATGGATGTTTCTTATGATTGTGAATTGAACTTGTTTACAAATTTTGAACCAACTTCCTTCAAAGAAGCTACTTCTCATCATGAATGGAAAGAAGCGATGCAAAAGGAGTGTGATGCCCTCATAAAGAATGGCACTTGGAAGCTGGTTGATCCTCCATTAGGAACCAAACCAATTGGTTGCAAGTGGGTCTACAAGAACAAGTATAAAGCTGATGGCTCACTTGACAAGCACAAAGCTAGGCTTGTGGAAAAAGGTTTTGCACAGAAGGAAGGGGTCGATTATGAGGAGACTTTTGCCCCCACAGCAAAATGGGCTACCATCTGGACACTCTTGCCCTAGCAGCTCAGAACGGTTGGAAATTCCATCAAATGGATGTAAAACTGCTTTCTTAGATGGAGATCTAAAAGAGAATGTTTTTATGTCCCAGCCTGAAGGATTTGCTGTGAAACGACATGAGCATAAAATATGCAAACTGGTGAAGTCCTTGTATGGCCTCAAATAAGCATTGCGAGCCTGGTATGAAAAACTAACTGAGCATCTTCTGAAACTCAATTTCAAACATTATGATCTTGATTATGCAACTTTATTTGTCAAGAAAGTTGGTAAAATAGTTGTATATCTTGTGGTATATGTAAATGATCTTTTAATGACAGGGAACAATGAAAGCTACATTGCATCCATAAAGAAGGAATTGGGGAAAAGTTTTGAAATGACTGATTTGGGCTATGTTCATTACTATCTTGGTATTGAAGTAACCCAACATCTGAAGTCCATATTTCTTTCTCAAAAAAAATACATTGGAGATGTGTTGAACAGGTTTGGCATGACAGAATGCAATCCTCTTACTACTCCAATGGAACAAAACTTAAAGCTCACATCTATTGAAGGAAAAGAATTTGAGGATGCAACAAAGTATAGACAGCTTATAGAAAGTCTCAACTATCTAACTACTACCAGACCAGACATTTCGTTTGCTATTGGAATCCTCTCTAGGTTTATGCAAAAGCCTTGTGAGGGACATTGGTCTGCTGCAGAAAGAGTTCTAAGGTACTTGAAGGGAACTCAAGACTTTGGAATCAAGTATATACAGGTGGACGACTTCAGCTTGATTGGATACTCTGATTCAGACTTTGATGGAGACAAAGAAACTGGGGTATCTACTTCAGGATATGCTATGAGCCTTGGATCAGGAGCTATCTCCTAGAGATCACGCAAATAATCAGTTCCAGCAGATTCCACAACAAAAGCAAAATACGTGGCAGCAGCTGAAGCAACAAAAGAAATTGTGTGGCTCAGGAAAATTCTTGAATATTTGCAGGTAAAACAAGTACAATCAACTCCACTCATGATTGACAATACCTCTGCAATAAAGTTGGCCAAGAACCCAAAGTTCCATGATCGAACGACGCACATCAATACTAAATATAATCATTTGATTTGACATCATGTTGAGGCCAAAACAATCCATCTCCGTCGTTGTTCCACTAATGAGCAAATTGCAAACATCTTCACTAAAGCGCTTGGAAGAGAAAAGTTTGAACGATTCAGAATGATGCTTGGACTCACCAACATCCCTTCAGATTAAGGGGGGGAATGTTAACACCTAATCATCAGGATTGGGTGAATATAATGCAAATAAATAAATAAGTAATATGAACAGTCATCGGGAGATGAAGTGAACAGTCTCTCCCTCATGTATATAATGAAGACCAACCTAAAGGAATAAACATATGAATCAATTTTTCTTTGAGGAGTCACTGCCTGGCCTGACAGTGTATATGAAAAATATTTTTTAAAAATGACAAAATGATTCAATTGTTTAACATTTTAACTTAATCCTCTACATCAGTTTGTTGCATTTGTTATTTGATTAAAAAACAAATTATAAAAATTTGTAGTTTTTGTTAAATTTATGATGATGATGATGATGATGGTTAACGTCAACTGAGACCAAACTTTGGCTTATCAAATCTAAAAAACCAATTATTTAGTTTGATTTAAGAAGATTTTATTTCGATGCTCAAAAAGCTTGGAGAGAAGCCTCCTGAGCTCACGATAATTTTGACATGGTAAAAAGCTAGAAAGGTCAATATTTAATATTGTCCGTGTAAAGTACTAGTATAGCCATTAAAAATGTTCACATTGTGAATTGTGGATTGTTAATAAAAAAAATACTAAAGGTACAATTGTATTTATATTTTAAAATTTTTTATTTAAAAATAAATATGATATATTAAATTGTTGTATATATATAATTTTTATAAATTTCGTTTTTATATTTTAATTTTTATATAAGAATTATGAAACAAATTCATCTGATTAATAATTTTACACAACAAATAAATGGAATTTCTAATTTTCAAATATTTTAAAATTAAATTAAATTTTAAAAATATATATTTTAATATAATAATTATAGATAATTATTTTTAAAAAAATTCATTCTAATATAATAATTTTAAAACACTTTTCATAAAGCTGTTGTTTGAAAATTTTAAAAGTTAAAAAGTTGTTAAACATAGAGAGAGGGGAAAGACTGACCATTCATAACTGGTTTGGCTTCTGGGTTCTTTGGAGATTTTTCTGATCTCTTCTTCGCAGCACCAGTAACGTTCTTGTTGTACTTATTACTTCGCCATGGATTCTCTCGTTCTCGTGGTGTCACTGTCAAACAATATTCCCAATCCAACAAACATAAATGCAATGTACTCTGATCCATGAATTGCATGGTAAACCATAAGAAAGAAATCCACTGATGCCAGAAACCGATAGAAAACAGATCAGGGCTACTTACAAGAAAATGGCGAGATCGGAGGGCTTGAGCCTGCCGGCGAAAGCGGACTATCCAAAGAGAGTGAGCGAGAATAACCAGGAGGCTTAATAATGACAATACTCTGCGTTACTTGACTCTTCTCATCATTCGATCGCTGAAACTCTGTATTAGCTCTGTGTTCCGTCAACTTGCATAAAGCCCCTTCGGCCCCTGCAAATAATCCATCACCAAACATTAACTAACTTGAAATCTCCACAAAACCAAACTCTATGCCACGAAATCGTAAATAAATATTTTAGATCCAAAGAGACCGGATACTTTCACTACACTACATCATTAAGGCAATTTACAGGCAAGTGTTTCAGATCCATCATTTATGATACATTTGAATATTATTAGTAGTAACCCAATTCTCTCAATCATAGGGTATATTAAATATTAGGATTGACATAATTTCATTGAGGGAAGCCAGGTACAAACAGAGATATAACCATACATCTTTGTGGGTTAATATGGATCTGCGCTGTAGGAGGGGCAGTAAATCATTGTGACTCAATATGGATTCATGCCAGTATAAAAATTAAATTTGTCTAAGGCACTGAAAATTTATTTTCTCAACAAAATAATAATATAATATAAATATATGGAGATAGTTAATTTTTCAAAAATTATTTGCTCACAAGATAATAATATAATACAAATATCTCAAGATAATTAATTTATATTTGACATATAATTTTTTGGTTGAACAGCATTGATGGATTCCAAACACCAAAAGCCTGAGTCAGTGATGGAACTTACTTTCATATTATATTAGTTGTATCACTTACTTTCATATTATATTGGTTGTATCATCTTACACTACGGGGTATGGGTTATTGGCTTCAAATATTTGAACACTAGTGAGACTAGGGCTTATTTTCATATTGGTTGTATCCTCCTACACTATGAGGTATGGGTGACGGCTAGAGAGAACACGTTACTTGTAAATCGATTCCAAAGTGCGAATATCTCAACCACACACCAATCTAGGAAACTGACTAATTAAAAAAAATTTCCCAATCTACAGCCAAACAATAAACTACTATACATAATAATATAAAACAAAAAAGCAAATAAAAATTATATTTTCCAAATCTAAATAATTACATGGAATCTTGATCAGATACAAATAACATCAGACATTTATACAAAACAACAACGCTGGAGCGAACGGAGTTGCCAAGGTGGAAATAGTAGAACCAGTCTTCCTGACTTTTCCGAGGCCATTTTCGGGGCGAGGGCCTGCTATAAGTATCATCCCAGAGGTTATCCAATAATCCCATTACTCCTACCTCTTCCTGTGTGACAACAAATTTGTGATCCCAACTTGCAAACCTTTCACGAAATCGATCACCTTATTAGGGTAAATGTTACCGTTGCACGATTGACAACTGACCTAATCTTAGATTCCATCGGCTGCGCGCAATTGGAAACACTAGGGTGATTGCGCCTTGCTCTTGTTTCCTTGCTACCTCATACACATTGACACGTCAGCAGATCGCGATATGTTTGACAGATAAGTCTAATGGAACCCGCGTGATCCCGGCACGTTAGGGAAGTATTCGGACTTTGGATTTTGTTTCCGATAAGGCTACTTGGCTTTAAGGTCTTGGGTGGAAACTAAGGACTATTGTTCGTGTCCTGGTTAGGAGCGTTTTTGGCTCAATATGATCGGCTTTGGGATTTATAAGTTCAATGAACGTATTTCTCATTATTATTATATAAATTATTATTATTATTTAATTTTAAGATTATGTTATATGGGAAATTATATTAGTGTATGAAATTTTTTTATTGGTAAAACAAGAGATTCATGACTGCTATTGATTTCACTGACTACTAAGTTTGTTAAGACATAGATACTCTATTTTTCTGGTTTTGAACTTATGAACTCTTAGTTAAAAAAAAAAATTATTATTTTATTTTAAAAAATTAATAAAAAATTGAAAATATTTTAAAATACCTAAACTCCTTTAATTACCCTTCATTGAAAAGATGTTAAAATTTCTCATTTTAAGTGGATAAATTAATTGCTAATAATAAACATAAAGTGATATTTAATCTATAGATCTAAAGTTGAGATCATGGTGAAAGTATATATCTAAAGTTGATAGAGTGGTAGAAGTACATACGGGAGAAGAAGGCTCTAAACAAATCCAAAATAAGTGTTGAGAAGTACAGTTTTGATTTAGAATTTATTGTAAAGAAGGAAGAAGCGATGCTCAATTATATGTATGTAATATAGGAATAAATGCCCAATAAACTGTCATTACAGATATTTATAAGTATTAAATAAGCATTTGAAAAGTACAATTTTGACTTAGAATTAATTGTAAAGAAAGAAAAAACTATACTCAATTATATGTATATTATTATAAGAATAAATGCCCAATAAATTGTCATCACATATATTTATAAGTATTATGAAAAGAGATTAAAAATTTCACTAAAATTGAAAATATGTGATATGAAAATAGAATTGAGGTCAATTTTATAGATTGACTTGGAAAAAGAATTAATTTCTTTTTATAGTGATTTCATGTTAATATTTATTTGGCATTTGGTTAGTACAAAGCTCAATCATTTTTTAAATAGTCTTATCCTATTTTTTTTGTATGCTTATAGTTTCATGTTGTAAGACTAAAATACATTGTTCAAGAATTAGAAACAATTCCAAGGTAAATCTAAAAGGTATAATTAGATGACTCTATCAAATAGGGATTTTATGATGGGGCTTTTCATAATGGTGAAAATAATAATAGTGTTAGAAATATTTGTGATAACTATGAGAATTATTATATCAATTTTAAAATAGGTTTTAGGCTACAATAAACAATTTTACAATAACTTAATTAATAAAATATTTTCTTGGAAATGAATGTATTAATTTTCATTGTTAAATTGCTTTTTATTTAATTACTAAATGGTTCACTCAAACTTCTCATCTACAAAATATGGTGTTTAGGTAATTATGTGACAATATTAAGCATATCATGTTAAATCTAATCACATTCTTTTTTCTTATTTTTTAGTGAACTTAACATTGTGATGAAAAATTATCAAAAGAAATATTACACAATAAAAAAGGACAAAGTTTAACAAATTTTATAAATGATTTTTTTTTTTAATGGTGACCCTTTAGTTGATTTATGGTCACTCTTTATAAATTTCAGTCTTTTTAATTCAATGTTTTATGTTGGACACATTATATCATTGAATTCAAAATATTTTTATGAATATATAATACAAACATTTTGTTATGCTTATAGGTGTAGTTTATTTAAAATTAGGATTTACAAATGTTTCATTCTTTAAAAAATAAAAGTGTATGGATGGTCTAGATATAATAATTTAAAAATATTTTTAGTCATATACATAATTTAATAGATGAAATTAAATCAAGACTTTCCAAACATTTTTTACATTTCAAAAACTATGTAGTGTGTGTTTGAGACCTTCACTCTATTCTTGCGTTACAAATTCTCAAGGTTGCATAAATTAAAATGAAAATTCTGAAAATTACATAAATTAAATCACTATAGATTAAACATCACATAAATATTTTGATGACTATCCATATTTAACAACCATTTTAAATGTGGTTTATTTAAGAATAAATTACAAATTTTCCATTCTTCAAAACATAAAAATGTAAAGATAATCTAGATCTAATAATTTAAGAATATTCTTTATCATATACACAATCTAATAAATAAAATCAAAATAAAAAATTTCTAAACAATTTTTCTATTCAGAAACTATCCAATTTTTCTTTTTCAAAACTATTCAGTGTGCAATATCTTTAAGACCTTCCCTCTATCCTTACATTAGAAATTCTCAAATTTACATAAATTAAATGAGTACTAAATTATTTAATACAAATATTTATTTATGTTTATCAACTATTTAATTTATATTAACCATAACTAATATCTATTAATGAACCTTTATTTTAAAACTTTTATCGACCATTACCGCTAAATCATATAAGCCTTCTGACATCAAGAAAAATCATTGTTTTGTTCAACCAAATAACAAATTATAATCAAAAAATACATGCTTACTAAATAATATGCTACGAGCCGTTGATAATGATAATTCAATTAGGTATCTATTCCATACTAACAGTTGCTATCATAGTTGAAATACGTGTCTATTTCCAACTAACCGTTACTATTATCTTGTTTGAAATGAAACCGCTACTATGATTCCATCGACTTTCAAAGAGTGTCGTTTTGAAAGAAAATGGTTGGATTTTGTAATATATAATTAAAAAAAAAAAATAAAAAAAAAAAATCCATGCAAATCGCTATTTTACTATCTAAACCTAATTTAATTGTGATTTTTTTAAACAACTCCTTTGAAATAGTTTAGAAATTTGAGAGTATTGTCATTTTTATATTATAGAACATAATAGAAAATTGAGTGCCGTTGTCATTACAATTTGGAATATTTTAGAAATCTAATTATTGAAATTTTTGACTTTTACTTATTTTAAACATATTTTTAAAGTAAGTTATTTGTATGCTTTTATGGTTTAGAATATTGTGAAATTTTGTTAAACAAAATATTTCAAAATCTACCGCAACTAACTTCTATCCATTAAAATTTTAAAATATTTTAAAATCATTCCAAAATATGCACATACGAGGTGACGTAGGTTCTTGGTGAGTCAATGCGCGTAGAAACAGAGCACATTATTAGATATTATTTGGTCGACATGACTACATAGCTTGCAATGCGATAATGCAATTAAAGAAGAATGAAGGAATGAAATGAATAAATGAAATTTTAATGTTTGAGATTAGATGTAGTTTATGGGATTATTAGTGTCTTTTTTTTGTCTTTTGTAATTCAATTTTTTTATTATTTAAATTAATGATGAGTTGATCCAACATTCTAACAGTCCCCTTATTCAAAAGACAATGTCAAGGAACCGATGTTAATATACTTTTGTAATTGATTCTAATGTCTCTGAAAGCATTGCATTCCAAAATGAAATGTTTTTCGGATTCCATTGCCCCAGAAGTACAAAAAGTACACATTCATTCTTCCCAAGCTTCTTTAGGTCTTTTCCATCGACCTGTTTTGCATCGTAGTTGATGCGTGTTAATTCTTAATTGAGCAATAAGAATCTTTGCTCTCCATGGAATGCTAGCTCCAATGTACTCTTTTTGTTGGAGATCACATGTGAGGTTGAATTCTTGAACATAGTACTTTTTCTTTCTGCCCAACTCTTTTCCCCATATATGGATACGAAACTTCTTCAAAACATAACTCTTTAAATCCTTGCTATTTGTGGGATGTGCATTGAGTTAAATATTATATTTTTGCATCCATTTGTTGTTTTGTCTCATCCATGATTTCTTTGTTTCACTCATTCCCTCATTGAAGATAACTTTAGGCCATCTACCTTCTCCCAATTGCTCAATTCTCTAAAGATACCTTATGAGACGCGCCATAGCAATTGCTTCAATGGAAGTTTCTCATGTTTCACTCAGCATTATCTCATAAGAAACCGAGCTTTTTATCTTAAAATTGCTCATGATCAAGATTTTTTGGATTTTCTCAATTTGCTTCCATTTTGAGACAGGGATGCTGCTAGCCCACAATTCACACCCATATAATATCACTGAACAAACTAGGATCCCCAAAAGCACTTTAATTGTTTTCGAATCCCATAACTTTGCCTCTCTAGATCTATTTTGAAGAGCATATAATGCTTTCCATCCTCCTAAAATTATCTTCTTTCTGCAGTGCTCCCAATTGAGCTTGTTGTTGAAATCAATCTTGAGGTACTTGTAATCATTTACTTCTTCAAGAATGTCGCCTTCAAATAAGAACGTATGCTGGCTCTGCTTCTTTTTATTTGAGAAAATCATTATTTTGGTTTTGTTTCACTCATTCCATGATTGATGTTCCTACCAAAAACGCTTTGGGTGATTCTTGCCTAGATATATTAACTCTACTCGCCTTGTTTTCATGAACTCCTCTTTTCTCTTTTTTAAAATATTCTTATATAAATTTACATTCATCTTCTCCTCGCCTGCCTTTTTCAAGGTTTTCCTTGCCATTTTGCATTCCTCATCAAACCAAGCATTTACAGGAAAACAATTTGATTCAGATTTCCTATTTTTTGTTCTTTTGCACTTCTCAAGTGCACTCTAAATTATATTTGTTAACTCATGACTATTGAGGCTTTGGGAACCAATCTTCCCCTTCTGAATTGATCTCTCCAACATTGTTTTGAAGATAGTGCAATTTTCCTATGTTAGAAGAATTTTACCCCTTGATATCAATTGTCGAGAACATCGGGTTTTCCTCTTACGATGTCTTTCTTCTAACCAAGATAGCTTTATATAAATTGGGTTATGCTCTCCAATATTAACTTCATTTATCCTTTCTATCATGCTTTGTGAACAAATAACGTAGTTACAACACTTGCCCCATTGTATGTGTTGCAAGTGAACTTCCTAGACCTTTTACATTTATCTAGACCATTGTAGGTAATTAAGTTGAAATCACCACACAACGTGAAGAACTCCCCTCCAAAATTATTTCTAACTTTGTCATCCTCTGAACATCTCAACCATTGGGGATTCTCCTCTTCAATAAGCCAGATAGGATTGTAATCTTCTTTGCAACAAAAAAAACTAGCTTGTTGATTTGTTATTCTAGCATTGAAATCTCCCACTAAAATAACTTATCTCTACTGAGAATATACAACAATATCTTGCTTTAAAGCTGCATATGGGTCTTTGCTATCTAGCCCCTTATTTTTGTAAGTTTTGAGACTTGAGGTGCAAAATAGCATGTTGCAATTCTTATGTGGTTCTCATTCTCTATTATTTTGAACCATAAATATTGTTTATTTGTATCTTGTTTCACAAACTGTATGTGACGACCTTTTTTTCTTTCACTAAAACCAATATTCCTCCATACCCTTTGCCATTTTCTGTTGCCTTATTCCAAACTGCTAATTCTAGAGAGATTGCATAAGTTGGGAAATGGATACATCTAGTATTGCTCATGCTTGCAGTTTGTTATAAAATCTTTACATTGTTTGTAAGGTGGTGGATCTTAGGAGACTTTCTCGTTAACAAAGTTGCATTTTATCGTTTTTTGGAATGGGTGTGCATCATCGTTTTGGTTCGCGACACTGTTTCAAGGTTATTCGTTGCCTTAATTGTCCCCTTTCTTTTTATCTAAACCCTATTGTTGTTCTTGTCGTGAGTCACACCAGTTCTTATGCGTTTTCAGGGTGGTAGTCTCCCTTAATGTCCTTTGTGTTGTTTCTTCATAACATGGATTCTAGCCCATTTTTTGAGTTGGTGATTGTATTATCCCCAACATCCTTATAGAGCTCAAACTCAATTGGAGTATCCTTCAATTGCATATTTTTTGTCTGCAAGGTCTGGTATTCAGGTACTTTCTTGATTTGGTTCTAAAACCAAGTTTCGTCACCCTCAACCCTTGTATGTTCACATAGTCATAAGGTTGGTTCAGTTGCATCGAGGGGTGTCTCATAGGCCTTCCTCAACCCACCATCCTTTAACTTCCCTCCCTTTTATTGCAGTCAAATTTCGATTCAGAGTTAGGGTAGAATCACATACCTTTTGTGATATTGCTGGGGTCCTATCCCGCTCATTAGTAGTAGTGGTCAGTTATTTTGTTTGCAGGTTATACATGGCGTCGCGACAATGATTTCCTTCCCGACAGGGTGGAGCGACAAGGACATCCTCCTCTAGGCACAGGTGACTATTTAGTTAGGATTCAGTGGTAAACTTCTTTGAGGCTACTCCTTTGGAGTTGAAAAAAGAAATCGTGAAGTTGGAAGTCAAGGAAGTTGGTGACCGTCACTATTTCTCGGAATCTGAGATAAGTAGAGGTAGGCTCAAATGGGTACCGGATTCTGGAAAATTTAGGAAGAGACGACTCCATTTTCTTCACTCAATCACTCATCATCGCCAAATGAAGACACTGCTTAGCATGGTTATTGATGATAAGCAAGTCGATAATTACAATCTCTTTACAAGCCAGGAAGAAACCAAGCACATCATGCGGGACATTAGATACAATTTGGATGACATAGTGGTAAGGTTGACCCTAGTGGAACGATATATAGCTTCAGACTTTGATACTGACTCCAAAGGACATGAGGAGGAGGATGCACTAATCAATGCATTTCCTCTCAACACTATCAATTCCAATATTGTCTTATTGGATAACAAATCCAATGATACTGGCTCTCCAAAATCATCAGTTATCATCCTCGACTAGTTTAAGTTTTTCTCAGACGTTTATCTTTTGTGGTGTCCCTATGTTACGTTTAGTTATCTAATATTATTTTTTTTATAAAGATATCAAGGTAAGTTTGAATAGTTAGTGTGAAACACTCTAGTCTTTGGGCCAAGTCAATATCTAGTCTTCAATTATCAATAAAAATACATAGACACATTCAGGAAATATATATATATATATATATATATATATATATATATATATATTTTAATGAAAATAATTACGATAAGGAAATATATATATATATATTTTAATGAAAATAATTACGATCATTTTTTTTGTTGATGAAATAATTATAATGAGCTAATAAACCTTTTCAGATAGTCAAATTCGCTTTATGGAACTTCACAAATTGGGCAGCACCAAACAAAATTTATAACCATAAAACTATTTACAAAAACATATTCGCATTGATCTCGAACTCTGCCAAACCTATGTACAACTCAGATGTATATAGAAAGTAGTTGTTATTATCCTGTTGGGTATTTTTGATGGGAAAAATACCAAAAACCAAACATTCAAACAAACAACACAGAGGCAATGCTCTGTTTCTTTAACTCCAGGATCTTTGCACAGGGAAGCCTTTAAAAACTTCACTGAGGAACAGAGTATTTTAACACCATAAAAGATTTCTATTCAATAAAGACAAAAAAAATATTTGCTCTATATCCATATGAGAATTTACACTGCTGGAAAAATTCCCATTAACATTTACTGCTGTAAAACCTCCATTTACATTCACTGGTGTAAAACTCTTTTTACACGCTGCTGTAAATAAAAAACAAATTACATTTACATCCAAAACAAATGCGCTCATGGATATTACAACACCTTCAGCACACAAAACATTCTCATTTCACCACCGTTCCATTACAAAAGTCAAAACAGAACTTTACCAAGTATATCATGTGCACTGCTGTGCATACATCTCTGGTTCTCTCTCGCTGCTGCGAACACACACACTATATTTTCCTCCCGTGTGCCATACACATAATGATAAAAGTCAACACTCAAACATAAACTTATTACATACGATTTTAAATTTTAATACATGCCGTATATAAAAAAAATATTAAAAAAACATATACTAAAACGTGCCCATACTCATATTAAAAAGGGCCACCTAAATCTACGTAGCAACATTAAATTCCATGACACTTTCACCTACGACGGTCAACCAAAATTGACATTCACTCCACGCAATCCTTGATTTAATGCGGGCCCATATGCAACTTCAGACGATCGACGGTGGAGAGCGATGGAAGCAATCGAACGGTGGAGAAGAATATCGGAAGGCCTCATGCTACAGAACTTTAGCTTCCGATAAATTACGTTGGCTGATGTCAGGTGAGTGACACGCGTCTGCACCAAATCGCATCGGAGCCAAAAATACGGAAACAACTTTTACACAAAAGCGGTGCGATATGCTCTGGGCGGTTTGTGGTTTCACTGTGGTGGTTTTGGAGTAGTACGTGCGGCTGCGTTGAAATTACGACTTCAACACTCCCCTTTAATTTCAACAGCTGGGCATTCGGTCATACCCAAACACTTCCTCAAAAATTCAAAGCTTTTCTGATCAAGTGGCTTTGTCAAGATGTCTGCAACCTGTTCTTGAGTCCTGCAATGTTCAAGGACAATTTCTCCATTGTTCACCAATTCTCTGATGTAGTGAAACCTTGTATCAATGTGTTTCGTTCTTTTATGAAACACTGAATTCTTTGACAATGCAATAGCTGAGCTATTGTCACAAAAAATCATTGTCGCTTTTGCCTGCTCTTGGCATAAGCTTCTCAACATCCTTCTCATCCACACTGCTTGACATGCTACTACTGTAGCTGCCACATATTCAGCCTCTGCTGTAGACAATGCTACAATGGACTGCTTCTTAGAAGCCCATGAAATGGCTCCTGAACCCATATGAAAAACATAACCGGAAGTGCTCTTCCAATCATCTACACTTCCAGCCCAATCACTGTCAGTGTAACCAACCAAATCTGAATGTTCTGAGGCATTATATAAAATTCCAAACATTTTGGTACCTTTGACATACCTTAAAATTCTTTTTGCTGCCTGCCAATGTGCCTCCTTTGGCCTCTCCATGAACCTGGAAATTAAGCTAACAGCATACATTAAATCAGGCCTAGTTGCTGTTAAATACATAAGGCTGCCCACAATGCTTTTATACAAGCTAGGATCAAAATCCTTGCTGCTGTCCTCTCTGCTGAGCTTTAATCCCATCACTGTGGGAGTGATGGCAGCCTTGCATTCTTGCATGTTAAATCTGCCCAAAACTTGATTTACATATCTTGCTTGAGATATAAAAATTCCTTTTTCATTTTGATCTTCTTCTATGCCTAAGAAGTATCTCAACAAACCCATGTCATTCATTTCAAATTCATTCTTCATGACTAATTTAAAATTCTCAATAAGATAAATATCATTTCCAGTGAAAATAACATCATCTACATACAAGACAACAATTAAAATTTTACCATCATTTTCTTTGATGTAGACTGTGGGTTCTCCCTCACACTTGTCAAATTCATTATCCAATAGATATGAATCTATCCTGCTGTACCATGCTCTTGGCGCTTGCTTCAGCCCATAAAGAGCTTTCTTCAATTTGCATACTTTGTGCTCTTCACCTTTCTTCTCATAGTCGAGAGGCTGTTCAACATAAACCTCTTCCTTTAACACTCCATTTAGGAATGCTGACTTCACATCCATTTGGTAGACTTTCCATTTGTTTTGTGCTACTATAGACAACACTGCTCTCACGGTTTCCATTCTTGCAACCGGTGCAAAAGTCTCCTCATAATCTCTCCCATACTGCTACTTGTACCCTTTGACAACCAGCCTTGCCTTGTGCCTTTCTATCTTGCCTTCAGCATTGCTCTTGGTCTTGTAAACCCATTTCACTCCAATGACTTCTTTGCCTTTTGGTAGCTCAACCAAATCCCATGTTTTGTTTCTTTCTATGGCATTCATCTCCTCATCCATAGCTTCTATCCATTTCTTATCTTTGATTGCATCCTCGAAATGAATAGGATCATCAACATGACAATACAAGGCAAATAAGGAATTCATTCCCTCATCATAAATGTCACTTAGATTTCTAAATTTCTTACCTCTTTCACTTGGTGTACAAGTGCTTGAAGATGCACTTGAATTTCCTCCTTGTGGTGTGCTTGGAGAAGCACTCTCATTTATCCTCAATGGTGTACCTTGCTGTCCTTGTGTTGGCGCTGCTGTTTGGGGATGCATTTCAGCCACCTCCTCTTCATCTTCATCATTAGACAAACAGTTCTTGACATTCACTGTTTTCTCTATGCTTCCATCCCAAGCTTCTTCCTCAATGAATTGAACATCCCTGCGTACAAAGAACTTCTTGGTAGATGGGATGTACAGCCTGTAGGCTTTGGATTCATCACTGTATCCAATGAAGATGCATTTCTCCCCTTTGCTGTCCAACTTCCTCCTTAGCTGATCTGGTATGTGTGCATAGGCCACACACCCAAAAACTCTCATGTGGGTGACTCCTTGCTTTCTCCCACTCCATGCCTCTTCTGGCACCTTGTTCATCACTGCTTTTGTAGGACACCTGTTCAAAATATACACTGCACAATTTACAGCTTCAGCCCAATAATCATTTGGCAAATGCTTTGCCTTTAACATGCTCCTCGCCATATCCATGATGGTCCTGTTCTTTCTTTCAGCAACTCCATTTTGTTGTGGGGTGTACCTTGCTGTAAACTGTTTGTGAATTCCATTTTCTCTACAGAATCTTAGGAATTCCTTGGAGATATACTCACCTCCTCTATCAGTTCTCAAAACTTTAATGTGCAGCCCGCTTTGGTTTTCAACAAATGCCTTGAAGTTTTGGAATTTCTCAAACACTTCACTTTTGTTTTTAAGGAAATATATCCAAGTCTTTCTTGTACAGTCATCAATGAATGTTAGGAAATATTGGCTGCCTGCTAATGATGGAGCTTGCATCGGTCCACATAAATCTGAGTGGATGATCTCTAAGGGTGCCTTTGCCCTTATGCTCTTCCCTGATGGAAAACTTTCTCTATGTTGTTTTCCCAAAATGCAACCTTCACAAAGGCTGTCTGGCTTCTCTATCAATGGTAATCCTCTTACCATTCCTTTCCTACTCAACAAATTTAGACCTCCAAAATTGAGATGCCCAAATCTCAAGTGCCACAACCAATTTTCATCCTTTGGCACGCTTTGGAAAGCCTCTTGGGTGACTGCTGCAATTTCTCCTTTGTTTTTCAAATCTGCCCTTATTCGGAGAGGGAACATCCTGTTCCTTGTCATTTTTATTTCAGCAATGCATCGTTTGCTGGGTGCTATATCCATGATGGTGCACACATCATTTTTAAAGAAAACATTGTACCCCTTATGGACAAGCTGTCCAATACTCAAGAGGTTACATCTCATTCCGGGGACATAGTAGACATCTGCTATGGTTTTCTTTTCTCCTTGCTTTGTAAATATTTTTACCTCCCCTTTTCCCATAACAGAGACTTTGCTATCAGTTCCTAGTGTGACCTCTGATTTCACATTTTTATCTAGGGCAGAAAAGAAGGCTATGTTTCCGGTCATATGGTTGCTGCAACCTGAGTCTAAAAACCATATGTCCTCGCTATGTGTTTCAGCCATGTTACAAGCTAACAGGACATTTTCTTGACTGCTGTTTTCTCTTGTAACATTTGCATTTTGTCTGCTGTTCTTATCATGTTGTTTCTTTCTACAATCACTAGCATAATGTCCATACTTTTTGCAATAATAGCATTGAACATTAGATTTATCATACCTTTGTCCTTGAGCCTGATACTGATCTCTTTGTTGGCTGCTGCCTTGACCTTGGTTCTGATTTGGATTGCTGCCTCTTCCTTGTGCATTTGATGGGCTGTTCCTTCCACCTCTGTTCTGGCTTCTACCTCTTCCTCTTCGGTTTCCTCTTCCTTGACTTCTTCCTCTTCCAAAGGACATCTGGGTCTTGAAGGCTTGCTCAAGAGATGAGTTTTCATTCATACTCAACCTCTGCTCATGTGTTATCAGTGATGCATGTAGCTCATCAACTGAATAGTTTGAGAGATCCTTTGTCTCTTCAATGGTGGTGACTATGGCATCAAACCTTGAGGGTAAGACCCTCAATATTTTCTCCACAATCCTTCTGTCTTCAATGGTTTCTCCATGAGTTCTCATTTGTGTGATTACACCAATCACATGAGTGAAGAATGAGTCAATGTTATCTGACTCCTTCATGCACAGACTCTCAAAATCCTTTCTCAGCAATTGTAGTTTTGCTGTCTTCACTCTCTCCATGCCTTGATAGGCTGTCTTAAGGGTTTCCCATGATTCATTTGCTGTCTTAGCTGTTGCTAACCTTGGAAATATACTCTGGTCTACTGCTAGATACAACAACACACGGGCTTTTGAATCCTTCTTCCTATTGCTCTTCAGCAGATCCTTCTCTCCCTGAGTTAATGCATTGAACTCAGTTTCATCTGCTGGTTCTTCAAAACCATCTTCAACTATTTCCCATAAGTCTTGGGAAGCAAGCAAGGCTTTCATAGTTATTGACCAGTAGTCATAGTTCTTCCCATTAAACTGTGGGAGCTGGGTATTAAACATACCCATACCAGTGCTTGTGCTGGCCATTCCTTGCATTCTGATCTATGCCTCTAAATCCTTGACTGTATGTTTAAAACAAATCACTGCTTCTTCAGCAACACATAAAAAAACTTTTGGAATACCTGAATCCTTTGTTGTCTGAGTCTTCTGTCTGCCTGAGAAGTTTTGCTGCAGCAACAACCTTCTCCCTTCAGCTTCTTTGTCACCTTCAAAGAGCCTAAGCCTGCTCTGATACCACTTTTGGGTATTTTTGATGGGAAAAATACCAAAAACCAAACATTCAAACAAACAACACAGAGGCAATGCTCTGTTTCTTTAACTCCAGGATCTTTGCACAGGGAAGCCTTTAAAAACTTCACTGAGGAACAGAGTATTTTAACACCATAAAAGATTTCTATTCAATAAAGACAAAAAAAATATTTGCTCTGTATCCATATGAGAATTTACACTGCTGGAAAAATTCCCATTAACATTTACTACTGTAAAACCTCCATTTACATTCACTGGTGTGAATTTACACTGCTGGAAAAATTCCCATTAACATTTACTGCTGTAAAACCTCCATTTACATTCACTGGTGTAAAACTCTTTTTACACGCTGCTGTAAATCAAAAACAAATTACATTTACATCCAAAACAAATGCGCTCATGGATATTACAACACCTTCAGCACACAAAACATTCTCATTTCACCACCGTTCCATTACAAAAGTCAAAACAGAACTTTACCAAGTATATCATGTGCACTGTTGTGTCAAAACAGAACTTTACCAAGTATATCATGTGCACTGTTGTGCATACATCTCTGGTTCTCTCTCGCTGCTGCGAACACACACTATATTTTCCTCCCGTGTGGCATACACATAATGATAAAAGTCAACACTCAAACATAAACTTATTACATACGATTTTAAATTTTAATACATGCCGTATATAAAAAAAATATAAAAAAAACATATACTAAAACGTGCCCATACTCATATTAAAAAGGGCCACCTAAATCTACGTAGCAACATTAAATTCCATGACACTTTCACCTACGGCGTCAACCAAAATTGACATTCACTCCACACAATCCTTGATTTAATGCGGGCCCATATGCAACTTCAGACGATCGACGGTGGAGAGCGATGGAAGCAATCGAACGGTGGAGAAGAATATCGGAAGGCCTCAAGCTACAGAACTTTAGCTTCCGATAAATTACGTTCGCTGATGTCAGGTGAGTGACACGTGTCTGCACCAAATCGCATCGGAGCCAAAAATACGGAAACAGCTTTTACACAAAAACGGTGCGATATGCTCTGGGCGGTTTGTGGTTTCATTGTGGTGGTTTTGGAGTAGTACGTGCGGCTGCGTTGAAATTACGACTTCAACAGATTTATGGGCAATTACAATGCCCCACAACAAAAGGAATATTCTTCAGTCATGACACCTGAGGAGTTCCCTGCAATATTACAATTGGAAGTATCAATCATCGCTACAGGTTACCCTTATTATTACCCAAATAAAATAAAATAAAATAATATATATATAAAAAGAGGAAAGACTGACTAGTGATAACCAGTTTGGCTTCTGATTTCCTTTGGAGATTTTTTTGATCTCTTCTTCGCAACACCAGTAACGTTAACGTTATTGTTGTACTTATTACTTCGCCATGGCTTCTCTGGTTCTCGTGGTGTCACTGAAACAATATTCCTAATCCAACACACATAAATGCAGTGTACTCTGATCGATGAATTGCATGGTAAACAATAAGAAAGAAATCCAGTGATGCTAGAAACCGATAGAAAACAGATCAGGGCTACTTACAAGAAGATGACGAGATCGGAGGGCTTGAGCCTACCGGGGAAAGGGGACTATCCAAAGAGAGTGAGCAAGAATAACCAGGAGGCTTAATAATGATGATACTCTGCGTTACTTAATCTCCTCATCATTCGATCGCTGAAACTCTGCATTAGCTCTGTGTTCCGTCAACTTGTGTAAATCCTCTTTGCCCCCTGCAAATAATCCATCACCAAACATTAACAAACTTCAAATCTCCACGAAACCAAACTCTATGCCATGAAATCATAAAAAAATATTTTAGATCCAAAGACACCAGATACTTTCAAGTTTCACTACACTAGCCCTCGTGTCTGTAATACATCACTAAGGCAATTTATATGGAATTGTTTCAGCTCCATCATTTATGGATACATTTGAATATTATTAGTACTAACCCAATTCTCTCAATCACAGGGTATATTAAATATTAGGATTGACATAATTCCATTCAGGGAAGCCAGGTACAAATATAGTATACATCACTAAGGCAATTTATATGGAATTGTTTCAGCTCCATCATTTATGGATACATTTGAATATTATTAGTACTAACCCAATTCTCTCAATCTATATTAAATATTAGGATTGACATAATTCCATTCAGGGAAGCCAGGTACAAATATAGATATAAACATACATATTTGTGTGTTAATATGGATTTTAAGAGTGGCTCTGGGTTGAACAAAGGTGAGACTAAATTGATTTTAAATACCAAAATTTCAGAGGTCAAAGTTGGTGATGGGACTTACTTTCATATTGTTTGTATCATCTTCTGACATTGACGCCTCTAGAGATTTGAACACGAGTAATACTACTTATAAATCGATTCCAAACACCAAAACTCTAAAGGGTCAGAGTGTGAATACCCAAATTCCCTTTCAAATGGAATAAAAAATACAACAGATCGCTTAGTGCTGCTTCTCTACGAAAGAGATCTACTGTTTTATTCATAGATTTCATGATCCCACTTGCGAACCTTTGACGAAATAGATCACCTTATTAGGTTAAATGTTACCGTTGCCCGATTGACAGCTGACCGAATCTGAGATTCCATCGGCGGCGCGCAATCGGAAACACTTGTTTTCTTGTTACCTCGTACACATTGACACGTCAGCAGATGGCGATATGTTTGCTACAGATAAATCTAATGGAACCCGCGTGATCCTAGCACGTGATGGCAGTATTCGGACTTTGGATTTTGTTTCTGATAAGGCTACTTGGTTTAAGGCCTTGGGTGGAAACTAAGAATGACTGTTCGTGTCCTTGTTAAGAGCGTTTTTCGCCGAGATAATCGAGTTTGGGATTTATTTAGCAGAGTGGTTTACTGAGAGATTTATTTTACAGTCTCGTGTCGAGCGTTTTTCGTGGAGATAATCGAATTTGGGATTTATTTAGCAGAGTGGTTTACTGAGAGATTTATTTTACAGTCTCGTATGATGAGTAAAAATATCTATAATTATCAAAGTTGAAATTTTATTCATATATACTAAAATAAAAAATCTAAAAATTAAATAATTATACAAAATATTAAAATAATGTGAAATTAAAAAAATTTACAACTAAAAAAGATTAAATCCCTTTCCTAAATCCATATTTAAATAAATCTATGCTAGTAATTTTCAAATGAACCTATTTCCCATTACTACTACATAAAGAGAAAGTTATTACTTTCTTGTCAAAAAAATGTATACAAATTTGAGAATACTCTAAAATATGTATGCTCCTTCGATTTCCCTTCATGGAGAGGATATTAAAATTTCTCATCGTGAAGGACGATATAGAGAAATTGGGTTGGGCTAAAAATATAATCGTGGTGAAAGCATACAACTTAGTGATGTTTAATCTATAGATCTGAAGTTTAGATCTTGGTGAAAGAATATATGTAAAGTTGATACAGTGGAAGAAGTACATATGATAGAAGAAGGCTCTAAAAAAATTCAAAATAAGTATTGAGAAGTATAATTTTGATTTAGAATTTATTGTAAAGAAGGAAGAAATCAGACTCAATTATAGCAACCAATATTTACCAGTTTATCTAGCCATAAATATGTGGGGGAAGTATATGCTCACAGTAGGATTGCAGGGGCAGTGTATGCCCACCGTAAGATTGAAGAAAGTACATTATCTAGTGGTGGACATATATTGTCCCTTGTATTAATGCCTAGATAAACTAGTAAATATGCCTTGCCCTCAATTATATGCATGTAATATAGGAATAAATGCTCAATAAATTGTCATTACACATATTTATAAATACTATGAAAAGAGATTAAAAATTTCACTAAAATTGAAAATATGTGATATGAAAATAGAATTGAGGTAAACTTTATAGACGGGTCAGGAAAAAAATAACAAATTTTATAGTGATTTCATGTTAATATTGATTTGGCATTTGGTTGGCACAATGCTCAATCGTTATCTAAATAGTCTTATCCTATTTTTTTTAAGTAGATTTATATCTACATGATGTAGGACTAAAATACATGGTTTAAGAATTAGAAACAGTGCCAAAGAAAATCTAAAGGGTATAATTAGATAACTCTATCAATGGGGGATTTTATGATGGGGCTTTTCATAATGGTGGAAATAATAATAGTGCTAAAAATATTTTATATGACTATGCAAATCATTATATGAACTTTAAAATAGGTTTTGGGTTACAACAAACAATTTGATAATAAAGTAACTGATAAAATGTTTTTTAGGAAATGAATGTATTGATTTTCAATGTTAAAGTGATTCTTATTTAATTACAAAATGGTTCACTCAAACTTCTCATCTCCAAAATATGATGTTTAGGTCATTATGTGACAATGTTAAGCATATCACTGTTAAATTTAATCACATTCTTTTTGCTCATACTTTTAGTGAACTTAACACTATGATGAAAAAATATCAAAAGAAGGATTACACAATAAAAAATGACAAAGTTTAACAAATTTTATAAATGGTTTTTTTATGGTCACTCTTTAGTTGATTTAAGGTCATTCTTTATAAGTTTCTGTTAAACACACACATGGCAGTGACAGAAGATGAAAGATAAACATGAGAGTACATTTATTATTAACAAATGATATACATTTATAGTACATGGTGTGACTCTTGGTTTAGTATTCCAAGGTCTCTTGGAATTCCTTAGTCTATTCGGCTTCCACACTAACCCATAGAGGATTAGGTGTCCAACATTCCCCCCCTTAATCTGAAGGGTTATGTATGAGTCCAAGAAGAGAGCTGTAATACAAAATGTGCAAAATGCATGGCAACACTAGGCTGAATGTGCTCTCTGAGATGTTGGTATAAAGGGCAGTGGTTTAATGATGACCACCAACACTAGAACACTTAGTGCAGTTGCCAGAACTCTTCCAAGTCTGGCACAAAGCTCAGGTCTTCTGCTAGAGGAAGTGCTCCTAATGTTTTGGAGAGGGAAACCTTCAACCAATAAAGGGAGGTCTCACCTTGCATAAAAGGGAGAACCTCAACCTGAAAAGAGAGGTCTCAACCTGTGACAGTTTAAGGATGACCAACTCTGGAATGCTTAATGCAATTCCTAGAACTCTTCCGAAACTGGCAAGAAGTTGAAGTCTTCTGTTAGAGGAAGTGTCCCCAATTCTTTGAAGAGTTATCACTAACTGAAGGTATGCTTAGGGGCATCTTTGTCTCTAGCTACAACTCTAAATCTGGTATGGCAGGTTGTGGCTCAGGCTCGCTTGATGTGACTTTGAAACTTGTAGATGACCATCATTTCCCCCCCGTTAGATACAAGGTGAGATGATGGAGAAAACTCAACTGCAAGACTGTTCAATACTCTAGAACAAGTTCTGACATGTGACTGGAATATCTTCTTGGCTGTTGATGCCCATTGCCAAGAAGCAATCCATCCAAGATGAATCTTTGTTCTTGCAGGAGGTTTGTTTTTGAAGCATCTGTTCAAAGAATGACTAGTTTTATGATAGTTCTTACATGGATGAAGATAAAAACAGTGATCTTTCAAATGACCAACTCGGTCACAGTGTCGGCATTTCACAATTTGTTGCTGTGGAAGAGGGGCAGAATCTGGAACAGCTGGACGTGAACTGTCATGAAGAAATCCAGCACTCTGAAACTGGATGGGCTTTGAGTAATCTAGAATATGAAAGGAAACCTCCTTATCATATCCAAGACGAGTCATGTGCTTGTTGTGGACAAGCTCTTCCCAAGGTCTGATGATGGGCTTAGGAAGTGCAGACTCAACTTATGCATTTGCATGTACAACTGCTGCTTTATTGGGTACTAAATCTGAATGAACTGTAACATTATTGACTTGCTACTGATGGGTGGTTGTCTCAATGTTCTGAACAAAAACAGGTTCAGAATGATGTCTATTTTGATGTATCTCTTCTTGCTGTAGCTATGATTCAAGCTGCAAAAAATCGATCTTTTCCTGTGCATTATGCAGGCAGGTCTGAATGTCACAGAGAGTGTCTTTGTTGATGTTTACCATCCCATCGTCATTGGACTGTATCAAAGTATTTAATAAATCTAATACATCATAAATTAAAGCCATTTTCTGGGCTTTAACAATCAATGTTCCAATCAACCAAAAACAACGATGATTGTAATGCATTCAAAATCCACCAATATTCAGCCAATACTTTACAAATTCACATGTATCAACTCCATTGTTTATTAAAACCCTACTAACAGTATATGAAATTCTTACTAAATCTATTGATTGAGGGAATGTCCTCAATATGATAGCTATATTTAATTCAGATTAAAACCCTTATAGTATTACCACACTGAGTATGTCAAGTTTCCGGCCTTAGGGCAGATCAACCTGCTTCAAAGAGAGACAATAGTGTTGGTGTTCTCGAGAGAAATGGATGAAACTGATATGGCTAGAATGCTAAAGATTTAAATGCTCCATGCAATTGGGGCGAAGTTTCCTGTGTCGATGGATAGGTTTGTCTAGAAAGTTCTGTAAGAATTTAAAATTCTCCAGCAATGAGCCTCCTTCGGCTCCTCTGCATGATCTACCAGACCCGCAGTCATTTAGCCCTAGGAAGCCTATGAAGGCCTATCGAAGAGCTCCTTTCGATGACCCAAATAAGCTATATTGAACCCAATAATGCATATCCCAGGTATGTTTCTCTTTGATTTAACCGAAACCTAGTTCATTTAAGCTCAAAATTGATTCACCCAAACACTACTCATCTCAACAGGTCTGAAATTACAGTTAGTGCCCATCTTTAGGCCTTCTGTACTGACTCTACTCTTCAAATAGTTCCAAGGCCGAAGTGGCCGCCTTTATTTCTTTTTCTCCCCTACTTGTAATGATTCCTGGTTCTCACATTGACAATACAGTATGCTCACGTCCTCTGGAAGGAATAATGAGACCATATGTAACTGGGTTGCAGAGATTGGGCGATTGAGCGAGCTGAGGAAGATGAGTCTGAGATCGAATCGATTCAATGGAACCATTCCTAAATCACTGACCAAATGCCGGCATCTGCGAGGGTTTGAACCATGTGGAGTTTGGCCATCCTTCGGAAATACTTTCTCATGCTCTATAAATCTCGCTGCCAACAATGATCAGTGTTTTCGACTTCACGTAGCTTGCTTAGCAACCACACCGACGCTGTGGATGGGGGCTAAGAACGCAACAACGGAGGCCACGAGTATAATGAGTATAGCATATGGGTTGTAGGCATTTCATTTTGAAGGCACATAGAATCGACAAAGCATCATATTAATTTTGGTGCATATGCTACCTTTTGCTTTTGCTGTTCACACATGTAATCTGTGGGCTTGTGCTATCAGATGGGCTATCAATTTGCCTCGCATATATACAACTTTAACTCGCATATATTCAAGACCATCAAAATTTGACTGAATGGTAACTGGTATGGGAGCGGCGTTCACCACAGCGATACCACAATGATATACCACGGTTGGAAGCTTTGAACGGTTGATAATGAGTATAATGAAGCTGCGAGGTATGGGAGCGGTCGTAGTTGCAAAACAGAGCAATAAAATGATGGATTAAGCCTGCATTTTGAAGGTGTCAAGCAAAATATCGAGAAGAATTCTACGCTTCAATGATTATTAACTATGGTTGTAGCACACAAATATATGTCGTTGGCTTCTTGGATTTCTTGCCCTGAGCTACTTAGATGTATCGAAAACGAGAGGACTGCAAACAGTTAGTGGAGGAGGGCGTTTTCCCACTCAGCATTCACCTTACGGAGGCCGTTCTCCTTCTTCCTGCTGCAAATTCACAATGTTGTTGGAAGAGGCAGAGGAAACCTATTCGCAAATTCACGATGGATTGAATGCAGATTATGTTGGACCTCGAGCTGCAAAGCCCATTTCATCGACAAGCAGCACGCATCAAATGAAACCGTTTCAAAATTAGGGAGTCGACTGTGTATGAGGAGCGCCAAGCTAGGAGTCAACTGTATTCTTGGATGGGAGGTCGTGTCAAAGCTGCCAAGCTAGCCAAAATTAGCAGAATAATAGTGAGAGAGACGTCAGTCTACATAGGCAAAATAGTGCGTTACAAAGCAGAGGGAAGCCAAAAATGGCACTGGAGAAATGACAGAGGTTGCAGCTAGAATTTAGCCGAGAAAATATTCATGAAATGCAGAATTGATGGCAGAAATGACCTACACAGAAAGGCCATAAAACAAATGGATCAAAGTAATTATGCAGGGCAGGAATACGCCTGCTCTAATACCATGTTAAACACACACATGGCAACAATAGATGATGAAAGATAAACATGAGAGTACATTTGTTATTAACAAATGATATACATTTATAGTACATGGTGTGACTCTTGGTTTTGTCTTCCAAGGTCTCTTGGACTTCCTTAGTCTATTCGGTTTCCACACTAACCCATAGAGGATTAGGTGTCCAATAGTTTCAGTACTTTGTTGTTTACTTGGGGAAGTTTACTATTTTTTCAATGTGAGGGATGAATGATGGATATTGTATATGTTTCTACTTGATATATTTTTTGAATGAATAACATGTATATTGGAAGAAAAGACTCTTTCCTCTCTCATTGTTTATGAGATCTAGGGGATAATATTCTTAAGTTTTTATCTTTAAGATTATTTTGGTGGCAAGTCCAACTAGAGGGAAGATCTCTTGTATAGTGATTTATGAGCTTGAAACATGTAATTTCTATCCTACACTTATTTTGTGTAAAAAATAAAAGTAAAATTATGGGGAGTGTTAAGTGGTGTGAGGGAAACAAAGTTAAATATATTTTCCTAATCTATTCTTAATTAATTTTTTGGGGTGTTAGGGGATCAAGAATTAGGTATATTAGGTATATTATTGAAATAGCATTCCAATAAAGCATAGGTGTCCGAGAACACCATTTCAATGCTTAAATAAAAAATGGCATAAATCAACATACATAATAGTGTAAAAAATCCAATAGATCATATAGGTACATTATACAACTTGCTTTCTTATACTAATTCATATGACCATTTTATATAGAACCATGATATACCAATTTACTTCCAGTTAGGGTAAGATGATCAACATAGATTGATAAGGTCACATAACATACTCTTTAATTTCTTCCTAATTTCATGCACTAATGGATTGTTTGTTTATTATTGCTTCATTAGTCAAATATTTAGTCGACCTCTCAATTGATTATCAATTTTCTATCTCTATAAGAACCAATAGTGTAATGAATCTACATAACATGTTGTTCCATTACCTCCCTACCACCATAATCAACACAATTCCCTACATATTCCGTAGGTGAAATTTCTTCTATACACCTTCCCATAATCATATCCCTCTGAATCTTGAACATAATCTGAATTTTCACAAACTTAGTGTGTGAAACAAGTTTCATAAATATATTAGTGATGAGTATTTTTCCTACAATAAACAAGATTCACTACATTTTCTTCTATTATCTATCTCCAATAATGAACATGTAGGTGTAGATACATTTTTTTTTTAATATTTATTTATTTATTGTGAGAAATGTGGTTATGTTCAACTTGTATCACACTTTAATCATCATAATATATCATAATGGATGTTTTTCTTTAAAACCAAGTTCACGCTTGAGATGATGAATCTATACCACCTCTGTGGAAAGATGTGTTACACCATAATATTCTTCTTTTTTAGTCAAATTCGATATCAATGTTTTTCTCTTTCAAGACTAGAAAATAGCCAAGGAGCCAAATTGAAACACATAACAATACTATAGATTTCTTGTCATTTTAGCATAACCAAGTAACTAATTCATTTTGTCTCTACAATATTTTATACCAAGGAAATCGATTCCCTTGATATAACAAAATAAATTCCTTAGGAATTTAAGGTGTCTTTCTCATTGATCATGCATAAAGTGAGAAACCACACTAGCAAAAAAGGAAGTATCGAATCGATTATCAGTTAAACAGATAAGGGTACTAAGAAACTATTCTACAATATACCATTAACTTTGAGAATTACACTCCTTTGATAGCTCCACACGTGCCTAATAAAGTGTAACACAAAGTTTAGAGTGTTCCATTTTGAACTTATATAAAAATATTCAACACATATTTAGATTGATAAATAAAAATGTAATCATCCATTTGAGGTTATTCATCTCAAATGTATATAGTCATTATTTCTTCGAACTAAAAAATAAATTAACATTGCATTTGGTAATGATTAGATCATCCACATACAATGCGACAATTAATATTTCACTATTTACAAGCAATGCATAGATATTATAATCTCATTCACAACATTTGAAACCTATATTGATAAAAAAGATATCAACATTCTTAGACAATGACTTTAGGGCTTGTTTGAAACCATACACAGAGATTTCTTTATTTGATTCATCTTAATGAAGAAATACCTTTTTAATTTTTTAGATCAACTCTTTTCCTTTGAAAAATGGGTCATTTTCTTGAGCTAAAGTTTCTCCTCATCAAGTGATTTTCACGTGTCTTAATCAGTAAACCACACGAAGATACATGAGAATAATCCTTACCATCATCATTTTTAGAGCTCCTGTGGACATCATACAATCTCTTCAAATTTGTCCTGATTATTTCTATAGTCTGAGCATCATTCTTAGGAAAATCACTTTTGTATTCACTTGATTTCAAATGAAGTTTCTTGATGTGAGATAAACAATATTTAATGCTTTCTAAAAAGATAACATACATGGATATCACTACTTTCTCACTTTATATAACTTAACTTGTATCAATCTTATTAAATAATTTTCCCTTTTTTCGATTAAGGTTCATCATTTTTAACGGGCACACTTGTAGGTTTCCAAGATGAAATCAGATCTGGAATTCCTTAAAAGACGTAGAGATTCCTCCATCATTCTGGTGTTTATAGCCATTTATATGATTTTTCTCTCTATTTAAATCGTTTCCATGATATGATTCTTCATCTTGTCCCGACGTTGAACCACACTGGTTGAATTGAAATATATCGACAAATGAATTTTTATGTGATTATCACTCAAAAATTTTCTTAGAAACTAGATATGGATCACAGAAGCTAAAATTTGATCATTACAACCCTACACGAAAGGGCCATTGTGATTAAGGTTCATCATTTTGAACAGGCACACTTGCAAGCTTCAAGATGAAATCTGATCTAGCATTCCTTAAAAGATGTAGATATTCCTCCATCATTCTAGTGTTTATAGTCGTTGGAATGATTTATATCTCTATTTAACCCATTGCCATGATCTTATTCTTCATCTTGTCCTGAAGATGAACCACACTGGTTGGTTAAAAATGCATCGACAAATGAATTTTGATGTGATTATCACCGAAAGTTTTCTCAAAAACTAGATATGGATCACAAAAGCCTAAATTCGATCATAACATCCTTGTATGGTAGGTCCATTGCAATTAAGGTTCATCATTTTGAACGAGAATGCTTGCAGGTTTCAAAGATGAAATTAGATCTAACATTCCTTAAAAGATGTAGACAATCCTCCATCATTCTGGTGTTTATAGCCATTGGAATGATCTGTATCTCTATTTAACCCATTTCTATGATCTGATTCTTCATCTTTTCTATACGATGAATCACACAGGTTGCTTCAAAACACGTCGATGAATGAATTTTGATGTGGTTAACAAAAAAAAAAAAATATCAAAAACTCGATATGGATCACAGAATCCTAAATTCGATCATTACAACCCTCCACGGAAGGATCATTGCGATTAAGGTTCATCATTTTGAAAAAAGACACTTGCATGTTTCCAAGATGAATTCAGATTTCACATTCCTTAAAAGATGTAGAGATTCCTCCATCATTCTGGTGTTTCTAGTTGTTGGAACAATTTGTCTGTCTGTTTAACCCGTTGCCATGATCTGATTCTTCATCTTGTCTTGACGATGAACCACACTTGTTGGTTCGAAACATGTCGACAAATGAATTTTAATGTGATTATCACCGAAACAATTCTCAGAAACTAGATATGGATCACAGAAGCCTAAATTCGATCATTACAACCCTACACGGAAGGGCCATTGTCATTAAGGTTCATCATTTTGAATCGAAACAGTTGCAGGATTCCAAGATGAAATCAAATCTGACATTCCTTAAAATATGTAGAGATTCCTCCATCATTTCGGTATTTATAGTTGTTAGAATGATCTGTCTCTCTATTTGACCCATTTCCATGATCTAATTCTTCATCTTGTCCTGACGTTGAACCACATTGGTTGGTTCGAAATGTATCGACACATGAATTTTGATGGGATTATCACCAGAAAAATTCTCAGAAACTACATATGGAACACAAAAGCCTAAATTTTATCATTACAACCCTGCACGGAAGGACCATTGTGATTAAGGTTCAACATTTTCAACGAACACGCTTATAGGTTTCCAAGATGAAATCAGATCTCGCATGCCTTAAAATGTGTAGAAATTTCTCCATCATTCCAATGTTTATAACTGTTGGAATGATTTATCTCTCTATTTAACCTGTTTCCATGATCTGATTCTTCATCTTGTCTTAATGATGAACCACACTAGTTGGTTCGAAACATGTTGAAAAATTAATTTCAATCTGATTATCACCGAAAAAATTCTTAGAAACTAGATATGGATCACAAAAGCCTAAATTTGATCATTACAACCCTTCACAGAAGGGCCATTATGATTAAGGTTCATCATTTTGATCGAGAATTCTTCCAGGTTTCCAAGATGAAATTAGATGTGGTATTCCTTAAAACATATAGAGATTCCTCCATAATTATGGTGTTTATAGTCGTTGGAATTATCTGTCTCTCTACTTAACTTGTTATCATGATCTGATTCTTAATCTTGTCCTGACAATGAACCACACTGGTTGGTTTGAAAAACGTTGACAAATGAATGGTGATGTGATTATCAACGAAAAAATTCTTAAAAACTATATATGGATCACAAAATCCCAAATTCGATCACTACAACCCTACATGGAAGGGCCATTGCGATTAAGTTTTTGAACGGGCATACTTGTAGGTTTTCAAGACGAAATCAGTTTGGAATTCCTTAAAAGATGTATAGATTCCTCCATCATTCCAGTGTTTATAGTCGTTGGAATGATCTGTCTCTCTATTTAACCCATTGCCATGATCTGAATCTTCATCTTATCCTAATGATGAGCCACACTGGTTGGTTCAAAACGTGTTGACAAATGAATTTCAATGTGATTATCACCTAAAAATTTCTTAGAAACTAGATACAGATCACAGAAGCCTAAAGTTTATCATTACAACCCTGCACGGAAGGGCCATTACGATTAAGGTTCATCATTTTGAATGAGAACGCTTGCAACTTCCCAAGATGAAATTATATCTGGCATTCCTTAACACATGTAGAGTTTCCTCCATAATTCCATTGTTTATAGCCGTTGGAATGATCTGTCTCTCTACTTAATCCATTATCATGATCTGATTCTTCATATTGTCCTATGGATGAACCACACTGGTTGGTTTGAAACACGTCGAAAAATGAATTTTGATGTGATTATCATCGAAAAAATTCTTAGAAACTAAATATGGATCACAAAAGCCTAAATTCGATCATTACAACCCTGCATGGAAGGGCCATTGCGATTAAGGTTCATCATTTTGAATGGGCACGCTTGCAGGTTTCCAAGATGAAATCAAATTTGACATTCCTTAAAAGATGTAGAGATTCCTCCATCATTCCAATGTTTATAGTCGTTGCAATGATCTGTCTTTCTATTTAACCTGTTTCCATGATCTGAATCTTCATCTTATCATGATGATGAACCAGAGTGGTTGGTTCGAAACGCGTCGACAAATGAATTTTGATGTGATTATCACCGAAACATTTCTCAAAAACTATATATGGATGATAGAAGCCTAAATTGGATCATTACAAACCTACACTGAAGGGCCATAGTGATTAAGGTTCATCATTTTGAACGGGAACACTTGCAGGTTTCCAAGATGAAATCAGATCTGGAATTCCTTAAAAGATGTAGATATTCATCCATCATTTCGGTATTTATAGTCGTTGGAATGATCTGTCTCTCTATTTAATCCATTTCCATGATCTGATTCTTCATCTTTTCCTGACTTTGAACCACATTGGTTGGTTTGAAACACATCGACACATGAATTTTGATGTGATTATCACCGAAACTAGATATGGATCACCAAAGCCTAAATTTGATCATTACAATCTTACACGGAAGGGCCATTGTGATTAAGGTTCATCATTTTGAACAGACACGCTTGTAGGTTTCCAAGATGAAATCAAATCTGGCATTCCTTAAAATATGTAGAAATTCCTCCATCATTCCAGTGTTTATAGCTGTTGGAATGATCAGTTTCTCTATTTAACATGTTGCGATGATCTGATTCTTCATCTTGTCCTGACGATGAACCACACTGGTTGGTTTGAAACACGTTGACAAATGAATTTCGATGTGATTATCACCAAAAAATTTCTCAGAAACTAGATATGAATCATAGAAGCCTAAAGTTGATCATTACAACCCTATACAGAAGGGCCATTATGGAAAAGGTTCATCATTTTGAACGAGAACGCTTGCAGGTTTCCAAGATGAAATTAGATCTAGCATTCCTTAAAACATGTAGAGGTTCCTCCATAATTCTGGTGTTTATAGTCGTTGGAATGATCTATCTACATAACCCGTCATCATGATCTGATTCTTCATCTTGTCGTGATGATGAACCACACTGGTTGGTTTGAAACACGTTGACAAATGAATTTTGATGTGATTATCACCGAAAAAATTCTTAGAAACTAGATATGGATCACAAAAGCCTAAATTTGATCATTACAACCTTGCATGGAAGGGTCATTGCGATTAAGGTTCATCATTTTGAATGGGCATGCTTGCAGGTTTCCAAGATGAAATCAGATCTAGCATTCCTTAAAAGATGTAGAGATTCCTCCATCATTCTAGTGTTTATAGTATTTGGAATGATTTGTCTCTCTATTTACCCATTTCCATGATCTGAATCTTCATCTTATCCTGATTATGAACCACACTGGTTGGTTCGAAACGAGTTGGCAAATGAATTTTGATGTAATTATCACCAAAAAATTCCTCAAAACCTATATATGGATCATAGAAGCCTAAGTTCGATCATTACAACCCTGCATGGAAGGGCCATTGCAATTAAGGTTCATCATTTTGAACGGGCATGCTTACAGATTTCCAAGATGAAATCAGATCTAGCATTCTTAAAAGATGTAGAGATTCTTCTATAATTTCAATGTTTATAGCCATTGGAATGATCTGTCTCTCTATTTAAGTCGTTGCCATGATCTGATTCTCCAACTTATCCTAACGATGAACCACATTAGTTGGTTCGAAACAGATCAACAAATAAATTTTATTGTGATTATCACCAAAAAAAATTCTCAAAAATCTTCAAATTCTTTTAAAAAATATTTAAACAATAATTACCTATATCTAAAATCTCTAGAAATATAAATTATGAAAACTCATATAGCCTTATCCTCTTCCCATCCATTAGAAAAAAAAAACTTATGTAATTCATCTTTCAAATGAAACCATAAAGGTTTTTAAACCACCACAATGCTTTAGTTGGGATTAGATTCCGTTTGCTTTAGTTGGGATTAGATTTAGTTAGCCATGAGTCATGGACATTATGATAAAATACAACATATCTTTCACTATATAATTTAGTGCTCGAATTTGTAAGATCATTCCAAGAGGGGATAAATTGAAGCATACGAAAATCTATAATAGAGATGGTAACGAATCTTTGCAATCTATAAATTTTTATTAAGTCTTTGTAATTTATAATTTTTCAAAAGGAATAAAGAGACAACATATTCTATTTTAAATAAGCTTTCCAATACTTATTTCTCCAAGTTATTTATGTCTCAGTATGTATGCAGTGACCAGCGATGTTACCTTTTTAAATTAAATCATTTAATAAGAACAAATGATATTGATATGTGTCATTATGTATATGATTATAATTATTTTTATTGAATATTTCTTAAAAAAAAATAAGATCATGGATATTCACACCATGATTAATAAACAAGAAAAAATAGAATTTTCATTTGATGTTGGCCACCTTCATATTAGGGAATCCAATGTACATTTTGTATATTTTTTTAAAGAAAAAATTTGTAACAGAAGGAAAAGTTATATTTTGTATATGCATCTATGTGTATTTTAATAACTAGAAACAAAAAAACAAGTTCAATTTACTAGCCCTATGATCATGATATAACATTAAAAGAATTATCTAGTTTATATCTATATCATATTAAAAAAACCTTTGTAATTACTATATTAGAAACATTTATTATATTAATAGGTGTCTTTATATTGGAAATGAGATTTCAGAATATAGGTTGTTTTAATAATAAGTATTAAGTGGATGGAAATGATTTAATAAACACCAAATATTCTTCATTTTCTTTAAAAATAGACGGATGCGATGAAATCCAAAGCATAATATTGTGTATTTTTATTTCTTTATTGTTTTTTCTATGTTTTCACTGTGTGGGCATAGAATAATAATTTCCATGTGTCTACTTTCTCTAGCTTTTTCTAGATCGTTTGGGTTGGTGGGAAAATGACGCTCCCTTTCTCTTGCCCGTACTTTCCTTATAGATAGAGGAATGAACATTTCCATTTATCTACACTCCCTATCTAGTTCACTATACATGGAAATGTTTGCATTTTAAATTCATTGCATATCAAATTTGTTGTATTGGTTAAACCCTAGATCATTATCTTGCCAGATCATTGTATATGAAATCTATCCAATTAATGAACATATTGATTGATTTATTGTTGGATCACTAGATAATTGCATATCAACTCTACTGGATCATTGAACCCTTGGATCATTGCATATCAATTATGTTGTATCATTGAACCCATACATCACCAGATAGAATTTTTCATGTGGTGTATGGTAATCTCCTAATCACCATAGCCCTTGCTTGATAGTAAAACTAAATTTCCATCATATTAAATAACATGATATTTTTATCCTTTTTCTAATGATATAATATTTCTTTATGGCTCACTAATAAAAGCATACAGATTCTCAAATAGAACCATAATGACAAAAAGTCAAATTGAGCCACCAAAATTTAAGTGTTTAGTGACAATTTACTTCTTGTGTGATCTAGGTGGCTCCAGAAATGCTCAAAATTCAGAAGTGGCTTTGGAAAAGCTCAAAAATCAAAGTTTCTTGCTTGAAGTGAAACTAGAACCAAATCGTAGTGCTCGTCGTCATGATTCCAATGGCGATAACAACAATTAAATCTGATTTCATATGCTCAAGATATTTGCAATCAATGTTCTGGTCAAACTTAGCAAAAAGTCAAAAGTCAATTGATGACATCAGTAAAACGTTGACATCAACATGGTGATGTGGCACCACTATAGAGCCCAGTCAATAGGCACAGTCAGCAGGTGATATGGCACTAGAGGTGATGTGGCGTTGCCAGAAGAAGTCATTTGGCACCCAGTCAACATATAAGTGACACATTCATGACTCGACACATGGCGTCGAGTTAATGTTTGAACTGGCAATTAAGTGACCAATCCAGGTGCCACCATGTGGAAGCACTTGGTTGGCCAATTAAATCTGGCACATGACCATTGGGATGCGTACAACTTCATTTTGTTTTATACATTGGTGGTTTATATGGTTATAACTAGGACCATATCTATATATTTATTTGTTTGTTTGTTATTTACTCGTTTGTTTGAAAACCAAAATGGGAGCATCCATGGGGTTTGAACAGAATACCTCCTCAACCTCTAAACACCCTAATATACAAGCACTAACTAACATGTCAGTTGCAACCTTCTTGTAAAGTTCACCCACCTTATATCTATTTAAACAATCCCATTCACATAGTAAGGAGGAGGCGGGGGACCAAGAGCAAGGTGCATTATTGTTTGGACAAGTGGCAGGCCGAGAGGGGTCCCTCATAGGCACAAATCATGAGACATATTCCAAAGGAATATTCTAGTAGTAGAATCTTGAGGAATCTTTGAGATTTGCTTGGAGGCTGATTTTTTACAGAGGCAGAATGATGTTGACTTTATAGTCATTTTTCTCAGAATTTCGCAAGGAAAGCGATCGTGTGGACTATTTCCTCATTTGAGCACTAGAATTTCAGGAATTCAATAGTGAGGAATCTTTGCAAAATCTTGAGGAATCTAAAAGATTCCCTTGGAGGTTGAATTTTGACAGAGGCAAAATGATGTCGACTTTATAGTCATTTTTATCATAATTTTGTGAGGAGAGTAGTGGTGTGCTTAGAATTTTCATCCGAGCAGCATATTTTTCACCCATCTCCGGATTGGAATATTTGGGGAAATCTTAGAGATTCCCGAGGGTCTAGATTTTGACGGTGTCAAAAAGGGATCAAGTTTATAGTCGTTTGACACAATTTCGTGCCATGAATTCAACTGTTCATTCCATTTCGTGAGCATATATTTGTATTTTTAGGCCATCCCTGGAAGTGGAGGTATATGATGCAGTGATGCCACGTGTTTCTTTTAATTTGCTTAGATGATGGTTTTTTTGTTGAGATCCTTGTTACCATTATGTTGAATGATACTTGTATGCCATGTCATGTGAGAATTTATTATCTTTTCATGCTGAAGGAGGGCCCATATGAGTGAGAGTTCCTATAGGAGAACGTCTCGTGGAGATACATGTCACTCTTGTTGAGGGAATTTATCCTTGTAATGACAGAATATACCATGTACATCATCATCATCTTGCAACATTTAATGAAGTGGCCTCCCCACTCTTGACACCGGGCCCAGAGATGTAACCCACATAGGGTGAATTCCGTTATCAATGTGTTTGTGTTTTTTATTTGATGGTTGTCCTTATGTTTCATATTATTTACAGCATGCACATGTGGCTTTTCATACTCTTTCATATGCAATTCTACTAACATCACAAAAGTAAAAGATCTTGGTTAATTCCAGTAACTAAGAGATCTGGATCAAGTTTGGTATCAAAGCAGTCTTTTCGCTGATGTGAATTACGAGTGTGAATGATAACGAGAGAATGAATGTGTAGCAAGAAGGAAAATGGAGAAAAAAAAAGATCCCTATGAGGACATCCTCAGGATGGCACACATGGTAGATTTAAAGTATGCAAATTATGAAGTAAAGATGGCAAGAGAGGAACAAAAGAAATAAAGAGCATAGGACGATGCTCCATATACCCCCTTGAGTGAATAATCTTCTTCTTCATCATCTTCTCATCATTCAAATGAGGAGATTAATCAGAGCCTTCAAGGAGAGAATGATGAATTGAGGAGACTTATACAAGAATAAAAAGAGGAGAAGCAGAGAGTGCAGCTTCAGTTACAAGCCACAGAAGAGGCCTTGGAAAAATTGAACAACGAAGGCTTAGCAAAGGCATAATCACCTGTATCAGAATCAACAGCTGAGGTAAACAATGTTGATCATTCTTCAGTTTTATTTTCACATGATGTTATTTTTTTTTGGAAATATGGAGGTACCCATTTCAGGAACTGGCATGAGACTCCTTACCAAGATGGGGTATAAAGGAGGAGTACTTAGTGTTAATGGTCAAGGAATGACTCAGTCATTGGACTTTGTACAAAGACCTCGATTTGCATGTTTGGGATACACTGAAGGAGAGTGATCGAAGGCAACAGAAGCTTCCAAGGAATTGTCAAAGCCATCAGAGAAAGAGGATGATTGGAACATGTCACAATCCTCCCATGACAGTGCACATTGCAGAGGAAGAGCTAAGGCTAGTTCTCATCGCCAGGGTTAAACCAGAGACAATCAAGAGAGGTATAAACAATCTCAGTATTCTAAATTTCATTTTTATTACAAGCATGTTAATGATCAACAAAAATCATGGCATAGAAAACCATATAGTTTTTGAGGTTTGCATAACCATATGGTTGCTGAGTGTTGGAAGAGAATTGCAACAAGAAAGAGGATGAGGTGTGAAAGACCTTCTCCAAATTAGGGAAGGAAGAAGGTTAAGTAGGTCTGAAGGAAGAATAATTTTTGCAATCATTGCAATAGAGGTGGAAATAAAAGAGCCACATGTTGGAGGCTCCATCTAGAGTAACATCTCAAGGACAAATTGCCCATGCAAGAACTAGTTGGTGAAGATTTTCAACAAGCGAATCTGCCACAGTGAGATGACCTATTCACCTTGATGAGTGAGAGATGGTTTTACTAGATATGGTAGCTTTTCATGGCCACATTTTGTAAATCATGTGTTGCAATATAATTGAGAAAGCGATGATGTGCTTTCCATCGCTTATTAAAGCAATGATGATGTTTTGGCCTTTTATTGATAATCAGGGTATTGGTTTTTATTAGGATGTACACTTTACCGAAAAGTATGTGTTATAAACCCTTGGAAAGTATGGGGACACTTGGGTCATGATTAGTCATGTAATTGTGCATGTAATTTGCAAAGATTGTACTACAAGTTTGCAGAGGATGCAGGTGTAAGTACATCATTTATGGCTCTGAAGAACAAGGGTGAAGGAGAAGGAAGTGTGACCTGTCAGGACACTTCTTGTGCAAGCAATGTAACACATCAATTGTAGATTATGTTCATGCTTTTGGAGGACCAAAAGCTCATTAGTGGGGAGGAATGTTTCAGGTGGCTCCAGGAATGCTCAAAATTCAAAAGTGGCTTTGGAAAAGCTCAAAAATCAAAATTTTTGGATTTAAGTGAAATTAGGATCAAATCGTAGTGTTTTTCGTCTTGATTCCAATGGCGTGAACGATACTCAAATCCGATATCATATGCTCAAGTTATTTGTGGTAAAAGTTCTAGTCAAACTTAGAAAAAAGTCAAAAGTCAATTGATAACATTAGCATGGTGACATGGCATGACTATACAACCCAATCAACAAGCACAATCGATAGGTGATGTGGAACTAGAGGTGATGTGGCGTTTCCAGAAGAAGAGATGTGGCACTTAGTTAGCATATAAGTGGCACATTCATGACTCGACACATGGCGCCTAGTTAATGGTTGAACTGGCAATAAAGTGACCAATGCAGGGCCGTCACATGCAGCACTTGGTTGGCCAATTAAATCTGGCACATGACCATTGGGATGCGTACAACCTTTTTTTATACGTTGGTGGGTTATATGGTTATAACTAAGACCATATATATATATATATATATATATATATATTCATTTGTCCATTAGTTGTTTACTCGTTTGTTTGAAAACCAAAATGAGATCATCCATGGGATTCGAACCCAAGACCTACTCAACCTCCAAACACTCCAATATACATGCATTAACAAACATGCCAGTTGTATCCTTCTTGTAAAATCCGCCCACCTTATATTTATTTAAACAGTCCCATTCATGTAGTAAGGAGGAGGCGGGGGACCGAGAGCAAGGCGCATTAGTGTTGGGACAAGTGGAGGGCCGAGAGGGGTCCCTCATAAGCACAAATCCTAGGATAGATTCCAAGAATATTCCAAGGGAATATTCCAACAACAAAATCTCGAGGAATCTTTGAGATTCCCTGGGAGGCTGATTTTTAACAGAGGCAGAATGATGCCAAATTTATAATCATTTTTCTCAGAATTTAGTAAGGAACACAACGATGTGGTCCATTTCCTCATCTAAGCAGCAAAATTTGAGGTAGTTAGCAGTGAGGAATCTGTGTAGAATCTTGAGGAATCTAAAAGATTCCTTGGAGGTTGATTTTTGACAGAGGTAGAATGATGTCGACTTTATAGACATTTTTCTCAGAATTTTATAAGGAGCGTAGTGGTGTGCTCAGAATTTTCATTCGAGCAGCGGATTTTTTGCCCATCTCCAGGAAGGAATCTTTGGGGAAATTTTCAAGATTCATGAGGGTCCGGATTTTGATGGTGTCAAAAAGGGGCCATGTTTATAGTAGTTTGACATGATTTCGCACCACAAATTCAATGGTGCAGTCCATTTCGTCAGCAAAGCTTTGCATTTTTAGGCCATCTCAGAAAATGGAGGTATATTATCCAATGATTCCATGTCTTTCTTTTGATTTTCTGAGATGATGATTTTGTTGTTGAGATCCCTGTTACCATTATGTTGAATGATACTTGTATTCCATGCAATGTGAAAATTTATTATCTTGTCATGCTGAAGGAGGGTCCATATGAGTGAGAGTTGCTAAAGGATAACGTATGATGGATATACATGTCACTCTTTTTGAGTGAATTTATCTTGGTAATGACAAATAATATACCATGTACATCATCATCATCTTGCAACATTTAATGAAGTGACCTCCCCACTCTTGACACCGGGACTGGAGACGTAACCCACACTGGGTGAACGCCATTATCAAAGTGTTTGTGTTCTTTATTTTATCATTGTCGTTAGGTTTCATGGTCTTTATAGTATGCACATGTGGATTTTCATACTCTTTCATATATAATTCCGTTAACATTATATAAGTAAAAGATCTTAGTTAATTCTGGTAGCTGAGAGATCCGAATCACCAGACTTAAACACTTTTCTCACAATTTAGAATCTCGACCAACTACACTAGGTCTATAAGGTAGGATGTCACTGAAAGGTAGGTTATAGAAATCTATTGTAATGTAGGCTTAAAATAATTTATCACTTTGCATTGTAGATGTATTTTTTTGTCCTTGGCTTAAACTAGTTTACCATAATTTAGAATATAGACCACCTAATTTTTTCCTATAAGTTGGGTTGTCACTACAAAGTATGTTTTAATTTTCAAAACAGATGTACATGCAAAATTGAGATGACATAAATTTAAAATTGAGGAAATCCAAAAACTGATTAACCAGAACTATGGAAAATAATTGCATGCACATTATTAGATTATTTTAGAAAATGGCCGCATGCACACATAGTCATCTACATATCAAGTTATGTCACATTAGAATTGAGGAAACTTGGAATTTGATTAACAACCAAAACTTTTGGAAAATGATTGCATGCACACATTTGATAATTTCTTCCTCATATTCACAAATTGATCATTATTATGATGCCAAGTTATCATGCCACATCCACCTTAAATATCTAAATACGGCCACCACCCATTGAATTAATATGATCATGTAGATATCATGTATATATCCTCTCTTACATAGGAATAAATGTATTATTCATGCATCTGTCCATTTATTTAATTAATACACATTGGATCATTATATTATTTTCCATCCATCTTAATGTTTTTAAAGTGGAAAAAGTAGAGGAATCAACTTGCAAGGTCATTTTCATCCCAGTGGACATTAGTGGCCACCCACCTATTCCACTAGTTCACAACATAGTTGTCCTAAACTTTTAGAGACATTTTGAGGCCATAAACGACATCTTTGGCGAAATGGGAACTTATAAGTCAAATACTACAAAGTTTAGTCAGAAAATGTACTTTTGAGTCAGACCTTTCCAATGAACTACTGAGCACCCCAAATGGAGATCATATGCCAATGTTATGACCCTAGGAAATTGATGTCCCAACTTACCCTATTAGGTCCCATAAGTCTTTTTCTGCTTCATCTCATAGGGTTAGATTTTTTTATGTTTAAGGTTTTCTCATTGTATCTTCATGATAAAAGGCCTTGGATCCTCATTATAAAACAGCTCGGGAAGGCGCACAACCATCACATATCTTCTCAGAGACAAGCTACAACCATTTAAGCTAGTTTCTTTTTATTCTAAATTTATACCATTTCAACACTTTCCATTTAATAATGGAATTCAATTTCCACTGTATCTTTTTATTTTGGTTAAAAGTATGTATATCATTTCATTCCCTTCATAAATTTAGATCAATGGTATCAGAGTAGTGTGCTCTTTATTTATTTTTCATTGCATGTCCTCTATAAGTTCAGGGTATAAGGAGTTAGGATTTGAAGTTCTTAATCCTTACATGACCATCCTTTCCCACCTTGATGGCTTCCCATGGAAAAATAAAAGAAAGACGAGGGAGTAGGAGGTCCTATTAAATTGTTGATCGAGGAAGCCATTGAGTGGAAAAGGAAAGAGATGATGGATAATTGTTCCCAGATCCTTCGATGAATGTTAATAGGTGACTTGTATTTATCAAGTTCCCATTTTGGAGGTGTCACCCCCTTCAAGGTACAAGTTAATTTTGATATTCCTATATTTTAAGTCTAGATCGATTCAGATGCTCCAGAAAAAATTGTTAAATATTTTAGAACTAGGGTATTTAACTATCCACAAATTTTCCAATAGAGAAAATATTACCTTTTCCCTCCTTAAGGTTGCCCCTTATGTCAAGGATTGGAGGCAAAACTACCTTGAGCAAAGGGCTATAGAGGAATCAACATTGTTTTTAGTCACACCCAATTGAGATTCTTTTAGGAATGTTGTTAAGGAACAATATTACCTTGTTGTAAGCAATAAATACCAGTACATCAGATGGACCACACTATGGAAAGAAAGGGACTGAGCATTGACAGAGTTCACAAATTTATTTCATACATTGCATACCAGTCTAGGTATCAAAGACTCTGAGTGACATCTGGTGCTCAAGCACAATGTTTTCAGCATAGATATACCGAGATAGAAATGGAGTTCTTGGACATCTCCTCACTCAATTCAACATATAAATATGCTATCGAAATCAATCAAAACTTTAAACAAAATAAGCGAGATTTTGGATCTAAGAATCCCTTGTAGAAGAAGGAGGGTAAAGGCATCCCAAAATTGTAGATCAAAGGATAGAGCCATGGTGGACTACGCCAAGACAACCCATCTAAAATAAAAGCAAAGAATGGTAATCAGAAGATGAAGAAAGAAACGAGAAGTGGTGTAAGTTCCACAAGAGCTCCTCTCATAACATTGATGAATGTCACACAATGTAGTCATTAGTGGTTGAGCTAGATGTAGGTTCCAATTTTGAACTAGACCTTGAAAATGGGAAATAGATCATTGATGAAAAACCTAATTTCATTGTTTCCACCACCAAGGTCCAAAATTATGAGCTCAAAGGTCTAGAGGAAGGTGAGCCCCAGGAACCTCTTTCACTCTTAGATGTGGGTGAAGGGTGCTATATTGTTTTTCATTGTCAATAGTGGGATTCAAAATAACTTCATCTTATAAAAGTTCATTAAACAGTTCGGCCTACCAACAACACCACACTTGCATCCATACACCATTAGGTGGCTCCACCAAGGGAGAGATCTCCACTTTAACCAACATTGTCACTTGTTTTACAACATCAAGTCCTTCAAGGATGAGGTATTGTGTGATATTTGTCCCCGTGACATTTATGATGCTCTTTTAGGCAAACCATACTTGTGAAAGCATCATACTTTATATGGGTCTATACCTCATAGTCTTATTATTACTTTTGGTAGAAAACTATATAGGATACCAAAGTTAACCTCGCCTACTACCATTTTTGTGATCTCTGTTAAGCAATGTAGTAAGGTCATTTCCCAGACTAGGAAATTTGTCTTCTTCCTTATTCACTCTCAAAGTAAGGAAACTTATGGCCATATTCATGGTCTCCACACAGATTGCTCCACATAGAAAAAAAACAAGTGGAAAATGTGTTGGACAAAAGGAAATATTCTCCTCATCCACTAGGGTACCTCTACATTGTAAAGTCAAGCATGCCATTGATATGATCCTCGGTTCACCTCTTATGGAAAATGAGGAAATCAAGTGGAAGATCCATGAGATCCTTTAAAAAGGGCACATATCATGAGTTCCTCACCCTGTGGAAGACCAATTATATTCATGCAAAATAAAGATGGGACTTGGCAACTCTGCATTAATTATTGGGCCCTGAAAAAAATCACAATCATGAACCAATACCTGATTCCATAGATTGTTGACCTTCTTAACCATCTCAAGGGGGTCAAGTACTTCATTAAGATTGATTTGAAGTTCGACTACCACCAAGTCACAGTAGAACTAACTAAGGTGTAAAATATTTCTTTCAACTCCAAGGAGGGTATTATTCAATGGTTGGTCATGCCCTTTGGTTTGACAAATTACCCAACAACTTTCAGGAGGATGATGGACGATATCTTCTGCCCTTTAACCAACTCTTTTGTAGATTTATATCTACATGATATATTCATCTTCAACAAGAGTTGGTAAAATCACTTGCAACATATTTAGTAGGTCTTCACACTTTACATTGATGTAGTCTCCTCTATTCTTCTTGTTAGCTTAACACATTCCACAAGACTAGTCAAGCTTTAGTGGTTTCAATTAGAGAGTATGTAAATTCCATTATTTTAAGATGTTCATAGTTTTATTGGCACCTTTCGTGTTGCTCTGCTACAAGAAGACGTGTCTAGTACCCTGGTGGAGTCACTTCGATGAATCACAAGCATTTCTTCTTTTCCAATGAGCTTGTTCAGTACCGAGATGAAGTTGATTTTTCACCTCTCTATGCAGGAAGCCTTTCTATTCTTTAACCCTTTATTTAATTTATTTCTTTATCCATATTGGCATTTATTTTTCTAAGGGTGGAAGAAGGATCCCAACTTATTTAATAGGTAGGAGAGGTTGTGTTGACATTGCTGGAAATCCATTAACCAAGGGGTCTCCTTGATGTGAAGTCCTAATTAGACCTCACACTGTTTGGAGTAGGATCCCCATTTGGAAGATCGATCCGGTTTCAATGTATTCTTATGTATATGCCTTGGCTCTAAGTTTCAACAAGAGAGAGGAGTGCACATGTGCCTTCAAAAAGAAAGGTAGTGTGTCTGGTGAGTGTTCGATCATATGTGTGTCAAAGTTCTTATTCATGTAGTAGTACCACCCTAGTAGAAAAACACATGAACAAGAAGGGTATGTGCAACATCAAGTAGAATAGTCCATAGAGATGCGATAGTCATTGAAACCAATATGACGAGGAAGATATTTCTAATATCCAGTGAAACAGTCCACGAGAATGTGACAACAATAATAGAAATTACAACACATTCTCAATATGATAAGTACCAAAATAACCGAAATAGTTCAACTACTTTAGCATAGATGAAAGTACACATGAATTACAAACATTCAAATAATAGTCTTACAAATATCCATAATCCATTCATGAAGAACGTGTTGGCCTTGAAGGCTTCTCTTATTAAGTAAAAGTTCCAAGACACATACATACAATGAAGATCACTAGCTCCGATAGTGGAGTGCTGGAACCACTCCTTGCTCCTCAAAAGAATTGGCCTGTCTCTTTAATTCCTTATGGGAGGAGCTAAGGTGAAATGTCCTTTGCTCATACAATGAGGGAGTATATAAAACCAAGGATGACTCTTTGACTAGCCTCATGACTATTTGACTTCCTATGACTTTTCAAATTACATGTCTCTTTACACTCCATGCATTTCCTTTGGTCTTCCACTTTACAATACATTTCGTATACAATATACATGATCCACAATAGTGAGGTGGCATATCACCACTCATGACATGACTTGCAATGACATTCTGACATGGACTACTTGATGATGTGGTAATGTCAAGCCACTATTGCTGCTAAGTGTTGGATTTCCTCTTGAAGATGCTTTTATTTCCACCTCTGCATGGCTTGGTGATGAGGAATCTTCTATGATCTCAACTCTTGAACAGTGGTAAAAAACTAGTGTCCCTTTGTTTTCTCTTGATCGATCAACTTTTAAGTTCATCCATGAGAGAGTATTTGAGCATGATTCCCTCCTTCATCTCCTTCTTCACCATCTTGTCATGACATGATAGGGAAACTGTTACTGCAATTCACTCATGACGAGATGACATCAATTTGAAAATCACCTAGTCTAAGATGATGCATTCTAATCCACCAGCTGAGCTCGGAACAAGTGACTGGTTGGGAAAAGGGACTTAGTGACTACATAGTGTGTAGTTCTAGTAGCCATGGGAAACTCTTGAGCCTTGAGACTGCACAATGCACATTTCAGGCAGTTTCGAGGGACAAGACTGCGTAGTTTCTAGAGCCAGTGGGACATGATGAAGGGATGGGCATTGGGAGAGCTCATTGCATAGTTGTGGGAGTCAAGGAAGGTTGCACTATTATGGAGCTACGTATTTCAAGGACTTAGGGAATTTTCTTGAGGCTTGAGGTTGAAAAGTGTGCAGTTGAAGTTGGGTTGGGGGACAAGTCTGCACAATTTTGGAAGCTAGTGGGACAAGTTGAGGGAATGAACACTTAGAGGACTCTGCGCAATTTCGGAGACAAGGGAGGAAAGGATACTACATAGCTATGCATTTCAAGGGATCAAGGGATGATCTTGAGGCTTGTGATCATGAAGTGCGTAGTGGAGGCCAGGTTGGGAGGAATGATTGTGCAATCCTGGAGGTGAAGGTAGGGTCTTGGGCACAAAAAATATGTAGTGTAGCAGTTCTATGAGGCAGGAACTATGGATTGCACAGTGCCAAGTAGCAAGGTCATAGCTAGAGTATTGAGACTGCGCAGTGCACAGCTCAAGGGAGACCTAGTAAAGCTAGGTTTCTTGACCGAGAATTTTTTCCAGAAATGGCTAAGTGTTGGATCACTGAGATTAGTGTGAATGATGATGAACTTTGACTGTGATCACACACTTGCAATATTTGATGACACGGAAACATAGATCATTGAAACATATGAACAAATCATTTCCCTCTGTGCAACAACTTTACGACATGTTACGACAAGTGTGACACCAAAGATGTATTTTGCGGTGACAGTGATGAAAGTTGTGTGACAGTGCTCAAAAATTTGGAAATGATTGCGATGGGTACTTACAAGGTTAGAAAAACTCATTTGCACTAATATTACCTCTCAGAACCACTATAATGGGCTTGTACACAAGATACATTAGCCAACATGCTAAAAGAAGACACTTTGCCCATCTTGAAAAAGGGAACAATAGACTTTAAGAAAAAAATGAAATGAGTTTCAAAGCTTGCGACAATGACCAACAAGATCAACAAAGGCTCTGAAATTGGGTATAGGTTAAAATTGAGGAGGGTGTTGTAGCAACTATAACACCTGGTGACACACTAGTAGAATTTTATCTTCTATGTCTTGGTAAAATTATTTTATGTAGGGCCTTGGTTCTTTAGGGAGTATTGATTTGTTACACACATTAATTTGGTCACCCCACTTACCCCATGCATAGACATGGTCCCCTTTATGTCCTCTCATTTGAACACAGAATAACATTCAACAATATCACAATGTTTCGAGTTGGGAAGGGTAGTGTATCTCATGAGCTTAATATTTTCATAGCATAATTTTTCATCTCAGGTGTTGCTCTATTGCTAGTAGGCCTAGATCGTACCTCAACAGAGTCAACGCAGGAACACAAACATTACTCCGCTGCCCGCGATCCTTGACAGTACCCCGACATATTTTCTTTCTTCACCTCTTTGCATAGGAAGCCTGTCTCTTCTTTCACCATTATTTATTTATTTCTAAAGAGGATTGTGCATTGACACTTATTCATTTTTGGGAGGAATAGGGATCCCAATTTATTGAGAGCATAAGAGGTTGTTCCTTTAGATAATCATATAGAGACCTTTGATTTAGGTTTTCTCATTTAGATTTCCCCCCTTCTCCTCTTCTATTGATTGGATAAGCATGAAAATAGTGAAACACAAAACTGAGTGTAGGCATAAGGTTTCCTGAGTAGACATAGGTTCATGGTTTGACCAAAACTCTCCTTACAGAAAAATTGTATTTTCCATCGGAACTTCATCAACCAAAAGATATAACCAACACAAGGAAGGCAGACTAGAGGTTAGCCAAATGTTGAAGTGTCACAAGAATCTTTAGACTTCAGCCAAACACATACTAAGAAGCCAAAATAGGTCTAGGCCCAACACTTGTTTACCTGATGAAAACAAAAGGAGACAAACAATAAGAAAAAAAATGAAACAAAACAGAAGGAAAGACAACACACAACAAGGAAACAAAACTAGAAGGTAAGCAAAAGAAGCTAAACCAAAGCATAATGTGAGATAAAAGTGAGAAAAGACAAGAGAGACTAAATAGAACAAGATGGGATGGGTGATGCATCTAATCCTACTCCTAACCTAACAACTAGAAGGTTGGGGTTACGTATAATGGAATTCCCAATGTAGCCACCGTAATCATTCCCAACCTGCAATCACAAAGATACGATCGATTAAAACAGATATAATGCAATGTGTAAGAGAAAACATGAGACCTTGAAAAATTTTCACAAAAAATTGAAGGTCTTGCACGTGGGTAGAAAAATGTGTCACAACCACTACTTTCATCCAATTCACATTCTTACCTCTCCAACAGAAAGCATAATTATACAAACCTTGAAGATTTCTTGTGAATGCACCTTGTTTTGTATCATCCTCCTTAGAAAGCACAAGAAAAGGGCGAAACATGTTTATTTCAATGGATCTTCCCAAGTTAGATTGTTCCAACCATTCAATGATTCGATCATAAACATCAAGATGATCCTCTTCAAAAGTTTGAAATATTTGAAAAGATGGATTTTCAATTAGAGGCACGGGATTATAATGAGAATCTTGTGAGGGAAAATATATCTAATCATATTCAACAGTCATGTCGAGATAGTGAGGACCTGACATAACCATCAGTGAAGGCTGAAGTGCCTAGACCACTCGACAAAATCCGAATAGTGAGATATTGAACAATTAAGATTGAAGAATGTAAAACAATTGCTATTGGATATACTGGTGGGAAAATTATAAAATGAATGACATTCATCAAAGACATAATATTGATCAGATGAGTTGATTAAAGCATCGGATTCCTAGTTTGTAATAAGAAAAGATAAATCAATTTGAATAGTTTTTTGAATGCTTTGAAGAATCAAACCAAGTTCCTCGTAGGAAAACTGTGACAAGTTGTTTTCCGGTAATTCGTGACAAACTGTTTAAGCATTGTAATCATTAAAATAATTTAAAATGGATTCCAACACAACAAATACATGAGACTAGTCAGTACATGGTGAAGAGAGAAGAAATTTATTTGTGCGCTGACTCGTGAATTTATTATTACTTTAGAGGATTTTAGGTGCAATGTAGGGGAAGATTTGCAATATAACATTCACAAGAAAAAACGAGCACTGACTGTTAAGAGATGAATATGATAAGCATGATTCCTTCGGCCAAAGATAGTCTTTGAAATGATTAATTTCGCATTTCCATGACTCTATGAGAGATACACATTCCAAACTCAAGTTTGATGCGAGAGATTTGCATGAAGATGAATCAACTGAAAAATATTCCTTTATTCGGTCATAAGTAAAATCTTTAAAATTTGAAATATTACACTCGAAATACCAAAAACTTTTCAAAAAGAAATTTACATCAAGTGAAACCATTGAGAGAGAAGTGTTGTGCAAGAGAAACCAGATTTGGCTTAGTTCGAGGGGCCTACTATAGTCATGAGGTCCTGACATAACCATCAACAAAATTTTAAGTGGATTGACTCCCTAGCAGGTCCCGAAACTTTCCAGAATTGTAAAATCGCATTTTGAATATTGTACCAGATCATGCATGGAGTGAGGATAAATTCTACCATCAGTTTCAAAAAGACCACTACTCACTAGATGGTAGCCATATTTGTCACTGGTTTGACCAAATTCTTCAACTTCAACAACTAGATTACTCAAGTCAAAAGGTTCTTCTGATCATAAATTCAAAGGTAAATGAATTGAGGAAATTTCATGAGCAAGATGATTTAAAGAGTTGTCTTCATGCAAGTGAAGGGATGATGAGGGTTGGGAAGAGTAATAAAAAAATTGATTGTTTTCATTTTCATCATGGATAATATCACCAACATGTGCCAATTGGGAGGTTAAATTATTGGATGATGGAATTGAAGAACATGGAGTACCCTCGTCACAAGTAGATGTATCACAAATGGTAGAGAACAAGGGATAGTGAGATGAAGAGGAAGTTTTGATAAGCACATATTCTTTGACTGAACAAATTTTGGATCCAAAGTAAAATCTTCATGAGAAACCAAAAGATAAGTTGTTGCACCTGGGCATTCATGTTCGCATACATGAATAAAGTTATCACCATTATAATGATTGTCACCCAAGGCTACAGATTGATTGAAAAAATTAATTACATTTGATTCACTACCAAGATTAGCGGATTGAAAATCATCCAATAATGGAAGCTCATCATTTTCACATGCAATACTTTTGAAAATAGAAGAAAGATTGAAATAATCTTCACGTTCCTGCTCCTCTACCTATGTAAAGTGACTACCTTTTATCTGATCACAATTTGAATGAGCAACGTGAAAATCAAGAGAGTGTGAAAGACTAGCTAGTGGAGAAGATTGATTGGGTGTATCACAGTACAATGAGTCATGGCATGTAGATGATAGAGGATCACGAAAATTTAGATCAGATTGGAGGCTAGAGTTATGAATGATAACATCATGTTGCAAAATGGGGAAGTTAGTCTTCCACATGGGCTTCATGGGCCATTCTGGGATTTCCTCCTTTGAATCTGAGTCATGAGAAACAAAATAAGAATGAGAAGGTGGATTAAGAGTTTGATTTGTAGATTTCCCAACTTCACAATCATCACAAGGAGTCACCCACATCAAGACTGGAAAAGGAGGAGGACAAGAAAAAAAAGGAATAATAGGTTCCTCCTCTGAAATTAGAGGTGTCTCATGACTCACAAGAGTTGGGAAAGTAGAAAAATCAAGGGGTTCAGGTTCACCATGTAAATATATAAGGACCAAGTGCTCAAACTCTTGTTTCAAGAAATCCTGATTCATGTCTTCTTCATAAATTTCACAACAAAGGTGAAGGAATCGATTAGAAAAACCCTCAATTGATTCATTAGGCTTCATTCTTAAGAGATTGATTCTAGAAACACCTCAGTAATTATACCTATCAAAGGTGTGATGAAGCTCCCCAAGCAACTAACGAAGGGAATGGATGGAAGCAGGTGGCAAGGTATGGAACCATCGATTAACACGACCTTGAAGGGTGAGGAAGAAAATAACACAAGAAAAATATTCAGCATTGATTTCATAAGATTCACAAAATTTAAGAAAATCAGGAATGTGCTCAGTTATGGATGTTCCATCCTCACCATAAAACTTAACTGGGACAAGTGATAGAGAGGCTCATCGAGGATTGAAAATTGTTAAATGGAAAAATTAGGGAAACACCCTATGAGTAACATTTGAGTATGAGCCATTTTAGATAAGAGGTTCAAAACAGATTCAACAGGTTTATCTTATCATTTGGCCCTCCTTCTAGCACCAGTTTTGATGGTGCAACCAAGGGGTCTCCCTGATGTGAAGTCCCAATTAGACCTCACACTTTTTGGAGTAGGAGTCCTATCTGGAATATCCTCCTGGTTTCCATGTATTCTTATGGATATGCCTTGGCTCTAATTGTCAGCAAGAGAGAGGAGTGCACATGCACCTTCGGAAAGCAAGGCAGTGTGCCTGGTCAGTGCTCTATCATATTTTTGTCAAATTTCTTTAACTGCGGAGGGGAGGAGAAGTGAGCCTCTAAGGGAGAGGTTGTAGTACCACCCTAGTAGAGACAGACATGAACAAGAATGGTTCGTGCAACATCATGAAAAATATTCCACAGAGGTGTGATGGTCATTGAAACAAATATGACAAGGAAGATATGTCTAATATATAGCAGAATAGTCCACAAGGATGCGATAAAGATAATAGAAATTACATAACATTCTCAATATGATAAGTATCAAAATAACTAGAATAGTTCAACTACATTAGAATAGGTGAAAGAAAACCTAAATTGCAAACATTCACAGAATATTCTTACAAATATCCATAATCCATGCATGAAGAATGTGCTAGCCTTGAAAACTTCTCTTATTAAGTTAAGTTCTAAGACACATGTATACAATGAAGATCACTAGCTCAAATAGTGGAGCGTTGGAGCCACTCCTTTCTCCTCAAAAGAATTGATATGTCTCTTTAATGCCTTGTGGGAGGAGCCAAGGTGAAAAGTCCTTTGCTCATACAATGAGGGAGTATATATAACTAGGGGTGACTCTTTGACTATTATCATGACTGTTTGACTTCCTATGTCTTTTCAACTTACATGACTCTTTACATTCCGTGCGTGTCCTTTGAAATTCCATTTTACAATGCATTTTTCATCAAATATACATGATCCACAATAGTGAGGTGGCATATGACCACTCAAGACATGACATGACATGACACTACTGACATGGACTGCTTGATGATGTGGAAATTCCGAGCCACTGTTGCTGATAAGTGTTGAATGTCCTCTTGAATATGCTTTTATTTCCACCTCTGCATGGCTTGGTGATGAGGAATCTTCAATGATCTCAATGATTTAATAGTGTTCACAAACTAGTGTCCCTTCGCTTTCTCTTCATCAATCAACTTGTAAGTTCATCTATGAGAGATTCATTGAGAATGCTTCCCTCTTTCTTCTCCTTCTTCATCATCTTGTCATGACATGATAGGGTACATGTTCCTTCAATTCACTCATGATGAGACAACATCAATCTGAAAACCCCCTAGTCTAAGATGGTGCATTCTGATCCACCAACTGAGATTGGAACAAGTGACAAGATGGGAAGAGGGACTTAGTGACTGTACAGTGTGTAGTTCCAGTATCCAGTGGAAAATATTGAGCCCTAAGACTATGCAGTGCGTAGTTCAGGTAGGTCTGAGGGACAAGACTGCCTAGTTTCCAAAGCTAGTGGGTCAGGCTAAAGGTATGGGCACTGGGAGAGCTCACTATGTATTTCTGGGAGTCAAGGATGGTTGGGTTGTTATGGAGCTACACAGCTCAAGGGCTCCAAGAATGAGCTTGAGTCTTAAGGTTGTGAAGTACGTAGTTTAAGCAAGACTAGGGGCAAGACTACACAGTTTTGGAAGCTAGTGGGACAGGCTAAGAGAATGAGCACTAAGAGGACACACTGTGTAGTTTTCGGAGACAAGGGACGCAAGGATACTATGGAGCTACACAATTAAAGGGCTTAGGGGATGATCTTAAGGCTTGTGATTGCGTAATGCACAGTGGAGGCCAGGCTGGAAGCAATGATTGTGCACTTATGGAGGTTAAAGTCGAGGCTTGGGCACAAAAATGGCGTAGTGCAACAGTCGTGGGAGGAAGAAACAATGCATTTCACAGTGCTAAGAAATAAGGTCATAGCTAGAGGATTGAGACTATGCAATGCACAGCTCAAGGGAGGCCCGGTAAACCTAGGTTTCCCAGTCGTGAATGTTTTCTGGAAATGGCTAAGTGTGGGATTAGTGAGATCAGTGTGAACAATGATGAAATTTTACTGTGATCACACACTTAAAATATTTGACGAAATGAAAACATATATCATCCGAACACATAAACAAATAATTTCTTTCTATGTGACAACTTTACGATAAGTGCGACACCAAATATGTACTTTGCGGTGATCGTGATGACACTTGTGCGACAATGCTCAAAACTTTGGAAATGAGCGCGACGGGTACTTACAAGGTTAGAACAACTCATTTTCACAAAGATGACCTCTTAGAACCACAAAAATGGGCTTATACATAGGTTACAACAACCAACATGTTAAAAGATAACATTTTTCCCATCTTGCAAAGGGGAACACCAGACTCTAAGAAAACAAATGAAATGAGTTTCAGAGTTTGGGATAATGACCAACAAGATCAAGGAAGGCTCTGAAATTGGGTATAGGCAAAACTTTTGGAGGGTGTTGTAGCAGCTACAACATGTTGTTCCTTGTTTTGTAAAGACTCTTATATATGCACCTCTGAAATTAAAGTGTTAGCTTAAGTTTTTCTTCACTTTCCATCTCTACTCGACTAAGATGATGTGCTAAAACGAATCAATAAATGGATAGTTCAAGGAAAGAAGATCGTATTATAGACACGAGCATTGTAGACCTGATAAGGCTTTCATTTAAGGTGAAACATATTTTCTATACGTCTATCATTGACATTAAAATATATTTAGCCCCAAACAAAGAAGTAGACCAAAGTTAACTCAAGCATTGCTATTACCACAACTGCACTTTTGAGTTTTGTTACATTATCATAGAGCCAAACAAAGCAACTTTCATACATGATTTTATTAAAACAAAATGTGAGAAAATACATAGAAGAAAACCATGACGTGCCATAAAATAAAGAACATAATAAATTAAAACAACTTGTAAAACTAGTAAAGGTCATGGAGAGAGCAAAAATCAAATGAAACGGGGAATGTAGGAAAAATGTTGAAATGCAATCCAGAAGTAACTAGGATGAAAATAAACAAAAGAACATAAATAAACCTAAATCCTAATATATCTAAACTATAAGGTTAATATTACGTGAAATAAAATTTCCAATGTAGTCATTCAAGTTTTTCTTGACCTGCAAATAGAAAGATATAAACGATTTGTAACAGTATAAAACAATGTGCAGAAATAAAGATGTCAAACCTAAATATCTTGCACAAGAAATTGAAGGTATTTCCTATTGGCATAAATATATTCCATAACAACTAGTTTTAACCAATCATCGACTTTACCTTTTTTATTAGACCAATGATCATATAATCCTTGAAGGCTACTTGTGTATATACATTCATCCTATTTTCAATTTTAGAAATCATCAAGAAAGATCGAAACTTATTATTAGCAATAAAAGTTTCCTAATAATATTCTTCCAGACAATCATAGATTCAATAATAATATCTAAAACAACCCTTTTGAAAACCTTGAAACTCTCGGAAAGATGAAATTTTAATTAGCTCACCCGAATTACAAAGAGAATCTCGTAAGGGAATTTAATATGATCTTGCTCAGAAACTTTGTCAAGATCATGAGGAACTGACATAACCATCAACAAAAAATAAATCTCTTCAACTTTATGGAAAGTACCTAAGTAGTCAAATGATGAATCATAAAGATTAGATTGATGAATTGTCATATACGATTCTTGATTCTCCATTGGTTCCCTTTGTATATTATTACATACTAGAACAACAATGTGAGAGATTTGGGGATTAAAATTATTGTTGGCATCATAAATTTGGAAGACCAATTAGGATACTATGCTGACAAAAGATTAGAAACATATGTTAAATCAGTTCTAGTATCCATATCAAAATGAGGGTTTTGATTGTTTTAATGATTCAAGCATTGAATGATAATCAAAAGGATTGATTATGCTAGAAAGATAATTAATTTCATAACATACACTAGAGAGATAAGCGATCAATTATTCAAGGAAGAATTTGATAGGAAAGAATCTTTTAGCTAGTGATGATCTTTTTCTTGATAATCAAAATGATAGGCTTCAAAGCTATGTACGTACGTAAAATATATGCATTCCAACCCTAGGTTAGATACAAGAGATTTTCGTGAAGAGGAATTAGCCAAAAAATAATATTTCACCCGATTAGAAACTTCATCTTGAGGACTAAGAAAATCAAATTGAATACACTAAAAATCCTTCAAGAGTGATCTTACATCCAAAGAAACAATGTTGAGAAAATAATTGTGTGAGATGATCCAAATCCAACCTAGTTCGAGGACCTCATCAAGATCGTGAGGACTTGACAAAACCATCATCTGAATTTGACGTGTCTCAAATTCCAGGCAAGTCCCTGAATTTTCAAATGTTGAATGATTGAATTTTGGAAGGATGGTCAAATCAACATTTGCATGAAGACAGCTATAACCAATTATTTCAACAAGATAATTGTGATTCAAATGGCATTTTTTGGAATTAATCGTTTCATTAGATGTTTCAACGTCACCAAATATATTACCCAAATTATAAGAAAGATGTTCAATGATTACTACATCATATTCTTTATCATGGGAAGCCTTACCACCTATGCGAACTTGAGATCTAATTCATATAAATACTAATTGGAAGAACATGATATATCAGTTGATTCATTATACACATTTCAACACAAGGGATGGTGAGATGAGGAAGAAATTATTGTGAGAAACTCTTCTATGACAGAATCAGATTCCATATCAAATATTTGCAAATCCAAATATTCTTGTGAAAATAAGAGATCCTCCAACATACTAGGGCACTCACCACCATACATATCACTGGAGTCATTTTCTACAGGGTGATGGATTCCCAAGAGTTCATTTTGGTTGAGGAATTCAATCCCACTTGATGAATTACTGATATGTTGAGATTCTTGATTATAAAAGAATGTAGAACTATCATTTTTACATAGAGGAATTTGAAAAAGAGAAGAGATATTAAAACTATCTTCATCCATTTTCTCTTCTACCTGTGAAATGTGAGAACCTTGTACCTAATTACCATGTGAACTAACAAATTGAGAATCAAAAGTATCTGGGGAAATTACTGATGGAGTAGATTGATTAAGCGAATCAAGGTACAGAGGGTCATGATGTGTAAATGAGAGAGGATGAAATGTATCCTTTTGAATTAGATAAAATTCAAGATTTGAATTATTCACATCAATGTCATCTAGAGGAATCAAGGCATCAATCTTCACCTTAGGCTCCATGGATTTATTAGAACATTCAAAGTTTTCCTAGATAAAATATTGTCCATGGGGAGAAAATGAAGATGGTATAAGTGGATTAGTGATTTGATTCACGAGTTTTCCAACTTCAAAATCAGTACATGAGACTACTTTATTTGGTGACAAAAAAGGAGGGGGATAATGAATAAAAGGGAGAGTAGGTTCCTCCTCTACAATTTTAAGTGCCCCATAAACAAAAAAAGTTGGAAAAGTCATAAAATATTCAGACGGTTCTCAAAAAATCTAAACTAAACACTGAAACTTTTCATTCATAAAATCCCAATCCACATATTCCTTGGAAAATTCATAGAAAAGGTGAAGAAACCGATCCATAAAATCCTCTAATGATTCATTGGGTCTCATTGTAAGTTGATTGATTCTCTTATATAAATTTTGATAATCATACCTATCAAAGGCTTGATGAAGCTCCTTAAAGAGTTGCTCCAATGAATGAATAAAATCACATGGTAAGCTATGACACCATTTCTTAACTCGACCTTTAAGTGTGAGGGTGAATAATTTACAAGAAACATCTTCATAGTTCACTTCATAAAAATCATAAAACTTAACAAATTGAAGTGTGTTTTCAGATATGGTTGTTCCACCCTTGCCATCAAACTTTAATTCAGACAAGTGTTAAATTAGTCCTGTGGGGATATTAAGACTCACTATATTAGTGAATTAGCCCAATATTATGATTTGGGAAGATGAGATTTAAGAGGAGAGATTAAAAACAGACTCCATGGGCTGAGCTTGTCATTTGGCCCTCCTTTTAGCACCACTTGTTTATGGTGCTGGAAATTTTCCAACACAGGGGATCTCCCCAGTATGAAATCCCATCTAGGCCTCAACTATTTGTTGTAGGAGCCCCATCCGAAAAATAGGCCTAACCACCATTATTATTAAATATTTTCCTTAGCTACAATTATCAACATAAGAGATTATGCAAACAACCTTTGAAACAAGAAATTAAGTTGACACTTTGAAGCATATAATTGTAATTTAGATAAGGTTATTTCATGAATGGAAAATAAAGAGTGAGCCTATGGAATAAAAGTAATAGTAGTATCCTAAAATAGACACACAAGAGCATAAAAATAATCATTGATTAACCTGCGAAGTAGTTCACAAGATAACAACGACCATAAAAGGAAAGTAAAAATGCATATTCAACAAGATGCATACCAAAGCCAATGAAATAGTTCATTTTCATTAGTATGTATAAACATAAACATACACCACAAACAATGAAAGAATAGTCTTACAATAATTCATGACATATGCATGAAAGTGCACGGGCTCTGAGAACTTCATATATTAAGTGAAATTCCTAGGATACACAATTATAATGTTGTAGCACTAGCCCCATTATTGGAACGTTAAGTCACCACTTTCTCCTCCAAAGAATGATATTCTCTCTTATTCCAAGCTAGAGAAACCAAGGTGAAAAGTCATTTGCGTGAGCTATGAGGGTTTACATATAACAAATGATATGAATCTCCACATCCCATGTGACTCTTAAACTCCATCATGGCTCTTGAGCTTCCATGTGACTTTTTGAATTACTATATGACCTTTGAGATTCTACATGACTGTAGGACTTTCTAGTGACTCTTCATGTTCCATGTGTGACCCTTGGGCTTCCACACATTTTACCGTTTCTCATTTTCAAAATACAATATTATATTCCACAAAATAATGTGGCAAAAATACATGGGACAAAACAACACTCTTGTTTTGACACTTTTAATGACCATATTTTGGTGATTGTGACATGAGACTTGATGGAAATTTATTGATCTGAGGTTACTTTTTATTCTCAAATCTTGATGATTGATCCATTATGTGCTTCATATTCACCCCCCAAAGGGTCTAGATGAGTGTTGGAACCATCTAAGTAAACATGAGTTTCCATTTCTTTGTCTTGGTCCAAGATTCATTTACTCTTGCATCGTATCATCTTTTTGGCTTGCCTCCATGAGTGTCCTTCTTGTAAGCTCTTATTGCTAACCTCCTTGAGTATCATATTTCCATGACCATAGGGGATTTACTAAATTAACCTCCGACATATCACGTGCATTCATGCCATATTAAACAATACCCTTAATTTGACTAAATATTGGAAAATACCTCTAAAAATCACATTATTTAGCCCCCTACCAATATAAACCCAACACAACTTCCCAATTTAAGAAACCCCTAATTTTACTAGATATTGTAGATATCCATATTTTCATTAAAATATTTTATACCCCTTTATAATTTTTCATTAACTTTGAGATCCATTTTTTATACCTATTAGTATAAAAACCTTTTACCCCCTATATATCCCGCAATATATTATGTCATTTTTTCCTCAATATATATCCCCCAATATGAACTCACGTGTTATGGTATTTCTCCCCTAGTGAAGCCCCTGTGGCCATGACAAGGTGATATCACCTACAAATGAATTTCACTAATGACAAGACAACATCAATCCCATAATCACATATTTTATTTGTGTTTGTTCATGTAACACACTGACAATGATGGGACATTGTGTAAGGACTTGAGGGAAAGGGCATAGGAATTGTGTAGTTGAGTAGTGAAGGGACCAAGAGATGACCATGTTATCCACTGAAATTGTACAATGTGAAATTATGGAAGGATCATCAAGGTTTTGCGCTGTGTGAAAGTTTAGTTAGCAAGAGTGGTAATAGAAGGCACTGTAATTGCATAATGCATAATAATATAGAAGAAGACTCTTGAGATTGCACAGTTGAGGACTGCAGTGACCTAGATATGAACCTACTATCCACTAGAACTACAAAATATGTAGTTGAAGCAAGGTAGGACAAAGTATTGCACAGTTGAATAAGTTAAGGAGACAAGGGAGGCAAGGTTATGCATTGTAACTACGCAGTGTGCAGTATTTGAAGAGAAGGCTCATGGAACTATGTAGTTTAGCATTGTAGGAGCCCTGAGATGACCCCTCTTTCCACTACAACTGTGAGATTCTCAATACATGGAAGGATGGATCATGGACTATGCAGTGGGACATGCTAAGAAACAAGATTAATGGTCTATATGTTGAAATGTGTAACTAGTTTCGGTGTTCATAAATATGAAATGTACTCTTAATTCTTGTATATTTTAAAAGGAAAGAAAATTTAATGTTGTTATTTTTTTGTAGCATGAGTTTCATGCTCAAGGTATTTTTGTTTATAGGTAAAGCACCCATTAAGTGCTTCTAGGGTTTTCCTAGTGTCAAGAAGTCAATAGAGTCATTTTCATATGAAGAAGACCCCATTGGGCACATTGTAACATGTCAAAAGAATTATTTTTGTATTTAAAAGTGTCAAGATACTCTCCAAGACCAAGTTTTCCTAGAAGCTATGAAGTCGTCCTCATTAGGGTTTGTCGTCCTCCTTGGAAGCCTATATATGGGAGGGAACTCGACCTCCTATGGACACTTACTCACTACTCATCATCCAATCGAAGGAGATGTAGAAAAAAGTCAAGAAAAGAAGGATAGAAGTATGAAGGAAAAATTGTTTGGGTTATTTCTCTCTTTCTCTCTCACACGTGTGAAAGGAAAGATATGGTTTTGCAACTGCAAGGTCAAAGTTGAGGAAGTTGTAGAAAGAAGGTCGATGAAAGGTCTATTAGGTCACCCACAAACCATATAAGGAGAAGAAACCCAAGTGAAGGTCAAAGGAAGCCTTGGAAGCCCTATAATTAAACACATGTGTGGAAGTAGTAACTGTTGCAGGGTAAAAAAAAATTATACTTGCAGTAGAGGCTGAAATTTTATAGCTGGGGGTTGAAGTTGTGCAATTGGGAGAGATTTGAGTGGGTTTTACTTGGATAGAAGAAGCACATCATTAAGAAGGTCTGACTTGATCTTGGAAGGGTATTGGTCTTGGTCTGGAAATCTTGGAATTCGTCATTTGAAGAATCTATAAGAATAGAAGAGATTTGTGGGTTTTCCTCTCAAGTGGAGAGGTTTTGGCCCTGGCTTGTAGCCTACATCATGTGTTCTTGTGTATTTTTGATCTTCCTAATTTTGTAGCTATTTGATAATAATAATAAAATAATAATAAGAGAAGAATATAGTAATCAATAAAAATTAAAAATACATCACAAGCAATTATCAAGTTTAAGAGAAATTGTCCTAATTATATCCCTATAGATTTCTCAACATAGTATTAGAGCTATGGTTGACTAAAGGCATGATGAAGATCACTGCATCTTTGAATAAGTCATTGAAGCAGTTTTCTATGGTGGCAATTCATCTCAAGCAAGACATCAAAACACTTTGGAATCTCCTATTATGTATCAAGAATCATATGACCAAGACTTCTACAAAGGAAAAATGGTTATTCTCATCACTTACATGTATGTTTCATGATGAAAATATATGGGTAATCAATAGTGGAGCATCCAAACATATGAAAGGTCAGCACAAACAACGAAATACCTTATCAAAAGGAAAATCTTCCTACTATGTTGAACTTGATGACAAGAAGAGCTATCCCGTAAGAGGAATTGGATCAGCCTCGTTGGAGCTAGGAAATGGAGGAAACATGCATCTCAAGAACATTCTATTCATACAAGGTTTGCAAAATAATTTACTTTCTATTTAATGTCTATAAGATAAGGGAGATAGAGTCACTTTAATAGATGGAAAGGTTGTTGTATGGGATAAATTCTCTAGCATCAACAATGAAAAAGTCATTGGGATTCATGAGGGAAAACTCTACAGGTTGTTGACACCTCTATCTCAAGCATTATTTCACATTAAAGTAAGTCCATGTGAACTCTGGAAATGAAGGTTTGGACACCTTTAATACAAAATATTATCAACTCTAAATTCAATGGTGAATGGAGTCCCTCAACTCAAGGCGGATCATGAAGGAGTGTGTAAGGGATGTGAATTAGGTAAAATGTTAAGAAACCATTTGGAAGTAGTGCTTCAAGATCAAAAGAGATCCTAGATCTCATTCATTATGATGTATGCAGTCATATGTATACAAAGTCTCTTGGAGGTCATATATATTATCTAACTTTCATTGGTGAACACTCAAGGAAAACCTGGATCTACTTGTTGAAGTTCAAGGATGAAGTGATTTGAAAATTTTCAAGAATTCAGAGCAGAAGTACAAAATATTATAGATTGAAGGATAAAGGTACTAAGATCTAATAGTGGAGGGGAATACACTTCAAAACATATCATAACTTTCTGTAAGGAGGCTGGAATTAAGAGGGAGATAATAGTTCCATATAATCTAGGGTGAAATGGAATAACAGAACAAAAGAATTGCTCGATTGAGGAAAGTATTAGGGATATGTTACATGATAAAGACTTGCCTAAATTTTTGTGGGGTGAAGCGACAAATTCTTCTATCTACATTCAGAATCGAAGTCCTCATAGATCACTAAACAACATGAATCCTAAATAAGAACTCACTATGAAGGAACCAAGTGTAGACCATCTTCAATATTTGGTTGTCATGTCTACAGTCACATTCTAAGAGATAAGAGAAAGAATTTGGATCCTATAGGAATGAAGGGAATATTTTCTATCTATAGTAACACTTCAAAGGCATATAGGATCTACATAAAGGAATATCATTGAATATAATTAAGCTGAGATGTGATATTTTATGAAAGTATTGCATTCAAGAAATCAAAGGACCTCCTGATTAACTCTAATGATGAATAACTTCCAATATTTGAAGAATTCACTAGGGAGGAAGAGGATTCAAATCATGAAGAAGAAGGTCCTAGTGAACCTTTGCAACAAGCCATCATCCCTGAAAGCAAAAAGAGACCTAATTGGTTGAAGTTTACTCTTCTAGATGCATAAGGACATGGAGTAGCCAAAGGTATGTTCAAATAAAGTAAGAAGCCCAAAAGACAATCAGGGTATGCAACCTATATGACCAAGCTAATTTAATCAGAACCATACACATTTGAAGATGTTTTCAAAAAACAAGAATGGAAAGATGTTATGAATGAAGAATATCAATCAATAATGAAGAATGGAGTTTGGGAAATCATTCCTAGGCCTGAAGACAGATTTGTGGTAACTTTCAAGTGGCTCTATGATCCAGGTGGATGTTGGTGGACACCCACCTATCCCACTTGAACCCCCACAAGTGTCTCTTTCAGTTTTTCAGTTTCCGTAATTGTAGCACAATTTACTATTTTTAGCAGTTTTTTGGGTCCTGAACTTCTGGAGTCGTTTTAAGGCCCCAAATGATGTTTTATTGGAAAACTGGGAACAACATGGGTCCATGGACCAATGTTTCTCTTCCTGAAGTTGTAGTTCTTGGATAGATCTTTCTAACGAGATATTGTGCACGTCAAACGGAGATTGTATGCCAAAGTTACAACCCCGGGAAGTTGATGTACCAATTTACCCAAACAGGGCCCACTGTTTGGCGTTTCATCTTCTAGGGTTACGTTTTTGGATGTTTAGGGTTTTCCATTGTTTATCAACAATAAATAGGCATGTGAGCCTCATTGTAACACAGTTCAAAGGCATGTAGCTGCCACATCTCTTCTCAGAGATAAGCTACCATCGCCCTAACGGATTTGTTTCCATTTCTGTTTGTAAGCATATTTCAGTATTTTACATTAATGAAATGAAGTATTATTTCCATTGCATCTCTATGTTTATGGTTATCTCTGCAATTTTTTGCATTCCTATTTAAATCCGGATTAGTGGTATCAGAGCGGTTTTCTTTTTCTTTGTTTTTCTTTACATGTCCCCAACGAGGTCGGAATATAAGGAGTTAGGGCTTGAACTGGTTGAACCTTTACAAGACCAGCCTCACAAATCCCGACGTCCTCCCATGGTAGATGAAAAGAAAGATGAGGGGGCAGGAGATCCTATCAAAATCTTGCTCGAAGAAGCCCTCGAGCGACAAAGGAATGCGATGATGGACAACTTTGCGCAGATCCTTCAGCGGCTACCCAGAGGCAATGCATCGACTTCCAATAGGTACTCTAGAAACGCCACACCGTTTAAGTTACAACTTAATTTGAAATCCCCATATTTGAGGGTCAAATAGACGCAGATGTCGTCGATAAATGGTTAAATATGCTAGAAGGGTATTTTTCTATTCATGATTTTTCCAGTTGGGAAAAAAATTATTTTTTCTCTTCTCAAAGCAGCCCCGCACATCAAGGACTGGTGAGAAACCTACTACGATCAAAAGGATGAAAGTACGGGCTCACTATTTTCAGCTGCACCCACTTGGGATTCCTTCCGGGATGCCATCAAGGAGCAATACTACCCCGGCAAAAGCTATGAGAATAAATACATAAAGTGGACCACGCTGCGGTAGGGAAGGGACCAAGATGTGCCAGAGTTCAAAAAAAATTTTCATACCCTTCTCACACAGTTGGGTATCAAATATTTTGAGCTGCATCTGGTACTCAAATACCATGGCTACCTACACAGATACATACAGGAAGAGATAGAGTTCCTGAACATATCCTCGCTCAGCACGATGTACCGATACGCTGTCAAAATCAAGCAGAAGTTTAAACAGAAGAAGCGGGACTTTGGATCTGTGAATTTGATGCAAGGGAAAGGCTTCCCCAAAACACAAAACCAAGGACAAAGGCAAGATGGGGCAACCCAAGACAACCCCTCAAAGCCACAAGAAAACAAAAACACCACGATGTCGAAGAAGGACATAGGAAAGTGGTGTGAGTTCCCTAAGAGCCCCACTCATAACACAAGTGAGTGTCAGACCAAGTAGTCATTGGTGGCCAAGTTGAAGGTTGGAGAATCAGATGCATGTTCCGACCCTGAGTCAGAACTTGACAAGGGGAATGGAAAGGGAAGCAAATCATTAATGCGGAGCCCAACGTCATTGTTGCCACCGCCAAGATCTAGAAGAATGAGGCCAAAGACCCAGAGGAGGGGGAGCGTCTTTTCCACTCACAGATGTGGGTGAAGGGTTTGTTGCTGCAATTCATTGTCGACAGTGGCAGCCAAAAGAACCTCATTTCAGCAGAGGTTATGAAGCGGTTGGGCCTACTGACTACACCACACCTGCAGCCGTACAGTATCGGGTGGCTTCACCAAGGACGAGATCTTTGAGTTCTCCAGCAGTGCCGCCTTCCCTACAGCATCAAACCCTTCACAAATGAGGTATTGTGTGATGTTACACCTCTGGATTTTTGTGATGTATTATTAGGCCAACCATACTTGTGGAGGTGACTTGCCGTGTATGAGTCAAGGCCTCGCATTGTCATTATTTCTTTGGATAATTCATTATATAGGATATCGAAGGTAGCCCCACCTACCACCACCTCTTTGATCACTTCTAAGAAAGGCAACAAGCGCATCTCCCAGAATAGGAAATTCATTTTCTGTCTGGTTCGCTCCCAAAGTAAGGGGAAGATCGTCGCCACATCCATGACCCCCGCAAAGGGTTCCTCCACACAGCAGCAGCAGTAGCAGAGGGATACGGTCATGATAGAACACAAGAACAAATTCTCCTCACCCACAGGGATACCACACAAGTTTCAGGTTACCAACAAAATCTGGTTGCATCTACAGAAAGAACGCCTGACAAGAGCCCATCAGAAGCTCAGACCACTCCAACATGGTCCTTACAACATTACCAAGGCTGTGGGAAACAATGCTTTGGAGCACATCATTCCTCCATTCCTTCACTTGCATCGAGTGTTCAATCTGGAACGCCCTCGACCATGCTTCCCACCATTACTGGACACATCATAGATTTTAGAACAGCTCACTAGGGACTAAGCTTAGCAGATGGAGGAACTCAATGCAATGGGGACCATTGCTTCCTTAGGGGGGAGGAATGATCCAGGTGGATGTTGGTGGCCACCCACCTATCCCACTTCGACCCCCACAACTGTCTCTTTCAGTGTTTCAGTTTCCGTAATTATAGCAGTTTTTTGGGTCCTGAACTTCATGAGTCATTTTGAGGCCCTAAACGACATTTTTTGGGAAAATTGGGAGCAACATGGGTCCATGGACCGATGTTTCTCTTCCCAAAGTTGTATTTCTCGGATAGATCTGTTTAACAAGATACTGTGCATGTCAAACGGAGATCGTATGCCAAAGTTACGACCCCGGGAAGTTGATGTACCAATTTACCCAAACGGGGCCCATAGTTTGGCGTTTCATCTTCTATGGTTAGGTTTTTGGATGTTTAGGGTTTCCCATTGTTTCTCAACAATAAATAGGCATGCGAGCCTCATTGTAATATAGTTCAGAGGCATGTAGCCGCCACATTTCTTCTCAAAGATAAGCTACATCACCTTAACTGATTTGTTTCCATTTCTGTTCGTAAGCATATTTCAGTATTTTACATTAATGAAATGAAGCATTATTTCCACTGCATCTCTATGTTTATGGTTATCTCTGTAATTTGTTGCGTTCCTGTTTAAATCCGAATCACTCGATTAGATTAAACATGCAACAAATGGAAGTATTGACAAATATAAGGCAATATTTGTGGCTAGGGGTTTCTTCCAATAGGAAGGCATCGATTATGAAGAGACATTTGCACCTACATCTAGGTATACAACTATACGATCTTTGGTCTCTTTGGCAACATCGATGAGATGGAACATCCATCAAATGGATGTCAAGATAACATTCTTGAACGACACTATCGATGAAGAAGTATATATAGAACAACCCTTGGGATTTGAAGTGAATGATAGAGAGACTCATGTCTGCATGCCTAAGAAGGCACTTTATGGCCGTAATCAAGCACCAAGGGCTTGGTATGCTAGAATGGACACATATCTGCAAAGATTGGTCTTCTCGAAGAGTTTTGTTGATCTAAATATCTATATCAAGGTTGTGAATGATGAGCCCATAATAATCCTTATATATGTGGATGATCTTCTCATGATAGGTGTGGAAGGTCGTATTCAAGAGTGCAAAAATAAATTGGCAGCAAAGTTCGATATGAAGCATCTAGGATTGTTGCACTATTACTTTGGGTTGGAAGTTTGGAAAGGACCGGATGAGATATATCTAGGTCAAGGAAAATATGTAATTAATATGCCACAAATGTTTGAAATGATGGATTGCAACCTATGACAACCCCTATTATCACAAATTTGAATAGGCTAAGAAGTTCTGATTCAAGCCCTATGGATCAGACAAAGTATAGACAATTGGTTGGATCTCCAATGTATTTGGTGAACTCGACCAGACATTTGTTTTGCAGTGAATATTCTCCGTTAGTTATAGGTAGAGCCCAAGCATGACCATTATATAACATCCATTCAGATATTGAGATATTTGTGAGAAGCAATCCACTACTTCTTGAAGTATGATAGAAATAATGGTGCCCACTTTATTGGATATACAAATTTTGATTGGGGAGGTAGTGAGATGGATGGGAGAAGCACTACTGGAAGATGTTTTAGTTTAGGATCCTCTATGATATCTTTTATTAGTAGAACGCAAGAATAAATTGTTTTGAGTAGTGTTGAGGCTGAATATATTGCAGCGTGTGAAGGAATTAAAGAGGTTGTCTCATTGAGGAAGTTGTTGTCTAACTTGTTTGAAGGACAGATGGATGCTACATTATACATTGTGATAAAACCAATTGTATAGGTTGTATGAAGACCCAATGTTCCATGTAAATACAAATCACATAAATAAAAAGTATCAATACATACTAAAGTTGGTGCAATATGGAGTGTTGTAGCCACAATATATCACCATCGATGAGCAGGCAGCTGACATTTTGACAAACTATCTTCCTAATAAGAAGCTTTTGTATTTGAGAGACAAGTGTGTATTGGTTGACATGTCCTCCCTAATTGAGAGGGATAGATAAGCACATCATTATGATCTTCAACTTGTGAAGAAATAATGGAGGATTGGGTAAGCTTATGGTTTCTGATACTCTTTGAGGATGAGGTAGGGCATCTAATAGGTAATAGTAGTCAAAGAGGAAATTCCTTGAGGATGTGTTATTACAAGAAAGGAATTGTCCTAGAAGGACATACGCTTTGAACACGTGGGTGGAGTATATGCCTTGAAAGACAATGATGATGGTGTCTATCAATCATTGATCTCAACAACATTGTGCTATGATCATGTGGAGAGATAGAGATATTAGTTAAGGCATTTCTATGTGACAATGTTGGTTGGTATGATGCAAATATATAAGTTGAAATGATAGCTTATGATATGGATTACCAATCTGAATCTTGTTATTAGATCTCTTCAGCTTGAGAATGTCCATATACCATTATGAATACCTTCCTAGTTAAGAGGGAGTGTTGAAATGTGTAACTAGGTTCGATCTTCATAAATGTGAAATGTACTCTTGATTCTTGTGTATTATAAAAATAAGGAAAAATTATTATTGTTATTTTTTGGAGCATGTGTTTCATGCTTGAGGTCTTTTTATTTAGAAGTAAAGCACCCAGTGAGTGCTTCTAGGGTTTGTCCTAGTGTCAAGAAGTCAATAGTCATTTTCATACGAAGAAGACCCCGTTGGGAACATTTTAACATGTCAAAAGAGTTATTTTTGTATTTAAAAGTGTCAAAATACCCTCCAAGACCAAGTCAGAATGGAAACTAAGAAGTTGACCTCATTAGGGCATGTCATCCTCCTTGGAAGCCTATATATAGGATGGAACTTGACCTCCTGTGGACACTCACTCACTACTCATCATCCAAGCAAAAGAGAAGTAAAAGAAAGGAAAGAAATAAAGGATAGAAGGATGAAGGTCAAATTGTTTGGGTTATTTCTCTCTCTCTCTCACACATGCAAAAGTAAGGCTAGGGTTTTGTAGCTGCAAGGTTGAAGTTGAGGAAGTTACAGAAAGAAGGTCGAAGAAAGGTCTATTAGGTCACCCAAAAACCCTAGAAGGAGAAGAAATCCAAGCGAAGGTCAAAGGAAGCCTTGGAAGCCCTAGAATTTTCACACATGTGGAAGCGATAATTGTTGCAAGGGATAAAAATTTCAAACCTACAGTGGATGATGAAATTTTGTAGCTAGGGGTCAAAGTTGTGCAGTTGGAAGAGATTTGAATGGGTTTGACTTGGATAGAAGAATCACAATATCAAGAGTGTATCACTTGGTCTTGGAAGGGTATTGGTATTAGTATATATGTCTTGGAATTCGTTATGTTAAGAATCTATAAGAAGAGAATAGATTTCCGGGTTTTCGTCTCAAGTGGAGAGGTTTTGGCCCTGGCTTACAACCTACATTTTGTGTTCTTGTGTATTTTTTTATCTTCTTGCCTTGGTAGTTGTTTGATGATAATAATAACATAATAATAACATAATAATAAGAGAAGAAGTTAATAATCAAGCAAACTAAAAATACATCACAAGTAATTATCAAGTTTAAGCGAAATCATCCTAATTGTAGCCCTATAGATTTCTCAACACTTTATTATGAGGTTACTCAATGTGCAGGTGGAGGAGGTTGTATTCAATATGGTTATAATGCACAGGTCAAGAGGTAAGAAATTGATCACTAAGGCTCAGGAGTATGCAGTGCACTCATCACTTTGACTAAATATTAAGTCCACTCATGACTTGTGTAAGACGTAAGGGCAGTGGAGGACTCCAACATTGACTAAGTGTGAGATCACTAATACATGAGAGTAAGAGTGAGATCCTACAACAAGCCCTGAATATGATCACACAAACATATATAACCAAGAAGATGAGAAGAAGCCACACAATATCCAAAAAAAAAAGCACAAAGTGAAACGACACTTGTCTCCAAGTGCGACACTTAAGATGTACCTTTACGACACAAGTGTCGAAATGCAACCAAAAGGTGCACTATTCCATAAGGATGTGTCCAACACATGTTTTAATGATAAATAACATTGACTAATGCAATAGAGTGTGTTGGATTTTCCTCTAGGAGGTGTGGCATGGCGCTCTTAAGATGTGTGAAAACTACTGAAAGCAACACATGCAAGAGTGAAAACGACAGTTGAAAACACAAAAAAAACACAAGCGACACATGTAAGAATGAAAGTAGGCAAAAGGAACACCTGTAAAATATAGAGCAAGAAAAAATGGCACATGTAAGAGAAAAATAAAATGAAAGCGACACTTGTAAAAGAAAAAGAAACAATTGATTAACTCACCCAGATGATGGAGCATTTGCAACCATGAGTGAGCAAATTATCCTTATACCCCAATAGCACACAAAGTTCAAAAGTGAAAGATGAATATAAGGATGAGATCTAGACATGATTATTTATACACAGAGAGTGATCATGCAATTTGGGTTAAGATTAGTGAGTGCGCTTAGTGCATTTTGGGGAACTAAGAGCTGAGAGGGAATTGACTGAATCGAAGAAGTAAAATCTCACTGTCAACAAAAAGTGTGTAATCATTATCTATAGAGGATTCCCTCACATTGTCATTGTCCATAAGGATTATGTAGTCTTTATCTCTAGGAATGATGCAAGAACTCCAATAAAGGATTACGCAACCACTATCCACAAGGATTGCGCAAGAACTGCCATCAAGGATTTCAAAATCATTATTTTTAGAGACCGTGTAGTCAGTGTCATTAGGCACTGTGCAGTGAATGTCATCAAGGATTGCACACTCTTTGACTTGCAAGGATACACATTGACTACTAGGCTTAATCAAAAGAATTTTGTTATGCATGCATCACAATGTAAGCATGTAAAAGCAGGTCGCTTCGAGACTTAAGATTCTTAAAGGAAGACTTGAACATTTGAACGAAATGGCTAAGCATGACATTGCTAGCTTGAAATGAAGGATGGCATGATCATAAAGAGGCTCCAAAATTTGGATGTAGGAAAAATTTTGTAGGGTGTTTTCACAATGACGACACCTACAAATAAATTAATATGAAACAAATATATACCTCTACTGACGACACAATCCCTACTAAAGAGGATGACCCTTCCTCCCTACTAGGGGGTGATGACTCATAACTTAGAAACTAGCAATTCAGAGATCAACCAAGAACTTGCAGAGATTTCATTAGATCTGGAAATGAAGTTACAAGATGCACAATCCAAGAATGATGATGCCTCCCATTCCTAATATAACTTATTCATTTACTTACTAACTTCCAACATGTTCTCTACCCATATATTTTATACAAAGAGATAATGAGATGATTTGGAACAAATTCCCCAAATATGGGCTGTCACGGTTATGGAAAGATTACAAAATATTGAATCTATTTGTTTTTGGGAGATCTTATTTGGAAAATAACTCAAGATTTGATTACAATAGATTTATTTTTTATGTAATCAACTAAGAATAGGATTTAACAATTTCAGTTGCTAACTGATTTCTCTATTTGGGATGCAGTATGTTAATAGTAGCAATAAGGGAGAACCCCATGAAAGAACTGTATGTATCTCTCAATCTGCACAGTTTCTGGACAAACCGGGGACATGTCACGTTAATTGGGGATGTTCTAAGAAAAATCCATGTTGCAGAATTTCCATATTCATCTTCATTTGCCTAAAAATCACCTCTGAATTTAGTCACCTAGTTATTCCTGCATGTGAGCTATCTGACTTGTAGATCATGAGATGGAGCCTAATAGAGTTGACCTTTGTATTATTTGAATAACATAAATTCATGTCAACATCCCTATGGGAAAAATCCATGTTCCATAATTTATCTTGGAGCTGCATGATTATGTTAACCTTAGAGGTTGTTGTTGTCACTGCATGGGAACCACTGCAACAACACTAGCAAAAACATCATTAGCAAAACCATCAATAATCCTTTTTAATTCATAAAAATAAAGGAAAATAAAAACAATTAACTAATTTAATGTTTTACGCTTAATGTGGCACATTCAAACACAACAAGATGGGTAATAGATGAGCAAATACGTGTGGCAAAATGACTGAAAAAGGGTGTTTAGAAGGATGAAAAATGGGACAGTTTGGTGGCCCAACATCTCCCCCATGTTTTCCCTTTTGGATTTCCTCATGCAAACACAATAGAGTAGATAGTTAAGAGTCACCTAAACTTTCAAGTGCACCAAAGATACATGGTTTTACCAAGCATCTCATTAACAATGAGTGTAGTGGAATGCAATTTTCCATCCATACCCTATTTTCCTCAGTTTCATGAACACCTTTGTTAGGCCTTACAATTGTCATGATTTCCTTATCCTATTATTTAGTTTTAATGATTCTTTTCTTGTCTTTTTATCATATTTTTAATATATTAATTGGCATGATATAGGACTTATAACGAACTAGTTTACTTTTACTATTTTGTCTTCCAGATGTGTTGTTTTCATTATAAAAGCGCTAATAATTTGTGGTTGAAGCTTCATTATGAATAGGTATTTTACAACATATTATGGGTAGCCAATACTTTATGATGTTTCCAGACTATACATCATAAAATCAGGATAGTACGATGTTGTTTCCAACTAGTCGTGGTAGATCAAGGAAGGATGACTCTTATTTAAGAAAATATGTTAGGGACAAAGCCCTTGATTTTCTTGTATGGGCGATATTAAGTTTATTTGTAACTAAAAATGAGCATCCTAAGAATATCTATATTCTCAAGATCACTCTTTGTTAAAATAATTTACTATTTTATCTCCCTCGAATGCAGTATAAAGGTAGAGGGCTTTAATCCCGAAAAAAAGTTTTTGTAACTTTTCCATCTATCATATAGACTTTCTAAAGGGCGCTAACTGTAATCATTTTCATAATATAATGCAAATTACTTGATGAAAAGTATTTGTTGTCGAGAATTAATCTGTTTATCTAACCTTTTCTACAAGAAAGTTAGACTCTTGTAGTTTGGGCCCACTCCTAGACGAGGTGTTGTCTTGATTTGTATTACTAATTTCACATTTTATTTTCTTTCATCGATCATTTATTTCATGTATTTGATAGAATAGTTGTAAATCGTGTATTTCCTTTGAGTAAAGATAATATCGATATTTATATCATTGCTAATAATTCCTAATATGTAGATGTTATTTCTTTAAAAAAATGATTTTTAATCGATATTACTTTACTATTGTTTCCTAGATGTTATCTCTTAATTATTGGTGCCTTAATATTAATGTTTCTTTTCCTCTCCTTATTTCTTCGTTCCTGTTTCATGAATATGATTTTCTAATGTTGTTCCTTTAATGTTGCAATTGTTGTTTTTGAAGTAGAAACTTAGCATTCTACAATTTTTCTTATTGTTTCGTATTTAGGAGTGATCAGAATTCAATGCTTTTAAGTGGTTTTCAGAGAATACAGTTTGATTGAAAGATAGATCTTTTGAATGGATTCTTTAAGAATAGAATTGATTAATTTGTTTTATGTTAAATAATTAGTTAGTATTAGTTTTAGAACTAGCTCTTGCATATAATTTGCAGACAACCTTGAAATAAACAGGTAAATCCTTGAGTTGATAATTTAATGTTTGAAAGTTAGTTTGATATTTAGAACAATTAATTGTCTCAACATTTTCGTGTCATTGCGAGGGAGGTTGTCAAAAGAGAGTGCTATTATATTTAGTTGAATACCTAACTACCTGAGGGTTGGATATTGAAGATGAAAGGTTTCATATGTACCCTTGCAAAAAGAAACATGTGATGGTGTCTGTTGTTGACTGATAGATTTACGTCATTTAGTGTGCATGACTAGGAAGAAAATTAGAGGTTGGAATTAGATAGAAATAGATCAAAAATCTACTTCAAAGAGTACCAAAAGCCAGGGTTATGTTGGACTTAGAAAAATGACCTTTATAGATGAAATCTGTTGGCATTATGATACAAGTGTTGTCCTTGATGGCAACTCACACAGATGATAGTTCACAGTGCAACGGGTTAACAACAAAGGATTACATATCAGACTCCAGAGATTGAAGAAAGAGAGTGGTTTAAGAAGTATATGTTGGTTCACTTTGTCCAAGCAGCGTATACACGCGGGTTAACAGAACAAAAGAAGCATATACGTATACATGCACTCCCACAAGAGGAAAAGCGTGTACATGTTGGAAAACCAAGGTTTTGGTCCGAGGTATTTGGTCCAAGGTATTTTGGTCCAAGGTATTTGGTCCGAGGTATTGACCCTAGGTATTTGGTCCAAGGTATTGGTCCTAAGTGGTTTTGGTCCAAGATATTGAGAAAGGCTAAAAACTATATAAGGAGGAGAAGATCATTAGGCCAAAGTGTGAAAGTATTGAATATCTTATGAAGTGTTAGATCAAATATGCAGGTTATGGGTTTCTGATGCTTTGCTTGATCTAAAATAAGGATGCACCTATATGGTTGATGATGAATGATGGATCAGGATCTTAAGGCATGACATGAATTATCATTATGTGGTTTGATCATGGATAGTCTAGATCTGAATACTAATGCATGTTTTATTCTGTAAACGTTATGATCTAGGTATGATTAAAGTCTTCAATATCTGAGAAGTTTTTAAGATACTATTTGCAGATCTATACACTGGTTCTCTTTGGTAAAAGCGCGTATACACGTTGGTTCATCACATCCAAGTAGCATATACATTATGAAATATGATATTTGAAGTTGCAGTTGGATCTGGTTGTTGTTGCATAGTTTTGGGTTCTACTTTGTGTTCTAGTGACACTGTTCTGAAAGTTCAGATTGATTGATTGTGATTTGCTTCAGTGATGATGGGTTTTCAGTAATTGATTGTTTTAGTTGTGGTTGATTCAGAGATTGATGATTAAGTTGCAGTGATTGGTTGATGTAGATGTATTTGATGGTTGTATTGTAGTGGTGATTGATTTTGAGGTTCAATGTTGCTAATGGGTATAGTATGAAAATTTGATGAAACATGGCCTTCAGATTGTGGTGTTGTGTTCCAGGAGTATCCAGTATGAAAATTTATGAAACGTGGTCCCTGGAGGAAGAGAGAAGGTCATAGCCTTCTGTAGGCTGGTGCCTACGTATTGGTAAACATATTGGCTAGTACAAGAGCCAGGGGGTTGGAGCTCCCTTCCAGTAGTAGCTGGAAAATAAGTGAAGGTTGGAGCCTTCTGTAGGTTGGTGCCTACGTACTAGTAAATGGATCAGCTAGTACAAGTTGGAGCTCCCTTCCAGTAGCAGCTAGAAAATGAGTGAAGGTTGGAGCCTTTTGTAGGTCAGTGCCTACGTACTAGTAAACGAATCGGCTAGTATAAGAGCTAGGGTGTTGTAGCTCCCTTCCAGTAGAAGCTGGAGAATGAGAGAAGGTTGTAGCCTTCTGTAGGAGGGTGCCTACGTACTGGTATGAGTCTGCAGCAATACAAGATTGTAAATATGTTTTTCTTATATTAGAAGAAGAGAACAGTAGGTGGTTTTTGTCCCGCATTAGGTTTCCACCTTAAATCTTGGTGTTCATGTGTGTTGCTTATATGTGATGGTTTATTTTGTTATTACTGCACATGGTTACTATTTATATGGTTAATGAAGTACTAATGTATTGATTAAAGATCAACATATGATGAATTAACTGAATCATAAGTTTGTTGGATATAAGTTGGTTGCTTTAAAGACAGTTGCATGTACACGCGAGTTACCTTCATCGAAGTTGCGTATATAAATCTAAGTATGAAATGAAAAATTTATTGATTTGTAAATATTGATTCAGCCCCCCTCTCAGTATTATTTCTAACAATTTCTTTAAGAATAGAATTGATTAATTTTTTTATGTTAAATAATTAGCTAGCATTAGTTTTAGACCATCTCTTGCATATAATTTGTAGACAACCTTGAAATAAACAGGAAAATCCTTGAGTTGATAATTTAATGTTTGAGAGTTAGTTGCTATTTAGAATAATTAATTGTCCCAACATTTTGGTGTCATTGCAAGGGAGGTTGTCAAAAGAGAGTGCTATTGTATTTAGTTGCATAGCTAACTACCTGAGGGTTGGATATTGAAGACGAAAGGTAAGAACCTGCATATGTACCCTTGTAAAAAGAAACCTGTGATGGTGTCTATCATTGACTAATAGATTCAAGTCATTTAGTGTTCATGACTAGGAAGAAAATTAGAGGTAGGAATTAGATAGAAATAGATCAAAAATATGCTTCAAAAAGTACCAAAATCTAGGGTTATGTTGGACTTAGAAAAATGACCTTATAGAAGAAATCATCTGAAAATCATAATCTCAAGCCTCGGTAGGCCCCCAAATAGTATATGGGAAGGGATCTACTGTTATTTCCCCTCTAGTAGCAGAATATTTTGTTACAGCTGAAGCTAAGTTCATGAAAAAATAGTGGGACCTAAGGAGAGCTTCCAAGCCTTATCAAGAAAGCATCTAGATCCTTTTAGCAAAAGTGAGGGGTACTCTTGTAATTTACAGGAAGGAAGAGATGAAATGAGCAACCTACACCCTCAATGTCCTGAGCAGGAGCCTCCTATGACACTTATTGTGAAAGAGGGAATTGAAATTCCTGATTCAAGTGGTGTTGTAAGACCTAGACAGGGTTCAAATTCTCGCCACCATACTAGCCTTTTTTTGTTAGTACCCAATGATTTTGGTATTCTTGAGGGTTACTGGTATATTTTTAAACAAATGGTGGGGCAGGTATCAGGTACAAAAAATTCTACCATAGAATATCCTATTATCGATCCCCAAGCCAACGCACCCATGTAATCTATTCCACTTAAAAATCTTCCAAAATTTCATGGAATGGCCTCAAAAGACCCAGATACATTCCTGTTTGAATTTGGCATTTTGCTTGGGGATATGACTACACCACTAATCCTAAAACACTAAAGTTGTTTCCTTCCACTCCAAAAGGAGAAGCACTACACTAGTTCATGGGATTAGGGGGTGGTACCATTAACTCATGGGATCATGTGAAGCAAGAATTTCTTACTAAATACCAAGATTACTGTCAATCTAGAGATTTAAAGGAAGAAATATTTAAAATGACATCCAATGAAGATGATATTTAAAAATAATATATAGATAGGTTCCAGTATAACTTGCAAAGGTTGCCATATACCACTCTACATAAAGAAGTTTTGAAAAATACCTTAATTATAGGAATGAAGGAAGAATGAATAGAAACACTTTATCTAATGGGGCATGACAATATTTCTAAGGAAGAGTATGATGATGATGTAAAATTGTTTATCACATGTTTGTGTGGGAGCATAACGACTAAGATTGGAATTCGCGATCTCCTCGGCAAAACCAATAGAACTATAGGAGGACGAGTCACATGTGCATAAATCAGTAATTTATTAGAATATTTCAAAACTGATATATTAAGCACATTAACTACACAATTGGACACCTTGTAGGTGAAGTAGAAGCAGTATGAAGCAGAACATACATTAGTGATTTGTTTCCCTTGTTGCTGAAGGAAGCATAGTCATAAGGAATTCCCACTGGATATAGTTGATATCTGCACTATTTTTACTAAAGAAAACTCGACTAATCACTATCCCTCTCTTCCTGGATTAAAGGTTGTAATTAAGGAAGTTGAAGAAGAGCTAGAACGTGTGTATTTTGTTACACAGTGACAATAGTGGCAAGCTCGTCCTATAGGTACATTTCATGACCCTTCGTCCAAATGCTACACCTCCATCACTTCCTCAGTTTCCTACCTAGTGAAATCTAAAATCTAAATAATAGGCCTGTCCAACTTCTAGAAATCCTTGAAACTTCTAATTTTTGTCCCCCCTCCTTAGAATGTAATGAGCTCAGCTTAAGATAATAGAAAACCATTTTTCCATAGGACCCCCAATGGAACTTAGAGCAATCAAAACATGAAAATTGTTCCAAAGATAAGCGTCAATTAGAAAAACCCCCTTCGACCATGACTATCACTAAAATAGAGTCACCTGGTAAACTCACTAAGAATCAGAAGCCCAATAAAGTTACAACATTTGTAATGGAGCAACATCAACATATCAAGAATCAGGAACCCAATAAAGTAAAACCATCCACATATCATGAATTTGATCTTGTAGGGGAATTACAAAGCCTCTGTGTTAAAATTCCTCTCCTCCAAGCTATTAGAGACATTCCTATTTATGCTAAAACTATAAAATATTTATGTGTCAAGAAACCTAGAAGAAAACCAAAATACCCTCCTATAGTCCATGTCATTGGAAAAAAATCTCACCTTATTTTAGGAAGGCAAATACCCATTAAGTACGATGATCCTGAAAACCCCATGGTCACCATCCAAATTCAAGGCCTCAACTTTCCAAATACTTTAGTGGACTTAGGAGTTGTTATAAACATCATAATTCTTGAATCTTGTGCCCTCCTTTGAACAAACACATTAAAACCAACGCCAACTATGTTACAATTAGTTGATAGATCCATGATAAATCCAGAAGAAATTCTGGATGATATTTTTGTTTTAGTGGATTCTTGGGGGTATCTTTTAGATTTCCTGGTACTTAATCCTAAAAATAAGCTAGAAGGTCACCCTTTTATATTAGGTAGACCTTGGCTTGCCACTGCTAATGCATACATTGGGTGTTAGATCGGTAGCATGACTATTACCAAGGGAACCACCATTAAGAATATTATTCTATATCCACCTACTAATCCCAACATAGCTTATGACAATCTTAAATGGCTTCCTCCTAAGTACAAAGAAGGTTGATTATTTCTACTCTTACTATTGACAAGGCTCTTACTTTTAAAAGATAGACTTAAGATGGCATAATCAATAGTTTTATCAGTTAGCCCTCCAATGTAGGACATCCAACATGTCAAATGTTTAAAGTCGTGCTCGATAAAGAATCCCAAGATGATCTAGTGGAAGATCCAAACAATTATCACATACCCACAAGAATAGTCCATAACAATATTCCTATTAAGATTAAACTAGGAAAAACACTGAAAATTAATGCCAATCTTGATAATCTTCAGCATGAGAAATTGATACAAGTCCTTCAAAAATATAAACAAGCCTTTGCTGGGTATTATACAGATATGAAAGGCATCAATCCACAATTATGTGTGCATCATATTTACATTGAAAAAGATGCTCATTGTATTAGTCAACCAAAAACAAGGTTAAAATCACATCTCAAGGACATATTCAAACAAGAACTCCATAAACTGCTTGATGTCAACTTTATATACCCTATATATGACAGTCAGTGGGTTTCACCATTGGTTGTAGTCCCTAAAAAGAATGGAAAATGGAGGATTTGTGTATATTATAGGGAATTAAATAAGGCCACACAAAAAGACCATTTTCCTCTTCTATTTGTAGATCAAGTCCTTGATACCCTTGCTAGCAAGAAATAATTTTTCTTCTTGGATGGATTCAGTGACTAAAATAATATTTAGATCGCTCCAAAGGATCAAGATTAAATTATGTTCACTTGTACATGGGGAATGTTTGCATACTAAGTCTTACCAATCGACTTTGTAATGCACAACCACTTTTCAAAGAGAAATTCTAAGTATATTCTCTGATCTAATTAATGATGGAATTGAGCTTTATATGGATGATTTTACTCCCTATGGTAATTAATTTGATGAAGCTTTGGATAATTTGGAAAATATTCTTGTAAGATGTATAGCTACCAGACTATGCCTCAGTAATGAAAAATTCCATATGTTGATGACAGAAGGTGTAGTTTTGGGACACTTTTTTCTTGTTGCAGATATTCAAGTAGATCTGGCTAAAAATCAACGTAATCCTTAAACTTCTCGTTCCTTGTAAATAAACAAAGGTATGTAGCTTCCTTGGTTATGATGGATACTATCGTCATTTTATAGCACATTTTTCAAAAATTTCAGCACCGTTATATGCATTAACTGGACATGTGGAATTTGAATGGATTAATAAGTGTGATATTGCTTTTGCATAGTTGAATAAGTTGGTGTCAACAACACGTGTGACTCAGAGAAAATATTGGAGCCTTACATTCCACATATCTTCAAATGCATCTGACATGATGATAGGGGTAGTTCTGGGACATGAAGAGGATAACAAACCTTATGCAATTTATTATATCAACAAAAAATTAACACCTGCATAACTAAATTATACTGTGACAGAAAAAGAGTTTATTGTTGCTATCTATGTTATAAACAAATTATGTCATTATATAACATGTTATCCAGTTTTCTTGTATATCGATCATTTTTTTATTCAATATTTGGCGAATAAACATGTTACTAATGGAAGAGTGACTAGGTCATCTCTTTTGTTACAAGAATTTGACATCACGATAAAGGACCGGTCGGGAAAGGAGAACCATGTTGCAGATTCCTTATCTAGAATTCCACCCACAATCGATTCTTCATCTATGGAAGATCGATTTCCGAATGAACATTTGTTTTCCATGAAAATCAAAACACCACGGTACACTAATGTTGCATACTATTTGGCAGTTGGAAAATTGCCATCCCATTTATCACCCTAAGAAAAGAAGCACGTTATTCAGCAATGTTCTTGATTCTCGTGGATAAATGGCTACCTTTTTCATATGGGGGTAGATCTCCAAGTTTGCAGATGCATTAGAGAGGATGAAATTTAGAACATCTTCAAATCCTACTATGATGAAACCTATGGAGGTCATTTGTCGACTACAGTACTGGGCATAAAGTATTACAAATGAGTAATTTTTGGCCCACAATATTCAAAGATGCCAAGAAATATGTCCAAAGTTGTGATACTTGTCAAAGGATGGGGCATCCCATTTAGTCTGATGAAATGCCTCTTGAGCGACATCTCGTATTGGAACCATTTGAGATAGGCGATGGACTTCGTAGGTCCCATCAGTCTACCTTCAAACCAAAAATCATGCATTCTAGTTTGCATGGACTATGTAACAAAATGGATTGAGGTGGTAACTGTCTCAGAAGCCACATAAGAGGTAGACACTAACTTTCTATTTGAAATTTTTGTTTGATATGTTCTACCTCGAGAACTTGTAACCGACGAAGGATCATAATTCATAGCCCATAAAATTTCTGCAACCTTGCAAAAGTATCATATTAAGCATAGAATTACTTCACCCTACCATCCACAACAAAATTGTCAAGTGGAAAGCATGAATAAAGTCTTGGAAGGAATCCTAACTAAGACAATATCTACAAATCATCGAGACTGGGACTCTAAGCTCCATGAAGCTTTGAGGGCTTGTCAAATAACCTTGCGTAACAATACCATCTTTCACCTTATCAACTCTTTTTTGGTAAGGATCCTATTTTCCTGATTGAATTTGAAGTTAAGTCTCTTAGAACTACCCAGGAAGTTAGCATGGACCTTTTGGAAGCACAAAAACAGTGCCTTCAACAACTCAATGAAATGGATGAAATTCACCTTGTTTCTCTCCAACATACAACTATAATTCAGCAATAAATATCCAAGTGGTATGATCATTTGATTAAAAATAAGACGCTTTTAAAGGGGGATTGGGTTCTATTATATGATTCTAGATTTTAGGACTTCCCATATAAGCTTCAAATGAGGTCGTTGGGTCCTTATGAAGTTAGTGAAGTTTATGATAATGGGACAATATTCCTTACTAGGATTCACGATTCTGGAATCTATTTTATTATCAATGGTCACCGAATTCACTTGTACCATCAACTGCTACAAAAAGATTATTTTCTTCATGAAGTCACTAATCATGTAAACTTGCAGGTTGTAGCTGAGCAGGGGCATGTCCTCACAACCACAATTAGATAAATTTTCTTCGAAATCATTCATTTCCATGTACATAATGTAATTAGTTTTTTTATGGTGTGTATATTTTCTTTATTTTGGAAAACATCACGATCATTTTTGAAAAGTTATTGTTATGATGCTTCTACAATCATTGTTTCCTAAGTTACAATGTTGTTTCCCCAGTTGTTTTTTCCTTAGTCATAAAACTATTTTCTCAACCGTTGTTTCCTCAGTTCCTGTCTCCTTAGTCACAACACACTTTTCACAGTTGTTGTTTCCTTAGCCATAACATAGTTACCACAGCTGTCATTTCCTTAGTTGTTGTTTCCTCAGTCACAACATCATTTCTTTAAGTCACAACTATTGTTCCTTCAGTTATTGTTCCCATAGTCACAGTTGTTGTTTCCTCAGACGTGATTATTTCTTCCTGAGACGTGGATATTACTTATGGGTTGTTTGTTGTAGTAACTGTAAATATCTTTGCTTTTCTTGGGTAAAGGAACATTTTTAAGACCCTCTTCAATATGATGGTTGGGTAACTAGTTTGTTTAATGTTTATCACATAAGAATTTACTTTAAAAATGAAAATTTATTTTAAAATGATTTTATTATATGGATTTTTGAATTTCCAAAAATACTTAATTCCCTGATTTTGTAAGAAATTATTGGGTGTGGAGCCTCATTATCTTCTTTATTAATAGGTATCACCGAATTGGACCCTAGTTTGTAATGTGGTGACAACGCCGCCCATAATATTTGCGCTGCAAGGGGGGTCCAGGGGCGAGCGACAATGATATTTAGGAGCCCCATACATGTAAAATTGCCTTGTAAAATGTTGTAATTTCGTAGTCAATCTGGGACATTCATTAGGCGGAGATATGACGGTAGAAGTTATGTTTAATTTAGGGTTTTTTTCCTTAGAAGGAAACCCCTCGCTATATATGAGGGAATTGTATTTCGTCTATGTAGATCTATATTCTGAGCAAGAAAGAGAGAGGATATTGTGCGAGAGCGAAGAGGGAATTACAGCGGATCTCATGTAGGTTGTATCTCTTCAGTTTGATGGATAAAATAAAAGGAAGGACTGGTTGTTTCTCCATGGACGTAGCCCAAATTGGGTGAACCACATATATCTGTGTCTCTCTTGTTTTATGTGTTTATATTTCTGCAATGTATTTTATGTGTTCCATTGCTCTGTAATATATAATTTTCCAACAGAAATTCATAAAGTACTCATTTTACATTTCTTCTATCGCCACCTATGGAGCCATATCTCTACTCCAATTTAAAAACAATTTGATGGTTATTTTGAAGAAATTGATTTTTGGAAACAAGATTAGCCAACTAAAGATTAGTTATCACAAAACATTTTACGCCATCCCTAACTTCTAAGGAGTTGATTTTCCACCCCATATATGAAGTAATCTTCTACGATTAACAATAATCATAACAGAAAAATAATAATAATAAAAAGTAACTAGAGGGTAGGGGGTCTCATCACGAGCTGGCCTACCATGATCAGAGCATCTAGTGGAGTGACATTACCACTATTGTCACCAAGTCAGGGTAATGGCCTTTGGTATTAAGGTTGAAGGACAATAGGTCTCATCATGAGCCAACTTGTTCACTTTCTTAGTTCTCGTGAATGGCATTTTTATTAACTGGTCACCATGCCAGAATAATGGCCTCCCATAGACATTTAAGAAAATTTAAAAGACCTTATAGATATGAACCTATTTCAAATAAATGAGACACTGGCATCTCAATTGGTTAAAAGGAACCATGTCGAGGTTGTGGACGCTTGCTGGTAGTAGCGACCATGCTTATGGTATTAAATTTAGCTTCATGACTAAATTTTAGTTAGCTATCTTGTCTCCTAAAAATAAATAATGCACAAAAGAAAACCCTTGGATTTGCTAAAATCTACCATGGGGTACTATTTAAAATAGCTCCTATAAAGTGACAAGGTTGATTGTTAATGACACCTAATGGTAATTCTACATATCAGGGACAAATATTATGGGACATTCGAAAATCTAGCATTTTCTATCATCTTTCTTTATTAACTCCTTTTATTTTTATATATGTGATATTCCTTAACTAAACATAGTTTCCAACCATCTATTGTTTTCAAATCATCATCTTCCCATGCCCTTTATTCATTTTTACACTGATGTTTTAGTTTTCGTAACGATTTTCATTATTATTGCATTTATGATTGAATGGTCAACCTAATGATTATTTGATGTGTTATAAACCTTTCTCATTGTATGAAAAAAAAAATTATGGTTGTTTCTTATGATTAATCAATACAACTTTATCTTTTAATTATGAAAATTTTTATTAATTTATTAAGCTAATCAATAGCCGAGGGTGGCCTTGAAATTTTATTGAGGGGAAAGAAGACGTTTGTTGCATATTATACCTTGGATTTTGTTGAATTCGCATACTCTGCGTATTGTTTCTACCCTATTATATTTTGTGCTATGTTGTTTCCATTTTTATTCATCCCTTGCTGAATGACTAACGATGGAAGGACATTCAGTGCAACATGAGCTAACCCAATAGTAGGCCACGGAAGAAGCACATAGTATTTTGAATCAGGAAGGATGGATAGACTATTTTAGACGTTTGAAGGGATTCAATAATGAAGTTGCACTTGAATTTATTGTAGAATTTGAATGCAGGGGTAACGATGGTAAAGGATGTGCAGATACAGGTCAATGAAGAAATAGTAGCAAAGGTATCAGGTCTCCTGTTAGAAGGGGAGAAATGGCATGAAGTAGACACCTTGCTACAAAAGGTGGCCCTTATATTTTTAAATCTAGGGGAAGAAATAGTTAATAAAGGAAAAGGGTATATCCCCAATTTACTTTTAGAACTCTCGAAAGAGCTAGAAGTTATTGTTCAACATTAAATCACTTGTGATGGAAGGTATGATGTAGTTTGAGGTCGCCACCTTAAGCTAATGTTTCGTCTGAGATAGAAGGTAGTCATGAACCTTCCTTATTTTCTATATTCTCTTTTACATGAAACTACTTATACATTAAGAAGGTCTAAACATCAAGTCTGAATTGTTAGCCGTCACGGAATTATTAAATTGCGAGTTGTGAGGAATTTGAATCAAATACAATAGAGTAGGTAAGTATTTTTAGGGAACCGTAGGGATGAGAAAGAAATTCCCTTAGGAAGTGAAGTAATTGTTAAAACACCTGGAAATACTTTAGTTGACAATGAGAAGGAAGATAAAGGAAGTGAAACCGATCAAAATGAAACCTCTCTAACATGAGATGTATCACAAGAAGTTGTGCAACTTGAAATTCTGGCTCCTCAAAAGCTTAATAGAGTAGCAAAATGAGTGGCATCATTTTTCACTTATTTTCCCAAAAAGAGGAGAAGATCATTCAGATTAGTTAAATTACATCATTGACAAAGTTCCTTAAACCCCCTTGAATAGTCAACTAAAGAAAATTTAATCCAAGAAATTTTTGATGAGGAAGGAACACAACATTTTGATAAAATGTAGGAAACCCCTAAAGAAAATGTGGCTCATAATTCATTAGCTCCTAAACAAACAAATTTGGGTCAGGATGAACAAGAACCAGAGGAGGCTCAAGAAGTGGAAGGATCAGAAAATTTAGTATAAACAATGAACCTAGGGGAACTAACACTTACCGCAATACAGGAGCCAGTAACTCATATAGGTAGCCCTCTTAATTCTAATCAAGATGCTCTACCTAATTCCCTAGCTACAACTCCTTCTATTGGATCCCCATCCACTACCATTTTAGAGCCATCCATTGATTCTAAAGCTATTTGAACTCAAGAGCACTCCATGGATTTTGTTTCCATTGTATTAGAACCCTCTTCTCCAAAAGATATGGCTCCACAATTTCCTTCTGATGATTTTATTGATGTAAGTCAAGAGCTTAATGTTGCTCCTTTAGCCATAACAAGTGGACCTTAGATTGATCTTCTAGTTAAAATTTCCTTAGAACCTGTTGTAGCATTCAACAACCCCCCTCATTTATTTATAATTAGTTATTCATAAAAAATGGGGACCCTTCATTTCTTTAATAAAATTTACCAAATTTCAATAAAATTTGGGACATTTTTGAATTAGTTATAAAATTTGATGGGCTTGAAGGCTTCCCTTTATTGGAACCTATATATCAGAGTTGTACCTTTTAAATATTACGATAAAAATAAATCCCAATAAGCCCCCACTCACAAATTCAAATATTAATTGGAAGACTCACATTAGAACTCTATTATATTGTAACTTCCATTTTGAGAAAGTTATGATAAAACTCATCTCTGATATGACTTCCCTGATGACCGCTTTATTAATACAATCACATTAAAGGGGGATTTTACCAAGGCTTATTACCAGTCATGTATGTCTTTATATAAATGAATATAATAATCCACTGGACCCACAACCATCATTTATTATATCAGTGCTTGCATTATCACAATTTTTATTATGTGACACCTTCTATACCCTTCACCTTTGATATCCCTCACCTCCAATACCTCTGATGTTTACATTAAAGCTCTTTATCAGGAATCTCATATCGGAAGACTTTTCCTAAAATCCCCGAGACGATTCCTCCGATATTCCACCTCTGATATGATTTCCCTGATATGGCTTGGTGCCTCTTTTCATCGGAGCATTTTGTCTGATATCTATCATGACCATTATTTTATCAGAATCCTCATATAGCGGAAGCTCGAATTATCGTAATTTTCCAATGCAACTCTCTAATTTATTTCTTCAATATTAAACCTATGATATGCTAGTTTGGAAACCCACGTGATTTCACGCTAGCACACTTAATGTTTGAGAGTGGAGAGTTATTATTTTCGAAATTATAAACACTTTCATTCATTTCTTCAATTTGATGAAGATTTGTTTTAAGGAAGAGATTTTTGTTGTGAATTTTCATCATTTGCGCTAAGTCCTCTTTAAGTAAAATATTTTTCTCATCCCTATGTTTTCTTCTACAGGCTAGCCCTGACCACCATAACATTGAAGAAATGTTGAAATAAGGAAATGCAAGAAGAAAACCATAACGCAACAATAATATTCCACTCTCCAATTGAAATCATTGAAGACAAGAATGTTATGCCAAGTTTATTATTTAATACAATCTGTTCTAAAGACTTCGGACAATCTTCATGGGAATCAATATATAAACTCTTTGAAGACAAAAGGCCCAAACTTACCCAAAGGATAACAATTGATGACGATTCTACTCTAGTCTCAAATAGAACCTACAATGATGTGGAGAATTCTTTCTTGCACAGGATTTCCACCAGACCTAAAATTCTCCCCTATACTAATATGTTTCAGTGGGTGGTAGATAATTTTAGCATTGCTAACAAGAAAATTATTACGAGTAAGAAAAAAATCATCGAATCTTTTGTCGGCGAAGACTTTAGGAGGATGTACCATTTGCCCGAGGCACCATGTAAATATGACAAGAAATATGTTGAAGCATTTATGAAAGAACATGAACATGCATCAGAGTTGATTAAAGGATGGAGAAGGGATCCGAACAATCATAAGTGGGAGTAAAGCGGTAAGTATTTTGTAGATTCCCTTGCTGGTCCCTATTCTCACGTAGCTGATCTGATGTGTAGACTTTATTCTCAGACTAATACGCAGAAATTTATTGACCAATGGGTGTCACTTATTGATGGGGCTTCAGAGGGTTATATTTTTTATTGGGCTACTATACTCTTAGATAATTTAGTTGCACATATATTGTCCTTTAGGAGAAAGTGAAAAGTCTATGAGAACATAATCCCACCTTGTGTTTTACCATGAATTTTTCATCTATGGGTTGGAAGTGGACTCTAGAAGACCCAACCCCTATTCATATCTACCATGATATTCTTTGGGATTCCAAATATCTACCACATTTCTATAAAAAAATTCATGGGGTCATGTTACCAATATATCAAATTATCTTTGATAAAAAGGTTCCCCATTTCTCCCTAGAAGCTGAAACTGACCTGCTTCGAGTAGGAAATTGGTTCGGTGAAGAGTCATTCACCTATATTAGAGTTTATGGGAGTCTAGCCAGATGTCATGTGTTACCTATATTTATTCCTAATAAACTTCTTGCTAGCGAGATAGCATATTAGACGGTAGGAAACGATATTTCTAAAGTTTTGAAAGAACCTAATAAAAAGCTGTGGCATGTATTTCCAGTCCAGTTTGGTTTATATGCATTAGATAACTAGAAGCATGCAGTGATTGAAATAAACGCCATTCAATATCTCAGTTTTCATACAATACCAAACAAAGAGTATGATCCTCATCAAATTATCAAAAATATTACAATTGCATCCAGTATCAGACAATTTTCCCATGAACCTGACAAGTTTGATGATTTTTTTGAGGGATCTTCTTCTTATTCAATGGTGATGCACAAACCAAAGAACCAATTAACTCCAGAGGAAATGATTCAGTTCACCTAGTACAGGGTCTCTAGGTTGGCAAAGCTTCCAATCGATTCATTTCAAATTCTTTAGGAGAGGATTGTTCGTGATGATGTTGTAATTGTTGGTTCTACTCAATGTACTGGTGCTTCTCAATAAAGAGAAATAATTTCCTCTTATTATTCCCAAGTAGAGGGTTCTGTACCTGAAGCTAGGTTGGAAGAAATTTGGGAAAAATATAATCAAGCTCTCAATGTTAAAGATGATGAATCTCAAGTTGTTAAAATTCCTCAACAAGAGAAGGTTCAAGACACTTCTAAGAGCCCTAAAAAGGCTCTGATAACAAATAAGGCTCTTGAGAGGCATTTAGAGGATAAATATGTAGAAATCATACTAGATTTACCATCTTTCGATGTTTTCTTTAAAGTAGAATAAATTCCTCCACTAGACATATTTTATAGCCCTCAACACAAAGTCATGGTCAAGATAGAGAGAAAGAAAAGAAAACTTGACCAATCCCAGGCTCTAGTTCCTGGAAATGCATCTTTTGAGGTGTTGTGGAAAGGCTCTTTGGCAACTCCTACAAAGGAACTGGGTAGGCTTACCCAATTTACAGGTGCCTATGCTTCAGCTACTATAGACAAATCTCCAGAGGTGTATCGGTTTCTTAAGGAGAAGGAAGAAAGGATCTCTTTATTAGAACAGAGCATGGAAACTGAAAAGAAGAAGATCACAGAACATTGGTAGGGGAAATTCATAGATATTCAGAACAAGTTTAATTGTCTTAGAGTCTAGTATGATGTTCAATTACAAGCCAGAGACTCTCAAATCCAAGAGCTGCAGAGAAGGATTGAACATCTGAGTGTCAATCTAGAATTAACTGAGTTTAAGGAGGCTAAAGAATTGAATACTCTTTTGGCTCAACAACAGATTGTATTTTGTCAAAAGTTAGCCATCATTCATGATCACTATAGGATAGCTAGCTCCCTAGTTGACCAATTATCTGATATGAAAAAATATTTTGAAGATATAGAAGAGAAAATTGTTGGTTTCTTGACATGGAAGGAAAGTGCAGAGGGAAGATTAGACAATCTTCCCAATATTGAAGAATCCCATAAATAGATTATCTTCAAGGAGTGGTAAATTCGTATTAAAATGGTAGAAGCAACAATTTATCATGAAAGGGATATTTCAGATAATATTATTGAAGTGGTAAATGATAATTTGTTTCAATCTGATCTCAAATCAAGTTTTCCTGAAGGAGAATTACCCGATATTAAACTGCTTACTAAAATATGGCAATAATCCTCCAAGAAGCGAGCCGAGATCATCAATCAGCTAACCAAAACCAACTTAGACAGTCATTGGTAGTTTTTGGTCATACCTCACGGTCAGTGGCTTATGTTTCAATGTTTATCAAATACCACCACAAAGATGTTGATAGTGTTGACAGATGCAATCTTCACTAGCTAAATGTGAATATAGCTCAAAACTCCATTCGAGTTGAAGAATATGATTGATATCTATGAGTTACAACAACGAATCAGAGGACAATCATCCTCCCAATCTTAGAGTATTTGTTGTAATAGATTCTAAATACATCCCATTCGGTTCATTTTAGTTACTGTTGGTGAAACCACCTGAGGCTTTTGTTGTGTTTTCTATATTTGTATTTTATCATGAAATTATAAAACCCCTCTCAAATATGAGAAAGGGGTTCTGAATTTTTGAAAAGAAGGCTTAAGATGCACTATTGTAACTCGGGTTTTTATTAATATAAAGTTGAACCATCACCATTTCTATCACGATCAGAGCAATGATATATCAGGTATTATTATCACTTTGTTATTCTTTTTATTAGAGTAGAATGGAAATTTGATTTTGTTCATAATATATGTGCTGAACCAATCGTTCATTGTCACTATTGGCGTGTTTGATTGAATTTACAAATGAGATGTATGAACAACGATATCTCAATATATGTGTAAAAAATAAAAAAACTCATTTAATTAACTATTTAATTAAATTAGTTATCTTTCTCTACATTAACTTGATAGTTGCATGATGATCTATATTGTCATGTCAATTATGAAATTAGTATAATGACATATATCAGAATCATTACTGGGATACATAATAAGTTTATTAATATTTATTTTAGTTTTACTTGTATTAGAGCATTATACTTCTATTCAGTCCATTTCATAAAATTTTATATAAAGGGAAATTGATCCCATAATTTCAGTTGGAGCCATCATCCCAAACAGAAAAGGATCTTCTCTAAGGTCCTAACTGGGTGGTTTCCCCCAATGTTGATGAAGCCATTTTAGACCATCAACATTTTTGGTGCTAGAAGGAGGGCCATCATACTATGAGTGGCAACAAAGTCTCATCCTAAAACGAAAATTAATTCTAAGAGTCAGTCTCCACCAACTTCAAGATCCCATTCTAAATCTCTTGGTCCTAGATTTGAAGTTGTTGAACCAGTCACTAAATTGCCTAGCTCACTTCAACATCCAATTAGTCAAACTTCTACAGAATCACCTGCAGAGTCCCCTAAACTGCAAACTTTAATTCATAGATTGGAAGGAATTTCAATTTCTAGAGAAAAACCTGCTCATGCCGATTTATTTGAAGGAAGTGTTACCTCATCTCTTCAATCTTCTATATTTTTAACAATATCTGAGCATCATAAACTCATAATTAACCCGTTTTAATTTCCATTTCCTACTCATCAGAAGAAGAAAAATGATCTAGATATTGAATCTTCAACTAGTGGGATTGCATCATCATCCCTACCTCATACTCCTTCTGTTGATCCCGCTTCTTCTCATTCTCCTTTACCTTCTTATCATCCCTTGTCAACTTCTTCCATTCACATTCCTCTTTCATAATCAGCTAGTGTTATTGTAACTAGTAGCACTACAAGGGAAACATCTTCAATTGTCTAATCTCCCTCGACCCTTACATCAACTGCAACTCTTGTTGTTCCTAATATCCCAAGAATGGAAAACAGACCATGGAATAACCAAGGGACAACATCATTATCCTCTTTATAAACACCAAGAAAGATGGTTACCCAAGTATAATCCAGATGATGGTTTACCTACAGAGGAACACCTTCATAATTTTATGTTAGCAATCAATCTCAATGAAGTTTCAGAAGAAGATGTAGTTTGTAGAATTTTCCCTTACACATTTGAAGGATCTGCAGGGCTTTGGTATTTCTTCCTACCAAACAAATCAATCACAAACTGGGATATGTTTGAAGAACATTTTTTGTTGAAATTTGGGAATGATCAAACAACAACTACTTTAATAAATGAATTATCAAATCTCAAAACCAACCCAAATGAGAAAATTAAATATTTTAACTCAAGATTTAACAAATTCTTAAATAAAATCCTATATACCTCCAGACTTGGTGTTGATGTGCAGATTGAATGGTACATTAGTTCTTTTCCTTCAAATAATTCCATGTTTGTAGATAGAGCTCAAAAAATAGTACTTCTCTACAACATGAAAGAAGCTTTATCTATGGAGAAAAGAGTTCAAACTATTGAGAAGAAATATGCCATTGAAGAAAGAAAGCAGACCAAGAAAGTAAATTTTAAATATGAATCCAAGAAAAAGGCTTCTAAAGATCCTTTTGACTTGGAAGGATTACAGAAAGTTCTGAAAACAATATCAAATGAGATGGTTGAAATCAAGAAACAAGTTGTTTAATATTCAAGGAAGTTCTTTCAACCTTTTAAAAGGAATCAACCATCACAAACACAACCTCCTACTGAAATATCAAATGCAAAATCTGATGAAGATGATGAAGAAGAAGAAGCATATCTATCTGTTAATAAAGCACAAGAAGGAGAAATAGTTCAAGCTCATGGCTTATTTGACTTCATCTTGACTACTTCAGAAAATGAAGAAGAAGAAGAGGAAGCTTTACCAGTAATTACTAGAAGCAAGGGACCCGTTGATACCACTTCATCATGTAAAAATCAAAAGTATCCCACTCCTTCTACTAAAGAGAAAGGTATGACCAAAATTAATTCCACTTAGCCTTCTGATTCTTCTCCAAGCACCTCTAAGTCTCCTTATACATCTCGTTCATCATCTAAAACTTTGATAGTTTCAGATAGCATTGAATACAATATTGTAGAGGACATAAAAAGGATTAAGGCTAACATTTCCTTGTATGAGGTTAGTAAGCTAAAACAACAATAGAAGTTGTTACTCAATGAATTGAATGTTGTCTTTGCATCTCCATTACCTTCTACCATTGTTACTGCAAAATCCTCGAAAGGAAAGCATAATCCCCCAACTGTCCCTATAGATAAGATTGATCCTTATGATACTATTCTGGTTGGAGATAGATTAAGTTCTCAAGCACCCATTCTTTTTACTTTTGAAATCTTCAACAAGAATTTTCATAACTATTTAGTGCATTCAGGTGCATCTTCCAATATCATGCCTTATTCAATATGTCTTAAATTGAATTTTCCTTCTCAGAAATCTGTTGCTCAAATTGTCCAATTAGACAGAACAAAAGTAAAATTCTTAGGAGAAATGAATGTTGTCTTAATCAGACTATCTTCAAATCCAAAAAAAATTCAAATAATTGACATATTGGTTGTTGACATCCCTGAATTTTATGGCCACATTTTAAGCAAGGATTGGTATGAGAAACTACATGGTTATTTTGCAATTATTTGTCACATATTTGGCTTCCCTACAATGGAAAACCTAATCAAATTCATGTTGATAGGGAAAAGCATATGAAGCACTCTATGACTGACTTAGATGAGGAAAATGAACCAATGGTGTTCACAAACAATATTCTAGGAAAGTATTCTCTAGAATATTTCTTTGGAAATTTCCAGCTTAGAATTCACCTTTTCCTATTGATTTTGTTTTATCCTACATAGAAAATTTCTCACAAATAGATTCATCAACATGTATCAATGTTGTAGATAATATTGTAAATAAGTGTGATGAATTGTTTGGTCTCTTTACTTTGATGGATCAAAATCTAATGATTATGTAGGAGCTGGTTGCATCTTGATAAATCCAAATGAATAAAAAACCATGCTTGCATGCAGATTGGAATTTTATTGTACCAACAACATTGTTGAATATGAAGCATTGGTTCAAGGCTTGCAAAAAGTTATTAGTATTGATGTTAAGTATCTTAAATTTTATAGTGATTCAGAAATTATCGTTAAGCAAATGAAAAGCAATATTCATTTTGTTTCTAATTACCTTAAACATTATCAATCCTTGATTCAATATTTAAATACTCATTTCACTGCATTCAATATAACTCGGATTCCAAGATTACAAAATTCTATTGCTAATCTCCTAGCCAATGTGGGTTCAAAGCTTATCCCTCTTGAAGATTTCAGTCCTAATAGATTTTCAATACAGTTGATTTTTCTCTCCTCCGTTCCAAATAACATACTAATTGACATGTATTCAACGATGATAATGTCATCTTAATTTTTTTAACCTCTAGAGGGTCTTACTTAGATCAAATCATTGATGAAGATGAACATGATAATAATCTCAATAAATATTTTAAAGAGAATTCTCTGCCAAAATGTGTAACGAAATTAGAAGACTTATATGATTTGAAAGATAGATTCAAAAAGGTTACTAATTGCAAACTGTAGAGTAGTACTTTAAGATTCGAATTGGTTAATCTAGGGTCTGATGATAAACCCCAAAACATCAATTTAGGCCTTGGAATTACACCTAATGAAATATCTACTTTCATTCATTTACTAAGGAGATACAAGGATGTCTTTTCCTGGAATTACGATGATTTAAAAACCTATGACACATATATCATTCAACATATTATACCTATGCTTCCTGATGTGAAACTCGTTCAACAGAAACTTAGGAAGATCCATCCTAATATTAAAGCTCAAATTAAGACCAAGTTAAATAAGCTACTCAAAGCCAAAATCATTTTCCCGATTAGACATTCAAAGTGGGTTTCAAATCTTCTGCTAGTCATGAAAAATAATGGAGACATTCGAATTTGCATAGATTTTAGGAATTTGACTAGGGCATGTGAAAAGGATAATTTTCCTTTACCTCTGATGGAACAAATGTTAAAATCTGTTGTAGGTTCTGAATTAATGTCATTTTTGGATGGTTTTTAAGGATATAACCAAATTCTTTTGCATCCTAAAGATAGATTGAAAACCACATTCAAGACCAAATGGGGAACATACACTTATCAAAAGATGCCATTTGGATTTATAAATGTTGGAGCTATATTTCAAAGAGCTATGGAAATTTATTTCAAAATTTTTATTAGTAAATCAATTGTTGCCTATTTAGATGATATTACAATATATTCAAAAGAAAGAAAAAAAACATCTTAATGATCTAAAGGAAATCTTTGAAAGGTGCAAAAAATTTGGAATTTCTTTGAATCCTAAGAAATAATTCTTCGCTCTCAATGAAGGTAAGCTTTTAGGATTTATTGTTTCTAAAGAAGGAATCAACATATACCCATAAATAATTAAGGCTATTTCAGAAATATCCTTGCCTCACAACAAAAAATCTATGCAATCCTTTATTGACCAAATCAATTTTGTCAAACGATTTGTCCCTAATTTTTCACAAATTGTCATGCCTTTACAAAACATGATAAAAAAGAAGACATTCTACAAATGGGGGCAAACTAAGAGAAAATATTTTGAGTCAATAAATCAAGCCATAATAGACGCTCCTTCACTATCCTCTCCTGATTTTTCGAAAGAATTTTTTCTATATAATTTTGCTTTTGAACAGTCATATGCAATAGTTTTAACCCAACCAAATCAAGAACAAATTGAAGCTCCCACTGGCTTCTTTATTTCTAATCTACAAGGAGCAAAGTTAAACTATTCATAAGTGGAAAAGCAATATTTTGCATTGTTTAAGTCAATAAAAAACTTCAAACCTTCTCTCTTGAAATCACATACAAAAGTGATTGTTCCTTTCCCAACAGTTAAAAAATTTCCTATTCAGAGAGAATTAGGGGAAAAGGGAGCTAATTGGGATACAACTTACAGGAGTATGACCTAGAAATAAATCCAGATAAAATGGTTAGAGGTCAATCTTTTTGCAGGTTGATAACTAGAGCTTTTGATGATCCAACTAAAGAGGACTCATGTAACAATGTCCAATTTTCAGAGGTATGTCCTGTTGATACTGAATCTCAGTATGTTGATTTAATTTTTTATTTGAAAAATGGATATTATCCAGTAGAATTCGATTACAAGAGAAAAAGAGATTTGAGGCTTAAGGCCAACCAATACCAACTTGTTAATAATGTCTTGTTTAGAAGAAATTATGATTATGTCTTATTAAGATGTTTAGAGAAACCTGAAGTAGAAATAGTGTTGCAGGAGTTACATGATAGACTAGAAAGTGGACACTATAGTGGGGACACTACTACTGATAAAATTATTCATGTTGGTTACTATTGGCCAAATCTATTCGAGGATACCCATGCTTATGTTAGAAAATGAAAATTCTGCCAAACAACTTCAGGCAAAGAAAAGAAGCCAACCTTGTCTTTGCAGCCAATTAATATTGAATAACCTTTTGAGCAATGGGGACTGGATATTATAGGTGAGATCGTACTAGACTCTTCTAAACAACATAAATATATTTTAACTACTACATATTATTTCACCAAGTGGGTGGAAGTGATTCCCTTGAAGGTGGTCAATTCTGAAATTGTTATTGATTTTATCGATCAACATATAATTACCAGGTTTTGCCTTCCTTGTGCCCTCATCTTCGACAATGCATCATAATTTTTTGGAAATTCTATTATTGATTTTGCACTCAAGCAAGGTTTTAAAGTAAAATATTCTACAAATTACTATCCTCAGGGAAATGGATTGGCAGAATCCACCAATAAAAACCTGATAAGAATCATTAAGAGAACTGCTGATGAAAACCAAAAGAACTTGCATAAGGCTCTAGTTTTTTCTCTATGGGCTCACAAAATTACTCATAAATATTCTTTAGGCACTTCTCCATACAAGTTGGTGTATGGAAAAGAAGTTATCTTACCTCCTAATCTAGCTTTCCTTCACTAGCCCTAGTGTAATCTGTAGAGGAACAATCATGCTCTTCTTTACAATTAAGAATGGCTCAAATCCTAAAACTAGAAATAAATGAGAAAAGGCAAAGAAACTCATACTCAACATCGACAAATGATCAAGTCTTTGTTTGATGCGAGTTCAGTAAGTAATAAAGTTTTTGAAATCGGTGACTTAGTTTTGAAATGGGATAAGGCCCATGAAGAAAAAGAAAAACAAACAAGTTCCAAAAACTTTGGTTTGGCCCATTTCAGATAATTGAAAAGCTAGGCCTATCAACTTTTATCCTCCAAGATTTACAGGGTAGGAGATATTCTCTTCTCGTAAATGGGCTAGGTTTAAAGAAATATTTTTCTTGGGAATGGATATTCTACTATAAATATGTAAATAATCATATGTATTTATAACTTTAGGTTATTTATGTTGAGTAATACTCTTTTGACTTTGTATTGGGTTCTCTCATCATTAACATGGAGTTTTATTAATTAAAGGAGAAATTATTTAGAAAGAAATTATAACATTGAAGTTTAGTATTGCATCCATTATAATCTCTGATTTTTATCTCCATTAGCTTGTAAATATTTCATGACTTGAAACATTAAAAGATCTTGTTATCCTTTGATCTGTCATGTATAATTTCTTTTAAAAAATAAAGACTATCTTGAAGTTTTAGCACCTTATGACTTTAATTGTCATCCACAACTCTTAAGGAGTAATTTTTCCTCCCCATCCATTGATTTTACATTTCTAGAGTGTAATTCAAAAATATCTAAACTTGAAAGATAAGGGTCTCATTATGAGCCAAATTACCATGATCATGGGGAATTAATGATGTTGATACTATCACAACTGGTCACCTAGATAGGATAATGGCTTATAGCTTCATAACTGTAAAACAAGAGTTCTCATCATGATCTGGCTTGTTCAATATCATTATAACCTATGAATGACATTATCAACATCTCGCCACCAATCCAGGAAAATGTCTTTCAAGCACATAAAAGAAAAGTTTTAAAAAAGAAAAATACCAATACCTATAAAATTTATTATAGTGGAAGGGATACTAGTACTATTTGTTTAAATGGTAACCTTGTCGAGGCTATGGATGCTTGCTGGCAGCAGTAGCTCTACCAGTGAAAAATAAGTCTATCTTAAATGCTAAACTTCCATAGTTATTTATTTTATCTTTACAACTGATAAAATGACTGACAAAGATAATAAAGGTTCTTATCAATAAGAAGTTATGAAGTTTACAAAATAATGAGTTATGTATTATTTAGAGTAATCTCAATCAAGCTAAATTTCAAACATTTTGATCTTTCTAAGTCTTTCTCTTTAGTTATTAAAATTTCATTTATTTTTACAGAGATAACTATTTCACCCAGTACGTCGCCAATTGTTGTAGCATTCAACAACCCCCCATTTATTTATACTTAGTTATTCATAAAAAATGGGGACCCTTCTTTTCTTTTAATAAAATTCTTCAAATTTCAATAAAAGTTGGGACATTTTTTAATTAGTTATAAAATTTGATAGGCTTGAAGGCTTCCCTTTATCAAAACCTATATATCGGAGCTGCACCTATTAAATATTAAGATAAACGTAAATATAGATAATTCCCCACTCATAAAGTCAAAGCTTCATCAAAAGACTCACATTGGAACTCTATTATATCGTAACTTCCCTTTTGAGAAAGTTACAGTAAAACTCATCTCCGATATGACTTCCCCGATGACTGCTTTATTAATACAATCACATTAAAGGGGGATTTTACAAAGGGTTATTACAAGTCTCGCACACCTTTATATAAATTAATATAATAATCCTTTGGACCCACAACCATCATTTATTTTATCGGCACTTGCATTATCGTAAGTTTTATTATGTGACACTTCTGATACCCTTCAGCTCTGATATCCCTCACCTCTGATACCTCTGATATTTCCATTAAAGTTCTCTATCGGAACTTTCATATCATAAGATTTTTCCTAAAACCCCCGATACAATTCCTCCGATATGCCACTACTGATATGACTTCTTCGATATTTCTTCGCGCCTTTTTCATCGGAGCATTTTGTCTAATATCTATCATGACCGTTATTTTATTGGAATCCTTATATATCGAAAGTTCGAATTATCGTAACTTTCCAATGCAACTCTCTCATTTATTTCTCCAATATTAAACCTTCGATATGTTGATTTGGAAATCCCACGTGATTTCACACTCACGCACTTAATGTTTGAGAGTGGAGATTTATTGTTTTCAAAATTATAAATGCTTTCATTCATTTCACTTTGATTTTATGAAGATTTGATTTAAAGAAGAGATTGTTGTTGTAAAGTTTCATTATTTGCGCTAAGTCCTCTTTGACTAAAAGCTTTTTCTCATCCCTATGTTTTTTGCTACAGGTTAGCCCTGATCTCTGTAACATTGAAGAAATGTCGAAAACAGGGAAAGGAAAGAAGAAAACTGTAGCACAACAACAATCTACCACTCCTCCAACTGAAAGAACTAAAGACAAGAATGTTATTCTATTGTTATTCTCCAATACAGTCTGTTCTAAAGACTCTGGACAATCCTCATGGGAATCAATATATAAACTCTTTGAAGATGAAGGGCCCAGGGTTACCCAAAGGAAAATAACTGCTGACAATTCTACTCCAATCTCAAACACAACCCACAACGATGTGGCAAATTCTTTCTTGCACAGGATTGTTGCCAGACATAAAATTCTCCCCTATACTGATTTGGTTTGGTGGGTAGTAGTTAATTTGAGCATTGCTAATAGAAAAATTGTTACAAGTAAGCAAACAATCATCAAATCTTTTGTTGGCAAAGACTTGAGGAGGATGTACCATTTTCCCGAGGCACAGTGTAAATATGATAAGAAATATGTTGAAGCATTTATGAAAGAACATGAAAATGCATCACAGCTAATTAAATGAGGGAGAAGGGATCCAAACCAGCATAAGCAAGAGGAAAATGGTAAGTATTATGTAGATTCCCTTGTTGGTCCCTATTCTCAGGTATCTGCTATGATATGTAGCCTTTATGCTCAGCCTAATACACATAAATTTTGTTGACCAATGGGTGTTGCTTATGGATGGGGACTCATAGGGTTATATTTTTTATTGGGCTACTGTACTCTGAGATAATTTAGCTGCACATATCTTATCCTTTAGGAGTAAGCACAAAGTCTTTGAGAACATAATCCCACCTTTCTACATGACCGCTTATATCATGGATGCCTTGTGTTTTACCATGGATTTTTTATCTATGGGTTAGAAGTGCACTCTAGAAGACCCAAATGCTATTCATATATACCATGATATTCTTTGGGATTCCAAATACCTACCATATTTCTATAAAATTTGTCATGGGGTAATGTTACCGATATATCAAATTATCTTTGATAAAAAGGCTCCCAAGATGTCCCCAGAAGCTGAAATTCACCTGCTTCAGGTAGGAAATTGGTTCAGTGAAGAGTCATTCACCTATATCAAAGCTTATGGGATTCTTGCTAGTCCTCATGTGTTACCTCTATTCATTCCTGATAAAATTCTTGCCAAAGAGATAGCCTATCAAACAATAGAAAACAATATTTCTAAAATTTTGAAAGAATGTAGTAAAAGATGTGGCCTATCTTTCCAATCCAGTTTGGTATATATGCATTAGATAAATATAAGCATGCAGTGATTGAAATAATTCCATTCAATATCTTGGCTTTCCTACAGTACCTAACAGATAATATGATCCTCATCAAATTGTCAAAAATATTATAGATGCATCCAATATCAGACAATTTTCCTATGAACCTAACAAGTTTGATGATTTGTTTGAGGGAGATTCTTCTTATTCAATGGTTATGCACAAAGTAGAGCAACAATTAACTCCAGAGGAAATGATTCAGTTCACTTAGTATAGGGTCTCTAGGCTGACAAAATTTCCAATCAATTCATTGCAAATTCCTCAGGAGAGGATTGTTCTTGATGATGTTGTAAATGTTGGTTCTACTCAATCTGCTTGTGCTTCTCAATCAAGAGAAATAATTGCCTCTTCTTTTATCTAAGCAAAGCGTTTTGTATCTAATGCTAGGTTGGAAGAAATTTGGAATATAATCAATCTCTCAATGCTAAAGCTAATGAATCTCAAGTTCTTAAGCATCCTCCACAACAGAAAGTTCAAGACACTTCCAAGAGCCTTGAATAGACTTTGATAACAACAAAGACTCCTGAGAGGCCTTTAGAGGATAAAGATGTAGAAATCATACTAGATTTCCCATCTTCTGAGGCTGTTTTGAGAATAGAATAAATTCCTCCACTGGAAAGGATCCCTTGAAACTCTTGCAAGGGAAATGGGTAGGCTTACCCAATTTAGAGGTGCCTACACTTCAGCTACTATGTGTTGAAAATGGCAACAAGAAATGCTAAAAATAGAAGTGCTATAAATAGCAATTCGGGTATCAGTGTTGGACATAGCAACAAGGAATGAAAAATGGAAATGCTAAAAATAACATTTCTATAAATAGCATTTCAGGTTAGATTCCAATTTTAGTTAGTCCTTTAACTAAAACTAAGAAGTAAAATTCGAATTTGATCTTAGCAGCTGTTTGTAAAATAATTATTTAATTTATCTTGAGTTAATTAGTTGTAGAAAATCAAACATGAAATCTATGTGAAGACATGCAACGGTTTCTCCATTGATTGAGGAATTTATCCATCAGTTAAAGAGATAAGGATGAGTTGTAATTAGTTGGCTCAGTTAACTAAGTCAAGTCCTGTTAGATTAGTTCAAATAGTTTGTTGAACTAATTGTGAGTTCAGTTAGTTAATGCATGCATGCATGTAACTGCTGCACTTCAGATAATTGAATATTCTCCCATAAATAAGTCATGCATGTCAGTTCATTTAGAGACCCAGTTGAGATCAAAGGAAGGGACAATGTACTATCAGTTGGAAGATTTTTCCTATATAGGAAACTCATCCATGCAGAAGGAATTATCTCCTTCAGGATTGTGCAGCTAGATCAGAGGTTAGCGAGTGTGTGAAGAGGCCAATTCACACAGGTGGAAGCACTAGACCCCAAGGAAAACTGCACAAGGAAATAGGAGGCTTGGAGAGCAGAGGAGAAGGTTTGGAGAAGCCTTTGACTGTCTATGAGCAGCAGTTGGATTGTAGAGAGAGCAGGATAGCTTGTGAGCTGATTCTTTTTGTAATTTGAACATATTTCCACTTGTATGATAATACAAAGATTGGGGTTTTAGGCTGAGGCTTTCCCCGGGTTATTCTTATGTGTTCATGTGTGATTGATTTCTCATTCTCAGTTATACGTGTTCTATTTGATCTTTCCCATATTCGATTAAGCTTCCGCAAAGTTTGTTGTAGAAGTAGATCTTGTATTTTGCTTTAGTATATTGCATAATCTGTTGATCTACAATGGGAATTTCTACATGGTATCAGAGCAAAGGTGATCAAAGCCAAGAACAGTATACAAGAAGGAATAAGTTCGAAGTTTCAAGTTCCTGAATATAGAAATCGAGTTCTTATCACATCTCAATTTCACCAATGGCATTCAACGGTTTAAGACTCGAGTATGCCCTTGATGGCAACTTGAATTATATAGCCAGGAAGGATCGCATGGAAGTAGTATTATAGGATAACGGTCTAAAGGACTTCATTGATCAAGAAGTCCCCAAGCTGACTGATGCTACAAAATTGGCGGAATGGAAGAAATGTGTGGCTAGAGCAAGGGGAATCCTCCTGGAGGGAGTTCGAGACCACATTGTCTCGAGCCTCCATGGGAAGGAGTTACCATTTTCGATGTAGAAAACATTGAAATATCTATATCATAACAACAGTGATCAGAGGAAGCTGGCTCTGAAAGACAAGCTTCAGAAAATCAAGTGTGAAAAGGGCGACACGATCTCTACATATCTGAACAAGATCACTGTTGGCATTATGATTCAAGTGTTGTCCTTGATGGCAACTCACTCAGAGGATGGTACAGGTGCTCAGAGGTTGGTACAGGTGATGGCAACTTAATCAGAAGACAGATCTCAGTACAACATGCCAAGGAAGCTCATACACGCCGTTTCGTTAAGCCCAAGTCGCGTGTACATGCTAGTTCGATTCATAAAAAGCGCGTGTATGTGGAAAGGTTCCTTTGGTCCATGGTGGTTAGTCCTTGGAAGTTGTGCCTATGATTTCGGACCATTGTGTCTCGACGGGCGTGTCGATCCCTAGTTTTGAAATTGATGGTATTGTGTTACTATGGTTTTGGCTCTTGGTATTGAGCTAGGCCTAAGTCTATATAAGGAGAAGAAGATCATTAGGCAAAATCATCTTTCGACAAGGCTTGAATATCTAAGAGAGAAAGAGATCTGATATGCAGGTTCTGGGTTGCTTGATCTAAGCCAAGGAGAGATCACATCGGTTGATGGAAGACTAGATCTAAGGATAGATCGGGATCTAATGGTTTGAAATGCACTATCATGATATGGTTGATTATGCGTATTTCTAGATCTGCATATTGTCGCAATGTTACGTTTTGGATCTAACTAATGTCTGGTACAGCTGCAAATTGAGAAAGGTTATTTTTAGATCTGTACGCAGGTTGGCTTCGGTAAAAGCGCGTGTATACGCGGGTTTTGCTCATTGAAGTAGCGTATATCTTTTGAAGCTTGATTTTGGGTTTACAGTGGGGTCTGACTGTTATTGCAGAGTTCTGCAGTCTGCTCTGTGTTCTGGTAACTGGTGATTGACAGGGTTCAGTGGTTCAGTGATTCAAAGTTTGGTTGTTTTATGCTTCAATGATCTGTTGTGGAAATTGAATGATTTGTGGTCTTCAGATTGTAATGTTGTGCTTCAGGAATATCCAAGTCTGAAAATGTATGAAAAGTGATACCTGAAAGAAGGAAGATTGTAGGTCAGCACCTACGTACTAGTATCTTGGCTAGTACAAGAGCAAAGGGGGTTGGAGCTCCCTTCCAAGGAAGTTTGGAGAACGAGAGAAGGTTGTAGCCTTCTGCAGGTTGTAGCCTGCGTACTGGTATAAGGCTGCACCAGTACAAAAGATTGTAAACTGAAGTTTCATATTAAAGAAAGATAGAGACAACTTGCAGCAGGTGGTTTTCACCCACATTGGGTTTCCACCTTATATCTTGGTGTTCATGTGTGTGGCTTTTTATCTGTTCTGTTATACTGCACATGTTTACTGTTAATATGGTGAATAATGTCCTGATACACTTAATTGAAGAATAAGCTAACTAAATTGTGAGTTTTCTTCTTATACGCTGTTTTACTTCGTCACAGTAGCGTGTACACGCTGGTTCACTTAACTGAAGTAGCGTATATGTTTCTGAGCATTTAAAAAGTTTGATTAATCTGATAATACTGATTCACCCCCCCTCTCAGTATTATTTCCAACAATTGGTATCAGAGCAGGTCCTTCAGAGAAGCTTGATCGCTTGAAGGAAGATCATTCATCATGAGCAACTACGAGAAAGAAGCATCAATCAGGCCACCGATTTTTGATGGAACAAATTTCAATTATTGGAAGGTAAGAGTTACTGCATATCTTCAATCTCTTGGTACAGAAGTTTGGGACATTGTAGAAACAGTCTATGCTTTTCCTTCAGCTACTCCTACAGATCCAGCTGAGAAAAAGGCATATGAAACAAATGCAAAAGCAGTCAGTACTCTATTAGGAAGTATATCTCAAACAGAATTCATGAAGGTCATGCACTTCAAATCAGCAAAAGAGATATGGGACAAAATGATCACTAGCTATGAAGGAGATGAACAGGTAAAGCAAGCTAAACTTCAAACTCTCAGGATTCAATATGAGACCCTCAAGATGTATAATGATGAAAGTGTGGCTAATTATTTTCTTCGGGTAGATGAGATTGTTAATTGTATGAAAAATTTGGGTGAAGAAATAAAAGAGACTATAGTAGTTCAAAAGATTCTAAGATCATTATCCCCCAAGTTTGAATCTAAAGTATCTGCAATAGAAGAAAAGGAAAATCTCAAAGTTCTCACTATGTCTCAGCTACATGGAATTCTAACTGCTTATGAAATGAGAAAGGGAGGTCCATCAGACAGAAGGGAAGCTGCTTTTAAGGCATCAAGAAAAGAAGATTACTATGAAGCAAGCCATGTTCCAGAAGAAGAGGAAGAAGAATCAAATTTTGTCAGAAATCTTCAAAGGGGTGCTGGAAGATTCAGAGGTAAGCTACCTTTCAAATGCTTTGCTTGTGGAAGAGTAGGTCATTATGCTGCAAAATGTCCTTATAAGGATAAAGGAAAAGAACCTGCTAGATGGAACAAGAAACAAAGTGCAAATAAGAAAAGTTACTACACCCATGAAGATAGTGATGGCTTATCAAACAGTGATGAAGAAGAACAAGGTAATAAATATAAGCTGTTAATGGCATTTGAAGATGATGATTATGAGGATGCTGTAGATGTGGATAATCTCTATAATGAAATCACTAGACTCAAGAGAGGCATAGAAGAAAAGAATGTGATCATTGATACTTTGCAATTTCAGATTGATGAAAAGGAAAAACATCTTGAAAAACTAGAAGGTGAAATTGTTGGTCTCAGAAAAGAAATTGAGAAAACAAAAGCTATTAATCTTAAATTTGTCAAAGGATCTGAAACTTTGGATGAGATTATCAGTGTGCAGCGGTCTCCTCTAAACAAGACAGGTTTGGGCTATAATGGAGAAACCTCTCAAGCATCCACCTCAAAAAGTTATCTTGATGCAGCAAGAAGAAATGAGCGGAAGAACAATGAAGATAATCAGGTAAAGCAGGGACGAATTACAAACAGAAACTATCAGGGACAATCCTCCTTAAGGATGAACAAAAGCTACAACCAACCACAGGTAAAATCTTCTCAGTTTGGCTCAAGAATAGATGAAAATAGAAATTACAATCAGTTGGCTGGTAGATTCAATAACCGCAGAAGCTTCTTCAATGGACAATGCTTTTCTTGCCACAACTTTGGTCACAGAGCAGCTCAATGTGTTGCATATAAAACAATCATGACTAGGGAAGCTCAAAAACAAAGAAGTATGACAGGGATTACAAAAAGGACCTATAACAACTTTTCGGTTCTTGAAAATGAAGTTGAATGTTCTATTTGCAATAATTTTGGTCATAAAGACTCTGAATGCAGGAGCAGGTTTCAGGAGAAAAAGGAACAAGCCACAAGCACCAAAACATGGAGAATAAAGGAACCTCAAACAGAAAGATGTGGGATAGCATTTTATGCAGAAGGACAGGAAAATCTATGGTACATTGACAGTGGATGTTCGAAACATATGACAGGTGATAAAGAAAAACTTGAATCTTATTCTACTTTAGAAAAGGGAAAGAAAGTTTCTTTTGGAAATGATACTCCTGCAACTATAAAAGGAAAAGGTATTGCTCCTTTGAAAGAAAAGGTCAAGGCTGGAAATGTTTTATATGTTGATGGATTGAAGCATAATCTTCTAAGTGTCAGCCAGATGTGTGATCAAAAAACCGAGGTTATTTTTAGATCGAATGGATGTCTTGTTCGTGATCTTGATACAGGAAAAACAGTTCTCAAGGGCAAAAGAACTCCAAATAATCTGTACATATTTGAAGAAGGACAACAACAATGCTATCTTAGCAAGGATGAAGAGCACTGGTTATGGCATCGAAGGTTGGGACATCTAAGTTTCTCACAAATAAGGAAAGCATGCAAATATCAGGCAGTTCGCGATCTTCCAGATATCAAAATTCCAGACAACACCATATGCAAATCTTGTCAGTTTGGAAAGCAAACCAGAACTAACTTTCCAGAGAAGGAAGGATCAGCTAGCTTGCCTCTTGAGCTAGTCCATACAGATGTATGTGGTCCATTTAGAAAACGGACACCTCGAGGAGAAGAATATCTGATATTATTCATTGATGATTTCTCAAGGTTTGTTTGGTTAGGGCTTATGAAGCACAAAGATGAAGCATTCGAAAAATTCAAATCCTTCAAAGCATTGGCTGAAAATGAATCAGGACACAAAATTAAGTGCCTCAGATCTGACAGAGGTGGGGAGTTCACATCAAATGAATTTTTCGATTTCTGCGATGAACATGGGATAAGAAGAGAATTCTCTACAGCTAGAACTCCTCAGCAAAATGGGGTTGTGGAAAGAATGAATAGAACTATTCAACAAATGGCTCGTGCTATGCTCGATGAATCAGGTACTCCTGCAACCTTCTGGGGTGAAGCTGCACATGCTGCTGTCATTATTCTTAACAAAACAAATGTCCGAGTAAACAGCACTCAAACACCTCATGAGCTTTGGAGTGGTAAAACTCCTTCCGTGAAGCACTTCAAAATCTTTGGGAGCAAATGTTATATCAAGAATACTGATGAGCAACTTGGCAAACTTGAACCTAGAGCAGATGAGGGCATTCTTCTTGGTTATTCTCCACATAGCAAAGCATACAAATGCTACAATAAAATACTTGGCAGAATTGTTGACAGTATTGATATAGTGGTTGATGAGAAGGGATATATTCCTAGGCAAGTTCATCATGAAGACATTGAAGAAGATGAAGGTTACTCTCAAAGGCGAAATAATGAAGAAGAAGAACCTCAAGAAGAAGAAGAATCTCAAGAAGAACCAGAGGAGCAGACAAGAACGGAAGAGAAGACTCCATCCAGATATGTCCAAAAGAATCATCCAGAAACTCAGATTGTGGGGCAGAAAGAAGCAGGAGTACAAACAAGAAGGACACTTGCAGAAGCTTCAAGCTACTTGGCTCTTCTCTCCTCCATTGAACCACAAAATGTGAAAGAAGCATGCAAAGATGAATGTTGGGTCAAAGCAATGGATGAAGAACTTGAGCAAATCGAAAGGAACAACACTTGGGAATTAGTTCCTAGACCAAAAGATAAGAATGTAATAGGAACAAAATGGGTCTTCAAGAATAAGTTAAATGAAAATGGAGAAGTAATTAGAAACAAGGCCAGACTTGTTTGTAAAGGGTATGCTCAGCAAGAAGGAATAGATTTTGAAGAGACCTTTGCTCCTGTGGCAAGACTAGAGGCCATCCGAATGTTCCTTGCTCTCTCAAGCTTTCAAAACTTCAAGGTATTTCAAATGGACGTGAAATCAGCCTTCCTGAATGGAGACTTAGAAGAAGAAGTATATATTGAGCAGCCAGATGGGTTCATTCTTGGGAATGATCCAAACCTTGTATGCAGATTGAAAAAGGCACTCTATGGGCTCAAACAAGCTCCAAGGGCTTGGTACTATCGGTTGGACAAATATCTTCACCAACAAGGCTTTTCAAAAGGATCAGCAGATAGCAATCTCTATATAAAAGTTGAAAATAACAAATTGCTAATTCTTGTTGTTTATGTAGATGATATTATTTTTGGCAGCAATGAAGAGACCATGAGTCAAAACTTTGCCTTGGTTATGCAGAAAGAATTCGAAATGTCACTTCTTGGAGAATTGACATATTTTCTTGGATTGCAAATCCAACAAAATGAAGGAGGTATCTTCTTGTCTCAAACCAAATACCTCAAGCAGATCTTGAAGAAGTATGGCATGGAAGAGTCAAAGCCAGTATGTACACCCATGGTTACAGGATGCAGCCTCAGTGCAAATGATGAATCAGCAGCAGTTCACCAACCCACTTATAGATCCATGATTGGGAGTTTGCTTTATTTAACAGGTACTCGACCAGATATTACACATGCAGTAGGAATGGTTGGAAGATTTCAAGCCAACCCAAAGGAAACTCATCTTCAGGCAGTCAAAAGAATCTTCAAATATCTTCAAGGGACCCAAAACTATGGCTTATGGTATCCTAGAAATACTGATCTCACTCTTCATGCTTACACAGATGCAGATTGGGCTGGAAGTGTGGATGATAGGAAAAGCACAAGTGGAGGTGCTTTCTTCATGGGTTCCAGATTAGTATCTTGGTTCAGCAAGAAACAAAGTTCGATTGCCTTATCTACAGCTGAAGCAGAATATGTGGCTGCAGCATCTTGTTGCACACAACTTCTTTGGATGATACAGACCTTGCAGGACTTTCAAATCACTTGCACTCCACCTGTCTCTATCTTATGTGATAATACAAGTGCAATCAGCATTTCAAAGAATCCTGTCATGCACTCAAAGACCAAGCACATACCAATCAAGTACCATTTTCTTCGGGAACAAGTTCTTGAGCAGAAGGTCAAGTTGGAGTATGTTCCTTCTAAGGAGCAAGTTGCTGATATTCTCACAAAACCACTGCCCAGGGAAACTTTTGAATATCTCAGACAAAAGCTGGGAGTAGTTGATGCTTCATCCTGTTGTTGAAGTTTGTTTGTTCTACAGAAAAGTTGGTATACGCAGGTTACGGAAGGGATATGAGCGTATACACGCGGATTCATGCTGGGTAAGTCGCGTGTATGCTGGACGCTTGTTGCAGAAAGAATTTCCGCGTACATACGCTGTTTTATACAGGATAAAACGCGTATATGAAGTTCTGAACAGCAAGGGAAAACTCTGAAGTTCTGAACAGTAATAGGAATGTCAGAATTCTTCAGGCACAGTTTCAGGGAGTGCAACAGGCACAGGTTCAGGGGGAGCAGCTCAAAAGTCTCATAAAGCATTGTTGGCATTCAGATGTTTTGGTTGTTGGTTTCAGGAGAAGGAGCTCAGAAAGAAATTCTGGTTGCTGATCTAACAAGATGTTTATCAGATGCTGCTGGTGTCTTTCCTAAGTCTTGGTCTAGATCTGTTGTCTCTATGTCATGTATCTCTCTTGTCATATCTCTTTTATGGTGTCAAGGTCATGTAACGGCCTATGTTGGTTTCCCCACTATGCCTGGGATGAATGCTGTAATATAATTGGTTGTTTCTGATATGTCCCCTCTTGGTAGGGAGTATGGATGTATGTATTGAGTCTTTTGGTGATAGGAAGGTCCCTTATGGTGTATAAGTCTTGGTTCTTGTTGAAGAACATCTTTTTCGGATCTGGCCTAGGGGGAGATTGTTGGCATTATGATTCAAGTGTTGTCCTTGATGGCAACTCACTCAGAGGATGGTACAGGTGCTCAGAGGTTGGTACAGGTGATGGCAACTTAATCAGAAGACAGATCTCAGTACAGCATGCCAAGGAAGCTCATACATGCCGTTTCGTTAAGCCCAAGTCGCGTGTACACGCTAGTTCGATTCATAAAAAGCGCGTGTATGTGGAAAGGTTCCTTTGGTCCATGGTGGTTAGTCCTTGGAAGTTGTGCCTATGATTTCGGACCATTGTGTCTCGACGGGCGTGTCGATCCCTAGTTTTGAAATTGATGGTATTGTGTTACTATGGTTTTGGCTCTTGGTATTGAGCTAGGCCTAAGTCTATATAAGGAGAAGAAGATCATTAGGCAAAATCATCTTTCGACAAGGCTTGAATATCTAAGAGAGAAAGAGATCTGATATGCAGGTTCTGGGTTGCTTGATCTAAGCCAAGGAGAGATCACATCGGTTGATGGAAGACTAGATCTAAGGATAGATCGGGATCTAATGGTTTGAAATGCACTATCATGATATGGTTGATTATGCGTATTTCTAGATCTGCATATTGTCGCAATGTTACGTTTTGGATCTAACTAATGTCTGGTACAGCTGCAAATTGAGAAAGGTTATTTTTAGATCTGTACGCAGGTTGGCTTCGGTAAAAGCGCGTGTATACGCGGGTTTTGCTCATTGAAGTAGCGTATATCTTTTGAAGCTTGATTTTGGGTTTACAGTGGGGTCTGACTGTTATTGCAGAGTTCTGCAGTCTGCTCTGTGTTCTGGTAACTGGTGATTGACAGGGTTCAGTGGTTCAGTGATTCAAAGTTTGGTTGTTTTATGCTTCAATGATCTGTTGTGGAAATTGAATGATTTGTGGTCTTCAGATTGTAATGTTGTGCTTCAGGAATATCCAAGTCTGAAAATGTATGAAAAGTGATACCTGAAAGAAGGAAGATTGTAGGTCAGCACCTACGTACTAGTATCTTGGCTAGTACAAGAGCAAAGGGGGTTGGAGCTCCCTTCCAAGGAAGTTTGGAGAACGAGAGAAGGTTGTAGCCTTCTGCAGGTTGTAGCCTGCGTACTGGTATAAGGCTGCACCAGTACAAAAGATTGTAAACTGAAGTTTCATATTAAAGAAAGATAGAGACAACTTGCAGCAGGTGGTTTTCACCCACATTGGGTTTCCACCTTATATCTTGGTGTTCATGTGTGTGGCTTTTTATCTGTTCTGTTATACTGCACATGTTTACTGTTAATATGGTGAATAATGTCCTGATGCACTTAATTGAAGAATAAGCTAACTAAATTGTGAGTTTTCTTCTTATACGCTGTTTTACTTCGTCACAGTAGCGTGTACACGCTGGTTCACTTAACTGAAGTAGCGTATATGTTTCTGAGCATTTAAAAAGTTTGATTAATCTGATAATACTGATTCACCCCCCCTCTCAGTATTATTTCCAACAATCACTACCTGCAGGGATGAGCTTGGAAGTGTAGGGATCACGATAGTTGATGATGACATGGTGAGTCTTGCACTCCTCGGTCTTCCTAAGAGCTGGCATAGCTACCAAGACTCGGTAATGGAAGAGAGAAAACTGCCAGATTGGGAACAACTTTGGTCTGATCTGATGCAGGAGGAGATAAGAAGAAGCACCAGAGATGGTTCTTCATCCAAGGAGGATGAAGAAAATTGTGCCTTAGAAAGTAAGGCGAAGAAAGGGAAGGAGAAGGATTCTCATCCCAAATCGAGTTCTTCCCATGGTGGGAAGAAGTTTGACAAATCGAAAGTGTGATGCTTTCGTTGTCATGAGGTGGGCCATTTTGCTACAAATTGTCCACTAAAGAAATCCAAGATGGGATCCAAGGAAGGATCTGAAGGTGAGGCATTGGCCGCATAGTTCGATTTGGATTTCACCCTCTTCGCATGCATGGTTTCATCCATGGTTGGATTTGGTTGGTTTCTTGACAGTGGAGCTTCTTTCCATATGACTGGTGATAAGAGTTTGTTCAGTACCTTGTAGGAGAAAGATCTCCAGATACTCATAGTGATAGGTAATGAAGAAAAGTATAGTGTCTTAGGTGTAGGCACGGTTGTTTTCGAGAGGGAGCATGGAGCTCGCATTACCTTGACCAATGTCAAGTATGTACCAGGACTGAGGAAACAATTGGTGTTGATCATAATGCTGGAAGACAAAGGCTATGATGTAGTCTTCAGTAAGGGAAAGGTTTTCCTTCGACACATCGCCATGAGACAGGTGAAGTAGATCAGTTCACGATTCAAGAACCTGTATGCTCTTGAGGTTCAAGATGCATGTAAAGCCTTGAAGAACAAGGCATCTGATGGAGACTTGGTGGTTGAGAGGGAGAGTAAATTACCTCTCAACATGCAGTGTCAGAAGAAGTCTTAGACAATTGTGGAGGATCCACAATTGGTGAAGCAACTTCAAGAGGTTGTGGAGCAGCCACAAGTAGAGAAGTCGAGAGGAGATCGAGTGGAGGCATCCACTCATAAAGAGACCTCCAGTAGGGGGAATTTTGAGCCAAGTGGGCAGAGGGATCACATGCATCCATACCTCCAGGTCGGAGGTGGGGCGATGTAGAGTGATAGTCCCACATAGGCTGGAATAGGGGCAGGATCATTGAGGTACCCAACTTCTTTGATTAGACCTTTCTACGGGAGCCCCGATGAGGAGTAGCAGGACTGGCTGAGTGGGTAGAGACAGATGCGGATGGAGCGGAAGAGAGAGCTACAGTGCAGGAATCCCAAGACAGTGCAGAGCTAGCTGGCTGCAACAATGCGAGAGGCACAGGAGTGTTTCACCAGTGCAGGATGGCACAGAGAGGTGTGCAATGGTGTGAGATGCATGGAGTGTTGGAGCAGCTCAAAGGTCATAGAGCGAGCACTTGTCAGTGGCAGAGGGAGCTTCAACATCAAATAATGTTTCTAGCCCAACAGGGAGGTTAGTTGGGAGATTTTTTGTTTCTAGAGTTGCTGGAGCGACAACACGTGGGAGAAGTGTTGCATGCAGAACATTCCAAAGGTTTAGGATTGGGTTTGAGTTGAATGCCTTTCTTGTTGAGAGGGAGTGTTGAAAATGGCAACAAGAAATGCTAAAAATAGAAGTGATAAAAACAGCACTGCTATAAATAGCAGTTAGGGTACCAGTGTTGGACATAGTAACAAGGAATGAAAAATGGAAGTGCTAAAAAATGCATTGCTATAAATAGAATTTCAGGTTAGATTCCAATTTTAGTTAGTCCCTGAATGAAAATTGGGAAGTAAAACTCGAATTTGATCTTAGCAATTGTTTCTAAAATAATTAATTAATTCATCTTGAGTTAATTAGTTGTAGAAAATCAAACATGAAGTCTATGTGAAGACATGCAACAGTTTCTCCATTGATTAAGGAATTTATCCATTAGTTAAAGAGATAAGGATGAGTTGTAATTAGTTGTCTCAGTTAACTAAGTCAAGTCCAGTTAGATTAGTTCAAATAGTTTGTTGAACTAATTGTGAGTTCAATTAGTTAATGCATGCATGCATGTAACTGCTGCACTTCAGATAACTGAATATTCTCTTATAAATAACTCATGCATGTCAATTCAGTCAAAGACCTAGTTGAGATCAAAGGAAGGGACAGTGTACTATCAATTGGAGGATTTTTCCTATATAGGAAACTCATCCATGCAAAAGGAATTATCTCCTTCAGGATTGCACAGTTAGATCAGAGGTTAGTGAGTGTGTGAAGAGGCCAATTCACACAGGTGGAAGCACTGGACCCCTAGGAAAACTGTGCAAGGAAATAGGAGGCTTGGAGGGCAGAGGAGAAGGTTTGGAAAAGCCTTTGACTATCTATGAGCAGCAGTTGGATTGCAGAGAGAGCAGGATAGCTTGTGAGCCGGTTCTTTTTGTAATCTGAACATATTTCCACTTGTATGATAATACAAAGATTGGGGTTTTAGGCTAAGGCTTTCCCTAGGTTATTCTTCTGTGTTCATGTGTGATTGATTTCTCATTCTTAGTTATATGTTTTCTATTTTATCTTGCTCATATTTGATTAAGCTTCCGCAAAGTTTGTTGTGAAAGTAGATCTTGTATTTTTCTTTAGTATATTGCATAATCTGTTGATCTACAATGGGAATTTCTACACTATGGACAAATATACATAGGTGCAAAAATTGCTTAAGGAGAAGGAAGAAAGGATCTCTCGGTTAGAACAGAGCATGGAAACTGAAAAGAATAAGATCATAGAACATTGGCAAGGCCAAGTCACAGAGCTTTGAAATAGGTTTAATTCTCTCAGAGTCTAGCATGATGTTGATTTACAGGCCTGAGACTCTCAAATCCAAAAGCTACAAACAAGGATTGAACATCTGAGTGCCAATCCAGAATTAACTGAGTTTAGAAGGAGGCTAAAGAATTGAACACACTTTTGGCTCAACAAAAGATTGTATTTTTTTAAAAGTTAGCCATCATTCACGATTATTTAAGGACAACTAGCTCCCTAGTTGACCAATTATCTTATATGAAAAATTATTTTGAAGATACAAAAGAGTAAATTGTTGGTTTCTTGACATGGCAAGAAAGTGCAGAGGGAATGTTTTCCAATATTCCCAATATTAAATAATCCCATAAAGAGAGTATCTTTAGAGAGTGGGAAATTCGTATTAAGCGGGAAGAAGAAACAATTTATCATGCAAGGGATATTTCAAATAATATTATTGAAGCGGTCAATGAAAATTTGTTTCAAGCTAATCTCATATCAAGTTGCCCTGAAGGAGAATTACCCAATATTAAACTTCTTACTAAATTATGGTAATAATACTCCAAGAATCAAATTGAGATCATTGATCAGCTGACCAAAACCAACTTGAAGAGTCATTGGTAGTTTTTGGTCAAACCTCATAGTGAGTGGCTTATGCTCTGATCGTTATCAAATACCACCATACAAATGTTGTCAACGTTGAGGGATGCAATATTCACTAGCCAGATGTGAATACGACCCAAGTATCCACTTGCGTTAAAGAATATGGTTGATATATATGAGCTGCAATAGTGAATCAGAGGACATTCATCCTCCCAATCTTAGATTATTTATTGTAACATATTCTAAATATGTCCCGTTTGGTTCATTTTAGTTACTTTTTGTGAAACTGCCTAAGGTTGTTTTTGTGTTTTCTATATTTTTATTTTATCATGAAACTATAAATCCCATCTCTCGGATATGAGAAAGGGTTCTAAAATTTTGGAAAGAAGGCTTAAGTTGCACTATTGGAACTTCAAGTTTTCCTTAATATAAAGCTGAACCATCACCATTTTTATCATGAGCTGAGCAACGATATATCAGGTACTATTATCCTTTTGTTATTCTTTTGCTTAAAGTAGAATGGAAAATATATTTTGTTCATAATATATGTGTTGAAGCAATCATTTATTGTCACTATTGGCTTGCTTGATTGAATTTATAGACTATATGTATGAACAATGAGATCTCAATATATGTGTAACGAATTAATAAATAATTTAATTAGATATTTAATTAAATTATTTATATTTATCTACATTAACTTCATAGTTGTCAGATGATCTATATTGTCATGTCAATTATGAAATCAGTATAATCACATATATCAATAGCATTCCTAGGATACATAATAAGTCTATTAATATTTATTTCAGTTTTTTCTATACTAGAGCATTATACTCTCATTTAATCCATTTCATATAATTTTATATAAAGGGAAATTGGTTCCATAATTCCATTCAGATCCATCATCCCAAATGGAAAAGGATTTTCTCTAAGGTCCCGACCAGGTGGTTTCCCCGAATGTTGATCAGGGAAAATTTTAGGGGCTAATATTCACCCATGGGCTAATTTTCTATACTTTTTCCCAAAAAAAGATTCTCTAATTTCCATTTTTTTGTAAAATTGATTCACCCAAATTTTATAGAATGAAATTATTTTACCCTAAAAATATCCAAAACATTATATATAGACTATATAAAAATATTATAAATTTGAATATTTTTACAAAAATACCTCCAAACATTTTATAGATTTCATATTATGGACTAGTGGGATTCACCAAGGTTTCTAAACTTTAAGATAAATTTCCATCCTTAAAATTTTCCCTAATGTTGATGTAGTCATTCCAAACCATCAACAAAACCTTTGATTGACAGTGTGCCAATGAAAGTTTGTAACTTACCTATTGATCCCCTAGTGGTTGATTCTTCCCAAAAGATTACTATAAAAGATTATGAAGTAACAACTTTTGTTGTCCTACTACTACTTCAACAGTTTTGGCCAGAAATTTTGCTAAAAAATAGAGAGGTACAATAATTGTGAAGAATAAAACAAAAGGTAAACTTCTCAAGGAAGTTATTACACTAAGGAAAGAAAATGATAGGTTACAAAGGAAAGTACAATAATTGAAAAAATGGTTACAAACTAGTAGATAGTCTTATGAGAGTCATGAGAAGAAAGTTGTAGAACAACTTGGAACTGATGGTGGGAAGGAAGTTTTTAAGGTCTAGAATGTTGAAACTCAAACTGATCTTGCACTTGTTTCCACTGAAGCGGAAGTTCAAATTCGTCATGCACTTGTTTTCCTAGAAGCAAAGACCTAGAATGATCTCGTAACTATTCTTGTTCAAAGAGGAGTGAAAACTGATGTTGTGCCTCCTTACACTCCATTGATTGTAGATGTTGTAATAAAGGTGTTGAACAAAACCTTGGCAGAGCATAAATATATTATAACTAAAATCAGGGAGAAACAATGCGCCAAGGGGAATATCAAAAGTTGTTCCCACCATTTCAATTGTTAACAATAATAGAAAACAACACAAATGCAAAGATAAGAGCTCCTAGGAAGAAAATCCAAGTATTGTAGGAACATATTCGTAAGGTCACAAAGCCAAAGGATGAACTTTATTATATTATTCTAGATATCCTCGTATGTAGATCTTCAGCATGTAATTATTCTCTATTCCTAACAAAACAATATTTGATGCTTAGAAATAAGGCTATACAATGTATCCTGCCTTATGAATCCATTAGTGCTTTTGATTTCATCACTTTTTTTCATCAGTAGGATGAGTAAACAAGCTATCTCTTATGTGAACTCTACATGAACAACTTCCTTTTATTAGAGCAATTAAATGAAAATATTGTTCCATTTGTTGGAGATGTCCAACTTCAAGATTTTATATCATTTTCATTGAATCAAATAAAGTGGAAAAAAGCTTATCATACGTTTCCGCAAAATAAACATAATTTTGATCTATGGGTTAAAAGTGAGTGAAAGAATACCTTTGCTACATTTCGCTGCCAGAATGCCTTTGTAGAGAATCCTAGTGTTGTTTCCTCACTTGAGTAGATTTGTGACATGGTATTAAACTTAGGACAGGAACGACTGGAAGATATCAAGAATGAGGCTATCACCGGAGCTAAATTAAGATGGCAAGCATCATTCAGAGAAATTAAAAATAGGGAACCTTTTGGTCTATATAATTTTTAGCAAGTTATTTCCAGAGTACATTATTATGTTAATATTGTGTTAGAAGAATCAAATGGATGGGATGTTGATACAGGTTCCCTATGATTTGTTGTCCTCAACCTTACTATCAGTCTTGTTATCAATTGTCAGAGGCGAGTAAGTATGTGGATTTTTAGGAAATTAAAAATAGGAGTGGATTCAGGCTCTAAGGAAAAGAACCCTATGGAGCCTGATCCTTAACTGCCATGCATGTTAATTATTTTTTTTCTTGAGGACACAAAAATTTTAGTTGAGGGGTAATGTTGGGCCTCACAATTGTCATGATTTCATTATCCTATTCTTTATTTTTAATGATTATTTTCTTGCCTTTTCTCATATTTATGATATATTAATTGGCATAATATAGGACTTAGAGGGAACTAGTTTAATTTTATTATTTTTTCTTCTACATGTGTTATTTTGATTATAGAAGAACAATAATTCGTGGTTGAATCTTCATTACGAATAGTTATTTTGCAACATATTAGGGGTAGATGATACTTGATGTTGTTTCTAATCTATCTGTGCTAAAATCAGGATAGTATGAGGTTGTTTCCAACTAACCATGGAAGATCAAGCAAGGCTTACTCTTATTTAAGAAAATTTGTTGGGGACAAAACCCTTGGTTTTATTGTATGGATGATATGAAGTCTATTTGTAACTAAAAATGAGCATCTTGATAATATTTAGATTCTCAAGATTACTCTTTGTTAAAATAATTTACTATTTTATCTCCCTTGATTGTAGCATAAATACATAGGGCTTTTGTCTTGAAAAATAGCTTTTTGTAAATTTTTCATATATCAAATAGACTTGCTAAAAGTCACTCACTATAATCATTTTCATAATATAATGCAAAGTTCTGAATAAAAATTCTTCGTTGTTGAGAATTAATCTGTTGATCTGACCTTTAATACAAGGGAGTCTGACTCTGGTAGTTTGGGCCCACTCCTGGATGAGGCACTATCTTCATTTGTGTTACTAATTTTACATTTTATTTCTTTCATCTATTGTTTATTTCATGTATCTACTATAATAGTTGTAAACCATATATTTCATTTGAGTAAAGATAATATCAATAGTTATAGTATTGTTGATAATTCCTAATATATAGATGTTATTTCTTTAAAAAGGGATTTGAAATCAGTGTTAATTTACCGTTGTTTCTAGAGGTTATCTCTTAATTATTGATGCTTTAATATTAGTGTTTTTTTCCTCTCCCTATTTCTTCTTTCATGTTTCATGAATATGGTTTTGTAGTGTTGTTCCTTTAATCTTGCAATTGTTGTTTCTTAATTAGAAACTTAGCATTCTACAAATTTTCTTGTTGTTTCCTATTTAGGAGTGATCATAATTCAATGCTTTTGAGTGGTTTTTAGAGAATACGGCTTTCCTAAAAGATAGATCTTATGAATGCATGCTTTAATATAGGAATTGATTCTTTTCATTCTAGTTAATTTTCTTTATGTTAAAGAATTAGTTAGCATTACTTTTAGAACCATTTCTTACATTTAATCACTAGACATCCTTGAAATAAATAGGTGAATCCTCGGGTTAATAATTTAATGTGTGACAGTTAGTTTATATTTTAGAACAATTAATTGTCCCAACAACCTTCTCCCAATGGAACATTTTTCTTTCTATCCCTAGCAAAGATTGTTGTTCAATTATTTGAAGGACTACAAGTGCATCAAACATTATTTTTTTTCATTGCAAAGACTACCACTATGATACAACCCAATACCTTTGCCAACAAACTACCCTTTACCTTGAATGATTTGCTTATTGTTTCTCCGTTGTCCTTCTACGAATTATTCCTCCAAAATAATGTTGATGACCTTAATCAATTCCTACAACAAGTTCTTATGGATCAACTTTCCCTTCCATATTTAATTCTAGTTCTTTGTTGGAAGTGTTGATGTTGTTCTGAAAATTTGTTGTATTTTTTAGGCATACATACATGCTACCTTTCTGCAATAACTCCTTCCCAAAAACTTTTTCAAACAATGGTTATCCCATTTTATCAAAATTGTATTTCTCATAAAAAAATCCTTCATAAAATACATGTATCCATTATCCAATCATGAACAAAACCAAGTAATCTAACTTACGATGTTTCAATACATGGTGCCTATATCAACTGATCAATATTATCTTCAAATAATACCTTCAAATTAGTCTTTTAACAAATATGGTGGAGTTACAACAATATGTACATGGAGTTGCAACAGATTCAAAGACATTGACATTTCATGGAAACAACACTTCATATTTAGGTGATTTTTGGCGGTTTTGTTCATCACCATATAATGTACTTATGTACCAAAAACCATAGAAAACCATTACACAAATAATGAGATATAACAAATAAGTTTCTACAGGGATTTTAGCAAGTTTTTAAAGGCGTATCAACAAATCGTTATAGGTATAATGACAAACTTTGTTAACAAATTGCTCACAAAGTATAGATTTTATTTTGATGAAGCTTTGTGGGAATGTTTCTACATCATAATGCTTCACCACACTAAAAATTAACTCAATCTAATGCATGGTTATCAATATATAAGTAAAATGGTTGTAGGTGATGATGTTTAATTCCTCAAAAATTATAATTCAGTTTTGGCCAAAAAATTTCATTCTTGTTGATGTCCTTAATGCTTTCTCCCACTATTGTTTATGACAATCTGATGCATGAATATCAAACTATAAACAAATTGGTTGTAGGTGATGATGCATGATTTCTAAAAAATTATAAGTTTGTTTTACTTAAAACTTTGTGTGTTTATTCATCTTACCATAGTGCTTCCATCATATGAATTTCATAGCCATCTGATCCATGGTTTTCGAGATATCTGAAAATAAATTCCTGCATTTAAAAAAAAAAAAACTGTAAATAAAGGAAAAATTACCATAAGTCTTTTCCTTTTCTTGGCATCTTGTTATTCTTATGCATGGAGAGGACTTAATCCAAATAAGATGGGTTTCCATGTACAAATACAACAATTATTCCTTCTCCCCTATGCCTACACTTTTGCATGTCCTCATGCAAACACGGTAGAGTTGTCAACATATCATCAATAATATCCAAAATAACAACATAGTTTTCATGATATTGTTGTTACATCAATTGTAGCTTGTGGGGATACCAAGACAAGTCATGAATAAAGTAAGTCTCTATAGGACACTATCCATAAGTGCATTTGAAAACCTGTTGTTGGGTGAGGGATCCCCCAAGGGAAGTTTTTGGGCTTAGAGCCCAGATTTTGGTCATTTTTGTAATTCCAATGTAAAGACTCCGCATTTGGTGGGCACAAAGCATATAGTTTGTTAAAGATTCATAGGGTTGTCCGCCCTTAATTTTGATAATGTAATGTCGGTTGTAGAAGATCTACACATGGTCTGCGGACCATGGGATTCTATAAATAGAGCGAAACTCTAAGTAGTTAAGGCAGCTAATCACAGAATGTCTAAGGAATAATGATGTATGCGAGATAGTTCTAAAGAGTAAAGTCTAGTTTTGGGTCGTAGCATGGGAAGAGGCTCTGCAGCTGAGTTCGTAGAGTCCTAGTAGTCCGTAGCTGAGTGCGTAGACCCCTGCAACTGAGTGCACAGGGCGAGTCGAGTCCGTAAATAGTGGAAGTATTAATAAAGAGAAGTTTCTATCAATTCTGCGTCTTTATTTCCTATTTTATGCATCTGTTATATTGGGTATGAGTTTCACTTTCAATGCTTATATGATGCGGGAATGTGTATAATTGTATTGGCTAAGTGAACGCAAGATAGAATATCTGTTTACGTGAAGACAATCAAGACCTGTTAATAAGATTAGTAAGGTACTTGGTGTAGTTTAGGAGATATCGCAGTTCGCTGCCTTAGCAGCACGAAAGGACTTCAGCCCCTGGTTAGGGCTGCACGAAAGTCGATTATAACAAATCGTGAAGGTACTGAAGGGTAGAATAGTGCGTGAAGTGACCTGCGCGAAGGCAGGTTTAGCTAGACTAAATTGACATCACATCCATCTCAAGGGTGCAGAAACTTGGTTCCAGCATCCCCCCACACTGCTTCAGGTGAGACTTCAGTCCGCGCTCCGCGGGCTGATGCCGAAAGGGCCAGTAGTGTAGGGATTTTCTTGGCTAAATAACTCTGAAACTAGGTCAAGCCCCCATAAGCCAAAAAATGGTTCCGTTGTTAGGACCGAAATCTGCATGAGAGATGTGTGATGTCGTATCACTGGAATCCAACTATGAAAGAAATTGAAGATTGGTTGGACAGAAGAATTCATGAGTTCGTGGCGCAGGAGAATAGAAACCCACGACTATCAAAAGAAGAGTGGCTAGACAGCTACCTGTATACAGAGATACACGAAATCTTTTTCGCGTCCTTCCCTATTGAGCTGTACGAGTGGATTGCAAAGCTAGTAGATAGCCAAGGAAGGTGGAAACTTGACAGTCCTATTGTGTGGACCCAAGAGCTAGTGCGAAGATTGGAAGCATCGAAGGATAAGATTGCACACGTCGTCAATCATTGGCTCAATCGTATTATAGGATGATTCGTTACTAAATTCGTGGTTGACACCTCAGTCAGCTATAGCGAGGCAGAGCGACGCTTTCTCAAAGAACTGCGAGGTAAGTACATAAAGTCTTTGGATACTTGGATTAAAATGTTGTTGTGTGAAAAGCAGGTTATGCAGTTACCTTGATGTTTAGGGCTAGGTGAAGCGGAAAGGTTTATAGGAACGAAGGAAATAAGGGTCCAGAAAATAGCCCCTTGATTTCACCTCCACGAGGAGACGAGGAAAAGCTCGTGAAATTCTCTCTGCAAAGTGCTATTCAGTTGATAAGACAAAGAATTCCGCGAATACCACCTCCACCCACACCACCACCGACTTCACCTCCGTCGTCACCCATACCACCTCTACCACCACTGCGATTCAATATGGCAAGCACAGTGAAGTTTCTTGTGTTCAAAGGCTTGGGAAAAGAAGATTTGAACCAATTCTGTTTCGTTGTAAGGGCTGCCTGGGAAGCACAAGGTGTTACAGATGACCATATAAAGAAAGCAATGTTGGTTAGCGCCCTGCAGGATTGCTCGCAGACCTGGTACATTAAGTACTCCAACAATAACCCAAATGTGAGAGTTGCGGATATCCAAACAATGCTAACTAGAGAATTTAGCAAGCCTAAATCTAAAGCACAGTCGATCATTGGATTTAAAGAGATCACGATGCTACTAGGTGAGACTCCTTAGGAGCTGGATCAGAGGTTGAAATGTACGATTTGCAAAGCAAATATGAATCTGGCAGATGGACAACATCGCGCGTGGTTTGTAGCTTCGCTACTACCACATTTAAGGAGTGCGCTATTACAGCATAAGATAACGACTTAGGTAGAGGCCTTAGAGATTGCTATGAGGTTACATGAGACCCCCGATGCAGGATCCTAACTTAGGAGTTCAACAGATTCATGCGCAGCTAAAGAATCTGTGCCTTGAAATGCAGAGTTTGAAACAAGAAACAGCAGTTCGACCAGAAGTGCACGAAGAAGTGTGGTGCATGAAATGCAAGAGTCAGGGTCATGACAAAGACCACTGCCCAATTTTTACAAATTACCTTGCAGGAGGAGGACCGATGCCTCTAAGGTCGGAGGCTCAAGCCGGACCTAGCACGGTGCCTGCTTTATGGTGCGCGATCTACAAAATAGCTGGAAAGCATGCCATGGGAAATTGTCACTTGTTACAAAAGTATATAGAAAATTCGCAACAGTTGTTCTGCAACTTTTGCAGGTCGGTGGGACATGACTAGCGTACCTGTAGAAGTTATGAGTTGATGATGGATAGAACCCCCAGCTACAGGGTTCAAGCTGAAACGCAGCCCCTTGACCAAAATGCAGGAATGGTGCGAATAATATTTTAGGGGTGCGGACGAGGGCGAGGCGAAGGAGGACTTGGTAGAGGTCACGAACAGTTGATTTGCTACAATTGCGGAGGACCAGGACACTATGCCCGTGATTGCACAAATCCAATGCACCTGCCATGCAAGTATTGCACGTTGTTCGATCATGACATAGAAGATTGTCCTACGCTGATAGCTAGGATACATGAAAAAGGAGCAATACCACCTCTCCCAACTCAAAACATGCAGATGATGAGGTCTGAGCCACGCGAGGAAGACCCGAATGTAAACATTATGCTCCGAAGTGGAATTGCGATGGGAAACGACAAAGGAAAATAGCCAGACGATGGTAATTAGGTTAGCAAAGCTTCAGCAAAGGAAGCAGAGTTTGATTTGGAGCGCACTCGGGAAACCTTCATGGAAGCTAAGAAGAGCTTCGTTGATGCCTCCACTTTAGGAAGCAAAGATAAACTGGAGACGGAAATGGACCCATCCATGCTGACAACTTTCCTTGAAACATGTATGAAGTTACTGTGCGACAGTAAGGCTGTGAAAGGGTTACAGGAACTCATCAACAGATGTGCTAGGACCATGCCAGGGGAACCACGCATATTCTGGAAGATTGTAAAACATAAAACAAGAACAGGCTGAGAAATGAGACTAAACATAAAACAAGAACAGGCTGAGAAATGAGACTTACCATGCAAGTCGTAGAATATGAGATGGATCAGGTCATTCTAGATTTGGGATCAGATGCAAATGTTCTACCGAAGAAGACATGGGAGCCAATGGGCAGACCTGCGCTGCAATGGTCTCTGACTCAGCTGAGAATGGCGAATCAGCAGAAAATAATACCTATGGGGCGATTACAGGGAATAACTATGGATATTGAGGGAGCGAGCGCGTTGGTAGATTTCGAAGTGATAGAGATTGTTGATGACAACAATCCCTATCCTGCACTCCTAGGAATTGACTAGTCCACTGATATGAATGGGGTAATTAATCTGAAGAAGTGAAAAATGATCTTTGAAAAGAAGTCACTGCGCGTAATTATACCCCTGGACCTTGCTGAAGGATCGCTCTATACGGAGCCGGTCTGTAACTATGAAAGTGATGATGATCTAGACTGCATATACAAGATAACGATGTGAAACCAAGACTGGGTGAATCCCACCATGGATGGACGGATTACATGGGAGCGCAAAAGTTCCTGCACTTCGGATTCTAATGAGGAAATAGAACGATGGCAGAATCGGTTACATGAGGTAACTACACTAAATTGTAATATGATGACAAGGTCGTTGCACAGCATGTCGACAGAAGTAATAGATATTCCTACTTATGATGGTCTAAATGAGGTAGATACCTTTTTGGATGCATTCGAAAGGGAGGTGCCAGAAAATAAATGCTTCCAGGCCTTGGACTAGGTACTGCACGCTACGCCCATGAGATGGTGGGGTACACACAAAGGAAGCTTTCATGATTGGCGCGAATGTAGGAGAATGATGTGAATACGATTTTGGAAGCCCAAGGTGTGACTGACAGACAAATATGATGGGCAGGATGATCCGCGTGCACATCTGGCCAAGTGAACATATGCCTATGGAGAAAAGCCACAACCTTAGTGGGTGCACCTATTCTGTCATACCCTAGATGTTATACCAATGAACTAGTACTCTGCCATGGGACAGGTGAATGGGATATCCTACGTGAAGGGTTCATGATGACCTTCAGTTTTGAGGATGGGTGGGATAGTATTGATGAGGCACTACAAGAGGTAAAAGTAGCCATCTTTAGGATACCACAGAAGCTAGTAGACTTGATTCAGCCTGAATGGGCTACTCAGTTGAGTCGCAAGCTAGAATGTTATAATGTCACTGCTGAAGAAGAGGATGAGGATCCGCAGAATATTAACATTCCAGAAATAGAAGGCCACCGCGAGGTTCATGAACCACAAATTGAGAACCTTGATATAACTGCACCGATGAAAACTAAGCACGTAAACATTGGTATGGAGGCAGAACACAAATTTGCGAAGATCGGAGACTACTAGGACGATGTGAGGGTGGCTAAGGTCACTGAATTACTCTGTGAATATTAGGACTTATTCCCAACCAAGTTTATGGATTTGAAAGGAATAATCAGAGATCTAGGAGTGATGAATATCACGTTAAATCCCGATGTGAAGCCAGTTAAGCAGAGGCCTTACTGCTTAAATCTGAAATACAAGGAGAAGGTCTACGTAGAACTAGATAGAATGCTCGCAGCAGGCATCATTAAGCCTATGGAAGAATCCGATTCGGTAAGCCCAATGGTGGTACAAGAGAAGAAGCAGAAGGATGAGATAAGGTTATGTGTGGATCTTAGAAAATTGAATGACGCTTTTGTGCATGATCCATTCCCAACTCTGTTCACGGATGAAGTGTTGGATAATGTAAGAGGTTAGGAAGCATATTCTTTCACTGATGGGTTCTCGGGGTACCACCAGATCAAAACCGCGTCGGAGGATAGGACCAAGACAACCTTCGTGGCTGAGTGGGGTTGCTTTCAATATATTGTCATGCTGTTTGGATTGAAGAATTCCCCTACTATCTTTTTGCGCGTGGTTATTGCGGCATTCAGGGAATATATTCATAAGTTCTTGGAGGTCTATTTTGATCACTGGATTCTATTTGGGCTGGTTAGGTTCCATGTAGTGAGCTTGTGCTTGATGCTAGATACCTGTTGAAGATACCAAATCACGCTCAACCTCAAGAAGTGTATGTTCCTTGTGCCTTTTGGAAACCTATTGGGGCATGTGGTTTGTAGACAAGGGCTAATGGTAGACCCCATGAAGATCGCGGTGATTCTAAACTTGGAAGCACCAAGAAGTGTGAAACAGTTGCGCGCCACTCTGGGACATACGGGATATTACAAAATTTTTATCAAAGGCTATGCCTAGATCACCACACCGATGGAAAAATTGTTGAAGAAGGATGTCACGTTCTACTGGAACGATGACTGTAAGAAAAGCCTGGATATATTGAAATAAAAGATGGTTACTGCACTGATTCTACTCTTCCCAAACTGGAAGAAAGAGTTCCATGTACATGTCGACGTGTTGTGTATAGAACTGGGGGAAGTATTGACGCAAGATGGTGGAGAAGGCTTGGATCACCCTATCGCGTTCGCAAGTCGCAGATTATCCAAAGTAGAGAAGAACTATTCCACCACTAAGCGCAAGGGTCTAGCTATGGTATATGTGCTCCAGAAGTATCGACACTACTTGCTAGGAGGGCACTTTAAGATGCATATAGATCACTCTTCACTAAAGTACCTGGTCAATAAGCCTGTATTGTGGGGGCGCATTTGCAGATGGCTTTTATTATTCCAAGAATATGATTTTGAAGTTGTTGTGAATCCTAGACGGTTGAACGCGGGACTAGATCACCTATCGGGCATTGAGACTGGGGAGGAACCTACTAATTTGGAGGAAGGATTACCCGACACACATCTATTTGATGTGCATGTAGCATATGAACATTTTGAAGATATAATTCACTTTCTAAAAAATGGAACTGCGTGAAAGGAATACTCTGTCCAGCAGAAGAAGGAATTAGTGGTGCGTGTGGCAGATTTCTCTGTCATTGTTGGGCATCTATACAAGATGGGGAATGATGAAATACTGCGAAGGTGTGTACCTGAATTTGAAAGAAGCAGCATCCTCGCGGACACTCATGGGGGCGCCACAGGAGGAGATTATGCAGGAAGAGCAACTACATAGAAGATTGCACGCATCGAGTTGAGGTGGCCAACCCTTCATCAGAATTCAAAAGCATATTGCGAGGCATGTGATGTATGTCAGCAGATAGGTAGGCCATCATGGAGGGACGAGATGCCTTTGAATCCACAAATGAAATTGCAACCTTTCAAAAAGTGGGCAATAGATTTTTAGAATCTATTAAACCTCAAGGAAAGACAGGCACATGGTACATTATCACTGCGACAGAGTATCTGACTCGTTGGGCAGAAGCGCAACTGGTGAAGGATTGTACAAGCATAACTGCCGTGAAGTTTTTATTTGAACATGTACTGACGCGATTTGGATGTCCGAAGATCTTGATGAGCGATCGCAGTACACACTTTTTGAATGAGACGTTCAGTGCACTAACAGAGGAATTTCAGGTGTATCACCAGAAGAGCACACTGTATCACCCACAGGCTAACGGAACAATAGAAGTGTTCAACAAGGTACTGGAAACCGCACTGACCAAGTTATGTAATGCATAGCGAAGTGATTGGGATCTACGCATACCTGCGGTGTTATGGGCTTATCGGACGACATGCAAGAAACTGAAGGGACAGACACCTTTTAGGCTTGTCTATGGAGTGGAAGCTATAATGCCTATGGAATACATCGTTCCTAGTCTTCGCATAGCAGCGCTCAAAGGTATGATGGATCGCAGAGCCCTGGAGGAGAGGCTCATGCAGCTAAAAGAGCTCAAAGAAGAACGATTTTTGGCTAGATTCCACCAGCAGGTCCAAAAGCAGCACGAAAAGGCATGGCACGACTAACACATCAAGCTGCGCACATTCAAGGTAAACGATCTGGTGTTGTTGTATGATAGTAAGTTTGATAAATTCCTAGGAGAGTTCAGAATGCATTGGATAGGACCATATGTTATTAAGGAGATTACCGATGGTGGTGCGGTACAGCTGGTCAAGTTAAATGGAGAGCCCTTCCTAGGAAAAGTTAATGGCAGTCATTTGAAGCCATTCACAGGTGGCTCAGCCACCTGACTAGCCGACCGAAGCACACTCTTAGCGCTCTAGGCAGCTGAAAGGAGGTGAAGGACTATAAACTACTCTGCCTAGGAACTGTGCAATATCAGGTCTGTGCGCAGTATCGAAGTGTCATAGGGTCTGCAACAGCGTGAAGACAGCTACGCTGGCACGCAGGTATGCCGGAAAGTGACTGTTACAGTAACTATTCATGATGTGATGCTTGGTTTGATGCCAAATGGAGTGGGCAACAGGCATTTAAGGCGAACTTTATGGGCTAGATTCTTGAAAATATTCCGCTAATCTAGCATTAATGAACCGAATGTGGGGGGAACGATCGAATTCAAATTCAAAAGGCGCTATAAATTACAAATGGTTGTCCAACAAACAACACTTGGCAATTTGAGAACTAAGTTGTTGCATGCTCAGATATTCATGAATCGAGACTTGTTCGATATTCTGAAGGTGAATTCGTTACTTGAGAAATTACCAGAGACGCTGAGATAATTGTGGAATCGCACTATGGCAGCACCCGAAGAAGTCATGGATACTGGAGCAATGACTGCCAAGGAAGTCGCGCAGGGAATTACGGAAGTCGAAGCCCCAGAGAGGACCAGGATAGTTGCTGAGATCCCTAAATCACCACGCATGCTGAGACCCAATAAGGACAAAAAATGCCATGATATCAGTGTGCGTCTCTCCTAGGAATCCACTGAGGGCCAAGCTCATAATGGAGGAAAATGGGATGGCCATTAATTTGGAGGCCAATGAGGAGGAAGAGTTTGAAGAAATCCTGGTGGAGGAGGAGGATGTAGGAATGGAAGTCGAAACCTAGGGTGTGAACCCTCTCACCAAGTTGCCTACATATGTTCCTCCACAGAAGCGTAAAGCTAAGGTGCCCAAGGATATAAATGAGAGCAAGAGCTCTCTACAAACTCCGCTGCTCCCTGATGACATTATTTTTGAAGGAGCGCACTTGGGACGGGTTCTTGTATTAAAATTTGAAGATTGGGACCTCACGGACCACAAGAAGTTCCTGCATTTAGTGACCGCGCAACTAATGCGCCAGAAGAAAGACGCGTCGGTTGGAATAATAGAGTTGGAGCCGCACAAATGCCTCAGAGATGTTGAGAAAGCAGGGTTGCTAAACTTGCTCTGGGTGCCATATTACCATCGTGCCCCATTTACCATTTTCATCATTAGGAAGCTTCTCTTCTTGGTGCATGATGGGTGCTTGTGGCTGGTGGAGCCCATCCCCATCACAAACCATCTGATTCACAGGATTACGTGGCTACCTTGCGCAGAAGAGGATCCAGCAAATATTTTGGATGGAAAAAGTGACGATTTGGCCTTCACAGAGGGCATGAAAAATAAATTTAAGTTGTAGAAGAAGAAGAGAGGGTACACCATCTCCAGCATCAATAAACCTACAGTTAAGGACGCAACTTAAATATTAGCAGGGAAGGTGATGCGGAAGTGTCGCGCGAATGAGGTACTTGCACTAGTCATTGCACTAGTAGCGCAATGCGCAGAAGGGGTCCAGTTCAACTAGGAAAACTATCTATGCGATGAGTTCCTTGAGAACTGTCGTGAGGCATAGGAGCAAGGTAAAACATTTCATTATGCATGGCTCCTGTTGTAGATAGTACTGGTGGCATGGGAGTTGCCTGAAGATAGCCAGTTCCCGCCGATTGTGCAGGACCTTCCAGAGGCAGCGAAGTATGCTTCATTGTTGGCAATCAGGGACGCATAGAGGATAAGGGAGAGCAAGATCTTTTGGGTGCTCATCAAGATGAACATCAAAATGGGGATTAATCACAAGCCGTGATTATTGCCCACTGTCTACAACAGTCTGCAGAGCTTCATGGAAATAAAAGAAAACTTCCACCATATCTTCATCAGGGCACAGAAGGACCCTACGAAGACGTGGCATGAGATACCTTACTTAGCGACCAACAATGTAATTTTCGTGGTCCTTGAGTCTTGGCCACCGGAGTGGCGCACTCCAGCTAGCTCCATGGTGAAAGTAAAGAAGTCCGCCAAGTAGCGGAAGAAGGAAGAAATGAGACTAAGGATGGCACAGCTAGCGGAAAAATGCAGGAAGGAAGAAGCAACGACTAAGGCCCAGGTGGCACACGACGCTGCGAAGTTGGCTGAGGAACAACAGAAGACAATAGAAGAAGAGCATGAAGGACAGAAGTTTCCTTCTCCCGAGCCAGAAATAGACACAAAACAAGGTGGCGTGGACCTACAAACAACGTCCACCCAGCTAAAACATCTACACCCAAGAGAGAATGTAGGGCCGTGAAAGAAGACAAAGGCCTCAAAAACTTCATTCGACCCAATCACCCTCACTGAGGGGGATCTACATGATATCGATGAAACGGTGTGGGATGTCACCACAGAGGCCCTCCAACAGCTTGAGGAGTAACACCAGATGGTATTGGGGGCTCTCTGAACACAAATACAGTAATTTCAGGTGTGCACTCCGCAAGCTGGCACATTGTCAACCAACCTCGCAGTCAGCACAATTGCGGCCGAGGAAATGTTGCACGCCTAGATGACCAATACAATAGTGCTACCAAATGGAGCACTCGTTACAAAAAATGAGGTTGACAGGCCTATGGTCAGTAGCTTGAAAGGAATTGGGTTAAACATGGCTGCGCTCCCTCGGGAGACGCTCTATATTTTGCAGGATGGAGTCACTACAGAACTACGTGCCAAGGAGAGTCGCGTGCTACAGGTAATGAGCAAGCAGCACATCAACATTGAGCAGTTGAGCCTGCAGCACAACGAGGCAGTGGCGCATAATAGATAGATAGTGTAGGTGGTGGAGGAAGCCTGAAAGATGATCCCAGAGTTGGCCATCCAAGCAGAGGAACCGGTTGAGGCGCGCGTCCAAAAGTTAGCAGTAGGGGTATGCAACACTAGAGTAGAAATGGCAAGGGTTCAGCTGGAGCTGAACCTTCAGATTGCCGAAGGTTAAGGAACAATGCACCACCGTAATCACAACAGCAATGGTGGCAGTTAACAGTGCAATGACAGACTACACGAAGCTGTTCGAGCATTCGTTCGAGGTTCTCACCACCCTGCAGGAGGAACCGAACATAGAGCACCTAGAAACAGAGGCATGCGAGATGCAGCAAAGATACAACGAGGTGAAAGGGACCGCACAGACAGTTTCCATTATGCATAGGCTTGCAAGGATGCAGCAGGCAAAGATGCTCAAGGAGCAGGTGGATGCTGCTCGACATAAAGAGGCAGTTTTGAAAGCGCGCCTACAGCTGTGGATTGATGAGGCATATACCATTACAACCTACATTGAAGCAAATCTCGCGTAGTTGCAAGAAAAACAGGAGAGGATTCAAGGCAATAGTTCAACGACAGCGGTCACCGAACAACGCTTATAGGAAGTTCAGCAAGCAACCGCTCAGTGTGCTACTGAACTTGCAGTGATCCAATCAGAGTTAGGAGGCCTTCGCGCAAAGATCTCTGCACCAACAGAGTGACTCGAGGGTGAGTCACGATGTTCATGTTGGGAGCATCTTGGGCGTGGGATCCCCCAAGGGAATTTTTGGGGCTTAGAGCCCATATTTTGGTCAATTTTGTAATTCCAATGTAAAGACTCTGCATTTTGTGCTCGGAGCTCACAGTTTGTTAAAGAGTTATAGTGTTGTCCACCCTTAATTTTGATAATGTAATTTCGGCTATAGAAGATCTACCCATGGTCCGCGGACCATGGGATTGTATAAATAGAGTGAAGCTCTAAGTAGTTAAGGCAGCTAATCACAGAATGTCTAAGGAAGAATGATGTATGCGAGATAGTTCTGAAGTGTAAAGTCTAGTTTTGGGTCGTAGCATAGGAAGAGGCTCTGCAGCTGAGTGTGCAGAGGCCTAGTAGTTTGCAGCTGAGTGCGCGGACCCCTGTAGCTGAGTGTGTAGGGCGAGTCGAGTTTGTAAATAGTGGAAGTATTAATAAAGAGAAGTTTCTATCAATTCTACATCTTTATTTCCTGTTTTATGCATCTGTTATATTGGGTATGAATTTCACTTTTAATGCTTATATGATGCGCGAATGTGTATAATTGTATTTGCTAAGTGAACACAAGATAGAATATCTGTTTACGTGAAGATAATCAAGACATGTTAATAAGATAAGTAAGGTACTTGGCGTCATTTAGGAGATATCGCAGTTCACTGCCTTAGAAGCGCGAAAGGACTTTAGCCCCTAGTTAGGGCTGCACAAAAGTCGATTATAACAAAATGCGAAGGTACTAACGGGTAGAATAGTGCATGAAGCGACCTACACAAAGGCAGGTTTAGTTGGACTAAACCGACATCACATCCATCTCAAGGGTGCAGAAACTTCGTTCCAGAATCCCCCCATATTGCTTCAGGTGAGACTTGAGTCCGCACTCCGCAGGTTGATGCGGAAAGGGCCAATAGTGTAGGGATTTGTGTGGCTAAATAACTCTGAACCTAAGTCAGGCTCCCATAAGCCAACACCTGTAGTTAAAATTCTCATAAAATAAAAAATTGTTGACACTCATAAAATAGGTCAAGAACACCACATTTTTTGTAGCAAAGGTTTTATTAGAAACAGAGGAGAATTGAAGGAAGAACTTTATAAAGAAGGTTGACATGTGGTCCATACAAATTTTCCTCTTATTATTTGAATTTGGATTTGAGTTTCTAGCATTAGGGAGAACATGAAAATAAAAACCTAGTCTGCAGATGTATGTCATGTACCAATATGGTCTTTAAATGGATGACTGGAAACAAGCTTGGGCCCAAAATGTGTAGGGAAAGAAAATTGTGAGGAAAATATAAATTGAAGAGATTGCTTGCAATTGGTGAGGAAGAATTGAATCTTGCTTGTTGAGTGATGTAGACCAGTGGGTTGCTAAGATATGAGGGCTTAAGAGGAGATGAAAAATAGGACAAGATGAGACAAAATGACATGACAAGATTACAGTAGTCTCTTATCATTATCCCCTAAATTTTTAACAAATAAAAAAATTCCAAGCTGATTTTTATATCAAGTTTTACCTTAACATTTTAATGTTGATAGGCATATTGATAAAGTAAACCCAATTCTGAAATAGAGCATTTATATATGATGAAGGTTGCTAATAAATACATATTGTTAGTCATCCTATAACAACACCTACAGAGTAATGGCAATCATTGTAACATGGTTGTTGAAACTTTTGAAGGGGGTGAATTGTTGTTTCCTTGGTTGTCCAATAATATGCATGTTCTTTTTATGTGTGAAAATGAAAGGTTACAACTATTGGAAAAATAAATTAAAGAGGATTGCTAAACTATTGTAAGATTCATTATTACCATCCCATAGATTGTACCAGTACTTTCTTCAGTTTTTTTGCCATTGAAATTTCTACAAAACATCTCATGAGTAGCCTAAGTTAGTAATTCATCACCTTAATAATCTCATTATAAATAAAAGTGGCATAATAATTTTGAATTCCATGGCATTAAATATGGATGAAAAGAGGATATACATAGGGAATAAAATATGACAAAAAGATACATTCCCAGGATAGAGGGGTTATCTTTATCTTTTTCTCTCAAAATCTTATCATTATCCAAGTGTATAAAATGAGACCCTTTATATGAAAAAATTAAATAAACTATGCTAAGGGTCCCCACTTCTATTAAAATCTCTTTGTTTTCTAAAAGATAAAACTTCAAATCATAATACTTGAAGGAACTTAAAGCCATTCTCCAAAAGCCAGGATATGGATTTATTCTTCCTAGCTTGAAATTCAATGACAAGTGTTTCAACATGTGACCCAGGGCCTTGAAAGTGAGTTATATGTGTGCTAATGTGTTTCCTTCATCTCTCTTACTTGGCATAGGCCCACTGCCAACAAGCCCATTCAATACCCTTCTGAGTGTGCTTGTACTTCCCAATACTTCCTTTCATTGTTTTTTCTTTCTTTATGTAAACAATATATATATCTATATATATATATATATATATATATATATATATATATATATATATATATATATATATATATATATATATACCACTCAAGAGATTTTAAATAATTTATATTGCTCATTGGTAGTTTTTAGAGTGTAATGAAGTAGGGTGGTACGAGAGTATTTTATATTTTCTAGGTACATCACTCATTATTCAAGTTTATCCCGTGGGTGACGTCAATTGCAATAGTCCTAAATCTCATCTATTTAATGTGTGGTGAAATGAAGCATTTTATATAATAACTAAAAGCCCTACCTAGTGGTCATGCTAGAGTTCTCGTGAAAGATTTTTGATAGTCCTCCAAATTAGACACAAATTAAGGCCCACTTAACCTTTCTTAGGCATATAAAGGCTATATTAAATCTCTCCTTCTACACTTAATAACATTTTTTATCTTTAATATGTTCTTAAGAAGGTTTAAAGATAATTGCATATTATGTGCCTAATATTATTTATTTTTGCATAATATTGAGTAAATGCAGAATGAGATAATATAGGGACTTTCTCCCTACTAAAAGATGGACCAATATTGCATAATAAATGAACAAGATATTATGAAATTATTGAACAAATTTTGGAGCTCCACTGATTCAAAAAATCTAGGAATGTGTTTCCTATAATTAAATGAAGATTCCTCCTATTGGGAACCATATCCACTTTTTGAGAGATTTTGGAGGGGAAAGTTTCTTTATTTCGAGGAGGATGCTTCCCCATAAATTTTTATAAGTAAAAATTCTAATTTTCCTCTAGGGGAATGTATTTCTTAGTCTTCTTGTGGAGAAAACTGGTTATTTAGCAACTCCACTTTCATTTATAGCAGGGATATACTTGGATTGATTCAAATAATGAATTTTGGTGCAATTTTTAGCTTATAAAGCTTCGTTTCCTCCATAAGACTCTATGTATTCTTGGGCTTGAACATCCCAGGAGCCTCAAAGGCCCTTTTGACAATTTCTTTATTTCCTTTGAATGCCTTTTTCACTCACATCTCTTATTTATGCATTTACTATTTATGCTTATTTTGTTGTAGGTCATATTGTTTAAATGATTGAAGTGAATTTTCTTGAAGTTTATTTACAGATTCACAAGCATGATTAATCTTTATAACAACTTTGAAAATTCATATTCATCACTGAGCTACTTGGGTTGGTTTACCAGTTCACATACTTAGAATTTATGGAAGTCTCTTGTAGAAAAATAGTAGTAATTTTAAGTTATTTTTTAGCCTATTTTAATGAGGATATTTTGAGTTCATTATACTTGTATTGAGTCCTAAAAAATTTCAATTTGATAAAAAAAATTACCCCATAGAATTTGCACTTGATTAGGTTAGGTATTTGGTAGGTTAACTAGCCCATTGATTCTTGAATTTCTAATTTTTGTAGTAATTTTTTGCTATTTTCTAGCACATGTTAAAAAGGGTATTTTTGAGTGATTTAAATTGGATTGGAATCCTATGACATCCTAATTAATAAAAAAATTTACCTCATCTCATTTTCATTCGATTTTCTTAGTCATTGGTGAGATAACTAAGAGGATAGACTACTTGGCAGACAAGGTACTTAGTCTTTTCAAGTATAAAAATCATAATATTTTGTGGTGTGCAGATGCTACTATGGAATTTTAGGGTTATCATTGTCATTTAAACTCATTATTATACCAGAAACGCCTTCTTTCTACGTCAAAAACTCCTCCAAAACACTGTTCACCGAAAGTACATTTCTGATTTGTTGAAGGCCACCATGTGCATTATTCCTTGTGCAAGATGGGCTCCCGAAGGGTACTAAGCTTGGAAAGAGAAACATAAAACCTTCTCCTACCTTCCACTACCCTCTCCCACCTTTATATCAACTTTTCCACCCTCAAAATTCTCACGCATACAATCCTATAGAAAGTCAGGGCAATCATGTAGCATCCTGTAGCAATCTTGTAGCAGTCATGTAGCATCCTGTGGCATTGTCCAAATTTGACCATATTTTCTCTGGGAGCCTAATTATTTCCACTTGGGATTGAATATTGTCTCCAAGATCTAAATACATGATTGGGGAGGATCAAAGACCACTCTATACCCACCTTTCCTTCACTGCAAGTACAAATTTGCAATTAAAATTAGAAGACGTATTTCACATTTGAATAGCAATGAATGATTTATTATGAACCATAAATAGATTCTGTTACTAAATATAAGTTTCCTTGAACACAATGATAAGAAGGGTGATTCACCAATGGAAATTTTATTACACGTTATTCTTGAATTTATGCTTTCTTAGGATTTTAGTCACATGCATTATTGTTGAAAAGATCAAATTTCCTTTTTTCGAAGAAACTTTTGACATTCTGCAAGTAGACTAGCACTTTGCATTTCTGCAATTAACATAGTCTTTTCATTCCTGCAACTAGTTTTATCACTTACATTTGATCAAACACCATTTCCATTTTTGGCAAATAGAGTAACATTTCCATTTCTACAATTATATTAGGCTTTCATGATGTCATCGCATCAGATCAGCGAAAGAAGGGAATTGCATGTTGCACATATAGTGTCGACACCTCTTAAGTTTGTATGAACCCCAAATTTATAACTAAAGTTGGTAGACTTGGGCTTTGCAATATTATTTTTTCAATATTGGGGCTCATCACTTTTTTACATTGTTGTTGGGGAGGTGTCAAAGTATGCATTGTTTTCTTCCCTAGTTGATTCATTTCTTTTACTTTCTACAAAAACAAAAAATTTCATTAGGCATATTTCATTTCAAAAAATAGAATAATTTTCATTACATTAGCATTTTTATTCAAAAAATAAAATACTTCTCCAACACCAACCCCCCCCCCCCATTGACCACGTGGTGCAATAAAAACCACATCATTGTCCACTTTTGTAGGTAGAAGAAGAATAGGAGGATGAGAAGATAGAATAAATGGATGGAGATGATGACAATGAGGAAGATCCTTTTGGATTTTTGATTCAAGATACTGATATCAGTGTTCATATGAATAACATCGCTCCATATTTCCTTCCCAACTTCCATGGTATGAGGCCAGAGTATCCAGAAACCTTTCTCTTTGAATTTGAAAAACTTGGTAGATCTTATCGTTACTTATTAAACACTCAAAAATTGATATTGTTTCTGGCACCATTTAAGGATAGATCTCTGAAATGGTTCATGAGTTTAGTGACTGACTCAATAAGATTATGAAATGATATGCAAAGGATATTTCTAGAAAAATATTAGGATCATGATCTTAAAGAGGAAATATTTAGAATGACTCAAGGGATCTCGCAGAGAGATTTATGTATAATGTTAAGAGGACAAATTACATCATTTAGGATTTGACACACTAAAAACCCTCTTAATTAGAACAATTAGGTATGAGTAGATTGATCTACTTGATCTTATGAGTAGAGGTGATGTATACCAATTATCATTTGAAGAAATTTGTGAAATATGCAAGCACATATCAAGAGGAAGGGAAAGAGTAAGTAAATTAGCATAAATATCGGTAAGTCATCTTGAGCTTAGAAACTTAGTTGATAACTTTAAAATATAAATTCTTAGAAATCTAAGTGAACAAGTAGAAATGTTAAGAATACAAAATGAGCAAAAAGAGGATGTTGATATTTGTGTTATCCATGCATAATCACACGCTACTAAATAATTTTGATCATTACCAAGGTTGGGGGAAGTTTAATAGGAGGATGGTGGAGCAAGTCAATCACCAAAGTATCTTTATTATATAGCTCCAAGAAGACCATGGCAGCCTATTCAACATGGTATGATGCAAGAACCTAATTCAAAATTTCAAGGAGATTCACAACCATCTCAAAGTAATTGGAAAACGCCCTTTCCTTGGCAACCTTGTCCATCTCAACCCCAAAAACAATCTTGGAAACAAGGTTGGAAAGGACCTTATGGGATAAATCCACAATATCCTCAATAATTTCCTCAGTATCCTCCATAACTAAATCTATGCTATCTATACCATCTACCTCCACCACAACCATAGCCTCAACCACATCCATCTCAAAGTTCCACTCTCACTCAACTACCTGTACCACCATTTCTGAAACCGAACAACGAAGTAGCTCAACCCACTTACAATGTTGAGTCACAATACTTCCAAACAAATCCTCTTTATCTAAACAGTATTCATCTTATATCAGGATGAGTATTGCAAAAAAGAGATTCTCTTGATGTCATCGAAGGACAACTTTCAGAAAAATAAGATTCAAATAAAGAGGCCAAAGAATCATGGGTTGCACTTAATGGAGAGCAAACATCATAATCAAATATTGAAAAAGTTCCATTATGTGTTTAAGAGAATAACCAACAAAAAGAAGAAGATTTGAATATCATGGTAGAAAAGGACATAGAAAGTGATCCAAATGTGCAAGTGAACCAAGGGCATCGCAACTATATTGAAATATGGTTCCAGAAAATCATTAAGATGAAACAACACACTCTTCTCCAACAATTCTTGATCTCATCTCAGTCAAAGAAATCGGTCTCTCATATTCAAGTACATTTCAAAGCATATCTTTCGAGCCTACACACAATTTTGTCTATCGTCTTGATGTGCACATGGATCCATTGGAAGTATTCCTATACTTGAAGGTGATATTGTTTTTTTTCAAGTAGAGTAGAATAGAAAAAAAAAAAAAAAGGAAAAGAGGAAATAAAAATAAGAGAAAAAATGAAATATTAGGTGAAAACCTCCTTTGAGGTGCCTGAGACCAGCTTACTAATTGAAAACCTCCATGAGGCAATTAGTGATTTGGAAAAAGGAAAATAAATATAAATATAATAAGATCCTAGGTGAAAACCTCTTCTAAGGCACCTAGGCAGACATACTAGTTGAAAACCTCATTGAGGAAACTAGTAGGCGTAGATAAAAAAAGAAAAAAATGATTCTTTGCCTCAAGTGTCTCTCTATGGTGAATGCAGTTGCTCTCCAATTTATACAAGAAACAAGAACAAGCTAGCACCATAAGAAAACGATGATCAGAATTATAGCCAAGGGAAGTCAAATTTAATCTCTCACCTCATTTTCCCAAATGCTCAAATAGGAATAATGCCATGTCAATCCATCACCCTCATCCATTTCCAACATCCACCCATCATTCTCAAGCCTTTCCCATTCATTTTCCTCGTTATCTTGAAGTGCTACAAGAAATTTATGTTTTGCTAGAGGATTGCCAAAATACAAAGGGAAGAAATTGTTTTTACCATATCTCAAAAACTGTGCATCCATTGACTAAGATGTTTCATTTGGAGATGCATACGAATGATAGTAACATGCTTAATAAATTTCAGCAAATTCTAGTGCACACTTTTCAAGAAATTGGCCATCATCAACCATTTTACATTTTTCTCGCGATTTGTGAATCCATTAGCCAAGAAGTTTTATGGGGATATGTATAAGGATGATGGAAACATGATCCAAAAATTTTAGGTGAATCTGATCTACCGTTTGAGAGATATTGGCTAAACAATCTCTGTTATAGGATATACACAGAGTGTTATAGGATTGTTGGAAATAATACTGAGAGGGGGGGGTGACTCAGTATTATCTAATCAATAAAACTTTTTATTTTCATACTCAGATTTATATATGCTACTTCAGTTAAGTATACCCGCGTATATACGCGACTGTGTCTATTGCAACTAGCGTATAACCATTAAACTCATGATTCAGTTATGTGATCTTCAATGGATGCATCAGAACATTATTAGCCATATTAACAGTCAACAGTAGCAGTAAAACAGACAGATCAACACACATAAGCAACACACATGAACACCATGATATAAGGTGGAAACCCAATGTGGGTGAAAACCACCTGCTGCAATTCGTTTCTATCTTCCTTTATTAAGAAACTTTTTTTACAATGTACTAGTGCAGTCCTTTTCCAGCACGCAGGCTACAACCTGCAGAAGGCTACAACCTTCTCTCGTTCTCCAGAATCTCCTAGAAGGGAGCTCCAACCCCCTTTGCTCTTGTACTAGCTAAGATATTAGTACGTAGGCGCCGGCCTACAATCTTCTCTCCTCCGGGTACCACATTTCATACATTTTCAGACAGGATACTCCTGAAGCACAACACATAATCTGAAAGGCCACGTTTCATCAAATTTTCGTACTGGACCCATAACTATCATTGAAGCTGAAAACAATCACTACTAGCATCATCAATCTCTGAATCACTGAAACACTGAAACCCTGTCAATAACACAGTCACCAGAACACAGAGCAGACTACAGAACTCTGCCATAACAATCAGACCCATCTGCAACTTCAAATATTATACTTCATAATGTATACGCTACTACAATGAATCAAACCCGCGTACATACACGCTTTTGCCAAAGACAACCCGCGTACAGATCTTAAAATATTTTCTTATAACTTTGCAACTGTACCAGACATCAGTCATACTCATAACATTTATAGAATATTACATGCGTCAGTATGCAGATCTAGAATAAGCATCATAAAGATAGTTCGTTTCAAACCATTTGATCCTGATCTCTCCTTAGATCTTGTTCTCCATCAACCGGTGAGATCCCTCCTTATCTCAGATCAAGCAATGCATCATCAACCCATAACCTGCATCCTAGATCTCATACTTCTCTAGATATTCAAGACTTTTCGATGCCCTTGCCTAATGATCTTCTTCTCCTTTTATAGTCTTAGGCCTTGCTCAATACCATGGTCCAAAACCATAACAAATCAATACCATGGGCCCAACACTTCTGACGAGACACCATGGTCCAAAACCATTGGTTCAAATACCGAGGACTAACTACCATGGACCAAGAGTAAGTTCTCCAACATATACGCGCTTTTACTTGCATGAAAGTGCGTGTATACGCATACGCGCCTTTGTAACGTATAACCCACGTGTATACGCGGCTTGGTCATGATGAACCTGCGTATATATATTTTCTCTTCATTCTTGTAGTCTGATCATCAAATCCTTGTTGCTAACCTTCTACACTATGATTTGTCATCTGTGTGATTTACCATCAAGGACAACACTTGTCTCATAATGCCAACAATCTCCCCCTTTGGACTTGATGGCAAAGCTAACTTGTCACACTTAGAACTTGATCTTCTTATTCCTTTGAGCTATCCTGCATCCCATGCATTTAGTCACATCTGTAGATTCATCTAGTTATATGTAAGTGAGATGTTCTTCTATGAGAGGGTTGCCATCAAGTAAAACACATGCATCATAATGCCAACAATCTCCCCCTTTGGACTTGATGGCAACAACACCAAATCACTCTCCCCCTTTGACATCAAGGGCAAAGGGCGAACCAAGATATTCTCTTTCCAAGATAAGCATTATGATGTTCATACTTCCCTGAGTGCCTGCTGAAACTTCTGAATGAGCTCCCCCTTTGTATATGCCAAGGTGTACCAATCTGTCCATGCTCCCCCTAAGTACATGCTGAGTCTCTGCACTGTTGAAGTGTGCTATTCATGCTCCCCATGGCTGTAGGCAAGATCTACAAAAATATGTTCTAGAAGAAGAACATGACTCTATCATAAATGACCTTCCTATCACCAAAGACTCATACATACATCCATCACCCAACCAAGTGGGGATATACTAGAATTGACTCATCTACCCAACCAAGTGGGGATACATCAAAAGTTTACACATGATAAAACAAGAACATTACATCTTCACCCCAGGCATAGTGGGGAAACCAATATAGGCCGTTACATGACCTTGACACCATGAAAGAGATACCAAAAAAGAGATATATGACATAGAGACGAATCATCTAGAGCAAGACTTATGAAAGTCACAAATAACTGGTATCGGCAGCATCTGTCAATCACCATTCAGCAACCAAGAGATCCTTATGTTCTCCTTTTGCCTTTGTTCCACTTGAAACCAACAATAACTGTGAACTAGAACCAAAAGCTTCTAAGATAATGCCAACAATGCATCATTGGAAGTTTAACTGCTCCCCCTGAACCTGTGCCAGACGGTCTCTGTCAGACCCATATCAGAATCTTCTCATTCTGAGTTTGACCCACTGATTTCCTTCAAATTATCATATACGTGACTGTATCCACATAAACAAGCGTATATACGCGGATAGTCCTTATGAAATTCGCGTACAACCATTACCATATCAGCAACCTGTAATTGTCCTGTAACAAGGTATGTCTAAACATAGATGTCAACTCATCCTTTTAAACATCATCATGAAATCATTCACATTATATGTGAAACCACCATAGCCATTACATCAACGTCAAGATCTACATGATCCAAGTATCACTACTTGGGAACATCTACATCAATCAACATATGTAAGAATCAACCTATCATCATATAGATAAGAACTCATCATCATGTCTCCAATCAAAGCAACTTTGAGTAGTCATCCATGTATCAGCACTATGTATCTTGAGCTCAATCTCATTTGACAAAACTTCTTGATATTATCAACAGCAACAATCCTTATCCACAAGAGTGCCTGCATCATAACTGTATGATCTTTATGCATATGACGACAGCAGCATATGAGTGACTCATCATCAAGTGAGGAAGATGTGTATTCAAGCTTTGTACTTCTCCTTATCCTTATGAAGATCACCATGTAAGCACCATATATGCATCATCAAAGAATCAACCATAAATCTGATCTGAACATCAACTATGTAACCCCAAGACTCATATGAGATGAACAACTCATAGTAAGATATATATATAAGCATCATCACCAAGGACTATTAACCATAATGCCAACAATGCATTATTAAAGGCATATGCTCCCCCTCATCTGTTTACTGTTAGATCTGATCATGCATAAATCAACAATAAGCATCAAGACATCATCATCATCAAGTTAGGATCAAAACACCTCTAAACATCTTACAAGAATCAAAACTATTTCCACACATCCTCAGCAGACTGTAACTATTAATCCAATAGAGAAAATAATGGACTGAATCATATCAGATCCTTTTTCTGAGCCTGTCCCCACTGCTTTTCCTCAGACTGACATATACGCGACTTTGCAGTGTCTAATTCGCGTATATATGTGACTTCCCTTTAAGAAACTTGCGTATGAGATTCAGGACACTGAAGTTTTACACTTTCAGCTCCCCATGAGTCTGTTATGTCTGTGCTGTGTTGTGTCTCAGTACATTGTGCTATGCCACATTTTTCTGATTGTACTTCCTTCTTCTTCCATATCTTCAAGTGTGATGTTCGTCCTTTGTTCCTGCATACCTTTGCTATATGTCCAAGCTTGTTACATGCATAACATCTTACATGTTTCATATTCCTCCTATAGCAATCAGCAGCTTTGTGACCAAACATATTGCAAGAAAAACAATATCCATTAAAGTACCTGGAATGTGATGATCTTTCTGTGTGATGATCTTGAACCATTCTTCTTCTACATCTAGCTGCAACATGTCCAAGATTATGACATTCATAACATTCAATATTATTCATATGAGTAAATGGCCGACTATTACTTCCATAATTAGGAGTAAAAGATTTTCTTTGAAGAATCTCTTTCCTTGATTGTTGATGGGGTTGACCTCTCATCTCTCTTATCTCCTTGTTGATCATTTTAAATTTCTCTTTAGAGTTCCTTGCCTCACCTTGTGAACTAGATTCACCTTCAATAGATTCATGAAAACCAAGACCAGTCTTGATAGCAGGAGACCTTTGACTACTAAGAATATCATCCAAGGCTTTAGTACTATCTTGAAATCGTAACAGTTTATCCTTTTCTTCTAATTTACCTTTCAAGATATTTACCTCAACTTGAAGTTGTTCTTCCTTTTCTAGACATTGCTTCTTCATGTCTTCTTCAGCTTTCCTTCCTTCTTCCAACTGATGCCTCAGTTTTAGAATCTCCTTTTCTTGTTCTTCATTCACATCTTGCTGCATTTGACGAATTCTGAAGGCACATTCTAGCTGAGATTTTAGGCTGATAACTTCGTTTTCCTATTTTTCAATAGCTTGGAGTAGATATTTATTATGCTTCTTTGATTCTTCAAGATCTTCCTTTAGCGAGCGGTTCGTGGCTTCAAGACTTTCATAGTAACTGGATCGATCTCTGAGCTCCTTGATTGTTGTGTTCTTTTCAATGACTTCATTTCTTAGAGATGTTACTTCATCCTCCAACTTTTGATATTTGTCCTTGAATAACTCTCGTTGAGTCCTTAGTCTAGTAGCAGCTTCTTTGAAGGCACCATCCTTTATTCTCAAAAGTTCTTCTTGAGTTCTAATTTTGTTTGTCAGACTTTTAAATTCTGCCTCTATTTGATATCTTTCTTGTTCACCCATAAGAGAAAATTCAGTTGTTTTGCTATCACTTTCATCTTTTCCAAATGGATAGATAGTTGGAACATCAGAGGATAGCAAATTCATACCTGATAGTTCATCTTCATTCTGAAATGATTCTGAATCTGATTCTGAATCTGAAGAGCTTCTTATACCTAATCCCCAATTGATTCCCACTGTCATACTTCTTCTGAGATGTCTTCTTCCGCTTATGTGCTTTCTTCTTAAGCTTCTTTCCCATTGTTCCACAGATCTCCTTTAAGCGATCAAGCTTCTACCAAAGGACCTGCTATGATACCAATTGTTGGAAATAATACTGAGAGGGGGGGGGGTGAATCAGTATTATCTAATCAATAAAACTTTTTATTTTCATACTCAGATTTATATATGCTACTTCAGTTAAGTATACCCACGTATATACGCGACTGTGTCTATTGCAACTAGCGTATAACCATTAAACTCATGATTCAGTTATGTGATCTTCAATGGATGCATCAGAACATTATTAGCCATATTAACAGTCAACAGTAGCAGTAAAACAGATAGATCAACACACATAAGCAACACACATGAACACCATGATATAAGGTGGAAACCCAATGTGGGTGAAAACCACCTGCTGCAATTCGTTTCTATCTTCCTTTATTAAGAAACTTCTTTTACAATGTACTGGTGCAGTCCTTTTCCAGCACGCAGGCTACAACCTGCAGAAGGCTACAACCTTCTCTCGTTCTCCAGACTCTCCTGGAAGGGAGCTCCAACCCCCTTTGCTCTTGAACTAGCTAAGATACTAGTACGTAGGCACCGGCCTACAATCTTCTCTCCTCCGGGTACCACATTTCATACATTTTCAGACCGGATACTCCTGAAGCACAACACATAATCTGAAAGGCCACGTTTCATCAAATTTTCGTACTGGACCCATAACTATCATTGAAGCTCAAAACAATCACTACTAGCATCATCAATCTCTGAATCAATGAAACACTGAAACCCTGTCAATAACACAGTCACCAGAACACAGAGCAGACTACAGAACTCTGCCATAACAATCAGACCCATCTGCAACTTCAAATATTATACTTCATAATGTATACACTACTACGATGAATCAAACCCGCGTACATACACGCTTTTGCCAAAGACAACCCGCGTACAGATCTTAAAAATTTTCTTATAACTTTGCAGCTGTACCAGACATCAGTCATACTCATAACATTTATAGAATATTACATGCGTCAGTATGCAGATCTAGAATAAGCATCATAGAGATAGTTCGTTTCAAACCATTTGATCCCGATCTCTCCTTAGATCTTGTTCTCCATCAACCGGTGAGATCCCTCCTTAGCTCAGATCAAGCAATGCATCATCAACCCATAACCTGCATCCTGGATCTCATACTTCTTTAGATATTCAAGACTTTTCGATGCCCTTGCCTAATGATCTTCTTCTCCTTTTATAGTCTTAGGCCTTGCTCAATACCACGGTCCAAAACCATAATAAATCAATACCATGGGCCCAACACTTCTAACGAGACACCATGGTCCAAAACCATAGGTTCAAATACCGAGGACTAACTACCACGGACCAAGAGTAAGTTCTCCAACATATACGCGCTTTTACTTGCATGAAAGTGTGTGTATACGCATATGCGCCTTTGTAACGTATAACCCGCATGTATACGCGGCTTGGTCACGATGAACCTGTGTATATATATTTTCTCTTCATTCTTGTAGTCTGATCATCAAATCCTTGCTGCTAACCTTCTACACTATGATTTGTCATCTGTGTGATTTTCCATCAAGGACAACACTTGTCTCATAATGCCAACAATCTCCCCCTTTGGACTTGATGGCAAAGCTAACTTGTCACACTTAGAACTTGATCTTCTTATTCCTTTGAGCTGTCCTGCATCCCATGCATTTAGTCACATCTGTAGATTCATCTAGTTATATGTAAGTGAGATGTTCTTCTATGAGAGGGTTGCCATCAAGTACAACACATGCATCATAATGCCAACAAGGATTGATACAGAGTGCTACAGGAAGTTGTTGAGCATGGGAAAGGGAGGTAGATTTGAATTTTTTCATCTGGTGGCAAGATAAGGAGTCTATAGAAGCCCTTGGCATCCATCCACTCCATCAACCTTCCTTTTTTTTCTCCACTTTCCCACTAAACATCCACAAAATCTAACCGTCTGCCTTTATTTTTACCCATTACCATCACTAAAAGGCTCTCCAACTACCACTAGAAATTTTTCCAATGAATTATCAAAAAATTTGAAAGCCACACTTAGAGAAAATTATGAATCTCAGGGGCCTATGTGGTTGCTATAATAAGACACATAGTCCTATAGCAACCTGCATAAACCCTTCAGGATCAAAATTTTCAGCACTAGTCCAAGAACTTTGAAGACCACAACACTTCATAAGGCTTAGAAAATAGGTTTGTGTAGTTATAAAGTTTCCTGTAAGTTAAGTTAACATAAAGTCAACTAATCAAATAAACTCATAACTATCTATATTTTAGAACTAGAGATTAGTTAACTGACAAACACTATAGTTAACTCCACTAGATAGTTAATTTTAACCATCAATTTGTCCACAACTCACTGAAATCCATCTAACTCGAATTAACTAAAAATAAACTAGTGATACGCCACATCACACATGTTAACTGATAACTAACTTGAATTTCTATGAAACTGAATTCAAATTTTCTTCTTTGACTAAGGCATAAGTCGAAAGAATCCCTTCATTGCTACAATTTGAACACTCACTCTTAGCGAGGGAGGGACACTTGGAAGAACCTCGTACACCTAGATCTGTCTTCAACTCCACCATGATCTTTGTCGTAGTAGCTTCTCCCTTTAAAATAGAAAGAGCCATGTACCCTATGTATCTGGGTGTCTACTTCTTGATGCTAGAAGACCCAACTCTCTTATGATCTCCCTTAACCAAATCCTTGGCCCACTTGGCTTGAATTATTCCTATAATGGATGTCTCTAACTAATTTGATGCCTCCACTCACCCGGAGCTATGGTTCTCATCATCATCCTACTAGTAATCCCAACTACCAACTAACTTAAACTGAAACTAAGATAGTGAATGAGGCTCCATCTTTATAGCGTTATCCTTCTCTCACTCAACCACAACATCTCTACTTTGAGAACTCTTTGCCTTATTTCTCAAGGTTACACACACATCAACCTCCAATTTGTAGAGGTTCTCAATCCTAACACCAATTTTATTGACATGTCCTACTACAAAATTCTTTTGGTAGGCCTTCCATTTTCTAAATACTACATTGTTACCCTTTATCTTCAAGGACTGCAATTGAGACAAGGTTTTTCCTCAATATTGGGACATACATCACATTATTAAGATGGATAAGGGAACCAAACTCCCTCTTAATGCTCACTATACCAAGTCCTTTGGTCAAGTATCTGCCATCATCTCCAAGCTTGATTTGAAATTGCATCTCTTTCTCCTCCAAACTGCTAAAGAGATATTTGATCCCTATAATGTGGAATGAAGCCCTAGAGTCAATATACCACTCATTACCTCAAACTAAGCTTGCCATGAAAGTTATCAAGGAGAAATCCAATTCAAACTGGGAAGAGAGTGCTTCTCCTCCTTTTACTGCTACATTATTCTTGTTGGATTTATTGTTTGGACATTTTGTAGTGTAATTCCAAAATTCAAGGCAATGAAAACACTTGATCTTGTTAAGATCCTTATTTTTCTTGCCTCCATTCTGACTGGATTCAGGCTAGCCTTGGTCCTTCTTGCCCTTGGGTTTCTTCCCTTTGATAGCTAGTGCAAATTTCTCCTCCTCATCAGTCCTCGTTAAGACTCCATCTCTTTGATTCCTCCTTATCTCTTCCTGCACAAGATCTGACCATAATATCTCCCAATTAGGGAGCTTATCTAAGCCATTCATATCATCCTAGAAACTTTACCAAGATTTTGGAAGTGCAAGAAGAGCAAGGTTCACTAGGTCTACTGGTGGAATTGTTTCTCCAACAACTCCAAGTTCATCCCTCACTTGAGAAAACTTGGATAGATATGCAACAATAGTCTCATTCTTTCCCATTCAAATGTTCCTTAATTTTTCCTTCAAAGCTAATTTTATAGCATCACTACTACTTCCAAAAATATCAGTAAGGGCCTTCCACATCTAGAATGTTGTCTCATTCCCATGAAATTTTGGAACACTATGGTCTCTAAATCCTTCTAGGATCATCCTCCTAGCGTTGGTAGTATCCTTCCTCCATTGAGTTAGCTGTTGTGCATCTAATGTAGGAAGTTTAGGAATATCAATCTTTGTTGGCAGAAAATTTTGGAAGGTTAATGACCCAGATTAAGCATGAGTTACCAACAAAAGGTGTCATCATAGTCTAGATTTTCGTCGGTATTTCACTCCCTTTTGCAAAGGAGCATCTCACCCAAGGTGAGCCAGAACCACATAAAAATGAAGGCATATAGATTGATATTTAAGTATCATCCGCGCAATTAAGAATTAGCATCAACACAAATATATTATAGTTAAAACATGCATTCATTTAAGAAGGAATCTAAACATTACTTGCATAAATAAGCTAAAAATTTAAAGTGGCCCATACATTTGGCGCATAACTATAGCATCAACACAAGATTTCCCAAACTCCATTTTATTAATAGTGCCAACCATTATAGCATGAATCATACATATCAGCGGGACTCCCTTGACAAAACATTACATCATATTTCATGGTACAAATACTAGACCTTATGCGCAAACACAAAGACTATAGCACCTTGACTCAGACTATCACAGAGTCCTAGTCTATGTGAGAAAACCAACTCTCAAATTCACTCGCTTATAACTTTTTTTTATACCTACGCTCGCTTGATATGGTCTTCTTCAGAAGTTTCTTGATCTCACCTTGATTCGTCCACTTTGACAAAATCTTGGAGTTGTTTCCCTTTTTCCTGGGAATTTCTTAAAAAGTGGTCCCATTTTCCTACTTCCATGGGTGTGCTTCCATGATTTTCATCTGCGCAAGTCCCAATACTTTTCTTCTCTATTTATTTTATACTTCTGGTGATCTACTTCCGACCACTTTTTCCATTTTCCTTCCACGGCTATTGTTTACTATATTTTCCCTAAAAAATTAGGGACCCAACAGTATTGATGTATTCCAAAACTCCATTATCATCTAAAAGAGCCTCCATCATTTCCTTCGATGCACAAAAACTTGAAGTCCCTTCTAGGGCATGCTCTGTCCTCAAACCATAGACTAACATGATTGCTACACTTGTATAGTTCCTACACCAACTGATCTCCTCTTCAATGTGCTTTGAATCTGATAAAGGAACTTGGTCTCTATCTTGTTCTTTGCTCTTATACAATGTAGAAAATATTTGAAACCTTGAAACTTCTAATGACATCAAACTAATATGTAAAATACACAAGATCTCTCTACCAAAATTTTGTGGAAAGAAAAAAATGAATAAGAACATAATCACACATAGATCAATCACACGTGGAAATTTATATGGGGAACCCAACTGGGACAAACTCCTCTTGCTTGTATTATCAACGGAGAAATATGATCTATTACAAATAATATTCTTCAATCCTTGAGCCCCTGCAATACTGATCAATGCCTCTCAAGAATTTCGTAACACTTAGCCAAATAAACCTGTAAGGAATCTCCTATTTCCTTGCACAATTCTCAAGAGAAATTGCTCTGCTTGATCCTCAAGCCTCTACACAAAATCATGTGTACAATGAATAAATAGATATGTTCCTTAATTCAATCTCGATAGGAAATTCGAATTGCATAAGCTACTAGGGCTAATTTTAGCAGTTGCAAATAGTTAACTCAAAGTAAGTGAGTTTTCTTATTTTTATTTTTATTTTTTTTAAACAATAGTGAGTACTTTCTATTAGACACAATCAGTAACTTCATAGAAATGGTTGCCATTGTTTCACCATTACTATAACTATTTCGTAAATTCCACACAGGCCAACATGTCTCCAAAGACTTGAACCCACGCCAATTGGGACACAAATTGCGAACCATGCCACTCGATCCAAGTTCCTTTGACAAGAGTAAGTTGAGTTAACAGAAATTCAACTACTCAGCTAAACTTAATTATCTCTATTCTAAAACTAGAGATCAGTTAACTAACAGACGCTAGAGTTAGCCCCACTAGATAGCTAATTTTAGCCATCAATTGGTCCACAACTCACTGAAAGCCATCTAACTCGAATCAACTAACAATAAACTAGTGATAGGCCACATCGCACATGCTAACTGACAACTAACTCAAATTTCTATAAGACTGAATTTGAATTTCCTTCTTTGACTAAGGCATAAGTTAAAAGAAGCCCTTCCTTGCTACAATTTTAACACCATATACTTGATATGACTAGGGAGCAAGTTGATGGATGTGGAGCAACAAAATAAAACTCAAGAACTTCCTTCCCTTATTTTGTTGAAGGAACAATACTTGTGAATTTGAGGGAACAACACCTGAAACACAAACTTGTAAATAAATTCAAATAAATTATTCATTTCTCTTGCTATGGATCTATCTAGTAATGAAAAAGCCTTGATGTTGTTTTCTTCTTGTTGCATGGCAGTAGCGGGAAAACTTTTGTAACAAATTATGATCCAAAACTTTTTAGATCATGGAACCTAGAAAATCTCAATAACATTAAATTTATTAATATATGCTTAGATGAAATTCCCTTATTTCATTAACACTGCCTTCAAGAATCATTCATCCATAGATTGACCTCCTCTTATTCTCCTGGGCCCTGCCAAAAAATGAGCATCTAATTACAATAAAACATGAAATCATGGAAGAAGAGAGGCTGAAAAGCTCTATTAATGCAAGACATATGAAAAAATAACAATTATTTTCTTTTTAAAATAAATGCACAGAAAGATAAACAAACAAAATTCATTTGCTAATTGTGGGAGAGTGGCCACCAACCATACTAACTAGCAGTGATTTAGTTATAACTTCTTTGTTTCTTGACCAATTTGAGTGATTCCAAATCCAAATGAAATTTTATTTAGAGGGATATCTCTAATAGAAACATTTTTTTTTTAATTCCATGAGATGATATGTCAAACATGTTTAGAATAACCTACATCATATATATATCTATCTATCTATATATATATATATATATATATATATATATATATATATATATATATATATATATATATATATATATATATATATATATATATATATATATATATATATATATATATATATATATATATATATATATATATTTCCATCTTAAACCAACAGTCCATATTTTAAACATAACTTTCTTGTTCGATAACAGATTAAATAAGAATCATTTAGCTATATTCAATATAAATATTTTTTGAATACAAGAAGAATTGATGGGTCAAACATTCAAATGATCAACAAAAAAAACAAAGCTTTAAGAGTGCTGATTTATGATAGGTAGTGAATATTTTGGTCATAACTTTCTCATATGATATTGAAATCAAGTGATTCAAATTTCCTTGTAAACTAGATTCATAGTAGCATATAGTATAGAAATATTTTTCCAATATCTTGTTAGGAAAAATATTGAGGCGGGTGCGGGGTGGGTGCAGGGGGGGGCACGCCGGGTGTGGTGGGTGAATTAGTATTTTACACACATTCAATTTCAATTTCTTATTCTTATTATTATACGCGACTGTTGTAAAGGAAACTAGAGTTTGTACACGATTGTTACTACAAAAACCCACATATATATATATAACTTATTTTATCATTTGTACAACATTAATCAATGCATTATTGTTCTATTATTCATCAATTAAACAATAATTATATGAGTCATTAAGAAGCAGATAAAACATGAACACACACAACCATATGAACACCAGGATTTTTTAGGTGGAAACCTAATGTGGGAGAAAACCACCACTATTGTTGTCTATGTCTACTTATTTTACAAAAAAATATAATCTTCTTACAATTTTGCACTGGAACATACTTTAACCAATACACAGGCTCCTACCTACAAAAGGCTACACCTTCTCTTGTTTTCCAACTCCTACTGGAAGGGAGCTACAAGACCTTTGTAAAGACTACTATCCTCACCTCTTTGTGGATCAATTTTCATAATGTTTCAAACTGCATCCACTCTCAACAATTCCACTCATCAATATATCAAGTCAAACGTTATTACCCATCACAAAAACCAACTTCTGCCACTGCAAACCTTGATAAAAAAAATGCATCAGATTGTATACATTATTGTTACTGATAATACCTGCGTATGTACGTGCTTCTCCTCGAGAATACCCGTGTACAGATCTCAAAATATTGATATTTGAATATGAATCATTGTGCTACTAAACCAATCACCAAAACAGATACCAAAGCCAACATAAATCACTGAACCAAATATAGATTATCACACAATAGTATCATCACTTAGTCAACTTCTAATTCATAATCAATTCAGCCCAAACAGTTATGTCAAACATAGATTATTATAGGAGATCTTCATCGACAGACAACAGTAAACATAACAGAACAGATCAACCATTATCATCAGCTCATCGTGCAAAACCCTATTATATGTATTCGACTCTTATAAATAATATCCGTGTATGTATGCTCTTATCATTCACCACAAGTATGTACAGATATGTCCATACTATGGAATATATATGAGACTATCTAGTAGCAGATCCACCTATGTACACAACTTATTAGTATCAAACCTGCATACAGATATGTAACGACTGAGACATACCTTCATTGCAACACAAAATATACTTCGCACCCCTTACCATCTCATATTTATGTTAGAGTATCATTAACACCACAGATATATCATAGTTATATATTCTTAATAAATAAATCAAGCAAGTACATATGATACCATACTTCATATTTTTCAGATCTATGTCTTTTCCTTGCTCCTTGGTGCACACTTGTTTCATATCAAATCATTCATAGAAATCATAAAGCTTTCACACCTAACACTTTGATTTTTATCTCCTTATATAGCTTAGGCCTTAACCAATACCTTAGGCCATTCCCGTAGTAATGTCGATGGTATTCTTTGACGGGACCAAATATCCATTATCACGCTCATTACTATGGGCCAATACCATGCTAAATACACCTAGTATTAACAATACCATGGTGTGGAAAATATACGTGACTTTTCTTTACCATACATGCGTATGTACGTGCCTTTTCTTCACAGGACCCATGAATACTTTCCTAAACTTAACCTTTATCATCTTTCTGTCTTTAAACTGATATTCCTTTTTCCATTCTCTCTGTAACATTTCTACCATATTGTATAATCACCTTGCTACCATCATGTTGAAATCTTTATCAAGTAGGTTTCCATCAAGGACAACACATTAGTTATAATTCCAACAATCTCCCCTTTGGACTTGATGGAAACCACTTTGGTGTTTAGGTACCACCATCTATAGATACCTGTAAACACATTTGTAGTCATACCAATCTTCTCTCCAAGCATTCTTTTCTAAACACCAAGCTACTCTCCCCCTTTGACACTAAGGGAAAAGGGTTGGCCAATGATTAATGAAGACTTCCTCTTCTCTTTGTAGAGATGATCACTGTAGATTTGATCTACTGAGTATGAATACTGACCATACTCCCCCTGAGTGTATGGTGAATCTGCTAAAAGTTTTTCAAGGAAGTACATGACTTTATGACTCAACTAAATATGATTGTTCCTATAACCAAGGACTCATGCTTACATCAATCACCCAAGACAGTGGGGTTACATAGTTGACTCAATGTTACATCAAATGCACAAAATAATGGGATGACTTGACCTCAATAGTATAAACATGACTAAGTATTACAATGATTACAACATGGGTCTTTACGTGACCTTTACATGAAGAGATAGATATGACATTTATGACCAAAAATCAAAGACCTCAATAGAGAGGTAGCAAAACCATGAGAGTCTTAAGCAACCATCATATATCATATAGGATCCTGCATCATCATCATCATCATCATGTATCACCAACATATAGGAGAACCAAGGAAATCAACATAAAAATAGGCATTATGCAACTTAAATCAACATAAAATAATAAGCTTATTAAGAAACATGTAGTCATCATCCAAAGCATCACCAATCATGGGTATCATTATGTAAAAATAAATACTTCAAGAATTCATAATGTCGACAATTTACTTCTAGAAATATGGCAATTGCTCCCCCTAAACCAGAACAAAACTCGTGTATATACGTGAATATCCTTCATGAGATACATGTACAAAAAGTACATTGTAATAAGTTACAATCACAACTTCCCATGAACACGAAAGATCTATCAGAATATTTAACAGAATGAGGAGGTAGAGACCACTCCTAGTTTCTGTCTAAGATATTCAAAGGAATCTCGTGGAAGTGGCTTTGTAAATATATATGTAACTTGTTCTTTTGAAGGAACATACTCCAGTTTGACCTTTTGTTCAAGCACTTGTTCTCTTAGGAAGTGATATTTGATGGAAATGTGCTTAGTTTTTGAGTGTATGATAAGGATCTTTTGAAATACTTATGGCATCAGTATTATCACATATAATAGGTATAGTTTGAGGACAAGTGATTTGAATGTCTTGCAATGTTTGCATCATCCATAAAAGTTGAGTGCAACAAGATGCAGTAGCAACATGTTGGCCTCAGCAGTAGATAAAGCAATGGAGCTTTTTTTTTCACTGAACCATGATACCAAGCGAGGTCCCAAATAAAATTCTCCTCCACTAGTACTCTTTTGATCATCAATGTAACCTGCCCAATCCGCATTTTTGTAATCATGAAGTGAAAAATATGCATCTTTTGGATACTATATGTCAAAATCTTGAGTTCCTTATAAATACTTTAATATTATTTTGACCACATGAAGATTAGTTTATTGAGGATATTCTTGAAATCATCCAACAATCCCAAGTGTATTCATAATATCTAGTCTCGTGCATGTAAGTTAGAGCAAGATTCTAATCATAGAGCTGCAATCTAGTTGATTTAATGAAGGAGAATAATCATGTGAACTAAGATTTCATCCTGTTACCATTGGTGTGCATACAAGATTGCAATCTTCTATTCATATGTCTTCAAAATCTTCTTGAGGTGCTTGGTTTGTGAGAGAAAGATGCCATTCTTTGTTTGTTGAACTTGAAGACCAAGAAAGTGTGTTAGTTCACCAAGTAGAGACATCTCAAATTCTTTCTGCATAACAAAAGCAAATTCTAGAATCATTTTCTATATTACTTCCAAATATGATGCCACCTACATAAACAATAACTATTAAAAGTTTATCAGTATCAACTTTTATATATAGGTTGTTGTCTGCTAACCCTTTTTTGAAACCCTGTTGTTGAATATACTTGTCAAAATGAGAATACCATGCACGAAGATCTTGTTTTAATCCATAAAAAGCCTTCCTAAGCTTGCAAACAAGAATTTTATCATTACCTAGAATAAATCTTTCGGGTTGTTCAATATAAACTTCTTCTTCTAGATCTCCATTTAAAAATGCAGATTTAACATCCATTTGAAATACTTTGAAGTTATGAAAGCTTGAAAGTGTAAGAAACATTCTTATGGCTTCAAGTCTAGCTATAGGTGTAAATGTTTCTTCAAAGTCTATTCGTTTGTGTCAAGCGTAGCCTTTGCAAAAAATTCTTGATTTGTTTCTAATTACTTCTTCGTTTTCATTTAGTTTGTTTTTGAACACCCATTTTGTCCCTATAATATTTTTATCATGAGGTCTTAGTAATAACTCTTATGTATGGTTATTTTCTATTTGGACAAGTTCTTCATCCATTACCTTAACCCCACATTCATATTTTATTTCTTGATTTACATTTCTAGGTTCAATTGTGGTAAGTCTAGGTAACTCAAAGTTCCAACAAGAGTTTTTCTAGTTGGTACTCTAGCTTCCTTTTCACCTAGAATTCTAGATTTCGAGTGATTTTTCTTAACATACCTTGATGAATTATATTTCTTTTTTGTTTTCAATTCCTTTTTTGGTGCTTCATTAGTTCCCTCTCCTACAACCTCTTGGCTTGTTGTAAAAACAAGTTCATCATCTGTTGGTGCTTCTCTTTTGGTACCTGTGGATGCTTCATCAATTACAACATCAATGCATTCAACAATATTTTGAAGCCTTTTATGTAGCATTTATATCCTTTGCTTCTATAGGAGTATCCAAGGAGAATTCCTTCGTAAACTTTGGATTCAAACTTTCCAAGCTTATCATCATTATTCTATATGTAACATTTGCTTCCAAAAACTCTAAAATGTTTTACAGTTGGAGACTTACCAAACCATAGTTCATAAGAAGTTTTATCACTATTTACCTTAATATGAGCTTTGTTGAGGATATTCACTGTTGTATGTTTTTCTTCACCCCAGAAGGTATGAGGCGCTTCGAACTCATCAAGCATGGCACCTGCCATTGTTGGATTGTTCTGTTCATTCTTTCTGCCACTTCGTTTTGTTGAGGATTTTTAGCTATAGAAAAATGCCTCTTAATACCATGTTTTTCACAAAATCGAAACTCATCTGATAAAAACTCTCCTCCTCTATCAGATCCAATACATTTGATTTTTAAATATAACTCTCTCTACTAAATCTTTGAAGACTTTAAATTTATCAAATGTTTCATCTTTATGTTTCAATAAGCCAATCCAACACATTCTAGTAAAATCATAAATGAATAATATGAAGTAGTGTTCACCTTGAGGATACCTTTTTATCATAGGACCACACAAATAAGTATGAATAAGTTCAATTGGCTTATTTGAAGTACTTTCTTTAGCATTAAACTGAACTCTAGTTTGCTTACCGAATTGACATGATTTTCATATGTTGTTTTATGGCAAAGATATGTTAGACAAGTCATGTACTACTCCCATTATGCTTGACTTGTGTAATTGGGTGAAGCTTAGATGTCCCAATATTTTGTGTCAAAGGCATATTTCTTATGATTTTCTCAAGTAACAATGCTCTTGGCCACCTTCAAAGAAATAGACATTACCTCGAGTTATTGCTCCCTTTTTTATGATCTTACCTGTATCGATATTTTGTACCACAAAATTCTTTGATCTGAAAACAACTTCATGCCCTTGGTCACACATTTGACTAACACTCAAGAAGTTATTTTTTAATGCATCAACAAACAAAACATTTCCATCTTTAACCTTATCCCTTAGCAAAACAATTCCTTTCCCTTTAATAGAAGCAAGTGAGTTATTTCCAAAGGTTGTGTTATTTTACTTATTTATTTCATTAAAGGACATAAACTTATATTTATCACCTGTCATATGCTTTGAGCATCCACTATCAATGTACCATGGATTTTCTTGATCTCTTGCATACAAAGCTAAGCCACAATTATCAAATTCTATGGTTTTCTTTTTCCATACCTTGGCTGTTTTTTCCTTCTATTCATTGTGAAGAGTTGGTCTCATTCTGCTTCTGCATTCAGTCTCTTTATGCCCAAATTTATTACAAAACAAACATTATGTTTTGTCTTGAAGAGGTGTGAAAGTATTGTAAGAGTATTTCTTTAATCCAATCTCATTCTTTTGTTTTCTTTCTTACCTAGTCATGATAGTTTTATAAGCGACACATTGAGAAGCCTTATGACCAAAATTATGACAAGTGAAGCGTTGACCATTGAAGTAGAAATTCTTGGGAGTATAGTACCTTTTTGTATAGTTTCCCTTTTAAGTGTGGTAACTATGGCTTATTTGAGAGACATCTGATCCCTCATTCCTTTGCTGAGAGCTGTAATTTTTTTTATGGATTCCCTTTACAATATTGAGATAGCTTCCTATACTTGCTTTAGAAGATTTTACATTCTTTGATGATTCTCCATTGTATCCAAGACCTTCTTTTATTAGAGTAGAGAATTGTGTTTTGATGATTTCTTCAAGGGTCTCAAATCCTTTAGAAAATATAAGGTTTAGAACTTTTGTTTTCTCATGTGCCTTTCTTAGACTTACTATTTCATGTTCTATTTTTCATTATGCCTCTCCCTTTATAGAATTTGTTTCTTCAGTGCCTCTTCTACTAACTTAGCTTCTTCTAGAAGAATTTTAAGTTGAGTTATTTCTTCAATGAGATTATCCTTTTCTTTTAGCACATCTATAAAAACATCATAAAACTCATCAATACATTTATCTTCAAATTCCATAAGTAATTGATATTCTTGATCAGACTCACCTTCTTCACCATTCGAAAGACCATCACTATCTTTGTGTGTGTACAAAATTTTATTGTTTTTAAACCTTCCTCTAAAATTTACTTTTGCAGAATTTTTCCCTTTTTCAGGTTTTTCTTTATAAGGGAATTTAGCAACATAATGACCAACCCTTCCACAAGAAAAGCATTTGAGAGGAAGCTTACCTCTAAATTTTGTCAGTTACTACTTGGAGTTTCTTTACTAATTTTTCCTCTTCTTCATCTGAAACGTAACTACATTCCTTGAGATCCTCCTTTTCTTTTCCTTTAGAAATAGCTTTGAATGTTGCTTCTCTGATATTTGAGGGACCCCACTTTCTCATTTCATAATCTATTAAGATCCTATGAAGCTGTTCAATAGTAAGGTTCTTCAAATCATTCATTTCTTCAATGGTAGATACTTTCGAATAGAATTTTGGGTTTAGATATCTTAGGATTTTCTCAACAAGCATTTAATATTTTACTTCATCACCAAGATTTCTCATTGAATTAATGATCTCATCTTCGCTAAGAAAGAAACTTGCAATACTTTCATCACTATGCATTCTAAGAGTTTCATATTGAATTCTAAATGTTTGAAGTTTGACACTTTTTACCTTAGTATCACCTTCATAACTTTGGATGATATTGTCCCATTTAGCCTTTGTTGTATTCAACTACATAACCATCACAAATTCTTATTCTACCAAGCTTCCCAATAGAGCATTTACATCCTTCACATTGGTCTCATATTTTTTCTTTCTTTTGCTTCATCCGTAGGAATGGAGGATGGATATTGGAAGCCTCCTTCAACGATTACCCAAAAATCAGCTCCAAGTGACTATAGATAAGCTCTTGTTCTGAATTTCACGAAAACCAAGTTGGTTCCATTAAACAATGGTGGCCTAATAGATGCTACTCCCTCTTGATTTCTCAGCTTGATGAGTCTTCCTTCAAGCGATCAAGATTCTTCTGAAGGACCTTCTGTGATATCAATTGTTAGGAAAATTACTGGGAGTATGGGGTGGGGTGGGGGGGGGGGGGGGGGGGGGGGTGCAGAAGAGGGATCAGTAGTTTGCAACTAGCATATTGTTGACGGTGTTGTAAATCCATAAACCAAGGGAATCTTCCTAATATGAAGTCCAAATTATACCCCACATCATTTGGTATAGGAGTCCCATCTGATATAAAGGCTTGGTTTCCAAATCCTCAAAGATTATCCTTGGCTCTAGATATCAGCAGAGGAGAGTGATGCAATGGTGACTTCGAATAACAAGGTGAGTGTGTAGCGTAACTATGTCTAGGTTCTCTTACGACAAAAGGGGGGAAGAAAGGTGAGCCCCTAAGTGAGAGGTAATAATACCACCCAGGAAGAGACACACATGAACCAGAAAGGCATGTCGAACATCCAGCGGAATAGTCTGCAATGAATACGATAGTCGTTACAACCAATGAACAAGGGAATATTTGTCTAACATGGAGCGGAATAGTCCACAACGGATGTGATGGTCATTATAACAGGTAAGAAAAGAAAGGTTTGTCTAGTATCTCGCAGAATATTCCACAAGGATGAGACAACATTAGCAACCATTACAGCACATTCCCAACAAGATGAACACTAAAATAACTGAAAAACGTCAACTATCTTAGTACATGTGAAAGCAAACACGAAATACAAATGTTCACAAAATAGTCTTACAAACATTCATAAGTCATGCATGAAAATGCGTTGGCCTGAAATGGCTTCTATAATTAAGAAAAGTTCCAAGACACATATTTACATTATACATCACTAGCCCCAGCAGTGGGACATTGGAGCCACTCCTTGCTCCTCAAAGAACTAGTTGGTCTCTCTAATTCCTTGCGAGAGGAGCCAAGGTGAATGGTCCTTTGCTCACATAATGAGGGGTGTATATATAACCAAGGGTCGATGCTTACCCCTTGTGACTCTTTGACTACCCTCATGACTATTCAACTTCCTATGACTTTTCAACTTACATGACTCTTCATATTCATGTGTGTCCATTGGACTTCCACTTTACAATACATTTTATTTACAATATACACAAACCATAATAGTGATGTGGGATTTATCAACTCATGACATGACTTAACATGACACTAATGACATGGACTGTCTTGATGATGTGGCAATGTCAAGTTGTTGTTGTTGTTGAGTGATATATGTGTTCTTGGATATGCTTTCACTTCTCCTCTACATTGCTTGATGATGCAGGGTCTTCAAAGATATTTGGTCTTGAGAAGTGGTTGCATACATGTGTTCCTTTTGCTTATTCTTGTTAGGTCCATTTGGTCTTCTAGCTACAAGTGAGTCTTCGCACATGATTCCTCCTTTTTCTCCCTCTTCATCATCTCACCATGATTTGATAGTGTACATGTTCCTGCGATTCACTCATGATGGGACAAATTCAATTCAAAAACTCCCTATCCTAAGATGATGCATTATTATCCATGAATAGATCCTAGGATAGGTGACAGGTTAGGAGAGAGAGTCGAGTAACTGTGCATTGCACATGTTAGGCCCTAGAATTGTTGTATCTAATGATTTTTTCTCCCATTTGATGCCTCACTTATTCCCTTGTTTTACTAGTTTATGAACCTTTATGTTGCACTTATATATTATTTTGATGCAATAGCAAATATTTACATTTGGGTTGTATTTTATACCTTCTATATTTGCATTTCTTAGGTTTGATGTTCGTTAATGTTGTCAATGCAAGTCCTGCACTCCATAGAGATCTTGCACCAAAATGGAGTTGTATGTCGGCTACTTCATCATTCAATCTTTCCATGGAGGAAAATGCTAGCTGGTAGTATAAACACACATCTAGAATTATCTTGGATCCTTTTTTACAGTCATAGGTGCATGTATCTTTCATTGACATGTTCCTGCACTAAAGAGCAACATTCCTGCACTAGAGAGCAACCAATTTGGAGCTTCGACATCTCGGCACGCTTCCAGGGAAAACCGAGGAATATTTTTGTTAAAAATGATGTTTTAACACCTTCCCATGAATTGGATTGCACCCAAGTCACGCGTGTGGGTCTCTAGAGGAAAATCAACAAATCTGCGCAAAATCCGCGCAGTTTCCAAAATACCACGTTTGACCTCGATTTGCGTGAATATGGAGGAGAATCTCATAAATCTGAGCATATGGGATTTTTACCAGTATAACAAGTTATCTAGAACCAAAATTGTTTCCCAAGATTCGAAATGGTTTAAAAGTTACATGAGGGTCTTTGAGGCAGTTTTATAAAAAAATATTGTTTTTCCATAATTTTAGGATCTTGCCCAGATTTTCCAAAAAAATGGAAAATTTGTATCAGATTTGCATTTTCTCAATGGGAAAATGGTTGTACTGGTCTCTTATTGATGGGAAGTAGTTGGGATTCAATCCCTCACCTTGTTTGCAAAGGTTTGGCTTGTTCAAAGCCTATCATGTAATTGTAAATTATATAAAAGCCAAATCATGGCTCTGTAGGGAGGGGGAGAAAACTAGTTATTGTATGTCCATGTTGTTGAATCAAGTATAGGGGGGATCTTCCCCCTCCCCTATGATCAGTTGGAGGTTGGATTCAAATATTTTATGTATAATTTCAACAAACATTCGAGTTAATCTAAGGAGTTATGTCAGTTTATCAATTTCTGGGTTTAAGTCTTATGTGAATGAGTTGTTTGTGTATTTGATTTCCTAGCTTTTGCAAAGGGAAACAAGCTGGTTGGATAGGGCCCAGCCAACCAATCTCTTTCTACCTCTTTCTATAAGGTGTGTTATATACAATTTTTTATGCAGGTTCAGACTAAGAAGTATTTCGTTTTGTTAAGCTAACAGATCTATGTTGTCTTCATAAATTGTGTGCTACTTGGATCCGAGGTTTGATAGTGTGGTTGTGTTCATCTATTTAATATTACTGTAGTACTTCTTTCCTTTGATGCATTTCATGAACTCCTTTCTGCAAAGGTGTGTTTCAAGTGTGTTTTAATCCTTCAAGTGTGAGTTTTTTTGGCAACAATGTTTATTCCTGCAAGGCGATTTATTTCCTTCACCCAAGTGTGTTTTGTTTCTGAGTACAAGTTTTCAAGTATTCTCGACAAGGAATTTTGACTTAGGATCGATTCGTTGATTAGATTTCCCTGAGTCTGAATGAAACCCTATTCACCTTACAAGGATCTATAACTATGTCTAGTTCCCTGTGGGAATAGCCTAGTTGAGGACTAGAACCCATTGCGGGACCCTTTGAACTAAAACTTCCATTTGAGAAAGGAACAGATCTAGTTTATATGGTGACAGTCATCTAAAATAGAAGGGATGCTCTGATTCTTAGATTAGATTTTCATGCTTACATGAAGAAGCTTTCTATTGCAATAGAGATTTCCTTTGATTCCTGAAGTGCTTTTGCTTTTGAATGATAATAGAGGAGTCTTGTGATTGTGTGTGATTTATTCTCTTCTCTGATTTACTTTGAAATTAATTCATAGTTAGCACCATTTACATTTCATTCAATTGGTTTGGAAGCTTGGTACAGGAATATTGGTTCTCTAGTATAGGAATATCTGTCTAGGTACAGGAATCGATACCTTGGTACAGGAACAATGCACCCTGGTACATGAACGCAAAATCCTAGTATTAAGGTTACTCAGTGTAGGAACTGAATATACTTCTAGTACTGGAACTTATTTTTAGTACAAGAATATCATTCTAGTAAGGGAACTCCGTTCTAGTACAGGAAAATTGTTGTGGTGCAGGAACGCAGATTCAATCCAGGAAGGAAAATTTGTAATAGAGACAAATGTACCTAAAATTCTAATTATTTATTTGTCTCTTAACGCATTGATACTCAGTCACAAAATATTTCTTTCTTTCCTTTATTTATCAGAATTGTTTATGTTGATTAAAGTTCCTTTCATTAAGTTCTAGTGCAAGAATGAGACTCATTTCGGTACAGGCACATGGTTGCTCTAGTATAGGAATGGGATATCTTTAGTAAAGGACTCAGATTTATAAGTATAATAGAATATCATCCTTTATGTTCTTTTTAAATCACTAGAGTCTTGATTACAGGAACATATTTCATTTTCCAGCATTAATTTTAGATTGATTGCAAGGCATGCTTTAATTTTTCTGTCAAAGTTTGTGACAAGTATTTTTCTTGAGTGAATCCAGTTTCCAAAATGGTGTGGTGTCATTGTATTAACTAGTGCAGGTTGTTGAAGTCCTTCTCTGGAATTTCCAATGTTGTGCCTCTAAGTTTACGAACTCTGGGATTGATAATTAAATGTTGGGTCTTTTATTACGCCCAACATTTTGGCACCAGTGCTGGGGAGGCGCTTAGGGGATTGACCTTGGTGACCTGTTGCATTTGGTTTGATTTTTCACCTAGTTTCTCTTGCAGGTTTCTATTATTTGATTTTATTTCTTTCCTACATATCTTGGCTATTTTGAGGTTTTTCATTTCTCGAGTTCTATAAGAACCCACCCTATATATATACATTACCCTTGTGCTAACGGAATATACCATTTGGTTTGTTGAAAACATGAAAATGGTATTTTGAGGAATCATTCAATGAGGAGTTTTGATGCTACTACAAAGATATACAACTCATCCAATGAAGAAGTCACAAGTGAAAAATTTAATATTTTTCTTGAACATAAAAGTAATATTATTAAATCTTTGATTTCAACATTGGATGATTTTCAAGAAGAATAGAAGAAGGAGGAAGAACCATTGTTGATCTTTTGTGCCAACTATAGAAAGAAACACTTCCTTGGAAAGTGTCCACTTAGTAGCTTGAAAGTTTGCATAATTTTTGAAGAGGATCATGCAACAAAACATTTCCCATCACTACCCGGATTACTAAAGGTACTCAGGAAATCAAGTAAGGAATCGAATCGACTTCCAAGTATAACTCAAAACCCATCACCATTTAATACTTGGAATAATGTTTATAATCCTGAGCAAGTTCCTCAACAGATTTATAATCTTACAGTTCCATGGAAAACTTTTGATCCTCCCCCAACTGAATACCTTACTTCGTGGCCACAATGGCCCTCTCCTTGGACCTCATTATTGATTCAAATATCCCCATGGCCTCAAGAATGGGTTGGATCCTTTTCCCTAGGGTAGTCTTTCATGAAAAATCAACAACAACCATAATTTCCACTTAATGCACCATCAAGTTATACTCCTCCATGGTCCCAGCTACCTATGCAACCTTACCCTAATCCATACCCTAGCCCTTATCCTACTCCATACCCTATCCCTCATCCAAACCCTAGTCCATATCTTAACCAAAACCCTATACCTAGCCATAATACATACCTTAATCCATACCCTAAACCTAGTTCAAACCCTAGACCTAACCTTAGTTTGAACCCTAACCCAAACCATTTCCCAAACCCTAATCCAAACCAACAGGTTGCACAACAAGTTAAAAAACCTATTCTTCCCGTTGATTCCCCTACTGAGTGTAATGATATATCTTCAAGGTTGGGGGAAGAGGTGAGTTTGGAAACATCTCCTATCACTACAGAACATTCACCCTGGGAAGATCTAATTCAAATACCATCAGAGGAGAAATATTCAATTGGAACATGTTCTAAAATTGTTGTTGAAACTCAAAGCCCTAAAATTTCCCTTAACCATTCTTGCCAATATGAAAAGAAAATGTTTGAGCCCAAACTTGAGGGGTTTCTCTTTTGTCTTTCATCATATCCTTCATGCCTCCAAGGGAGTGATTATCAAGCTGTGGAAGATTTGTACGAGTTGGAGAATCATAAATATGTGGATCCCATTGAATATTGGTTTCATGCAGTCATCAACACACCTTATTCACGCATCATTTGACAACTCTTGGTACCATATCAATGAAAGAAATTGGTTTCTCATACTCTTGTATGTGTTGAAGCTTCTTCTTTAAAAATGAGTGACATGAGTATATTTAATATTCTGTTATGCACATGGCTATATTCGAAGTACTCCTACACTTGAGGGGGACCTTCCTTTCTTTAAATTAGGGTAGGGTAGTATTAGAACAATGAATAAAAATGTCATTTGAATTAAAATTGTATAGCAACACTCTTGAAGTTGCAATTCTTAAGGTACAACTACTGGAATTTCTATCATTAAGAACTATAATTGTGGTAAGATTTGTCAAAAGCAATTCACTCTTAATGCCTCATATTCTATAAAGTGTCTTTGATTGTTGGTTGAGATTAATCATTGGGTAAGTTAGTGGGATTGTTATTGTTATATTCAATACTTTCCATTCATAGGCCTAAGAACTTACTTTTGACCTATTCATTATAACAAACTATCATCCAAGAAATCATTTCAAGTTTCTCTTTGAAGGTATTGATGAAAAGCCTCCTATGGTGGACCACTCCTATAAAACCCCAATGATCTCTCATAAGAACCATAGCATGATCAAGTTAAGGAATCTTTCAGTCATTGTCTGAGATGTTTTCTTTAAAATGAGTCTTTAGGGTAGAAGGACCAATTGGTAAAGATTAGTAATTAAAAACCATTCACATCATCCCGTGCTCTTAAGGAGCATATTTGCCTCCCCACATATTAAGTAACATACTTAAGGTTAATTATAATTAGAGTTTCTTTTTAAAATGATTAAATGAGGGATGGGAGGTCTCATTACGAGACGACCTACCATGATCATGGGTCCTAATGAGAATAACATTACCACTACTGGTCACCAAGCCAGGGTAATGGCTTTCAGTAGAAAATATGGAAGACAAGAGGTCTCATCACGAGTCGGCATGTTCATTCTTATTAGTTCTTGTGAATGGCACCGTCGTTAACTGGTTACTAAGCCAGGGCAACGACCTTCAGTTAATTCCCAAATCAAAGTAAATGCTTTTAAATGACTTTGAATATATATCTAATAGATGGGACACAGACATTTCGTGGGGTTAAAAGGCATCATTGTCGAGGATATAGATGCCTACTGGCAACAGGGCCATGCCTATGGTATTAAAGTTAATTTTACACTATGATTTACCTAGTTTTTTCATCTTTCCCTGAATTAATTATCATATCTCTCTGAGGATGGCTTTAATATCCTTTCAGTAATGTGCTTTGGATTTCTATCTTTCATAAATATGAAGGTTTTCATGGATGTGGGACCCTTAGTGTTGGTGATTCACTTTGCTTGAAGAAGAGGAGCTTCAACTATATGCTTGGGTAATGGTAAGATGGTCATCCTGAGAAGGTATAATTTTTTCATATTTCTTTTTCACTATTTCCATCCATTTTAATGCCTTGGCTTCCAAATAATGTCACTTTTATTTATAATAATGAGGTTATTGAAAGTGAAGACCTACTGACTAAGGCTACTCTTGAGATGCTTTGAGGAAGTTTTGATTGTTGACTATTTCATGATAACACTATTCTTGCAGTAATGACATTGTTAGAATTCCTATGGTATCCCTGGAATTTTATTTTCTTTTGATAAGTCTTAATTAATAAAGATGGACCAGCAGGCATTTTTCTGTCAAAACAGTCAAATCTAGCAAGGAACAATATTATGAGTGCAAGAACATTTATGTTTCAATTCTAGTTTTTTGCAAGGGAACATCAGTATAGTAGTTGATTTGCTTGCATGAGGACATGAAAGATGATCGGCATGGGGGGATGTTAGGCCCCAGAATTGTTGTATCTAATGCATCTTTTTTCCCATTTGATGCCTCACTTATTCCCTTGTTTTACTAGTTTATGAACCTTTATGTTGCACTTATATATTATTTTGATGCAATAGAAAAGATTTACATTTGGTTTGCATTTTATACCTTCTCTATATGCATTTCTTAGGTTTGACGTTTGTTAATTTTCTTAATGCAGGTCCTACACTCCATAGAGATCATGCACCAAAATGGAGGTATATGTCGGCTACTTCATCATTCAAGATTTCCGCGGAGGAAAATCTAGCTGGTAGTATAAACACGTGTATGGAATTATCTTGGATCCCTTTTTACAGTTATAGGTTCACGTAGCTTTCACTGACATGTTCTTGCACTACAGAGCAGAATTCATGCACTAGAGAGCAACCAATTTGGAGCTTCGACATCTCGGCACGCTTCTGGGAAAACTGAGGAAGGTTTTTTTTTTAATGATGTTATAACACCTTCCCATGAGTTGGATTTCACCCAGGTCACATGTGTGGGACTCTATAAGAAAATCAACAAATCTGCTCAAAATCTGCACAGTTTCCAAACTGCCAAGTTTGACCTTAATTTGCGTGAATATGGAGGAGAATATCGGAAATATAAGCATATGGGTTTTTTACCAATATAACAAGTTATATAGAACCAAAACCGTTTCCAAATATTCACAATGTTTTAAAAGTTACATGAGGGTCTTTGAGGCAGTTTTATAAAAAAGGATTGTTTTTCCAAAATTTTAGGATCTTTGCCGAGATTTGCCAAAAAATTGGAAAATTCGTATAATATCTGCATTTTCTCAATAGGCCAATAGTTTTACTAGTATCCTATTGATGGAAAGTAATTGGGATTCAATCCTACCTTGTTTGCAAAGGTTTGGATTGTTCAAAGCCTATCATGTAATTGTAAACTATATAAAAGCCAAATCATGGCTCTTAGGAAAGGGGAGAAAACTAGTTATTGCACTTCCATGCTGTTGGATCAAGTTTAGGGGGATCTTCCCCCTTCCCTATGATCATTTGGAGGCTAGATTCGAAGCTTTGATGTATAATTGCAGCAAACATTCAAGCTAATCTAAGGAGCTATGTTGGTTTATCAATTTCTGAGTTTAAATCTTATGTGAATGAGTTGTTTGTGTATTTGATTTCCCAGATTTCGTAAAGGGAAACAAGCTAGTTGGCTAGGGACCATTCAACCCAGCTTGTTCTCCCTCTTTCGTAAGGTGTGTTAGATATATTTCCTTATTCATGGTTGGAGCAAGAAGTATTTCATCTTTTTATGTAGCTAACAAATCTTTGTCTTCTTCATAAACCGTGTGACTCGGATCCGAGGTGTGAAGGTGTGGGTGTGTTCATTTACTGAAGATTGTGGTAGCATTTCTTTCCTTTGATGTGTAGTTTTCTTTCTGCAAAGGGTGTGTTTCAGTTTACTTGCACCACCATGTTTTAATTATGCAAGTGAGGGTTGCTTCCGCAAGGGTGTTTATTTCTGCAAGTGGATCTATTTTCTTTATGCAAGTGCATTTCATTTCTGAGTATGCAAGTGTGTTCTATGCAAGTGTGCTTCTTTAACTTGGGATTAATTTATTTATATTTCCCTGAGCGTTAATGAAGTGCTGTCCACATTACGAGGATCTGTGACTATGCTTATTTTCTTGTCAAAAATAGTTCAGTTTAAGGTTGGAATTTAGTGAAGGAACCTTTGAACTAAAACCTCTATTCGATAAAAATGCAAATCTGGTGAATATCACGACAGTCATCTAGGAAAGAAGGGATGCTTTGTATTTAGAGTAGATGATCATTTTCACATGAATAAGCATTATGTTGCAGTAGAGATTTCCTTTGACTTTTGAAGTACTTTTCACTTTCGAATGAATGATTAGATAAGGAGTCTTTTGATTATGTGTGATTATTTCCTCTGCTCTGGTTTGCCTTGAAAATTAATTTCTAGTTAGCACACTTTACATTTTATGCTAGTGGTTTGGAAGCTAAGTACAGGAATATTGGTTTCTTAGTACAGGAATCGATACCCTGGTACAAGAATAGAGTACCCTGGTACAGGAACCTAAAATTCTTGTATGAAAGCTTAAAATGCTTAGTACATGAATATTGATTTCTTAGTACAGGAATCTCTGTGTCAGTATAGGAATCGATACCTTGGTACACGAACCAAAAATTCTAATACTAAGTCGAAATATTTAGTGTAGAAACAGAATACACTTATGGTGCAAGAACATCGTTTTAGTACAGGAATATCATTCTAGTGCAGGAACTCTGTTCTAGTATAGGAACGTTGTTGCGGTGTAGGAACAAAGATTCAGTCCAAGAAGGAAAAAGTGTACTACAGACAAATGTATTTAAAAGTTTGATTTTTTTTTGCCTCATAACTGCACAGATACTCAGTCACAAAAGATTTCCTTTATTTACCAGAATTGTTTCTATTGATTCAAGTTCCTTTCATTAAGTTCTAGTGCAGGAACGAGACTCATTTCGGTACAAGCTCATGGTTGCTCTGATACAAGAATGAGATATCTTTAGTAAAGGACACGAATTTATAAGTATAATAGAAGATCATCCCTTTTGTTCTTTTTAAAGCACTGGAATCTTGATTACTGGAACATATTTCATTTTTCAGCATTATTTTCAAGGCATGCTTTAATTTTTCTGTCAAAGTTTGTGACAAGTATTTTTCTTGAGTGAATCCTATTTCCAGAATGGCGTGGTGTCATTGTACTAACTAGTGTAGGTTGCTGAAGTCCTTCTCTGGGATTTCCAATGCTGCGCCTCTAAGTTTACGAACTCCCGGATTGCAATTAAATGTTAAGTTGTTTATTATGCCCAACAACATAGCTCCAGGTGACAGGGAGAGGTGGTTGATCACTGAGACTGCGTAGAGCACTTTAGGCTTGACTGAGGAACTTTTCAACATAGTACCCATCGGGGAAAGAAATTTTGCAATGGCCACTAGGAGTCAAGATTGCGTAGTTCATGAAATCGGGGTTCAAGCTTGATCGCTCAGATTGCGTAGTGTGAATCTCAGGCCAAACTAAGGGAGAAATTTGTGCAGTGACCACCGAGGGAGAAATTTGCACAGTGACCACTGAGGGAGAAATTTGCATAGTGGACACTTAGGGAAAAATTTGCGTAGTGACCACTGAGGGAAAAATTTGCATAGTTCAAATAAGCAATGGAGGTTGTGGGATGGGGCCCTGGGAGGAAAAACTTTGCAGTTTTAGTAGGCAAGGGGGCTTGGGCAACAGAGAGACCTAGAAGATAGATTTGCGCAATTATTTAGGTCGGTGACCTCCAAAAGAGGGAGGACACTAGGGACACTTCTGTGCGGTTTTGGATGCCAAGGGAGGCTAGTTTCTTTGTGCATTGTGGGGTTCCAACATGCAAGGGGAGAAACTTGAGGACTAAAAGTGCGAAGTGTGCAATTCAATTATCGGGGCGAAGGGAAGTTGGTGAGCTCTTGAATTTCATAGTGCAACTACCCTGGGGCATTATTCCTATGCACTGCATAGTTCTAGGTAGGAAGGTCACATCACTAAGGGTTGATACTACGTAGCACGTATTTCAGTCAAGGTCTGATGAAGCTGAGTTGCCTGGTCAGGAAGATATTCAGAAAAATGGCTAAGTGCGGGAGGAAGATAAAGTCGTGAAGAATTTGAACTTGTGATCACACACTTAGCATACTTTGATGACACAACAACATATCCCAGTGGAAAAACAAGACAAATCATAACCCTCTATGTGATTGTCCTATAGCAAGAAGCGATAAGTGTGACACATGAGATAGAATTTAGGACAACCGTGATGACACTTGTGCAACTGTGTGTATCAGTGCGATGGGTGTTTACATAGCTATGACAACTTGTATACACAAAAACAAACCTTCAAAACTGTCAGAAAAGGTCCGAAAGCATGGAAAATTAGTCAAACATGCCAAAAGACGAAAATTGATCCAACAAGCAAAAGGGGTCAAAGGACTCTAGGAAATCTCATCAAATGGGCTTAAGTGTTTGCAACAATCAAAGGAAAGACCACGGAAGGCTCCAAACTTTGAGTGCAAGCCAAAATTTTGGAGGGTGTTTGTTAGGTCCCTATACTACTAGTGTAACCCCTTATTGTTATTATTACAACCCCCTTATTATATTGTTGTGCCCATGTACTCCCCATATTGTTATTATTGTGCCCCATAGAAGCCCACTATTTTTATTGTTGTGCCCTTTCATTATTATTGTTATGTCAGCTCTGATTATATTATGACCCCTTAGACTCCTATATATAGAAAGGAGGTCTTGTTATTTGTATCATCAAAGAATTGTTCATTTGTGTAAAGTAAGGAGGTTTCCCCCTCGAAGAGGCTGAATTATAAGGCGTTGATATATCTTTTCTATATTTCTGTGAGCTGGTTTCATAACATTGGGTATCAAAGCTTTGGGTTCTAGGGTTTTGCTGCTCCAAATAGGTCATCGTGGCATTTGCGCTATAAATTTTTGTCTACGACGTTTCAGACGCTAAAAAAAAAAAGAACATTTGGGTTGCAATCGTTCTGAATCTCGGGTCCGAATTTTAGAGCTTTTAGCGTTATATTTGCGGAGATATGATTTGAGGAAGTTGGCCTTTCTGAAGACTCCCGAATTACATTCCAAACAGGTGACCTGGGGAAAATCGTCATAACTTTTGTTTCAAGCATCAGATTGAAATTTTGTAAGAAGTTACAGAAACAGGACGGACTATAGTTTCCTTTGTATATTTTTCAGATCCTAAGGTCAAAACAGTGACATGTGGCACTTCATACAAGTTCGTTCTTCTGAAAAGTCATATAATCAAGTCATCTTGGGAGATTGTGCATAACTCTTTCTTGGAGAATCTAAATTCGATAAGATTGGTGGCATTGGAAAGAGGACACAGAGGGCTACTGTAGGTCGCAATTTCAGAACTTAAAGGTTCGAAAGTACAGAGTTACAGTCGTTTCAAGATCAAGCTCATAAAATCAAGAAAAAGCAAGATGAGGAAGTTTGATGGCTAGGATCCGGTAAAGTGGATACTACAGATGGAGAAATATTTTGATCTACATTGTGTACCACTATTACAAAAGGTATGTATTGCATCTTCATATTTAGAACAAGATCAATTTTTATGGTATAAAAGGATTTGTTCTCGTAAACAACTTATTACGTGGTCAATTTTCATGGAGGAAATGATAGCACATTATGAGGATACAAAGAGCAACACCTTATTTAGAGCAACACCACGAAAATTGGAAAGAGAAAAAGGGCTTTGTTACAAATTTGAAAGTAAAATTATGGCAACAAGGAAGTATACCCCTCATAACTATAAAGATGGAAGTGTTGTTTCTCCTAGCCTTCCACAACCTACAAGGGTTACACCACAACAATTGGAAGAAAAAAGAGAAAAAGGGCTTTGTTACAATTGTGATAGCAAATGCACTAAAGGTCATAAGTGTGCTGAGAAGAAATTATTTTACATAGAGTATGAAGAGGAGGAAGAAAATGATCAAGAAACATCAAAAGAAGAGGATATACGCTAGGACCCAACCCCAGAGAAAGAAGAAATGAATCCGACCATATCTTGTAAAGCATTGGCAAGAATTACCACTCCTCAAACTCTCAAGATAGAAGGACATATCAAGAAGAAAAAGGTTCAAGAAGTGAAATATCACATCAAGAAAGAAGAAATGAATCCAACCATATCTTTTAATGCATTGGCCGGAATTACCACTCCTCAAACTATCAAGATAACCAAGGACTTGAATTGCTTCCTAGATCCAGCACCAGAGTGTCAAGTGACGGTTGTAAGTGGAGGAACCATAAATTGCTCTGGAAAGTGCCATAATATCAAGCTATCCATGGGAGAATATGTATTGAATAGCCCAATGTTTTCCGTTCCAATGGGTGGTGCTGATGTTGTACTAGGAGTCCAATGGCTACAATCCTTGGGTACAATAGCTTTTAATTTTTAAGAAATTTTCTTCAGAAGGAAAGGAAGTTGAATTAAGGGGTATCACAAGGAAACCAAGAAAGATAATCACCTCTGACGGAATGAAAAAGCTTCTAAAGAAAGAACAACGAGGCGTAATTGCATAATTATGTTAGCTAACTGTTTGCACATCGAAATCGTGTATTTCTCTAGATCTCCAAAAAGTCTTAGATAATCATTCCAAGGTATTTGAGACTTCCAAAGGTCTCCCATGTATTCATGATCATGATCATGCTATTCATTTTATTCTAGGATGTGTTCCTCCAAATTTCAAGCCTTATAGATATCCATATGCCCAAAGGAGTGAAATCGAACATATGGTTGCAGAAATGGTAGAGGTTGGTACAATTATCCAACCAAATTTGATAAACAAAGAAAGGTATGAATGGAAGAATGGAAAATCAGGGTGGGAACTCATTCAAAAGTTATCGAATATCCCAGTTCCAACAATATTGCCAGAACTTGACAGGGAAGGAAAAATCATATTGGAACCTGAGGCATTTACAGAAACAAGAACTTGACAGCTATGAAATCGATCAATTTCATAGTATCTCATCAAGTGGAAGAACTTACCCGCTGAAGATTCCACATGGGAGGACAAGAATTTTGTACAGAAGCGTTAAGAACTACTCAAGCAATGAGGACAACACTTTTTGAAGGAGAGGGGCATGTTAGGTCCCTATACTACTAGTGTAACCCTTTATTGTTATTATTACAACCCCCTTATTATATTGTTGTGCCCATGTAGTCCCCATATTGTTATTATTGTGCCCCATAGAAGCCCACTATATTGTTGTGCCCTTACATTATTATCGTTATGTCGGCTCTGATTATATTATGACCCCTTAGACTCCTATATATAGAAAGGAGGTCTTGTCATTTGTATCATCAAAGAATTGTTCATTTGTGTAATGTAAAGGAGGTTTCCCCCTCGAAAAGGTTGAATACTAAGGCGTTGATATATCTTTTCTATCTTTCTGTGAGCTGGTTCCATAACAGTGTTACAGTTGCTACAACACTTAGCGACACGCTAGTTGAATTCCAGCTTCTCTATCTTGGTTAGTTTCTTTTGTGCAGGGCCTAGGTCCTTGAGGGAGTATTGATTCATTGTGTAGATTACTTTGGCTTCCCCACTTACCCCATGGGTAAACACAGTCTCCTATGTACCTTCGCAGTTGAACACAACATAAGATTCAACATAATCATAATATTTAGGATTGGGAAGGGTAGTTTAGCTCGTGAGCTTAAGATTTTTAGAGTATATTTTTTCATATTTGTTGTTGCTCTGTTTCTAGCAAGCCTAGACAGTACCCTGATGGAGTCACATAGGAACACAAGCATTGCTCCACTACTAGCGAACCTAGATAGTACCTCGGTGGAGTCACTTGCTTCACCTCTCTACGTAGGAAACCTTTCTCTTATTTCACCTTTCTTTATTTATTTAAAGAGAATTGTTCATCGGCACTTATTTATTTTGGGGCAGAAGAGGGATACCGACTTATTGAGAGAAGGAGAGGTTGTTCCTTAAGAGAAGCATATAAAAACCTCTGATTTAGGTTTTATCGTTTATATTTTCCCCTTCTCCATTTGTACTAGTTGGATAAGACTGAAAAAAAAGAAAGCAAAAAATTGAGTATAGGCATGAGGTTCCTAGACTGGACACAGACTCATGGTCAGACCAAAACTCTCCCTACATACGGATCGTATTTTTCGTCAGAACTTCATTAGACAAAATGTGTAACCAACACAAGGAAGACAGACAGATGGCTAGCCAAATGTTGAAGTGTCATAAGACTCTTTGTAATCTGGCCACACACATACTAAGAAGCCAAAATAGGTCCAAAAACAACACTTATTCGTATGATGAAAACAAAAGGGAAAACTCAACAAGGAAGAAAACAAGACAAAAAGAAGGACAACACATAACCAAGAAACAAAACCAGAAGACAAGAAAAAAAAAAGGCTAAAATAGGTCCAAAAACAACACATACTAAGAAGCCAAAATAGGTCCAGAAACAACACTTATTCGTATGATGAAAACAAAAGGGAAAACTCAACAAGGAAGAAAACAAGACAAAAAGAAGGACAACACAGAACCAAGAAACAAAACCAAAAGACAAGAAAAAAAAAGGCTAAAGCAACAATGGTGTAGAACCAAAATAAGAAAACGAGGACAGACTAGAGGGAATGAGTAAGAAAAGGAAAACTATAATGCATCTAATACTATTCCTAACCTAACAGCTAGAAGGTCAGCGTCATGTATAATGAAATTTCCAGTGAACCCACTATAGTCTTTTTCAACCTTCATCCACAAAGATATGAGAATTACAACAGATAAAAAGTGATGTGCAATAGAAGATATAAAAACTTGACAAACTTGCAGACGGAAAAGAATGTATCTTTTATGGGGGGAAGGTGTGTCACACCCACTACTTTTATCCAATTCCCATTCTTACCTTTTCGACGAATACCATTTTTCAACAAACCTCAGAATCCTCTTGCGGATGTGTCTTCATCTACACCGAGCTTCTTAGCAAGCATGAGGAAAGATTGAAAATTTTTGTCTTCAACAGAGCTTGCCAAGTTAGATTGTTCCAGCCATTCAGCGATTGGATCATAAAATTCATGATGGCCCTCTTGAAAAACCCAAAATCTTGGGAAAGGTGAATTTTCAATTTGAAGAGTGAGTTCACAATGTGAATCGTGTGAGGAAAAATAGATCTGATCATACCCAACAGTCATGTCAAGATAGTGGGGACCTGCCATAACCATCAGTGAAGGCTGAAGTACCTCTCCTGTTTGACAAACATATGAAGAGAGATATTTTGAACAATGAAGATCAAGTGGTGTGAAACAATTATCATTATATGTGTTAATGGGAAAATAATAAGTTGAATGACAGTGACCAAGGACATATAAATGATCATATGAGCTAATTGAAACCTCAGATTCCTGGTTTGAAATAAACGAAGAAAAATCAATTTGAACAATCTCGTGAATGCTCTGAACAATCGAACCAAGTTCCTCATGAACCTACAGACCACCTTCTAGCAACTGGGGACGAATTGTAAAAGCATCGTAGTCATTGAAAGAGTTTAAGAAGGATTCTAGCACCAAAAATGTATGAGACCAGTTGGGACATGGTGAAACAAAAATAACTTGATTCGTGTGATAGCTTGTGCATTCATTATCACTCAAGAAGATTTCTAGTGTGATGAGAGGACGAATTTGCAATAAAAAAATTTCAAGCAGACCAAGGAGTTGACAATTCAAGGATAAATTTGATAAGTATGATTCCTTCATGAAAAGATAGTCCATGAGATAATCCACTTCGCAATTCCGTGACTCTACGAGAGATGCACATTCCCAACTCGAGTTTGATGTGAGAGATTTTCATGAAGTCGAATGAACTACAACAGATTCGTGAATTCGGTCATACGTAAAATCTTGAAAATTTGAGAGGTCACACCCAGAATACCAAACATTTTTTAGATGGGAATTCTCATCGAGTGAAACCATGAAGATAGGCAGATTATGTGAGAGAAACTAGATCTGATTTAGTCTTGGGGGCTTACGAGTGTCACGAGATCCTGACATAACAATCAATGGAAGTTGAAGTACCTCGACTCCCTGGCAGGTCTCGGAAATTCCTAGGATTTCAAAATCACATTTTTAAGCCTAAACCAGATCATGCATGCTTTGAGGATAGTTGTTGTTATTGATTTCAAAACTACTCACCGAATGGTATCCATCTCTGTCACAGGTTTCACCGTATTTTTCAGCTTCAACAATCAAATTACTCAATTGAAGAGGCTCTTCTAATAGCATATTCAAAGATAAATGAATCAGTGAGATCTCATGAGCAAGCTAATTTAAATGGTTGTCTTCATGCAAAAGATCATATGACATGGAATGGAGAGGGTACTCTATCATTTGACAGATTTCAACTTCATCATGGACAACCTCACCGCCCTGTGCCAATCGAGGGGATAACTCACCAGATGAAGAAATCGAATAGCGTGGAGTATCTTCGTTGCAAGCAGATGTGTTGCAAATGGTTGGACACAAGGGATAGTGAGGTGAAGGGAAAGTTTTTATATGAACATCTTATTTGACCGAACCAGATTCTAGATCTAAATTAAAATCTTCATGAGGAACCAAAATATCATATGATGTGCTTGGGAATTCTTCGTGGCATATGGAAATAGAGTTATCATCATTGGGATGATCACTACCCAAGGTTGGGGGTTGATTTAAATAATTAGTTTTTTTGGATTTTCCACTGAGATTAGCAGATTGAGATTCAAGAATGAAAACTTATTATTTTGACATGGAGGTTTCTGAAACAGTGAAGAAATATTGGAAGCATCTTCACCTTGTTTCTCCTCTACTTGGGTACTGTGACTACTTTGCATTGATCGCAATTTGGGCCAGCAGCTTGAGAATCAAGAGAATGTGAAGAAATAGTTGGTGAAGCAGATTGATCAAGCGGGTCATGGTACAAAGGGTCGGGATATGTAGATTATAGAGGATAATAGAAATCTGGATTAGCTTTGAGACCAGAGTTGTGAACGGTGACATCATCTTGTGAAATGCAGGAGTGAGTCTTCACCGTAGGCTGCATGAGCCATTATGGAATTTCCTCCACTGAAGCGAAAGAAGAATGAGAAGATGAACTAGAGATTTGATTTGCACATTTCCCAATTTTACAATCATCATAAAGAGGCACCCTCATTGGAACCGGAAAAGGAGGAGGACACAGAACAAAACGGGTAGTTAGCTCCTCCTCTAAAATTTCAGATGCCTCATGATTTGTAAGAGGTTGGGAAGAAGAAAAATAAGGAGGTTCAGGCTCACCATATGAAGAGACAAAACAAGGAGGTTCAAGAAATCCTAGTTCAAATTTTTTTCTGGAATTTCACAACAGAGGTGAAGGTACTGATCAGAAAAATCCTCAGCTGATTCATCACGCTTCATTCTTAAATGATTTATTCTTCCACAAACATCTTGGAATTTATACCTATCAAAGGCCTGATGGAGCTCCCTGAGGAAATGAAGAAGGGAATGGACGGAAGCTGGTGGCAAGGTATGGCACCACCGATTAGCACAACCTTCAAGGGTGAAAAAGAAAAGCACACAAGCCAACTCTTCATCATCAATTTCGTAAGCTTCACAAAATTTCAGAAAATTAGAAATGTGCTCGGTTATAGATGTTCCCTCCTCACCATCAACTTTAACTGGGACAAGTGATTGAGAGGCTCATCGGGGACTGAAAATTGATAAAGGGAAAAATTATAGAAACACCTCGGGAGTATGATTTTTGTATGATACATTTTAGATAAGAGACTTAAACCAGATGTAATGAGATGAGCTTGTCATCTGACCCTTCTAGCGTTGTTTTGTTGACAATACTGGAAATCCATCAACCAAGGGGATCTCCCTGATATGAAGTCCCAATTAAACCTCATATTGTTTGGTATAAGAGTCCCATCTGGTATAAAGCCTCAATTGTAAAATCCTCAAAGATCTGCCTTAGATCTAGTTGTCAACACAAGAGAGTGATGCAATGGTGTCTTCGAACAACAAGATGAGTGTGCCTAGTGAGTGTGCAGTGCAACTATGTCTAGGTCCTCTTACTGCAAAAAGGGGGAAGAAAAGTGAGCCCTTAAGTGAGATGTAATAGTACCACACAGGAAAAGACACACATGAACCAGAAAGGCCTATCCAACATCCAGTGGAATAGTCCACATTGGATGCTACAGTCATTACAACCAATGAGCAAGGGAAGATCTATCTAACATCCAGTGGAATAGTCCACAGTGGATGTGACGGTCATTATAACTAGTAAGCAAGGAAAGGTTTGTCTAGTGTCCAGTGGAATAGTCCACAAGAATGAGACAGCAGTGGCAACCATTACATCACAATCCCAACAATATGAGCGCTAACATAACCAAATTAGTTCAACTATCTTAGTACATGCGAAAGAAAACATGAAATACAAACATTCATAGAATAGTCTTACAAACATTCATAAGTCATGCATGAAAACATGCTGGCCTAAAAAGGCTTATGTAATTAAGCAAAATATCCAAGACACATATTTACATTGTACATCACTAGCCCCAGTAGTAGGACATTAGAGCCACTCCTTTCTCCTCAAAGTACTAGTTGGTCGCTCTAATGCCTTACGGGAGGAGCGAAAATGAAACATCCTTTTCTCATACAATGAGCGGGGTATATATAACCAAGGGGTGATGCTTACCCCTTGTGACTCTTTGATTACCATCAAGACTATTCAACATCCTATGACTTTTCAACTTACATGACTCTTCATATTCATGTGTGTCCATTTGACTTCCACTTTACAATACACTTGATTTACAATATACACGGCCCACAATAATGATGTGGCATATGAAAACCCATGACACAACTTGAAATGACACTGCTGAAATGGAATGGATTGATGATGTGGCAATGTCAAGCCTAAGTTGCTACTGAGTGATAGATGTGTTCTTGGATATGCTTTCTCTTCTCCTCTGCATAGCTTGATGATGCAGGGTCTTCAACGATCTTTGGTCTTAAGAGGTGGTTGCATACATGTGTTCCTTTTGCTTTCTCTTGTTAGGTCCATTTTTCTATCGAGCTACGAGTCTTTAGGCATGCTTCCTCCTTCTTCTCCTTCTTCATCATATCATCATGATTTGACAGTGTACATGTTCCTGCAATTCACTCATGACGGGATGACATCAATATAAAAACTCTCTATCCTAAGATGATTCATTATTATCCATGAACTGAGCACAGGATAGGTGACAGGTTGGGAGATAAGGCCCAGTAACTGCGCATTGCGTAGTTCTAGGTGACAAGGAGAGGGGCTTGATCACTAAGACTACGCAAAGAGTAGCTTAGGCTTGACTGAGGAACTTTTCAGCGCAGTACCCACTAGGGAAATAAAATGCACAGTGGCCACTAGAAGTCAAGATTGTGCAGTTCAGGAAGCCAGGATTCAAGCTTGATCACAGAGAGTGTGTAGTGTGCAGCTAAGGCCATACTGAGGGATAAATTTGCGAAGTGACCACTGAGGGAGAAATTTGCATAGTGACCACTAAGGGAGAAATTTTCGTAATGACCACTACGGGAAAAAATTAGGCATTGACCACTGAGGGAAAAATTTGTACAGTTCAAGCAAGCAATGGAGGTTAAGGGATGGGGCCATGGGAGGAAAAACTGCGTAATTTCAAGAGGCAAGGTGGCACAAAAAATTTTAAGGATACAAATTTATTTTAAAGTTTAGAATCTTGGCGAATCTTACTAGTCACTAACATGCAAAGTATAAAATGTTTGAAGATACTTTTGTAAAAATATTCAAATTTATAATGATGTTATATAGTTTTTGCAAAATTTTGGCAATTTTTAAGGTAAAATAATTTTATAGTATAAAATTTGGGTGAATCATTTTTAGAAAAATATAGAAATTGGAAAATCTTATTTTTGGAAAAAACATGCAAAATTAGCTCACCTGTGAATATTAGCCCCTAAAATTTTCCCTACAAGGGGGACTGGGCAGCAGAGAGACTAGGAGGACAAATCTGTGAAGTTATTGAGGTCAATGAGATTTGGTTAAGGGAGGACACTGGGGACACTTTTACGCAGTTATGGAGCCCAAGGGAGGTTGGTTTCTCTGTGCATTGCGGGGTTCTAGCAGGAAAGGGGAGAAACTTGAGGACTGAAAGTGTGAAGTGTGCAATTCAAGACAAACTGGGATGAACTGTTGTGCAATTCTAGGTGTGAAGGGCAATGTTGCGCTCTAGAATTGGGTAGTGAAACTACCCGAGGGGACAGTAACTACGCACTACACAATTCTATGCAACAAGGTCACATCACTGAGGGCTCAAACTGGGTAGTGAGCAATTCAGTCGGGGTCTGGTGAAGCTCAGTTTCTCGGTCGAGAAGATATTCGGAAAAATGTCTAAGTGTGGGAGAAAGATGAACTCATGAAGAACTTGAACTTGTGATAGCACACTCAGCATACTTCGACGATACAAACACATAGGCCATCGGTGTAGGTTTTAACCCCGTACAAAAATTACCTACATACGAATTCTAAAACAAATAAAATAAACAATGCGAGAGCATAACACATAAAACACATATACACAGATATTTTCCCCTGGATCCCAAAACCAGGACTACTAGCTTGATTTTTCATTATGTTCCTTTCAATGTTACAATACATATTTATACATGCCGAAGCATCCAATACCATGGACCGAAAACCATCACGTCCAAAACCATGGACTGAAAACCATCGCGTCCAAAACCATGTGCAAAAAATATGCACAAAACCATAGGTAGGTCCGCCCAACCTAATATAGGGTCCAAAAAACAAAATTTTCCAGGGCGCTGCCCCGGACCCCATAGAGGGGGGTTACCTACACCCCTCAAACCCCCTGTGACCCCCCCGCTATGTAATCAACGCATTGAAGGAGGGGCTTTGCCCCCCCTCTAACCCCCTGGTTAACTACGTGGCCTAGTCGTGGAAAGAATATAACACAACCCAACATTCTCCCACTTGTTGGTTTCTTTCCACAGGGGGCCACAAGAGAGCTTAGTCGTTTATCCAGCCTTGCAATGCCCATTGTTTCTCTACACCAAGAGAACTTCTCAGAGCTCATAGACTTTGTCAATGTATCTGCAGTATTCTTCAAGGTGTCCACCTTTACCAGCAACACCCTTTTGTCTTCTATCATATCCCTCACAAAGTGATACTGAACATCAATGTGCTTTGTATTTGAATGATATGCAAGGTTCTTTGCCAAGAAAATTGCACTTTGGCGGTCACAGTCTATCCTTATAGCTCCCTGTATGAACCCCATACTTGAACACAATCTCTGCAACCAAACTGCTTCCTTTCTTGCATGAGTGGCTGCCATGTATTCTGCCTCTGTAGTTGATAGTGCCACTACAGATTGTTTCTTACTCATCCAACTGACTGCACCTCCAAATAGGTTAAGCATATACCCACTTGTAGATCTTCTCTGATCCAGATCTCTAGCCCAGTTTGCATCAACAAGGCCATGAATATACAACACTTTGTCCAATCCTGGTCTTCCTTGGTAGCACAAACCATAATCACTAATGCCACGCAAATACCTGAAAACTCGCTTCACTGTTGTCCAGTGCTCCTTCCCTGGTTTGACATAAACTTGCTCAATACTCCCACTGCATGTGCAATGTCTGGTCTAGTACAGACCATTGCAAACATCAGGCTACCGACTGCACTTGCATATGGAACATGGGACATATCCTCTGCCTCTTCTTGTGTCTTGGGACACTGTTCAACAGATAAATTCACACCTACAGGAATAGGAACCTTCATTGGTTTACTATCCTACATATTAAACTTCTGTAGTATTGTCTCGACATACTTCCTCTGGTTTAACCAGACCTTCCTCTTTACCCGATCTCTTTTAATTTCCATGCCCAAAATATAGTTTGCAGCACCAAGATCTTTCATGTCAAATTTGGAGGAAAATTAGGTCTTCAAATCCTGGATAATTTCTTTGTCATTTCCAACCAGCAACATATCACCCACATACAAGACCAGATAAATAACATGGTCACAAATTAATTTAAAATACACACAATGATCTGCTTTGCTTCTAGTGAAGCCAAGTCCCCATATAAATGTATCAAATTTCTGATACCACATCCTTGGTTACTGTTTTAACCCATACAGAGACTTCTTTAACTTTCATACCAGTTATTTCTTACCCTTCACCGCAAATCCTTCAGGTTGCTTCATGTATATTTCCTCTTCCAGATCCCCGTGAATAAATGTTGTCTTCACATCCATCTATTCTACCTTAAAATCAAAAGCAGCAACAACAAATAAAAGTAATCTAATAGAAGTTACCTTGGCAACAGGAGAAAAAAATATCACCAAAATCAATTCCTGGCACCTGGGAATAACCTTTTGCTACCAACCAAGTTTTGTATTTCTCCAGCTTTCCTTTTGCATTTGTCTTCTTCTTGAACACCCATTTGCTGCCAATGGGTTTCCTTCCAGCCGGCAACTCCACCAGATCCCAAGCCTCATTTTTGTGCAAAGATGCCATTTCATCAACCATGACCTCTTTCTAGAGTTTTCCATCCTTTGAATCTACTACTTCCTTCCCAGTTCAGGGAACATCGTCAGTAATAGATAAAGAAAAATTTGAACAGAAATCAGATGGACTATACCTTTCTGGCTGCCTTCTTTCTCGAACTGGTCTTCTCACACCTAGAGCTTGTGGCTCTTCATCTTCTGATTCCTCCTCTGCTGTAGAGTCTGATTCTTCCTCCTTAAGCTCAAACTCTATCTTCTCAGGTTCCTTTGGTTGGACTTCATGTTTAATAACATCTTTTACCTCTCTGAACACCACATCTCGACTGTACACAACCTTCCTTGTTATTGGGTTCCAAAGCTTATAACCCTTTAGACCATCCTTATACCCAATAAAGATGCACTTTTCAGATTTACTATCCAACTTAGTTCGTTTCTCCTTTGGAACATGTACATATGCATCACACCCAAAGACCCTCAGATGTGAAAGAGAGGGTTTCTTACCAGTCCATACCTCTTGTGGAGTCTTATCCTCCAACGCTGATGAAGGTGATCTATTGACCAGGTAACATGTTGTCTCCACCGCCTCTGCCCAGAATTCTTGTCCTAACCCGACACCACTAAGCATGCTTCTTTCCCTTTCCATCAATGTCTTGTTCATTCTTTCTACAACTCCATTTTGCTCAGGTGTGTATGGAGTAGTCTTCTGCCGTGCTATACCACACTTCTTACAGAATTCTTCAAATTCCTTACTGCAAAACTCTCCACCATTATCTGTCCTCAACACCTTTATCTTCTTCTCTGTCTGGTTTTCCACCAGAGCCTTAAATTCTTTAAACCTATCAAAGACTTCAGATTTCTCCTTAAGGAAATATATCCATGTATTCCTTGAGAAGTCATCTATAAATGATACATATTACGCAGACTTACCCAGTGATGGAACCTTCATAGGTCCAAGTACATCATTGTGCACAAGTTCTAATATTTGTTTTGCCTTCTTACCACCAGAGGGGAAACTCACCTGATTCTGCTTCCCATATACACAATTTTCACAGAAATCAAAATCCAGAGAGCTATTACTCATACCTTTACCATGAAGTATTCAAATGCCCTTCTCTCCAATATGTCCAAGCCTTTGATGCCACGGCATGGTCTTCTCTCCAGAGACCACTAGATTTTCTGCTCCACTTTCAGCAACCACAGGGTTGTTGCACCCATCAACAACAGTGCTACCTTGCAACTTGTACAGAGTTCCAATCCGAACTCCCTGCATCAATACCAATGCTCCCCGAACCATCTTGCAGGTATCCTTCTTGAACACTGTTTTTACACCTGCATCATCGAGCTTGCTTACAGAAATCAGATTTCTGGCCACTGCAGGAATATGCAAAACACCTGGAAGTGTTCTAACCCTTCCACCTTGCAACTTCAACTTTACTTTTTTGTGACCAACGATTCTAGCCTTCCTATCATCCCCTAAGAGTACATCACCACCATCGTATTTTCTCATACTCGCAGAACCACTCTTTATGGGGAGTGAAGTGAAAGGATGCACCTGAGTCAATCAACCATGCCTCATGATCTACATGTGTACTTGAAGAAGCCAAGTACACATCCCCACCTTCATCTAAGGTGGTTTTCGCCTCTGTAGAAGGAGCATCATCAGATCCATTTCCTTTATCAAGAGCTTTAGATTTACAATCCCTTTTGTAGTGCCCTTCCTTTCCGTATTTCCAGCACACCACCTTTATAGGTTTTCCTGGAGATTTAGATCTCCCTCTAGATTTATATCTTCCACTTGATGACTTATTTTTGTTTATGTTCTAGGACCATCCTTATACAGACAAGGCATCACCATTCTGGCTCTCCATATTTTTCCGTCTCATCTCCTCCGTCAGCAAGGATGAGACTATTTCATCAAACTGCAAGGCAGTTGCATTGCTACCTATTGCAATAACCAAACTATCCCATGAATCTAGTAGAGAACACAACAAACTGATGCACTTATCTTCATCTGAAATTTTAATATCAACAGATGCTAACTGACTTACCACAGTATTAAATGCAATCAGATGCTCTGTCACCGAGTCTCCATCTTTCATCCTCAGGTTATATAGCGTTTTCTGCAGGAACAGTTTATTCACTAGAGACTTAGATTGGTACAAAGTCCCTAACTTGTCCCACAAAGCTTTCACCATAGCTTCCCCTGATACATTCAGCAATACTGAATCTGAGACATGCAATCGTATTGTGCTCTTTGCCTTTCGATCCAAATTCTTCCATTCTTCATTAGACACTCTTGTTGGTTTAGTACCTGGATCTACCACGATCCACTGATCTTTATCCACCAACAAATCCTCCATCTTGAGTTTCCATAACTCAAAACTCTGACCATTAAATTTCTCGATCTCTACCTTTCCACTGCTCGCCATCTTCTTTCACCACCATAATCGATCTCATAGATCTCCCACTGAACAGGGTCTACCACAGGCCTGAGCGAAACCCCATAACAACAAAGGTGTCCCCTTGAAGACAAAAATAGCTTTGATACCAAATGTAGGTTTTAACCCCGTATAGAAATTACCTACATACGAATTCTAAAACACAAAAAATAAACAATGCGAGAGCATAACACATAAAACACATATACACAGAGATTTTCCCCTGGATCCCAAAACCGGGACTACCAGCTTGATTTTTCATAATGTTCTTTTCAATGTTACAATACATATTTATACATGCTGAAGCATCCAATACCATGGACCAAAAACCATCGCGTCCAAAACCATGGACTGAAAACCATCGTGTCAAAACCCATGTGCGAAAAATATGCACAAAACCATAGGTAGGTCCACCCAACCTAATATATGGTCCAAAAAACCCCCTGTGACCCCCCCGCTATGCAATCGGCGCAACAAAGGGGGGGCTCTACCCCCCCTCTAACCCCCCGGTTAACTACATGGGCTAGTCGTGGAAATAATATAACACAACCCAACATAACAACAAGATAAAGCATAACCCTCTATGTGATTGTCTCATAGCAAAAGGTGACAAGTGCTACACTGGAGATAGAATTTAAGACGACCGTGACGACACTTGTGTCACATTGCACAGAACGTTTTTTATGAGTGCGACAGGTGTTTATATAGCTAGGACAACTTGTGTACACAAAAATCAACCTTCAAAACCACCAGAAAAGGTCTGCAAGCATGGAAAAATAGTCAAACATGCCAAAAGATGTTAGTTGATCCAACAAACAAAAGGGGTCAAAGGACTCTAGGAAATCTCATGGAATGAGCTTAAGTGTTTGCAATAATCAACGGAAAGGCCAAGAAAGGCTCTGAACTTTGAGTGAAATCCAAAATTTTGGAGGGTGTTGCAGCCACTACACAAACCCACGTACATATAGATAGCATATCTTATCATATGTGCAACATTAATCAATGCATTATTGTTCTATTATATCAATTAAACATTAAGTATGAGTAGTTAAGAAGCAGATAGAACATAAACACACACAATCATATGAACACCAGGTTTTTTAGGTGGAAACCGAATGTGGTAGAAAACCATCGTTGTTGTTGTCTTTGTCTTTTCTTTATTTATTTTTAATTATTCTTAAAATCTTGCACTAGCACAAAATTTAACCAGTACGTAGGCTCCTACCTGCAGAAATCTACAACCTTCTATCATTTTATAGATCCTACTGGAAGGAAGATACAATCCCCCTTTATGAAGACTATTATCCTCAACTCTTTGTGGATCACTTTTCAGAATGTTTCAAACTGGATCCACTCTCAACAATTCCATTCATTAATATACTAAGTCAAACACTTTTACCCATCACAAAAATCAATTGCTTCCACTGCAATCCCTGATCAAACATACATCATATTGTATACACTAATGTTAATGATCATACCTATGTATGTACGTGCTTCTCCTGAAGAATACCCACGTACAAATCTCAAAATATTGATAACTGAATCTAAATCAATGTGCTACTGAATCAATCACCTAAACAGATGTCGAATCCAAAATAAATCATTGAACAAAATACAAATTATCACACAGTAGTATCATCACTTATCCAACTTCTAATTCATAATCAATTCATCCCAAGAAGTTTTGTCAAACACAAATTATTATAATAGAGACTTCATCGACAGACAACAGTAAACATAACATAACAAATCAACCATTATCATTAGCTCATGTTGAAAAACCATAGTATATTTACATGACTCTTATAAATAATATATACATATGTATGCACTTATCGTTCACCACACTTGCATATAGATATGTCAATACTACATAAGATATATGTAACTATCCAGTAGTGGATCTGCTTATGTATGTGAATTATTAGTGTCAAACTCACGTACAGATATGTAACCAGTGAGACATACCTTCACTACAACAGAGAATATACTTGGAACCCCTTACTGTCTCATTGCGGTATCATTAACACCACAAATCTATCACAATTAGATATTCTTAATAAATAAATCAAGCAAGTACATATGATACCATACATCATATTTTTCAAATGTGTGTCTTTTCCTTGCTCCTTGGTGCACACCTATTCCATATCAAGTCATTCATAGAAAGCACAAAACTTGCACACCTAACACTTGGATTTCCATCTCCTTATATAGCTTAGGCATTAGCCAATACCTTAGGCCAATCCCTTAGAAATGTCGATGGTATTCTTTGAAGGGATCAAATATCTATTATCGCGCTCATTACTACAGACCCATACTATGGTAAATACCCCTTGTATTAAAACTACCATGGTGCGGAAACTGTACGCGAATTTTCTTTACCATACCTGTGTATGTACGTGATTTTTCTTCACACGACTTGCTTATACTTTCCTAAAATTCACCTTTATCATCTTTCTGTCTTTGAACTGATATTCCTTTTTCCATTCTCTCTGTCACATTTGTACCAGCCTATATAATCATCTTGCTATCATCATGTTGACATATTTATCAAGTAGTTTTCCATCAAGGACAACACATTAGTCACAATGCCAACACATCTATCTATTTAGGCATCCAAAAATCAACTGTCCCGATTATGTCCCTAAGCTTCCTATTATACACCCTGTCAATGTTTTGGTCATAACATTTACATTTGAGATCCAATTTGAGTGATTTAAATTTGGTTAGAAGGTATACATAAATGGATATTTAGGATTAAAATATGTTTTTAAAATATTCCCATTTGGTTTCTCAAAACATGATAGTCCCAACTGTGCTTTCAGTGATTTCATCAAGCGAATATGCCATAAAGTTTAATAAACAAGCAATTTCTCCCAAATGGTGATCCTAATGGATGTGGATGTTTGTAGGAATATGATTTTTAATATAATACATCTACAAAAAATTGAATGATCTATCACCCATGTTGATTTACACAGCGTGCTGCAACAAACATTGCACTTATTTTATATATAAAGAAATTTGTTTATTTATCTAGTTATTTATTTTATTTTCTATAATATCCTACCCTACTTTATTTGAAGAAAGGAAGGTCTCCTTCAAGCGTAGGATTACTTCTAGTACAACCATGTCTGTAATAGATATACAAATTCATTCATACTTAGATTTGAAATATAAAATTTAATACATACAAGAGCATGAGAAACTAATTTTTTAACTAATATGGTGCCGAGAGCTATCAAATGAGGGATGAATGTGGTATGCCAATGATTATTCAAAACTGAGATTCAATGTGATCCACATATTCTTGATCCTTTCGTTCACTAAAAATTGTGGGCATATCTCCTTTTGTCAGGTTGTGTAGATATTCCTCGACTTGTTCAATGCTCTCTTGAAGTCATTAAGGATTTGGTGATAGGCAAGAGATAAACCCCTCAATCTCAGGCTCCAATATCTTCTCTTCACTGATGATTTATTCTCCCTCAAATTGACAAGGATGATCGAATACATTCTTAATTTTTCTCCTCCATATTGTTCATGATATTTCTGATATTCCCCTTGATGTTTCTCATCAGTCCCTTGTTCTTTTCCTCTTCCCTGAGAAGTAGATATATTTCTAATTGTGACCAGGTTATCCAAAGCATTTAGAGTAGTCATTTTTCCTATCTGGATGGTCATAGTTTCAACAATTTCTATATTAAAAACAGAAGTTGTTACAGCAATTTTAAAAGTAGTTGTTATAGAAATGTCAGAAAATTCAACAACAGTTATTATAGCAGTCTTAGCAATAACTATTACAACAATTTTAGTAGTTTTAGTAGCAGTTGTTACAATAGTCTCAATAGTAACTATTACAATAATTTCAACTATTACAAGATCAGTTGTTACAATAGTTTTAACATTTTTAGTAGTAACCTCAACATTAGTTTCTATAATAGTTTTAACAGTAACAATAGTATGATTTGTAACAACAAATTCAACATGTGTTCCAATTATGTATTTTTCATCTAAGTATCAATGGATTAGGACTTATTCTCGGAGTAAATACCCAGTGGTAATAGAGGTAGTTCTCAAATTCACTCCTTTTCCCAATCTGAAATATATATCATTACATTCAATGGGGAATTAAGTGGAAGTGAGTGCTTCAACTTGTTATGCAGTTTTATTGTTTGGATTTAGATTAGGTTGCACAAGTAGTTGGGGTCGTAAAGGAGGATTACTTAGTAGCATATTGGAAAAGAGACACATTTGTTGTTGTTGCATAGTGTTATAGCATCATTCAACATTCTTGTGGTTATGATGCTCTTTTATGGCCTTGGGCAGCCCTTTCCCATTCAGACTTGATCACTTATTGAAAAACATTTTTTCAAATTCCATACATGACTTTTCCCTTATAAAAGCGTGTACACACATGGGTACCATAATACAAAACTCACATACAAAATTTAAAATATGAAAAAAATACAAATATTTCCTACTTCTCGGGTGAGGTTTATAGGTTTTACCGAAATCCCACCCACAGGAGCCTGTGGCCTAACTAAATCAGCGAATTTCTGGTGGTATTTATACACCTCATGGGAAGGCCTAAAATATAGAAGGAGATAGAATATCAAAATTATAGTCCCTTTTTCCCCAGATCAATTCTGATTTTCCCTGTGCTTCCTGCACTCCTAGTCATAGGAAATCCTTGTTTCCTTACAGAGATGCTCATCTTCCATTATATGACATCCTTTTGCACATGTTGAGAGGTGATCTTTGAGGCTTGGGCTAGACGGATCTAGAGGAATGCTTCAATGGTGTCGTGGCTGGATCAGGTTGTATTCTTCCACTACTATTTGTTGATATCAATAAAGAAGCTCTGTCTTATTCTCGAAATGTTGTGATCTCATGTTTTTTATAATTCATGTCTAATATATCATGATTTATATGTTTATGATTGATGATCTAACATGTTTATTGCATGCTCTTTGAACTACTTGCTATGTATATGCTTCTCAGAATTGTGTTGTGGGTCTGGTCACTTTGGAAGAAGTAGAGGGTTTGGACCCTACGGGATCGACATCAAACATAGTATCTCCAGATACTTTTCACAAGTAGTTTTCATAGTTTTCTTGCTTGAATGTATGTTTCCTATTGATAGTATTCTTTCAATCTGTTGAGGTTGTCAAACCTTACCTTAGGGAAGTTTTTCCCACAAACAGAACTAGCAACTTTGCTAGGGAATACAGTCTTGTATTTCCTAGAAGGGTTGTTTTGTCCTTGATCTGGACTTTTCTATCTCGTTTCTGGATTTTTCCAATATTATTGATTCATTTCTAGTCTGGGCAATTAGTATGATCTTTTGGATCAGGCCTATACTTTTATTTTTCCCTATTTTTATGCATATACGCGCTCTTCTTTGTGTATAATATTGTACACACGCGATTTATTCCAAAGAAACCTACATAGACGCGTGTTTCTTCAAACATAGTTGTGTGTACACACAACTTTTCTTATACATTGTCACGTATATTTATGAAAAATTGAATTTTTTTTATTTTTACCTTCATTTTGGGGAGTAGCTTGCCTTTCCTACTCTTTTAGAATCATTTGCAGTCTAGAATGATCTTGTTTCTTGCTAGTGTTAGTTTCTTTGTCTTTGTTACAAAAAGATTGTGTCAACCAAGGGTTTGTGATTTTCTTGAAGTTTTGTATTCTTGATTTTGGATTTCAAACCTTTTGTTAAAGTGTCTGACTGTTCTATGCATATGGAACAGAGAATTGTTTTTCAACTTGCCTTATGATCCCAGCTTTTCATTGCTTCATTCGCATTTTTGAAGTTGCCTCTTTTTATTTCTTCTTGCTTATTTGAGAAAGGTATTTGAAATTTTGGTTCAATGAAAGATTTTGGTCCTATGAAATATTTTCTTTCCTGAATATTTTATGTGTCTTTCAGATCAAGTTGTTCAAGTGTTTTTGACCTCTTAGTCACTTTGGTCTTATCATTTTTTTGATCGTTTATAGTTGGGGAACTTTGGTGTCATTTCTCTTGATTTTGATCTTGAAGTGATTGATTGCTTTGCCTTCCTCAAACTTGATCTTGAAGTGATTGATTTCTTTGACTTCCTGAAACTTGATCTTGAAGTGATTGCTTTGCCATCCTTAAAAAGAAAAATTCAAAAAACATTTGTTTTTTGCCTTTCTTTTCTTTGGTTTGTTTTTTTTTCTTATGAACAAGTGTGTAGATCATTGTTTGAAGTTGGAATTTGCTTTGCTTGGGAGATATTTTCCTTGGATGTTTGTTTCTCCTTGTTTGGTCAAATTTTGGCTTTAGGATAATAAAGGAACACATTTGTTTGTTTAGAGCATTCTGTAGAGTCTTTCACTTAGGAATTCTAGTATGCATTAAGGTAGTTTACATTTTAGGCATTATTTTTTTCTTTTTTTAGTCTCCTTCGATAAACTATAAATGTGTGAGCGTATTTAAAAGGAAAAGAAAAATATTTCTTTCTTTCATAGATTTCTTGCAGGACCCTATAGAGATAACTTTCCATCGAAGAAAAAGAAGTTGCATTTCGCATGTAGCCTAGTTTTCTATTGATTTCTTTTTGTGTCATAACATCATAAGTTTCATTTCTGCTACACCTAACTTAAGTAACAACCAATCAAATCAAGCACTTAATCTAAAATGAACTAGATTTTTATTTTTGTCATAGATACATAAATTCGTCTAGGGAATTTAGGGCCTTGGAATAGGTGTGTGGAGAGTAAACTCTCTAAGGCCACTCTAAACTAAAGCATAGAAGTTTATTAAAGAGTGCAAAATCCAATCTCATTAAGTTGTCCGAAAAAGCTCTTCTAACACATTAGTTAAGCACGAGGATGGGTGAAGACAGGGAAAGAGAGATACCCCCTCTCCTACTTGTTAGATCCTATGCCCATGACTATTCCTCCCAACTTCTGATTGAGAACTAGTGACCTTAGTTTCCTATCCTAGGGACCACAAAGGTGATTGCCAGGGGGAATACCCATGGTACCTAAGACAAATGTTGTATTACTTTCATAGTACTTCTAGAGGGTGCCCTTGCGAAGCTCGGGTACTTGTACCAGCAAAGGCTATTGTTTGGAGGTCAGTGTAACTGTTTTTATACCTTCGTTGGTAGGCTTAGGCCATAATTATCCGAAACTATCTTCGAAAGGTCCTTATCTTCACTTTCTTGTATTTTGGTGTCCGATCCTAATCACCCGGAGCTGAAATACCTGAAAATCGCTTGTTTGGTTATATATTTAGGGACCTTTTAGTGAGTTCTCTTTGCTCCTAGATTGCCATAAGTGTTTTATTTTTTGAGTTTTTAAAAAGTTCTCTTAATATTTAAAGTTCGTCGATCAACAGGTTAGTCAGTCTAGGAGGCGTCATGGGATTTCACCTGCGAGTGCTAATCCTTCATCTAGAAGGTGGAGGAGTAGTTCTTCTGGTGATTTACAACCAGTAGCAGTTGACGCATTGGAGATTAATCCAACTATAGCGGCTCTTATTTTGTAGGGTGAACCTAGTGCAATTCATAATTTGGATGGAAATGCTCTGGTCCTTTCTAGTGTGCTCTTCCAATCGGAAGACGAGATTGATATTGAATACATCCCTAAGTCCCCTATGACTCCTTCGATACCCCTCGCTTCTCACCTTCTGTACGTCGTATCATACATGGGTACCCCGACTTAGAGACTGCCAAGCCCTGTTCACTCTCCTTCTTTTTTCCAGATGGCCAATGTTAGTGGTGTAACTATGGTTGCTGATACTTTTGGTGTGCAAACCCCTCCTTCAATTGTAGGAGGGGGTACTATTGTTATCTCTATTGTTACACCTATTATAGTAGTTTTGGCTCTACCTCCATTCCAACTCTGAGTGGGGGCACCCAACCTTTCGCTTCTTTCACTGGTGCTTATCCTTTCGGGATGTCACCTAGTGGGATTCACCCAGTTCCTTCAACCTTTCCATCTTCTGTTTCCACATCTATAAATTCTATGACAAGTGGTTTAACATCTTTTCAAGGTTTTTCTTTCAGAAGCAATCATATCCCTCCTTCCAATCCATCGTTGAACTTAGGGCGGGCTCAGAATGTTAATCCTTTCCAATGAGGTCAAGGATGGCCAAATCCTTCCGTTAGTGGTTTAGGGGCTGGGAATCCATCCCATTTATTTGTTCAACAAGGGAGTATGCCCTTCCCTTCCATCGAGACCTCACAAGTCATTCCTTTGCTAGCTAGGGCATGGAATCCTTATCAGGGGTTATTCCCTTCTTTCAATGTTTCGTTAGGAAGAAAATATCCTATGTATGGTAACCCTATGGTAGGCGATGGATACCCTCCAAATAATTCTGGGCCACAAGGTTTTCCTTATGGTTTAGGTCCTTCCACGATAAATCCATGGCAACTTTGTTCCTCCCCAAATCCAGGATACTCTTTTGCTAATATCGAAAATTCTTCTCTAGGTGGGTGGAATTCTCCTGCTTCTCCACACTTACCATTCCTCAAACTTTAAACTTTCCATATATTTTGAAGTTGACAAATGATCCAATACAATACAATCTGGCTTGGCCTCTGGTTCCTCCCAAAATTCCTTCTGATATTCCTGAGTTTGAAGGGAAGTTTGGGGAGGATTCGACTAGTAATATAACCATGTTCCATTTATGGTTCTCATTGAACTCCTTGATCAACAATTCAATCAGGTTGAGATTATTCCAGTGCACCCTAACTGGAAACACTGCAAAATGGTATATTGAGCTAAAAAGGGATACCTTTTCTATGTTTGGCGAACTGCCTACTATGTTTTTAAACCATTTTCAATTGTTTATCCTATATGATGTCGAAATTGAGCTTCTAGCTAGTTTTGAACAAGACAAAGCAATTCATATTTCTGACCATATCCAAGAGTGGCGCAGAAGGAAGAGGGTCATTAAGGCTTATATCCCTGATGAGTTTCTTCTCGAATGGTTTTTGAAATATTTACAGCAGAAATTTCTAAGGATGTGTCACTCTCTGGAGTGTTCACTGAAGAACAGGCCATCTTTAGAGCCCAACAGTTAGAACTTATATATTCTCAATGTGGAGTCCTCTATAAGATTATGCCTGATGCTCCTCGATCGAAGATCTATGTAACCACAAACCCAAGCCAATACCCCATGCCGACAGAAATGTATGGTCAATCGATAGTAGCACGTCTAACATGTTGAATCAATTGCAGTAGTTTTCTTTACAATCTTCTTCTCTAGTGCAAGAATCATTGTCAGTGCCTATGCCTTCCCAACCTTTAGCAGTTAACGTTGTCCAATCTTCGAGGCCCAAAGGAGACCAACAATCCAATGGAAAGAAGAAGGGATGTGGTAAGAAGAAAGATAAGGTTGGGAAAGGGAATGCGAACAAATCCAGTAATGATACTAGATAGGGAAAGAAGGAAACGAAAAAGAAAATAAATTTCCCATGCAAGTTATGCAGTGGGGATCATCTTACCCATATTTTTCCTAAGATTCAGGATGCTCAACACTTGTTAGCTCACCAAGGTTCCTCGAGTTCCTAGGCTGTGTTGACTAACCCTTTTCCCCAAGGGTAGCAAATTCTTGATGGTGCTAATGTTGGTGCTGGAACCCCCATAGGGGGAAACCGGGATGGGGAATCCACATCGAATTTCTATATGGTGAGGTCTCATGTTGATGTTGCTACAAGATCACATGATTATGGTGAGCTAGAACCTTCTAAGGCTAAGGTTGCTTCCGATATTTTAGATCCACTTCATATCGAGAGGCTCTACAAAATGTTCTACTGTTAATCCAAATGTTGGGATGCTCAGAATTATTCTATTGTTGAAGATCTGGCTTAGAGCCCCTTTGCGATGTCAGTGTTAGAGGTACTCCAATCATGTCCTTCACAAAGGAGTGAATTACTCACTGCGATCGGAGTAGTGGATCCGAAAAAATCTCTTGTTATAACATTTGATATGTCAAGTGCTAAGAAGATACTCCCTCAACACATGACTTTCCATATTAAATCTACATATCCGAAAATTAATATCTTTCGGACTGTAGTTGATGAAGGGGCTTCCACATGTATCATGTCGATGCCATGTTGGAAAGTTATTGAATCTCTGGAATCTATTCCTTCCCCTACTCTCCTTACCGCATTCAATTTTCATTCTCATATGCCTCATGGAATTATTCAAACCTTTCCCATATTTGTTGGGGGAAAGGTTGTCAATGTCGAGGTAGAAATAGTTGATGCCAATCTAGATTATAATGTTTTGTTGCGTCAAAATTGGTTTTATGTAATGGATGTTATTTTTTCATCATTTTTTCGCGCCCTCTGCTTTCCCTGTTAAGGGATAATTGTTACATTTGATCAATGGCTTATTCTCCTAATGATTTCCATGCATCTTCTAATTCTACCATCCCCTTGGTGAAGAATACCAAGCAGCCTATGCAAAATTTGGGAATTGGAATGTATTCTTCATTGATAGTTACTTTTGATATTCCTTCTCCTATTGCTCATGTTAATTCCATTTCATCCTCCAAGGTCAATCCTTGAACAGGTTCTTTCAGAACTCATTATTTTTCTGATCCTTTGCCCTTACCCCACCCTACCTCCACATTAGAAGAGGGGCAAGTAGGTGGATTGGCATATGCTATATCTGCAATAGAAATTGCATACCAATCAATAGTGAATTCTATAGATTTCGATCCCATTCCTCTCCCATCAGAGGATTTGGATGGTGATGTGGCTCTATTCTAGACTCTTGGCTCTCCTTCAGCTATGGACTACCTTGACTTCGTCTTACCATCTGAAGAGGCAATCCTAGAAGCAAGGACTGGTGAAGAAATACTGTGGCATGATTTGCATCATCGCTCATATTTTCTCCCTAACTTGCATCTAGTTGAGTCAAATTTATCTGATCCTTCTTCAACTCAAAGTGTTCACAAATTTCTAAATTCTTTTGCTCCACAACGAATTTTCGTTGAAGGTAATATGTCCAATATTTCAGAAACTATTCCAGTGAACATCTCTAGGAATCCCAATATTATCAAAAATATCTTCATTGGAGCTAGATGTTCCCTTGAAGAAATCAAGATTTATACAAACCTTTTTAAATAATTTTGAGATATGTTTTCTTGGACATGAACAAATGTCGAGAATCGATGCATCGATTGTTCAGCATGAGATCAAGACTTACAAAAATGCTAAGCCTATACAGAAAAATCTTCGACTGGTAAATCCTATGAAAGCAGCCACTATTAAAGTTGAGGTTGAAAATCTACTTAAGGAGGGATTTAGATGCCTCGTTCCATTAACTGAATGGGCCTTGAATCCAGTCCCTCTTGATAAAAAGAAATTAGCGATCTAAGTATGCCTTGACTTTAGGAATTTGAATAAGGCTTGTCTTAAAGATAATTTCCCCACTTCGTTTATCGATCAAATCATTGATGAGTGTGCAATAAATGAGGTGTTCTCCTTCATGGACATTTTTTTAGGATATAATAAAATAACTATCTGTCCTGAAGATCAACACAAGACAACATTTATTTTCCCCTAGGGAACATTTGCATACAAAAAATATGCCTTTGGCTTCAAAAATGTTGGAGGAACATTTTAGCGAGCCATGTATTATTCTTTCCATGACATCAAGCACATCATAGAATCATATTTGGATGAACTAGCTACTTGTTCTCGAAAGAGAATTGATCATCCACATCACCTTCTTTTAGTTTTTGAATGATGTCGTTACTATAAGATCCGATTGAATTATAATAAATGCAATCTAATCAGTTATTGGGATTCATTGTATCCAATGAAGGGATTCATGTTCATCCCTTCAAGGTTGAGGCAATACTTCATTTGCCTCCCCCGTCAATGATTCGTCAACTTCATAGTCTCAAAGGTAAAGCCAATTTCTTAAGGAGATTTATCGTAAATTACGCCGAGATTACGAAAGGATTTATGCGATTATTGAAGAAATGAGTCCCATTTGTTTGGGATGATTTCGCTCAGTGCTCCTTCAATGCTTTGAAAAAGGCATTAACCTCTGCTCCTCTTTTGATTCCACCTGATTATAGCAGGGATTTCCTCTTATATCTCATTGCTGCATAATCAACCATTGCGATGGTTCTGGTTCAGGAAGACCATGCACCTAGAGAGCATGTGATTTACTATCTGATCCGAGGGTTAGTCAGTCCTCAACTTTGGTGTTCTCATATAGAGAAATTAGCTTTAGCAGCAGTTCACGTTGTCCAACGACTTCATCATTATATTCTTCGTAGAAAAACTTTTGTGTTGGACTATTTCAACCCATTTCAATTTCTCCTCAGTAGGCGAGTGATTGGGGGGAAATATAACAAATCGATTGTTATCTTACAAGAATTCGATCTCAAATTCATGTCCACCAAGTCTACAAAAGATTTAGTATTCACAAAATTAATCTCAGGGTTGACATGGGAAGAAGATGTTGTTCATGAAGAGTCATTTCCTGATGGACATCTCTTCCTCATTTCTTCACAATATCCTTAGTATGGATACATCATAGTATATCTCTAGACTTTGAAGTTTCCTTTGGATTATTTGAAGGATGAATGCAGAAAATTGTGTTACCTAGCTAGAAATTATATTAGTGACACTTTGTATCGTCGTGGGATTGATTCAATCCTTGGACATTGTTTATCCTTAGAAGAAGTTGAGTCTATTCTTAATGACTTCCATACTATAGCTTGTGGAGGTCATCTATCTAGGCTTGCTACAACCCAAAAAATCTTGCCTGTAGGCTATTTTTGGCCCTCGATTTTTAAATATTGCATGGAAGTGGGAAAAAGTGCCATCCTTTTCAAATATATACTTGGAAAATGCACGCTCATCCAGCTTTTCTTTTCCCCATCATCACTGTTGATCCTTTCATAAACTAGGGTATTGATTTTACGACTTCTAACCTAGTTTCGGTGAAGGGTTACAAGTATATTATCGTAGTAGTGGACTACTTTATGAAGTGGGCAAAAGATATGCCTACTTTCACAAACGATAGTGATACAACAACTCTTTTCCTTTTCAACCAAGTCATTTCTCATTTCGGTATTCCAAAGTAGATTGTCACTGACCATGACTATCATTTCCATAATAAGATGATGTTTGAGTTGGCTTTAAAATTGGGATTTCAGCAGGAGAATTCGTCTTTGTACTATCCTCAAGCTAATGGTCAGGTTGAAGCCATGAATAAATCCCTTAAAATTGTCCTACAAAGAACAATCAATAAAGCTCGATCCAATTAGCACATCATGTTATACCCTGCGCTTTGGGCATACGGGATGTCAGTTAAGACCACCATGGGTTTTACTCCTTTTCAACTAGTTTATGGTTTGGAATCAATCTTCCCTAAAGAATGTGAGATTTCATCTCTTAAATTAGTAGTTGAACTTATTCCATACACATCTAGTCTTGAAGAACCCCTTATTCATTTGGAAGATCTTGATGAGCAATGTTGAGATGCAGCCACAATAAATGAGGCTCATAAAAAGAGAGTAAAAACCCAATATCACAAGACTATGCATCCTACAGTTTTCTCTGAATGTGACCTTGTCATGATCTATGACCAAGATAAAGACACCTTAGGGGTAGGAAAGTTCAACCTATGTGGTACGTTTCGTTCATCATTAGAAAGGTCTTAAAGAAAGGTGCCTATGAGTTGGTTGAGTTTGACGGAAATGTTCAGTCAGATCCTAGAAATGGGCTCTATTTTAAGAAGTGTTATGCCTAGGATATTGCCTAGAATTTCTTTGTTTTGTAGATAATGTACATAGTTGTTTATTTCTCTCTATGGGTCTCGTGGTAATAGTGGTATTTTGGTCTTCTTTGGCAAGTGTCAATGGGTGATCTAGTGTATCTAGGATTTGTCAATGGTGCTAGTAGACATATTCAGAACTTAGCTTCCACTGCTTGGGTAATATACTATCCATCTGGTCAGTTGTTAGTCACAAGAGACACATGTATTAGTCATGCATCCAATAATATGGTTGAATACAGTGTTGTCATTAATTATTATCTGAAGAAATATCCTTTGGTATTGAATCATTAGTATTTTATTTGGATTCACAATTGGTGGTGTCTCAATTAAATAACATATATCGTGTGGGATATCCTTTATTACATCGTCAATTTATGAGAGTGATATTATTACAAACATTATTTAATTTTATTACTTTGATTCATATTCTATGATAAAAAAATTCATTTGTTGATTCTATAGCTAGCCAATCATTAGATTGGCACATTAATCATTCATCACATTGAAATAAAAATACCATGAAATAATCTGTATATATGATCAAACCATCGAGAAACTGTCTATATATAGATAGGAATAACATGTTCAAAATATTACAAAATGTGGACAAATGTCCTACAAAATTAGGGCTTAAGCCTGATCATGTCCATAAAATCATAAATCTAAGTTTGTGGACCCTGCCCTGGATGAGCATCATGGAAGAAGACGATGGCATTTTCCACCCATCGGAAGAGTTGTACCCACTCTCATGGTACTCCTATCACCCACCTCTGAACAGCCTCACAGAGATCCTCTATAGCTACCATGGGAACCTAGCAAGTCAAACTCTCTAAGTTCCTCTGCATTGTATGTAGGACTCTCTCGGTATCAATTTTTGCTCTCTCTGTGTCTCTCCCATGACACCTATGCCTAGGAAGACCCTCAAGTCTCACTGGTCCAACACATGCATTATGGTCAAATAATCTTGTAAGATTTTTGTTTCACAAACAATATTTTTAAATTCTTAATATCATATTCAACATAACAATAAAATCAAATAACATAAAAATTTACCCATTTTGCACCATGCAACGCTCTCAGGAAGGGCCATATTTGGGTCCTTTCAGTAGTCTATTCTTGCATAGGGATATTCGTCTATAACTATTATTTGTTCCTCCCACCAAAGGAAGAACTCATCATTGAATGTTGCTCAGGTGACCTCGCCCCCGCCTAGTTGCTTGATCAGATCTAACCATATGGCCATCTTTGGATCTCTTGGAATGTTGATGGCAGTGGACACTCTGGGTCGGAGTGATGGTACTCTCTCAAAGAAAAAGGAGCAATGTATGCTACCATATCCAAAATGCTTCGTTTTCCCTCCCTTCACTGGAGTTAGTTTCTTTTTCATACAAGTCAGGAGCCATGTACACCAATCAAGTACCTTCGGATGAAGGCACTCTATTGCCAAGAATATGGAAGGTCGTGAAACCTGATGTAGAGTTGTTGAACCTACCACTCTAACTATGGTAAAGAGGATGATCTTGATTAGCAAGATTCTCACATTCTTGATCATAATTTGAGATCCGGCCTTGTATGTTCCCTCTATGCAGTAGATATTGATATAATCATAGATATTTAGGCCTCCCGAGGCCCTCTCTTTCAGATTAACTACATCCCCATTTCGAGAAAGTCCTGAAATGAAGTAAATATCTTCTAAATTAATTGATAAAGGCATTTGAGCTATCATAAATACCTCTTGGTCCGGGTCCCAGAAATGGACAAGCATTTCTAGCAACTGAGCTTGGGTTTTCATGTTTGACAACATGTAAAATTTAAGAAATCCACAATATCTTAATGCATCTAACGATACTAGATCCCACATACCCTCATTATCAACTTGACTAAGCTCCCTCTCCTTCCAAACAATTGACATCCTGCAATTTGAAGAATTTTCATCCATTAGAATTTGGGTTTTCAAATTTGTCTATGCGTACATGACTTTTCTAAATGAAAGTCATGTGTACACGCGACTTTGCCTTTGAAAAATCACATTTAGGGCTTTCTACACACGAATTTCAAAGGGTCGACCCATGTACGCACAGAAGAAAACTTTAAATTAAAAATTCTACGGTGGAAAATCACCTGAATTTATTCAAAATACATAAATTGGATGACAATATGAGTTTAGAATTACCTTGAAGCCTTTCGTTGACGAATTGGTTGAGGAAATCGTGGAATGTGGTTTCCCAATTTTTTATCCCAAGCTCTAGAACTCTCAACACTTGCAATTCAAAATGAATTGTGGTGAGCTAAAATGTCTTTTTATAATGAAATTTAAAAAAAAAAAAACCCACTTTTATAAAGTTCATATTTTTTAATTTTTATTATGAACCTTTTAATTTTTGGCTTGAAATGTTGGGGAAGATTGTTTTTCAGGGTAAGTGAAGACTTTGAGACATTTTCAACACTTCAAATACACGATCGCAAACCTATCATGGAAGGTATCATTTTCGTTACTGGCATATAGGTTAAGATATATCAATTTTTCCGTTGCATTATCTGCTTTAACCTCATACTGCGATATTTTTCCATAGGGTCAACTGCATTATGTTGCGGTTTTAAAACACTTTCACTTTCCATCTTATAAAATTGTAACATAATGGTAGAGCCATTCCTTAAATGGGCTTCCTTGTTAGATCCTTGCTAGCATATGTTTCCCATGTTGCAAGAAGTGCTTAGGCTCAGGAGTCCTCTTTAGTCTCGCCATGACTTTGCGACAAAGCTTCATTTCTCTTCTTCTTCATTATTTTTATGGCTTTACACCCTAGAGGCTCCCATGTGTTAAGTTGTGTTGCTACATTACATATTTTATACTTGTGCCCCTTTGGCCTTAAGTTCGCTTCATTCAAACTCTTGTATAAGCCACTTTTGACCATGACCTTTCATTAGCCTCTGCGACTTGACACCTATTATCCATGGAAAGAACAATCTTTTGAGTGTTGATGACTAGTTTTGCCACCTTGCATTGAGCATAGGAATGTTCCATCCCCAGGAGCTATATCATATATTTTTAGACACTCGTTATTTCCACTGTACTATAGGCATTCTTTTATTCTTTTTCAGGATTTAAATATGAAATATATATATATATATATATATATTCCAAAAAGAGCGGGAACGGGGCATTTACTTCCATATTTGATGGCATCAAGAGTTAGTTATGTCGCCCTTGAACAAAGCACTCAAAATAAGTCCTTCCTCCATTTAGGATGGGACATAGTTCGACTTTAGGAGATCCATAACCTTATTCTTGAGTCAATCCCAGGGAAAATTTTAAGAACCCCCCCAAATTTATATGTATAATAAATGGGCGAATCTCCATGGTATATAGGAAAAATGGAAGGCGATTTTATCAATAATATAATATGTATATATAATTTTTTGGTGAGTCTCTCACCAAGCATGGTGAATATTTGACTCAATTATAAAATCTTGTAAGATCTTGGCAAGTCTTTCACTAAATAATAAAACTTTGTAAAGTCCTAGTGAATCTTAGCATTGTGAACTCTTAGAGAATTTTTTGAAAAAGTATAAAACCATATATGACAAGAGCCACATGGTGGCAATATCACTATTCTTTTTTCACATTTCCATGACATGGAACTTGTTTATAAAATTATAAAAAAGCCAACCAAGTCCCTTACAATATGCAGGTAAGCTTATAACAGAGTCTAATACCTCTACTATGATTGTCTTCATTCAAGTTTCATAGCTACTATACTTAACACTGTGAATCACAACTCTCTCAGAACTCAACTCTATAGCGTAATTAAAACCTTTGGAAATTGAATTTGACAACTCTATAAAAAGGATTAGTGAAATAGAAGCTTTTGTGAATGAGCCCACTAAATATCACTGCTAAACAATCAATCTAGACTATGAAGTCTTCCATCTTGATCACAATCGTGCTCACGATCAAGGGAGTGCGACCACCTAGCCTGACATAATGGCCATCATAGCTTCCAATAATCAACAACCACCTTGCAAGGACATCCTAGCTCATGTCTCATGAATTTTATTCATCAATCTTAACTGATATAAATCTTATAAAGATAATATTAGAATCCTCTCCAGATTCACTGTTAGTACAAGGGTAAAGGAAATTTTCTAGCTCAAGGCACTAGCCAATACCAACTTTGGTATTTGTGACCCCTTTGTGGGGATGCACCTACCCTGCCCTGTTGGGTTTCTGCCTTGTAACATAGTTCAAGGATCACAAGACTTTCCAATCTTCCTACTCCATTAGACACACTTTATATGCTATACATAGTGAATGGAAAAGAAGCATTATAGAACACACAATTTCACAAAAGGAAGCAAAATCTTAGCCAGTTCAATATCAAAATCTTAACCACTGATTAATAAAGAATAACAAGTAGTGTAATGAATTGTTCCGAGTTATTTATTTACAAGTTGTAAAGAATGTAGTGGAATGGAAAATATTACTTAGGCAACCCTTCAATATTTTCTACTAATATGTCTGTGCATGTACATATGAAATTAAGAGCACTGTTGAATATAAAGTTTCCTTTTCTCTTGCCTCCATTTTGACAAATCAGTGTCACTTTGAATCTCCTTTCCTGTGTGGATGTTTTGACAAATCAATGTGAAATCAAAGTCACTTTGAATTTCCTTTCCTGTGAGGGATCACATCCACAGTTGATTAGTAAAAGATAATCTACTATATATTATGTTCAAGAAACTGACTACAATCTACAGTGGAAACGAGACCTCAATTCTTATTCTGAATTTGAATATCTCAGGACAACATAAGAGATAAAAATGCATATGGCCTTAGTAGCTAGAAAACAATCACTCCATCATTACAAGACCACCTAGATTTCGGCACTTAATCTAAATAATGGCACTAGTTGCAGTGCTTATTTGCATTAACACCATGGAAAAGCAACAACAATGTTTCAAAGCACACTTACTGGAAAAGTTGTAACGTTCCGAGAATATTTAATGATAGCATCTGAACCTCGTAGCTATGGTGGGGAAACTAGGGAACCCAAATCTTGGAAGATATCTCATACCAAATCTGAGAAAAAAATAAAAAAGGGAAAAAATCAAAATTTATAAATCAAGCAATGAATTGTTTAGAAATCAAATACAATTCCTTTAACTAACAGTTAAATTGTGGTGATATATTTAAATATTTAGTAAGAGGGGAACTTCAAGCCATGGAATATTACCTTTGTCATTACTATCATCCCTCAGTGACTGAGATTACAAATCAATACTTATGGAAAGATTGTAAGAAATTCTGTGAAATAGTAAAGCATAACCTCTATTTTCAAGCAACAAAATCAAGACATTGTTACATCAAGAGCCATAATTGATACATAATCAATGAATCAAGTCCTTGTATGGCACAAGCTTGTTTCACAACCTCTATTTTCTCAATAACAAAATCAAGACATTGTATGTGGTTATTGCCAAAAGGAAACTGCATTCTAATTTGGAAGAGGATCTTATCAAAAGACATGGATTTATTCAAAGCTACAAAGCCTAATGGGTTACTGAAAAATAAGTTGGAATATGGGATCATGATACTTAAATTGAAAAAATATGCTTTCCTTTTAGAGACATTATAGTTATACAATGTTTTTTGAAAGCATTAGAATTTGAAATTGGGCCTTTCTATCAAGACAAATTTTCATTAATAGATTGTACTTTCCTACCTGAAACGTTGTAGATATCCAAGAAAAACTTGAAAAGCATAAGAGAACTTAGCATAATATACTTTCTTTCCTTCCTTAACATTCTTAAAGAGTTGAGGTTCCCCAAGTCATCAGGTAACTTTCAAAGGAAATGACAGTTAGTAATAGTCCAATTCACAACTGAAGATGTGTCACAAATATGAGGGGGCATCTCCTCCAAATCACAAAAGTGCTCCAGGTTAAAATCTAGCATTATTGGAAGCTTAATGTTCGACTGGGTGTTATTGAACCCAGACATTTTTCCAATCTTCGCTAAAAGCTTAAAGATAGCTTCTCTAAGTTCTACATGACTTTACTATGCTCTTGAAGTGGGGGCACATGTAGCCTCTCCAAGTGAATAGTCTTAAACTAAGTGAAAACAAGGCCGATAGATCATTCAGTGTGGATCTCCTTAACCCATAATTGAATACTATGTCTCTCTTGAACCCATAATTGAATACTATTAGGACTTTCAAATTTTTCATGTAAATCAAAAATGTTGGAAGAAAGTATTTGCTTCGAGAAAAGAGTAAAACTAAAGCCTCTGCTTGAGGACAATTGATGTCACACCACTAATACTTCTCCATGGAATCTATATAGGTAAACCACAAATGCAAAATTCCATTAGAATATTGTGTTTATTGAATACACAAATGAAATCATTGAATTTCTTTAAAATATCTTTTGAAATCAAAATTACCGAAATTACATATCAATAACCTAGTGGGTGTGGGATAAAATTCACCCGTGTCATTCACAGAAAGCATGAGAAAAAACCTAATACTATATACAAAACCAAGAAAAATTCAAATTCATCACTTCTAGGGACCTCGTAACCACCCTACCAATACTTACCCAAATTACAATCTGTTTACTCCAGCCTATGTTGGAAAGTTATAGAAGGATGGTTTAAAACAGAAGTATACAAATATACTTGTCCAATGTTTATGCTTTAACCATTCACCTTAAGATGTTTTTACAATATAATTTCCTAAGTCTATTTAATATCTTCATTATCATAAAAACCAACCTATATCCCTCTTAACTCCACATCTACCACTCTTAGGGGGATGAAATCTATTTATCCCTCTGAGCACTTGGTAGACCCAGAATTAAGATGGATCTAAGATGATAGAATTTCCCCTTTAAATAGTCTATGCTCACATGAATACCATGGTATTACCATGGGTCAATACCATGGGTTATCATAAACCTCGAGCTTAAAAATTACTATTAGTAATTTATAAAAATTAATAAAATTAATAGTTGATTTTTATTTTATTTTTTATTTTAACCAAGCTAAAATGTTTAATAGATCCAGAGTAAAGATGGATCTATGCTGGTTTAATTCCCCCATTTAAATAGGCTACATTCCAGGTGAATACCATGGGTCAATACCATGTGCCATTTTGGTGAATACCATGGGTCAATAGCATGTGCCATTTTTATTTTTATTAATACTAATATTAGGGTTAATAATGTTTTTTTGCATGGTATTAATAATAATCTAGCCCGTGGTATTTGTCCCATAGTATTTTGCCCATAGGTTTCACCTAAATATAACGCATTTTTTGAGTGTTCGTAAATATAAGGTGACGTATGGAGTAAATATAAAAAAATGTTTTATTTGTTTACCATACCTCTCATTTATTTATATTTTTATTAATTTACCATACCTCTTTTACAAATATGGTATGTGGCCGATAGGATTCACTTAAATAAAACCTGTTTTTTGAGCCTTCATAAATAGAACGAGGGTTATGGACTAAATATAAAAAGAGGTTTTATCTATTTACCATACGTCTAGTTTATTTATATTTTTATTTATTTACCATACCTTTTGAGTAAGTATAAAAAGACGTTTTATTTATTTACCATACCTCCACTTTATTATATTTTTATTTGTTTACACCCTTGCATGTATATAAGGTGACTTATGGAGTAAATATAAAAATGTTTTATTTATTTACCATACCTCTCATTTATTTATATTTTATTAATTTACCATACCTCTTTTATAAATATGGTATTTGGCCCATAGGATTCACTTAAATAAAACCTATTCTTGATAATTAGGGTGAATGGAAAGTTGTAACTCCTAATTTCAAGGGCTAAATTTACCTTTCTTACCCTCTCCCTTAAAATAAGGTGGGCTATTTGAAGTGATTTGTAAAAATGTACTATGATACAAAATATTCGCCCACTAAAAATTTAAAACCCCTTAATTTCGCCAAAGGGCGAACATTCACCCCTAAAATTTTCCATGGTCAGTCCTCCTCCAGTTGGTTATCTCTTCCAATCACATGGAGAGTTTGTTGATGCCTCCTACATTGAAAACTTATACAAAGTTATTTTATGCTTCCATATAGTAACATATGAGTAAGGTTTTTTTCAAGGGAAGTCAACCTATGTCAACCATTATGCAGTGTCTCTTGACTCATTTTCAGTCGGCCATACCTGAACAGTCAAATTCATCTTCAGTATCACATCAGTTATTTGGTCCTTTGCTCATGCTAGTTAAGAAGGTCTCCATGGAATTCTTTCTAACGGGTCTTCTCTTATCGAATCCAATAAATTGCTCTGAGAGTAGGCCTCGAGCCGCACCCTAGCCCTATTTAAATCATTGATATGTGACCTTGTGATCAACATCGATCAGTATCATGGGTCTTTGATTGAGTGGTTTCCTTTGTGTTCAACATCAGCTTACATTGTCACACAATGGGATTCATGCAGTACCTTGGTTTCCATTTTCCCGTATTGGTGGATTCCTCGCCTCTATGTCAGCTTTCATTATTGGTTACTTCAAAGGGTTTCTTTCATGCGCAAGCCATAGTTTTTGTATGCCAGAAACATACGTCGGAATGGTTACTTCATATCTCTTCGCCTGACTTCTTTCAAATTATCGACCTACAGGTTATGCTCATGTTGGTTGATGTGGGATGCCTTAATTCCTTCCTTCCAACAAATCTTTTCCCATTGACTCCAAATCATTACTCTGGGAATAATATCTAGAGTCCTTTTCTCAGTACCTTAGGGTTTTCAATCATTAGTGGCAAACTCCTTCTCTAGCGACAGTGAGAATACATCAATGTCTCATGATAGATAGATTCTCTCAAGTGTTCAATTTAAACACATTTATTCACACTTGTTATATTGTATTGGTGTACCTTGACTCTCATCATCATTATCAGTGAGTTGTCTCACGTTTGTTAATGGTATACATCAATGACCGATAATTAAACGATTTTTCACATGGTCGATTTCAACTCATTTATTCCCATAGTGTAGAAATGTACCATCTGCGGTCGATGAAGACCTTGGGTTGTGTCAGCATCTTTATTTTCTTATTAGTCCCTTCATTTTTCTACCAGTGCTACCAGCCACCGTTATATGTTGTAGCTCATTTCAGCAACATTCTATATGTTGACACCCGAGTTTTATGCAGTACCACTATTCCACCTATATGACATGGTACTATTATGAGGATCAATTATGCAACATCACTTTTCAAATATTCTTCTAGAATCATTGATCAGTTCTTATATCTCTGATAATGAGACATAGCTCTGTTGTGTTCCTTTACAGCTATGATCAGACGATCCACTATGTATTCTCCAGTCTTCTTTGTACACTTATGTATACATGATGGATGGGCTTTATAATTTATCAGCAAGCATGCTTTACTATCTCTGAGCATGGGTATGCCCACCTCAAAAATGAGCCTTCTTTCTTATTCCTTCTACATGTATTCAGCAGGTTGGAATCTGGTGATCTCCTCTCAGGTTCTCAAACGATCTCTCTTTGCACTTAATACATTTCTACCACCATGTACACCTTCTGGCCTCATATTATGAGGCATCTGTTATTGCATCATTCAACACTCATGTAGTTATGATGCTCTTATATGGCCTTGGGCAGCCCTTTCCCATTCAGACTTGATCACTTATTAAAAAACAAATCTTCAAATTCCATACATGACTTTTCCCTTACAAAAATGTGTACCCACGCGGGTACCATGATAGAGAACCCGCATACAGAATTTAAAATATGAAAAAAATAAAAATATTTCCTATTTCTCGAGCGGGTTTACGGGTTTCACCGAAATCCCACCTACAGGAGCCTGTGGCCAAACTGAATCAACTAACTTCTAGTGGTATTTATACACCTCATGGGAAGGCCTAAAATATAGAAGGAGATAGGATATCAACATTATAGTCCCTTTGTCCCTAAATCAAGTCTAGTTTTCCTTGTTCCTCCTTCACTCCTAGTCATAGGAAACCCTTGTTTCCTTGAAGAGATGTTCATATTCCATTATATGACATCCTTTTACACATGTTGAGAGGTGATCTTTGAGGCTTGGGCTGGACAGATCCAAAGGAAGGTTTCGTTGGTGTCGTGGTGATATCAAGTTGTATTCTTCCACTACTATTTTCTTATATCAATAAAGAAGCTTTGTCTTGTTCTCAAAATGTTGTGATCTCATGTTTTTTATAATTCATGTCTAATATATCATGATTTATGTGTTGATGATTGATGATCTAACATGTTTATTATGCACACTCTTTGAACTACTTGCTATATAAATGCTTCTTTGAATTGTGTTACAAGTCTAGTCACTTTGGAAGAACCAAAGGGTTTGGACCCTATGAGATCGACATTAAATGTATGACCTCCATGTATTTTTCACAAACCCAACTTTAGTATTTTTCATATTTTTCTTGCTTGAATGTATACTTCTTGTTGATAGTCTACCTTCGATCTGTTGAGGTTGTCAACCCTTACCTTAGGGAATTTTTCCCCTCAAACAATAGGAAGTTGAGTTTGCTTAGAGAATTTCTCTAGAAAGGAGGCTCCATTCCATCCTTAGGGCCACAGGGATATTTGACTCATGAGAGAGGGTCATTTCAATGATAGTGTGGGGTATTGAATTGGAGAAGGACTAGGAGTTTTCCATGGAAATGTAGGACTCTAAAGTTTCTTAGGAACCTACTGAGGATGATACATGTTAGTCCAAATATTAAAAGATGATGATGAGTTTTGAACTATACCTAGCAGTCGAGCTTGCCATGGCTTCTCTGTCTCATCACCTAATTCCTTGAACATTGCTTTTATTTTTGGCAGCCATGGGAAATGCTTTGTTGAGTGATCCTATTCACAAATACCACATACCTTCACACTGTTAAGTCGACACTCTTAGAGGGAGTTATTCTTCCTACAGTTGGAAAAGAATATCAGCAGTGCTTTTTCAACTTTATCCTATTTCTGTTTTTCCTACAAAACATCCAATTGTGAAGACAAAGAGCTAATGATATCAATTTTAAAAAATTTGAACAAAATATTGATTTCCTCTCTTGTGGCTTCTTCATTAGATAATTTTTGTATCTCAATAGAAGGATCTAATGATCCTCTCATACTCATCATTAAGAGATTCCTTGAAGCACCATTTCTTCATTTCTCAGCAAGATTCTTCAACTAGATTTTATATTCTCTCAACACATAGATTAATACATTAGTGTGAAAAATAAATTTTCCTACTGTAAATAAAACTTACTAAAACAAAACGTAAGTGTATGAAATTCAACCTATGTGTCTTAACTCTTTATGAGTTCAATCCTGCTTCAGTCTATCGAAGCGATGCACAATTTCTTGCCTCGCATCTTACTTCCTTATCAACTCAAAGCCAGGGACACATCTAACACACTCATGAACAATTCATCTATAAAAAGAAACAATGCCAATTATGGTCTTGCACCCTTAATCACCTCCCTAGAAATGATGCCCAAATGTTGGGCAAATGAATTGTCTTAATAGAACACGTCAATTCACTCAAACATAAATTATCAATCTGGATAGATCTTTTTATTTCAAGGTTATTGTGAAAAATATATGCAGGAAGCAATTGATAACTGGAATTGGCTAATTCTTGATGTTAAGTTGTCTTCTGCAAGATCTTAACACATAATCAAATCAAAGTTTTCTCTCTTCACACTTGCAGGAATGAAAATCAATCTCATTGTCATACCCTCACTTGCATAAAAATAACTCACTACACACCATGCTGGAAATGAAAGCCACTCTTGCATAGATAAAATAACAATCATTCATCAAACCACTCTTGCAAGGAAAAGGAATATCACTTCTTCAATCAATTGCACAAAACATTCAATCACACCCAATTAGAATCAACCCTTCATCAACTAAGTAGCACATTGTATCAGTTGTAAAAGAAACCATCTAACACTCTATTTGAGCAGAAAATTATAAATCTATAGCAACAGTTTAACTATAGCACACAGTTATTAATGATCAATCCAATAACTATGTTATCACATGAAAAATCTACATCAAATATTCTGCAAGCTAAATTAACCAACAATAGCAACAACGTATCAGCAAGACTCTATAACAATGCTAATTTAAATTAGCATAGGAAATTAATTAACATAGCCTACTAATAAATTAATATGAAACAACTATCTACCTCTAATAACACACCAACCAATCACTGCTAAGGAGGAGGACCCTTCCTCCCTAGTAGGGGTTAGTGATTCATGGCTCATAAACTAGAAATTTAGAGATCAACCAAGAACTTGTAGAGATTTCATTAGATCTGAAAATGAATTTACAAGATGCACAGTCCAAGCATGATTATACCTCCCCCTTCCTAAGCTAACTTATGCATTTAATTATTAACTCCCAACCTATTCTCTACCCATGCATTTTATACAAAGAGATAAGGGAACGAATTGGAACAAATCCCCCAAATCTCGGTTATCATAGTTATGGATAGATTACAAAATATTGAATCTTTTCATTTTGGGATGTCTTAGTTAGCAAAAAACTCAATATTTAATTACAATAGATTTATTTGTTAAAGAATCAATTGAGAACAGGCTAAAGCTATATCAGTTGCTAAATGATTACTTTTTTTGGGACACAGTCTGTCAACAACTGTAACAAGAAGGGACCCTCTCAAAGAGTTGTAAGTATATCTCAATCTACGATATTTATGGAGAAACCGCTTATGTGTCACTTAATTAGGGATCATTATGAGAAAAACCCATGTTGCGTATTTTCTAGATTCATCTTCATTTTCCTAAAAATCATGTATGAAGTTAGTCACCTGATCATGTCTATGTGTTAGTTGTCTGACTTGTAGATCATGAGCTAGAGCCTAATAGAGTTGACATGGGTATGAGTTGGATAACATAAATCCATGTCAATATTCCTAGGGACAAAATCCATGTTCTTGAATCTACCTTGGAGTTGCATAAGTATGTTAACCTAAGAGGTTGTTACTATCACTACATGGGAACCATTATAAACAAAACCAACAATAATCCTTTCTAATTCATTAATAATAAAGGAAAATAAATATGAATAACTACTTTAACATTCTAAACTTAATTTGGCACATTCGCAAATAAACACAACAAGATGGGTAGTGGACGGGCAAATAAATGTTGTAAAATGACTAAAATTGGGTGTTTAGAATGGTGAAAAATGTGATAATTTGGTGACCCAACAAGACCCCCCCCCCCCCCCCCCCCCCCCACATCATAGTTAAAGGTAGAAGGATGTGGAAAAAGGTTATAGCTCATCCCAGTATACTGATATCCTGGCCTAACAGACGAGATGTAAGGATTATGCCCCTTACGATAATTTCCCCTAAAGAACACAAGACTCATATAAGCTGGGGCCTCACTTAGCACTAGAGAAAGGGACCCCATGTGCAAAAGCACTATTGTAAGCATGAGAACTCATTGGAACAATGGTACTAATGGGGACAGTCCCCCAGGTATACTATCACCCCAAAGGAAAAGGAACCTCCAGAGTAGGGCATCCCTCCAAACAAAGAACTAGACCAATATTGATAAATACTGCCAAATATAAAGTTTACCCCAACTTGACTAGAAGAAATGGAAAATCCCCCATCATTTTCCCAGAAGTAAAAATGCTCGTGCTAAAGGTAGGAATCATAGGTTGAGATGAGCTAGGAGTAAATATCTCAGTTCTTGTGGATTGACTAGAGTTTTCCCCCACTCCAAACATAAATCTATAAGAAGGCATAGACACAAAAAAAGGTGGAAAATGCGATGGGGTCACAAACATAACTGGTGGAATTCCCCAAGAAGATAAGAGAGTTGTAGAAGGAGGTATGTATCCTGCCACATTAAGTGGTGGTAAAGATGACATGGTCGCAGAGATTGTTAATGCATAAGGCGAAGTGGGACTTGTCTCCTCCATAAAAGAAGACGTAATTTCACTATGCATATAAGGAACATGCACGTAAAAAGGTTCACTACCATCATAATTAAACTACACTATAACTGGTCCATGAGGGTCAGTCAAAGGTGGGTTATAATGTGGCAAAGTAATTTTTTCAATTACCTCAATAGTAAAACAATCTTCCTCCCTAGGACCAAATTTATCCCCCCAACCTAAATATGGTCTATGTTTTTCGTTACTAGAATTAACCTAAATCTATGCAGTGGTGGACCCTCCTCTTCAAGAGAAATTCTTAACAATATATGAGAACACCAGTTGCTTTGTAAGGCCACAGGGAATATATGTTTATTATCAAATTAAGACAATTAAGACACCTTTATGGCTAAACTATGACTTAGACTAAACAACACTCTCTAAAAAAACATAAAAGGTAAGCACACACAAAGCAAAGAGATAGAGAAGGGATCTTCCCACTATCAGAGCCTGCTTGATTAGGGCACAAGTTGACAATGACTATGTGGTTGGGATAATTATAACAGGTACATCCTTAATGACCCTATTAAAATCTATCTAAGTACCCTAATTATCTGTGGGGTACCCTTGTGGAGGATTGAGTGAGTCTGCATGAAAATTCCCTAGATATAGAGAGGACAACCACCTCCCCATCACCAGTGTAAAATCTTCTCGAGCAAGGCCACTAAGGCTACCAACAACAACAACATGTCATAGGGGGGTATTTGGTTGATACATTCACACACAAGGGCATGAAAACAAAGTCTAAAACCCCCATGAGAGATTCCTCAAATCAATGTGTACTCCTCCCAAGTTATCTCCAAGTTATACAATAAAAGACACTAATAACATTGTTTATTATATGCGCAAACCCCACAATATGCACCACCATGTCCAATGAAGCGGGTGTTGTAACTCTGCTAGCCTTAAGTGTGACCTCGCGATTGGTCCTTTTGTTAGAAGGGATTCCCAAACTGTATCATTGAAAGTGGATTTTCCCTCCCTAATGTAATATGCTAGGTTTTCTTTGTGGTCTTAGAGTAGTTAACCTCACATTCCTATTCCAAGACCCTAAGCCTAGGCTAATCTTGGTATGCTACCAGTGAAGAAAAAGGTGAGTCAAATAAATTTTATTGTAGAGTTAATTTTAAGAGGTTTTTATTTACTCAATAGGGTAATTGTGTGAAACTCTGATGGTTTGAATACACTCTTCTTGGAAGCATCCTAATGCAACTATATGGAAAAGCATAATCTTTTTTCTTTCCAATTCTATGAAAACTAACTAGAAGAGGGTAAAGAGTCTTTTCCTTTTTAAAGTGAAAATACAACTTTGAACAATCCCAATAAACAATCACATGAAATTATCTAAGCTTACAATAAATCATACCCAAGAAAACAACCCAAACAAATCACTCAAAAAGAGAGAAAAAACACCACCAAGCAAGAACATAAGACACTCAAAAGCTCTAAACTTGGGATTTTTTAAACAAGATCACTCATAAGAAATCAAAATAAAGTTGATAGAGATAAAATAGATAATGCAAATCAATTAAGGGTTGTAGCTCAATGTATAAGAGAGATAATAATCCACACAGGTCAAAAACCAAAAATCCTAATTCAAGGAGAAACTAGAAAGAAGTGCTAACACACAAGAAATTTTGATTCTAATACAAAGAATAGATCAAAGTCACCCAAACAAATATTTAGAGTCAATATTTGCACAACCACAACTAATGAGAAACTAAAGCACCACCAAATGCAAGCAAGAGCAAGCACAAAAATTGGGAAAAACACTCAATAGTGAGCAAAATGATCATATCAAACCAAAGGAACAAACCAAAAGTAGATCTAGAACTAGATCTAGACTATAAATAGAGAAAAAAAACAAATCTAAACAATAATATCCAGGTCTTGAGGACAAAAGCCCCAAAACCAAGCACAAATCTACTTCAAGGAAACTTTAAAGCTGGAAAATCAATAGATCAAACTCAAAATGAGAGTACAAGATTAGATCTGAAATAAAACTAGGTTTCATATGATAGTAACTCATAGGTCTAGAAGGCTAAGAGAAGATACAGAATATCAAACTTCAAATCCAAGAAAATTAGGTTTAACAACAAATCCTAAGACAAAAATAGAGACAAATCCAATACAAAAACACATAACCAAATCAGATGAACACCATATTTGGACTGAGAAAAGTGACTTGAGAACACATATGTATTATTAAACTGATTCCTATGGGATAAGCCGTCAAAATTTCAAAATTAATAGTAACCTCATTGAGACAGAATGTACAACAGTGTGATGATCCTTGCAGGGAATTCTAATGATACTTGCAGAATTGAAAGCACTACAACACTATTTTGCAGAAAGGAACTTCTACATTAATTGCATTAAAGGTAATTGCATAAGAAAAACTTAATTCCTAATTGCAAAAAGAAAAAAGAAAAAAAACTAATTACAATTGCAGAAGGAAACTATTGTTATGAATAAAAATCAAATGAGAACATGTAACTCTAAATGATTACTGATGTCGATGATTAACTCTAAAATACATTTCGTTTCCAATCTATGAAATTAATTGAGTAATGAAACTTAACTATTGAAAAGAAAATGGATGTAAACAAAATCAAATATTTTTTGTATTTTTCTTTTATGAGGGCTCTGAGATTGAAATAACAAACGATCAAATCATAACTGTAATTAAACTACTCAAATAGAAAATAAACTTCTTAATACTATCACGCTATGAGAAAATGGAAACATAAACAAAACTAAATAACCTTACAACTCAACAGAGGACCCTCCCGTGAGCGTAACTCTGTTATCGATCAAATGATTTCTTAATCACACATTGAAAACAGAGGATTGTATTAACTCAAAACGGAGTATCACAAATTCTGGAAATGAACCACAATAAACTTAATAATTGAACTGTCTTTTGGGTCTCTCCTGATAGATTTTATACAAGTTTTCATTAAACAACTTCAAGAGTTTTATGTCGATACAAAATGAAACTATTCTGCCATCTAGGAAATAGATTTAAACTAAAACCTTATCTCCTCGTGATTTTCTACTGAAAGAGAAAATCATGAGGAAATCTTCTCAAATCATATCCTCATGATTTAACAAGTCTTTTGCATGCTCGCCTAATGTCATTTTGATCTCATGTTTCCTTTGCTTAACCATTGCACTGTCATACTCAGAGTTTGACTTTGAGTTTGACTCTTAGAAACCTAATATTTTTAGACTACCAATTCATGCCAATAGGTGGTCGTCCATATAGTGAACATTTTTCATCTTCAGATACCCTTCATTCCTTTATTAATGCATGGCAACCTATCTAATCATGGATATGGTTGCGGAATGTTCACAATTATGTTATTGTAGGAATTTTTTCGTTATAATTCATAAAGAAACATAGATTCTAAACATGGATGATAAATACCTTTCTATAAGTTGATTTGACCTTGAGTATGTTGAGACTGCTACAAAAATGGTGACAAAAAGGTGAAGAATATGGAAAAAGGTAGTAAAAAAGGAAACAATTTCAGACTTCAACACAAATGAACTTTCATTCTAGATTCCCATATTTGGTTTCATCAAACTTAGGAGCTGGTATACCAACTTGATTCTCTTCAGATTTGGATGTTTGGAGACTATTGTAATATTCTCTTCTAGTTGTTAAGCTGAAACTGAAGGAACCTACCCTAATACCAATCATTGGAAATACTCAGAAGGGGGTGGATCAGTATTTCACTTCTATCAGCTAATTTTAACTTCAAATAAAATTGATTATCATTATAATTATATTAAAATATAAGTTAGAATCACATCAAATGATTAGATAAAAACACCATTCAATAATGCACAACATCAAGACAGTACACCAAAAAAATTTAGGTGGAAGCCTTTCTAGGAGAAAATCCATTGATCACTTCTTAATATATTTCTACAGTCTTCAAAATTTACATCAATTAGGAAGCTCTAACTTCCAAGATTTTCAACATCAACTAAAGGAGGATCTAACCACCTGGTTTATAGGCTCCAACCTAAAGGGCTCTCCAACACCCTAGTTTACCAGCTCCAACTAGAGGGATGCTCCAATGCACTAGTTTACCAACTCCAACAGGAAGGATCCTCTAATGCCCTGGTTTACCATATCCAACAAGAAGGATGCTCCAACGCCCTGTGCAAGCTCTGACTTATCCTAACACCACCTTTCCATCATATAATTTTCTCAGGCTTCAACCTGAAGGAGGCTCCAACTCCTGCCATGCACCATCCTACCACCCTATTCAATAAGCATACCATGTTTCACAATTTTCAGACTAGATCCACCTTTGTTTGGCAACAATACAAAACACAAAATTCTATGCAAATACAAACCATGCTCTACATTCAAATTTGCTTATGTTCAAAATCTACTCAATGTCTCTACATCTATATATTGGCGGTCATGTAATCCTTACGTCATTTGATATGCACACCTTCCTCATAACCCAAACTTATTCCAATATCTCACCCATAATTCTCTATCATCAACTCTCAGTTATTCATAATCACAAACAAATAGATATGGCATGTTACTCCTACAAAAACACATTTTTAGCACTATATGTGAATATAGTAGCTCAGGCCCTACATACAAACATAAACAACAATCTCTAATCTCTGCCACCGCCCTCTAAGATAAGATCAAGTCAGGAAGAAAATATTTTTATTGTGAAACCAATGCAAACCCTAATGGTAGAACATACTTGTATAACCCTTGTTCATGAATTCATTCTATTTCAATAGCAAACCTCAGGTTTACAAAGACTCGTTTAGCCTCTACCCAAGATACATCAACCTATTATCAAACATTCAACCACATTGGTTCAACATTACATCAATTCCTAGCTCTGTCAGCCCTCTAGAAGCACCAGCTAAATACTAAACCTTTCTCTATCTCATAAATCTTTTCAACCAAATCATTCATTTTTCAAACCGTAGTAATGCATAGCTCAATATATTCTTAATAGAGCACCAAACCCTAGCTGGTCCATTTTTACTCAACCATATAACTTCATGTAAATTTAGCCACACAAACACTTTATGATGACATATAAGAAGAATAATGCCAATGAAAATTGGAGATGCATGTCAATGATCAATGACCCCTTTCATCTTCATTTCTGATGTATACCATGGATGTACAATCCCTATTCAACCAACAAAACTACCCTTGTGTACTGAATATCATGAGTATATGCCTAAAAAATTCGTGCCACTAGTTTGAATTTTTCTTTGTCAACAAGTGCCTAACAGATGACATGAAGGGATCATATACATGAATAGAATATGGGCCACATCATTTGGTGATGGTATCATAAGTAATGTTTTCAAAGATAAGGATAGTTGTTCAAACACTTCAAGCCAAAAACCCTTAACCAAACTTTAGATTATAGAGAATAGTATGCGACTTTTCTTTAACTCGGCTCTACAAGAATCAATAATAGTCAACACAATAATCTTAGATTCTATAGAGTGGGATATTGTTTGTGGCTTTGAAAGTCAAAAAAATAGGCCTTAGGTCATATGTAAGATTTTCACCCAATCAACATATACACGATCCATGAGAATCTTAGTTCATAATGCATCACAATTACATCAACAACTTAACAATACACAATCTAAATATTTGCAACCCTATTCACTAGAAAAATATGAACATTGGCATACTAATTGTTTGCAATAATTACCTTAGCACAACTACAATATAGAAGCACCCAATTATGTTTATTGAAAAAATTCATTCCAATACATAATGCTAGTCACACCATTGAGTCATAGGCCCTATACTTTGTTCATTTCAACATTAATATACAAGTTGTCAATGCAAAACCCACATGTAACAAGCAACGCAAGAACTAATTGATGTACCTCATCAGTGCAAAAGCTATTTCACCTGTTTATGTGATGATATTTATTGTCCCCTGTGCATAGGTATTATGTCACTCTATGAGCACATAATTTGGCTTGTTTAGTTGAGTCTTGGAGTATGCATTGAGTCATTACACTTGTAGAAAACTTCTCCTCTTGTGACTTGGATCACTAAAAAATGTATGTGTTCAATCTGGGTAAGGATCCAAAATTTTATATGAATTTCATCAACATATCATGACCTTTCCATGCTATGTCTTAATGTGATTTACACTAGAAAACTAAATCATGTTGTTTTGGAATGGGGTCCCCTGGGGTCAATTTTGGGGCAAAAGCCCAAGTTTTGTTGTATAAAATGTAAAGTCTCTGCAAGTTGTGGTCATGGATCACGTATATAGTTAAAGTGTCATAAATGGTTTTATACTTCTTTTATGTAAGTTGAGTCGGATTTTGAAGATCTACCCATGGTCCGTGGAGATCTAAGGGAAGTAACAATGATGAAGACGAATGTAACGGGTCAATATAAGGAAGAGCGTAGAAGTCTTAGAGTAGGAGGAAGGCTCTGCAGGTTTGTGTGCAGAGGCCTAGAGTAGAGTTTGTAGCTGAGTGTGCGGACCCCTACAACTGAGTGAGCACGAAAGTATTGAGTCTATAAGATTGAACTGAGTATTAATAAAGAAGATTGTTGCAGAAATACTTGTGTTTATCTCTTTACTTTTGTTTATATGAATGTGCCTTATGTTATAATGGGTTTATGAAATAATGGTGTATTAATGCGCGAATTTACATGATTGATATTATTACATGAACACAATTACTATTAACTACTTACGCGAAGATTATCTTATTGTATGTGGAATTTATTAAACACTTAAGCCAATCTACGTAATTACTGGGTTAAGAGTAATATTTGATGTGCGTAAGTAGCTGATTCACATATTCAAGGTCTGCAAAACACAATCGTAAACATTCGCGTGGGTATAGAAGCTTATTAAGGGTAGTTATATCGATAAGCCCTAAGGGCTTATCGATTTACGTGATGGCAGATTTAGGACACAAATGACATCACACCCATCTCTGGGTGCAGAAACTTGGTTCTAGCATCCCCCCATACTGCTTCGGTTGAGACTTTAGTCTGTGCTCTACAGATTGATGCTGAAAGGGCTGGTAGTGTAGGGATTTGTTTGGAAAAACTAACTCTGAACTTGGGTCAAGACACACTAAGCCAACAAATGGTTCCATTTCCGGGACCGGGATCTACATAAAGAGATGTGTGATGTCGTATCACTGGAATCCAACAAAGAAATAAATTGAGAAGTGGTTGGATAGAAAGATCCACGAATTCGTGACGCAAGAAAATAAAAATCCGTTCCTAATGAAAGAACAGTGGTTGGACAGATACTTGTACACAAAGATACACGAGATCTTCTTCTGCACCTTTCCGATCAAACTATATGAGTGGATCGCTAAATTGGCAGATGGCTAAGGAAGGTGGAGGCTTGACGGTCCAATAGTGTGGACCCCGGAGCTATTGCAGAGATTGGAAGCTTCTAAAGATAAGATCGCATGCGTCTTCGATCACTGGCTTGATTGAGTCATAAGAGGATTTGTGACAGAATTCACGGTCGATACCTCAGTCGGCTACAGTGAAGCAAAGCATCACTTCTTCAAAGGACCACGAGGTAAGTATTTAAGATCTTTGAATACTTGCATTAAAATTCTCTTCTGTGAAAAGAAGGTTATGCCATTACCTTGATGTTTGGAGCTACGCAAAGTGGAAAGTTCTTCAGGGATAGAAGGAGAACACGCCCTGAATATAGCCCACTGATTATGCCTCCTCTGAGTGATGATGAGGTAGTTGCATAGGCTTCACCGCAGAGCGTTGTCTAGTTGATAAGGCAAGGGCTTCTGCGAATACCTCACCCTTCCACACCACCTCCACCTTCACCTCCACAACATACACCTTCACCCACACCACCACCACCTCCACCACCATTCAATATGTTGAATACAATGAAGTTTCCCGTTTTCAAGTGCTTGGGAAATGAGGACCCAAACTAGTTTTGGTTCGTTGCGAAATTCGTATGGACAACACAGAATATTACAGATGATCATATGAAGAAAGCACAGTTGGTCACTTCTTTAAAAGATTACGCATTGACATGGTACATTAAGTACTGCACTGATAACCCCGTGGCATCGTTAGCGAACACTTAGACTACTCTAAACAAGGAATTTGGTAGGTCTAAGTCTGAAACACATTCGATAGTGGGGTTCAAGGAAATCGTGATGAGGATCGATGAAACACCCTTTGAGCTGGATCAGATACTTAAGTGTGGAATTCACAAAGATAATATGAATCTCACAGACAGTCAGCAACGTGATTGGTTTATAGTCGCACTCCTACCTCACTTAAGGATTTCTCTGTCACAACAAAAGATAGGAACGTAGGCGGAAGCGCTGGAGATCGCAATGAGATTACATGAGGCACCTATCCAGGATGCAACATTGGGAGTTCAACAGATTCATGCGGAGTTGCAGAACCTCTGGTTGGAGTTTTAGAGCTGGAAGAAGGAAAAAGCAGCTCAGCCGAAAGTGCACAAAGAAGTTTGGTCCCTCAAGTGTAAGAACCAGGGGCATGATAAATATCATTGCACTATTTTTGCGAATTATATGCCAAGAGGAGGGTCCATGCCTCTAAGGCAGGAAGCTCAAGCAGGACCAAGTATAGGGCCCACATTGTGGTGCGTTATCTGTCAAGTAGCAGGAAAACATGTAACAGACAATTTCCACTTGCTGCAAAAATTTGTGCAGACATCGCAATAGTTATTCTGCAATTTCTGTAAATCAGTAGGCCACGATGAGTGTAACTGCCGTAGCTATGAATTGATGATGGAAATAACACCTGTGTATCAAATGAAAACAACAAATTGGCCTCTAGATCAACGCTCTAGGGGAGCGCGTGGAGGAATATCAGGGTCACGGACGAGGCCGAGGAGGAGGAGGACCTGGTAGAGGTCAAGGACAAGTTATTTTCTATAGTTGCAGAGTGCCGGGACACTACGCGCAAGAGTACACAAGCCAGACATGACTATCATGCTAGTATTGTACTCAGTTTGACCACGTGATAGAGGAATGCCATATACTAATAGCTAAGATGCAGACGAAGAAGGTGCAACCTCAGCAACCTGTTAGAGTCGGTCTACTAGCCCTTCACCAGAGATCAAAGCTCTTTGCATTTCATGGTTAGGTGTCCCATCAGTGTGATCAGTTGCATTCCGTTAGGCATGCCATAACTCTGGTGGAGTAGTTTTGTGTCATTTATTCCCCTCGTATTTGGCACTGCTGGTTCAGGTTTGTTTAAGTAAATAAAGTCTTCAAGGGTCATTCATCATCTTGTTTTAAATTTCGAGGTCTTGGGTCTAGGGTTGAGTCAATTTTGTCTTGAGAAGTCATAAAGGACCAGCAGGCCAGAGGGATGTCCTTCATAGAGCATCATTTCAATAATTCTCATCATTGTACAGCTAAATTTGGACTTTGTTTTCAAAACTTTGTTTTTGAAAAACACAAGTCACCATCTCGTTTTTGTAAAAAATTGTCAAAATTTCAAGTTCTCCAAATGTTGAAGCGCAGCCTTGGTTTCCTTTGCCAAAGCATTCAGAGCTATCCCTGCAAAAATCATCAGAAGAAATCATTATTTCAACCAATTTATTTTAAAAAGTGAAACCAGAAGTCAGAGCCTATTAATTCAAAAAAGTGTCAACACTCAAACATTACAAAGTGGGTTTTGGTCAAGTAAAAATTAAAAAGGAGCCTATATAAGCATATTCCTCTTCATTAACAACTCATTCATCTCTTACAAGTAAAGTGGATCCTTGCAAAGGCGATTTCACAAATTCTTGAGCAAATCGGGCAGTTCTAGAGGCGTGCTACGCATCAGCAGAGGCGCGCTACGCACCCAGGGCGCGATACGCATCAGCAGAGGCGCGCTATGCACCCAGGGCGCGCTACGCATCAGCGCGATTTTCTTAGTGTAATTTTGTTCAGGCGCTACGCACCAGAGGGGTGCTACGCGTTGGGTTTTTCGCCCAGTGACTTGCCAGCAAGCTCTCAAATTCTCTCTTACCTCAAGAAAAATACAAGTAAGCTTCTTTTCCATGGCTAGTTTCAGTTTTCCAAGATGAATGTGAAAGAAATATGATAAAGATGCCATGAAAATTAGAAGTAAAAACCCTAAATTGCTGTGTGAAATTTAAAGACCTAGTTTGTGCTAGGGTTTTAAAGTGATATGCTGCCCAAGGTTTTCCCATTTTGATCCTTCTTTTTCCCCCCATATTCACCAGCATTTCCCTTCAAATTTCCCATAAAATTCTATAATATCCCTCCACAAAATCCCAAACCCTACTTAATCCCAAAACCTACTTCACCCCAAAACCCTACAATATCATAATTTCCTATGCCCTTTCCCTTCCATAAATTCCTTGTTTATTTTCATTGCCCCTAATTCCCTCATGTTTCCCTTTCCCTAACAATTCCCTTGTATTTATGTCCCCTTGGTAACAGCATTTGAAAAAGTCAAACAGCAATCAATTGTGTGCACAGTCAGCATATACATTTCAGCCATCCTGTCTTCAAAACTATGTCAGAAACCGAATCAGATTATGAGCAGAGTTATGACAGTGATTCAACACCAGACATAGAAGTGCCAAGGAGGCATCACAAGGGTGGTAAAGGTGGTTGGCATGTCAGGGAGGAGCCCACTTCTTTGGCTCATTTGCAAGCTTGTCCACTTGCAATGAACTGTTTTCAGTACCAATCATGTTTTGGATATTGTGAGCGGATCTCACAAATTCAACATCACAGAGAACTAGCTCGCTTGTTTGTCCTACATTTGCAGAATGGTCATGTGAACCTTGCAGGAGTGGACTTCACCCTATCACCCGAGATTGTTGCTCAAGCCACTGGGATACCAAATGTAGGGGAGGAATGGAATAAGCGCCAGCAGTTAGACAGATTTCACTGTGAGCCATATATCAAACCCGAGTATATGAGACACTTAACTGTTGTTTTTCCTTTCAGATTCCTAAGGGATGAGTATGCACCGTTGATGAGACTCATTATTCGCTATTTCACTTGTGAGGGCAGATTTTCACGTCTCTATTCGTACCATATTCGTTTGTTGATGCATTTCACAAGGGTACGAATGATGAACATTCCTTTTTTCATGTGTCGCAATATAGAAAGGATGGTGCCTTTGGTACAAAGGAAGAGCCCAGCATAGCAGCACAAGAGTATTTATCATTATTGACTGATTAAAATCATAGTGATGCATCAGTTGGCACAGCAGGGTATTTCTTGGGAGGATTTCATTTCTCGCGACTTTTTCACGGTGCCACAGCCACCTCCTAAGATTGTCCATGATGAGGGAGGGCTTTCACATCATTTTGACACTCCAGAGCCCGAGCATGTCAGCACTCCATCATGTATTACATATCAGAGAGGCCACAGGGCCTTATTTGCATCTGCACGGCGAGTATTATCTCCACATCAGGTGGAAGGGGTCTCACCTTCTTCATCAGCACAGCGAGTGTTATCTCCACTTCGTGTGGAAGGGGCCTCGCTTTCGACAGCAGCACAGGTACAGGTACAGGAGAGAGGCAAGCAACCCATGTTTGATGAGGGACCATCAAGAGATCCGGACATAGATATTATCGACCTTGACATCAGCTCTCCTAGCTCGGAGCTAAAGCAGATCATTCAGCAACAGAAGGCTGAAAATTGCTTGTTGCAACAGAAATTGGAAACAGCCAATTGGACAATCAACTACTTGGAGCAGCGTAACAAGCAGCTAGAAGATGAACACACTCTTGATGAGTTGCGGCGAATCTGAGAAGACCGAAACTTGGCCTGCAAGAGACCTGGTGATTTGACACCTATTGAGCAAGGGTCTATTCTCATCCGGGTGAACACTCATTTAGAGAAATTGTTAGCCAAGGCAAACAGAGACAAAGATATGCTCCGCCATATGAAGAATCATTACTGGGCCCGCATGCATGTTTGCAAAGCGAAAATGAAGATCCTTAAGAGGCGATTGAGCAAGGCATTAAAACGGCGAAAAAGGCCCGATCCACTCCAAATTTTGGCCGAAGCCTCCTTGAAGGAGCATGGTACTTGATGATACACCCCCAACTCAAATCTCAAAAAATTTGGAGAAGTTTTGGTCAATTTTGAAATTTTTGTATTGAAAACAGGTTTTTGCCCTCAACGCGTAGCGCGCCGCACGCTACCCTAAAGATGGGGAGACCCAATTCAAGAAAGGTTTGCATTTTTTGATTTTTCATGATAAAATACACCTGCTCAGCCATTTCCAAGACATTTCATCAAGTTTTGGGCTCCCAAAAGGTCAAAAAACATGCAAAAAATGACCTTCTGCCCCTTTTTGGACACACAGGAAGCAGTCTTGGGAGAATTCATTTTTGGAGGGGCAAATGGGCACCAAATTGAGAAATTTTACTTGGGTTGGAAAGTAGACATCCAGACCTTTCCAACAAGCCCACCTGAGCCTCATTTGGATGCCGGGAAGTGCCCCAAAAGTGGGCTGAAAGGCGCACTACGCGTAGAGATTTGGCGCGCTACGCATCAGGGAAATTTTCCAGTTTTTCATCTACAGCACAGGACAACGCAGCTATTTGACCAGTTTTGACTTTTCATGGGATTTTTCACCCTCTTTGATGTAATTAATGTATTTTCATGTTGACATGACACTTTTTTACCTATTCTAGAAGATTCATTCATAAAATGGCAAAAAATTAATGAATGAATTGGTTTCCTAGCTTATAGAGGCAAGTTGTTTTGATTGCCTAGATTGTAGTGCTCAGTTTAGAATTGGTTGAAACAGCTCCTAGGATGATGAGCTCGACCCCTAGAGGCAAGGAAATGTGTTAGCTTGCCTATATTATGTATCTTCTTAGTCATTTTCATGGTTGGACTCTTGAGGGATAAGCTTAGACTGTATTACACTTTGTATCTCTGCAATTTTGGCAAAGGAAAGACCAGGGTTTTGCAGCACTATTTGGGATTCCTGTGGTTATTTGTGTTGATGGTGTGTTACTCTCATGTACTTGTAAGTTTGTTATGTGTATCATTTTCCTACTATTCTCTTTTGCAAATTAAGCAAATGAAGTGTTAAGGTAGAATTCATGGTTTTCTATGCTCTGCCTTTAAGTTTGCTTAATATCTATGTTTTCATCTATTTAAGGAGAACTCCTGAAAGTTTCTTGCTCTCCTTAGCTCCTCACCAGTCATACCTATCCATTCAATTCCTTTAAAAGCATCAGGACAATTGCCTACCTTGCCCCAAAAAGACCTCTGCAAAAACTGTGTCTCATCCCCGCACCCAAAATTGCCTTGCCCTATTGTCCAACAAAACCCTAAAATTTGAAATCAAACTTTCCCCATCAATTTACTAGCCTAAAATCAGTATTCCTTATAGGTCATCTCAGCCCCTCTGAAGACTTTTTGCCGAGATAGACCCGGAGAGAGCCCTCTCCTGTCCTCGTAGGGCTAGCTACGAGGCTGAGCTTGGTTTGATGTTGCCTTGAGTTTCGCCTTCCTCAGCCTGAGGTAAAATTCGAGCGCTAACATATTGGCGACCATACTGGGGAGAACAAATTGTTTGCTGGCTGATGTGTTTATTTCATAAGTCTTAGACGGAGTCTGAAGATATGCCAGGTAGCCTTCGAAACGCTTTTGCTTTGCATAAGCGCAAGTAGATAAACGCTGCTTCAGTCGATCTCCGTGAGCTTGTGAACATAGCACTTCATTTGCATTTTACCCCAGTACATTTGTAAACTCTGAAACTTTTGATGATAAGTTGAGAGTTTTCACAGGCTGATTGGTTATTTGTTCCTTGATATTTTGAGAATAACAAGCTGGCTTCAGATTCTAGTCATATATTTAAATCCCATTCGTGTCCAGCTGTTTTTAAGTATTTTGAAGACATTGATTTTGACGAGAGCTTTGAGTTGTCCCTGTTCAAAACCAAATCTGAAAGTGCACTTGATTCCCTAGTTCTCAATCCTGATTTTGCAGCTGCCCTTGAAATTGAGAGACACAATAAATTGGTTGAAAATTTCATCCTAAGAACTCTTCAGACAAATATCCAAGCTACTAATCTTGCTGATTTTCTAGAAACTGTATCCGCCCATATTGGATCCACTATCACGGCTCACGAACAGACCGAACCTCCTTTTATCTCTGTTTCTCCTATAATCACATATCCCGAATCTACAGTCGGTTCTCCTTCTTCATCTCATATCGCTTCTCCTCCGCATACACCTCCCCATACTCCTTATACTACAGCTACTCCTACTCCACCTACTACTCCTAGACCAAATCTACCCAAAGCAATGGCTGCCCGGTTTGCACCTCTTGCTCTTCCTCAAAATCTGCATGACATGCCAGCTGATTATCAGAGTAAAATTCCCATGTTTGATGGCACTCCTCAAAGTGTTTCCGCTCAGCGGCATATAGACAAAATGGCAACCTTTTTTGATTTTTATGAGATAGATGAAGAAGATGTAACTATGCGTTTGTTTGTGTAAACATTCTGAGGAGAAGTAAGAAAATGGTTCAGAGGTTTGATAGCTAGGAGCATACCCACATTGGATGAACTTCAGAGACAGTTTCTAGACCGATGGGAAATCAGAAAGGATCCACTTCAGATCAATGCCGAGTACAACAATCTCAAACGTAATCATGGTGAGTCTGTCCAAGATTATATTATCAGATTTAACACAGTTTATAATGCTATTCCGGATGATTTAAGACCATCTAGAAAATCAGCTCTTCTCAAATTCCCAGATGGCTTTGATCCGGAGATGGCTTATTCATTGCGAGATAGAGATCCACCTACCTTGGAGGATATGCAGAAAATCACTGTCAGTGTTGAAGCGAATTTGAATGATAAAAGAGCAAGGATGAAAGCTGAAAAGCGAGTAACAATCAAAGAAGAAGCCTCTACATCAGATCAGCTTCTTCGCAAGGTAGAGAGGATGCTCGAAAAGGTCACTCTCGACAAGCCGGAGCTGCAGATTCGCAATCCTAATTTCCGAGGTCCGCAGCAGCCACAATACAGAATTAAGCAGCGTGAAACAAGGACACAAGAGTCAGCAGTTTAGCAGCAAGTAAAAACTCCTCTTCAGCAGAATTTTGTTAGCCAAGAATCCGAGGATGAAGGTGATACTGTAGGGGAGGAAAATCATTTCTTTACTCCTGATGATCTGCCTACCTATGTTACGGAAGAAGAAGAATTTGTGAGAAACTCCATTATCCACCAAGATGAGAATTATATCTTATCAAATGATGCAGCGCTTAAGGAAGAATCGGAGGAGTACCAAAGAGGATACCTGAATGCTTTGTCTGCCCAGCAGAAACAATTAAGAAATCGAGCCGTGCCCATAAATCCTATTCAGAAGAAGAAAGATACTTCAGCAAAAAATGATTTAGTTGTCCCACAGAAAAATGGAAAAGAGATAATTGATCCCGCAGCAGGTCAATCATCATCAGCGGATAAGGTAAATCAGCCACCAAGCACAATGAGGGATAAAGTTGAAAGAAGAGAAGTTCCAGCCAAGGAGGGTGAAAAGGTTTCAGCATTTAGTTTGGAGAACGAAATTTCAAAGCTGAAAGTGTCTATTCCTTTGACTGAAATCATGAAAAACAGCAGCTACCGAGGTCAAATCTCCAAAATTCTGAATTTTGATCCAATGCTTGACACGGTAAATGTAGAAGATGATCAGCCGGAATTAATTTTTGGGCCTACTTTAGATGGTGAGTCTCCTAAAAGTGATGTTCCTCCCTTCTATATCAGTTTGAGGTTGCACGAGTATGTTTTACATAATGCTATGTTTGACTCGGGTGCTTCGCACAATTTGATGCTGAAAGCAATCATGGAAAAGCTAGGATTAGACATCACAAGAAAATACCATGATTTGTATTCATTTGATTCCAGCCGGGTAAAGTGTATCGAATTGATCAAGGACTTGGTGGTAAGCTTAGATCAAATTCCAGCTAAGAATGTCTTGATGGATGTGGTTGTGGCGGATATTCCTCCGCGTTTTGGTATGCTGCTTTCAAGATCTTGGGGAGCTAAGTTGAAAGGTACACTTCAGTTGGATTTTTCTTATGCTACAATTCCAGTCTTCGGTCAAATGAGAAAGCTATATCGGGAGAAAAAGATGAAATACATGATAACCAGCAAAGAAAAGCCAATAAATCATCCTGTAAATTATGTACATACAGATTTGGAGTCATTTGTTTTGTTTGCTGATAGTTTTAATGAGATAGATAGTCAATTAGTTCAGGCAGAAGATATAGCAGAGATTACTAAAAATTTTAGAGAGGTTCTGCAGAAGGAAAGAGAAGAAAAGCCAGCTGCTATGGAGCAAACAGCTGAAGATAAGGGGCAGCAAACAGAAAAAACAGAGGTAACACAGTTTCAGCACTTGGAGGAGGATGAAGATGGTCTTTGGACCATGGATTTTGATGGCACTGTGGGCGGCGATGGAGCTGGTATTGGTGTGTGGATTCGAAGCCCCTTCTCTGCCCGAGACAAAGTCCCAAGAAAGGTGAGAGTATGTTCTTATAAACTAGCATTCGATTGTTCAAATAATGAGGCAGAATATGAGGCTCTCATTGCTGGCCTTAAAATTCTTCGAAAGCTGAAAGCAAAGAAGATTGCAGTCTATGGTGATTCCGAGTTGGTGATAAAGCAAGTTAAAGGTGAGTTTTAGGCCAAGCATCCTCGTATGAGGGCATATCGAAATGTTGTCCTAGATATTTTGAAGTTATTTTCTGAGCATACTTTGACATGTGTGCCCCGCATGCAAAATGGTGTTGCGGATGCGCTGGCCAAGGCAGCAACTAACTTAAAAATTCCAATGAATTCCAGCAACAAATTTGAGATTTATGTGAAACACCGCCCCACAGTTCCGGATAATCAACGATGTTGGCAAGTCTTTCAGGATGATGAAGAAATCAAAGATTTTCTGCAGATTGAAGGTGAGTTTAAAGATACCTCCATAGATACAGAATCAGATGAAGTAAATCAAATGGATGTGCTGCAACTTAAGGACAATTTTATTCCTAAGGGATTGATTCCTTTGGAGGAGCTGTTTGATCAAGATGATGTGGCCCACAAACCGATATTGAGACCAACTGAAGAAGGTGTTGAAGAGGTAAACATTGGAGCAGCTGAGAATCCCAAGATGGTAAAGCTATCAAATTCATTGTCACCAAAGGTAAAGAAGGAGTATATCAGATTGTTATCTTCATTTTCTAATGTTTTTGCATGGGATTACTCAGATCTGAAAACATATGACACCAATATCATTCAGCATACTATTCCTATAAAGCCAAATCAGAAACCTTTCCATCAAAAGTTGAGGAGAATCAATCCTAAATTGCTGCCATTGATAGAAAAAGAAGTGAACAGGTTGTACAAGTCTGGAATCATAGTACCTATCAGATTTTCCGATTGGATATCAAATTTGGTACCCGTAAGAAAGAAGACCGGTGAGATCCGTTTATGCATTGACTTCAGAAATTTGAATAAGGTGTCTTTAAAAAAATATTATCCGCTGCCCAAGATGGATCATATATTGCAGCGAGTAGTTGGAGCATCAAGGATGTCGCTACTCGATGGCTATTCTGGGTACAATCAGATTTTGGTGCATGAGGATGATCGTGACAAAACTGCATTCACCACTCCATGGGGAACATTTCATTATGCAAAGATGCCGTTTGGTTTAAAAAATGCAGGTGCCACTTTTCAGTGTGCGATGGATATGGCTTTTGCCAACGAGAAAGATGTATTTTTGGTTGTTTACCTTGATGACTTGACTGTATTTTCAAAATCTGATGAAGAACATTTATATCATTTGGAAATTGTTTTTCAAAAGTGCAGAAAATATGGTATTTCGTTGAATCCAAAGAAGAGCCTTTTCGCCATGAGTGAAGGCAAGCTCTTGGGCCACATCATTTCCAAAGACGGCATCTGTATAGATCCTGCACGTGTTGAAGCTATTCAGCAAATTGAGCAGCCTCGGAACAAGAAAGAAATACAGTCCTTTAACGGGAAACTGAATTTTCTGCGTCGCTTCATTCCAAATCTTGCTGAGCATCTTAGAGAAATCACAAACATGCTGAAAAAGGACAGTCAATTAAAGTGGACAGAAGAGGCGGTAAAATATTTCAATTTGGTAAAGTTGGTTCTATCTTCAGCCCCTACTCTAATCAGTCCGGATTACACACAAGACTTTATTTTGTTTTCATTTGCTTCTGAGCACACATTGGCAGTTGTACTAATGCAAAAAAGAGATGGAGTTGAGAAGCCTATTGCTTTTTTCAGCCGTATTATAAGGGACGGAGCATTAAAGTATAACATCATTGAAAAACAAGCACTTGCGCTTGTGAAGGCCTTGAAGGATTTCCGTGTGTATATATTGAATTCCCACATTATAGCATATGTTCCTAACGCAGCAGTAAAGGATGTTTTGGTACAGGTAGAACCAGAAGGAAGGCGGGGTAAGTGGATTGCTGCGTTATTAGATTATGATGTGGAGATTAAACCAACTAAGCTGATCAAAGGTCAAGGTCTCACCAAATTAATGGCTGAAACAAATCTGCATGTCCTAGATATCAATTTGATGGCTGCCATGTCCGATGAAGATGAGGGGAATTCAGCACAACAGGTATCTGACATTTTTGTTTCTTCTCCTTGGTATTCTGATATTATATATGTTCTTCAAAATTTGTCTTCACCTCCCGGAATGCCTCAAAATAAAAGTAGGACATTGAAATTGAAAGCTGCCAAGTTTTGCATCCTCAAATCTGCATTATATTGGAAGGACCCCGGTGGAATATTGCTGAATTGTTTGGTCGAGGAGGAAGCCAAAAAAGTTGTGGAGGATTTTCATAGAGATGACTGCGGGGGCCATTTGTTTTGGAAAACTACAGCAAATAAGATTCTTAGGGCAGGTTTTTATTGGCCTTCATTGTTTTCAGATGTATATAAAGCTGTTAAGAATTGTCACGAGTGCCAAATTTTTCAAGGAAAACAGAAATTACAGCCATTGCCTCTCAAACCAATTGAGGTCAGCGCACCATTTCAGCAGTGGGGCTTGGATTTTATCGGTGAAATTCATCCGGCATCGTCAGGACAGTGTTAGTGTCAACCTTTCCAGCCTTCCTCCAGTGATCAAACGTGCTCTTACAAAGTGATTTTGAAGTGTCAAGGTCAAATTTTGTCATTTCAGTGAGTCTTCAAGCAAAATTTGGTCACTAGGCATTAGGTCTAGGGTTTGCTTTCACTCCTTCTAAAGTTGTCCAAATGCCAATCTATGTCACTATTCAGTTGAGTCTATCATCATTCATAGGGTTGTCATTATCATGCCAGTGTCTAATGAGTCATTTTACACCTTGTTCATGCTTCAGTTGCGCACAGGCAAGGTCATTTCCCTCTCCAAGGGTTTTGATGGCAATATCTCTTGGACGGTCAAATCATTAGTGAAACTTGCATCCTGATGTTCATACACCTTCCCCTATCCTTAAAGTACCTTATCAAATTCTTCCCATCACTGAGATCCCCCAAAATCCTCATTTTTGCACAAACCCTAGTTTCTTGCCACAACTTAGCAATTTTCTAGGTTTGACCTGTGTTTTGCCGTTTTGGACCCCTTCCCCTCACTCAATCTCTGATATTCCACTTTCCCCTACTTCCTAACATCCCTCCCTACTCCCCAAAATTTCCCCAAGAATTTAGAAGCCCCTTATCCCCTTCATTTCGCTTCATTTCGACAAAATTCCTTGTTTCACACATCGGGACAAGTTTCACTCAAATGATGTTTCAGAGCAATCAAAGATGAATTTTGCAAAAATGAGAGAGGTTTTTGTCCACAACATGCCAAAGAAGAAAAACCTCCTTCACTTTTTTCACAGGTGTCATGGTTTTAGAGAAATGTCAAAAATACAATCGCCAGATCCAAGGAGGTTGGCCAAGGCACTAAAACGACGGAAAAGGCCCGATCCACTCCAAATTTTGGCCAAAGCCTCTTTGACTGAGCATGGTACTTGATTGGGGAATCCCAGCCCAAATTTCAAGAAATTTGGAGAAAATTTTGTCAATTGTGAATTTTTTGTGCCAAACACAGGTTTTTGCCCTCAACGCGTAGCACGCCGCGCCCTACCCTGAAGATGGGCAAGTCCATTCCTCAAAAACTCAGCATTTTTGGATTTTTCATGACAAATTACACTTGCTCAGCAATTTCCAAGAGATTTCATCAAGTTTTGAGCCTCCAGAAGGTCAAAAAACATGCAAAAAATGACTTTCTGCCACTTTTTTGACACACAGGAAGCAGTCTTGAGAGATTGCAATTTTGGAGGGGAAAATGGTCACCAAATTCAGAAATTCCACTTGGGTTGGAAAGTAGACATCCATACCTTTCCAACAAGCCCACTTTTTCCTCATTTGGACTCCGGGAAGTGCCTCAAAATCAGGCCCAAAGGCGCACTACGCGTTGAGATTCAGGGCGCTACGCATCAGGCTATTTTCACAGAAATGCACCTACAGCTCAGCAAAACGCAGTTTTGACTAGGTTTGACTTTTTGGAGTGGATTTTGATCCTCCTTGATGTAAATGATGTAATTTTATGATACTTTGACACTGATTTATCTCTTCTAGAAGATTCATTCGTGAAATAGGCAAAACTTTAATGAATGAATTGGTTTCCTAGCTTATAGAGGCAAGTTGTTTTGACTGCCTAGATTTTAGTGCTCAGTTTGGAATTGGTTGAAACAGCTCCTAGTATAGTGAGATCGACCCCTAGAGGCAAGGAAAGATGTTAGATTGCCTATATTATGTACTTTCTTGGTCATTTTCATGGTTAGACTCTTGAGGGAGAAAGCTTCTATTGTATTACTCATTGTATCTCTGCAATTTTTGGCAAAGGAAGACCAGGGTTTTGCAGTCCTTTTTGGGATTCCTGTGGTTACATGTATTGATGGTGTGTTTCTCTTTGTACTTGTAAGTTTGTTATGTGAATCATCTTCTTACTTTTCGTTCTGCAAATTAGGCAAATGAAGTGTTAAGGTAGAATTCATGGTTGCTATGCTCTGCCTTTAAGTTTGCTTAATATCAATGTTTTCATCTGTTTAAGGAGAATTCAAGGTGTTTACTTGCTCTCCTTAGCTCCTCACCAGTCATTCTTGCCCATCTGACTCTTTCAAAGGCATCAATACAGTCTCCTACCTTGCCCCAAAGAACCCCCTGCAAAAACTGTGTCCAATCCCCGCACCCAAAATTGCCTTTCCCCAACTTTCCACCGAAACTCTAAAAATCGCAAATCAAACCTTTTTATCAGTTTACTAGCCTAAAATCAGTGTTCTTTATTGGTTATCTCTGCCCGTTGAAGATCTTTGCCGAGATAGACTGGAGAGAGCCCTCTCCTGCCCCGTAGGGCTAGCTACGAGGCTAAGTGGTTTGATGTTGCCTTGGAGTTTGCCTTTCTCAGCCTGAAGTGAAATTTCAAGCGTTAACATACTGGCGACCATATTGGGGAGAACAAACAAATCATTTGCTGGTTGATGTGTTTATTTCATAAGTCTTAGACGGAGTCTGAAGAGACGCCAGGTAGCCTTCGAAAACGCTCTTGCTTTGCATCAGCGCGAGTAGATAAACGTTGCTTCAGTCGATCTCCGTGAGCTTGTGAAGATAGCACTTCATCTGCAATTTACCCCAGTACATGTATCAAGTGCAGATCTGTTTGTTGATGGTGGACAACGTTCAGACACTTGAAAGGCTGAAATCATTCACCTGGCGACTCTAAATCAATTGTGAGATCAGATCCAAAGACTCCACTGGAGGATGATCCCGACCAGCAAAAACATGAAAGGACAACATGGACAGATCAGGTACTCAAGTTGGAATTTCATCCAAGACATTTTGTTCTTTGTCATAAATTATTTCTTCTCTTTTCCCGAGAATGTCAAAACTTCTTTGCAAAGTATACTATGCTTGAGAAAAGATCCCAGGCCTGCAGTTGATTCTTTCCCTCTGAAGATTGTGAATACCAAAGATTTGCATACCTTTGAGCTTGATCAAGACCTTTCTTCCGAATTTTGTGATGACCATCTTTAGATTGATGAACCTCAAAAGACCAAGACCAATTCTATACCTGCTGTACATACCCATACACCTTGTAAAATTCCAGATCGGTATAAACCTCTTGTTTTACCTTCTGTTCTCCATGCTTTCCCCAAAAACTATGATCTATACTTGCCGAGTTTTGATGGTGAAAGTAAGAATGTCAACGCTGAGCAACATGTGCAGAATTTTGAGTCTTTTCTAGATCTTTTTGAAGTTGATAGCGAAAATGTCAGTATTAGGCTTTTTACTCTTTCTTTGCAAGCCAAAGTGAAGAGTTGGTTCAAAACCCTGCCTGATGCGAGCATCTCAGATTTCCAGCAGTTCGTCACAGTTTTTCTCGACAAGTGGATGATCGGGCAGAACCTTTTCTTGATTGTAGAAGAGTATAGCCAGCTGAAAAGACTACCAGGGGAGACAGTACAACAATTTTCTGCCAGATTTAACCAAGTTTATTATTCGATCCCAATTGATATAAGGCCTACTCCTAGATCTGCTCTCTTGCACTATCCGGGTGCCTTTGATCCGGAGATGGAGTTTCAGCTGAGAGAAAAAGATATTGCAACACTTCATGAGATGCAAAACAGTGCAGTAAGTGTAGAGGTGCATCTGCTGATCCGACGGGCAAGGATGAAGGAAGAAGAGATGAAAAACATAGATCCGGAAGAATCAACATCTCTAGAGGTGAAACTTGACATTTTGGTAAGTGCAGTGGAAAAGATGATGGACAAGATCAACGCAAGGAATGATTATGATGTTCAAGCTCATGGCTCGCTGATTGAAGAAGAACAAGTTGCTGATCCAAAACATTTTGTTTCCTATCCTAGTTGTCATAGATTTGATAATGATTATTTTGTAGATCACCTTGGAGAAGAAAGAACTGTTGATATGACCTGCATGCTTGATGATATGTTTTATACCGATGATTTGCCTCATTTTGATCAGTATGACGATGATTATGTTCTCCAAACAGAAGCTAATCTTGTAGATAACCAAGCAGCGAGTTTGTGGGAGGAAGAAGTTCATTTTCAGCAACTTGAATATAATGTTCAGCCATCACATATCAGCTATGACAGTGATGAGGAAAGTGCAGCAAATTTTGAAGTAAGTGAAGGATCTTAACCTTTTTGTTTTGATTCATTTCAGTTCATCAGAGACAACTTCCACGAAATTAGAAATCAGCTGTCAACAAGTCTTGATCTAGACCATCTTGAAGGCAATAAAAACCTTGTTCCAAACTTCTCATATTCAGATTTGCAGCCCCCAAATGCCATTGGTTGTCAAGTTGCAGATGAAAGCATGGAAGCTGACATATTTGATCAAATGATACGAGAAGGTTCCCTGCCTTTCTGTTTTGAATCATTTCAGTTTTTGAAGGGAAATTTGCATAGTCCATCTTCAGTGAAGAATGAGCAGCATGTAGGCAATCATGTAATCACAATGGAACCAATAGAAAATGGGTTGCAGCAGTCTTTTCAAGTTTTTCATGATCCAATAGCTGATGTTTTGGATGAGGTTTGCAGTCAAAGTCTTTCTCCATTAACATGTGAGCTTGAAACATGTGCTGATATGAATTTGATCCGGCAGCCAGTTTCTTTGTCATTTTCAGCAGAGGTCTCGTCACAAGGCTCAGATCAAAGTTTGCATTCATGGTATGAGGAAACGAGAAGTAATCCATTAGATGAGCTAAGTTCCAGTGTGCTTGAATTTCAAGATCCTTATGCAGTGTTTTTGGAGGCAGATAGAGAATTCATATCATTCAACGGATCTGTTTCCAAGTTGTCATGGGAGTTGCCTTTCAGTAGTTCTCTCTTGTTATTCATAAGTGAGCACTTGCAGAGAATTCGACCAACAGATGGGATACTTACTTGGTTGCATTGGTTGCTTCATTTCACTTGATCAGGTGATAAATGAAACTGTTAGAGTAGGTTTTGATGAATAAGCTCCACTTTGAGCATCATTTTCAGTTTGTTGGTTGTGTTTAAGTATTGAGTCAGTTTTTAGTTGAGTGAGAGTCAATTTGTGTTGTCAAGTCATCAGTTTTCAGTCATGCATTTTAGTTTGAGTTTTTGACTCCATTGCCCAATGGATGGAGGCACTGTCTACTCTCCCAAAGTTCTGTGGTTCTTGGCACCTCCAAGGAGCTACCATCCCCATTGGAGCCAATGTTAGTGTCATTCTTTCCAGCCTTCCTCCAGTGATCAAATATGCTCTTACAAAGTGGTCTCAGAATGTCAAGGTCAAATTTTGTCATTTCAGTGAGTCTTCAAGCAAAATTTGGTCACTAGGCATTAGGTCTAGGGTTTGCTCTCACTCTTTTCAAAGTTGCCCAAATGCCAATCTATGTCACTATTCAGCTGAGTCTATCATCATTCATAGGATTTTCATTATCATCTCAGTTTCTAATGAGTCATTTTACAGCTTATCCATGCTTTAGTTGCGCTTAGGTAAGGTCATTTCCCTCTCCTAGGGTTTTGAAGGCAATTTCTCTTGGACGGTCAAATCATCGGCAAAAATTGTATCCGGATGTTCATACACCTTTCCCTATCCTTAAAGTACCTTATTAAATGCTTCCCATCCCTTAGATCCGCCAAATTCCTAATTTTCGCACAAACCCTAGTTTCTTGCTACAACCTGGCAATTTTCTAGGTTGGGCCTGTGTTTTTCCCTTTTGGACCCCTTCCCCTCACTCAATCTCTGAGATTCCACTTTCCCTTGCTTCCTAACATCCCTCCCTACTTCCAAAAATTTCCCCAAGAATTTAGAAGCCCCTTATCCCCTTCATTTCGCTTCATTTCGACAAAATTCCTTGTTTCACACATTGGGATAAGTTTCACTCAAAAGATGTTTCAGAGAAATCAAAGATGAATTTTGGAAACCTGAGAGAGGTTTTTGTCCAAAACATGCCAAAGAAGAAAAACCTCCTTCACTTTTTGTACAGGTGTCATGGTTTTAGAGAAATGTCAAAAATACAATCGCCAAATCTAAGGAGGTTGGCCAAGGCACTAAAACGATGGAAAAGGCCCGATCCACTCCAAATTTTGGCCAAAGCCTCTTTGACTGAGCATGGTACTTGATTGGGGACTCCCAGCCCAAATTTCAAGAAATTTGGAGAAAATTTTGTCAATTGTGAATTTTTTGTGCCACACACAGGTTTTTGCTCTGAATGCGTAGCGCGCGGCGCGCTACCCTGAAGATGGGCAAGTCCATTCCTCAAAAACTCAGCATTTTTGGATTTTTCATGATAAATTACACTTTCTCAGCAATTTCCAAGAGATTTCATCAAGTTTTGAGCCTCCAGAAGGTCAAAAAACATGCAAAAAATGACTTTCTGCCACTTTTTTGACACACAGGAAGCAGTCTTGGGAGATTGCAATTTTGGAGGGGCAAATGGTCACCAAATTCAGAAATTCCACTTGGGTTGGAAAGTAGACATCCAGACCTTTCCACCAAGCCCACTTTTGCCTCATTTGGACTCCGGGAAGTGCCTCAAAATCAGGCCCAAAGGCACGCTACGCGTTGAGATTCAGGGCGCTACGCATCAGGCTATTTTCACAGAAATGCACCTACAGCTCAGCAAAACGCAGTTTTGACTAGGTTTGACTTTTTGGAGTGGATTTTGATCCTCCTTGATGTAAATGATGTAATTTTATGATACTTTGACACTGATTTATCTCTTCTAGAAGTTTCATTCATGAAATAGGCAAAACTTTAATGAATGAATTGGTTTCCTAGCTTATAGAGGCAAGTTGTTTTGACTGCCTAGATTTTAGTGCTCAGTTTGGAATTGGTTGAAACAGCTCCTAGGATAGTGAGATCGACCCCTAGAGGCAAGGAAAGATGTTATATTGCCTATATTATGTACTTTCTTGGTCATTTTCATGGTTGGACTCTTGAGGGAGAAAGCTTCTATTGTATTACTCATTGTATCTCTGCAATTTTTGGCAAAGGAAGACCAGGATTTTGCAGTCCTTTTTGGGATTCCTGTGGTTACATGTATTGATGGTGTGTTTGTCTTTGTACTTGTAAGTTTTTTATGTGAATCATCTTCTTACTTTTCGTTCTGCAAATTAGGCAAATGAAGTGTTAAGGTAAAATTCATGGTTGCTATGCTCTGCCTTTAAGTTTGCTTAATATCAATGTTTTCATCTGTTTAAGGAGAATTCAAGGTGTTTACTTGTTCTCCTTAGCTCCTCACCAGTCATTCTTGCCCATCTGACTCTTTCAAAGGCATCAATACAGTCTCCTACCTTGCCCCAAAGAACCCCCTGCAAAAACTGTGTCCAATCCCCGCACCCAAAATTGCCTTTCCCCAACTTTCCACCGAAACCCTAAAAATCGCAAATCAAACCTTTTTATCATTTTACTAGCCTAAAATCAGTGTTCTTTATTGGTTATCTCTGCCCGTTGAAGATCTTTTCCGAGATAGACCGGAGAGAGCCCTCTCCTGCCCCGTAGGGCTAGCTACGAGGCTAGGTGGTTTGATGTTGCCTTGGAGTTTGCCTTTCTCAACCTGAGGTGAAATTTCAAGCGCTAACAAACAGCATAGATGGATATTGACAGCTACAGATTACTTCACAAAATGGATTGAAGCCATTCCCACCCGGCAGGCCACGAATGCGGTAATTATTTCTTTCCTTGAAAATAATATACTTTCACGTTTTGGTTGTCCTAGTAAGTTAATCACAGATAATGTAGCAACATTCAAATCAAAGAGAATGGTTGACTTTTGCTACAAATACAATATCAGCTTGGGGCATTCTACCGCCTGCCATCCGCAAGGAAACGGGCTGGCAGAATCTTCAAACAAGTCCTTTGTAAATATCATTAAAAGGTTGCTGGAAATCAATAAGAAGAGCTGGCACAAAAAGTTAGTGAATGCACTGTGGGCTGATAGGGTAAGTCAGAAAAAGTCAATTGGCATGTCTCCTTTTGAGTTGGTGTACGGGACAGATGCGGTGTTTCCTACTTCGCTTGCTATTCCGGTGGTCAAATTGCTTCAAGAAGTTGGTAGTGAGGAAGATCCCATGCAGAGGCGGATTAATCAAATGATCCATTTACAGCAGACACGGGAGGAAGTACTTCAAAATAATCTCAAGTTGCAAGAGCACATAAAGAAGATTTATGATAGGAAGGCAAAACTAGATGACTTCCAAATAGATGATGTGGTTTTGAGGTGGGATGCTCGGAATGAAGACAAAGGGAAGCACGGCAAATTTGACAATTTATGGAAGGGTCCCTACAAGATCGCAGCATATTGTGGCCAAAATTCTTTTCTTCTCAAAGAAATGAACTGAGATGATTACCCCGGAGGGTCGCTCAATGGTCGGCTGCTAAAGAGGTACCATGTCTGAGCATCTTCTGCTCTTGTCATCATCATTGTACATACCGTTTTACTTCTGTTTTATCGCATGTGTGTACCGATCTTTCATCTTCAGTCTGGGGCCCGCAGTGAAGGCTATAATTCTGGAGATGAAGGTTAGTTGGTTTGAGGTTTGTCAAGTTGTTTTTTATCAGCCCATTTTCTGTTCAAAATTGAGTCAGCTTGGGTCAAAGTTGTGTCCAATTTTCAGTCAAATTTGCAATCAATAAAGCTGTCAAAGTTCGTGTCAAATGTGAAAATAATGACTCCATCGCCCAATGGATAAGGCATTGGTCTGCTCTCTCAGAGGTCTGAGGTTCTTGGCATCTCCAAGGAGCTACCATCCCCATTAGAGCCAATGTTAGAGTCGGTCTACTAGCCCTTCACCAGAGATCAAAGCTCTTTGCATTTCATGGTTAGGTGTCCCATCAGTGTGATCAGTTGCATTCCGTTAGGCATGCCATAACTCTGGTGGAGTAGTTTTGTGTCATTTATTCCCCTCGTGTTTGGCACTGCTAGTTCAGGTCTGTTTAAGTAAATAAAGTCTTCAAGGGTCATTCATCATCTTGTTTTAAATTCTGAGGTCTTGGGTCTAGGGTTGAGTCAATTTTGTCTTGAGAAGTCATAAAGGACCAGCAGGCCAGAGGGATGTCCTTCATAGAGCATCATTTCAATAATTCTCATCATTGTACAGCTAAATTTGGACTTTGTTTTCAAAACTCTGTTTTTGAAAAACACAAGTCACCATCTCGTTTTTGTAAAAAATTGTCAAAATTTCAAGTTCTCCAAATGTTGAAGCGCAGCCTTGGTTTCCTTTACCAAAGCATTTCAGAGCTATCCCTGCAAAAATCATCAGAAGAAATCATTATTTCAACCAATTTATTTTAAAAAGTGAAACCAGAAGTCAGAGCCTATTAATTCAAAAAAGTGTCAACACTCAAACATTACAAAGTGGGTTTTGGTCAAGTAAAAATTAAAAAGGAGCCTATTTAAGCATATTCCTCTTCATTAACAACTCATTCATCTCTTACAAGCAAAGTGGATCCTTGCAAAGGCGATTTCACAAATTCTTGAGCAAATCGGGCAGTTCCAGAGGCGCGCTACGCATCAGCAGAGGCGCGCTACGCACCCAGGGCGCGCTACGCATCAGCGCGATTTTCTCAGTGTAATTTTGTTCAGGCGCTACGCACCAGAGGGGCGCTACGCGTTGGGCAAGGTGCGCTACGCGTTGGGTTTTTCACCCAGTGACTTGCCAGCAAGCTCTCAAATTCTCTCTTAACTCAAGAAAAATACAAGTAAGCTTCTTTTCCATGGCTAGTTTCAGTTTTCCAAGATGAATGTGAAAGAAATATGATAAAGATGCCATGAAAATTAGAAGTAAAAACCCTAAATTGCTGTGTGAAATTTAAAGACCTAGTTTGTGCTAGGGTTTCAAAGTGATATGTTGCCCAAGGTTTTCCCATTTTGATCCTTCCTTTTCCCCCCATATTCACCAGCATTTCCCTTCAAATTTCCCATAAAATTCTATAATATCCCTCCACAAAATCCCAAACCCTACTTAATCCCAAAACCTACTTCACCCCAAAACCTACTTCACCCCAAAACCCTACAATATCATAATTTCCTATGCCCTTTCCCTTCCATAAAATCCTTGTTTATTTTCATTGCCCCTAATTCCCTCATGTTTCCCTTTCCCTAACAATTCCCTTGTATTTATGTCCCCTTGGTAACAGCATTTGAAAAAGTCAAACAGCAATCAATTGTGTGCATAGTCAGTATATACATTTCAGCCATCCTGTCTTCAAAACTATGTCAGAAACCGAATCAGATTATGAGCAGAGTTATGACAGTGATTCAACACTAGAGATAGAAGTGCCAAGGAGGCATCACAAGGGTGGTAAAGGTGGTCAGCATGTCAGGGAGGAGCCCACTTCTTTGGCTCATTTGCAAGCTTGTCCACTTGCAATGAACTGTTTTCAGTACCAATCATGTTTTGGATATTGTGAGAGGATCTCACAAATTCAACATCACAGAGAACTAGCTTGCTTGTTTGTCCTACATTTGCAGAATGGTCATGTGAACCTTGCAGGAGTGGACTTCACCCTATCACCCGAGATTGTTGCTCAAGCCACCGGGATACCAAATGTAGGGGAGGAATGGAATAAGCGCCAGAAGTTAGACAGATTTCACTATGAGCCATATATCAAACCCGGGTGTATGAGACACTTAACTGCTATTTTTCCTTTCAGATTCCAAAGGGATGAGTATGCACCGTTGATGAGACTCATTATTCACTATTTCACTTGTGAGGGCAGATTTTCACGTCTCTATTCGTACCATATTCGTTTGTTGATGCATTTCACAAGGGTACGAGTGATGAACATTCCTTTTTTCATGTGTCGCAATATAGAAAGGATGGTGCCTTTGGTACAAAGGAAGAGCCCAGCACAGCAGCACAAGAGTATTTATCATTATGCACTGATTAAAATCATAGTGATGCATCAGTTGGCACAGCAGGGTATTGCTTGGTAGGATTTCATTTCTCGCGACTTTTTCACGATGCCACAGCCACCTCCTAAGATTGTCCATGATGAGGGAGGGCTTTCACATCATTTTGACATTCCAGAGCCCGAGCATGTCAGCACTCCAGCATGTATTACATATCAGAGAGGCCACAGGGCCTTATTTGCATCTGCACGGCGAGTATTATCTCCACATTAGGTGGAAGGGGTCTCGCCTTCTTCATCAGCACAGCGAGTGTTATCTCCACTTCGTGTGGAAGGGGCCTCGCTTTCGACAGCAGCACAGGTACAGGTACAGGATAGAGGCAAGCAACCCATGTTTGATGAGGGACCATCAGGAGATCCGGACATAGATATTATCGACCTTGACATCAGCTCTCCTAGCTCGGAGCTAAAGGAGATCATTCAGCAACAGAAGGCTGAAAATCGCTTGTTGCAACAGAAATTGGAAACGGCCAATTGGACAATCAACTACTTGGAGCAGCGTAACAAGCAGCTAGAAGATGAACACACTCTTGATGAGTTGCGGCGAATCCGAGAAGACCGAAACTTGGCCCGCAAGAGACCCGGTGATTTGACACCTATTGAGCAAGGGTCTATGCTCATCCGGGTGAACACTCATTTAGAGAAATTGTTAGCCAAGGCAAACAGAGACAAAGATATGCTCCGCCATATGAAGAATCATTACTGGGCCCGCATGCATGTTTGCAAAGCGAAAATGAAGATCCTTAAGAGGCGATTGAGCAAGGCATTAAAACGGCGAAAAAGGCCTGATCCACTCCAAATTTTGGCTGAAGCCTCCTTGAAGGAGCATGGTACTTGATGATACACCCCCAACTCAAATCTCAAACAATTTGGAGAAGTTTTGGTCAATTTTGAAATTTTTGTATTGAAAACAGGTTTTTGCCCTCAACGTGTAGCGCGCCGCGTGCTACCCTAAAGATGGGGAGGCCCAATTCAAGAAAGGTTTGAATTTTTGGATTTTTCATGATAAAATACACCTTCTCAGCCACTGCCAAGACATTTCATCAAGTTTTGGGCTCCCAAAAGGTCAAAAAACATGCAAAAAATGACCTTCTGCCCCTTTTTGGACACACAGGAAGTAGTCTTGGGAGAATTCATTTTTGGAGGGGCAAATGGGCATTAAATTGAGAAATTCTACTTGGGTTGGAAATTAGACATCCAGACCTTTCCAACAAGCCCACCTGAGCCTCATTTGGATGTCAGAAAGTGCCCCAAAAGTGGGCTGAAAGGCGCACTACGCGTAGAGATTTGGCGCGCTACGCATCAGGGAAATTTTCCAGTTTTTCATCTATAGCACAGGACAACGCAGCTATTTGACCAGTTTTGACTTTTCATGGGATTTTTCACCCTCTTTGATGTAATTAATGTATTTTCATGTTGACATGACACTTTTTTACCTATTCTAGAAGATTCATTCATAAAATGGAAAAAAATTAATGAATGAATTGGTTTCCTAGCTTGTAGAGGCAAGTTGTTTTGATTGCCTAGATTGTAGTGCTCAGTTTAGAATTGGTTGAAACAGCTCCTAGGATGATGAGCTCGACCCCTAGAGGCAAGTAAATGTGTTAGCTTGCCTATATTATGTATCTTCTTAGTCATTTTCATGGTTGGACTCTTGAGGGATAAGCTTAGACTGTATTACACTTTGTATCTCTGCAATTTTGGCAAAGGAAAGACCAGGGTTTTGCAGCACTATTTGGGATTCCTGTGGTTATTTGTGTTGATGGTGTGTTACTCTCATGTACTTGTAAGTTTTTTATGTGTATCATTTTCCTACTATTCTCTTTTGCAAATTAAGCAAATGAAGTGTTAAGGTAGAATTCATGGTTTTCTATGCTCTGCCTTTAAGTTTGCTTAATATCTATGTTTTCATCTGTTTAAGGAGAACTCCTAAAGTTTCTTGCTCTCCTTAGCTCCTCACCAGTCATACCTATCCATTCAATTCCTTTAAAAGCATCAGGATAATTGCCTACCTTGCCCCAAAAAGACCTCTGCAAAAACTGTGTCTCATCCCCGCACCCAAAATTGCCTTGCCCTGTTGTCCAACAAAACCCTAAAATTTGAAATCAAACTTTCCCCATCAATTTACTAGCCTAAAATCAGTATTCTTTATAGGTCATCTCAGCCCCTCTGAAGACTTTTTGCCGAGATAGACCCGGAGAGAGCCCTCTCCTGTCCTCGTAGGGCTAGCTACGAGGCTGAGCTTGGTTTGATGTTGCCTTGAGTTTCGCCTTCCTCAGCCTGAGGTAAAATTCGAGCGCTAACACAACCTACCCAGAATCTACAGATGATAAGTATGAGCCCCACGAAGAAGATCCCAATGTGAATATTGTCCTACAAAGTGGGATGATGATCGATGATGATAAAGAGAAACAACCTAAATAAAGTGGATGGGTTCGCAAGGCTCAAGAAAAGGAGGTGGGATTTGATCTGGAGCGCGCGAGGGAAACATTCATGGAAGCGAAGAAAAGCTTCATTGAGGCCTCTACCTCAGGAAGTCAGGATAATTTATCTGAAGAAGTTGACCCCTCTATGCTTACCACTTTTTTGGAGGCTTGTATAAAGTTGTTGCACAACAGAAGGGTTGTGAAAGGATTACAAGAACTAATAAACAAGTGTGTTGGTAAGGAAACTACTCCTGAAGGGCACCACACAGTCAAAAAGATAGGAAAACACAAGACAAGAATAGGGCGTGAGATGAGGCTCACTGCGCAAATAGGAGAGTATGAAATGGACCAAGTCATTCTGGATCTGGGGTCAGATGCGAATGTTTTGCCTAAATAGACATGGGAAAGAATGGGGAGACCTACATTGTAGTGGTCTCTGATTCAATTGAGAATGGAAAATCAACAGAATATTATCCCTATGGGAAGATTGCATGGAGTAACAGTAGACATAGAAGGCGCGAGCGCGTTGGCCGATTTCGAAGTGATAGAGATTGTTGATGACAGCAATCCATACCCTGCACTCCTTGGAATTGATTGGGCTATCGACATGAATGGGGTAATCAATCTGAAGAAGTAGACAATGTCATTTGAGAGGAAATCTCTCCATGTAGTAGTACCTTTGGACCCTGCAAAAAGACCGCGCTACACTGAACTGGTCAACGATTATGAGGAAACCAATGATGATTTGGATCAGATCTATAAAATAATAGCACAAGACCAAGATTGGGTTAATCTGATTGCTGATGGATGCATTGCATGGGACCGCGAAAGTTCCTATACATCAAATTCAGATGAGGAATTGGAACATTGGCAGAATAGATTGCACAAAGTATCCACGTTGCGCTGTAATATGATGACTAAATTGTTGCGGTGTGTATCATCGGAGGTAAGAAGTTTTCCTTATTATGATGGTCTAATTGACGTAGATAAATTTTTGGATGCATTTGAAACGGAAGTGTTTGTGAAGCATCACTTCCAAGCACTGGATCTAGCACTGCGCACTACGCTCGCAAGGTGGTGGGGTATGCATAAAGACAGTTTTGATGGGTGGCGCAAGTACAGAAAAATGATGAGATTGCAGTTTGGTCACCCAAAAGTTCGGCTAACAGAAAAATATGATGAAAGGAATGGTGCACGTGATCATTTAGCAAAATAGGCTAAGGTTTATGGAACGAAGCCGCAACCTGAGTGGGTGCATTTATTTTTTCACACTTTGGATGTAATACCAATGAATTGGTACCTAGAAACAGAGCTTCACCACGGCACTAAAGAGTGGGACATTTTGAGACAGGGATTCTTGATGAAATTCATCTTTGAGGATGGGTTCAAATGCATTGATGAGGCATTGCAGGAAGTTAAGCCAGCGATCTTTAGAATACCACAAGATCCTTTGGACTTGATTCAACTAGATTGGAGAACCCTGCTGCACCATGCGCTGGAGTGATATAATGTAACTGCCGAAGATGAAGAGGATGATCCAAGGAACATTAACATCCGAGGGCAGAATTCCACCGCAAAGTTGAGGGACCGTAGATAGCGAATCCAGATATCACCGCACCTTTGAAAACTAGACAGGTAGACATTGGCATAGAGGTGGATCTGAAGTTTGTAAAAATTGGAGACTATTGGGATGATGCCACAACAGATAAGGTTGTTGAGCTGCTCCATGAATATCAAGATTTATTCCCTACCAAATTTTCAGATTTAAAAGGCATCATAGGTGATTTGGGAGTGATGAAAATAACTTTGAAACCAGATGTGAAGCCTGTTAAGCAGAGGCCATATCGTCTTAATCCCAAATACAAGGAAAAGGTCCTCTTAGAGTTCGACAAGATGCTTGCAACGGGCATTATTGAACCAGTGGAGGAATCTGATTGGGTGAGTCCAATGGTCGTTCAAGAAAAGAAGTAGAAGGATGAAATAAGGATTTGTGTAGATCTCGGGAAGCTAAACGATGTTTGCGTTCATGATCCTTTTCCAACTCTGTTGAATGCAGGTCCAAATCATTTGTCGCGCATTGAAACAGGAGAGGAGCCCACCAATTTGGAGGAAGGGATGCCTGATAGTAGCTCTTCGCAGTGCGCGTAGCAGATAATCACTTTGCAGACATTATCCACTTCTTGACTACAGGAACGGCGCTAGAGGGATACACGAGTCAACATAAGAAATAATTGGTAGTGCGCATGGCATAATTTTTAGTTAAAACAGGGCATTTGTAGAAGATGGGATCAGACGAAATACTGTGACATTGTGTGCCTGATTTTGAATGAAATAGAATCCTCGCTGAAGCTCATGGAGGAGCTACGGGAGGCCACCATGCAGGGAAATCGACAACGCAGAATATTTGACGCATTGGGTTATGGTGGCCGACACTGCACAAGGATTCCAAAGCATATTGTAGGGCATGCGACGCATGTTAGAGAACAGGCAGGCCATCGCGAAGGGATGCCCTACCTCTGAATCCGCAAGTGTCATTGCAGCTATTTTAGAAGAGGGCAATTGATTTTGTAGGGCCAATTCAGCCTCCAAGCAAGAAGATAGGTGCACGGTATATCATCACCGGGACCAAATATTTGACCCGATGGACAGAGGCACAAACTGTGAAGGACTACACAAGGGAAAAAACAACAAAATTCTTGTTTTAATATGTGTTGACTAGGTTTGGTTTCCTGAATATTTTGATGAGTGATTGCGGTACGCATTTTCTCAATGAAACGATCAGCGCACTGACAGAAGAGTTCTAGGTTTATCATCAGAAGATTACGCCATATCATCCTCAGGCCAATGGAATGGTTGAGGCTTTTAATAAGATATTGGAGAATACGCTAACAAAGGTGTGAAATGTGTAACGGAACAATTGGGATGTGCGCGTACCAGTGGTGTTATGGGCTTATAGAACTACCTGTAAAAAGCTTACTAGTCAAACACCTTTTAGGCTGGTCTATGGCATAGAGGTTGTGATGCCTATGGAGTATATCGTGCCTAGTCTACGCATAGCGCCTTTCACAGGAATGGCAGACCACAGAGCTTTAGAATAAAGGCTTGCACAGCTGAAAGAGCTCGAGGAAGATATGTTTTTGGTTTGATTCCATCAGCAGGTTCAGAAGGAATGTGAGAAAGCTTGGCACGATCAACACATCAAACTGCGCACCTTCAAGGTAAACGATTTAGTTTTATTATATGATAATAGTTTTGATAATTTTCTAGGAAAATTTCAAATGCATTGGCTGGGACCATATGTTATCAAAGAGATTACAGATGGTGGAGCAGTTTAGCTCGTGAAGTTGCATGGAGATCCATTTCCGAGAAGGGTAAATGGAAGCCGATTGAATCCATACACTAGGAATCCAACCCAATGACTACATGGAAGTAGCACAGTCTTAGCACTCCAAGCAGCTGCAAGGAGGCGCGGGACTATAAACCACACTACTCGGTTTGAAGAGTTACGTGATAGGGGATCTACATGAAATAGGATGGTGTCACAGTACCAGAAGAAGTGCCAAGGGAGCTGCGCTATAGGGGGTAGAAACCGCGCAGTGCAGCCAGCAAGTAACCACTACAGTCACTGTTCATGATTTTACTGCCAGAAGATGGTTAAGAGGAGCGGGGGGGGCAGTGTTTAAGGCAATTAAGGGTGAATTTAGGAGTGAAATATTGGACAATCTATCGGCAACCTAGCATTTATGGACGGATTTTGAGGGGAACAGTGAAATTTGAATTCGAATTGGTCTATAAATTACACATGGTCGTCCAGCAGAAAACACTTTGCACTCTTAGAGTTTATGTGTTAAGCTACTGATTGTATATGAATCCTCATGTTTACACTGATTTGGTCACTAGTTCTATATTTGAGAAGTTACCCAAGGATACCCAGTGCTTCATTCTTAGCACGATGTCTAGACCAGGAGAAACTTCTAGCACTAGAGGAACTACCGCCTCTGAGGGAGTTGCCCCAGAGGTAATGAGCATGGAGGTTCCAGCTGCAGTTCCTACAGCACCAAAGTCACCTAGGAAAAATCCTATGCCAGTGAGGGAGGTCCCCAAACCAAAGAAAGATACGCAAAAGAAGTCAGTGTTGATGCATGAGTCACCGAGAAAGCATGCTTCCACACAGGCCAAGAGGAAGGAAAAGTTGAGCGCAAAAGAGAAGGGGAAAGTGGTGGACTTAGAGGCCAAAGAAGGCATGGACGACATAGACACCGAGCGGGTGGATCCTATATCAAAGTTGCTGGAGTATATCCCTCTGGTCAAGGGAAAAGTGAAGGTCCCTAAAGACCTAGATGTAGGAAAATTCCTCCTCAACACACCCCTGCTACTGGAGAACCTAACCTTTGAAGTTTCACACTTGGCGCGGATCCCACATTTGAAGTTAGAGGATTGGGATTTGGCAGACCATGAGTGGTTCCCCCACATTTCTACAGACACCTACATGAAGAGGGTCTTCTACAAAGAATCTGGTGTCATCACATTAGAGCCTATGGAATGTATTCGCGGAGTGAACCAGTCGTGGTTGTTGAACCTGTTGTGGGTACCACACTACCATCGCTCCAATATTAACCTAATTTTCATTAAGCAGTTGTTGTTCCTGGTGCATGACAGATGCTTGTGGCTAAGTGCATCGATCCCTATTAGCGATATGCTGATCCATTGGATCATGCTATTGCCACACTCAGGGTTAAATCTGACCAAGGAGTTTGGTGGAAAGATAAGTGAGCGTGACCTCACGAAGAATATGAAGGACAATTTTAATCTTGTGAAAAAGTCGTGCGGGTATTCTATTACCTTGATCACTGACCCCGCGGTAAGGGTTTCCACATAGATCCTGGATGGCAAGGTTATGAGAAATGTTGCATAGACGAGGTTTCGGCACCAGTGGTTTCTTTGGCTACACAGTGCGCGGAGGACGTGCAGTTCAAATGGGCGTGCTATCTGTGTAGTGAGTTCCTTGCGAACTGCATAGAGGCATAGGATGAGAGTTAAACATTCCACTATTCGTGGTTGTTTCTCTCAATTGTGCTGGTCATCTGGGATTTGTCAGAGGACAGCCAATTTCATCCCGTAGAGAAAGATTTGTTGGAGGCTACAAAATTTGCATCTATGTGGGCCACGAAAGATGTTGCGTGGATCACAGAGACCAAATTCTTTTGGGTGCTGATGGAGGCGAGCATTCGCATGGCCATCAACCAGAAGCCGTGATTGTCACCAACCGTGTTTGAACAGCTTTCAGGATACACGGAGTTCAAAGCTGACTTCCACCGCATATACATCTAGGCACGGAAGGATCCATAGCAGAAATGGTTTGACTTACCTTACCTTGTTACATATGACGCTATTTAGGAGGTCATCAAGCATTGGCCAACAGATTGGCATTCTCCTTCCGATCTGGCTGCAGGCAACAGCAAGTCCACGGAGAGGAATAAGAAGGACGCAGCCAAATAGAAGGTTCAGAAGTTGGCTGAGAAATGGAGGAAAGAGGCCGAGGAGAAGGCCCCGGTGGAAGCGGAGCGCGCCGCGAAGAAACAGGATGAATAGGAAGAGCCCGGCTCCGAGCAGAGTGATAAGTCTCCTTCGCCCCAAACGGAGGAGGAACAGAAGTTAGAGCAGGGTGGCAGTGGTTAGGAAGAGCATAGCACCCCCTTTCGAGTGAAGCAGTACAGGGAGCAGGAAAAGGAAGGGTCGCAGAAGAAAACAAAAGCCACCAAGCCGTCACTAGACCCAATTACTTCGACTGGTAGCGACCTAAATGAAATAGGTGATAAGGTGTGGGATACCACCACAAAACTGCTGTAGCAATTCGAGCAACAGCAACAGCAGGCGCTGAGTGCTATTCAGAAGGATCTGCGCGAGTTGTAGATTCAAACAAATAGGATCCAGGTGGGCACAAAGCAGATCAATGTTGCATCAACAAGTTTGGCACCAGGGACCACTCAAGCAACAGAGATCATTCGGTCACTCAATCTTCAGGAAGTCACGTTGCCAGATGAATCTTGGAGTGCGGAGGCAGCCGTTGACAAGGCTATTGTTAGCTCTCTGAAGAATATTGGCCTCATCCTAGCCACTCTCCCCAACAAGTTTCTTCACACACTGCAAGCAGGTGTGATAGCAGAGGTTAAATCTCGGGAACAATGCACACTGAACCTTATAAGAAAGTATAGAGTAAACAATGAACAGATATTCTTTGAGAAATCAGAGGCATTGGAGGCACAGAGGAAAATTCAGGCATAGAACGACCAGCTTGCAGTCATGGTGGCAGGAGGCTGCAGAACGGTGCCTGAACTGCACATACCAGAGGAAGCGTCGTTGGAGGTGAAGATCAGAAAGCTAGCCGTAGGCGTACGCGACACCAAGTCAGAAGTGGATCGAGTTCAGTTTGAGTTGAACTTGAATATCACATAATTAGATTTGAAGTCATAGCCTTTAACTCCGCTAGAGATCAGGCAACAGCGCAAAACCGCTGTGAAGGATGGAGTTGCAATAGTGGATGTTGCGGTGGCAGACTGCACCACGCTTTTCGAGAAAGAAATGGATGTAGTCACGGCTCTACAAGAAGATCCCACCCTGCAAGCCTTGAATACAGTAGCTCGCAAACTCCAGCAACAGTACGATGAAGTAAGGGAAATAACGTGCACCGTTGTTGCCGCACAACGCCTTACTAAGCTACAAGAGGCGATACAGCTGCATCTACAGGTGGAAGCAGCGCAGAAGAAAGAGGCAGTCATCAAGGCTAGATTGGGTCCTTGGCTGGATGAGGCCTACATTATCTCCACCAACATTCAGGAGAAGTTGGTGAGCCTATAGAGAACGCAGCATAAAATAAAGGAGGACAGTGCAGGACCGGCAACAGAGCAGTTGCTAAAGCAGATCAAATAGGCAGCCACGCAAAGCGCGGTTGAAGTGGCAATCGCACAAGTAGAGTTGGGAGGTCTTTGTAGTAGGATCTCTGCACCAGTAGAGTTACTCGGGGACGAGTCACGATCTTTGTGTTGGGGGCCTGTTGGGATGGGGTCCCCTAGGGTCAATTTTGGGGGAAAAGCCCAAGTTTTGGGGCAAAAGCCCAAGTTTTATTGTATAAAATGTAAAGTCTCCACAAGTTTTGGTCGTAAAGTGCGTAGATAGTTAAAATTCTATAAAGAGTTTTACCCTTATTTTATGTAAGTTTAGTCGAATTTTGAATATCTACCCATGGTCCGCAGACCATGGGATTGTATAAATAGGCGTGCCTTAGGAGATCTGAGGGAAGTAAAACTGATGAAGACGAATGTAATGGGTCAATAGAAGGAAGAGCATAGAAGTCTTAGAGTAGAAGGAAGGCTCTGCAACTGTGTGCGTAGAGGCCTAGAGTAGAATCTGCAGCTGAGTGCGCATACCCCTGTAGCTGAGTGCGCAGGGAAGTCTTGAGTCTATAAGATTGAATTGAGTATTAATAAAGAAGATTGTTGCAGAAATACTTGTGTTTATCTCTTTACTTTTGTTTATATGAATGTGCCTTATGTTATAATGGGTTTATGAAATAATGGTGTATTAATGTGCGACTTTACACGATTGATATTATTACATGAACACAATTACTGTTAACTGTTTACGCGAAGATTATCTTATTGTATGTGGAAGTTATTAAACACTTAAGCCGGTCTGTGTAATTACTGGGTTAAGTGTAACCTTTGATGCGTGTAGGTAGCTCATTCACATATTCAGGGTCCGCAAATGACAGTCATAAATGTTTGCAGAGGTATAGAAGCTGATTAAGGGTAGTTATATCGATAAGAAATGAGGGCTTATCAATATGCTTGAAGTTAGATTTAGGACATAAATGGCATCACACCCATCTCTGGGTGCAGAAACTTGGTTCCAACATCCCCCCATACTGCTTCGGGTGAGACTTCAATCCGCGCTTTGCAGATTGATGCCGAAAGGGCTAGTAGTGTAGGGATTTGTTTTACAAAACTAACTCTGAACTTGGGTCAAGACTTACTAATCCAACATGTTGTAATCACAAGTTTCAAAATTTTGTATCTTTAGAAGGCTTCCATGTTGAATTTCATGTGCATGTAACCATATTGTGGCCCACTAGCACTATCATAGGATCGATATTACATGAGTTTCTTTTAGTTGTTGAGGGTTGAAAAATACTTCAAAGCCTGCACAGTTAGGACTCGAGTCTCAGGGTCGAGTGACCTCATAAGTTGTATGAAATATCAATGAATTAAAAATAATAAATGAATGCTTGGACTTGTTTCAAAACTTGATCTATAATTTTTCCTAGAGCAGTCTATAAAGGGCCTTAGTCATTATAAAGAAAAAAAGGCCTCAGAAGAATAACAAAATATCATTGCAAAGTCTCCTCGAGTTCAATAAAAATTTAGCATCATAACCTACTTCAGAAGGCCCAAATTGGCCTCAGAAAGACAAACAGACCCCAACGAAAAACCCAAAAAAAAAAACAAAATTAATTCCAAAAACCTTCCAAAATTTCAACCTGTTACTTAAGATCTTCACGACTACTCTAGGCCACTGAAATCACAGAATAATATTTCAAGAATAAGCGTTGAGTCACTTCCTTTGGAGGAAGAATGAACCTCTTTTTATATTGATGAAAGTGGGGATTTTTCTTAGAGCTGACCTGATCAAGGAGGGAAAAAGAAATTTAATTTTGAATTTTCAAACTTTTAGTTTGGAGCCAAAAACCCCAAATGACTTTAGGACCAGCATTAAATTAAATTTTGATAATTTATATTGATGAAATATTCCTTTTGACTTTGACTGGGAAAATATAAGCCCATTTTAATTTAATTTTCTTAAAAAGACAAAAATTGCTTATAGCATCTCCTTTAGGTTTTTTTGAGCATCGAATGGGGCTTCATTCTTTAAGAGATCATATCACCTCAACCGTGATGAGTTGTGGAGTGTACCACCTGCAATTAGAATCGGAAAAATGAGGATCATCAAGTGATGATGGTCTTGTGATCATAAGCATTGTCTTATACATCTATATTACTCGACAAATCCAGGGCATCTAGGGCTTCATAGGGCTTCTTGTCATTTGGAGATTTCAATTAATGCAAACTAGATGAATATTAAAAAGAATTAAGGATTGACATTGGCTTCAATGACAACACCATGCAATAGATACCAAAACCTACTGACAATAATATCTTCCTTTGTCCTCTTATTTTCATTAAAACTTTCAAAATACAATCCAATTCCGGGGATTATGCAAGGAATGAAGAAAGGGGAGTTTATGATTGGACTTGCAATGTTTGATGAGAAACTACCAATAAGTCTTATTTCATATATTCTAGCCCCTATTATAATTGACTTCATTCTAGATTATTTGTTTTTCTTGCTTTGATGGTTTCCAAATAAATTATCTTATGGGGTGTGACTTATTGTGAAGGCAATGATCGAAGATTATGATATTAAGGCCTTTCTGCCAATTATGCTTTTATTTCCCATTCTAGCATTTTGTATTAGAGCATTGGTGTATTTAGATATTTTTATAATGTGTGAAGGAACATTTAATCAAAAATCTAACTAAGAAAAATTAATTGCACAACATGAAACAAAACTTACAAGGTAGCATGGTGTTTTAGATGGAGATAGTGAGACTAAGGTCTTGCACATCTTTTCACCTATGTATAATGTAATAGAGATCAGGGCCCAATTGGAAATGGGGAAATCATAAACAATGAGATGGGAGAAATGCTTATAGCCTATCCTAGTTATATAGGAACAAAACCCAATAGAGTGGAAGGGGATTCCAAAGGGACAACTAATAAACCTCGTGAAATAAAAGAGCATCCAAAAGATAAATTCACTAGGAGATCAAGGCCTTGCTAAGATATGTAGACAATGTGGTAAACATCTTTTAATTAGAGTGGAAAATGTGGTAAACATCTTTTAATTACACAGAGAAGCACTTTATAGCTAAATTTCAGGGAGATGTGTAGGTGTAATGTAAGTAAGTAATTCAACATGTAAAATGTATGATAGGAGGAAAAAAAAATATTTGTTTGCTTCATATGTTATGTTGTTGTGGTGTACATTTTTGTAACATTTAAATGTGGGCTCAATTAAAAAATAATAAAAGGTTAAAAGGAGATGTAGTAGTGTCCATAAATGAGTGTAAACATTTAAATGTTGGCTCAATTAACAATAAAAGGTTAAAAATAATAAAGATAATAAAATTAAGTTTGTTATAATGTCATTTTGTTTTTATTAGTAAATTTAAGAATAATATTCTAGATAAAAGAAAATGATAACATACATATCACATTAAATTATGTTGGGTAGCGGAAGCCCCGCGCAACGGTTAGGGGGCGCGAAGCCGGACATTTTGGGTAAAGTTAGGGTAAAGACTCCACTGAACGCACAGAGCGCGAATTGTAATAGGTTGAGTCAAAGGGTAGTCTGCCCAAAAATAATGTAAAGAAATATAAATAGAGTCAGCCCGCGCAGGGGTCGCGGGCTAGGGAAGGGTATAAATAGAGCGAAGCTCTATTAGGGAAAGATAGTTTTTGGAGAGTATGAAATGTAATGGGTACTTGAAGTAGAGAGATTGAAAGCATCTGTAAGTCCAAGTCGAGGGATAAGGGTAGTAGGTAAAGGCTCTGCAACTGTGTGCGCAGAGGCCTGGAAAGTCCGCAGCCGTTTGCACGGACCCCTGCAGCTGAGTGCGCAGGTCGGATCTGGATGTATTAAAGATAAAGTGGAAATAAAGATAAGTTTCTTCTGAAATTCTGTGTTTCTTCTGAGCTATCATAATATCTGTTTGATTTAATCTATTTATGTTTTAAATGAATGTAAATCTGGGATCATTTTTATGCACAAATCAGCTGTGTTGATTAAATGTTTGCTTAAATACCTTGGTAATTGGTAACTACTTCATAAGATAAGTGCACTAAAAAGAAAGAGATAATCGAGCTGGATCTATGTGAAAACTGAGCAGCGCGGGGCTGTAAACCAGTGCGCAAAATCTCCAGACCACACCTAGACATCCCTAGGGTGCGGAAACCTGGTTCCAGCACCCTCCCCTGCTACCTCGGGTGAGACCTTAGTCCGCGCTCCGCGGGCTGTTGCCGAAAGGGTCGGTAGCTGCGGGATTTGTTGGGCTAACAAATTCTTCCGAACCTGGGTCAAGCCCATATAAGCCAAAAAATGGTTCCGTTGCCAAGACAGGAATTTGCATAAGGGGTGTCTGGTGTGAAGTGCGGGGATTCAATAGAAGCGAGTGTGGAAAAATCAAAAGGATCAGGGACGAACAAGGGTAACTATGGCAAACACGATTCAATTACCAGTGTTCAAAGGAGTAGGAGGCGAAGACCCAGAACAATTTTGGTTTGTACTAACATCAGTATGGAATGCGCAGCAGGTCACGGATGATAATATCAAGAAAGCCATCTTAGTCAGCGCACTGTAGGATCGCGCACTAACATGGTACATGAAATATTCAAGCATCAACCCAATGGCAGGGATAGTGGACATCCATACTGAATTAAAGAAGGAGTTTAGCCGGCCAAAGTCAGAAGCACAGTCAGTTGTGGGATTCAAAGAAATCACGATGATGCCTGGTGAGACCCCATGGGATTTGGATCAGAGGTTGAAAAGTACTATTCGCGAAGCCAACATGACCCTGACGGATGCATAGCACCGCGCTTGGTTCATCGCATCACTAACGCCATATCTGAAGTCGGCCTTGTCACAACAGAAGATCTCAACCCAAGTAGAAGTGTTGGAGGCAGCAATGCGGCTGCACGAAACCCCGGTACAAGACCCAGGGTTGGGAGTTCAACAAATCCAAGCACAGGTCCAAAATCTATGTTTAGAAATACAGAATTTAAAGCAAGACCAAATACCGCACCCAAAAGTCCGGGAAGAAGTATGGTGTATAAAGTGTAGGAGCCAAGGACACAATAAAGACCATTGTCCGGTCTCAGTGAATTTTGTGGTAACAGGGGGGCCAACACCCTTGCGACCAGAGGTACAGGCAGGACCAAGCGCGATTGCCCCACTCTGGTGCACAATCTGTCAGGTAGGAGGGAAGCACAATACTGATAACTGTCATCTATTGCCAAGATACAACCAGACCCCCCAGCAGCTCTTTTGCAACTTTTGTAGATCGGTGGGTCATGAAGAAAGAGATTGTCATAGCTATCGAATGTTGATGGACTAGACACCAGCCTACAGAATGCAGACTGAGGGGCGAGGTCAGGATTCAGCCGCGGCGTTTGCGCGTGGTGGGTTCCTAGGATGCGGTTGAGGACGAGGCGGAATGGGACCAGGAAGGGGTCGCGGGCAACTAATCTGCTACAACTATGGGGGACCAGGACATTACACACGTGATTGTACCAATCCAACCCGAGTGTCATGCCCTTATTGTGAGCAATTCAATCATGAGCTGCTAGATTGCCCCATGTTGATAGCACAGATCCGCGACAAAAAGGCAGCGCCTCCTACAACAACGCAAAATGTACAGATGATGAGATTCGAACCATGCGACGACGAACCCAAGATAAACATGGTATTACGGAGCGGTGCAGCCATAGGAGAGGACGATGGGGTGACCAATATGGAAGCTAGGGAAAGCTTCACGGGTGTCTCTACCCAAGGTAGTAGGGATCGACCTGAGCCGGATAGGGATTCCTCAATGCTGACTACCTTCTTAGAGACATGCATAAAACTGCTTCGCGACAACAGGGCAGTTAGAGGGTTACAAGAAGTGATTAATAGGTGCACAGGGTGGGGTGAACCTCGCGCGGTCCGGAAATTAGGAAGACATGTGTCGCGAACGAGTCAAGAGATGCGATTAACGGTGCAGATTGGTGACTACGAGATGGATCAGGTCATTCTGGACCTAGGTTCAGATGCAAACGTATTGCCTAAACAGACGTGGGAGCGCATGGGTAAGCCTAAACTACAATGGCCACCTATTCAATTATGGATGGCCAATCAACGTAAGGTCTTGCCCATGGGAAGGCTGCAGGGAATTACAATAGATATTGATGGCGCAAGTACCCGAATGGATTTTGAAGTTATTGAAATCATGGACGAAAGTAGCCTGTATCCTGCATTGCTAGGGATAGACTGGGCCACTAACATGAATGGGGTTATTGACCTCAAACAGAGGAAGATGATATTTGAGAAGAAGTCGCTCTGGGTAGTCATTCCACTAGATCCCACGGAAGGACCACGCTACACAGAACCTGTGCGCAATGACGAGAGGGACAATGCATTGGATTGTATCTACAAAGTTGTTGTACAGGGGCAAAAGGAGGAGAGGAGACCCTCGTGGGATTACGCCAGCTCATGCACTAGTGATTCAGACGAAGAAGATGAGCGATGGCGAAACAGGGTGAACAAGGTGACCACACTACACTGTAATATGATGACGAAATCCCTGTATTGCGTTAAAGCTCAGAATCGTGAACTGCCAATATATGATGGCTTGACAGAAGTGGATGAATTCCTGGTTGAATTCGAAAGCACAGTACCAGAGTACCAACAGTTTGATGCACTCAAATGGGCATTGTGCGCGACACCGGCGCAATGGTGGGGTACCCATGAAGGAACCTTCAAAGATTGGCGAAGCTGTAAGCGCATGATGTAGATAAGATTTGGGAAGCCAGCGCTCCGAATAACGGAGAAATATGATGGATGAGAGAATCCGCGCATACACCTGAGCAAATGGACCAAAGCTTATGGTGCAGAGCCTCAACCAGAATGGGTGCACTTATTTTATCATACCCTGGATGTCATTCCAAGGAACTGGTATACGAAAACAGAGCTCCGACATGGCACCGGCGAGTGGGATATCCTGCGCGAAGGGTTTCTGACGACATTTCTCTTTGAAGATCAATGGATGGATACTGTGGACGACGCATTACAATTGGTAAAAGTCGCCATCTTCAGAACACCGCTGGAACCAGAAGAAGTCGTGCCATCTGACTGGTCACGACAACTGAGCCAGGCCTTAGCATGTTACAATGTACAAATAGAAGATGATGAGGATGACCCACATAACATCAATATACCAGAATTTGAAGGGATTCGAGAGGTGCATGGTCCCAAGGTAGAAGATCCAGACATCACGGCGCCCTTGAAAACAAAGCAGGTAAATATCGGAACAGAGGAAGAGCCCAAATATGCCATGCTTGGGGACTATTGGGACGATGCCACGGTGGAAAAAGTTGTCGAATTGCTCTGCAAATACCGAGATTTATTCCCTACAAAGATTACGGAGCTGAAAGGGATTTTAGGAGACTTAGGAATGATGAAAATAACTTTGAAGCCAGATGCAAAGCCAGTGAAACAGCGACCCTACCAACTGAATCCAAAATACAAAGCCAAGGTGCGCGAAGAACTGGACAAGATGCTGGCAGCAGGAATAATTGAACCAGTCGAAGAGTCTGATTGGGTAAGTCCTATGGTTGTGCAGGAGAAGAAGCAGAAGGGTGAGATCCGCATCTGTGTAGATCTGCGGAAACTCAATGATGCTTGTGTTAACGATCCATTTCCAACACCTTTTACGGATGAGGTACTAGAAAATGTGGGTGGGCAGGAAGCATACTCCTTCACAGACGGATTCTCTGGGTACCATCAGATCAAGATTGCACCAGAGGATCGGAGCAAGACAACATTTGCTATCGAATGGGGCTATTTTCAGTATACGGTAATGCCCTTTGGACTGAAGAATGCGCCAGCGATATTTTCCCATATTGTGGTAGCCGCGTTCAAAGAATTTATCCACAAGTTCTTAGAAGTCTACCTGGATGACTGGACCGTATTTGGATTGGTTAAGAAACATGTCGTGAGCTTACGATTGATGCTGGATACCTGCCACCGGCACCAGATTGCGCTCAACCTAAAGAAGTGTACTTTCCTCATCCCTTTTGGGAACTTGCTAGGCCATGTGGTTTGTAAGCAAGGACTAATGGTGGATCTGGCAAAGATCGTTGTCATACTCAATCTGCAAGTGCTACGAAGTGTAAAGCAGCTACGCGCTACATTGGGACACACAAGCTACTACCGGAAGTTTATAAGAAATTACGCCCAGATCACAGCTCCAATGGAACAGTTATTGAAGAAGGATGCTACGTATTGCTGGAACGAGGAATGCAACAAAAACCTGGAAACGCTAAAGGAAAAGATGGCATCTGCCCCTATCTTGGTTTTTCCAAAGTGGGACGTTGAATTTCATGTACATGTCAATGCATCGTGTATCGCGTTGGGTGTGGTACTCACTCAAGAAGGCACAGAAGGAATTGATCACCCGATTGCGTTCGCAAGTCGCAGGTTGTCCAAAGCAGAAAAGAATTACTCTACTACTGAGCGAGAGGGATTGGTGATGGTATACGCGCTCCAAAAGTTCCGTCACTATCTGCTCGAAGGACATTTTAAGATGTACATTGATCACTCTGCGCTCAAATACCTAGTGAATAAGCCTGTGTTGGGGGGGCACATCTGCCGATGGTTGCTACTGTTCCAAGAATATGACTTTGAGGTTGTTGTAAAGCCAGGACGTCTGAATGCAGGACCAAACCACCTGTCCCGAATTGAAACTAGCGAAGAACCAACAAGCCTAGAGGAGGGACTCCCGGACGCCCAATTATATGTCGTGCGCGTTGCAGATGGCACATCGTCCACTTTTTAACCACAGGCACTGTGCCGCAGGGGTATTCTGTCCAACAAAAGAAGGAATTAGTGATGCACGCAGCAGACTTTACCGTAATTGTAGGCCACCTCTACAAGATGGGCAACGACGAGATATTGCGTCAATATGTACCGGAATTCGAGCGCGGATAGATCCTGGCCGAAGTACATGGAAGGGTTGCTAGCAAACACTATGCAGGCCGCGCCACAGCCCAGAAGATTCTTCACGCCGAATTATGGTGGCCCACCCTACATCAAGATTCGAAAGCATACTGTCGGGCCTACGATGTATGTCAACGAACAGGCAAACCATCATGGAGGGATGAGATGCCACTTCAACCACAGATAACGCTATAGCCATTTGAGAAATGGGTGATCAACTTCGTCGGGCCTATTGAACCGCAAGGAAAGACAGTCGCGCATTATATCATCACTGCGACCGAATATTTGACCAGATGGGCCAAGACACAGCCAGTTAAGGATTGCACAGCTGCGACAACAGCAAAATTTTTGTTCAAGAACGTCCTAACCAGGTTTGGCTGCCCCAAAATTCTCATGAGTGATAGGGGAACGCATTTTCTGAATGAAACAATTAGCGCACTCACTGAGGAATTTCAGATATATCACCAGCAAAGCATGCCCTACCATCCGCAAGCAAATGGGTCGTCGAGGCCTTCAACAAAATTTTGGAAAACGCGTTGACTAAGGTCTGTAATGCGCAACGCAACGACTGGGATTTGTGCATCCCTGTTGTGCTATGGGCATACCAAACGACGTGTAAGAAGCTGACTGGCCAGACACCGTTTCGCTTAGTCTATGGCAAGGAGGCCGTTATGCCTATGGAATATATTGTGCCTAGTCTGCGAATCGCGGCAATCACTAGTATGGCAAACCGCAGGGCATTGAAAGAGAGGCTCACACAGCTCGAAGAATTAGAGGAAGACCAATTTTAGGTTGGCTTCCATCAGCAGGTACAGAAACAGCACGAGAAAGTGTGGCACGATCGGCATATCAAGCTGCGCACCTTCAAGGAAAACGATCTGGTATTGCTTTATGACAGTAAGTTCGAAAAATTTCCAGGTAAACTTTGTATGCACTAGTTGGGACCCTATGTCATCAAAGAAGTTACCGATGGGGATGCAGTTCAGCTGGCTAAACTCAATGAAGCCCCTTCCCAAGAAGAGTGAATGGAAGTGGCCTAAAGCTCTACACAGGCGGGTCGACCGCCTGATTAGCCGTTTAGAAGTTAGTCACGCCGCTCCACCCAGTTTAAAGAGAGTGTGGGAAGATAAAGCAGCCTGGAGGACAGATGCGCAAGTACTACCATGCGTGTACATTTGACCAAATACAAGGATCATGGTTGCGTAGAAGGAATCCTATGGACGCGCTAATAAACGGAATAATGACCGTCAATATCACTATTCATGACATGATGTCTGCATTATGGCAAAAGGGAGTGGGTGGTAGACAATTACGAGCAATAATACGAACAAGTTATGGAACAAGCTGCCACAAGTTTTACACGAGTAGGTTACATGAACTGAAACAGGTGGCAACCAGTGCATTTGAAATTCGCCTGGCTTATAAATCACCGAAGGGACTCTCCTGCGTAACCTATGCTTTGGCAACACAGATGGAACTGATCATTACCGCTGCACAAGGCATGCGCCCGAAGATAGTAAGCTGGCCAATGGAAAGGCAGGGCTCTCTAAGGAGTATGGAGGTGACTGCTGCGGGCATTCTGCAGCCTGCAGCCTCACCAGTAGGCGATGACCTTGCAAAGAGGGAACACGAAGTAGAATTGGTCCAGAGGTTGTTGCCTTGCTGAGGGGCAGGACTGCGCACTACAACAGAACAACGAAAGGATGGACAGACGGCGACCACAGGTAGAAATGCAGTTACTAAGTCGGTTCTGATGTCCCTTGAGGGTTGGATCTTGCGAACGGCAACCAAGGTCTTGCAAAATTACAACACAAGCTGTGGTAGACAGTGCGAAGAGAAAATACAAAGGTCGGAATTTGCTACGGTGGTACCAGGAGGCTCCATATACGGCTTCCCCGCTCGTACTAAAATCCTATGGGGGCGGGGGTGTTCTATGTTAACCGAGCAGAGCAAAATGAGAATCATCGGTTGCGAGATGGAGTAGACACACTGAAGTAAGAGCCAGACGAAGCGTTGCAGAAGACAATGAAGGAACAGCAGGATGACGAGCGCCACTCAAAGGGAGGCGAACCGCGAAGCCAAGGCAAAGCGTCTATCTGCACCAGCGAGTGACTCGGTATGAGTCACAATGATTGTGTTGGGGGACTGTTGGGTAGTGGAAGCCCCGCGCAACGGTTAGGGGGCGCGAAGCCGAACATTTTGGGTAAAGTTAGGGTAAAGACTCTGCTGAACGTGCGGAGCGCGAATTGTAATAGGTTGAGTCAAAGGGTAGTTCGCCCGAAAATAATGTAAAGAAATATAAATAGAGTCAACCTGCGCAGGGGTCGCGAGCCAGGGAAGGGTATAAATAGAGCGAGGCTCTATGGGGGAAAGACAGTTTTTGGAGAGTATGAAATGTAATGGGTACTTGAAGTAGAGAGATTGAAAGCATCTGTAAGTTCGAGTCGAGGGATAAGGGTAGTAGGTAGAGGCTCTGCAGCTGTGTGCGCAGAGGCCTGGAAAGTCCGCAGCTGTGTGCGCGGACCCCTGCAGCTGAGTGCGCAGGGCGGATCTAGATGTATTAAAGATAAATTGGAAATAAAGATAAGTTTCTTCTGAAATTCTATGTTTCTTCTGAGCTGTCATAATATTTGTTTGATTTAATCTGTTTATGGTTTAAATGAATGTAAATCTGGGATCATTTTTATGTGCAAATCAGCTGTGTTGATTAAATGTTTGCTTAAAGACCTTGGTAATTGGTAACTACTTCATCTAATAAGAGAAGTGCACTAATAAGAAAGAGATAATCAAGCTGGATCTATGTGAAAACCGAGCAGCGCGAGGCTGTAAACCAGTGCGCGAAACCTACAAACCACACCTAGACATCCCTAGGGTGCGGAAGCCTAGTTCTAGCACCCTCCCCTGCTACCTCAGGTGAGACCTTAGTCCGCGCTCCGTGGGCTATTGCCGAAAGGGCCGGTAGCTGCGGGATTTGTTGGGCTAACTAATTCTTCCGAACCTGGGTTAGGCCCATATAAGCCAACAAATTATATAACAAATAAATAGTAGTTATAAATTAAGATCCATTGTCCCATATAGATGAAAATAATGATTTTATATCTATATTTAAATTTAATTAATAAAAAAATTAAAAATTAATACTTATGGTAAACTTACAATATGATAAGTTTCTTGGCCACATATATTCACCCCCACTTTATCATGGATATTATTAGCTTGTAAATATGCTTTGTTACAATACCATGGGCTAATACCATGGCTTGTCAATACCACATACCCAAAAACCATAACTCATTTCACTATCAAAATATTTTTTTAATTTAATTTTATAACATTTTTTTAGTTAAATCTAAAAAGAAAAAATGTTATAATTTCTTTTGAAATACATATCCATTTTACCATATACCCAAAAACCATAACTCATTTCACCATCAAAACCACATACCCAAAAATCATAACTCATTTCATCATCAAGATATTTTATGAATGTTTTATTTTAATTTTATTTTATTACATTTTTAATTAAATCTAAAAACAAAAATGTTATAATTGATTTTGAGATATATATCCATTTTACCATATAAATTAAAATAATGATTCTATAACCATATCTAAATGTAATTAATAAACACATAAAACTTAATACATATAATATCTCAGCACATAGGACTTAATACTTATAATATCTTAGCACATAGGACGAGGGGTTGTTGGTGATTGAGGGTTTGTTGGTGATTGAGTGTTCCTTTAAGGCACTATTTGCAAACCCCATGGGTGAACCCATCAAAGGTAATTCTGGCTAGCCTTGTTAGAGCACTTGGTAAATCCATAATTGAGATGGATTTAGATTGATTTATTTGATGCAACTATGACCCCAAGAAATTTGACAAGCTTCTACCCAATATTGATATACATTACCATCTTAATAATCAAATAATGTCCCCGAACTGACCCCAAGAGGCAGATGCAAAATGAATAGTTAGTAATCATAGACTTATCAGCTCCCTCAAATATAAATTAATGCATTTATTTTCCTGGACGATGAGCCTGTGCACTCGCAAAATTGAACATCGTTTCTCTTTATTTCTTGGAAAATTATATGAATATCTTTTTCATCTCCCCTATTTCATATTTGTATGTGATTCGTGCATGGTGGTTGACATATGTGTGTGTGTGTGTGTGTTTTACAGTATTGCATTGTAACCTTCTTGTTATCTTTTGGATAACGTTAGATGACATTTTTGCATACTTGTTTTAGCTAACTATTGGAATTGGAAGCATAAAGCATGAAAAAATGCCATCTAACATTATCCAAATGATGACAAGAAGATAACAAGAAGGTTACACTGCAATACTATAATAGATATATATCTATATATCTATATCTATATATGTGTGTGTGTGTGTGTGTGTGTGTGTGTGTGTGTGTGTGTGTGTGTGTATGTGTGTCACAGTCTTGTAGAGTAACCTTCTTGTTATCATTTGGAGAACTTTCGATGGCATTTTTTCATGCTTGAATTACCTATCTATTAGAATTGGAAACCAAATACAATAGAAATTTAAGGCAAAGAATATAGACGTAAAGAAATTTAGGTTGATCCCTAATTTTAGAAATGGAAACGGAAACTCAAAAAAAAATAGGTAGGCTAAAAATCAAAATACTTACGTCAAATCAGAATTCAATGGAAACTAAAGAACCAAAAAATAGAAGGGTTGGTTCTCCACCTTGTATTCATTTCACTATCTTCAGAGTGGATTGAAGGAAACTTCAAAAAATTTGGGTGCCCATGGTGGTGGTTTTTCTCAAAAAAACACCCAATATACAAAAAATTTCCTCTAGCCCCATAAAACCAAATGATGATTATGGTAGGATTGTTGTAGTAGGTCAATATTTAGATGCAATTTTTTCAAAAGAGGCATAGTCTACATAAGTGGATTCTTAAACCACATGCACGTCAGGTGACCATAAACTGATTTTTGTAAATTTATCGAGCGGTTAAAATATCTATTTATATAGGTATGGGCTCTTTAACATAATGTAGGTGATTTTTGGTTGGTAAGCCCAAGGAAATGTGGGGTTTGTTGCATGGATCGATATGTGATTGTGCTCCACACATAAACAAAAACTCCTAAATTCCTTTCAATTGTTCGTTGGATGACAAATTTTCAAATTTCATGGGGATGATATTTGAAAACAATCTATACACTGAAAAGTTTGAAGGAAATTTCATACCATTCATTGTTTTGAATCAGAAAATAAAAAACCTACACGAAATTGGAAGGAATGGTTTCAGTTTAGAAATAGTGAAATCCATTCTAGTAGACAAACTCCTTCTAGTCAATTGACCAAGTAATCGGTAATCAATCTCCTACATAAGTAAAAAATAGAAATGAAAATCCAATTTCGAATCAAAACAAGGTCTCCACTATGTTCAAGCCTCTGCAAATGAGCTTCACTAAAGAACAAACTAAGTTTTTCTTTCTTCATTATTTAGTAGTCTACTAGGTTTTCTGCAATGAGAAGTACCTGATATCCCACAAAGAAAAGATCTTGTTCGATGCATATTTCTATCTATAATACCACAAAAGTATTTTCCATTTGTGTGCATATGAAGAAACATGGGAATTCCCAAGGCATCGTCCACTTCAAAATTCTTGTCAATTTTTTTTCTACATCATCGGTGAAAAAAATGGAGATGATAGTCCAAGCACATCATGGGTAGACTCTGATCTTGCACAACTCTGAGTAAACAAGTTTTTACAACATGGGTTCACTACAACCAAATCTTCACACTCCCAAAAAACACAACCAAATGTGAACCACTTTGGCCTCCTACCAACCCTTTCCATTTTGTGGAGAGTAACTAGGGCTTCATTGGAACAACCATTCTATAAATACCCAAACGTAATGGCATTCCATGTTGACAAAGAATGCATGGGCGGAAATATTTAATGAACTCAACCAGAATGGAGCAAACAGATCTTCTCATCATTCAAAATAAGTTAAATAAACGAGATGTGAGACTAGGAAACAAATAGCAATAAATATCTCGATAAAAACTCAACTAACTCAACCAAATCTAAACTGACTATGACACCTAGTAGACAATGGGATTAAATATAATGACACCTAGTAGACAATGGGATTAAATATAATGACACCTAGTAGATAGTGGCATTAAATATAATGACACTTACTAGACAGTGAGATTAAATATCTCAACACCCCCTCCTAATCTCAATTGTTACAAGTATTGGCACTTACAATGCCCAATTTCTCTCTTTGAAATTCAAATACATTTTTTCCCAATGGATTTGTGAAAATATACACAAGTTGATCTTGTGAGTCACAAAAAGCAAGTAAGATATATCCATCATTGACAATCTCATGAAAGAAATGCAAATGTGTCAATATGCTTCCCCTTTTTGTGAAAGACATGATTTTTCAATAAAGAAATTGTAGAGTTGTTATCACAAAAAATAGGAGTTGTCTCCTTCTGAACATTTGAAAGATCTTTGAATAGTCTTCTTAGCCACACTACTTGACAAGCTGCTGAAGTTGTAGCTACTTACTCTACCTCTGTAGAAAATATTGAAACGATGGGTTGTTTCTTGGATTCCCACGATTTAATATTGGTTCCAAGGTGAAAATCATTCCTTGAGTTGCTTTTGCGATCATCTAAATTGCCTACATAATCGTTGTCTGTATACCCTAAAAGTGAGCAGTCTTTAGAATGTGTGTAGGACAAGCCATAGTCAACTGTTCTTGCAACATATCTTAAGATCCTTTTGGAAAAGGTCTTCCAATGAGGAATCTTGGGTGATTCCATAAACCTAGAAACAAAATTGGTTGTAGACATAATATTAGGTCTAACTGTAGTGAGATATAAGTGACTACCAACTAGAATTTTATACAATGTGGAATCAACTAGTGGTACTACATCTTGTTTTCTGAGTTTTGTTCCTAGAGAAATTGGAGTATCAACTGGTTTGTAATTGATCATTCTGAACTTTTGGAGTATTTAAGTGGCATATTTTTGCTCACAAACGAAAATTCCATTAGTAGATTGATGAATTTCAATTCCTAAGAAGTACTTCATGAGCCCTATATCGATCATATCAAACTCTATTTGCATGGTATATTTGAATTCTTCTATCATCATATTTCCTATATAAAGTAGATCATCAACATAAAGGAAACCAATGAGAATTTTACCTTCATGAGTTTTGGTATACAGAGTTATCTCATGGTTGGTTCTACAAAATCCACTTTTTATGAGATAAGTGTTCATGTAATTGTACCAAGCTTAGGGAGCTTGTTTCAAGCCATATAAGAAATTATTCAATATGTACATATTATGCTCCTATCCTAGAACTTCAAAACTAGGAGGTTTCTCCACATAAACTTCTTCATTCAATATACCATTTAAGAAAGCAGATTTTACATCAAGTTGAAAAACTTTCCATTTATGTTGAGTTGTTGTGGCCAGAATAGTTATGATAGTGTCTAACCTTGCTACTAGAGAAAAGGTTTCACCATAGTCGACACCAAATTGTTGTGAGAATCATTTAGCAACCAGACTTACTTTATATTTCTTGATTTCTCATTTTTCATTCAGTTTGGTCTTGTATACCCACTTTACACCAATTCTGGTTTTTTCTCTTGGGATATCAACCAATTCCCAAGTCTCATTCTTCTCTATGGTAGTGATTTCTTGATTCATTGCATCAACCCAATTTTTTTATTTTACTGCCTCTTCAAAATGGGTTGGTTGACAGGAAAGAAAGGAAAATAGATTCTGCTAATCAAAGTCATGCTCTTGCTCATATATTTCTTTGATGCTTCTAGTTTTCTTATTGTCTTTTGAATATGATGAATCACTATTAGATTCACTGCTGGAAGATGTACCATTTTCAAAGTGGTATGGCTCTTCTTGAACCTACAATATTGGTAGATGTGGTGGATGAACAAGCTGATTTAAAGCTTCATTAATTTGATCATACCAAGATTTATTTTCAAAAAATTTAACATCTCGTCTTATAAAAAACTTCTTGGTGACAGGATTGTAGATTGTATAGGCTTTTTATTGTTCATTATAGGCTACAAAAATGCATTTTTCACTTCTATCATCAAGTTTCTTTCATAGCTTCTTAGGAACATGTACAAATGCTACAAAACTAAAAAAGAAAAAGTGAGATACATTCACCTTCTTACCATCCCAAGCTTCTTGAGGTACTGCATCTTGGACACTGATTGTTGGAGATCTATTGAGAACATATACTGCAGTAGAAACTACTTCAACCCAATAATAATTGGACAACTTCTTCTCACAAAGCATACATCTAGTCATATTCATGATTGACCGATTTTACCTTTATGCTACTCCATTTTGTTGTGGAGTGTATCTTGTTGTGCTTTGCATGATGATTCCTTATTATTGACAAAATGCTTTAAAGTTAGTGGAACTATATTCGCCTTCTTTGTCTAACCTAAGAACTTTTAAAGGCTTTCCACTTTTCTTTTCTGCTTCTGGTTTGAATTCTTTGAATCTTAAGAAAGTATCAGATTTACTTTTGAGAAAATAAACCCATATCTTCTTGTTATAATCATCAATGAAGGTCAGAAAATAAATACTACCACCAATGGACCATGTTTGCATTAGGCCACATATGTTTGTATGGGCTAGCTCTAAAGACTCTTTTTCTCTAGTAGAGGATGTTGGAAAGCTATCTCCTTTATTATTTGCTAGAATACATATTTCACAATTACAATCTTTTTCATTTAGAAAAGGGGGACCAATGACCATAGAATTTTTCTAAAAAAGACTTATAATATTTAGGGGAATATGCCCATACCTAGAATGCCATAACTATGACTCATCTATTCTTGACACATCATGTGAAAAAGACTGAGAAATATTTCGGCTTCTAGGAGTCAATGGAAACATCCTATTCTTGGTTTTTTTAATCTTTGCTATCAGACTTCTATTGGGAGGTGTGTCATAGATATAACATGTGTTCCCTTGGAATATGACATCATAGCCATGTTCCATCAATTGACCTACACTAATGAGGTTATGATTTAGATGTGGAACATAATAAATCAGGTATATATTTTTGTTGATTCTATTTAGTAAGAACAGGGACAGTACATTTCCCTTCAGCTTTTATATAGGAGCGATCTCTGAGAGTAATTTCTAAAGCTATGGGATCATCAATGCAATAAAGCATATTTTTGTTACCTAGCATATGGTTGTTCTAACACTATCTAGCAACTAGAGGTCCTCGTTGTTACTATCTTTAGAAAGATGGCAAGAAAGAAACATGGTTTTAGAGGATTCTCCTTCATTATTGGAGAGAAGTACATTGCATCTTTATTAATCTGGTTGTTTCTTTTTTCATTCATGTTCATAATGCCCAAATTTGTTACACTAATAACAATGGATATTATACTTGACCCATGTTTTGCTTCTCTATGTTTGGTTCTTTTAAGGTCTCGAATGTCCAGTTGCATGATGATGTTCTATAAAACTACCTTTGCCTCTGCCTTGCATGTTGCTACCTCAATATCCTTTGCCTCTACCTCTACCAAGAGATACTTATGTCTTCAAATCTTGTTCTAAGGAATATTTTCACAACTTAAGTCATGGCTCATGCGAGAGAAGTGATCCAGTCACCTGTTCTACTGAGAGGGTTGTAAGATCTTTGGATTCCTGAATGGTTGTTACAACCATGCCATATTTCTTTGGCATGATTCAGAGAACTTTTTCAACTATTTTCTTATTGAAATTGTAGCAATAAAATGCTTCATTTGACTAGTGCCTTAATAAAATGGAGAAAATTCGATTTTCCACATCAGCAAGATGAATTGAATTGTAGTTAACTTGTGTGAAATGACCTTGTCTCCTAGTTAGATCAACTAATTTGATATATAGGCTTGGAGTAGCTTTGTGCATGTTGTGATTGCTAAAATTAAATTAGATTCTCCAGTTAAACTAGTCAATCAACTAAAAATAGACCCAATCATGCATGGAATTTGAATTTTCTAGTTGAGTGGATGGAAAATCAACATTTGTATTTATAATTGTATATTGTTGAGTGTACAGTGCTTTTTGCACTGATTAGATGATCAATTCCTGAAGCTATTGCACAAGGAAATATGGAATTTCTCCTATATTTTAGGGGCTAATTCCTTTAGGATTGCGCAAGGAAATAGGAGGTTGGTTGAGGCTTGAATTTGCTAAGTGTTGTTCAGAGCAGGTCAGGAAGTAAGAGAATGGCATTGTAGTGCAGGGTGTGCTTCAGAGTTGAAGCAAGACATTGTAATTGTTTCTATTTTCATCTGAATTAATGCAAAGCAGCGAAGGGGTTTTTTCTAGTTGGGTTCCCTTGTAAATAATTATGTTCTTGTGTTTTTTATGGTTGCATGTCATTGCATGCATTTCTAAATTTTTATTTCCATTCCACATAATAGTAAAGGAAATTATTAATCTCTTTTCTTCAATTCGAATACATCAGTAGTAGAAAATTTATATTAATTTCTACATGGTATCAGAGCTCCAGAAGACTACATAGGAACCTTTTTTCTAAACTTCTCTCAGAGAAATTTCAAATAACATATTTGTGGTGCAGGAATTTCTCTAGTGCAGGAGGATGATACAAGTTTCCAGGAGACAGCAAAGAGATTTCCCACAGGGATATCGAGACTCAGAGGGAGTCTAGTTTTAGAGGGAGAAGCCCTATGGAAGCTAGTACTTAAGGATCTGGAGAGATCATACTCATTATTGCAGCAGTAGTATGGAAGTGGCAATGGAGAAGTAGCAACAACAGTATGGGTAGATCAAAGTTCGCTTTGTATGCAACTATACCTCCAGGAGTGCGATGGGGTGATTTAGAGCCTTAGTCCTAAAGTTGCAAAGATTTGGGTAGGACCCGTAGGATACTAGTAGCAGTTGTAGTATACTTTTCTCATGGATAATTACCATTACTACAGGGGCCCATAGTATTTAGTAGCAGGAGGATCAATGTTAGTTAGATCAATCAGATACTGAGGAGCATATTGCAATGTCGACAGCAGAGCAGGAGACTCAACAACAGAGTTGGCAGCAGTGCAGATTTCCCAGTATACAGTATAGAGGCTAGTAGCAATCAGATGCTTAGGAGACAGTTGCATCTTAGAGACACAGTTGATTCAGTATTTTGGATGCTTCTCAGTTGCAGTTGTTGTAGTAGAAATAACAACTGTGAGAGGGATTTGTGTTACAGTACATTCCTACAAGATTAGGATTGGGGTTGTATAGAACCCCTTTATTGCTAAGAGGGAGTGTTGAAATTGTAGCAAGAAAAGGCTTCATTTGACTAGTGCCTTAGTTAAATGGAGAAAATTTGCTTTTCCACATCAACGGAATGAATTGGATTGCAGATAACTTGTGTGACATGCCCTTGTCTCCTAGTTAGATCAGGTAATTCGAGTTATAGGCTTGAATTAGAGTTGTGCATGTAGTGATTACTAAATTTAGCAATCTAGTTGAGTTATTATTAATTGAACTCAGTTAATTGAGCTCTAGTCATTCGTTGAGTCAATTGAAGGCCATTTGAGTAGTTATGACAATTGTTAACTGTTTATTGGATAAATCGTTCTTGCAGACAAGACCGATCTCCCTAGTATCAAAAGATATCTAGCAACAAACAGGACAAGAAAATCTACCTTTCTCTAAATATATTGCGATTCATTAATAAAAATGAGAGGTGTTTTAGACCCTACCTTACATCCAATGCTAGTTTGTGGCAGCCACACTTCGACCATCCGAATGAGTTTCCTTTTGAGATCCTGCAATCAAAAACAAGCACACATCAAATAACACCTGCAGAGCTAATATAATAAATCATATTCATCATGGTGATCAAGGAATCCATGAAAGAAACCATAAAACACAGCTTATTGAGAAAATTAAACTTGATTGTATTAGCTTTGAAAAATAGAAGAACTTTACAACCTTTGGTGCCTTGATGTTGTACAAGCTCCTCCCAGGGTCCAAGCAGGAATCTCCTCTACTTTGACAAGCCTCGCACTCTTCCCAATGAGATCAAAAAAGGTATGTAATCTCTCCTCTCAAGCTCAATTAGGAAGACTAAATTCCAACAGCATTTCACCTCAAAAATCTTTAGCTTTTCAATCTCCTCAGTAACCAGCCCAATGCATCTTTTTATAGTGCAGAGGAAGGAAGTTACAGGTCCACCTATGAAACGATAGAGTCCTCCTTCAAAGGGATAAGCTCCTCACATCAAGGGCTTAGCTCCTTAAGGTATGGGATGCATGAACCTTAAAGGAGCGAACTTGCCACCTCAAGATTCCCTCTAGAAGCTTCCAGAAATGACTCAAAGTGAGTTTTTAAGAATGTACTTGTGCCTTTTTTACTTTTACATGGATCCGCACCCATTACACAGAGACAGAGCGGTCAGGTACGCAGGGGACATGACCAGTAGGTGCGGGACCGCAGGTAATGCTAAGAGAAAGTGCGGAACCAGAGTTTTAGAGACTTTTAAGGGATTTCTCTTATTTTCAAGGCTTGACATGAAGAACTGAGGTTTAAGACTTACAAAGCAGTAAAGTATGAGTGGTGATAGACTCACACTGATTGCAGAATGTCATGGTGACAATATTTTGTGCAACAGATTGCCCCCTAAAGTGCGAAGTCTGTAATAGATGAGGATAACATTTGTCATCTAAGAAGAGTGAAGTACCTTATCATTTCAAGGATCATCCTGTGGACACTCTGGTTGGAACCTGTAAAAACATTCAATACAAAATATATATGTGAACATATCATCGTTGAGGTAGGCATTCCCATACTCAGATCAAAACTGACTAGAAAAAATAACTAAATTGCTTTGATATAGGAATGATTTTGTAATACATCACAAGTATAGACATATGCAGACACAGTATGGGAGTAGCCATCTGTTTATGAATATTCCACTGTATAATGAATAACAAAATTCCTCGCAGCCTAGATGGTGGAAACTAGATCCAAGGTCTTGATTTCTTCTTCCCAAACTAGTACGATTCTATCCATGTGAATGAATGTATCGAAGTCGAACATGGTAGAACCACTTGATTACCAGTCCATGATGTAAACTGTTAACAAGTGTGAGAGAAACCACCAGTAATGTCAATGGCTCTCAAAGTACTCAGTACAATCCATGAAATGTGAATAGATGAGCTGATGTTGAACATGTCATAGAATCCTTTGATCGAAGGTCAATGATGCAACCTGTCGTCGAAGGCGAGAAACCTGCCATTGAGGCATGTAGATTCCAAGGTACTGACGATTTCTAGATCATCTTTCTAGATAATGAGCTGAAGTCGATAGAAAGTGATCCGTCGTAGGCAAGCCCACAACACGAAATCATAGATCAAGTTTGAAGAAATATATTTGCAAGGACTAACTCAGGGATGGTCAAGATGGATGACAGATATTTTGCAGATGAATGGTTTATTTGAACTGACCTCTTGAACACATAACGACACTGCAAATGGTTTGGTGACAATTAACCCAAAGCTAATACCCAGAAACTGGCTGAAGACTTTCAATATGGTTTGATTAACTATTAGGCAAAGGATTTCCCAACCCAGGTGAACAAAAAGTTTCGTGTTCAAGAGTGGTTGAATGCTTTTCTAAGACACAAAGTGTAATAAATAGGTTCATTTTTCTCTCTTTTCCCCCACCATTTCTGGCAAGTGCCTCTTTATTTTTTACAAGCTTGAGGAGGATAACATTTGCTTGGTTATAAGCTCATCCTTCGGATGAGTCCAACTTAGTTTAAAATTCGAACCCTAAGAAGGAGTGGTCCGTTCCTGTTTAAAATTGAACAGGTCCTTCACTGTTAAATTTTAATGAGTCCAGTATAGGAGAAACTCGGCGTTTTTCAATTTTAGGGAGTCAAAAGAAAAACTTAAGAAAACTCCATGGTTGTCCTTTTTCGTAAATTTGTGTCTCCCAAGCCCAAAAAAGTATAAAACAATACTTGAGAGAACCGCTTGACCATTACGATCAAGGAGTACTTTTCATAATTAGTGTCTCCAATCTGAAAAAGTAAAAAAGCGATCGAAAACAAGTCGTTTTATAACCAATATCGAACTTGAAACGACAAAATTCCGACGATCTTTTCATGTTTATACGGTCAGAAAAGAGTTGTAAGTGGACCGTCCTTTTAATTCCATTTTAACGAGTTTAAAAAGGAAAAACTCGGCAATCTTTTCATATTTTACGAGTCAGAAAAGAGCTTAAAGAGGACTCGTCCTAGAGGAACGAGTGGTATAAAGGGTAGCAACTGGTTCCGGCAATGGAGGAACTGCTCAAAACATGTAATGGTTAAGAGGCTGGCTAATAAAACCACTCATAGATGTGGTCCCTCAGGAAGGGTAAACAACCAAGTGAAAGCATATGATCGGCCAAAAAGATGGTGGCGATGGAATAAAAACAACCAAGGCTCATCTAACAGAATTTAGCGGATAAAAACGGCAATCACGAGATGTAAATTGGGTATAGGTTCATTTTTACACAAGCTTGAACCATAGAGAACACTTGGATTCGGTTTCATGTTTACGCAAGCTTGAAACGAAAAATTATGCTTGTTATAAGTTCACATGCCCCCAGCATAATGACACAAAACAAGGTACATGCCCCCCAAGCTTCATTGCATTCAACCAGGTGGATGGAATGAAGGTTTACTTTCGAGATCTTGGAAAGACTCGACTCGAAAAGGGAGTTGTTTCATTTTTTCATGAGGTTGACACAAGAAAAGAACTATCCTCAAAACCCTTGTTTCATTTTTAAACGAGCTTGACACAAGACAAGGAACTATGCTCGAAACACCCTGTTTCATTTTTTAATGAGGTTGACACAGGAACAAAACTATCCTCGCTGACTCCTTGTTTCATTTTTTAATGAGCTTGACACAAGACAAGAAACTATGTTCATGACTCCTAATGAGGTTGAGACAAGAACAAACTATCCTCGTGGACTCCTTGTTTCATTTTTTAACGAGCTTGACACAAGACAAGGAACTATGCTCGTGACTCCTTGTTTCATTTTTTAACGAGGTTGAGACAGGAACAAACTATCCTCGATGACTCCTTGTTTCATTTTTTGACGAGCTTGACACAAGACAAGGAACTATGCTCATGACATCCGATTTCATTTTTAACGAGGTTGACACAGGAAAAGAACTATCCTCATCCCTGATTCATTTTTTAACGAGGTTGACTCAGTAACAGGAACTATCCTCTGACCAACTGATTCATTTTTTAACGAGGTTGACACAAGAAAAGAACTATCCTCATACTCACTGATTCATTTTTTAACGAGGTCGACACAGTAAAAGGAACTTTCCTCAAAACCCTGATTATGGCTTCCAACTGGAAGAAAGACATGTCAATGGACACACCTTGATCATGGCTTCCAAGAGGTCTTCATCAGAATGAAGAATAGTTCTCTGGAAGGAACACATGTCAAGGGACTCAAAAGGGATAAGAACATCGCATTCAAGTAATCCCATAGAGTTTTCCATGTCAATTACCGGATCTAAATCAAAGGAAGATGAGAAAACAGTAAGAGGCTCACTTACATCGGTAACTGAAAACATGGGACCAGTTGCCACATAATTAACTCATGGCGGGGTAGATACCACTTTAGAATCAGGAAAATTTAGGGGTGTCATATTATTGGTAGTTGAAACAAGACTAGGGAATGAAAGCTGGTTTACAGTCACAATATTTCCATAGTGAGGGAAAGACATCACGCGAAAGAGTGTCGATACGACAGCTTTCGTTGCATAAACATAGTCTCGCCCAAGGAGTAAATTGAAATCCAAGGGACCTCGAACTACCATAAGATCAATATAGATAGTTTTACCTTCCAAGGTAATAGAAAACTTAGGAAGGATCCCTAAAGGTTCACTAATGGTTCTGTTAAAAGCTTTCAGATTCTGCGTAATAGGCACAAGCTGAGGGGAACCCAAAGCTTTCCAAGCAATTGAGGATAAAATACTAACAGAAGCACCTTCATCTACCTGTGTGCGGTGTATGTCCCTACCACCAGCCTTGACAATGATTTGGAAAGGGATGGAGGAAGGAAGATGAGGTTCTGTCAGTCTATTCCAATCAAAGGAAAAGACCTCAGTACTTGGGGGGGTTTTGTAGAAACAGGTGAAATTCCCCCCGGCGTAGAAGAATCTGATGTAACAAGAAGAACCTGAGCAGTATGAAGTTCAGTCTCTAAAGGGAGAGTGGGATCTACTGAATGTGAAATTGAATCGACCACTTGATCAACTAATGGATCATCAACCTAAGTGATATGAGTTTCACTCTCCAATGGAAGAGTGGGATTTACTGTACTTGAAATTAGATCAATCACTCCGTCAATTGACGGTAGGTTGGGAGAAATTTTACGGTAACCAGTTAGAAATTCTTGCTGTGGAACAGTAAGGTTTTCCAACAATTTTGAGGCTTCATTCATGTGAGGGCAAATTTGAGTTTGATGACTCCCTTTGCATAACTTACAAGGAAACCTAACTTTACCCTTTTTCCCAGAAACCTGACTATCACTGGTTGATGGATCAATGGAAAGTTGATGAGATTTTTCTGACCATACTTCCAAGACCTTTGGAATACCAGGACAATTGATAAGGAAGTGGTCACCCTTACAAAGCCTGCAAGGGTATTTGGGTTTACGATGCATGTTGGAGGTTTCCTCAACACAACTAACACTTACAGCCATGGTTGGTTGGTTGACTTCTTTCTTATCTTGCTTCTTCTTCTTCTTGTTCTTCCCTTTCTTCTTCTTCTTAGCCACCTGGTTACTAGCGTCAATGCTTTTACCAAGCGAAGAGGAAGAAATGGAGGAAGAAATATTAGGCGAAGAAGGTAAAGGGTCAATAGAAGGTTAGTGATGTTGAGATGGTGAACTCTGTTGAGGTGAAGCATTCGGTTGAGGTGGAACAATTGGAGTATTTGGGGCCAACGAAGTTGACCCCAGGCTCCTCGAAAATGGTCAATCCGAGGTTTACCATTTTTAATACGTGTATATCTGCTATCATTCCCAATGAGGAAGGATTGATTACCTCACTGGTTCAGATATGATCTCGTGCTTGACTCCTTTAGGAGGAGCTTCCCAGAGCATACATGCAACAATTGGAATTTTTCCTACCGCAAAATCGACTACTTGTTTGTTTTAAGTCTTGGAGAGTTAACTAAAACCTATTCCAAGACACTAGCCTAAGCTAGATTGGTGGAAAGAGCCCTAAAAATGTAAAAATTACAAGATGAATTTTAATTAAGCGCTATGTTATTTAGGCTGTTATTACTCAAAAGGGTAAATGGATATGAAACCAATGGTGTTATGACCCGACCCAAAACTGAATGCAATCGAATATGATAATGTAATCTTTTCAATTCGATGAATCATAACTAAAGTAAGGAGAGTGTTTCCATTCACTTCCAACAATGCAAAAAATTGATCACTAAGAGAAAATATAACAAATTCTCTAATGCACTAATTTCATCAAGAAAAATTAATGCAAATCAATTCCAAAACAGTTTTTTTTTTTTTTTTTTTTTTTGTGTGTTAAAAACAAGCATAAAAATATGTAAATTCAAATCAAAGAAAACTGATCTAAATCTACGATTGATTTTTCAGAATGTAAACTATGCAATTGTAATCTATGCACAATTCACTTGAAAAGTATGCAAATGTAATATATGCACATTTTTCATTCATATTCTGAAAATGAGAATTCTAATTATGCAAATGTGATCTATGCAAGAGAATTCTCAAACACAAGATGATTCTAATGTAATATAAGAACCAATCAAGTGCAAGTCAAGAAAATTGGGTGAGAGTTTCAAAGATCAAAAAATAAAAACACTCAAAGGCGATTAACACTCATACACAATTTAGCCCCCCCTGAAAAGACTGAGACAAACCTCCAAGTAATGACCAAAGGAAATCAAATTAAGAATTTCTCAAAAAAGAGACTCAAAACACCCAATTAACTTAATGGAGATTGATGAGATGAAGAATTTGTTGAAAGAAACTCATAAACAAGGCTTTTTGACAGAAAAATACAGATCTAGGTAGACTAAAAGCCGTAAATAAAACCTAAACCTAACTGGACGAAAACATTTTAGGTTTCTCAAAAATTTTGACAAGGTCCGTAGGCTTCCAGTAGAACCAGATGCGGTACCGCTCTGTGTACTAAAGGAAAGATGCGGATAGGTCCGCACTGTCTGTAAAAATAAAGTGCGGTTCCCTGTAAAATTTCGGAAAAAACAAAAAATACTCCAAATCCTAAAAACTACCCAATCCCACACACATCAAGCAAAAACCAGAAACAAGAAAACATTTCTCAAGTCAAAGAAAAGGACAACCAAAAACCAAACTCAGTTCCCCAACGGAGTCGCCAATTTGTTGATCGGATAAATCTTTCTTGTGGACAAGACCGATCTCCCTAGTATCAAAATATATCTAGCAACAAACAGGACAAGAAAATATACCTTTCTCTAAATATATTGCGATTCATTAATAAAAACTAAGAGGTGTTTTAGACCCTACCTTAAGTCCAACGCTAGTTTGTCGCAGCCACGCTTCGACCGTCTGAATGAGTTTCCTTTTGAGAACCTGCAATCACAAACAAGCACACATCAAATAATACCTGCATAGCTAATATAATAAATCATATTCATCATGGTGATCAAGGAATCCATGAAATAAACCATAAAACACAGCTTATTGAGAAAAATAAACTTGATTGTATTAACTTTGAAAAATAGAAGAAATTTACAACCTTTGGTGCCTTGATGTTGTACAAGCTCCTCCCAGGGTCCAAGCAGGAATCTCCTCTACTTTGACAAGCCTCACACTCTTCCCAATGAGATCAAAAAAGGTATGTAATCTCTCCTCTCAAGCTCAATTAGGAAGACTAAATTCCAATAGCATTTCACCTCAAAAATCTTTAGCTTTTCAACCTCCTCAGTAACCAGCCCAATGCCTCTTTTTATAGTGCAGAGGAAGGAAGTTACAGGTCCACCTATGAAAGGATAGAGTCCTCCTTCAAAGGGATAAGCTCCTCACATCAAGGGGTTAGCTCCTTAAGGTATGGGATGCATGAACCTTAAAGGAGTGAACTTGCCACCTCAAGATTCCCTCTAGAAGCTTCCAAAAATGACTCAAAGTGAATTTTTAAGAATGTACTTGCGCCTTTTTGACTTTTACAGGGGTCTGCACCCATTACACAGAGACAAAGCGGTCAGGTATGCAGGGGACATGACCAGTAGGTGCGGGACCGCAGGTAATGCTAAGAGAAAGTGTGGAACCAGAGTTTTAGAGACTTTTAAGGGATTTCTCTTATTTTTCAAGGCTTGACATGAAGAACTGAGGTTTAAGACTTGCAAAGGAGGAAAGTATGAGTGGTGATAGACTCACACTGATTGCAGAATGTCATGGTGACAATATTTTGTGCAACATTAACGCACTGATATCTCAGTTCAACTAAATATAGACACAATCATGCACATAATTTGAATTTCCTAGTTGAATGGAAAAGGAACATTTGTATTTATAATTGTATACTGTTGAGTGTATAATTATTTTTGCACTAAGAAGGTGATCAATTCCTCAATCTATTGCGCAAGAAAATAGGGAATTTCTACTTTTTTTAGGGGCTAATTCATCCAATATTGCACAAGGAAATAGGAGGTTTGGTGAGGCTTGATTTGGCTAAGTGTTGGCTAGAGTAGGTCAGGAAGTAGGAGAACAGGATTGCAGTGTGGGGTGTGCTTCAAAGTTGAAGCAAGACATTGTAATTGTTTCTCTTTTAATCTGAATTAATGCATAGTAGTGGATGGGTTTTTCCCAATTGGGTTCCCTTGTAAATCATTGTGTTCTTGTGTTTTTGATGGTTACATGTCATTGCATGTGTTTCTAAATTGTGATTTACATTCCGTATAATAGTAGAGAAAATTTGTAATCTCTTGTTTTCAGTTCAAATACATCAATAACAGCAAATTTCTATTATTTTCTACACTTCTAATCTATAATAGTTTCACCAATAAGTTTGATCTGATTGACTATGCCCATGAATCTATTCATGAATTGATCAACATTCTCTGTGTCAGTCATCTTTAGGGTTTCAAATTGATCTCGCAACGTCTACAATTTAACATTCTTTATTGTATCATTACCCTAATATGCAACTTTTAAAATATCCCAAGCTTCTTCTTTTTTTAATGCGTCGGTCATCTTTTCAAAGATAAGATCATCGACAGAAATCAATATCCAACATTTGCCTCTATGCTCTTCCTTTATTTGTTTAATATTTGCATTCCTCTTATTATTGGTCATGGATTCCCATGCTTTTTGGGTCAGCTCTACATAGGCATTTTGAAGTGTATCCCAACACTCTTGGGCTTGAAGAAATGTCTTCATTAGTAAATATCAAAACTCATAATTTTTGCCAAGCAAAATTGGCATTTCTAGCAAAGAGCTGGAAGAAACCATTTTTTTAAATGTGGGCGTGCACCTTTTCTGTCACAAATTCTTTGACAAGTCTCCTTTAATAAAACCATTTTTATTTAAGAATAAAATAAAAATTGACTTAAAATGAAGCAACACCTTTTCAAATTCCCCTTTTTTTTAATAACGAAACTCCTTTTATTTCAAAACTCTTTTAAAAACCTTTTTATTTTTCTTTTCAAAAAACAAAAAAAATCTTTGAAAAGGAAATACTCAAAACTTTTGTTTTAAAATGAACTTCCTTTTTTCTAAATAAAGCCTTTCAAAAAAAAAATCACAACTTGAACCAATGTACCAACTCCTTTTAAAATCTGTTTTAAAAAGAAACTTGTATCTTGTTATTTCTTCAAGGAAGAGAATGAAAGACTTTTCTACCTTTTTGTAATTTACAGGGCACATTTACCGTTTCTAGGAGGTAACACATTTGTTGCTTCCACAAGTGCGATTAACTTCCTCTCAGTGCACTTTTCGATCTGGGATGGATGCACTTGGTTCTTGGTTTTCTTCGTACTTTCTCCTTTTTCCGAATATGATGGGTTCATCGCACTTTATTCATTTACAGAATGTGATCCAACACATTTTCTTTCTCTGTAGAGTGCGATGAGGCACATTGATTTCTTCTTTAAGACTGTGATGGTCTCTGCAATTTAAAAAATAAAATTCAAATGCCTTCTTCTTGACTTCGATCTCCTCTTGAGCTCTCGTCCTCGAGTTCTCATTCTCCAACACTTCTCAACCTCTGTAAGTTCTTTATGTTCAAAAAAAAAAATCAATTGTTTCTCTCCTTGGAGTCTTATGCAACCTCGCACTCGGATACCATGACAAATAATACATGGGAGGAAATACACAGAAAATGAACTCAACCAGAATAGAGCAAACAACTCTTCTCATCATTCAAAATAAGTTAAATAAACTACATGTGGGACAAGGAAACAAATAGCAACAAATAACTAGAGAAAAACTCAACTAACTCAACTGAATCTAAACTAACTATGGCACCTAGTAGATAGTGGGATTAAATATAACAACACCAAATAGACAATGAGATTAAATATATCAACACATGTGACATAATTTCATTCATAATTTTTTCCAAAAACTTGGCATGCATTGCCGAGATTTAGAATATATGTTCATGAGCATACTCCCAAAAAATTCATCCCAAATACATTCCACTTTGATGATGAGCATATGGACTTTATTTCTCCATTTGAGATATTCTAGTCCTAACATCATGAAGACTCTAATCACACTACCAAATGTGAAGTGTGTTGCCTTCAATCTTACTGTTTGGATTTGACAAAATAGTCTAAGGACTTCCTTCCCACAACCAAGTTAGACATTCCTAATGGTGATTGCATCCCATGGAAATATGTTACATTAAGGTATTTCTTCGAACACTTTGTGTGCTGAATCTAGCTACAAAATCACAATTCAGAAGAAATCATAACTAAGTTTGTCTTCAAGGTTGTTTCTTGCATTTCTCATAAGACTTCCTTGCCATCATTACAATGCCTAATATGTGCAGAGTCGGTAATCAATGCCTTTCATTACACCAAACCTCATTTCCACATTGGTTCAAAAACACCATGTAAATCCTCCCTGTACCCAAATATTGCACACATAATTACAAGTAAATCAACCATAAAAACAACATGCTTAAAACCACTAATAATCATGTAGCAATAGACTCACTCAACCTCTCTGAGGGCCTTCAACGTGTCATATGCCACAAATATACAAGTATAGAATTTGAGGTCTACAAAAATTGATTCTTGCAAAACAACTAGTGTTTTTTCAATCTAGATTCTCCAAACAAGGCGTTGATATTTGTAGCATCAATACTGTCAATGACATAATTATTAAGATTCAGCACTCATCCATTGTAATTTCTATAACAATATTTGTGATGGTGTTGTGCAATAGTCTTCTCGTCCTATTTGATTTATGCGACTGAAACAAATATTCAATTCAAAGGGACTGTGTTCCTTTTAGGAATTTTTATGAAGAGTTCTAGGGCCTCATAGAGAACCCATTTTGAACATGTCTAGTAATTAGTATAGTCTAAGGAGTTACAATCCATTCAGCAATCTCATCAAATAGTTTTCATACATCCTAACAATTTCATTTTTGTTTTTTGTTTGTAGCCCATGTAGGCTTAGTGTTACAACATGGGCTCTGATACCACTTGTAACATCCCCTAGCTACTCAATTGAGGTAATGTCAATCCCAAACATACTAATACCATAAAATTATAAATACAAGTACTTATAATTTAATAAAAATAACACAATAATAATCATGTCAATCACAAACCATAAACAACATACAAGGTGTTGACCACTTACCTAGTAAAATATATCACTAGTTACAAACCTCAGATGCACCACCCAGCCATAGACCTTGCTACTCCAAATCTCTCAGTAGTTGGTCACCCCTGAGCTAGGGCCATGGATCTAGGATGGAAATGGCTACCAAGTGCAGTTACATATCTAGTACCAAATGCAAATAGGGCCAAGATGTCAAACCATAAAAGCCTCCAACTAAGAGGCTGACATCCCCCATCAACTCTGCACCCAGTTAGTGCAACCCCCTTCTTTGCAGTCACAGTCCCTTGAGTTGTGCCACTACCTACAAGGTGGCCAACTCAAGCTAACCACGGATGTTTTAAACTAACCCTCACACAAGGACACCTATCCCTTATTGATCAATATCCAACTAAATACGGGGACCACCCTTTTATAGGAATTATGTCACTTACATAATATTTTTATGATATATTATTATATTATAATTTATTTTCATATCAATACATTTTTCTTATTGTGGAATCCCAACCCCCCATACTATTTCCATCCCCTGGTTTGCAATCGTGGTATTATTGTCTTAGTCTTAGTATATTTATGTATGTATGCTAGGATCACTAGTCTTTTACCACATAGGCTCTATGGCATGACCATACAAGCACCTTGGCCTTAAAACACATTTCTACACTAGCCCACTATCCCAAACAAACATACATGCCTCAATGAAACCTAGCTCACCAACCTAAGTATTATATGTACATATTTATTACAATTTAGGGCTCACCAACCTAATTAACATATAACAGATCACCAACCTAAAGATTAGATGTACATTTACATGATCATTGGGGGGGTCAAGTCAGGGGTATTACACTTGAGCTCAATTACAAACCTTGTATTTAATATTTCATTTACTATTATTTCCATTTTCCATTCCACAAGATTTATTACAAAACTATCACTCCATCATTCCTAGCAAAAGATCACCATTCACACATAAGCATATGCTCATTATACCACGCTATCGTGCCATCATACCACCATACCATACCATTTACCTTTTTACCGTACCATCTTACCTTCTCTTCATCATTAATTTCATCCATCCAACTTTTTTCCACCATTTTTCTATCATCTCAAATAATCATTTCATCATTCAAGTAGCTACCTATAGGATTCTCTATAAAATTCCTATATTTCTATAGGGAAACTACAGAAATACTAAAATGATACATATCACAAAAATATTTATTTGCAAGCCTCCTTATTTTGAACAAAACATCCTTAGGGCACCACTCACACTCAACAAAAATAAATATTCATTTACTAGTACTTCTATAGGATCCTCTACAAAAACTAATATAGAAAACTAGAAGGTTAAAACTTCAATGATGTAGAAGAGTAAGTAATCTAGCCTCAAACACTCCAAATTAGAAAAATCCATGTTCAAGTGTGATTGTCTTTCAATTGCTTTTCCTCTTCAATCAAATTATCATGCACCATCATTTAGTTTGCATGTAAGATCAAGAATAATGATATTATTTCTAAAAATAAACATAAAATAACTCATACTAAACTTCAATGGAGGAAGGCCTCAACTCCCATGTGTAGGGGAGAATACAATTGGACCCAAGAATTTCTTGTAATTAGTCACGAGACTGTAGTCACTGAGAAAGTAGCATGACATCATTGGTTTATGGTGACGAAGGAAAGTTATGTTGAAATTAACTGATATTATGTTAAGTGGAAATAAAGTGAAGTCTGATGGTGGCTGAGGACATGACGAGACTAAAATATATTATTGCAAAGCTACATTCTAAGCATAATTTGAATGAACCCATCACCTTTCCTTAGACAACTTCTTGCATGCAAATTATCTATCCCTCATTATATTCATTGAAGTCTTATACAAACAAAACATAGTTATCCTATAGGCTATAGGAACATAGTCCTCCTACAAGAAACTAGAACAATAATATAGGAAGCATAGTCTTCCTACAAGAAACTACAAACAAAATTACAGGAAGCACATTAGAAGGAGAGTATAGTGCTCAAATGGGAAAGTTGGTTCATTTTTTTTCGAGACTTTATATTTCAAAAATGTTTATCTTTCGTGGTTATTAGAATATTTGTTGTACATTTATGTCAAGAAATTGTTATATTAATTTCCTTGTTATTTTTTTATGAAATTTTCTATCTGAAACCCTTGTCGTAGTCATCTTTACTTAGGATAGTGACCCTTATTGGGTCAAGTTTCCCAATTTTATTTGGATTCAAAACTAACCTACAAGAAACCCATCACAACTTCAATTCTCTGGAAAAAGAAGAAAGACCCTCTTTGTAAGATAACCTGCAATTTTTTTTAGTAATAATGGGGGCAAGGTTCAATCAAAGTGAGCCTAAAAAACCCACTAGGGACTATCAAAACTATAAGGTGGTAGATATTATTGAGATAATACATCTCACATAATACTTTGAGAAGCTAAGAGGCTATGATGATGACAGTGCTCTAGAATTCACCTTGAATTTCTAAAATTACAAGGGACAAGAGTATGTAATTACAGTGAAGGGGTGATAATTTTTTGTTATTGAAGATATGATCAGTAGGATCACTAGCACCCCAAGATGGTTTCCATGGGATAAAGAAGAAAGGAAGGAAGCCACTCCTGCCCAGAATAAATTCTTCTTGGACCATGGAAAGTACATAAAAAGAAAAAGTGGAGTGAAAAGAGTGGCCCTACTAGAACCATGGAACGAAATAACATATCATGTAAGTATATCTCATATGAACAAAGACTAATTGTGACTAATTCATACCAATTTATACTCTCATATTAGCTCAACCATCTTTCCAACCTTCATCTAGAAAATGCATTCAATGTCCCCTATTTCCTATTGTAGTCATTAAATGAGATAAGCGACAAAATAAAGGGAGGAAAGTGTGAATCCTTGGGCCATCACAAGATTATCAAATTACTTATTTGTAATGATTTAGAAAGTATAGAACATTATGTTCCATGGAATGGTTTTACAGAAAATCAACAAGAGGGATTCTTAAAAAGAAAAGAAGCCTTAAAATAACAAAGCCTTGCAGAAAAATGAAAATAGAAAGAAACTAGTATGACACCATCTAAATAGATCCAAAGAAAAGGAATATAAGGGTCAATAAGAAGGAAATTGCATAAACATCAGTTAAACTGGGAACACCACCTAATCTCAAACAAAAGTCACAAGTGCTCAAAATTGAACCTCAAATTTTTAGAAGAAACAAACTTCTAATTAAATCAACTCCTATAAGGTGAATATTTTTGAAAGAAATCATTTGAAATAATATTTTCAGAAGCTAAGGAGATATTATGATGGAATTTCTCTAGAATTCGCCTAATATTTCGAGAATTACAAGGGGTACGAGTATGTAATTATAGTGAAGGGGTGATCATTTTTTGTTAATGAAGAGAAGATCAGCAGGATCACTAGGATCCTAAGAGCGTTGCCATGGGATAAATAAGAATGGAAAGAAGCCACTCCTACCAATAAGAAAGTCTACTTGGACCATGAAAAGTGCATAAAAACAAAAATGGAAGAAAAAGAGAGGGCTTACTAGAACCATGGAATGAAATATCCTATCACATAAGTATATATCCTCTAAATGAAGACTCATTTTTGTTTATGCATATCAATTTAGACTCTTATATTAGCTCAAACATTTGTACCACCTTCATCTAGAAAATACCTTCAATGTCCCCTATTTTCTATTTCATTCATTAAATGAGATGAGTAGCAAAGTCAAGGGAGTATAGAATCATGTCTTGGCCCATCATAGGATTACCAGATTACTTGTTTTATAATGATCTGGATAGTTTAGAACAGTGGATTCCATTGATTGGTTTCATGTAAAATCAACAACAAGGATACTTAGAAACACAAGAAGCCTTAAATAGCAATGTCTTGCAGAAAAAAGAGAAGAGAAAGCAACAGGGCTTGGACCATCTTAACAGAAGCCAAAGAAAAGGAAGATAAATCTAGAGGTGACTAAGAAGGAAATTGAATCAACATTGGTCAAACTAGGAACACCACCTAATCTCAAACAAAGGTCACAAGTGCTCAAAATTGAACCTCATATTTTTAAAAGAAACAAACCTGGAATTAAATCAGCTCCCATAATGTGGTGGAGATTTTTTAAAGAAGTCATTTGATAGAATACTTTGAGAATATAATGGGATATAATGATGACATTGCTCTAAAATTCACCTTGAATTTCTAGAATTACAAGGGACATGAGTATGTAATTACAGTGAAGAGGTGAGACATTTTGGTTAATGAAGAGATGATCAACAAGATCCCACGAGGGTTTCCATGTGATAAAGAAGAATGGAAATAAGCCACTCCTTCCAAGAAAAAATTCTACTTGGACCATGAAAAGTGCATAAAAAACAAAAATGAAGTGAAAAGAGAGAGCGTACTCGAAACATGGAATGAAATATCCCATAACATAAGTATATATCCTATGAATGAAGAATCATTATGGTTTATACATACCAATTTAGGCTCTTATATGCAATAATTTGTCCCACCTTCATCTAGAAAATACCTCCAATGTCCCTTATTTTTTATTGCAATCATTAAATAAGATGAGAAACAAAGTGAAGGGAGGAAAGCATGAAGCCTTGGCCCATTGCAAGCTTATCAAATTACTTATTTGTAATGATATAGAAATTCTAGAACATTAGGTTCCATGGACTGGTTTTTATGGAAAATCGACAAGAAGGATTCCTAGAAACACAAGAATCCTTAAAATAGAAAAGCATTACAGAAAAAGGAAAAGAGAAAGCATCTAGTCCTAGATAATCTAAACAAAATCCAAAGTAAAAGAAGATAATGTTAGAGATGACTATGAAAGAAATTGCATCAACATTGGTAGAATCAGCAACACCACCTAATCTCAAACAAATATCGCAAGTGCTCAAAATTGAACCTCAATTGTTTAGAAGAAATAAACATAGAATTAAAACAACTACCAAAAAGAAGGAACCTTCTCTTATTTTGGTTAATATTGAAGAGACGCCAAGTATTGAGGAACAAATATTCCTTGAGGAAGCCCTTCCAGAAACACCAGAATTAGTTAAGAAGGAACATATTCCTAAGGAAGAGAAAAATTGGGTACAACAAAATCATTTACAAGTTATTGGGTCATCAACTATAGGAAGGATAATACTAGCACAACTCCTAACCCATGATATGCTAGATATTAATAAGGAGAAAATAGAGGCACATATATGGAAAAGAATTGCAACAAACCAGAGAATGGGGGGTGCTGAGAGACTGCAAGACATCATGATACTTAAGATATGGGAAGAAAATTACAAAGAAATAACTTGAGAAAGAAAAATCATCGTGTAAACAATAATTGGGGTAGGAAAAAAGGAAAATATTAGGCAGAGAAAATAAAATCACAACCACAAATGCCTCCTCAAGGACCATGGCATGCTTATATCTAGAGTTGGTCAACTGCAACAAGCCAACTAAGACTTACACTTTATTTCTAAGGGAACAATGGTATACATATTAGAATTTCAACCTAGCTTGATAAAGACATTCAAACCATGAAATAATTTATTGGAAATTCTAAAGAAACAACATGGAAGAAAAGGCCAAGTTGTGTGAGTCTTATCTCCACAGCTTTGTGTTGTCACAACCACTTTCTTGTTATCTTAATCTCTATGTATGGGATGTGAAAATCATGGCCTAATCATCTTATCTAATGCATCAAGAGATGAGGGAAAAGGTGATAAAGAAGGAAATGCAAGAATAATTTTCCACTCCTCTATCGGTCAAAGCAAAATATCCTAACATAGAGGAAATAATAACATCCCATGACATTTTATCCAAGGACTAGTGCGTAACCCCTATTTGGAAACAAAGATATAAAGTATCCATTTATCATTTTGAATACATGATGAGGGTTCTATGAGATGAGGATAAAAAATATTTGCAAAGGAGGTGGCATGCCCTACCTTGCAACTTCAAAATCACGGAGCCTCACTCCCCCATCACACCATAAAATTTTATTTCCATGACACCCCTTTACAAAATGTTGCTAAGACTTGTGATGTCATGTTTAGGAATTTGGTTGATAGTGTAAAGCATATTAATACAGATTTGATCACATTCTTTTTTCTCATGTTTTTAGTGAACTCAACATAGCACTAAAAGTATATCAAAGAGGGACTATATAATAAGCAAGGTTAGATGATGTTGACCAAGTTTATATGTATTTCTTTTGCAATCACTATTTAGTGAACTTAAAGTCCCTCTTAGATATGCTAGGGGTCCATGATGGACTCTATATATATTTCTACTTGATCTATATTTTTGAATGATTGATCTATATATAAGAAAGAGATATTTCTTTTATCTCTCAAAGTTTATGATTTTTAGGGGATTATATCTTTTAGTTTTTATATTTGATTTTATTTTAGTGAAAATTATGACTAGAGTGAAGGCCTCTTATGAAGTTCTTTATGCACGTGAAACATGTAATTTTGAATATGTTTATGAATAAAAAATATTCATTTGGATGAGAAAGCAAAGTACATAGAAGTTCCAAGTAGTATGAGGAAAGCAAAGTCGAATAATTGTTCCTCGTCTCTCCTTAAGTACTTTTGGGGTGTTGGAGAATTAAGAATTAGGTAGTTTAGAAACAGATTATTTTAAGAGAGAAATAATGTTTAAAGAACCATTATAGTGCCTAAAAACCACCCCACATATCTCAACATACATAAAAATGTAAAGAACCAATATATTTCCATATAAATACACTCCATAACTTACTTTCTTAGATTGATCCATATGACCATCTTATATAGCACTAAGAAGTAGTCAACTCCCTTGCAGTCAGAGAAATGAGATCCACATTGATTTATCAAGGAACATAAAAAACTCCTTAATTCCTCCCTGATACCATTCACTAGTAAACTACTTGTTTATCATTACTTGATTAGTCAAATCCCTAATTGGCCACTCAAACAACCACTTATTTGATTGTTGACTCATTTTCTTTATAAGAACTAGAGATGTGATGAACCTACATAGCATGGTTTTCCAATTCCACCTAATCAACATAATTCTTTAGATATTTAGGAGGTGAAATTACCTTTGTAAAACCCCACAAAATCACAACCCCATAAATCCCAAGCATAGCCCAAATTTTCACAAATTTATTTTTTGAGATAGGATTCATAAAGATATTAGAGACTTGCGAATTTTTCCTACAATAAACAAGTTTAACATAATTTTCTTGTACTATTTAAAACAATTAACATGAATTTTCATATTCCTCATTTCTTTGTGAGCAACATGGCTCTTCGCAACATGTATTTCACTTTAAATATCTCAATATATCATTGTCGTTGCTTTGACTTGAAAACCAAGTTCACTCATGAGACGTTGAATCCAAACCAACTTTGTGCCATCATGTGCTACAACACAATATTCTAGCTTCGATAGTTAAAATAGATATCACCTTCTTCTATTTACAATACCAAATAACGGATTTGGATGGTCTGTAAATTATCGTGGATACTCTAGTGGACAAATCATCACAACAGGTCTAATACATATTTATTGAAATCTGAAAATCTATATTATGAGGGTCCATTTTCCTTAGACTTTCTTGATTTATTAAATTAGTGTTTCTACATATGCATGTATGTAAAAACTACATAAAAAATAGAAAATTCATACAAAAACACAATAAGACAAGATATGACCTATGAAACTCCTTCGAGAGAAAATCCAACTAGAAGGTGAGGTTGCTTTTATCTCTTTTTTGTCTGAATGGAAATTGTACAAATACATAGGAGTAACACATGTGGCCCATGGGATGTTATAAAAAACAAATTCTCATTTTTTTCCCCTTTCTTTGTTCACTCTTAGTTACTTTACTCAACTATGGAATAAAATTCACTAGAATAGAATTGAACTTTTTTTCCTCCTAGTGGCACAATAATTACATATTTCAATAGCCAACTAGGGGCTAAATTTGACCCATTTAACCCTCAATATGCGTTACAAATCAGAACTTCTAAAGTCTTGTTCAACATGGTGACATGGCTCTCTCCTTTTCCATGAGTAATGGGGCTAACCTGACATCCTCTTGAATCATGGTGGACAAAACAGGAAGGTCAACTTCTGGGTGGCATAATTTTTTTGTATGTACTATGTTTGGCGTATTTATTGTGCCAATGGAAAAGTATTTAAGTGCATATAGAGAAGCTTTGTACCCCTAAAATTAAATGCACACACTACCTTTGAAATACTTTAAACCCCAATTCACCAAACTTGGACTCACTAGTAAAAATGGTCTTGAGAGTTGATTCCTCCCATTTTTCCACTTTAAAAGAATCAATATGGATGAAAAATTATATAATTATCCAATCTTGATCACCATAATAAATTCAAAACAAAGGGATATATATAGGTTTCATTTCGTTTCCATCTGCAACATAATTCGTGTTAGTGCAACCAACTAACTTTGTCACTGTAATATTTTATACCAAGTTGGTAAGTTCCTTTGACATAAAAATTAATTCTCCTTGTGACTTTAGGGTGATTATCTTATGTACCTTGTATTTACCCAACCGAATTCTTATTGACATATCCAACCTAGTATGAGTTAGTACAACCAACAAACTGACTCATTTTGTTACTGCAGTATAGCAAGATAGTATGTTCCTCCGATATACAAAACAATTCTCCTTGTGAATTTAAGGTGATTTTCTTGTGGATCTTTCATTTACCTAGAAAGTACATTGCATTAAAGGAAATATCAAATTTGATTATGAGTTAAAAAGATACAGATACCAACAAATTGTCGATAGAGTGATGTAATGAATTTCAGAGAATCCACTTCTTGGTTAGAGTTGTGCCTAACTAATAAAGTGTAGCACATACTTTATAATGTTCCATTTTCAATTTCTATAAAAATATTCAACATATATTTAGATTAGGAAATAAAATGATGTCATCATCCATTTGAGATCAATAATCTCAAGTGTGTTTTCTAATAGTTTCTTCAAACTTAAAATGAAATTAACATTTTTTCCAATGATGACAAAATCATCCACATACAATACAACAATTAATATTTCATCATTTACATACAATAAATAGATACTATGATCTAATTCACAATATTTAAAACTAATATTAAAAAAAAAAATTAATCTTACATAATCCTTATTGTCATCATAACTTTAGATGAATTTAAAATTGGTATAATATGATTTCTTTAAATTCATCATGACTATTTCTATAAATTGATTATCCTTTTTTTTTAATCATTTTCATATTCATTCAATTTCAAACAAAGTTTATTAGATTATCATGATTATTTTTATAAATTGATTATCTTTTTTAAAATCATTTTCATATTCATTCAATTTCAAATAAAGTTTATTTACATAACCTAAGTGATCTTTAATTTAAAAAAATAAAAAATCCAAATATATCACTAGTCTCCCAGTTTACATAAATCGATTTTAATCAATCTTATCAAACAAAATCTTAATCATCTTTTTCAAACATCATTTAAACTGTAAATCATATATGTATGAAAACTCTAGAGATATCCTTATTCTCATCGACAACAAAAACTTCCACATGCCATCCTTTAAATTTGGAATTACAATGTTTATAAATCAACATAAAATTGACTTTATCTAATTATGAATTATGCAAATTGACTTTATCTAACCATGAATTATGCAAATTATGATAGAATACAGTAGTTCATTCATTGGTTAATTTAGTGCTCAAATGTGTAGAAATGATTTGAATAAAAAAAGGATTGATTCAAATGGACCGATATTGATAATAAAGACTGTCTAGAAATAATTTGAAAAAAAATTGAATTAAGTGGGCCGATACTGGTAATAAAGACTATGTTTAGAAATGATTTGAAAAAAAAGATTGATTTAAGTGGGCCGACATTGATAATAAAGATTATATTTAGCGCTTGTAATTTTTAATTTTAAAATAATTTATTTTAATGGTTAAATTTAAGTTTTTATGATTTATATTAAGCTTTTGAGAAGATTTTTTTGCTAGAAAACACATTATAATATTTTTGTTGAGGCTTTTTGAACTAACTAGTGTGGTTTATCGTCAGGATAAGTTGAAGAATCATTCGAACCAATGAGTGTGGTTCATCGTCAGGACAAGTTGAAGAATCAGATCATGTTGCATGTTAAATAGGGAGAGTAGATCTTCCAATGGCTATATTTGACTAGGAAACCACTATATTGGACTCGGCAATTTGACTAAGAAACGGCTAAATTTGACTGGCCAACCTGACTGGAGCTAGGGAAAGGGACAGGACAAGTTATTTTTGTTATAATTATTACCAAAATTTTTGTTATATTTATTACCAAAATTTGAATAAAGGTAAAGTTTGTATTTAATAATCAAGAGTATGAATCAATTAATTATTAATAGGCCTTTTTTCTAATTATAATTATATAAATAAATGGTTAGTTAATTATTATGTAAGTTAGTTTTTGTTGTATTTATTACCAAAAAATATAATTGTTTGAATTAACTACCAAGATCACTAAATCAAACATTAATTGTTAATCTAATAAGAAAAACTATAGAAACAAAAAAATTGATAACAAAAAACTTAAATCATAATATGGAATAATAAATAAATATATATGTATATTATGAATTGATTATATATATAATTATAAAATCAAAAACCTTAAATCATTAATATAATATGGAATAGTATATAAATATATATATTCCGAATTAAATATAAATATATAAATAAATAGTTAGTTAGTTATTACGCAAATTAGTTTCTTGTTATATTATTGTCATAAAAAAAAACTGTAAAAATTAACTCTCAAGATCTCTAACTTATTAATAAACCTATCTACTATTAAAACCAAACAAATAAAAACATAAATCATATATACATATATAAAAGTAAGTTAAATAATGTACTACTAATTAAGTTTAAGGAATCTAATAGTATTGAGAATAGGCAAATTCCTCTTAATTAAAACAACTTAGAATTTAAAATCCTTGAAGAAGAATAAGGTTGGTTAATTCATTTATAATTAATTATATCCAAAAAAGGTAAGATCAATAATTAATATCAATATTTAGAAACAGAAGAAATATTCTTAATTCATATGTTCATATAATAAAATTAATAAAAAAGATTATTCATTTGGAAAGAGTGAAAAAAACTCCCCAGATGCGGGTGATTGCAATGAGAGTTAAGTTGACAGGACAGAGGATGGGCGGGGCAGAATGCCACTTGCCCGACCAGTACAGGAATAGTGGAGTGGTCATTACACCCGGCGCACGGCACATTCGCATGAACGGTTTTCAGGATACGCAAGGCCATCGGATCAGCTGGAACGCCAGGCTCGCAGTGAGGGAGTTAAGACTCGCACGCACCAGCATGCAGCGGAAGGCACAAGCCATCAAGGGAGCAGTAATGGGAGGAGACTCCCAAGACAAGGCTGGTAACTTTAAAGCCGGAGAAAGGCCGAGGAAGATGGACATTTCGGTGGCTCTGCCGCTCCGCCAGCATACCTTAGCACATGCAAAGAAATTCAAGGAGAAGGAGGGGAATTGGACCCCGGCGCTGATGGTCTTGGCCTTCCTTGCGAGGCTGGTTATTCTCCTCCCCGAGTATCGCTCAGGTATCGCAAATTGGCCCTCTCATTCATATTTCTTGGCAACTGATCTCTGTGTTTGGTTTTGGGTCTCGTACACGCGCAGGGATTTGGCACACCTAAAGGAAAAGCCCAAACTTGGCAGAGGAGGCTCAATTAGAAGGCAACGCCGCATCCAAGGTATTGCCCTACAGTTACATTCCTGGACCTGGGCCACCGTCAACTGCAGGATGCCTCGATTGAGACCTAGATTGGGTAGCCGCAGGGGGCAGCCGAGAAGAGCCCCAACGGATTCATCCTCCAGCGACTTGAATCATCCTCCGAGGCGAGGGCTTTCTTCTCGCAGCAGAAGAGGAAGATCTCGAGCCTCTAACTCTCGGCCCGGACCTATCCCTACCTCTGGTTCCGCCATATTCACCTTTGACAGTGCTCTAAACAGGCCCAGGATCACAGCCTATTTTACAGTGGTTTTTCAGGAGGAAAGTTTAGCTGATGATTTAAGGACTCAGGCAGGAAATTCGAGGGCAATCCCAGACCCCTCTTCATCTTTTCAGCTGGCTACGGAAAATACCCCTCAGCAGGAAACAAACGAACAAAGGGGCAGCGCACGGGAGGCGATGATGGTAGATCTGGGTCCTGAAGCTCAGAATGTGACACAGACAGAGGAACCACCTGATATGGGCTGGTGTTGAATTATTGAAGAGCCCATTGATGAATAGAGATGCCACCCATGCTTCTTTTTTTGGTAGGATGCCCCTCTCCACTGGGCACGGTTGTAAGGCGACTCGGTTATGGGTTTCTGGTATACCTCAGTTCTTTTTTGAGTTTTTGAATTGTCTCATGTTTCAGAGATCATTCCCCTGCGTGGGAAACAAAATTAGACAATTTTCAAATGTGCTTGTTTTGGACAGAACTGCCTCCTGCAGAAGCAGAGTGCTTGACTACGATCATGATGTAAATTTACTATCTCCCTGTTAATATAATAAATATAGTTTTACATAGAAAATGAAAAAAACTCAAAACCACTGAATAAATACTAAAATAAAAAAACAAAAAACACAAAGGATCTAAGTGATGGGGAAAAACAAGGAAGACACGGGGAAAAGCGTTCCCCTATCCCCTATTCATTTTTCCTAAGGTATTTTTGCCTCATTGTGTATGTAATTGTATTTTGTTTTAAGTTTAATAAGATATCAACACAACGTGTGTTTACCTCATTTATTTATCTCAGTGTGCGTTTGTGATTATCAACGCAAAGTGTGTTTACCTCATTTATCCATTGTGCTTATGTGATTGTATTTTATATAATATTGGAAAATAAGATTATGGATATTCACACACATTTTAATAAACAGAGAAAAATAAATCTCAATTTCAATCAAAAATACCTTGCTAAATAATATACCATAATTTTTTTTCTCAAAAATATCTTGCTAAATAATATAGTAATTTTTTTATTATTAATATTTAAATAAAAATATTTAATATTAATCTATTCAATTTTTTTTAATGAAAATGTGTAATTAGTTAAATATGAAATATATATATGATTTTTCAAATTTAATAAAAAATATTTAAATTTAACCTTAATTGACATGCAATATTTTACAAACATATTAATAAAAAATATTAATATTCATTATAATAATAAAAAATTCAATATCCATTTATAATATAATAATTTTGTATAAAACTGAAATAAAATACTGTTCACATACATATGTTTCCAATTAATATATAATACACACATATTTATAAATATAAATATATATGTATCTTTCTCGACTATGATGCATTATATATATATATATGTATATTCTCTATACATCTCTCTTCCTATTAGACCAGGGTAGGTTCATGTAACACCCATAGTTGCATAAAAGATCGCTGAGATCATTAAGTGAATATTTTATTAAAAGACCTTAAAATATTATTATATTTTGATGAATAATATAGATGATAACTACCTAGATTATAGGTAGTAATACTTTAACAAAAATAAAATTGTTTTTGTTTATTTAAAAGAACAGTTGCCAAGAAACAGTTACCCTCTGCCTGAGAAGGGTAATATAGAGAGGGAAGAAGAGCAGAAAATGGTCCTAGAGCTGGGTGGAATAAACCAGTGGGAAATTGGCTCAATAGAGTCGACCAGTGAGTACAGAGATAGTGGTTGGACCGAAGTCCTGAGGCCAAAGTACTGATTGTGACTGGACCAAATCCAGTATAAAGAATAGAAGGTGCCTGGGGGAGAGTCTGGACGTGATTTCCAGACTCGCGGTTGGGAGGAGAGACCTTTCGAATACAAATACATTACAAGTTTTTCAAATAATCTGAAGCATCAAACTTTTAAAGGAATTTATTGCTGAACTATATCAATGGTTTGTAGAAGATATATAAAATGTAATTGTCCAATAGATATGCATATTTATCTTACAGGTTAATAGACATTACACCGTAGCTCTTAACAAATAAAGTGCAGGTGGTAATACATAGTGTAGATGTAAATGTTGTCTGAATAGCCAGAAGATGATTCGCTAACTCATATTGACAAGACAATTACACCTATATTCACAGTATCCATCTATCGCACGAATGAAATTAAAAAAAACAGCATACTGGTATAGAACCCTACTTGAACACAGTTATTTACTTTTAATCTATTGTTGTTGTATTACAGTCTATCCATAGAAATATATGTAAGTTGTAACTATTAATGAACATAGAAGAAATAGCCATTAATCATCTTAGCTTGATGACATTAATAACGGACATCATAGGTAATTCACATACATATAAATAAATATATCGGAACCTGTGATTCCTGTAGGAATTTTGTTGTAGAAATTAACACAGTAACGCAAATAAGAAAAATCATGGTAATTTCTTATTAACATCATAAGACCAAAAATAAGACAAGAGTTTATATTTGTTTCAACATAATAGACCAGATAGTAATGAAGCCAATAGGAGAGCCAAATTATAGCCTTATCGACTTCCTTTCAAACCTAAGAAAAATAGTAATTACAGTCTTTATACAACACATCCGGAGACAAGCTCGAAGGCCTTTAAACATTGCAAAATGACATATCAAAAACCGAAGAAAAGACGAAAGTCGTGGCTGGACAAACAAACTGGAACATTTCAGTTCAAGACTACAAGTGTCTAACTAAAAGTTACCCTATTGCATCATCAGAGAAACCCTCTTTCTCTGAAACCCTCATCTTAAACCCTCGAATAAATTTAATTGTGATCGGAGCCCAAGGATTAGTTCCAACCTGAATAACCACGGAAATGCCATCAATTCTATGCACTCAAGGGTTGCGGTCCCGAACCGAAAGCCCTCTAATAGATGGGTTACTTGCGTTCATCGTTTACGAGTTAGTCATTAACGGTCGAATCAATAAATTAACTATTCTATTCATAGTCTCATTCCATAAATCGAAATGGGTCTTACCTAATTTTAGAGCAATGCCTCGGCGAGTCGCCAACCTGCACGAACAAGAGAAACCCTTAGTATCACAACCTTTAAGTTAAATAACAAGCTAGAATGATAAACCCTCCTGCACTGTGAATGTGCTCAACCTTTCAATAGGAGAAATTGCCTTGTTATGTGAACATACATGTTGCGGATGGTCCTGTGAGCGTGCTATTTTCCTTCGTGCCCAAAATTGTAAAGGCCTCCCCTGAACATGGCGAGAAAGCTTTAGCATAGTTGTGAAATCGATACTTAAGCTCCTAACCGACTTCCAACACTAGAAATTAAAGCTTGGGTTTGCAAAACTGCAAGCTATATCTACTAGGATGGTGGTGTCGACCTCCTCAGCCATCACCTCATGGAAAGCACAAAAACCAGAACCCTCGCAGAGCAGTGCAACACCGAAAAATGACAACAATGAAAGCTCAGGGTTTCGGCGCCCAAAGTTAGTTAGGTTAAACCCTAGCTCAGCTCCACCGTTTGATGGCCAGCGAAAGATGAACGACGAACAGCCCAGACAAATGGTAAGGTCAGACGGAGTTGACATTTCCTAGTGTAGATTGTTGCCACATGGAGCTACGGACGAGGGACCATGTGATAGTGAAAACCATAGACTCGTGTGTATAATTAACCAGGAGGATCCTCGACGGGATCTTTCCACCTGTTCAATGAATTGATCATTTAAACGCATTTAAGGAATGTACCAAGTATCGGGATCTTGTACAATGCCATGGATATGGAGCCTTAACATGAGTGCAAATTTGTATATATGGTTTAATGGTGTATGAGTTAATAGTTATATGCCACCAGAACCTTAATATCAGTACACACACACACACACACACACATATATATGGTTTGATGGGGTGTGAGTTAATAGTTATATGAGTTAATAGATATATGCCATCATAAAAAAAATTATTTATATGATTTTCTTTAGGATTAAAAGAAATTATTGTTTAGATGTTACAAATGGTATCAAAGCTCAAATTCGTACATTGAGACTCTTTGGGGAACAGTTATGTACTGGAACCTCGTAATGGTGTTTTTTTTTTGTAAACTAAATAACTTATGTGTGAATACAGATAAAGCAGAAAAGATCACCATAGCAACAGAAAAGAAAGAATCATCATGCAAAGGGACTCCAGACCACCGGAATCGCCCAGAACAACTTATGTGTATGCTAATCCAGATATTTGGATACAATTGGGAGAGGAATCTCGGCAAGCTAACGCCATGTTACTTGAAACTGTGTAGCAATTGTGGGCGAAAATGACCAGTTTGAGGACAGAAAATGAACGAATGCACTTAGAACAGGAAAAAATTCTAAGGATTTTGTCCAATAGACAAAATCAGCATCACCCAGACCCTAGTGTAGAAGATTGGGAAAAGACTCCAACCGCTCAACATGGAGAAGAAAACGCTAAGTCGGCTGAAAAACATAGAGAGGATGAAGAGGGATGTTTGGATAATGTCCTTGACCAATGTAAAACTAAGAAACAAAAATCAGAATAGAAAACACAATTACACGGAGAATTTAGGAAAAGTAAGCCCTCACTCTTTGAGGGAGAATCTGAAGAAGCTGCGGAGGCCTGGTTAATCGATATGGGCAAGTACTTTCAGATTTATGAGTAAACTGAAAAACTGAAGGCGTGATTGGCGGTTTATCAATTAAGAGGAAAGGTGACTCTCTTGTGGGAGGAAATCAAGACTGTAAGGATGATTGACGAGGAACAAGTTACGTGGAATGAATTTCAAAAACATTTTAAGGACAAATATCTAGCTAAGCACTATTATAATGAAAAAGCGAAAGAGTTCCATGAGTTAAGATTAGGAACCTTAACCATGGATGAATATGTGACTAGATTTACGTCCTTACTATGCTACGTGCCTTACATGCAAGAGGAAAAAGACAAAGTTCAATGTTTCATCAGTAGTTTACCAAACTTCATGAAGGAAAAGCTGGAATTTGACTACCCCAAGGCAATGGATGATGTGTGCGGAAGGCCCGCATTTTTTATCAGCAAATGAAACAGAAAAATGAAGGGCCAAAAGGGCGAATAAACAAGAAAGGTAGAAGTCTGATTCCTAACAGGCACCCAAAATTTGCTAACCATAGGAATGCGTAGCAAAAGACATTCAGCAAGTTTCCAACCAGAAGTCAACCCAAAACTGCATACTCTAAAAACAGATCAGCAGAGGGAGCCATCAAATCTGTCAATGATCAGTGATCAAAACCGTCGCTACAATGTTGGGGATGCAGAGAGCCCCATTATTACAAAAATTATCCACAACAAGCTAGAAGAGAACAGTTATCAGATGTGCAAGAAGCATCTACAGTCGGGGAAGTGGCGAGGAACATACCCCGAATTAATGCCGCTTTGGATGATGATCAGGCTGAATTTCAACCCACAATGATCGAATGTGAAGGTATGATTGCTAAGCAACCTATCTCTGTTTTATTTGATCCAGGTGCTAGCTTAAGCTATGTCAGTCCTAAAGTGGTTGAAAAGTGTCAGGTAGTGAGCAGAAAATCTTTGAAACCTTAGCTAGTCCAACTAGCCACTGGTACAAAGAGAAGGGTTACTTCCAAGATTGAACGTTGTCCCATAACAATTTATGGACAACCTATACATGTTGATCTTAACATACTCCCTTTGGGTTCTTATGATATCTTAATTGGAATGTACTGGTTGGAAAAATGTTGGTCACTAGTGGACTGTAAACAAAAAATTGTAAGTTTTATTTCAAAATCAGGTCAAAGAAAAGAATTGTAGGGGATAAAAACTAGTACCAAGCTACGTCCTATTACTGCCATTCAGTTAGGAAAGTGCATTAGAAAAAGGTGTCAAATATATGCGGTACATGTGGGATTTTCGAACTCTAAAAATAAGATGACTTCGCTAGAAAGTATTCCTGTAATTCAGATTTCGTGGATGTTTTTCCGGAAAATATTCCCAGTTTACCACCAAGGAGAGATATTGACTTCACCATAGAGTTAATTCCAGGTGCAACCCCCGTATCTAGATCTCTGTATCGCACGAGCATTCTTGAACTAACAAAACTCAAAATGCAGTTATAGGAGCTTCTAGATAACAAAAAATACATTCGTCCCAGTGTATCCCCTTGGGGAGCTCCTGTATTATTTGTACAAAAAAAGGATGGAACCCTCAGATTGTGCATCGATTACCGACAGCTAAACAAACTAACCATTAAGAATAAATATCCTCTACCACGTATCGACGATCTGTTTGATCAAGTGCAAGGGGCTAAAGTGTTCTCGAAAATTGACCTAAGATCTGATACCATCAGATAAGAATAAAATATGAAGACATTTATAATACAGCCTTACGTACTTGTTATGGTCACTACGAGTTCGTGGTTTTTCCATTCGGCCTCACAAATGCCCCAGCTACCTTTATGAGTCTAATGCATGGTATTTTCCAACCGTACCTAGATAAGTTTCTGCTGATTTTTATAGATGATATTCTAATATACTCTAACGATCTGGAGGAACATAAGGAACACCTAATAATAGTATTGCAGACATTAAGGGAAAATCAGTGGTATGCCAAATTTAGCAAGTGTGACTTCTTCAAAAATCAAATTCAATATTTGGTCACGTTATATCAACAAAAGGCATTGCAGTAGATCCGGAAAAGATCAAAACAATCATGAAATGGATAGCCCCAAAGAATTTCGCTGATATCAGATCATTCTTGGGATTAACCAAATACTACCGTAGATTCATTGAGGGGTTTTCAAATATCACTTTTCCAATGACCTCCTTACAAAAAAAGGGTCGTGCTTTTCACTGGACGACTGAATGTCAGCAAAGCTTTGAAAAATTAAAGCATCTGCTCACCACCGCACCGGTACTAAAAGTAGCAGATCCAGGCAAGTCTTTCGTGGTTTGCACGGATGCAAGTAAAGAGAGCATTACTGGTGTGCTAACACAGGAAGGAAAGGTGATTGCTTTTGAATCTCAAAAGCTGAAGGAGTATGAGCAACGATATTCAGCTTATGACCTCGAATTAACAGTAGTAGTGCACGCACTTAAAATGTGGCGACACTACCTACTGAGGAAGAAATTTTTGCTGCTAACAAATCATAGTAGTCTAACCAATTTCTTTAATCAGCTGAACTTAAACGCTCGATAGGCCAGATGGACAACTTTCTTAAGTGAATTTGACTTTGAGATGAAGTATTTAAAGGGGAAGGAAAACCATGTGGCTAACGCACTGACCAAAAAACTAAATTGTATTTATGAAGTCCAAATGAGCCAAGTAAGCTCAAATATTCCTGACATCATAAAGAAAGTAGCCAACAAAGATCCGAAGTATACCTTCCTTGGAAACAGACAAAAGAAGCCTTGCTGAAAAAAGGGGAAAATAGAATTTGGTATCAATCCCGATAACCTCCTTACTTTTAAAGACAAAATTTATATTCCAAACCAAAACTCAATTAAATTATTGATATTAGACGAGTTTCATAAGAAACCTTTTGCGGGCCACCCCGGGTACTAGAAAATGTTATCACCCATCAAAAAAGGGTACTTTTGACCCGAATTGAGAAGGGACATTGTCGAATATCTATCCAAATGTTTGGAGTACCAACTAGTAAAAGTAGAACACCAACATCCCGCCGGATTGTTACAACCTTTGCCCATTCCGAAATGGAAATGGGAGACGATATCATTAGATTTCATCACCGATTTACCCCATACAAGGAAGCAACATGATTCAATTATGGTGGTGGTAGACAAATTGAGTAAAACATCTCATTTCATACCTGTGAAGTCCACATTTAAAACCGTGGAAATCGCAAAAATATTTATGAAGGAGATATTTTGCTTACACGGGATACCCAAGGTGGTGATTTCAGATAGGGACGTGAAATTTACATCCACCTTCTAGAAGACTCTCTTTGCAGGATTGGGTACTCAAATCCAGTTTAGTACTGCCTACCATCCTCAAATAGATGGGCAGACTGAACGGGTAAATCAGGTGTTAGAAGACATGCTACGTATGTTCGTGATGCAGCAACCACACAAGTGGGAGGACTACCTCCATCTAGTGGAATTTGCATATAATAATGGACATCACGAATCATTAGGCATGAGCCCTTTCGAGGTATTATACGAGAGAAAATACAAAGTACCCATAAATTGGAATAATCCAGTGAATAAGCTAACACTGGGTCCTGACATGCTAGTAGAAATGGAGGAGATTGTTAAGAAATTCCGACAAAAATTGAGGGCAGCCTAGGATATGCAAAAGGTGTATGCAGATAAGAAGAGGACTTACAAATAATTTCAACCCAGATATCACGTTTACCTGAGGGTGAAGCCCAGGAAAGGTTCCTTGCAGTGGCGGGGTTGTGCTAAACTAGTACCCCGATACTGCGGGCCTTTCTAAGTCTTGGAAAGAATTGGACCGGTGGCCTATAAGTTTGTGCTACCAAGCCACATTCGGGTCCACAATGTATTTCACGTATCTTTACTGAAGAAATCTGTGTATAACCCCCAGCACATTATTGATTGGGAAAATATTTAAGTAAAAAGGTTAATGGGTATAAGGCTGGATATACCTTTTTGCTGTATGTTTTTTTTTAATAATTGAAATATTGTTTTGGTGCAGGTCAAACAGAAAGGAGAGTTCCTAGCAGAACCTCTTCGTATTCTCAATCAACGGGAAACCAACTTGCGAAAGCGAGCCATCACCCAGGCTAAAGTGCAATGGAATCACTTTGGCCCGAAAGAGGCCACTTGGGAAGAGGAAGAATTCATGCGAAAGGCTTATCCAGCATTATTTTCTAAATAGGTAGAGAACACCGAGGACAGTGTTCCTCTTATGGGGGGGGAGATGTAACACCCCTATTTGCATAAAATATTATTGAGATCATTAAGTGAATGTTTTACTAAAAGACCTTTAAATATTATTATATTTTGATGAATAATATAGATGATAACTAGCTAGATTATAGGTAGTAATACTTTAACAAAAATAAAACTATTTTTGTTTATTTAAAAGAACAGTTGCCAACAAATGGTTACCCTTTTCCTGAGAAGGGTAATATAGAGAGGGAAGAAGAGCAGAAAATGGTCCTAGAGCTGGGTGGAATAAACCAGTGGTAAAATTGGCTCAACAGAGTCGACTAGTGAGTACAGAGATAATGGCTGGACCGAAGTCCTGAGGCCAAAGTATTGACCGTGACTGGACTAAATCTAGCATAAAGAATAGAAGGTGCTTGGGGGAGAGTCTAGACGCAATTTCCAAACTCGCGATTGGGAGGAGAGACCTTTCGAATACAAATACATTACAAGTTTTTCAAATAATCTGAAGCATCAAACTTTTAAAGGAATTTATTGTTGAACTATATCAATGGCTTGTAGAAGATATATAAAATGTAATTGTCTAGTAGATATGCATATTTATCTTACAGGTTAACGGACATTACACTGTAGCTCTTAACAAATAAAGTACAAGTGGTAATACATAGTGTAGATGTAAATGTTGTCCGAATAGCCAGAAGATGATTCGCTAACTCATATTGAAAGAACAGTTACACCTATATTCACAGTATCCATCTATCACATGAATGAAATTAAGAAAAACAGCATACTGGTATAAAACCCTACTTGAACACAGTTATTTACTTTTAATTTATTGTTGTTGTATTACATTCTATCCATAGAAATATGTGTAAGTTGTAACTATTAACGAACATAGAAGAAATAGTCATTAATCATCTTAGCATGATGACATTAATAAAGGACATCATAAGTAATTCACATACATATAAATAAATATATCAAAACCTGTGATTCCTGTAGGAATTGTGCTGTAGAAATTAACACAGTAACACAAATAAGAAAAATCACAGTGATTCCTTCTTAACACTGTAAGACCAAAAAGAAGACAAGAGTTTATAATTGTTTCAACATAATAGACCAGACAGTAATGAAGCCAACAGGATAGCCGAATTACAGCCTTATCGACTTCCTTTCAAACCTAAGAAAAACAGTAATTACAGTCTTTATACAGCATGTCCGGAGACAGGTTCAAAGGCCTTTAAACGTTGCAAAATGACATATCAAAAATCGAAGAAAATACGACAGTCGTGGTTGGACAAACAAACCGGAACATTTCAGTGCAAGACTACAAGTGTCTAACTAAAAGCTACCCTATTGCATCATCAAAGAAACCCTCTTTCTCTGAAACCCTCATATTCAACCTTCGAATAAATTTAATTGCGATCGGAACCCAAGGATTAGTTCCAACCTGAAAAGCCACAAAAATGCAATCAGTTCTATGCACTCAAGGGTTGCGGTCCTGATCTGAAATCCCTCTAATAGATGGGTTACATGCGTTCATCGTTTACGAGTTAGTCATTAACAGTCGAATCAATAAATTAACTATTCTATACATAGTCTCATTCCATAAATCGAAATGGGTCTTACCTGATTTAATAGCACTGCCTCAGTGAGTCGCGAGCCTGCAAGGACAGGAGAAAACCCTTAGTATCTCAAAATTTAAGTTAAATAACAAGCTAGAATGATAAACCCTCCTGCATTGTGAATGTGCTCAACCTTTCAACGGGAGAAATTTCCTTGTTATGTGAAAATACCTGTTTTGGATGGTCCTGTGAGCATGCTATATTCCTTCGTGCCCGGAACTGTAAAGGCCTCCCCTGAACATGGCGAGAAAGCTTTAGCACAGTTGTGAAATCAATGCCTAAGCTCCTGACCGCCTTCCAACACCATAAATTAAAGCTTGGGTTTGCAGAATTGCAGGTTATACCTGCTAGGATGGTGGTATCAACCTCCTCGGCCATCACCTCATGGAAAGCACAAAAACCAGAACCCTCGCAGAGCAGCGCAACACCGAAAAATGACAACAATGGAAGCTCAGGGTTTCAGTGCCCAGAGTTAGTTAGGTTAAACTCTAGCTCAGTTCCACCATCCGATGGCCAGCGAAAGATCAACGACAGACAACCCAGACAAATGGTAAGGTCAGACAGAGTTGGCATTTTCCAGCGTAGATTTTTGCCATGTGGAGCTACGGACAAGGGCCCATGTGATAGTGAAAACCATAGACTTGTGTGTATAAGTAACCAGGAGGATCCTCGATGGGATCTTTCCACCTGTTCAATGAATCGATCATTTAAACGCATTTAAGGAATGTACCAAGTATCGGGATCTTGTACAATGCCGTGGATATGGAACCTTAACATCAGTGCAAATTTGTATATATGGTTTAATGGTGTATGAGTTAATAGTTACATGCCACCAAAACCTTAATATCAGTTCAAATATATATATATATATATATATATATGGTTTGATGGGGTATGAGTTACTAGATATATGCCACCATAAAATATATATATATATATGATTTTCTTCAAGATTATAAAGAAATTATTGTTTAGATGTTACAGTTCATCCTAACCCATAATCTATCATGCCCCAAGAGGGATCATATATTTTGAGGTGTAAATCCGTAGGATTTATCAAGCTAGAAGAATGATTAAATTTTTTGAAGTGCAAAACTCTTTTAGAGTGCACCTCGAAAGTTGAAGGGAAAAAAATTGTACATCAAAAGATTTGATCCCACTTGAGCTCTTGATAAATATGGATCTGCCCTAGTCTAATAGAAAAAGAGTTGAAATATATATATATATATATATATATATATATATATATATATATATATATATATATATATATATATATATTGGAAACATATGGATCTACACTGGTATTATATATAAAGAGTGTGTGTGAGAGTGTGAAAATAAAAAAATAATGTATAGTGTATAACAAAAAAAAAAAAAAATTCCAAGGTGATTTGGATTATATTTTATATTTACTGAGCATTGAAATACAACTTGAGTGGGCCTAATGGTTAAGAGCATGTGTTTCCTTTTGATAGGTTGCCTCATGGTTAAGAGCATGTGTTTCCTCTTGAGAGGTCACAAGTTCAAAACCAGAGGAGGGTAGAGTTTGTATGTCTTTCAAATCAACATTATCAACATTATTTATGATTTACATTATCAACATTCAAATGTTTTTTTTGTTATTAATATATTTGTAAATGTGTCCATCATATTAGGAAGTAGAGTGCTCTCTATAAGTATTAAAATATTTTATGCTAGATTGAAATTCATTTTGTAATTAATACTTTTAAAAATTACATATCAATTTTATATAAAAATTAAATCAATCACACATTTCTTTCAAAGTAATTAAAAATTTTCACCTGCAATTATTTTTGTTTTTTATATATATTATTTTTGTTTCTTATATATATTAAATTGACATAAATTTATTCTTGTGAAAGTGGGAATGGAAATGTTTTATTTAAAATTAAAAAAAATTTTAAATTAAAATATTTATTTAAAATTAAAATCTTTTTTTAAATTAAAATATTTATTTAAAATTAAAATCTTTTTTTAAATTAAAATATTTATTTAAAATTAAAATCATTTTTTTAATTAAAATGTTTTATTTAAAATTAAAGTCGTTTTATTTAAAATTAAAGTCATTTTTTCTATTTAAATATATAAGAAGTAAGAAGTTAGTATTGAAATATATTATTTAAAAATAAAAACATCTTTTTACATTGGAAAATTTTTATTATTATTATTAATATTTGTTTTTAATTATATATCAATTTTGTATACAACTTTGATTGTAATTCTAATAATACACTAAACAAGTCTAATAAAAATAAGATTATTAATATTTTAATAAAAATGAGATTATTAATATCCATAAGGTATTGGATATACGGTGTTAAGGCATTCTTTGACGTGAAGTCACCGAATCAATTCCCCACCCGATGGACATGATGAAGACGAGTGGTGCCAAGCTTAAAATAAATAAATAAATAAAATATATATATATATATATTAAATTAATATATATATATATATATATATATATATATATATATATATATAGATATATTTATATATATATTTATATATATTTATATTATAAAATTTAATTTAATTTTTTATAAAAATAACACTTATCAACTCCGAATTGAAAATGTAATCCAAAGTGAAAATATAAGGAATACGAAAGCATTTCCAAAGAAGTTCTTTAAAATTTGTTAAAGACTTAGTGAATGATATGGATATGAAAGGGGTTTATGTGATCTTGTATTCTTATGGAACCTCATACGTTGGTGAAACGGCTCGGTCTATAAATCAAAGGTTTAAGGAACAAGCGGTTGATGTCAAACATGGGAGAAGGTTCCACATACATTGGTGAAACCGGTCGGTCTATAAATCAAAGGATTAAGGAACAGGCGGTTGATGTCAAACATGGGAGAACCCACTCTTAGGCTTTGGCTGAACATGCTAAGAAGACAAAGCATCATATGTTCATTGAGGAGGCTAAGGTCATTGCAAAGATTTCTCATTTTCATCACTGTAAGTTTAGGGAAGTCATTGAAATTGAGAGGGGTTCGATCCATCTAACAAGGAGATGACGGATGGAAAATAGTTATTGGATCTCAGCGCTTTCCGCCTAATGGTTCTTCTAATTTTCCTTGAGTTCTCTTTTTCTTCTTTTTTCTTAGGTTTTTAAAATTGAGTCAATTTTGTATTGCTTCAAAAGTTTCCCTCCTTTTTGATCATTATCCCCAACCTATTTTCTATAGAAATAGATTTTATTTCTTCACCCTTTATATATATATAATAATATTAATTAATTTAACTCATTTCATTTCTTTAAGAAAGTTTTTTTCGGTAATTTTTAGTCTAATGAAAGTTAGTTTGAGAATCTAGGTTTTAATTTATTTATATTTTTTAATTAATTAACTCACAATTAAAATATTAATTTTCTTAGTTTAATTATAAAATAGAAAAAATAGAATATTAGCATCCTCAGTTACACATTTGATTTTATATATTCTTTCTTGTCTTAAGTAATTGTGAGTTAATTTTCTTATTTATTTAACTTTTTAACGGGTTTATTTTTATTTTAATTATAATCTCTATCTTTATTTATTTCTTGCAATTTTTTATTATTATTATTATTATTATGATAAGAACATTGAATATTTAGTTTCTCTAATTTCTAGTCAGGTCAACTATTACTTTGTAATCCATAATCTTATTAACTATTACTTTGTAATCCATAATCTTATTCTATATTTTTATATATATTTAATTATTTAAATAGTTTGTAATCTATGAGCTTAAATTATATTTTGATATTTAATTTATAATTATATATATATATATATATATATATATATATATATATATATATCATAATTAAAATTTCTTGGTTTAGCAAAAAATAATTTCTAATTTATGATTAAATAATATTAATATTTATTGATATTCATTTGACTTTATTATTTAAATATTGTTTAGAATTTTTCTTATTTTTTAACTAAGTCTTCTGTAGTTGTTTCTTTATTTATAGCTATGGTAGATTTTTCATCTTGTTCCAACAATAAACCAAAAACATATATTTTTTTATATGATTTCTTCAGAAAATTTTCTACTTATTATAACTCTGCACAAAACAAAATGAAATAATATAAACTGTAAAATGTAACGCCAAACCAAACAAAACAAAACAAATAAAACATAATATAAATAGACGATGTAATGTAAATAATCATATTAACTCTTCAAACACTGACCAATAAACCATTATTTCATCCATAACAAATAACAACTAATAATCAAAATATATATCATCAATCAATAATCAAAATATATATCCTCGATACGGTTAGACCAGTGCACGCTCTTAATGATAGTTTCCCTAATACAGTTAGACCCGTGCACGCTCATAATGATAGTTGTCTATTCCATAGCAACTGTAGTTTTATCCATAGCTACCAAGTTCGGCCGTACTGGCCAGAAAAATTCGAAAATTCGACAATACGATTCGGTTCGGCTGCAAATTCGGATATTGGAATTCGATAAGGTTTTTTTGTTTTCAGTAATTTTTTTATATTAAATTCTTTATATAATAGATAGTGAATGGTGAGTTAAAAATATGATGAAATTTGTTAAATAATTTTTCGTTTATATTAAAACATAAGTTATAATTTAAAAATATTATAATTATCATGGAATTAAAAAAAAAAATTATTAATATAAAATTTAATATTTAAAAATAAATATTTTTATATTATTTAAAACATTAAAAATAAAAATTTCTATATTAAAAGAACTAGAATTGAGATCTAATTTAGTAAGAATTTTTTCTAATAAAAAAATTAATATTTAAAAATAAAAAATAGAAATTTCTATATTAAAAAAGTATATTAAATAATAAATTGCATATTAAAAAAATTATAATAGTAAAAAGCAATAAATTTTGTATTAAAATATAATAAAAAATAGTAAGTTTATACTTGTTAAAAATAATAAATTCTTATTATAAAGAAAAATAAATTCTTATTTATAAATATTTATAAAATATATAATTTTCATTTTTTTCTATTTGAATTTCATAATTTTCCTCTTTCCCACTAGTAACGAAATCTAAACAATAAATTAATGTTTGGGTGTGCTTCTCCCCTCCCTTTGAATTCTGTAGAATGTTTGAAAGTGTGCTTTACTCAAAAGCTAATTCTAAAATGAGAGATTTAGGTTGTTTTAGTTACTAATAAATAATGCTGTTATTTTTCATTTTTAAGGGTTATATTAAAATTTAGGATTTGAGGATGTGATTTTTTTAAAATATATTGTAAATATTGATTTTTACTTTTAATTTAAAAATAATTTTATTTTTGAAGATCTATATTTTTGAATTTTTTTTGTAGATTTAGGTTGTTTTAGTTATTTTCATTTTTATTTTAGTTTTTAGTTACTAATAAATAATGTTGTTATTTTCATTTTTAAGGGTTATATTAAATTTTAGAATTTGAGGATGTGATTTCTTTTTAAATGTATTGTAAATATAAAATTTTATTTTTAATTTAAAAATAATTTTATTTTTGAAGATCTATATTTTCGAATTTTTTCCGTATTGTATTTTAGGTAATCGAATTTTTTCCGTATCGAATCGAATTCGAATTCGTATTCGAATTCGAATTTGGTAACTATGGTTTTATCCATCTAAACTCCAAGATTACATTGTCATTACAAAGAAAATTGTTCCATGTCATCATTTTCTACACGCCATGACAAGCGCGGTTGCTCAGTTTTAATGCTATAAAAGTAGCAGCCTAGTAAAAGGAACGTAAACGCAGAGCAGGCTAGTAGCTACTATTCGGTAGACATGATTTCAGTGGCTGTAATGGGATATTGTTGATTATTTTGACCGAAGTAAGAAATTATAGAAAATAAAAAAGATTGTTTAGAAGATATAGTTTAACAGTTAGGTGAGGAGGTTTGGTTCTACTATATTATTAGTATTTTTTAGGTGGAGATAGAGCAATTAGCAGATAGACCTTTTTAAATTGTCACTTTTGCTTATGTACAGTAACTCTCAAGTGTAGATAGAGCAATTAGCAAATGGACCTTTCTAAATTGTCATTTTCGCTTATGTACAATAACTCTGCCATAAAAAACTTAAACACCAATAAAACTACTTACAAATCGATTCCAAACACCAAAACTCCAAAATCAAACTTAATGATAAAACTTGCATTCATATTTACTCTATCCTAAGAGATATCCGAAGAGGAAACAAACTTGGAACATAAAACTATTTACAAAATATACTCTCGTCGGAGTAGAACTAACTCCGCAAACTCTCTGTACAACTCGGATTTGTATTCCCGTCGTGGGAAAGTATTTGTCATTATTAACAGTGCCCCCGCGGACATGAAATGAATATTCTTCAGTCACCACACCTCATGAGTACCCTGCAATGTTATAATTGTGAATATCAATCACCGCTACATAATACCCTTTTTATTACACACATATATATTCTACAGAATACCATATTATTACATTTATATATATATATATATAACGAAAAACTGACCAGTCATAACCAGTTGAGCTTCTGGCTTCTTTTGGATTTCTCAGATCCCTTCTTCGCAGCACCAGGAACGTTATTTCCGTACCTATTACTTCGCCATGGATTCTCTCGTTCTCGTGGTGTCACTGTCAAACAAAATCCCCAGTCCATCAAAGATAAATGTAATGTACTCTGATTGATGAATTGCATAGTAAATGATAGGAAAGAAATTCATTGATGCCAAACCGATAGAAACCAGATGAAGGCTACTTACAAGAAGATGGCGACATGGGAGGGCTTGAGCCTGCCGGGGAAAGGGGAGTATCCAAAGAGAGTGAACGAGAATAACCAGGAGACTTAATAATGGTGATACTCTGCGTTACTTGTTTCTTCTCATCATTCGATGGCTGGAACTCTGCATTAGCTCTGTGTTCCGTCAACCTGCTTAAAGCCTCTGCAGCCTCTGCAAATAATCCATGACCAAATATTAACTAACTTGAAATCTCCTCCATGACCAAATATTAACTACCTTGAAATTTCCACGAAACAAAACTTTATGTCATGAAATTGCACATAAATATTAATAAATCAAAAAGATGCCGGAGGTTTGGTTTATTTTCTCAAGAGGCAAGTTGGGTGTGATTTCAACTCAAGATTTTTGGCTCAAATATTATTTATTTTTGGCTTTGGGTGTGATTTCAACTCAAGATTTTTGGCTCGAGTGATTCCAACTCAAGATATTTGGTTTATTTCTTTTAGAGATTTGACTCAAATACTACTTATTTTTGGGTTGGTATGGTCAGATACCACTTGTTAGAATCACTATTGCTATTACACCAAAATCCACAAAATTAGTAAATAGACTTATCACCAGAATTAACAAATCCACAACCACAATTGTCATTACACCAAAACCCACAAAATTAATAAATAAACCTATCACAAGAATTAACAAATCCAAAAAAAAACATTAACCACATAAAAATCGTAACTATGCAATGTCTAACTTATTTGAATATTGGTACTAACGCAATTCTCTCCATCATAGGGTATATTGATTTTAGGACTGACATAATTCCATTCAGGGATACTGCCCAAGTGGGTACAGATAGATATATAAGGGTAAATCTTTGTGGCTTAATTAGATCTGTGCTGTAGGAGGGGCAGTAAATTAGTGTGAGTCAATATGGATTCATTCTAGTCAATATAATTGTGTAGACTTGGGATCAAATACAAATAACAGCAACCGTTGATGCAAAGAAACTAACCTGGACTGGAGTAGGGTGCCATGGCGGAAATAGTAGAACCAGTCTTCCTGAGTTTTCCGAGGCCGTTCTCAGGGCGAGGGCCTGCCAGAGTATCATCCCAGAGCTGATCCAACAATCCCATTGCGCGTACTTCTTCCTCTGTGACAAACAGATAGTAGTGATCCAAATTGGTGATACTGTAGCTTCTTCTCTGCCAAAGAGATCAACAATTTTATTCATAGACTTCGTGATCCAGAGCCTATCCCATCGGCGATCGCCTTTAAAGAAATCGATAAACATATTATGCTCAGGCTTACCGTTGCCAAAATGACAGCTCACCTAAATCTTAGATTCCGTCGACGGCGCGCAATTGGGAACACATCAAGTGATTGCGACTTTTCCTTGTTCTCTTGGTACTTGCACGACATTGACAGGTCAGCAGATAGCGATATGTTTACATGACATAAAATCTGGGTTTCCAATCAATTAGTAACATGTAATAGAAACCTCGTGACCCGATCACGTGATGGCACTCATCTAACATTGGGGTTTGTTTTCACAAGGCTACGTGGGTTTAGCCCGTTGGCTATAAAGTAAGAACTACTCTTCGTGTCCTTGTTTCGAGCGTTTTTGGCCTCCCAACATTGGGATTTACAGCGTTCATGTGAACGTATCTCCCACTGCTTCTACATAAAGATGAGGCTATCCCTTTCCTCACTCATGGGATCTTTACCAAAAAAAACCCACCCCACCGAGTACATCACATATTTGTAAGAGAATGGCAAACAATATTTATGGAGCTATAGTATAGTTTTATTAATGCATAGGATAGTATATGCTATCTATTAGATTTTAATTTTAATTTGGTTAAATTTAAAGGTTGGCATATATTGACCCCATGTAATGGAGCTGTAGCTCCACAAATATTGATAGTCTTAGAGAATGTGGTCGTATGCTATATGTTATGGTGACATGTTATGGTGGCGTATGAGGTGGCATTCTTGTTTGTCAAAGTTGTTCTATGAGATATATGGTGATTAAGAAGCGTTGTTAGGCATAATTCACATAGTTCTTTGTGAAAGATTTGGCTTTAAAGAGTCTAAAAACAAATGTGTGAGAAATGTTATTAAAATGTATAAGCATAATTCAATAACAATTACTATAATTAATGGCTCAAAGCAATATTAAAGTGGGATTGAGAGTTTAAGTCTTATTAAGTAAATTTGGTAAGATAGAAAATTGTTGAAAATCTTTAGCAAGGAGTGGTTGCAAGAATTGGGGGTATCTATAACCCGAGGAGGACAAAAGTGTATACTTGTGCTTGGACTATATGAGTAACTACTAATAATGTGGTAGAATTGTATGCTCTATTGCAAAGATTAAACCTTGCGAAAGATAGTAATGCTTCAAAGTTGGTGATGATTGGAGACTCAATATTAATCGTCAAATCTTTACTCTTCAAACTTGCTTCACAAGATTATCAGTTGGATTCCATCTTTGAGTGAATCCAACAAGAGAAAGTCACTCTAGACTTAGTTTCATATTATCTTTTCCTAGGGCACCAAAATCAAGATGTGAACAAGTTAGCAAACCTAACAAAAAGGGAAATGGGGATTATTTCAATCAATTTTATGGAGTATGTACAACCCATTCCATAAACCCACCCCCACTCAAGTCTGACTCAATGTACCAACACAAGTCACCTCAAGAATCAATGTGTGGACATTCATTACAATGCCAGTGGGAAATGGTCGATAAGACCTTCCCATCACCTTAACATGCCCTCCATATTGACCACCCTCGCTTATGATCTCGTCATCTCATGTAGATGGGACAAATTTTTTACTTATCTCATGGTAGGCATATTCAAACGACGTTAGGCATACTCCCTTGGTTTGGTTGCAATTTCTTCTAACTCAAGGTTACCCTGTTTGATCTTTGATTTATCTACTCGTATAGGGGATCTACTCCAATCATGACAATGGACCCATGGTCTCTCTAATTTGGGTGTGGTTTCCTTGGTTCTCTTGGATGGATCATATTTTTTAGCACCACCTACCTCCATTGCCACATCATTTTTATTTCATGTTGTGTTCTGTTGCCCATTAGGTTTTTACCTTTTGTGATATAGGAGCATGTAAGGTGGCACAAATTAACAAAGGGTTGGGGACTCTCCATTCATTATCTCTAAAGGATTCAACATGTCTGAAAGTGGTGCAACATTGAACTTTCACTATGTGTCCCTTTTCATACTAAGGATAGAAATCCATCTTGACAACCATCAACAACAACTAAGCAACAAGGGTACTTGCTACAAAACCAACACATGGATTACACTAAGATTTGAGGGATAAGACATGCATTAGAAAGTGATCGATGAGACAAGATCAAGAACTTGAAAAACCAATTGTAGGACCTTTGTGAAAAATTTGATGGAAGGGAAAACCAATTTCCCTCAACAATCAGAAATTGTGAGAAATTAAGTTGTCATGAGCTCCATGGTACAACAAACTCAACACTTATTGGTTCTTGAGAAAGAAACTTTAGAACTCCAACCCCATCTAATCTGCAATCCATCCCATACCTCAATTGTTTTTGCGTCAAGAACACATCGTCTCAGTCTTATCAATGTACATCTTGGGAAATCCCTCAAGGAAGCAAATGACTAGCAATTACAAAAACCAACATTGCCACATCAACATTCTATGGATGACCCTATCATTGACATAATAGAGAATAAGGCTCCTAAATGTGAAACGTTTTTCCCTGTTTTGACTTTTGAATGTACTATAGTATATGTCTTCTCTTAGGAATTTTTTGCAAAATTTATGTTTCCAAAATTTGATTTATTGGAAATTCCCTATTCCAACATTAGTAGGAAGTTACTCTAGAATGGATTATTATGTCTCCTCTAGGTAGGAATCCTCTTCTAATATACTCTTACAACAATCATACACTGCATCTTTTGTATCAATATAAATATTTCCTAGTATTAATTAAAAAATTATCATCAAAGGAGTATAAACTTTATTGATTTGTATTTAATTGTTTTGGATTGCCTAATTATATTGTTACATAGACCAAATTTAGACTTATCAAGTGTTATTAGAACTTCACTCGGCCTATGTAGCTACTTAATGTATTTGGGTAATGAGAGTATTTGGTGATTAGGTCATTAGGTTATATGATCAAGCCATTAAGGAATCCATTCATCAACCTATCAAATCATCATCCCATCAATTCAACAAGGTATTAAAGCATTAGTACATTAGGATATCAAGACATTGACCCATCAATTCATCAAAGTATCAATCCATTAACACACCACTCTATTAGGTTATCTCCCTTTATCATAAACATGATTTTAGAGAACCTGTTAAATAATAAGAAAAAATCTCACCATCACTTATTAGATGATAAGAAAAAATGCCCAATTTCATAGAATAAATTTAAAATTAAATGAAGTGAGTACTTAATCATTATGAAAAATTACAAACAAGTACATTTCCATACGTATTGTTGGTGAAGTATATACATTAGTTAAGGTGGTTTGGAAAAATTCATTCCTATCAAAGTTTGATAGAGCAAATAATTTTTAGGAAATAGCTTTGATAGAGCAAACAATTTATAGAAAATAATTTTAAGCCATTTTAAGATTTTTCAAGATTATGGGTTGATTTAAAAATCCTAAAACCTTTTAATCAATAAAGTAATTATACTCTTAAAATTTTAATTAATAATATTATAATAAATAATAATAATATATTTTTAAGGTCACGTTTAAGGCAGACATTAAATTGGTGTATAAGACTCTCTTGTTTATGGGACAAGGGACCTACTTTCATATAGCAATTTGATTGTGAAAGTATAAGAAAATGTACATACTATACCTTGCTCTGGATTTGAGCCTATCACCTCTTACAAAGAAACACATGTTCTTAATCATTAGGGTCACTCAAGTTATAGAAAAGATAATCTATTTTTAAGATCACAACCAAACCAACACCAAATTAATGTATAAAATTCCCTTATTTGTAAAATAGAAAACTCACTCTACACAAAAATTTCATTACTAAAATTTACCAAAATACAGTTACTCTCACCCTTTAAATTTAAACCTATAACCACTTAAAAAAACACATCCAAATTTTTTATTCAATTTATTATTAAAAATTTATCATCTTGCATCCATAACATATAACCCATATTATCCTGTATCCATAACATATGACCTACATGTACTTGCTCACTACAATTTTACCAATCTCAAGTTTACAAGTTTATTAAATAAAGTTTCCTATAATAATACTCATGGGATGTGGTCTAATTTAGTGTGTATATTTAGTCTTTATTAAATAAGAGATTCAAATTTCTGAAAGAAAAGTTGAAATTAAGAGCCCTTTATAAGAAAGGAAAACTATCCCACAACCTGTTAAACTCAACCAAACCTTCCTCAAATCTTGAAGATGAAAACAACCTTCCTTAATGTTATTTAACAACATTGTCCCATACATATGACAAATAAAATCACTTTTTTTCAATCGTAAGATCCTAATACTAACAGCATTGTCACATACCTATGACAAATAACCTCACTTTTATTCAATAGTAAGATCTTGGTTAATACTTTAGCATCATGTAAAGTTATAAGTGGTCTATTGTGAGCTCTACAAAGAGTCTTCCTAGAGAAGGTTATGTTGAAAATGCAACAAGATGATGGAGCTTAGTGGAAAGGAGTCGCCTTCACTAAGTGGGCCCGCAGGCTATTTTTGGTGCAAAGTCTATTTTTAGACATATGGATCATGGTCTATGAGTTGCAAGATGCTATTTGTGGATGATTGGTCATGTTGGTAAAAATAGATAGACTTCTATTTTTAGACATACGGGCGGAGTCTATTTTTAGACTGCCAGGCTAAAAATAGAACAGTCAAATATTATTAGCTCTTAATAATATTTGGACTATAAACATTATCTTATCCTCTTGGAGCACTCCAGTTCGAGCTACGGATGTGGCACATGCAACTGCGAGAAGGAAATACGCTTTTCTTATGAGTCAGTTGAGCTATTGCATGGTGGACTTCAGTTAGAACTCAAGTGATTGAGTTTGGTGGAGTTGATTGAGGAGTTGATGGAGTTGTGTTCAGTTTGACTTGGTTGAACTAGTTGTATTTAGTCTAACTGCAGAATACACTAGTGATGAGTGATGTGAATTAATTGTTAATTAATTCACTAATTATTAACTCATAAAGCAACTAAAGAATACATCAGTTAACTCAGTGCATGGACAGTTCAGTGGAGACAAGTGTTAGAGGTGAGTGAAAGGGCAAGACAGCTGTCAGTTGTGACTATAGTTGTGCATGAGATTTGCACAATCAATGGATTGAGTATTGCCAATGAGGATTGCATGGTTCAGCCAAGGGAAATACGAGTTTGGATCAACCATTCTCATCTATTCTCATGCAGGATTGCGCAGTGGAGGCAGGCAAGCAGCGGAGGAGATTTGAACCTATGATTGATTCAGATCTGAGCTAGTTTGTGTGTAACAGGTGGAGATAGTACTGAGTACTTGCGAGGAGTATTGTACTATGTATTGTTACATGTTCTCAATCAATATAATATACAGATAGTTGGGGGTTTTCAGCTGTATGCTTTCCCCGATTACATACTGTGTTAATGTGCGCATGCGATTGATGTTTCATTGTTTTTAATTCCACAAAATTGATGATCAACGTAGAGGAGGTTATGTATTATGTATGCATTCCGCAAATAGTGTATAATCGGGATAATCTCTGTGAATAAGTGTTATATTATTCAAAATTTCTACAGGTTAGCTTTCTTATTTAGGTTTTAATTACTCCTTTAAAGTGTACTGTCTTGTTTATTTTAATTTCTAATTATCTAGTTTTAAATTTGGTTGACAATTAAGTTTTTGCTTAATAAAATTTTAGTTATTTTTTTAATAATTAACTAATTTCAAATAAATCTATAAAATGGTTAATTAACGATTATATATCATTATTTATATTTTATATCTTAATTTTATATATGATAATAGTTTTGTTAGATTTTAGATTTTTGTGATTCATATTGTAAATAATAATGTCTTTTATCACGTCATTAAGATTTGATTAACCTTTCGAATCAACTAATATAATTCATTTTCAAAACAAAAATAAAAAATCAATCAATCCTAATAATAATAATATTTTAACATTAAAAATCAACCATATTAAAATATAACTCCAATTTATTAGTACAGATTTGGGTTCATATCATTGACTTCATTTGCCTCAGTGTTAATGATAACTTGATAAGAACAAAAGAAAACAGCATCACAAGATGACGAAGCAACAAAATTATTATATCAACCGAACTTACTACCTCAGGGAATAAAACGGAATCTTTTAAATTAATTGTGGAGAAGATTTACAAATATTTTGAAAAATATGGTGGTCTTTTCTATGTTATATGATTCTATAAAAATTTTATTACAATTTTAAAATATATTTGAGAATAGGTATCGTTGAGTGCAATGATTAAATTGTATTATCGTAAAGTCATACGATGCATCTAGAAAAGATTTATGAATATTTATAAAAGATATGATATTCTTTTCAAAGGAGGATAACTTTGGATTTGTGATTTATTATATTTTAATAAATTTAAATTTTCAAATGATACTAACTTGGATTTGTGATTTATTATATTTTAATAATTTAAATTTTCTATTATAAGGAAAGATAAATATTATTAAGTATAATTTTTAATTATATTTTAGTTATTTTAAAATTTGTATTTTTTTCAATTTAATTAATAATTAAAAAAATATTGTTTTAAAATATAATAATTATTTTAATAATATTAAATTTAAATTTAATAATAACAATTAAATTTTAAAGTTATGGTCAAACTAAATAATGATGATAATGATTAATGTCCATTAACCTAAGAGATTAATTAAACTTTTTTAATATTTTTTTTATGATGGAAAAGAAGTAAGAAGTATCTCAAGATTACATAATTTGGGTGATTTAAAAGATAAAAAAGATTGGTAGTGTGACAAATATTTTGAGTTGTTGAAAAAATATAACAAGAAAGACTCAATTTGACTTTAGCCTTAGTCAAATTGAGTAAAATCAAATTTCTACATCATCAGGACAACTTGGAGGCAGTGAACTAGTGTGACATGGATCTTGTCACTCAGTTAGCTCAGTAAATTCGAGTTATTGGGCTTGGAGTTCAGTTATGCATGTGTGATTGTTAAATTTTAGTAATCCAGTTAAGTTATTTTCAGTTGTATTCATTTCACTGGCATCTAACTATTGTTAGAGTCAGTTGAAATTCAATTGTGAAGTGACACAACAGTCTAACTCAGAGTTATGTTAGTTAACTGATCAATCAACCCAAAATAGCTAGTGCATGCAAGGAATTCGAGTTCCTCAGCTGAAGTGGAGATGAAAAGGCAGTGTAATAGCAGTTTTAAACTAGCATGAGTGTACAAGTGTTGCATGAGGTCAAGTGATCCATCCTTGGGAATTGCACAATCAATTTGGAGGAAATTCCTAAAAAATAGGGGCTAATTTCCTTAGGATTTGCGGAAGGAAATAGGAGGCCAGGTGAGCCTATATTTGGCTAAGTGTTGGCCAGAGTTGTTCATTGAGCAGAGAGAACAATTATTCTTTTGCAGGTTGAGCTCAGAGTTGGAGCTAGCAATTGCAATAGATTCTCTATTCATCAGAATAATGCAAAGAGGCTTGAGGGGTTTTTCCCAGTTGGGTGCCCCTAGAAGTCACAGTGTATTTGTGATTTTTCTTATTGCATGTCTATGCATGTTGTTCTAAATTGTGAATTTCATTCTGCAAATTAGTAGAGTAGAATTGTGTCTCTTGATTTTAAATTAAATTTCTCGAGCAGTTGTAAGTCTATAAAATTTCTACATGGTATCAGAGCCTTAGAATTCACATTGGAACCAGTATATCAAACTTGTCTCTCAAGAATTTTGAATTTGCAGTTTCTGTGCAGCAGCTTTTCTTCAGGATCAGGAGGATGTCTTCCAACGGACTGAGATTGGAGTATCCCCTGGAGGGTATCTCGAATTTCATAGCATGGAAGGATCAAATGGAAACATTGCTCCATGAAAATGGTGTGTTAGAATATGTTAAAACTGGCATTGCAAAGCCTCCACAATCGAATGCACAATTATTAGCCCAATGGATGAAGGATGTTGCGAAGACCAAGAGAATTCTTCTGGAAGGTGTGAGAGACCATGTGGTCTCTAATCTCCATAGAAAAGAGACACCATTTTCTATGTGGAAGGAACTAACTAAGTTATTCAAAAACAGTAGTGACCATAGAAAATTGGCCTTGAAAGACAAAATTTGAAACATTAAGATGCAAAATAATGATATTATTCTGCAGTATCTCTCCAGATTTACACAAGTTTGGGATGAGCTTGGAGGGGTTGGTGTGAATTTTGCAGAACATGACCTAGGAGCCTAGCTCTTTTAGCCCTTCCAAAATCCTGGAGCAGTTGTCAGGGCTCTGTGAATGGAAGGGAAAAATTACCGAATTGGGAAAGGTTGTGGTCTAATTTGGTTCAAGAAGAGTTCAAGAGAAATAACCGAGATGGAACATCATCCAAATCTGGGAATGAAGATAATTTTGCATTGGTTGGAAAGGGGAAGAAGGGAAAAGGGAAGAAGACACAGAGAAAACATGAGTCCAGCCAAAATTATGGCAAGATGAAAGACATGAGTAAGATTAAATGTTTCCACTGCCATGAACTCATGCACTATGCAAAAAAATGTTCACACAAGAAGTCTACCAAAAAGTCTTCAGAAGGAGTAGCAGGTGAAGCACTGGCTTCACAATTCGAATTAGACTTCACCCTAATAGCATGCATGACCAACACTATGATGGGGAGTGTGTGGTATCTTGATTTCAATGCCTCATTCCATATGATAGGGTGCAAGGAGTTTTTCAATAGCCTAGAGGAGAAGGATCTCCATATGCATATCAAAATGGGGGAAGATGGGAGGTACAGTTCTACATGAATTGGTATTGTCACCTTTGAGAGGGAGAAAGCCTCTCCTCCTCGCCTCAAAGATGTTATGTTTATACATGGGCTGGAAAAGAACCTGATATTTGTAACAATATTAGAGGATCATGGTTATGATGTTATTTTCAGTAAAGGGAAATCCTTTTTGAGACACATAACTACTGGGTAAGTAAAGCAGACCGGGGTTCATGTGAAGAACCTATACAAACTTGAGGTGGAAGATTGCACTGCATTGAGCAGTAAGGCAGAAAATGTGCAGAGTCATGATGTTGGAGAACTCAAGCACAGGAGATTAGGTCATCTACACCATGGTACCTTAAAAATCATGCAGCAAATAACCATCATTCTCCCTAAAGGCTCCCTTAACCGGTAGGATGTCTGCAAGGGTTGCACATTGGGGAAATATGTCAAATCTGCATTCCATGATTGAGGTTACTGAGCAGATGCAATCTTGGAGCAAGTCCACTCTGATGTTTGTGGACCCTTTTCTGCAACCTCCACAACAAGACATAAGTACTATGTTATTTTTATTGATGATTTCTCTAGGAAATGTTGGGTCTTCTTCATGCGGAAGAAGGATGAAGTTTTCCCAAAATTTGTTGAATTCAAGGCATTAGTTGAGAAGGAGACAATGGAGGTGAATTTGTTTCACATGCCTTCAAATATTCCTGTGTGAAAGAAGGTATTCGAAGGGAATCAACAACACCCCATAACCCACATGAGAATTGGGTAGCTGAAAGGAAGAACATAAGCATAATGGGAGTATCAAGGGCCATGTTGCATGATTAGGGGTTGCCATTAAATTTATGGGTAGAATCATGCAACACTGCAGTTTACTTGCAAAGTCGGTTTCCTCATAGTTTACTTGGTTTGATCATACAGGAGGAAACTTTCTCAGGGAGAAAGTTTGATGTGTCTCATTTCAGAATTTTCGGAGCTTCAATTTATTATCATGTCTCCAAGGGTTCGAGGAAGAAACTTGAGCCTACAGTAGAGTTGGGAGTTTTTGTGGGATACATCGAAACTCCACACAATTACTGGGTTTATTTTCCTTCACTGAGGATGACAGTTGTAAGGAGAGGTGTTAAGTTCGATGAGGACAACGCAATGAGATGCTCTCAGGAATAAGAGTTGAGTATCCCAGTGTTATGAACATAATTTATGTAAAAGTAATAAGTATAGACAATAAATAATAATCATAATAATATGTAATTAAATAATAATTAGTTAAACAAAGAGGCATGTCTCTACAGACATGACTCTTCGTGAAAGGGTACTTCCTGGCTATATATACAGGGATATCACTCCTATTTGTATCATCGTTCTTATTCATAAATTTAATATATATTCTTGTATCTCAATGGAGATGACTTGGAATATGTAGATCTCCATTGAGATATAAAAATATATACTAAATGTATGAATAAGAGTGATGATACAATTGGGAGTGAGGGCCCTGTATATATAGCGAGGAAGTACCCTTTCACGAAAAGTCATGTCTGCAGAGACATGCCTCTTTGTTTAACTAATTATTATTTAATTACATATTGTTATGATTATTATTTATTATTTATACTTATTACTTTTACATAAATTATGTTCATAACATTGCCTTCCCCTTCAAAAAGCTTTGTCCTCAAAGGTTGTTGATGAAAGAACTTGATCTCTTTTTCTACTACGAATGTCTTCTCATCTCGGGACAGTCATCTTTATCGATACAAGTTGATATGATCTTTGGAGTGATACATAAAATTGCCGCACGGAGAAAGGATCTGACAATCCTAAATTAATCTTTTGTGAAATCTTTTGATAATTGGAAACTTGTGATGAACTATTATCACTGGACTGAATTGTGCGCACTTCAATATTCTTCAGAACATAAGTTTGTTGTTTATGTTCTAAGTGGTACGGATTCGTAGATTGATTGAGATGTGTGTTCGTGTGAGTCAAATGTAGATAAAGAGTTCTTTTGATTTCCCTTATCATGTGTGTGGCTAGATTCTGATTTACTTCAGGTTTCGATGTCGTCGAGTTGGCTACAAAATCTTCACTTGGAATTTCCTTTGTCTCAACATCTGAGTGTGTTTTTTCTTTAACTGATGTGTCTTCTTCTTGAGTTGTGGTATTCACTGGATTGGTATTCATTCCATTTTCTTCTACTTGGACTGAAATGACTAGAGACTTCGATACTACTTCTTGAAGTTGTTCTAACTTGTCATTAAGTGACGTCTTGTCACGTTTAAGCTTCTTTATTTGTGTAAGGAGGTTTTGGTTATGATTCCTGAGACGTAAAACTTCTTCGCTTTCTAGGTTGTTGATTTTTTTATTAGTAGCCTCATCATATTTTAAAATTTTTATTTGTTCTAATAATGTTTGATTAAGGTTCTTTAAATGTAAATTTTCTTCTTCTTGTTCCATCAAGTGCTTCTTGAGTTCCTTCTTTATGGCCTTAACTTTCTTGACTTGTTCGAGTAATTTTTCATTTTGTTCTCTGAGGTGCAAAATTTCTTTGTCTTTACTGGAGATGACTTCTTCAAGCTCTTTCTGCTTCTTTGGTATAGTTTTTTTATTATCTTGAAATATTAATTTTGAAATATCCTTAAAGTCTTTTGATGAAGGCTTTATCAGTTTTGACTTCATTGTCACATCCTGGAAGATGGTCATCGTCCTCTTGTAAGAAAACATCAAAATATTTTTTTTCTAAGTTAAACATGAACGCACCCAATTCTTTTAACCAATGTTGACCCAAAATAATGTCAATTTGTGGGTTAAACATAGTTACGACATGGAATTGAGAGGTGCATTCATAGTGGTCAATTATTACTTGTAAGTCATTAATTTCATATTCTTTTTTGCCAAAAATATATGTTCTTTCTCCTATGTTTGACTCTGGAATTAAAAGTTAATTTGTCAAATTAACATTGATGCAATTTTCCTCGTGACTTGTGTTGATAGTGATATTAATCTCCTTCCCTTGGGTATTCTCTTTTAATGTAATTAATATACGATCTGCAATTGGAATACTTTTATATGAAAATTTCCGTTCCTTTCCTTTTGAATTAGACTCCATTTTTTGCCTTCGAAAAAATAATCTAATATTTGCTTTTTATACCTTTTTATATAGGTATTGTAAAAACCTTCTTTAGTTTTAATAATAGGTCAAATAAAACCTTTGGCACCTTCGTTTTTTGTTTTTTTTAACTTAAAAAATATCTTTTATAAATCCCCTTTTAAAAAATTATTATAACTCTAAAAAATACTTATTAAGGGGCTCACTTCACATATGTATTCGACAATCCATTTTTAAAAGACTTTAAAACTTTTTCAAAAGATATCTCCACTAATCGTGAATGCCTTCCACAATAATCAAAACCTTTGACTTTTAAACGAAACCCCATGGTACCTTCAAACGAATGTTGGTCAGATAGAAAAATGACAACAGGGAACACTGCTTGGTGAAGGGATGTGATGATTGAGGGGAGATAGACCCTTTTTGAAGGCACACTTGATCGGGAGGAAAACGATAGAAAGAAGAGGGATGTCTTTAATGGTTTTAGGTGGTATAGTGGAGGCAGAGGATTGTGGAGTGGAGAATGCAGAGAGCGAAGAGCAGTAGGTCAATGCTACCATGGTCTAGATAGGGAGAAATTTTTCATGTGCAGATGGACGCAGAAACGACTTGCTAACGATGTTTTAACGATTGCAGATGTAGCTCGGTGGTGGCTCAGGGCATCTAATGGTTGTGTCTGGTCAAATATTGCGATTACCTGCGTGTGGCTTGTGGGAATGGGTTGTTGTAGTTTGGTGGTCCCAGCAGCTACGCACAATGGGTGGGTTCTGCGAGGGGGATGGTTGACTATGTGTGGCGCAGTAGTTGCAACCAGACGACATTGGTAAAAACAATGTGTTTCAAGTCGAGTGTTGGGTAATACATGTGATTTGCCTGCTCGAAGAGTTGACAACAGTGTTGGTCGGTTGTGGTGCTATACTAGAGCAGCCGTAGCGATGATAAGTTTTATGTTTTTATTTTATTTTTTTATAAATATATATTATTTATATTTTTAGTTCTATAGTGTTTTTTTTTAATCGTTTGTTTTTTAATTATTATTTTTTTATTTTTATTTTATTTTATTTTTATTTATTTATTTATTTATTTTATTTTTTTGAAAATTTTGTTCTTTTTATATATATATAATTTTTCTTTCTATATGTATATATTATTTTCAAGTTTGGATATTTTTTTTAATTTTTTTTTAACTTTTTTTTCCTGTTTTTTTTTCATTTTTTATTCCTTAAAAAATGGCCAAGGGCCTCTAACGAACTCAACAATGAAGAAACTCCAAAATTTTGTAGTGAAACGCTTCAATGACAACGAAGTTGATGAATTTCGATCGTCAAAGACATGGATCGGAGAACGAGGCTCTGTGCAGCAGTTGAGGAGCCAGAGGATTGAACAACTTTGATACTAATGGAATGGACAAAATTTGTTCTTCACGTTAAATACTCCAGAAGACTTGTAATATGTAGATCTCCATTGAGATACAAAAATATATATTTAATGTATGAATAAGAATGATGATACAATTGAGAGTGAGGGCCCTGTATATATAACCGGGAAGTACCCTTTCACGAAGAGTCACGTTTGTAGAGACATGCTTCTTTGTTTAACTAATTATTATTTAATTACATATTATTATGATTATTATTTATTATCTATACTTATTAATTTTACATAAATTATGTTCATAACACCCACCGGAGCAATAACTTCTAGTTCCAAAGGAGGATCCTTGGGATGAGCTTCGGGAGGTTGTGGAGCAGCCACATGTAGAAGAGAAGATAGGAAGCAGAGTGGAGGAACCCACTCAACCATAATCTTCCAGAGAGGGAGAAATAGAACCATAGAAGCTAATAGATTGTTGCAAGATGCACAGGAGAATGTGGGAGCCCCCACATCACAGCGCAAACAGAGGAGGTCACCTGATAGGTACATAGGTTACATGGCTCTCATGACTGAGCTCATTAAGACAAAGCCTTCCTCATTTGAGGAAGCAATTTCTCAACAAATTTGGGTTGATACCATGTTGGAAGAATATGAGTCGATTATTAAGAACAATGTATGGGAGGTGGTGCCGAGACCAAAAAGGAAATTAGTGGTTGGTTCGAGATGGATCTACAAAGTGAAGCATGCAATGGACAGGATCATATAGAAGTACAAGGTTAGATGTGTGGCCAAAGTATTCTCTTAGATAGAGAGAGTGGACTATGAGGAAAATTTTGCACCAGTTGTAAGATATTCCTCAATCGGATCCATTCTAGCATTGTTTGCACCGATGGGGTGGAAAATCCACCAAATGGATGTGAAGATTGTCTTTCTCAATGGTGTTGTTGAGTAGGAAATTTACATAGAGCATCTAGAAATATTTTAGATTTATGATCAAGATTCGCATGTGTGCAGACTCAAGAGAGCATTGTATGATTTGAAACAGACGCCCTGAGCATGGTACACTCGGATCAACAATTATCTCAGTGGTTTGGGCTTCACCAAAAGTGAAGCAGATGTGAACCTCTATCACATTGCGATAGATGGTAAGTTTCTTATTCTTGTTTTATATGTTGATGATTTAATACTGACAAGTGATGAGCAGTTGATCCACTCTTGCAAGAGAATTTGAGGTGAAAGGCATGGGCCTCATGCATTACTTCCTCGGGCTAGAAGTATGGCAAGGTGATGGTGAATTTCTTGTGTCTCAGGGGAAGTATGCCTTTGAAATACTTCAGATATTTCACATGGATAATTGTAAGCCCATGGACACACCTCTAGCTACAAAATAGAGGAAAGAGAATGCCACTTCAAGTGAAGAGGTTGATCCCAAAATTTACAGTTAGTTTTCGGGGTCTTTAATGTATTTGGTGAACACAAGACTCAACATGTGCTATGCAGTAAACCAGTTGAGTCAAGCTATGGTGAGGCCTACCAAAATGTATTGGAGGGTAGCAAAGCATGTGTTACAGTACCTCATAGGCACTACTGAGTATGGATTATGGTACAAGAGGATAGAGGGAGTGAAGCTCCAAGGCTTCACCAATGTAGATTGGGAAGGGAGTCTGTCAAATAGAAAAAGTACATCAGGTGTTATCTTCAACATTGGGTCCACAAAGGAAGCATAGGCCTGTGGCGCTCAGTTCAGCGGAGGTTGAATACGTGGATGCAAGTCAAGCGACATGTGAAGCAATTTGGATGAGTAAAATACTTGTGGAGCTATTCAGTCAAGGGATGGACCAAACATTGATATATTGTGATAATCAAAGTTGCATTAAGCTCTATGAGAATATGGTATTTCATGATAGGTCCAAGCACATTGATATCTATATCATCATTTGTGGGATTGTGTGCAGAGGAGAATTATGTTCCTACAGTACATGCCAATTGAAGAACAAGATGTTGACATCTTGACAAAGGCATTGTCAAGAGGTAAATTCGAGTTCCACAGATGCAGAACAGGGGTGATGAAAAATCCCTTTCTTGTTAAGAGGGAGTGTTGAAAAAAATGTAGCAAGAAAGGCTCAATTTGACTTTAGCCTTATTCAAATTGAGTAAAACGAATTTCCAAATCAGCAGGACAACTTGGAGTTAGTTAACTAGTGTGACATGCATCTTGTCGCTCAATTAGCTCAGTAAATTTGAGTTAGAGGGCTTGGAGTTCAGTTATGCATGTGTGATTGCTAAATTTTAGTAATCCAGTTTAGTTATTTTCAGTTGTATTCAGTTAACTAATCTCTAACTATTGTTAGAGTTAGTTGAAGGTTAGTTGTGCAGTGGGACAATAGTCTAACTCAAAGATATGTTAGTTAATTGATCAATCAGCCCAAAATAGCTATCGCATGCAAGGAATTCAAGTTCCTCAATTGAAGTGGAGATGACAAAGTAGTGTAACAACAATTGTAAACTAGCTTGAGTGTATAGATGTTGCATGAGATCGGGGGATCCATCCTTGGGAATTGCACAATCGATATGGAGGAAATTCCTAAATAATAGGGGCCAATCTCCTCAGGATTTGCGCAAGGAAATAGGAGGCTAGGTGAGCTAATATTTGGCTAAGTGTTGGTCAAAGTTGTTCATTGAATAGAGAGAGCGGTTTTTCTTCTACAAGTTGAGATCAAAGCTAGAGCTAACAATTGTAATAGATTCTCTATTCATCTTATTAATGCAAAGAGGCTTGAGGGGTTTTTGCTCAGTTAGGTTCCCCTAGAAATCACTTTGTATTTTTTATTTGTCTTATTGCATGTTGTTATACATTGTGAATTTCATTCCGCAGATCTGTAGAGTAGAATTATGTCTCTTGATTTTAGATTAAATTTCTTGAGCATATGCAATTCTATCAAATTTCTACATGAACATTAGATAGAATGAGAGTATAAGATGAACAATCTAAGAGAAAATGGTTTTCATCCTCAACCCTCATAGTATCACAAAGGTGATATACTATTTCATCTCATGGTGTTTTTGTAATCGACCAATGCCCAGTTTCACTTTAAAGCTCAGGATAATTAATTGTTGTGTTAGCAATGTTCATTTTCTTCTTAACGAGCTAGTAAGACAAATAGATTTTTTTATTTTTTTTTTTGAGATTGAAGTTGGTCACTTCTTTATAATATCTTAGTTTTTTTTTTCTCTGTGTAACTCTTTATAACCCCATAATTTCTCCCTAAGTTTTAAACTAATAATATTTTTAATATTTTTCTTATTCTACAAAATAATCTCCACCTTTTTCTCCAATGATCTAGCAAAAACTAAACATCCTCATACCATCTTTGTTTGAGACTTCATCATTATAGAACAAAAAAAATCATTTTTATATAAAAAATATTGCTTTCATAGTATACAACCAAAAAAACACCAACTCCATAAGAAAGTTTTATTATTAACCTTTAATAGAAATGTACATACTTTATTTTTTTTTAAATTGAATTTATAATATCTTAAGTACATGTTCTTCATTATCATAGTTTAAAAATATAAATCAATTTATTAAAATTTTAAAACTTAAAATATAATTAAATATATAAAAGAAATAGTTTAAACTCAAAGATTATAGAGGGTCTGGGGTATGCCCCAAAACTTTACCTACTTTATTTCTTTTTAAAATTGAGGGCCTAGAGTATTGCCGAAAACTTTACATAATTTTTTTTTTTTTAATTGAGGCCTTGGAGTACCCAAAAACTTTATATACTTTATTTCTTTTAAAATTGAATTTATAAAATCTTAAGTACATGTTCTTCCTTATTACATTTATTGAAATAATTTTATATTATAGTTTAAAAATATAAATCATTTTAATAAAATTTTAAAACTTAAAATATAATTAAATATAGAGAAAATGGTTTAAATTCAAAGATTATAGAGGGTATGGAGTATACCCAAAATTGTTTATGTTTAGTTAAGAGTTTGTCTTTCTCAGAGGTAAGGAAACAGGGTAATGGTCCAAGACTTAGAAGTATCTACTAGGAAGTATTTGGGAGAACTGAAACCCTGCCCGCTTAAAGACTGTTACCTGGTGTAGTTTTCTTTTAATAACAATGATGAGTCAGCCGGACTTAGCGATTAACCACTAGAAATGACTGTCCTCACTACTAATTTGACCACTGCATTATAATAAATTTTCCTACCTATTTAAAAAAAACTCAATTTCAATTATTATAAAACCATATAACCTATACGTTCACGTGATAATGTTCCTGCAAATAACAGAGGTCAGACCAATGGCAAAGTTTGTTTACATTATAAATGCAACGCGGACCCACAAAACCCTCCCCAAATGATAATTTATGTCCGCAATCCAGAAATGTAATAACACGACTTTGTGTTGTGTTATATTTCATGTTATATATCATGTTTTTTTCCAAGCATTTTTTATACCGTGCAAAATCTAAAACAAATTTTAATATGTAAATTTTAATCTTATAATATTGGTCCTTACATCAATAATTATGTAGGTTTGGTTTTTATTATAATTGAAATATTAATTTATGTATGGTTTTTATTATAATTGAATTATCATTCATCGATAAGGATAGTCATTATTGTTTCTTATCTAAATATATAAGTTAATTAATCATCATTAATAAATAAAAAATCATGTTATTTAAAATTATTTGTTAAATATTTAAAGGTTAAATTATTTGTTAATTATTTACCAAATAGTTTTAAAGATTATTGATGGTTATTTGGTTTTTTAAGTTTAAGGAATATAAGTTTTTAGTCAATTATTTGGGTTAATATAAAGTTTTAGTTAATTAGTTCTCAAGAGTCAACTCTGGGCTATGATGCATCCTTATTCATGAAGATTGTATGATTTTTTTACCTTGTCTTGAGGATGAACCACATTAGTTGGTTCGAAACGTCGACCAAATCCTAATGATGTGATTAATCCGAAAGATTTTTACCTAGTTATTGGTATATATTGCTTGTGGGTTGTTGGATATACTCTTGGTGTTATCGTGGCACTTAGTAGGTTTGATCTTGGACTAAGTTCCAAAAAAGTTAAAGAATATATATATACGCGTAGTCAAGTTAGACGAAATAGCTTATTTCACCAAAATTCACTAAAATCTGGCAATATAATTTGAAGATTTTTTGTTGTTCAAAATATATTTTTGAATGCATAAATGGATTCAGCACCTTGAAAAACCCCTTGGGCACTCGAATTATGTAGATTAAACAATTTAAACTCAAGTTTTTAAAAATCTTTGTCAAATTTTGATTAAAATTAAACAAAAAAATAGTTGTGAGAAAGACCATTTCATCTATAAATTAGACTACGCCTATATATATATATATATATATATATATATATATATATATATGAAATTGAGTACTATTCTTTATTACAATTTAACTTATCATCTACAAATAATAATGTGTTGATGTTATAGAAATCCTCTCTAACATATATAATTATGATTTATATAATAAAATGAAATGTATATAATAACAATATTTTATTAATATTGTAAAAAATTATTTTAAAATATTGTTTTACATACAAGTTTCAATTTAATAATGTCTTCTCACATCATAATTGGTGTTTAACATACAAATGTTATGTAAATTAACGGGGATGACAGATGGAAAATTAGTAGTTGTTGGATTCCAACCTTTTCCTCCTAATCGTTCTACTTGTTTTCCTTGAGTTTTCTTTTTCTTCATTTTTCTTAGATTTTTAAAATTCACTCTGTTTTGTATTGCTTTATGAGTTTCCCTCCTTCTTGATCATTATCCCCAACCCATTTTCTATAAAAAAAAAAAGATTTTATTTCTTCACCCTTTATATATATAATTTTATAATTTAACTCATTTCATTTCTTTAAGAAAGTTTTTTCGTAATTCTTAGTCTAATCAGAATTTGTTTGGGAATCTAAATTTTAATTTATTTATATGTTTTTAATTAATTAACTCACAATTAAAATATTAATTTTCTTAATTTAATTGTAAAATAGAAAAATATAATATTAACATCTTTAGTGACACATTTGACTTTATATATTCTTTCTTGTTTCTTATTTATTTAGCTTTTTAACAGGTTTACCTTTAGTTTATATATATATAACTAACATTAAATACTTAGTTTCTCTAATTCCTAGTCAAGTTAACCATTACTTTGTAATCCATGATCTTACTCTCTATTTTTATATATATTTAATTATTTAAATAGTTTGTAATTTATGAGCTTAAATTATATTTTGATATTTAACTTATATATTTATATATATTTAAATCATAATTAAAAGATAAAATTTCTTAGTTTAGTAAAAAATAATTTCTAATTTATGATTAAATAATATTAATATTTATTGATATTCATTTGACTTTATTATTTAAATATTGTTTAAAGTTTTAACTTTTTTTTATCAAGGCTTCTGTAATCGTTTCTTTATGGTTGTTGTTAATTCTTCATCTTATCCTGACTATAAACCACAAACCTATATTTTTTAATATGATTTCCTAAAAAAAATCTTCTTATAAATACTAAAATAATTATAATAAAATATAAAATATACCTTTACCTCCACACAAAACAAAATGAAAAATTATAAACTGTGGAATGGAACGCCCAACAAAACAAAAAATGATATATATAATATAATACAAATAGACAATGTATAACAGCCCAAAATAAACATGTAATTAATTACATTAATCAATTAATTTATAATCAACATGCGATTATCAACTAATTAACATCAAAGTTCAAAACTAAAAGTAGAGATACTTCCCTGTGATTTCAGTTGAAGTCTGCTAAAGATTTTGGGGACAACTCTCCACCCAACCGTAGACTTACAACTGGCCACCCCCGACCCCTCAATCAACATACTACTACCAGGGAATCCTTTGTCTTAGAACACTATTCTCCCAAGAGAATCAATAATAGAATCTTGGAATGATGGAATGCCTCTCATCTTCCTCACCATCTATTAAATAGAGTAAACATTAGAAGGGGAACCACATGCGCACACTCCATGTGTCAACATGCAACTTTACTTTCTTGTTTTATTCTTTTGTTTTTACTTTTTGATAATTTTACTAATTTTTACTGTTTTCTGTTTATTCTTATTTATATTTATTCTTATTTATATTTATATTTATTTAGATCATGTAATTAATTTATTAATTTATTATTATTTATTATTTATTTATTATTTTATTTATTGTTTATTATTTATTTAATAGTTATTATTTATTATTAAAGTACCCATTATTTCGTCCCTAACAAATAACTGTTAGAAATTAAATGGAAGTTTCTAAATCTTAATGTGACCCAACTAATTAAGTCATTCCATAATTAAAAGCATTAAAGCATTAAAGCATTAAAGGATTAAAGCATTAAAGCGTTGAATTGGTATATGATGGACGTACCAGATTTAAAGTTAAAAATATAAAGGATTGGGTCCTCTCTCTCCCACACAAGAGTTGTATTCTTCTCCATCAAGAAACACATAAGGAAGTGAGGGCAAGAGGAGAGAAACCGAATTCTGAGAAGAAGACAGAAGACAGAAGACAGAAGATGGCAGCCATTACATCTTCCGCTGTTAGTCAAGGTATGTCATCTTAAACAACATATTAAGTTCTGAATGTGAAATATTTGGTATTGATGATCTTTGGGCTGTTGATGGAAATCTTACATGTGGTATCAGAGCCAATCAATAACTGAATATTTCCTATGATTGCAATTGATCTGTTCTGTGCTTTACTCATGTGATTGAGCCTTCGGGAAATTGTGGGGGTTTCATGAAATGATCAATCCTTTTGTTGCTGTTAGTATCAACGAGAGCCCTATCGAAATCCACAATCGAACCATGCAATGGTTCAGATACCTGCGATTCCCTTGTCGCTTACTTGCTTCGAACTGATTTGAAGGTCTCAGAGGTGGCTACTCGATTTCGAGTAGATCCTTTATCGATACTAGGTGTCAATGGATTCGATCCTCTGACCTCTGATTCTCAAACCCAAATCCTTCTCGCCGGTTCGTTCTTAAAGGTACCCATTAAATGCCAATGTGTCAATGGAATCCGGAAGTCTATGTCCACTGTGTACACTGTCCAACCCATTGATACTCTGCGCGGCATTGCGGATTCGGTGTTTGGGGGCTTGGTCACACCATATCATTGTATGTTCGCTGTGTATGTTGGAATGAATAGTATTGCATGCCCTGCAATTTAAAGTTAGGTATCGCCGTTGTTTTGAATAATATTGCATGCCCTCAAGTTTAAAGTTAGATATAGAGGACGGTATGTGCAGTCCATCTATCGCTGCAGTCCATCTATCGCGGATTTTGAATTACTGATGAGCCAGTCCAAAACATTGCTTGGCGCGGAGATGTATTAAAGCAAGATTTTCACGCTGGTCAAGGTGAACTGTTTTGGTTTGACACGCTGGTCAAGGTGAACTGTTTTGGTTTGACGCCTGCTCTTTGCATTTCATAAAACAACTGCAAAGCCTCTTCGGCATAACCATCCCTAGCATAAGTTGCAATCCGCGTAGTCCATGACACTACATTTCGTTGCGGAATTTTGTCAAACACATTGCATGCATCGTCTATGCTTCCGCATTTGCAAAACATGTTTAAAAGGATGTTGTTGAGACATGAGATCAACGCGTAAGTGTTTGATGGGAAAATTAAGATTTTAGTGTAAATCTTTGTTAAACGAAATAGATTTACATTTTAATGTGTAAATAAAGCTATTAATAAAGTTTCAATGTACCACATAAATAACGTAACACAGCATGTAAAGAAACCCGTGATGTAGCTTTATCACATATACTCTGTGCATATATTTTAAGAGGGAAAATATATATTTTGATATTTTATAGAAAATCAATTTACACATTAAGAAGGGTGTGTATATATTTTGATCAATAATCAGAGTTTTTAGGGTCTTTTCGTGCATCATTTATTGTGTTGGCTTTGCACGATTAAAGTTTACTGGTACAAAATAATTGTTTGAAATTTGGGCATAAAAGTAATTGCTCTGTCAAATCAGAATGTTGTTTTGCATAAGGTATGTGTTTATGCACATGAGATTTATGATTTTGTTAATCACCAAAGTGGTCAAAATCAGAATAATCATTTAGTGCATAAGTAACATAATGATTATTGATAGAAATTTCCAGTTATAATAATACCAATTAAAAACTGGCGTCACTAATGATAGAACCTAAGAACTTACCCAAAGGAAAGTCTTGTTCTATAACTAGTTGACATGATGAGGTTTGATAGATATTTTGATTAAATAAATATTGATCATCCAAAGATGTCAGTTCTATTTAATTGAATATATTTATTACCTACTTATGTTTTGGTATTTAATTATGTTAAGTATAAGATAGTATCTACCCAAAGGAGTGCTATATTATACTATTATGTCTACATCTGAATCGCGTTAGTTATGAGCTTATAGTTATTTCATTTTCGATTTCAAGGATGTCTATCTTTCGTATGTTTTGAATCAAATTTAGTTGAAGTTCCTATTAATACATGGTGGCTTGATACTGGTGCTACAACTCATGTTTCCAACAATATGCAGGGATTTCTTACGATCCGAACCATAAATCCAAATGAAGATCGTTTTCTCTTTATGGGAAATGGAATGAAATCTTCAATTGAAGGCATTGGGACTTATCGTCTAATTCTAGAAAGTGGATATGTATTAGACTTATACAGTACCCTTTATGTACCTTCATTATCTAGAAACCTTATTTCTGCAAGTAAATTGGATATTTCTGGTTTTAGATGTATGATTGGATCTGGTTGTTTTGATTTATATAAGAATACTGATAATGTTGGTTCTGGTATTCTAATTGATGGTTTATATAAATTGAAACTGAATGACACTTATGCAAATTCCTTGTTGAATGTAGTAAATAATGTTGGAAGTAAACGTAGCAGGTTGAATGAAAATTCTGCTTTCTTGTGGCATAAATGACTAGGTCATATATCCAAAGAAAGAATGATGAGATTAGTAAGTAATGAAATTTTGTCAAATTTGGACTTTAGTGATCTAGAATTATGTGTGGATTGTATTAAAGGTAAACAAACCAAACATAATAAGAAAGGAGCCACTAGAAGCAGCCAGCTTCTTGAAATGATACACACTGATATTTGCGGACCTATGGACACTCCAGCCTTTAATGGAGAAAAGTATTTCATCACTTTTATTGACGATTTTTCCCGTTATGGTTATGTCTATTTGCTTCATGAAAAATCTCAATCTGTGAATGTCCTTGAGACGTTTGTAAAGGAAGTTGAGAGGCAACTAGATAAAAAGGTGAAAATCATAAGGTCGGATAGAGGTGGTGAATATTATGGTAAATATAATGAGTCAGGCCAGTGTCCAGGTCCATTTGCAAAATTCCTCGAAAGTCATGGCATATGTGCGCAATACACAATGCCAGGTACACCACAGCAAAATGGTGTAGCAGAAAGGCGCAATAGGACGTTAATGGATATGATTAGGAGTATGATGTCAGATTCTACACTACCTAAGAATTTGTGGTCGTATGCTCTCAAAACCGCCAACTATTTGTTGAATAGGGTTCCTAGTAAAGCTGTTCAAAAGACTTCTTTTGAGTTATGGACTAACAGGAAACCTAGCTTAAGACACCTGCATGTTTAGGGTTGTCCAGCGGAAGCGAGAATTTATAATCCACATGAAAAGAAATTAGATTCTCGAACGATCAGTGGGTATTTTTAGGTTACCCTGAGAAATCTAAAGGGTATGTGTTTTACTGTCCTAATCATAGTCCAAGAATTGTAGAAACTGGTAATGCAAGATTCATTGAGAATGGTGAAGTCAGTGGGAGTACTAGAAGAGAAATAGTAGAAATAAAGGAAACAAGGGTAAATGTTACATTGCCTAGAATAGTTCCTCCATCTACTATTACTCCAAATGTTGTTCCAGCTGTTGTAGAACAGCATGATGATAATGAACAACATATAAATGAAGAAGTACTTCCTGAAGGAAATGACTTACATAATGCTGATATGCATGAACCACAACAAGTAGCATTAAGAAGACCTCAAAGAAATCGTAGGTCAGCCATTTCTAATGATTATGTGGTTTATATGCAAGAATCAGATTATGATATTGGAATCAATAAGGATCCAGTTTCGTTTTCACATGCTGTAGAAAGTAAAGAGTCAAAGGAATGGATTAATGCCATGAAAGAAGAACTGAAATCCATGCAACAGAATGAAGTTTGGGATCTCGTTGAGTTACCACATGGCTGTAAAAGAGTCGGAAGCAAATGGGTTTTTAAAACCAAACACGACTCTAGTGGTAATATCGAACGGTATAAAGCTAGACTTGTTGCTAAGGGTTACACTCAGAAAGATGGTGTTGATTACAAGGAGACTTTTTCTCCTGTTTCGAAAAAGGACTCACTAAGAATAATAATGGCATTAGTAGCTCATTATGATTTGGAGTTGCATCAAATGGATGTGAAAACAGCCTTTCTGAATGGAGATCTTGACGAGGATGTTTATATGGATCAACCTGAGGGTTTTTCTGTAGAAGGTAAAGAACAATTGGTGTGTAAACTTAAGAAGTCAATATATGGGCTTAAACAAGCATCCCGGCAGTGGTATATTAAGTTCAATACCATTATTACATCTTTTGGTTTTAAGGAAAATACGGTTGATCACTGTATATACCGAAAGATCAGTGGGAGCAAGTTTATTTATCTGGTCCTTTATGTTGATGACGTCTTGCTTGCTGCAAATAATTTAAGTATATTGCATGAGACTAAGGAATTTCTCTCAACGAAAGATTACATGCTCATCCAATGAATCGGAAGTGATTGGATATAGCGATTCAGATTTTGCTGGATGCATCGATACTAGAAAATCGACTTTTGGTTACCTGTTTATGTTTGCTCAAGGTGCCATATCATGGAAAAGTGCGAAACAGACTATCGTTGCTTCATCCACTATGGAGGCAGAATTTGTGGCATGTTATGAAGCCACAATTCATGCATTATGGCTGCGGAACTTTATTTCAGGACTTGCGGTTGTCGACACCATTAGCAAGCCGCTGAAAATTTATTGTGATAACTCTGCAGCAGTATTTTTCTCAAAGAACGACAAGTACTCTAAAGGTGCCAAACATATGGAACTGAAGTATCTTGTTGTGAAAGATGAGGTTCAGAAACAAAGAATGTCAATCATGCACATCAGGACAAAACTTATGATTACAGACCCTTTGACGAAAGGGTTACAACCAAGACAATTTAAGGAACATGTTCAAAGAATGGGTCTTGGTTGTATTAATGATAATTGATGTGTGACATTCTGAGCTCTTTTATGTGTTTCTGATATACAATTATGTGTCTCTTGTTTTAATGAAGTAGTACGTATTTTATATAATTTTAAACAAGAAAGAGTCTTATAAAGATATTATGTTTAATCATTATGATATAAGACATTATGTGGACCATTATGCTGTTTTATATAAATTATGAGTATGAATTGATGGATTGCTGGTATTGTAGTATATGGAAGGGAATGCATTGAATTAATAGTGCACAACCGCCATAACTCTCAGCAATTTATCATAGTATGATGTTCAACGCTTAATATTATGAATAGTCGGGTCAAGTGGGAGAATGTTAGAAATTAAATGGAAGTTTCTAAATCTTAATGTGACCCAACTAATTAAGTCATTCCATAATTAAAAGCATTAAAGCATTAAAGCATTAAAGGATTAAAGCATTAAAGCGTTGAATTGGTATATGATGGACGTACCAGATTTAAAGTTAAAAATATAAAGGATTGGGTCCTCTCTCTCCCACACAAGAGTTGTATTTTTCTCCATCAAGAAACACATAAGGAAGTGAGGGCAAGAGGAGAGAAACTGAATTCTGAGAAGAAGACAGAAGACAGAAGACAGAAGATGGCAGCCATTACATCTTCCGCTGTTAGTCAAGGTATGTCATCTTAAACAACATATTAAGTTCTGAATGTGAAATATTTGGTATTGATGATCTTTGGGCTGTTGATGGAAATCTTACAATAACAACTAATAATCAAAATATATATCCTCAATACCGCTCGATACCGTTAGACCCGTGCACGCTCATAATGATGGTTGTCTATTCCATGGCGAGGGTAGTTTTATCCATGTAAACTCTAAGATTACATTGTCATTACAAAGAAAATTGTTCGATGTCATCATTTTCTACCAGCCAAGACAAGCGCGGTTGCTCAGTTTTAATGCCATAAAAGTAGCAGCCTAGTAAAAGGAACGTAAAAGCAGAGCAGGCTAGTAGCTACTATTCGGTGGACATGATTTCAGTGGCTGTAATGGAATAATGGTCATTATTTTGACGGAAATAAGAAATTATAGAAAATAAAATAATCAGTGGCTGTAATGGAATAATGGTGAAAAAAAAAAATTGTTTAAAAGATAGAGTTTGACAATTAGATAGGGAGGTTTGGTTCCATGGAAATATTAATATCTTTCAAATGGAGATATTAGTATTTCTCAAATAGAGATAGAGCAAATAGCAGATAAAACTTTTTAGATTATCATTTTTTAATTATGTATAATAATTCTACTATAAAAAAATTTACATACCATAGACTACTTACAAATCGATTCCAAACACGATACTTACTTTCATATTTAAAATATACTCTGGTCGGCGTAGAACCAACTCTGCAAACTCTCTGTACAACTCGGATTTGTATTCCCGACGTGGGAAAGTATTTGTCATTATCAATGCGTAGGCAATTAACAGTGTCCCCGCAGACATGAAATGAATATTCTTCAGTCACCACTCCTCATGAGTACCCTGCAATGTTATAATTGTGAATATCAATCACCGCTACATAACACCCTTTTTAATACACATATATATTCTACATAATACCCCTATTATTACATTTATATATATATATAACGAAAAACTGACCAGTCATAACCAGTTGAGCTTCTGGCTTCTTTTGGGGATTTCTCAGATCCCTTCTTCGCAGCACCAGGAACGTTATTGCCGTACCTATTACTTCGCCATGGATTCTCTCGTTCTCGTGGTGTCACTGTCAAACAGAATCCCCAATCCACCAAAGATAAATGTAATGTACTGATCTGATTGAAGAATTGCATAGTAAACAATAAGAAAGAAATTCATTGATGCCAAACCCATTGGAAACCAGATGAAGGCTACTTACAAGAAGATGGCGACATTGGAGGGCTTGAGTCTGCCGGGGAAAGGGGACTATCCAAAGAGAGCGAACGAGAATAACCAGGAGACTTACTAATGATGATACTCTGCGTTACTGGTTTCTTCTCATCATTCGATGGCTGGAACTCTGCACTAGCTCTGTCTTCCGTCAACCTGCTTAAAGCCTCTGCCGCCTCTGCAAATAATCCATGACCAAATATTAACTAACTTGAAATCTCCTCCAGGACCAAATATTAACTACATCCACGAAACAAACTCTATGTCATGAAATTGCAAATAAATATTAACAAATCAAAAAGATGCCGGAGGTTTGGTTTATTTTCTCAAGAGGCAAGTTGGGTGTCATTTCAACTCAAGGCTTTTGGCTCAAATGCTACTTATTTTAGGGCTAGATACCACTTAAAATTACTGAGTTTGTTTTATTTTTTAGAGGTACATTGGGCGTGAGTCCAACTCAAGACGTTTGGTTTATTTTTTTATTTCTTTTAATTCCAACCTCAAATACTACTTATCCACTTGTTAAAACCATTATTGCTATTACATCAAAATCCACAAAATCCACAAAATTAGTAAATAGACTTATCACCAGAGTTAACAAATCCGTAACCACTATTACTATTACACCAAAACCCACAAAATTAATAAATAAACTTATCGCCAGAATTAACAAATCCACAAGAAACAATTAACTACATAAAAACCTTAATTATCCAATGTACCTTATTTGAATATTGGTACTAACGCAATTCTCTCCATCAGAGGGTATATTGATATGACTGACATAATTCCATTGAGGCATACTACCCAAGTGGGTACGGAAAGATATATAAGGGTAAATCTTTGTGGGTTAATTAGATCTGTGCTGTAGGAGTGGCAGTAAATTAGTGTGAGTCAATATGGCTTCATTCTAGTCTATATAATTGTGTAGACTTGGTATCAAATACAAATAACATCAACTATTGATGCAAAGAAACTAACTTGGACTGGAGTAGGGTGCCATGGTGGAAATAGTAGAACCAGTCTTCTTGAGTTTCCCGAGGCCGTTCTTAGGGCGAGGGCCCGCCAGAGTATCATCCCAGAGCTGATCCAACAATCCCATTGCATGTACTCCTTCCTCTGTGACAAACAGATAGTAGTGATCCAAATTTGTGACACTGTTGCTTCTTCTTTGCCAAAGAGAGCAACAATTTTATTCATAGACTTCGTGATCCCAGAGCCTATCCCATCGCCTTTAAAGAAATCGATAAGCATATTATGTTCATGCTTACCGTTTGCTTACTGTTGCCAAAGTGACAGCTCACATAAATCTTAGATTTCGTTGACTAGAGAAGCCCTATCAAATATATATATTGGAGACCCAAGGTTAATTGTCAAATATTTACTATTCAAACTTGCTTCACAAGATTATCAATTGGATTTCATCGTTGAGTGAATCCAATAAGAGAAAGTCACTCTAGCCTTAGTTTCTTATTATCTTTTCCTAGGGCACCAAAATCAAGAGGTGAATAAGTTAGCAGACCTCACAACAAAAAGAGAAATGGGGATTATTTCAATCAACTTTAAGGAGTATGTGCAACCCATTCCATAAGCCCACCCCCACTCAAGTCTAACTCAATGCACAAACACAAGTCACCTCAAAATTCAATGTGTGGACATTCATTACAATGCCAGTGGGAAATGGTCGATAAGACCTTCCCATCACCTTAACATGCCCTTCATATTCGCCACCCTTGCTCATGATCTTGTCTTTTCATGGAGATGGGACATTTTTTTACTTATCTCATGGTAAGCATATTCAAACAACATTAGGCATACTCCCTTGGTTTGGATGCAATTTATTCTAGCTCAGGGTTACCCTACTTGGCCTTTGATATCTCTGCTCCTACAGGTGACCTACTCCAATCATGGCAATGGAATCATGGCCTCTTTACTTTGGGTGTGGTTTCCTTGGTCCTCTTGGATGGACTATATTTTTTAGCAGCATCTACATTCATTCCAACATTATGTTTGTTTCATATTGTGTTCTCAAGGCCCACTAGGTTTTGACCTTTTGTGATATAGGAGCATGCAATGTTGCACAAATTAAAAAAGGTTCGGGGGACGCTCCATTCATTAGCTTTGAAGGGTTCAACATGACTCAAGGTGGTGGAAATTTCACCATGTTTCCCTTTTCATAGTAAGGATATAACTCCATCTTAACAACCATCAACAACAACTAAGCAATAAGGGTACTTGCTACATAACCAACACATGGATTACATTGAGCTTTGAGGGACAAGACATGCATTAGAAAGTGATCGAGAAGAAAAGATCAAGAACTTGAAAAAACAATTGTAGGACCTTTATGCAAAATTTGATGCAAGGGAAAACCAATTTCCCTCAAAAATCAAAAAATTGAGACAAATAAAGTTGTCATGAGTTCCATGGTACAACAAACTCAACGCTTATTGGTTCTTGACAAAGAAACTTTATAACACCAACCCCATCTAGTCTGCAATCCATCCCATACCTCAATTTCTTTTGCACAAAAAACATATCCTCTCAACCTTATCAATGTACATCTTGGGAAATCCCTTAAGGAAGCAAATAACTAGCAATTGCAGAAACCAACATTTCCACATCATCATTCTATGGATGATCCTATCATTGACATAATAGAGAATGGGCCTCCTAAATGTGAAACTTTTTTCCCTTTTTTAACTTTTGAATGTATTACAATATATATCTTCTCCTAGGAATTTTTTGCAGAATTTATGTTTCCAAGGTTTCCAGAATTTTGATTTACTGGAAATTCCCTATTCCAACATTACTAGGAAGTTACTCTAGAATGGATTATTATGTCTCCTCTAGGTAGGAATCCTCTTCTAATATATTCTTACAACAATCCTACACTGCATCTTTTGTATCAATATAAATATTTCCTAGTATTAAATTAAAAAAGTATCATCAAAGGAGTATAATTTTTATTGATTTGTATTTAATTGTTTTGGATTTCCTAATTATATTGTTACATAGACCAAATTTAGACTTACCAAGTGTTACTAGAACTTCACTAGGTCTATGTAGCTACTTAATGTATTTGGCTAATGAGAGTATTTGGTGATTAGGTCATTAGGTTATATGATTGAGTCATTAAGGCATCCAATCATCAACCTGTCAAATAATCATCCCATCAATTCAACAAGGTATTAAAGCATTAGGGTATCAAGACATTGACCCATCAATTCATCAAGGTATCAATCCATTGACACATCATCATATTAGGTTATCTCCCTTTATCATGAATGTGATTTTAGAGGACTAGTTAAATCTAAAATAATTTTATGGATCAAGGAATAACTCAATAGAGCACACCTTCACTTATTAGATAATAATAAAAAATGCCCATTTTCATAGAATAAATTTATAATTAAATGAAGTGAGTACTTAATCATTTTAAAAAATTACAAACAAGTATATTGCCATACTTATTGTTGGTGAAGTATATACATTAGTTAAGGTGGTTTGGAAAAATTCATTCCTATCAAAGTTTGATAGAGCAAACAATTTATAGAAAATAATTTTAAGCCATTTTAAGATTTTTCAAGATTATGGGTTGATTTAAAAATCCTAAAAAAAATTAATCAATAAATTAATTATACTCTTAAAGCTTTCATTAATAAGATTATAATAAATAATAATAATATATTTTTAAGGTAGCGTCTAAGGCATACACTAAATTGGTGTATAAGACTCCCTTGTTTATGGGACAAGGGACCCACTTTCACATAGCAATTTGACTATTAAAGTATAAGAAGATGTACATACTCTACTCTGCTCTGGATTTGAGCCAATCACCTCTTACAAGGAAACAGGTGTTCTTAATCATTAGGGTCACTCAAGTTATAGAAAAGACAATCTATTTTTAAGGTCGCAACCAAACCAGACACCAAATTGGTGTATAAGATCCCCTTGTTTGTAGAACAAAAGACTCGCTCTGCATGAAGATTTCACTGATAAAATTTACAGAAGTGCATTTACTCTCGCCCTTTAAATTTAAACCTATAACTACTTACAAGAAAACACATCCAAAATTTTATTCAATTTATTATAAAAAAATTATCATCTTGCATCCATAACATATAACCTATATTATCCTGTATCCATAACATATGACCTATATGTACTTGCTCATTATAAGTTTACGAATCTTGAGTTTACAAGTTTATTAAATAAAGTTTCCTATAATAATACTCATGCGATGTGTCCCTGATGCGGGTGTTGGACAAAGACCGACACCCGTCATGTGACGGATGCTAGGTGTAAAAGGTATAAGGTGGGAGCGGGTAGGGAAGCAACCCCTCCACCATGCCATAGTTATTATGTCTATGTTCGCATGCGTGAATGGTTATGTCTCTCTGGTTTTCATTTGCTTAGGCGCGATGGCTCCATTACTCCTCTGGCTATATCCCATCAAAGATCACTCCCCCCGATTACCAAATGCTTTGTTGTGTGTTATGTCTCCCTCCCTGCTTGCATCCTCCTCAACGTCTGCTCCAAGGTGGCAGTCTGTTCAGTCTGCCATAAGCGTGCCTCAACCATCGCCCTCTCGCTCGTTCCAGTTTCCTAAGAATATTTCCTTCTTTGGGACTCTCTAGTGGACACTTCTTCGTTGGTTTTGGTTGTCCCCCTTCTTAATTTCCCTTTGTTCCTATGGCTCTCCACCTTGGACACATCAGGGACGTTCCTGGACTGACTAGTGTCAAATCTATGCTTTTTACCTTCGCAATCTTGGGCATGCCAGAGGCGTTGTTGTTCTCGGGGTGGTGACTTTGGGTTTAGGGTATCGATAGTATTTGGGCGTTCTTGCATTCTGGCTTATGTTTACTGAGGATTTTGGTTTTAGCTCTCTTCTCATTGCTTTGTTTCGCCTCGGGTGGTGGCTCTCTACTGCCATTCAATCTCTCCTAGAGCGTCTGCTTCTTCCTGTTCGACTCCCACCCTGTGAGCTTCTATCCTCTCTTGCATTGTCTAATTATTCTTGGGCTGCGAGTTCAGGGTGGCAAGGATCTTGGCGTTGGTTCCCATTTTTTGTCTAGTCTGCAGCCAATCTCGGTTGGTTCTGGGTGGTTGATATCCCTTCGGTGGTGAATTCAGGGTGGCGAGGCTCTTGACGTTGGTCCTCCTTTTTTCGTTGGTCTACAGTCAGTCTCGATTGGTTCTGGGTGGCTGGTGGTATATTTGGAGGAGTCCCTCCTCTCTAGTTCTGTAGGTCCCTTTGGTACTCCTCAATGAAGCCCTCTCCCCGCTCCTCACGCCTAATTTATTTGGTGAAGTTGGAAGGTGCTCCCCCCCCCCCCCCCCGCCATTGGGGCTTGGGGTGATGTTATTGTTGTTCAGGAACGTAGCTCCAAGTGAGGAGTGAGAGGCTCTAGTCGCAAGGTCGTGGCACCCATGGGGGTCACAACTCGTCCGTGGCCTCTAGGGCGACAATCGTTGACAAACGGTCTCGCAGCTCAGTCGTGATACAGGTGTGGGCGGTCGCAAGCATGGGCGTCTCCAGGGCTCGGCAACACAGGGTTGCTCCAACTAAGTTCACTCTGGTTCCACAAGAAAGGCATCTTCCAAGAGGACAGGTCCCTCCTCAACAATTCTTGATTTGCTTCACTCCATTTCTGCTCATCTAGATGCTCATGATCAAGCTCGCAAAGAGGAACACGAGGTTGTCATGGTGAAATTCGAGCAACTCCAATACTTTCAATGCCATGTTCATGAGAGGGTGGTCGTAGTTTGGCGCAGCCAAAACTTGCTAACTGAAAAGGTGGAAAAGCTCGAAACCTAGCTTACTCATTTCGAGAACCATGTCAACTACATGTATCCTCCGCCACCTCCCCCAGGTACTAGGCCAGACAACCCCGCTTCCATCACTTTTGACAACTGAATATGTTCACTAGTGTATTCCTTGTTTTGTTAGTTTTCTAGAATGTTAGACCTCTCAGGCTATGAACCTCTTAGCTAACAATTTTACTTTTTGTATGTTGTATGGTCATCACATTAATCAATAAACCTGGTCAGAGTAAGACCACATGATTTTTTATATCTATATATATTCCTTATGATTAATAAAAATTTTAACTTACAAAAAATACTTATACGATGTGATCTAATTCTGTGTGTATATTTACTCTTTATTAAATAAAAGATTCAAAATTCTTAAAGAAAAGTTGAAAGGAGAAGCCCTTTATAAGAGACAAAAGCTATCCCACAATCGGTTAAAACTATACCAAGCCTTACTCAAATCTTGATGACAAAAAAAACATTCCTTAACATTGTCCCATTGGTATGTCAAATAAAGTCACCTTTTTTCAATCGTAAGATCCTAATAATAACAACATTGTGAAATACCTGTGACAAATAACATCACTTTTATTCAATAGTAAGATCTTGGTTAATACTTCAGCGTCACTTAAAGTTATAAGTGGTCAATTGTGAGCTCTACAAAGAGTCTTCTCAAAGAAGGTTAGCTTTCTTATTTAGGCTTTAATTACTCCTTTTAAAGTGCTCTCTCTTGTTTATCTTAATTTCTGATTATCTAATTCTAGTTTTAAATTTGTTTGAGAATTAAGTTTTTGCTTCGTAAAGTTTTAGTTATCTTTTCAATAATTAATTAATTTTAAATAAATTTATAAAATATTTAATTAAAAATTATATCATTATCTATATTTTATATTTTAATTTGTTGAGATTTTCTGTTAATTAATTTTGGAAAAAAATCTCATGAATGTGACAACAATAGGATTTGTTGCTAAGTTAGCTCCAGTTATTCCTGAGGAGGAGTTATTGCTTCCTATATTTGTTGTGAGAGAATTTATGATTCAGTTTTCAACTCCAGCGATAAAAAATGTAAGCCCGTAGAGGATATTTGTGCTGAGATTTTGTGAGTAATTATGTTGTTGTAATCTCCTGTTGAATAATAAGATTGTCGATGCCTCTTGTTTGGTGGATGTAGCCCAGATTGGTTGGGTGAACCACGTTAAAATCTGTGTTTTTTCATGGTTGAATGCTGTGTGTCTTATTTGTGTTTTAAATTTTGCTGTGTTAACTCTAACACTTGGTATCAGAGCGTGATTGATCCACTGCTTGTTGCTGAACAGTGAACCTGTGTGTTGTTAGCATTGCTGCTAGCTGCGTTGAGTTCAGATATTTACAGCGGAAAAGCAAGGTTAAGCAGCAGCCGTGAGACCAAGACCGTCGACGTGTTTTCCAGTCGATCTGCGTGGCCGTGCAAGTTGATACACTGCGACACTGCGCCATGCGCTGGTAGAAGAGATCAGATTGGTTATCAATCTGCGTGGTGTCATCGATCTGCTGTAGAATAAAAAGACGAAGAGTTGAATTGAGGCCTACTTGTTTGAGCACTGTGAGCTGGTGGCACATTCCATATCTGTTGATGAGTGACCCTTCACGAGGACGTTGTTTGGTTTGCAGCATTGAAATGTGAATCTGTGGCGGTTAAAGTGAGTCCACATGTGGTCATACGCATGGTTAGTTGGGCCTTCTAAAAATCAGTAGTTGGAATGAAGATATAATTGGTCAATAGCTCAAATCGTGTCACATGCGAGACTGTGTCTATTGGCTACACAAATGGTCATTTGAAACAGCCAAATAATAACCTAGGAGCGCAGTTTTGGAAATGTTTTTGTTTGGAAATTGGTCTTTAAAAAGGGACAAAAACATTTACACATGGGTCGCTGTGGAACATTACAACAAAAAGTCGATTTGAAAGTTTTGATACAACTATCATGAAATGTTTTTATTGTGTATGTTTGAAATAAAAACAAAAAAGGGGATTTGTATTAGATATGATATTATATCTATATCAGATTTTTTTTTTTTTTTTAAATGGTAATATGCCATGATATTTGAAGGCAAAGACATTGTATTGATGAAAGGCAGTTTTTTTTTTTTAAATAAAAACCTCATTTATTAAAAGTTTCAATTGGAGATTTTGTGTGACACAACATGGAAAAAACTCAAAGTGCTCAATTTGAGATCGAGAAGTTCAATGGCAAAAACAACTTCGAGATCTGGAAAGTGAAGATGTATGATCTACTTGTGCAACAAGGCGTGGCGAAGGCATTGTTGGGAAAAGCCAAACAGCCTTACACCATGACAGATGATGAATGGAGTGACTTGGATGAAAGAGCACTGAGCGGCATTCGACTGTGTTTGGCGGATGATGTTTTGTTTAACATCGTGTCAGAGAAAACTGCTGCTGGTTTGTGGACAAAGCTTGAAAAGCTGTACATGACAAAATCCTTAACCAATAGGATTCTTCTGAAGCGACAGTTATACAGTTTGCGCATGAAGGAAGGTACATCTATTACTGATCATTTGAATACCTTTAATACTCTCCTAGTGCAGTTAGAAAGTATAGAAGTAAAATTTGAATCAGAAGATAAAGCTATAACTTTATTATGCTCGTTGCCCGAGTCATGGGATCACTTTGTTACTTCTATAAGTATTAGTTCATCAGAAACCCTTGAGTTTGATGATGTTGTTGGAGCTTTGTTGTCCGAAGAAACAAGGAAGAGGTCAAATTCAGAAACCTCTACATCAGAAGCAATGATGGTCAGAGGTCGTTCTAAAGAAAGACGCTTCAGTAAGCACAACAACTCACGTTCAAAATCGAAAGGGAAGAATAGTAAGGTAAAGTGCTAGTTTTGTGGCAAATCGGGACATTTGAAAAAGGACTGTTGGAAGAGACAGCAAACATCCAAAGAAGACTCTTCGACAAAGAAGAAAGAAGCAAACACGACAGATACAGGTTCGGCATCCATTTCAGGTATGAGTGATGAAGTGTTATCAGTTAGTTTGTCTAATCATGATCAATGTTGGCTGTTAGATTCTGGTGCATCAAATCACATGTGCATTCATAGAGAATGGTTTAAAACTTATAAATCAATCAATGATGGAGTAGTTTACATGGGAAATGATGTCACATGTAACATTGTGGGAATTGGAAGCATCCAGCTTAAAATGTTTGATGGGACAAATAAAATTCTAACTGATGTAAGACATGTACCTGAACTAAGAAAAAACCTCATTTCACTAGGAGTACTAGACACTAATGGATATAAAACTTTTATTCAAGGTGGAGTAATGAAAGTTTATAAAGGAATTTTACTAGTAATGAAAGCAAAGAAAGTTGGAAATCTTTTTCAGTTAGAAGGAAGAACAGAGTCAGATCATGTTTCTACAGTATCTGAAAACGACAGTAATTCTATTCGTTTATGGCATCAAAGGTTGGGCCATATGAGCGAAAGAGGTTTAAAGATTTTATCTGATCGTAAGTTACTTCCTAATTTAAAGTCTGTTAAGTTAGATTTCTGCAAACATTGTCTATTTGGGAAACAAAGCAAGCAGAAGTTTAAAACTGGAAAACATACTAGTAAGGGAATCCTTGATTATATCCATTCTGATGTTTGGGGTCCAGGTCCTACAACCTCATATGGAGGATCGTCATATTTTGTATCTTTTATTGATGATTTCTCTAGAAAAGTGTGGGTCTACATGTTAAAGAAGAAGTCTGATGTATTCACAGTTTTCAAACAGTTTAGAGCATTAGTTGAAAACATCACTGGAAGAACCATTAAATGTTTAAGAACTGACAATGGTGGTGAGTTTACTTCAAAGGAATTTGATAATTATTGCAAGGACGCTGGGATCGAAAGACATAAAACCACTATATATACTCCTCAGCAAAATGGAGTTGTGGAACGCATGAACAGGACTCTTTTAGAGAGAGCAAGAAGTATGCTTAGTAACGCCAATTTGCAGCAGGAATTGTGGACAGAAGCGGTTTCTACAGCTTTCTATTTGATAAATCGATCACCATCAACTGCAATAGGATGCAAAATTCCTCAAGAGGTATGGAAAGGTCATCCTTGTGATTATTCTAAACTTAAAGTTTTTGGTTGTGATGCATATGCTCTAATTCCGAAACATCAGTGTTCTAAATTAGATCCTAAATCAAAAAGATATATCTTTGTTGGATATGGTGATGGAACTAAGGGATACAGATTGTGGGATCCTACTACTCACAAGATCATCATTAACAGAGATGTTAAATTTAATGAATCTTCACTTGAAAATCCAGATGTAGATGATAAATTGAAACATGATAATGTATCTAAGCTTCAACACATTCAGTTTGAAACCAGTTCAAATACTGATGATAGTCAAGATGAACAAGTTTCAGATGCAGATCATGAACATGTTTCAGATGCAGATCATGAAGAAGTTCCTACAGATAATAATCAGCAAATTGTGGAAGTACCAGAAACATCTTTAAGGAGGTCCACAAGAATCAAACGTCCTCCTAAAAGGTATGATGATTATGTTACTTCAATTGCTTTAACCGCTAATGATGATGAACCTTTATGCTATCAGGAAGCTGTAGAAGGTTCTAAAAGTGAAAAGTGGAAAGAAGCTATGAAGGACGAGATGATGGCATTAGTCAAGAATGGCACATGGGATCTGGTAGAACTTCCTAAAGACAGAAAAACTGTGGGATGTAAATGGGTTTACAAATTGAAAAGGGGTGTTGATGATACAGAGGACAGGTACAAAGCAAGGCTGGTCGCAAAAGGTTTTTCTCAGAAAGCAGGCATTGATTTTCATGAGATATTTTCACCAGTTGTAAAAATTGTTTCAATTCGAATTGTATTAGCATTAGTTGCTTTACTTGATTTAGAATTACAGCAACTAGATGTTAAAACTGCATTTTTACATGGAGATTTAGATGAGGAGATTTACATGGAACAACCGGAAGGGTTTGTTCAAAATTGCAACAAGAAATTTGTTTGCAGGCTCAAGAAATCATTGTATGGTCTGAAGCAGTCGCCTCGACAATGGTACAAGAAATTTGATTCTTTCATGATGAGTCAAAATTATATAAGAAGTGAATATGATCATTGTGTTTACTTTAAGAAATTAAGTAATGGCATGTTCATTATCTTAGTGTTGTATGTTGACGATATGCTTTTAGCAAGCAAAAGCATAATAGAGATCAATAGGTTAAAGGCTCAGATGGCTAGGACATTTGATATGAAAGATCTAGGAGCAGCAAGACAGATTTTGGGCATGGAGATTTTCAGAGACAGGAGCAATGGTAAGCTGTGGCTATCACAACAGAAGTATATTGAGAAAATACTCTTGAGGTTTGGTATGAACAATGTGAAGCCTGTTTCAGTCCCTTTAGCTTCCCATTTTAAGCTTTCTTCTAGTTTATGTCCTAATACAAATGAAGAAAAAGAATATATGTCTCGAATTCCATATGCCAATGTAGTAGGTTGTTTGATGTATGTGATGGTTTGTACTCGACCAGATATTTCACATGCAGTTGGGGTTGTCAGCAGGTATATGGCAAATCCAGGAAAAGAACACTGGTCAGCAGTGAAATGGGTGCTTCGGTATTTGAGAGGCACAAGTGATTATTGTATCACTTATAACAAGAGTAGTGAATTTGTTTGCGGATATGTTGATTCCGATTTTGCAGGTGATTTGGATAAGAGAAGGTCAACTTCAGGGTATGTCTTTACTCTTGCAGGTGGAGCTATTAGCTGGATGTCAAAGCTACAGAACATTGTTGCTTTATCCACTACTGAAGCAGAATACATAGCTGCTTCACATGCTTGCAAAGAAGCGATTTGGTTGAAAGGTTTGTTTGGTGAGTTTGGTAGGTTACAGGACAACATCAAGTTATTTTGTGATAGTCAAAGTGCAATTCATTTGGCTAAGAATCCGGCCTATCATAGTAAATCAAAGCATATACCTATCAAGTACCATTTTGTAAGACAGGTTATCACTGAAAGGGGAGTCTCTCTTGAAAAAGTGCATACAAAGGAAAACTATGCAGACATGTTCACGAAACCCGTTTTGTTAGAGAAGCTACGTTGGTGTCTGGCTTCTCTTGGCTTGCAGAAAAGATAAAATAATAAAGGAACAAGGTATCAGGCTAATTGTTGTCAAGGTGGAGATTGTTGAGATTTTCTGTTAATTAATTTTGGAAAAAAATCTCATGAATGTGACAACAATAGGATTTGTTGCTAAGTTAGCTCCAGTTATTCCTGAGGAGGAGTTATTGCTTCCTATATTTGTTGTGAGAGAATTTATGATTCAGTTTTCAACTCCAGCTATAAAAATGTAAGCCCGTAGAGGATATTTGTGCTGAGAGTTTGTGAGGAATTATGTTGTTGTAATCTCCTGTTGAATAATAAGATTGCCGATGCTTGATGTTTGGTGGACGTAGCCCAGATTGGTTGGGTGAACCACGTTAAAATCTGTGTTTTTTCATGGTTAAATGTTGTGTGTCTTATTTGTTTTTTAAATTTTTGCTGTGTTAACTCTAACATGATTTACATATGATAATAATTTTATTAGATTTTATATTTTTGTGATTTATATTATAAATAATAATATTTTTTAAATTAATCATATTATTAAAATTTGATCGAAACCATTAATATGATTTTTTTTAAAACAAAAATTAAAAAAACAACCAATCTAAAAACAATAATTATTAACATTAAAAATCGACATATTAAAATATAATTCCAATTTATTATAACGGATTTTCAAGTCTGCGTCCTAGAATTGGGTTTTCAAGTAATTTGCGTCAGTGTTAATGATAACTTGATAAGAACAAAAGAAAACAGCATCACAAGATGACGAAGCAACAAAATTATTATATCAACCGAACTTACTAACTAGGGAATAAAACAGAATCTTTTAAATTAATTGTGGAGAAGATTTACAAATATTTTTGAAAAATATGGTTGTCTTTTCTGTTATATGATTCTATAAATTTTTTATTACAATTTTAAAATATATTTGAGAATAGGTATCGTTGAGTGCAATGATTAAATTGTATTATCGTAAAGTCATATTCATAAAAGATATGATATTCTTTTCAAATGATACTAACTTTGGATTTGTGATTTATGATATTTTAATAAATTTAAATTTTCAAATGATACTAACTTTGGATTTGTGATTTATTATATTTTAATAAGAAAGATAAATATTACTAGATATAATTTTTAATTATTTTAGTTATTTTAAAATTTGTATTTTTTTCAATTTAATTAGTAATTAAAAAAATATTATTTCAAAATATAATAATTTTTTAATAATATTAAATTTAAATTTAATAATAATAATTTAATTTTAAAGTTATGGTCAAACTAAGTATTGATGATGATGATTAATGTTCACTAATATAAGAAATTAATTAAACTTCTTTAACATTTTTTCTTATGATGGAAAATCAGTAAGAAGTATCTCAAGATTACATAATTTGGGTGACTTAAAAGATCAAAAAAGTTGATAGTGTGACAAATATTTTGAAATATTGAAAAAATGTAAAGAGAAAGGCTCAATTTGACTTTAGCCTTAGTCAAATTGAGTAAAATCAAATTCCACATCATCAGGACAACTTGGAGGCAGTGAACTAGTGTGACATGGATCTTGTCACTCAGTTAGCTCAATAAATTCGAGTTATTGGACTTGGAGTTCAGTTATGCATGTGTGATTGTTAAATTTTAGTAATCCCGTTCAATTATTTTCAGTTGTATTCATTTATCTGACCTCTGACTATTGTTAGAGTCAGTTGAAGTTCAATTGTGCAGTGGGACAACAGTATAACTCAAAGATATGTTACTTAACTGATCAATCAACCCAAAATGGCTAGTGCATGCAAGGAATTCAAGTTCCTCGGCTGAAGTGGAGATGAAAAGGCAGTGTAATAGCAATTTTAAACTAGCTTGACTGTACAAGTGTTGCATGAGGTAAAGTGATCCATCCTTGGGAATTGCGCAATCAATTTGGATGAAATTCCTAAATAATAGGGGCTAATTTCCTCAAGATTTGCGCAAGGAAATAGGAGCCTAGGTGAGCTGATATTTGGCTAAGTGTTGGCCAGAGTTGTTCATTGAGTAGAGAGAACAATTATTCTTTTGCAGGTTGAGCTCAGAGTTGGAGCTAGCAATTGTAATAGATTCTCTATTCATTTGATTAATGCAAAGAGGCTTGAGGGGTTTTTCCCAGTTGGGTTCCCCTAGAAATCACTGTGTATTTGTGATTTTTCTTATTGCATGTCTATGCATGTTGTTCTAAATTGTGAATTTCATTCGCAGATTAGTAGAGTAGAATTGTGTCTCTTGATTTTAGATTAAATTTCTTGAGCAATTGCAATTCTATCAAATTTCTACATGGTATCAGAGCCTCAGAATTCACATTAGAACTAGTATTTCGAACTTGTCTCTCAAGAATTTCGAATTTGCAGTTTCTGTGCAGTAGCTTTTCTTTAGGATTAGGAGGATGTCTTTCAACGGACTGAGATTGGAGTATGCCCTGGAGGGTAGCTCGAATTTCATAGCATGGAAGGATCAAATGTAAACATTGCTCGATGAAAATGGTGTTAGAATATGTTAAAACTGACATTGCAAAGCCTCCACATTCGAATGCACAACTATTAGCCCAATGGAAGAAGTATGTTACGAAGACCAAGAGAACTCTTCTGGAAGGTGTGAGAGACCATGTGGTCTCAAATCTCCATGGAAAAGAGACACCATTTTTTATGTGGAAGGAACTAACTGAGCTATTCAAAAATAGCATTGACCATAGAAAATTGGCCTTGAAAGACAAAATTTGAAACATTAAGATGCAGAATAATGATATTATTCCGCAATATCTTTCCATATTTACACAAATTCGAGATGAGATTGGAGGGGTTTGGGTGAATGTTGCAAAAGATGACCTAGTGAGCCTAGCTCTTCGAGGCCTTCCAAAATCCTAGAACAAGTACCAGGACTCTGTGAATGGAAGGGAAAATTTACCGAATTGGGAAAGGTTGTGGTCTAATTTGGTTCAAGAAGAGTTCATGAGAAATAAGCAGGATGGAACATCATCTAAATCTGGGAATGAAGATAATTTTGCATTGGTTGGAAAGGGGAAGAAGGGCAAAGGGAAGAAGACCGAGAGAAAACATGAATCCAACCAAAATTATGGCAAGAAGAAATACATGAGTAATATTAAATGTTTCCACTGCCATGAACTCATGCACTATGCAAAAAAATGTTCGCACAAGAATTCTACCAAGAAGTCTTCAGGAGGAGTAGCAGGTGAAGCACTGGCTTCACAATTCGAATTAGACTTCATCCTAATAGCATGCATGACCAACACTATGATGAGGAGTGTGTGGTATCTTGATTTCGGTGCCTTGTTCCATATGACAGGGTGTAAGGAGTTTTTCAATAGCCTAGAGGAGAAGGATCTCCAGATGCATATCGAAATGGGTGATGATGGGAGGTACAGTTCTACATGAATTGGTATTGTCACCTTTGAGAGGGAGAAAGCTTCTCCTCCTCGTCTCAAAGATGTTATGTTTGTACCTAGGCTAAAAAAGAACCTGATCTTTGTAGCAGTATTAGAGGATCATGGTTATGATGTTATTTTTAGTAAAGGGAAATCCCCTTTGAGACACATAGCTACTGGGTAAGTGAAGCAGATCAAGGTTCATGTGAAGAACCTATACAAACTTGAGGCAGGAGATTGCACTGCATTGAGTAGTAAGGCAGAAAAAGTGCAAAGTCGTGATGTTGGAGAACTCAGGCACAGGAGATTGGGTCATCTACACCATGGCGCCTTAAAAATCATGCAGCAAATAACCAACATTCTCCCTAAAGTCTCCCTTAACTGATAGGATGTCTGCAATGGTTTCACATTTGGGAAATATGTCAAATCTGCATTCCATGATTGAGATTACTAAGCAGAAGCAATCTTGGAGCAAGTCCACTTTGATGTTTGTGGACCCTTTTCTACAGCCTCCACAACAAGACATAAGTACTATGTTATTTTTATTGATGATTTCTCTAGGAAATGTTGGGTCTTCTTGATGCGGAAGGAGGATGAAGTTTTCTCGAATTTTGTTGAGCTCAAGGCATTAGTTGGGAAGGAGACTAGGAAGAAGGTGAAGGCTCTCGTGAGAAACAATGGAGGTGAATTTGTTTCAGATGCCCTCAAATATTTATGTGCGAAAGAAGGTATTTGAAGGGAATCGACAACCCCCCATAATCCACATGATAATAGGGTAGATAAAAGGAAGAACATAAGCATAATGGGAGTATCAAGGGCCATGTTGCATGATTAGGGGTTGCCATTAAATTTATGGGTAGAATCATGAAACACTGCAATTTACTTGCAAAGTCGGATTCCTCATAGCTTACTTGGTATGATCATACTGCAAGAAGCTTTCTCAGGGAGAAAGTTTGATGTGTCTCATTTTAGAATTTTTAGAGCTTCAAATTATTATCATGTCTTCAAGGATTCAAAGAAGAAACTTGAGCCTACATTAGAGTTGGGAGTTTTTGTGGGATACATCGAAACTCCTCACAATTATCGGGTTTATTTTCCTTCACTGAGGATGACAGTTGTAAGGAGAGCTGTTAAGTTTGATGAGGACAAGGAAGTGAGATTCTCTCTGGAATGAGAGTTGAGTATCCCATTGTTATGAACATAATTTATGTAAAAGTAATAAGTATAGATAATAATAATAATCATAATAATATGTAATTAAATAATAATAAGTTAAACAAAGAGGCATGTCTCTACAGACATGACTCTTCGTGAAAGGGTACTTCCTGGCTATATATACAGGGATATCACTCCCATTTGTATCATCATTCTTATTCATACAATTAATATATATTCTTGTATCTCAATGGAGATGACTTGGAATATGTAGATCTCCATTGAGATACAAGAATATATATTAGATGTATGAATAAGAATGATGATACAATTGGGAGTGAGGGCCCTGTATATATAGCTAGGAAGTCCCTTTCACAAAGAGTCATGTTTGCAGAGACATGCCTTCTTGTTTAACTAATTATTATTTAATTACGTATCATTATGATTATTATTTATTATCTATACTTATTACTTTTACATAAATTATGTTCATAACATTGCCTTCCCCTTCAAAAAGTGTTGTCCACAAAGCTTGTTGAAGAAAGGACTTGATCTCTTTTTCTACTACCAGTGTCTTCTCATCTCAGGACAGTCATCTTTGTTGATACAATTTGATATGATCCTTGGAGTGATGCATAAAATTTCCGCATGGAGGAAGGATATGACAATCCTAAATTAATCTTTTGTGAAATCTTTTGATTACTGGAAACTTGTGATGAATTGTTTTTATTGCACTGAGTTGTGCACACTTCAATATTTTTCGGAACATAAGTTTGTTGTTTAAGTTCTGAGTGATACGGATTCGTAGATTGATTGAGATGTGTGTTCTTGTGCTTCAGATGTAGATAAAGAGTTCTTTTGATTTCCCTTATCATGTGTGTGGCTAGATTCTGATTTACTTTAGGTTTCGACGTCATCGAGTTGGTTACAAAATATTCACTTGGAATTTCCTTTGTCTTAACATCTAAGTTTGTCTTTTCTTGAACTGATGTGTCTTATTCTTGAGTTGTGGTATTCACTGGATCGGTATTCATTCCATTTTCTTCTAATTGGACTGAAATGACTAGAGACTTCGATACTACTTCTTAAAGTTGTTATAACTTGTCATTAAGTGACATATTGTCATGTTTAAGCTTCCTTATTTGTGTAAGGAGGTTTTGGTTATGATTCCTGAGACGTAAAACTTCTTCGCTTTCTGGGTTGTTGATTTTGTTTTTAATAGCCTCGTCACCTTTTAAAAAATTTATTTGTTTTAATAATGTTTGATTAAGGCTATTTAAATATAAATTTTCTTCTTCTTGTTCCATCAAGTGCTTCTTGAGTTCCTTCTTTATGGCCTTAACTTTCTTGACTTGTTCGAGTAGTTTTTCATTGTATTCGCTGAGGCGCGAAATTTCTTTGTCTTTACTGGAGATGACTTCTTCAAACTCTTTATGCTTCTTTGGTATAGTTTTTTTATTATCTTGAACATTAATTATGAAATATCCTTAAAGTCTTGTGATGAAGACTTTATCGATTGTGACTTCATTGTCACATCCTCGAAGATGGTCATCATCCTCTTGTAAGAAAACATCAAAATGTTTTTTTTCTAAGTTAAACATGAACACACCCAATTCTTTTAACCAAGGTTGACCCAAAATAATGTCAATTTGTGGGTTAAACATAGTTACGACACATAATTGAAAGGTGCATTCATAGTGGTCCATTATTACTTGTTAGTCATTAATTTCATATTCTTTTTTGTCAAAAACATATGTTCTTTCTCCTATGTTTAACTTTGGAATTAATAGTTGATTTTCCATATTAACATTGATGCAATTTTTCTCATGACTTGTGTTGATAGTGATATTAATATCCTTCCCTTGGGTATTCCCTTTTAATGTAATTAATATACGATGTGCAATTGGAACAATTTTATATGAAAATTTTCGTTCCTTTCCTTTTGAATTAGACTCAATTTTTGCCTTCGAAAAAATAATCTAATATTTTCTTTTAATACATTTATATATATGTATTATAAAAACCTTCTTTAGTTTTAATAATAGCTCAAATAGAACATTTGGCACCTTTGTTTTTTGTTTTTTGTTTTTTTGTTTTTATTTTAACTTCAAAAAATATAATAGTAATAATAATAAAATAAAAAATAAATTCTTTTATAGATCCCTTTTAAAAAATTATTATAACTCTAAAAAATACTTATTAAGGGGTTCACTTCACATATGTATTGGATAATACCTTTTTAAAAGACTTTAAAACTCTTTCAAAAGATATCTCCACTAATCCACTAATCGTGAATGCCTTCCACAATAATCAAAACCTTTGACTTTTAAATGAAACCCCATGAGACCTTCAAACAAATCTTGGTCAGATAGAAAAATGATAATGGGAAACACTGCTTGGCAAAGGGACGTGATGATTGAGGGGAGATAGACCCTTTTTGAAGGCACACTTGGTCGGGAGGAAAATGACAAAAAGAAGAGGGATGGCTTCAATGTTTCTAGGTGGTACAATGGAGGCGAAGGATTGTGGAGTGGAGAATGCAGAGCACGAAGAGAAACAGGTCAACACTACCGTGGTCTAGATAGGGAGCAATTTGTCATGTGCAGATGGAGGCGGCAACGACTTGCTAGCGATGTTTTAACGGTTGCAGATGTAGCTCGGTGGTGGCTCAGGGCATCTAATGGTTGCATTTGGTCAAATATTGCGGCTACTTGCGTCTGGCCTGTGGGAATGGGTTGTTGTAGTTTGGTGGTCCCAGTGGCTATGCACAGTGGGTGTGGCTTCTGCGAGGGTGGTGGTTGACTATGTGTGGCCGCAGTGGTTGCAGTCGGATGGCGCAGGTAAAAACAATGTGTTTCAGGTCGGGTGTCGGGTAATACATGTGATTTTCCTACTCGAAGAGTTGACAACGGTGTTGGTCAGTTGTGGTGCTATAGTGGAGTGGCAGCGCCTAACGAGCCATATATCAAGTATTAAATGCACCCAGAGATGCACGCGATATAGCTGGTTAACACGCAAAATGCAAAACTCGTCACTAAATAAAAAAAGGCATTTTGCGTGTTAACGAGCTATATCGCGTGCATCTCCGGGTGCATTTAATACTTGATATATGGCTCGTTAGGCGCTGCCATAGTGGAGTAGCCGTAGTGACGATAAGTTTTATGTTTTTATTTTTATTTTTATAAATATATATTATTTATATTTTTAGTTCTATAGTGTTTTTTTTAATTATTTGTTTTTAAATTGTTTTTTTCTTTTTATTTTATTTATTTATTTATTTTATTGAAAATTCTGTTTTTTTTTTTTTATATATCATTTTTTCCTATATATATTTTTTTCAAGTTTGGATATTTTTTTTAATCTTTTAATTTTTTATTTTTTTTTAACTTTTTTTTCCTTTTTTTTCATTTTTTCTTCCTTAAAAAATGACCAAGGGCCTCTGACAAACTCAGCAGCGAAGAAACTCCAAAATTTTGTAGCGAAACTCTTCAACGACAACGAATTTGACAAATTTCGATCGTCAAAGACATGGATCGGAGAACGAGGCTCTGTGCAGTGGTTGAGTAGTCAGAGGATTGAACACCTTTGATACCAATGGAACGAACAAAGTTCGTTCTTCACGTTAAATACTCCAGAAGACTTGAAATATATAGATCTTCATTGAGATACAAGAATATATATTGAATGTATGAATAAGAATGATGATACAATTGGGAGTGAGGGTCATGTATATATAACTAGGAAGTACCCTTTCACGAAGAATCATGTTTGTAGAGACATACCCCTTTGTTTAACTAATTATTATTTAATTACATATTATTATGATTATTATTTATTATCTATACTTATTAATTTTACAAAAATTATGTTCATAACACCCACCGGAGCAATAGCTTCTAGTTCCAAAGGAGGATCCTTGGGATGAGCTTCAGGAGGTTGTGGAGCAGCCACATGTAGAAGAGAAGATAGGAAGCAAAGTAGAGGAACCCACTCAACAATAATCTTTAAGAGAGGGACAAATAGAACCAGAGAAGCTAATAGATTGTTGCAGGATGCATGGGAGAATGTGGGAGCCCCCACATCACAGTGTAGATAGAGGAGGTCACCTGATAAGTACATGGGTTACATGGCTCTCATGACTGAGCTATTGAGACAAAGCCTTCCTCATTTGAGGAAGCAATTGCTCAACCAATTTGGGTTGATACCATGGTGGAAGAATATGAGTCCATAATGAAGAACAATGTATGGGAGGTGGTGCTGAGACTAAAAGGGAAATTAGTGGTTGGTTCGAGATGGATCTACAAAGTGAATCATGCAGTGGACAAGATCATCGAGAAGAACAAGGCTAGATTTGTGGCCAAAGGATTCTCTCAGATAAAGATAGTGGACTATGAGGAAACTTTTGCACCAGTTGTAAGATATCCCTCAATCGGATGCATTCTAGCATTGTTTGCACTGATGGGCTGGAAAATCCACCAAATGGATGTGAAGTCTGTCTTTCTCAATGGTGTTGTTGAGGAGGAACTTTACATATAGCATCTAGAAATATTTGAGATATATGATCAAGATTTGCATGTGTGCATACTCATGAGAGCATTGTATGGTCTGAAACAAACGCCCTGAGCATGGTACGCTCACATCTAGAATTATCTCAGTGGTTTGGGCTTCACCAAAAGTGAAGCAGATGCGAACCTCTATCACATTGTGGTAGATGGTAAGTTTCTTACTCTTGTTTTATATGTTGATGATTTAATACTTACAGGTGATGAGGAGTTGATCCACTCTTGTAAGAGAATTTGAGATGAAAGACATGGGCCTCATGCATTACTTCCTTGGGCTAGAAGTACAACAAGGTGATGGTGAATTGCTTGTGTCTTGAGGGAAGTATGCATTTGAAATACTTCAGATATTTCACATGGATAATTGTAAGCCCATAGACACACCTCTAACTACAAACTGGAGGAAAGAGAATGCCACTTCAAGTGAAGAGGTTGATGCTACAATTTACAGGCAATTTTCGAGGTCTTTAATGTATTTGGTGAACACAAGACCCAACATATGCTATTTAGTAAACCAGCTAAGTCAAGCTATGGTGAGGCCTACCAAAATGTATTGGAAGGTAGCAAATTATGTGTTACGGTACCTCATAGGCACTACCGAGTTTTAATTATGGTACAAGAGGACAGAGTGAGTGAAGCTCTAAGGCTTCACCGATGCAAATTGGGAAGGGGGTCTGTCAAATAGGAAAAGTACATCAACTGTTATCTTCAATGTTAGGTCCACAACTATTTCCTAGTATAGCAAGAAGCATAGGTCTGTGGCACATAGCTCAGTAAAGGTTGAATACGTGGATGCAAGTCAAGCGACGTGTGAAGCAATTTGGATGAGTAAACTACTTATGGAACTATTCAGTCAGGAGATGGACCCAACAGTGATATATTGTGATAATCAGAGTTGCATTAAGCTCTCTGAGAATATGGTATTTCATGATAGGTCCAAGCACATTGATATCCAGTATCATCATTTGTAGGATTGTGTGCAGAGGAGAATTATGTTGCTACAATACATTCCAATTGAGGAACAAGATGTTGACATCTTGACAAAGGCATTGTCAAGAGGCAAATTCAAATTCCATAGATGCAGAATTGGGGTGATGAAAAATCCCTCTCTTGTTAAGAGGGAGTGTTGAAAAAAATGTAGCAAGAAAGGCTCAATTAGACTTTAGCCTTATTCAAATTGAGTAAAATGAATTTCCACATCAGCGGGACAGCTTGGAGGTAGTTAACTAGTGTGACATGGATCTTGTCGCTCAGTTAGCTTAGTAAATTCGAGTTAGAGGGCTTGGAGTTCAGTTATGCATGTGTGATTGCTAAATTTTAGTAATTCAATTCAATTATTTTCAGTTGTAATTAGTTAACTAATCACTAACTATTGTTAGAGTCAATTGAAGGTTAGTTATGCAGTGGGACAATAGTCTAACTCAAAGATATGTTAATTAACTGATTAGTCAACCCAAAATAACTAGTGCATGCAAGGAATTCAAGTTCCTCAGTTGAAGTGGAGATGACAAGGCAGTGTAACAACAATTGTAAACTAGCTTGAGTGTATAAGTGTTGCATGAGATCATGTGATCCATCCTTGGGAATTGCACAATCAATTTGGAGGAAATTCCTAAATAATAAAGGCTAATCTCCTCAGGATTTGCGCAAGGAAATAGGAGGCTAGGTGAGCTAATATTTGGCTAAGTGTTGGTCAGAGTTGTTCATTGAACAGAGAGAGTGGTTTTTCTTCTACAAGTTGAGCTCAAAGTTGGAGCTAGCAATTGTAATAGATTCTCTATTCATCTTATTAATGCAAAGAGGCTTGAGGGGTTTTTACTCAGTTGGGTTCCCCTAGAAATCACTTTGTATTTTTTATTTTTCTTATTGCATGTTTATGCATGTTGTTATACATTTTGAATTTCATTCTGCAGATGAGTAGAGTAAAATTGTGTCTCTTGATTTTAGATTAAATTTCTTGAGTAGATAGAATTCTATCAAATTTCTACATGAACATTAGATAGAATGTGAGTATAATATGGACAATCTAAGAGAAAATGGTTTTCATCCTCAACCCTCATAGTATCACAAAGGTGATATACTATTTCATCTCATGGTGTTTTTGTAATTGACATTGCCAAGTTTCACTTTAAAGCTCATGACAATTAATTGTTGTGTTAGCAATGTTCATTTTCTTCTTAACGCTAATAAGACAAATAGATATTTTTTATTTTTTAGATTAAGGTTGATCACTTCCTTATGATATCTTAGTTTTTTTTTTGCTCTATGTAACACTTTATAACCCCATAATTTGTCCCTAAATTTTAAACTAATAATATTTTTAATATTTTTCTTATTCTACAAAATAATCTCCAGCTTTATTCTCGGATAATTTAACAAAAACTAAACATTCTCATACCATCCTTATTTGAGACTTATCATTATACAATAAAGAAAAACCATTCTTATATAAAATATATGGCTTTCATATTATACAACCAAAAAAACACCAACTCCATAAGAAAGTTTTATTATTAACTTTTAATGAAAATGTACCTACTTTATTTCTTTTTAAAATTAAATTTATAATATCTTAAGAATAAGTTCTTAATTATCACATCTAATCAAATAACTTTATATTATAATTTAAAATATAAAGCAATTTATTAAAATTTTAAAACTAAAAATATAATTAAATATATAAAGAAAATAGTTTAAATTCAAAAGATTATAGAAGCTCTGGAGTATGCCCCCAAACTTTACCTACTTTATTTCTTTTTAAAATTGAGGGCCTAGAGTATTGCCCAAAACTTTACATAATTTTTATTTTTAATTGAGGCATTGGGGTATCCCAAAAACTTGATATACTTTATTTCTTTTGAAATTGAATTTATAATATCTTAAGTATGTATTCTTCATTATTACTTTTATTAAAATAACTTTATATTATTGTTTAAAAATATAAATCATTTTATTAAAATTTTAAAATTTAAAATATAATTAAATATATAAATTCAAAGATTACAAAGGGTTTGGAGTATGTTTCAAAATTGTTTATATTTGGTTAAGAATTTGTCATTTTCACATGTAGAGAAACAGATTAACGGTCTAAGACTCATTGGATTTAATAATAATGATGAGTCAACTTACCTTAGGTGTTAGCAGCTAAAAATGACTATCTTCATTACTAGTTTTATCACTAAATTATGATAAATTTTCCCACATAATAATAAAAAAACAAAAAAAAACTCACTCAATTTCAATTATTACAAAACCATATATACGTTCACGTGATAATGTTCCTGCAAATAACAGAAGTCAGACCAATGGCAAAGTTTGTTTACATTATAAATGCAACACGGACCGACAAAACTGTCCCCAAATGATAATTTATGTCAGCAATCCAGAAATGTAATAACACGACTTTGTGTTGTGTTATATTTTATGTTATATATCATTTTTTTTCCAAACATTTTTTTATACCGTGCAAAATCAAATTTTAATCTTATAATATTTGTCCTTACATCAATAATTATGCATGTTTTATTAATTTATTCATGGTTTTTATTATAATTGAATTATTATTCATAGGTGAGAATAATCATTGTTGCTTCTTATCTAAAAATATAAGTTAATTAATCATCATTAATAAATAAAAAAATCATGTTATTTAAAATTATTTGTTAAATATTTAAAGGTTAAATTATTTGGTAATTATTCACGAAATAGTTTTAAAGATTATAGATAGTTATTGTATTTTCTCTAGTTTTTGGGATAATCTATTTAGTTAGGGGTTTGTCGAAAAGATAGGAACGTTTATTGTGAAGCTTCACAGAAAAAGGGTTGAATACATCAAGTAGATGAAGAAGCAATATGTCCTATAGGCTATCTTTAGCCTCGTGGACTTTAAAATTCATTCATTCATTCATTCATTCTTTCTAGTCAATTACTTGGGTAATATAAAGTTTTAGTTAATTAGAAGTAGTTTAGGTAATATACGCTTTTAATCAATTAGAAGTCTATCTCCAAGATTAAAAAGTAGTTTTTGCTTAATTAGCATTTAGGAAAAATCTTTTATGGTCATTGCTAAAGTTACTTTTAATAGAATTATGTGATTATTGGATAGAGTTCATGGGTTTAGGATGTTTTTGATGTTGTTAAATTATAAGTTATTGGTATATATCACTTATGAGTTGTTGGATATACTCTTGGTGTTATAGTGGCAGATAATAGGTTTGATCCTAGACCAAGTTCCAACAAAGTTAAAGAATATGTATATATAGCCTATTTCACCGGAATTCACTAAAATCTGGCAATATAATTTGAAGATTTTTTTTGTTCAAAATACATTTTTGAACGCATAAATGGATTTAGTGCTTTGAAAAACCCCTAGGGCACACGAATTATGTAGATTAAACAATTTAAACTCAAGTTTTTAAAATAGTCATGAAAAAAACCATTTCATAAGTTAGACTATATATATGTGTGTGTGTGTGTGAAATTGAGTACTATTCTCAATTACAATTTAACTTATTATCTACAAATAATAATGTGTTGATATTATAGAAATCCTCTCTAACATATATAATTATGATTTATATAATAAAATAAAATGTATATAATAACAATATTTATTAATATTGTAAAAAATTATTTTAAAATGTTGTTTTACATACAAGTTTCAATTAAATAATGTCTTATCACATCATAATTGGTGTGATATAAACCACTCTCTTTAACATACGATTGTTATGTAAATTAATGGGGATGACAGATAGAAAATTAGTAGTTGTTGGATCCTAGCCCTTTCCTCCTAGTCGTTCTTCTCGTTTTCTGAAGTTTTCTTTTTCTTCCTTTTTCTTAGGTTTTTAAAATTCAATCAATTTTGTATTGCTTTATGAATTTCCCTCCTTTTTATCATTATCCCCAACCCATTTTCTATAAAAATGGATTTTATTTCTTCACCCTTTATATATACCCTTTATATATATAAGCTCATTTCATTTCTTTAAGAAAGTGTTTTTTCGTAATTCTTAGTCTAATCAAAATTAGTTTGAGAGTCTAGATTTTAATTTATTTATATGTTTTTAATTAATTAACTTACAATTAAAATATTAATTTTCTTAATTTAATAGTAAAATAGAAAAATATAGTATTAACATCTTTAGTTACACATTTGACTTTATATATTCTTCCTTGTCGTAGGTAGTTGTGAGTTAATTTTCTTATTTATTTAGCTTTTTAACAGGTTTACCTTTTTTTAATAATAATCTTTATCTTCATTTCTTGGAATTTGTTATATATATATATATATATCTATATATATATATTCATTTTTATTTAACATTGAATATTTCGTTTATCTAATTCCTAGTCAAGTCAACCATTACTTTGTAATCCATGATCTTATTTTATATTTTTATATATATTTAATTATTTAAATAGTTTGAAATCTATGAGCTTAAACTATATTATATTTTAATATTTAATTTATATTTTTATATATATTAATTAAAAGATAAAATTTCTTGGTTTAATAAAAAATAATTTCTAATTTATGATTAAATAATATGAATATTTATTGATATTCATTTGATTTTATTATTTAAATACTGTGTAAAATTTTCTTCTATCTTTTGACCAAATCCTTTGTAGTTGTTTTGACCAAATCCTTTGTAGTTGTTTTTTTATTTATAGCTATTATAGATTTTTCATCTTATCTCAACGATGAATCAAAAACATATATTTTTTGATGTGATTTTTTCAGAAAAATTTCTTTTATACATACTAAAGTAATTATAATAAACTATAAAATGTACCTCTGCACAAAACAAAATGAAATAATATAAATTGTAGAATGTAACACCGAACAAAACAAAACGAAAAAATATAATATAATATAAATAGACAATGTAACGTGAATAATCATATTAACTCTTCAAAGACTAACAAATAAACCATTATTTCGTCCATAACAAATAACAACTAAAAATCAAAATATATATCATCAATCAATAATCAAAACAGATATCCTCAATAAAGTTAGACCAGTGCACGCTCTTAACGATAGTTTCCCTAATACAGTTAGACCCGTGCACGCTCATAATGAGAGTTGTCTATTCCATAGCAACTGTAGTTTTATCCATCTAAACTCTAAGATTACATTGTCATTTTCTACAAGCCAAGACAAGAGCGGTTGCTCAGTTTTAATGCCATAAAAGTAGCAGCCTAGTAAAAGGAACGTAAAAGCAGAGCAGGTTAGTAGCTAGTGCTACTATTCGGTGGAATAATGGTCATTATTTTGACGGAAATAAGAAATTATAGAAAATAAAATAATCAGGGACTGTAATGGAATAATGGTGAGGAAAAAAAAAAGTATGGTTTAAAAGATAGAGTTTAACAATTAGATGAGGAGGTTTGGTTCTATCGCACTATTAGTTATCTCTCAAATGGAGATAGCGCAGCGCAAATAGAGATAGAGCAAATAGTAGATAAACTATTTTAGATTATCACTTTCATTAATGTACAGTAATTCTGTCATAAAAAATTTTACATAATCATAAAACTATTTACAAATGATTCCAAACACCAAAGCTCCAAAAAAATCAAAACTAGTAACGAAAGTTACTTTCATATTTACTCCCTCCTCTCTAACTATATCCCAAAACTAAACAAACTTGCACCATAAAACTATTTACAAAATATACTCTCGTCGGCGTAGAACTAATTCTGCAAACTCTCTGTACAACTCGCATTTGTATTCCCCTCGTGGGAAAGTATTTGTCATTATTAACAGTGCCCCCGCGGACATGAAATGAATATTCTTCAGTCACCACTCCTCATGAGTACCCTGCAAATGTTATAATTGTGAATATCAATCACCGCTACATAATACCCCTATTATTACACACATATATATTCTACATAATACCCCTATTATTACATTTATATATATATATTATAACGAAAAACTGACCAGTCATAACCAGTTGAGCTTCTGGCTTCTTTTGGGGATTTCTCAGATCCTTTCTTCGCAGCACCAGGAACGTTATTGCCGTACTTGTTACTTCGCCATGGATTCTCTCGTTCTCGTGGTGTCACTGTCAAACAATATTCCCAATCCACTAATGAAAAATGCAGTGTACTCTGATTGATTAATTACATAGTAAACAATAAGAAAGAAATCCACTGATGCCAGAGACCGATAGAAAACAGATCAAAGCTACATACAAGAAGATGGCGACATTGGAGGGCTTGAGCCTGCCGGGGAAAGGGGACTATCCAAAGAGAGTGAACGAGAATAACCAGGAGGCTTAACAATGGTGATACTATGCGTTACTTGTTTCTTCTCATCATTCGATGGCCGGAACTCTGCATTAGCTCTGTGTTCCGTCAACCTGCTTAAAGCCTCTGCAGCCTCTGCAAATAATCCATGACCAAATATTAACTAACTTGAAATCTCCTCCATGACCAAATATTAACTACCTTGAAATCTCCACGAAACAAAACTCTATGTCATGAAATTGCACATAAATATTAATAAATCAAAAAGATGCCGGAGGTTTGGTTTATTTTCTCAAGAGACAAGTTGGGTGTGATTTCAACTCAAGATTTTTGGCTCAAATACTACTTATTTTTGGCCTAGATACCACTGGTTAAAATCATGAAGTTTGGTTTAGTTTGTCAGAGTGAAGTTGGGAGTGATTCCAACAAATCATGAAGTTTGGTTTAGTTTGTCAGAGTGAAGTTGGGAGTGATTCCAACTCAACACGTTTGGTTTATTTTCTTTAGAGATAAGTTGGGTGCTATTCCAATTTCTCTAAAATTGGGTGCTATTCCAACTCAAGACTTTTGGCTCAAATACTACTCTTTTTTTGTTCAGATATCACTTGTTAGAACTATCATTGCTATTACACCAAAACCCACAAAGTTAATAAATAAATTTATCACCAGAACTAACAAATCCACAGCCACAATTTCCATTACACCAAAACCCACAAAATTAATAAATAAGCCTATCACCAGAGTTAACATATCCAACCATTAACCACATAAAAACCGTAATTATGCAATGTCCAACTTATTTGAATATTGGTACTAACGCAAGTCTCTCCATCATAGGGTATATTGATATTAGGACTGACATAATTCCATTCAGGGAGACAGCCCAAGTGGGTACAGATAGATATATAAGGGTAAGTCTTTGTGGGGTAATTGTATCTGTGCTGTAGGAGGGACAGTAAATTAGTGCGAGTCAATATGGATTCATTCTAGTCTATATAATTGTCTAGACTTGGGATCAAATACAAATAACATCAACCACTGATGCAAAGAAACTAACCTATATAATTGTCTAGACTTGGGATCAAATACAAATAACATCAACCATTGATGCAAAGAAACTAACCTGGACTGGAGTAGGGTGCCATGGCGGAAATAGTAGAACCAGTCTTCCTGAGTTTCCCGAGGCCGTTCTCAGGGCAAGGGCCGGCCAGAGTATCATCCCAGAGTGAAGGGCGAGGGCCGGCCAGAGTATCATCCCAGAGTTGATCCAACAGTCCCATTGCGCGTACTTCAACCTCTGTGACAAACAGATAGTAGTGATCCAAATTTGTGATACTGTTGCTTCTTCTCTGCCAAAGAGATCAACAATTTTATTCATAGACTTCGTGATCCAGAGCCTATCCTATCGCCTTTTATGTTCAGGCTTACCGTTGCCAAAGTGACAGCTCACCTAAATCTTAGATTCCGTCGACGGCGCGCAATTGGGAACACATCAAGTGATTGCGACTATTCCTTGTTCTCTTGGTACTTACACGACATTGACAGGTCAGCAGATAGCGATATGTTTACATGACATAAAATCTGGATTTCCAATCAATTAGTAACATGTAATGGAAACCGCGTGACCCGATCACGTGATGGCACTCATCTAACATTGGGGTTTGTTTTCACAAGGCTACGTGGGTTTAGCCCGTTGGCTAGAAAGTAAGAACTACTCTTCGTGTCCTTGTTCCGAGCGTTTTTGGCCTCCCAACATTGGGATTTACAACGTTCATGTGAACGTATCTCCAACTGCGTCTACATAAAGATGAGGCTATCCCTTTCCTCACTCATGGGATCTTTACAAAAAAACCCATCCCCACATAGTACATCACATATTTGTAAGAGAATGGTAACCAATATTCATTGAGCTATAGTTTTATTAATGCATAGGATAGTATATGTTATTTATTAAATTTTAATGTGGTTAAATTCAAAGGTTAGTATATATTGAACCTATGTAATGGAGTTATAGCTCCACAAATATTGATAGTCTTAGAGAATGTGGTTATATGCTACATGTTATGGTGGCATATGGGGTGGCATTCTTACTTGTCAATGTTGTTCTATGAGATATATGATGATTAAAAAGCGTTGTTAGGCAAAATTCACATAGTTCTTTGTGAAAGATTTGGCTTTAAAGAGTCTAAAAACAAATGTGTGAGAAATGTTATTAAAATGTATAAGCATAATTCAATAACAATTACTATAATTAATGGCTTGAAGCAATATTTAAAGTGGGATTGAGAGTTTAAGTCTTATTAAGTAAATTTGGTAAGATAGAAAATTGTTGAAAATCTTTAGCAAGGAATGGTTGTAAGAATTGGGGGGTATCTATAACCCGAGGAGGACAAAAGTGTATACTTGTGCTTGGAGTATATGAGTAACTACTAATAATGTGGTAAAATTGTATGCTCTGTTGCAAAGATTAAACCTTGCAAAAGATAGTAATGCTTCAAAGTTGGTGATGATTGGAGACTCAATATTAATCGTCAAATCTTTACTCTTCAAACTTGCTTCACAAGATTATCAGTTGGATTCCATCTCTGAGTGAATCCAACAAGAGAAAGTCACTCTAGACTTAGTTTCATATTATCTTTTCCTAGGGCACCAAAATCAAGATGTGAACAAGTTAGCAAACCTTACAACAAAAAGGGAAATGGGGATTATTTCAATCAATTCTATGGAGTATGTGCAACCCATTCCATAAACCCACCTCCACTCAAGTCTTACTCAATGTACAAACACAAGTCACCTCAAGAATCAATGTGTGGACATTCATTACAATGCCAGTGGGAAATGGTCGATAAGACCTTCCCATCACCTTAACATGCCCTCCATATTGGCCACCCTCACTTATGATCTCGTCATCTCATGTAGATGGGACAATTTTTTTACTTATTTCATGGTATGATCCGGATTTAAACAGGAACACAACAAATTACAGAGATAACCATAAACACAGAGATGCAACGGAAATAATACTTCACTTCATTAATGTAAAATACTGAAATGTGCTTACAAACAAAAATGGAAATAAACCAGCTAGGACGATGGTAGCTTATCTCTGAGAAGAGACATGGTAGCTACATGCCTCTGAACTGCCTTACAATGAGGCTCCAGGGCCTTTTTATTATTGAACAATAAGAGCAAACCCTAACCCGAGGAGATGTAACACCAAGAGTTTATGGGCCCTGTTGGGGTGAGTTGGACAGCCAACTTCCCAGGGTCGTGACTTGGTCATATTATCTCCATTTGACGCGCGTGATAACCTGTTGGAAAGATCTTTCCGAGGACTATGACGAAAAAGACGATTTTAAACAGAAAATTGAAGGCGGTAGATTTCCCAAAAAACGTCGTTTAGGGCCTCAAAACAGCTCCAAAAGTTTAGGACCCGAAAAACTACTAAAAATAGTAAATTGCGCTACAATTAAGGAAACTGAAAAACTGAAAGAAGTAATGGTGGGGGTCCAAGTGGAATTGGCGGGTGGCCACCAATATCCACCTGGATCATTCCTCCCCCCTTAGGAAGAAATGGTCCCCATTGCGTTGAGTTCCTCCATGAGATGAAGAAACTTCTGCTGAACTTGGTCCCTAGTGAGCCACTTGCCCTAGTGAAGGAGTTGACCTGCTTTGACAACTCGATACAGTTGGATATTCTGTTGGCGAGTGTGCTTGATCTGTGTGTCCATGATCCAATCAGTTGCAGCTTGTTCCATGCAATCTAGATTTAACTCTATGGGTGTGAGTTGTTCTGCAATGTCAGATGTGTCTAGTAATGGTGGAAAGTATGGCCGAAGGCGGTCCAAATTGAACACTCGGTGCAAGCCAAGGAATGGGGGAATACTTAGCTCAAATGCATTGTCTTCCACAGCCTTGGTAATGGTGTAAGGACCATATCGGAGTGGTCTGAGTTTCCGATAGGCTCTGGTAAGGCATTCCTTTTGCAAATGCAACCAGACTTTGTCGCCCACTTGAAACTTGTGTGGCACCCGATGTTGATCATGTCGCTACTTGTACTTAGCATTTGATTTCTCCATAATGTCATGGACCTGCTGGAAAATATGTTGGATGTGCTCAATGAAGTTGTTTGCCTTATCTGTTTCAGACTGGACATGAGCTGAATCTGCATGAGTAGTTGCAAATGCGTGAGTAGTTGCAAATGGCATGGCCACATCAATGGGACATAGTGGCTAGAATTCCAAGCCCACTTGAAAAGGGTTGTGGCCAGTCGAGCTATGGAGAGCCCGGTTGTAGCTGTGCTAAACATAGGGGAGGCTCTCGTCCCATGTGTGTGGATGCTTTGAGTTGTACATGCGCAGAATGTGTATGATCATCCTATTGACAACCTCTGTTTAGCCATCAGTTTGATGATGGAAAGTTGTGGGCTTAGTGAGTTTGGTGTACAGCATCGACCAGAGACTGGACCAAAATGTACTGAGGAACCTGTTGTCCCGATCTAAGATGATAGACTGTGGGATCCCAAAGTGTACCCACACTCGTTCAAAGAAGAGTTTAGCAGTGGCTTCTGCTATGATATTCTTCTTGCAAGCCGCCATAATGGCCATCTTCGAGAACCTGTCGACGACCATAAAAACACAGTCGTTTCCATGCTTAGTGGAAGGAAGGCCTGACATGTAATCCATGGAGATGGATTCCCAAGGTCGACTAGGGGTAGGCAGCGGGGTATAGAGGCCTTGCTTCTTGATGGTCGGTTTGGCAATGGTGCAGGCAGTGCATGATCTGATGTACTTCTCGACATCCTGTCGAAGATTTGGCCAATAGAAATACTTCTGCAGTACTACCACCGTTTTCTTGACCCCGAAATGCCCAACAGCCCGACTATAGTGTGCTTTCCAAATCATCTTGGCACGCTCGATTGAAGGAACACAAAGGTGACCCAGGTGGCATAACAGGGCATCCTGGAGGTAAAAATCTAGAACATGTTGACCCTTTGAGAGTGTCTGGTATGTGTGGCCAAATTCTGGGTCACTTTTGTAGAGAAGTGACCAATCAGAAGTCTCGTGCCCACAAGAGTTAAGCACGGTGGTTAACGCCATGATCGGTGGTCGACTGAGGCAATCTGCAACATTATTGGTGCTGCCTTTCTTATATTTGATATTCAAATGGAACTGTTGCAGGTATGTGGACCACTTCAGATGACGATCATTCTGCAATTTCCCTTGGGTCTGTATGAACTGCAGGGGTCGGTGGTCTATGTGGATGATTGTTTCCTTCCCCAAAATGTAATGCTTCCATTGTCGACAGGCCTGCACAATGGAATACATCTCTTTGTCATAAGTGGGATACTTCTAGACCATGTCTGAAAGTGTCTCACTGTGATATTCCACTGGATGCCCGTGTTGAGTAAGGACTTCCCCAATAGCATAGTCAGAGGAATCTGTCTCGACCTCAAATTGTTGTTGCAATTCTAGTAATACGAGCACTGGTACCGAGCAGAGGCGATCTTTCAACTCTGTGAATGCCTTCTGTTGAGATTCAGACCAAAAGGATTTTGCTTTCACTCCTCCCTTGGTGACTTGACTCAAGGGCCAAGTGATATGAGAAAATCCCAACACGAACCTGCGATAGAAGTTGGCAAGACCTAGAAAGCTATGGAGCTCTATTAGAGTGGTAGGAGATGGCCAATCCCGAATGACTTGGATCTTGGCTGGATCCACATGCACCCCCTGTTCATCAATAATGTATCCCAGATACTGAACCTGGGTCATGCCAAAAGTGCATTTCTCCAAAATGGCACATAACTTGTGTTGCCGCATTGTTTGGAGAACTTGTCGGATGTGGTGGAGGTGCTCTTCCTAGCTTTGGCTAAAGATCAGGATGTCATCCAAGTATACCACTACAAATGAGTTGGTGAATGGCCACAAGATGTCATCCATTAGCCTCATGAAGGTTGCAGGAGCATTCGTCAATCCGAAAGGCATAACCAACCATTCAAAAAGGCCCTCCTTGGATTTGAAGGCAGCCTTCCACACATCGGAGGGTTCGATTGGTACCTGGTGATATCTTGACTTCAAATCGATCTTGCTGAAATATTTTGCCCCCCTTCAGTTGGTCCAAGAGGTCATCAATCCGTGGGATCGGGTACCTATTACGGATAGTGATCTTGTTCAGCGCTCGACAGTCAATACAGAGTCTCCAAGTCCCATCCTTCTTCTGTACTAACATGATTGGGCTCCCATAGGGCGATGAACTCGGACAGATGTGACCTTTCTGTAGCAGCTCCTGAATCTGCCTCTTAGTTTCATCGTTCTCCAGAACGGAGCGCCGATAGATTGGTCCATTAGGCAGTGGCGCACCTAGGGTCAGATCGATGGAGTGCTTGACCTGACAGTGCAGAGGAACCCCTGTAGGGGAGGTGAAGATGTCCTCGTACTCCTCCACGACCTTGTCCCTCTGTAGTTGTCATGCGGAGGGTCCCTGTCTGGAGGTCATGGCCACCGTCTTTTTCTTTCCTTGAGGGCATGTCATCAAGAAAACAAATTTCCCAGTTTTGGAAATGAGCTTACTGCATTGTTTTACAGTAACCAAAGAGATGGCAGTAGGCAGTGCTACCTGCGGTATCTTGTACAACTTATTTCCCAAAGTAACAATAACAGCACGGGGCCTTGATTCATACACAGCATGTTTCTTCCACAAGTATGGTTGTCCTAATAATACATCACAAACTTCAAGGGGAGCAATGTCACACAATACCTCATCTGTGAAGGGCTTGATGTTGTATGGAAGGCGACACTGCTGGCTCACACGAAGATCCCGTCCTTGGTGAAGCCACCCGATGGTGTACAGTTGTGGATGTGTTGTGGTTGGTAAGCCCAACTGCTTCACGACCTTTGCTGAAATGAGGTTCTTTTGACTTCCACTGTCGACAATGAACTATAGCAGGGAGCCCTTTACCCACATCTGGGAGTGGAAGAGACACTCCTCCTCCTCTGGATCTATGGGTTCCTTCTTCTAGATCTTCATGGTGGAAATGGTGGCGTTGGACTCCGCATCGATAATCGACTTCCCTTTGTCATTCCCCTTGTTAGGTTCTGACTCAGAGTCGGAACATGCATCTGATTCTGAAACCTTTAGCTCGGCCACCAGTGACTGCTTCGCCCGACACTCACTTGTGTAGTGAGTGGAGCTCTTATGGAACTCACACCACTTTCCCGTGTCATTTTTCGGCTTCCGGCGTTTTTCTTTGCTTGCAGCGTTGGCGGGTTGTCTTGGGCTGCCCCACCTTGGCTTTGTCCTTTATTTTGCGGTTTGGGGGCCCCTTTCCCTTGCTTTGGATTCGCAGATCCAAAGTCTTGCTTCTTCTGTTTAAACTTTTGCTCGACCTTGACAGCATATCGGTATGCCGTGCCAAGCGAGGAGATGTTTAGGAATTCTATATCTTCCTAGATGTACTTGTGCAGGGAGTCGCAGTATTTGAGTATCAAATGCTACTCCGAATACTTAATACCCAACTTTGTGCGAAGGGTATGGAAAATATTGGTAAACTCTTGGCACGTCTTGCTCCCTTCCCTATCGCAGCGTGGTCCACTTTATGTATTGATCCTCATAGCTTCCGACAGGGTAGTACTACTCCTTGATGGCATCCTGGAATGAATTCCAAGTGGGTGCGGCTGAAAATAGTGAGCCTATACTTTCATCCTTCTGCTCGCAGTAGGTTTCCCACCAGTCCTTGACGTGGGGGAATGCTTTGAGAAGAGCGAAAATAATCTTTTCCCGACTGGAAAAATCATGAACAGAAAACTAACCCTCTAGCAGATTTAACCATTAATCGACGGCATCTGCATCTATCTGACCCTCGAATATGGGGATTTCAAAATTAAATTGTACCTTAAATGGTGTGGCATTTCCAGAGTAGATTTTGGAAATCGATGCGTCGCCCCTGGGTAGCCGCTGAAGGATCTGGGCAAAGTTGTCCATCATCGCGTTCCTTTGTCGCTCGAGGGTTTCTTCGAGCAAGATTTTGATAGGATCTCCTGCCCCCTCATCTTTCTTTTCATCCGCCATGGGAGGGTGTCGAGATTTGCGAGGCTGGTCTTGCAAAGGTTCGACCAGTTTAAGCCCTAACTCCTTATATCTCGACCTCATTGGGGACATGCAAAGAAAAACAGAGAAAAAAAGCAGACCGCTCTGATACCACTGATCCGGATTTAAACAGGAATGCAACAAATTACAAAGATAACCATAAACACAAAGATGCAGTAGAAATAATACTTCACTTCATTAATGTAAAATACTGAAATGTGCTTACAAACAGAAATGGAAATAAACCAGCTAGGGTGATGGTAGCTTATCTCTGAGAAGAGATGTGGCGGCTACATGCCTCTGAACTGCCTTACAATGAGGCTTCAGGGCCTTTTTATTATTGAACAATAATAGCAAACCCTAAACAACCAAAACCCTAACTCGAGGAGATGTAACACCAAGAGTTTATGGGCTTCGTTGGGGTGAGTTAGACAGCCAAGTTCCCGGGGTCGTGACTTGGTCATATTATATTTGTTTGATGCGCATGATAACCTATTGGAAATATCTCTCCGAGGACTATGACGGAAAAGATGATTTTAGACAGAAAATTTCTGGTGGTAGATTTCCCAAAAAACGTCGTTTAGGGCCTCAAAACGGCTCCGGAAGTTTAGGACCTGAAAAACTGCTAAAAATAGTAAATTGTGCTACAATTAAGGAAACTGAAAAACTGAAGGAAGCAATGGTGGGAGTCCAAGTGGAATTGGCGAGTGCCCACCAATATCCACCTGGATCATGGTAGGCTTATTCAAACGACATTAGGCATACTCCCTTGGTTTGGTTGCAATTTCTTCTAACTCAAGGTTACCCTGTTTGGCCTTTGATTTCTCTGCTCGTACAAGGGATCTGCTCCAATCATGACAATGGACTCATGGCCTCTCTAATTTGGGTGTGGTTTCCTTGGTTCTCTTGGATGGATCATATTTTTTAGCACCACCTACCTCCATTCCCACATCATTTTTATTTCATGTTGTGTTCTGGAGGCCCACTAGGTTTTGACCTTTTGTGATATAGGAGCATGTAAGGTGGCACAAAATTAAAAAAGGGTTAGGGAACTCTCCATTCATTATCTCTAAAGGATTCAACATGTTTGAAGGTGGTGGAACATTGAACTTTCACTGTGTGTCCCTTTTCATAGTAAGGATAGAAATCCATCTTGACAACCATCAACAACAATTAAGCAACAAGGGTACTTGCTACAAAACCAACACATGGATTACACTAAGATTTGAGGGATAAGACATGAATTAGAAAGTGATCGAGAAGACAAGATCAAGAACTTGAAAAACCAATTATAGGACCTTTGTGCAAAATTTGATGCAAGGGAAAACCAATTTCCCTCAACAATCAGAAATTGTGAGAAATTAAGTTGTCATGAGCTCCATGGTACAACAAACTCAACACTTATTGGTTCTTGAAAAAGAAACTTTATAACTCCAACCCCATCTAGTCTACAATCCATCCCATACCTCAGTTGCTTTTGCACCAAGAACACATCCTCTCAGCCTTATCAATGTACATCTTGGGAAATCGCTAAAGGAAGCAAATGACTAGCAATTACAAAAACCAACATTGCCACATCAACATTCTATGGATGACCCTATCTTTGACATAATAGAGAATGAGGCTCCTAAATGTGAAACGTTTTTCCCTTTTTTGACTTTTGAATGTACTACTGTTTATGTCTTCTCTTAGGAATTTTTTGCAAAATTTATGTTTCCAGAATTTGATTTATTGGAAATTCCCTATTCCAACATTAGTAGGAAGTTACTCTAGAATGGATTATTATGTCTCATTTAGGTAGGAAACCTCTTCTAATATACTCTTATAATAATCCTAAACTACATCTTTTGTATCAATATAAATATTTCCCATTGTTAATTAAAAAATATTGGCAAAGGAGTATAAACTTTATCAACTTGTATTTAATTATTTGGATTGCCTAATTATGTTGTTACATAGACCAAATTTAGACTTATCAAGTGTTATTAGAACTTCACTCGGTCTATGTAGCTACTTAATGTATTTGGGTAATGAGAGTATTTGGTGATTAGGTCATTAGGTTATATGATCGAGCCATTAAGGAATCCATTCATCAACCTGTCAAATCATCATCCCATCAATTCAAAAGGTATTAAAGCAATAGTACATTAGGATATCAAGACATTGACCCATCAATTCATCAAGGTATCAATCCATTAACACAGCATTGTATCAGGTTATCTCTCTTTATCATAAACATGATTTATTTTAGAGGACCTGCTAAAAAATAAGAAAAAATATCACCGTCACTTATTAGATAATAAGAAAAAATGCCCAATTTCATAGAATAAATTTAAAATTAAATGAAGTGAGTACTTAATCATTATGAAAAATTACAAACAAGTACATTGCCATACGTATTGTTGGTGAAGTATATATATTAGTTAAGGTGGTTTGGAAAAATTCATTCTTCTCAAAGTTTGATAGAGCAAGCAATTTATAGAAAATAATTTTAAGCCATTTTAAAATTTTTCAAGATTATGGGTTGATCTAAAAATCCTAAAAAATTTTAATCAATAAAGTAATTATGCTCTTAAAATTTTAATTAATAAGATTATAATAAATAATAATAATATATTTTTAAGGTCACGTTTAAGGTAAATATTAAATTGGTGTATAAGACTCTCTTGTTTATGGGACAAGGGACCTACTTTCACATAGCAATTTGACTGTGAAAGTATAAGAGAATGCACATACTATACCTTGCTCTAGATTTGAGCCTATCACCTCTTACAAAGAAACACGTGTTCTTAATCACTCAAATTATAGAAAAGATAATCTATTTTTAAGACCACAACTCAAATCTTGAAGATGAAAACAACCTTCCTTAACGTTATTTAACAACATTGTCGCATACATATGACAAATAAAATCACTTTTTTTCAATCGTAAGATCCTAATACTAACAACATTGTCACATACCTATGACAAATAACGTCACTTTTATTGAATAGTATGATCTTGGTTAATACTTCAGCATCATGTAAAGTTATAAGTGGTCTATTGTGAGCTCTACAAAGAGTCTTCCCAGAGAAGGTTAGCTTTCTTATTTAGGTTTTAATTACTCCTTTTAAAGTGATCTGTCTTGTTTATTTTAATTTCTAATTATCTAGTTTTAAATTTGGTTGACAATTAAGTTTTTGCTTAATAAAATTTTATTTATTTTTTTAATAACTAATTAATTTCAAATAAATCTATAAAATGTTTAATTAACGATTATATCATTATCTATATTTTTTTTCTTAATTTTATATATGATAATAGTTTTGTTAGATTTTAGATTTTTGTAATTCATATTGTAAATAATAATGTCTTTTAAATTAATCACGTTCGGGTCTAACTCGACTATTCTAATCGGATGGGCCAATCAAAACTTTGGATTAAAATTTGGTTAACTTTTCAAATCAATTAATATAATTCATTTCCAAAACAAAAATAAAAAAATCAATCAATCCTAATAACAATAATATTTTAATATTAAAAATCAACGATATTAAAATGTAACTCCAATTTATTTGGACAGATTTACAAGTCTCTAAGTCCTAGATTTGGGTTCATATCATTGACTTCATTTGCCTCAGTGTTAATGATAACTTGATAAGAACAAAAGAAAACAGCATCACAAGATGACGAAGCAACAAAATTATTATATCAACCGAACTTACTAACTCAGGAATAAAACGGAATCTTTTAAATTAATTGGGGAGAAGATTTACAAATATTTTTGAAAAATATGGTTGTTTTTTTCTATGTTATATGATTCTATAAAATTTTTATTCCAATTTTAAAATATATTTGAGAATAGGTATCGTTGAGTGCAATGATTAAATTGTATTATTGTAAAGTCATACGATGCATCTAGAAAAGATTTATGAATATTTATAAAACATATGATATTCTTTTCAAATGATACTAATTTTGGATTTGTGATTTATTATATTTTAATAAATTTAAATTTTCAAATGATACTAACTTGGATTTGTGATTTATTATATTTTAATAATTTAAATTTTAGGAAAGATAAATATTATTAAATATAATTTTTAATTATATTTTAGTTATTTTAAAAGGTTATTTTTTAATTTAATTAATAATTAAAAAATATTATATTAAAATATAATAATTATTTTAATAATATTAAATTTAAATTTAATAATAATAATTTAATTTTAAAGTTATGGTTAAACTAAGTATTGATGATGATGATTAATGTCCACTAATATAAGAGATTAATTAAAAAATTTTAGCATTTTTTTATGATGAAAAAGTAGTAAGAAGTATCTCAAGATTACTTAAAATATCAAAAAGGTTGTTAGTGTGACAAATATTTTGAAATGTTGAAAAAATGTAATAAGAAAGGCTCAATTTAACTTTAGCCTTAGTAAAATTGAGTAAAATCAATTTTCCAAATCAGCGGGACAACTTGGAGGCAGTTAACTAGTGACATGGATCTTGTCACTCCGTTAGTTCAGTAAATTCAAATTAGCGGTCTTGGAGTTCATTTATGCATGTGTGATTGTTAAATTTTAGTAATATAGTTCAGTTATTTTCGATTATATTCATTTAACTGACCTCTAACTATTGTTAGAGTCATTTGAAGTTCAATTGTGCAGTGGGACAACAGTCTAACTCAGAGATATGTTAGTTAATTGATCAATCAACCCAAAATAGCTAGTGCATGCAAGGAATTTGAGTTCTTCAATTGAAGTGGAGATTGAAAGGTAGTGTAATAGTAGTTTTAAACTAGCTTGAGTGTACAAGTGTTGCATGAGGTCAGCTGATCCATCCTTAGGAATTGCACAATCAATTTGGAGGAAATTCCTAAATAATAGGGGCTAATTTCCTCAGGATTTGCACAAGGAAATAGGAGGCTAGGTGAGTTTATATTTGGCTAAGTGGTGGCCAGAGTTGTTCATTGAGCAGAGAGAACAATTATTCCTTTGCAGGTTGAGCTCAGAGTTGGAGCTAGCAATTGCAATAGATTCTTTATTCATCGGAATAATGCAAAGAGGCTTGAGGGGTTTTTCCCAGTTGGGTGCCCCTAGAAATCACAGTGTATTTGTGATTTTTCTTATTGCATGTCTATGCATGTTGTTCTAAATTGTGAATTTCATTCTGTAGATTTGTAGAGTAGAATTGTGTCACTTGATTTTAGATTAAATTTCCCAAGTAGTTGTAACTCTATCAAATTTCTACATGGTATCAGAGCCTCAGAATTCACATTAGAACCAATATTTCAAATTTGTATTTTATGTGCAGCAGCTTTTCTTCAGGATCGAGAGGATGACTTCCAACGGACTGAGATTAGAGTATCCCCTAGAGGGTATCTCGAATTTCATAGCATGGAAGGATCAAATGGAAACATTGCTCCATTTTAAAACTGACATTGCAAAGCCTCCACAGTCGAATACACAATTATTAGCCCAATGGACGAAGGATGTTGCGAAGACCAAGATAATTCTTCTGGAAGGTGTGAGAGACCATGTGGTCTCAAATCTCCATAGAAAAGATACACCATTTTCTATGTGGAAGGAACTAACTAAGTTTTTCAAAAATAGCAGTGACCATAGAAAATTGGCCTTGAAGGACAAAATTTTAAACATTAAGATGGAGAATAATGATATTATTCCGCAGTATCTCTCCAGATTTACACAAGTTCGAGATGAGCTTGGAGGGGTTGGTGTGAATGTTGCAGAACATGACCTAGTGAGCCTAGCTCTTTTAGCCCTTCCAAAATCCTGGAACAACTACCAGGGCTCTGTGAATGGAAGGGAAAAATTACTGAATTGGGAAAGGTTGTGGTCTAATTTGGTTCAAGAAGAGTTCAAGAGAAATAACTGGGATGGAACATCATCCAAATCTGGGAATGAAGATAATTTTGCATTGGTTGGAAAGGGGAAGAAGGGCAAAGGGAAGAAGACCCAAAGAAAACATGAGTCCATCCAAAATTATGGCAAGAAGAAAGACATGAGTAAGATTAAATGTTTCCATTGCCATGAACTCATGCACTATGCAAAAAAATGTTCACATAAGAAGTCTACCAAGAAGTCTTCAGAAGGAGTAGTAGGTGAAGCACTAGCTTCACAATTCGAGTTAGACTTCACCCTAATAGCATGCATGACCAACACTATGATGGGGAGTGTGTGGTATCTTGATTTCAATGCCTCATTCCATATGATAGGGTACAAGTATTTTTTCCATAGAATAGAGGAGAAGGATCTCCATATGCATATCAAAATGGGGGATGATGGGAGATACAATTCTACATGAATTGGTATTGTCACCTTTGAGAGGGAGAAAGCCTCTCCTCCACGCCTCAAAGATGTTATGTTTGTACATGGGCTAGAAAAGAACCTGATATTTGTAACAGTATTAGAGGATCATGGTTATGATGTTATTTTCAGTAAAGGGAAATCCTTTTTGAGACACATAGCTACTGGGTAAGTAAAGAAGATCGGGGTTTATGTGAAGAACCTATACAAACTTGAGCTGGGAGATTGCATTGCATTGAGCAATAAGGCAAAAAATGTGTAGAGTCATGATGTTGGAGAACTCAGGAACGGGAGATTGGGTCATCTACACCATGGTGCCTTAAAAATCATGCAGCAAATAACCAGCATTCTCCCTAAAGGCTCCCTTAACCGGTAGGATGTCTGCAAGGGTTGCAAATTGGGGAAATATGTCAAATCCACATTCCATGGTTGACATTACTAAGCAGATGCAATCTTGCAGCAAGTCCACTCTGATGTTTGTGGACCCTTTTCTACAACTTCCACAACAAGACATAACTACTATGTTATTTTTATTGATGATTTCTCTAGGAAATGTTGGGTCTTCTTCATGTGGAAGAAGGATGAAGTTTTCCCAAAATTTGTTGAGTTCAAGGCATTAGTTGAGAAGGAGACTAGGAAGAAGGTGAAGCCTCTCGTGAGAAACAATGGAGGTGAATTTGTTTCACATGCCTTCAAATACTCTTGTGTGAAAGAAGTTATTCGAAGTGAATCAACAACACCCCATAACCCACATGAGAATGGGGTAACTGAAAGGAAGAACAAAATCATAATGGGAGTATCAAGGGCCATGTTGCATGATTAGGGGTTGCCATTAAATTTATGGGTAGAATCATGCAACACTGCAATTTACTTGCAAAGTGGGATTCCTCATAGCTTACTTGGTTTGATCATACCAGAGGAAACTTTCTCAGGGAGAAAGTTTGATGTGTCTCATTACAGAATTTTCAGAGCTTCAATTTATTATCTTGTCTCCAAGGGTTCAAGGAAGAAACTTGAGCCTAAAGTAGAGTTTGGAGTTTTTGTGGGATACATTGAAATGCCACGCAATTACTAGGTTTATTTTCCTTCACTGAGGATGACAATTGTAAGGAGAGATGTTAAGTTCGATGAGGACAAGGCAACGAGATGCTCTCTGGAATGAGAGTTGAGTATCCCAGTGTTATGAACATAATTTATGTAAAAGTAATAAGTATAGATAATAAATAATAATCATAATAATATGTAATTAAATAATAATTAGTTAAACAAAGAGGCATGTCTCTATAGACATGACTCTTCCTGAAACGTTACTTTTTAGCTATATATACAGGGATCTCACTCCTATTTGTATCATCATTCTTTTTTTTTTGTTGACTAGCGGAATCGGCAACGGTGGTGGTATCGTACTCGCGTTACATGGGGTCGAATCCCATCGGCTGCCACTATAACCAATAGGAGGAACCGCATAGCCCGCAAGCATGGCCCTCGTGTAAGACGAGACTTGAACTCGTGACCTGCATAGAAGCACGAACGACTTAGCAGACCGTTCGCTGGCCACAAGACCAAACCCCTGCGGGCTATTTGTATCATCATTATTATTCATACATTTAATATATATATTCTTGTATCTCAATGGAGATGACTTGGAATATGTAGATCTCCATTGAGATACAAGAATATATACTAAATGTATGAATAAGAGTGATGATACAAGTGGGAGTGAGGTCGCTGTATATATAGCGAGGAAGTACCCTTTCATGAAGAGTCATGTCTATAGAGAAATGCCTCTTTGTTTAACTAATTATTATTTAATTACATATTATTATGATTATTACTTATTATCTATACTTATTACTTTTACATAAATTATGTTCATAACATTGCCTTCCCCTTCAAAAAGCTTTGTCCTCAAAGGTTGTTGATTAAAGGACTTGATCTCTTTTTCTGCTATGAATGTCTTCTCATCTCGGGATAGTCATCTTTATTGATAAAAGTTGATATGATCCTTGGAATGATACATAAAATTGCCGCACGAAGGAAGGATCTGACAATGCTAAATTAATCTTTTGTGAAATCTTTTGATAATTGGAAACTTGTGATGAATTGTTATCACTGGACTGAATTGTGCGCACTTCAATATTCTTCAGAACATAAGTTTGTTGTTTATGTTCTGAGTGATACGGATTCGTAGATTGATTGAGATGTATGTTCATGTGAGTCAGATGTAGATAAAGAGTTCTTTTTTATTTCCCTTGTCATGTGTGTGGCTAGATTCTGATTTACTTCAGGTTTCGATGTCGTCAAGTTGGTTACAAAATATTCACTTGGAATTTCCTTTGTCTCAACATCTGAGTGTGTTTTTTCTTTAACTGATGTGTCTTCTTCTTTAGTTGTGGTATTCACTGGATTGGTATTCATTCCATTTTCTTCTAATTGGACTGAAATGACTAGAGACTTCGAAACTACTTCTTGAAGTTGTTCTAATTTGTCATTAAGTGACGTCTTGTCAAGTTTAAGCTTATTTGTTTGTGTAAGGAGGTTTTGGTTATGATTCCTGAGACGTAAAACTTCTTCTCTTTCTAGGTTGTTGGTTTTTTTATTAGTAGCCTCATCATCTTTTAAAAATTTTATTTGTTTTAATAATGTTTGACTAAGGTTTTTTAAATGTGAATTTTCTTCTTCTTGTTCCATCGAGTGCTTCTTGAGTTCCTTCTTTATGGCCTTAACTTTCTTGACTTGTTCAAGTAGTTTTTCATTGTGTTCTCTGAGGCACAAAATTTCTTTGTCTTTACTGGAGATGAATTCTTCAAGCTTTTTCTGCTTCTTTGGTATAGTTTTTTATTATCTTGAAACATTAATTCTGAAATATCCTTAAAGTCTTTTGATGAAGGCTTTATTAGTTTTGACTTCATTGTCACACCTTGGAAGATGGTCATCGTCCTCTTGTAAGAAAACATCAACATATTTTTTTCTAAGTTAAACATGAACATACCCAATTCTTTTAACCAACGTTGATAAAAAATAATGTCAATTTGTGGGTTAAATATAGTTACGACATGGAATTGAGAGGTGCATTCATAGTGGTCAATTATTACTTGTAAGTCATTAATTTCATATTCATTTTGCCAAAAATATATGTCCTTTCTCCTATGTTTGACTCTGGAATTCAAAGTAAATTTGTCAGATTAACATTGATGCAATTTTCCTCGTGACTTGTGTTGATAGTGATATTAATCTCCTTCCCTTGGGTATTCCCTTTTAATGTAATTAATATACGATCTGCAATAGGAATACTTTATATGAAAATTTTCATCCCTTTCCTTTTGAATTAGACTCCATTTTTTGCCTTCAAAAAAATAATCTAATATTTGTTTTTAATACCTTTTTATATAGGTATTATAAAAACCTTCTTTAGTTTTAAGAATAGGTCAAATAAAACCTTTGGCACCTTTGCTTTTTGTTTTTTTGTTTTTTGTTTTGTTTTTAAACTTTAAAAATATCTTTTATAAATCCCCTTTTAAAAAATTATTATAACTCCAAAAATACTTATTAAGGGGCTCACTTCACATATGTATTCGATAATCCATTTTCAAAAGACTTTAAAACTCTTTCAAAAGATATTTCCACTAATCGTGAATACCTTCCACAATAATCAAAACCTTTGACTTTTAAACGAAACCCCATAGTACCTTCAAACAAATGTTGGTCAGATAGAAAAATGACAACGGGAAACATTGCTTGGTGAAGGGATGTGATGATTGAGGGGAGATAGACCCTTTCGGAAGGCACACTTGGTCAGGAGGAAAACGATAGAAAGAAGAGGGATGCCTTTAATGGTTTAGGTGGTACAGTGGAGGTAGAGGATTGTGGAGTGGAGAATGCAGAGAGCAAAGAGCAGTGGGTCAATGCTAACATGGTCTGGATAGGAAGAAATTTTTCATGTGCAGATGGAGGAGGAAACAACTTGCTGACGATGTTTTAACGATTGCAGATGTAGCTCGGTGGTGGCTCAGGGCGTCTAATGGTTGCGTCTAGTCAAATATTGCGACCACCTGCGTGTGGCCTGTGGGAATGGGTTGTTGTAGTTTGGTGGTCCCAGCGGCTACACACAATGGGTGGCTTCTGCAAGGGGGATGGTTGACTATGTGTGGCCGCAGTAGTTGCAGCTAGACGACACTGGTAAAAACAATGTGCTTTAGGTCGAGTGTTGGGTAATACATGTGATTTGCCTGCTCGAAGAGTTGACAACAGTGTTGGTCGGTTGTGGTGCTATACTGGAGCAGCCGTAGCGACAATAAGCTTTATGTTTTTATTTTATTTTTTTATAAATATATATTATTTATATTTTTAGTTCTATAGTGTTTTTTTTAATCGTTTGTTTTTTAATTATTATTTTTTTCTTTTTCTTTTCTTTTCTTTTATTTATTTATTTATTTTATTTTTTTGAAAATTTTGTTTTTTTTTATATATATATATATATATATATATAATTTTTCTTTCTATATGTATATTTTTTTTCAAGTTTGGATATTTAAAAAAAAAAAATTACATTTTTTTCCTGTCTTTTTTCATTTTTTCTTCCTTAAAAAATGGCAAAAGGCCTCTGATGGACTCAGCAATGAAGAAACTCCAAAATTTTGTAGTGAAATACTTCAATGACAACGAAGTTGACGAATTTCGATCGTCAAAGACATGGATCAGAGAACGAGGCTCTGTGCGGTAGTTGAGCAACCAGAGGATCGAACAACTTTGATACCAATGGAACGGACAAAATTTGTTCTTCACGTTATTAAATACTCCAGAAGACTTGGAATATGTAGATCTCCTTTGAGATACAAGAATATATATTTAATGTATGAATAAGAATGACGATACAATTGGGAGTGAGGGCCCTGTATATATAACCAGGAAGTACCCTTTCACGAAGAGTCATGTCTGTAGAGACATGCCTCTTTGTTTAACTAATTATTATTTAATTACATATTATTATAATTATTATTTATTATCTATACTTATTAATTTTACATAAATTATTTTCATAACACCCACTGGAGCAACAACTTCTAGTTCTAAAGGAGGATCCTTGGGATGAGCTTTAGGAGGTTGTGGAGCAGCCACATTTAGAAGAGAATATAGGAAGCAGAGTGGAGGAACCCACTCAACCATAATCTTCCAGAGAGGGAGAAATAGAACCATAGAAGTTGATAGATTGTTGCAAGATGCACGGGAGAATGTGGGAGCCCCCGCATCACAGCACAGACAGAGGAGGTCATCTGATAGGTACACAAGTTACATGGCTCTCATGACTGAGCTTATTGAGACAAAGCCTTCCTCATTTGAGGAAGCAATTTCTCAACCAATTTGGGTTGATACCATGTTGGAAGAATATGAGTCCATTATTAAGAACAATGTATGGGAGGTGGTGCCGAGACCAAAAAGGAAATTAGTGGTTCATTCAAGATGGATCTACAAATTGAAGCATGCAATGGATAGAATCATAGAGAAGTACAAGGCTAGATGTGTGTCCAAAGTATCCTCTCAAATAGAGAGAGTGGACTATGAGGAAACTTTTGCACCAGTTGTAAGATATTCCTCAATCGGATCAATTCTAACATTGTTTGCACCGATGGAGTGGAAAATCCACCAAATGGATGTGAAGACTATCTTTCTCAATGGTGTTGTTGAGGAGGAAATTTACATAGAGCATCTAGAAATATTTGAGATATATGATCAAGATTCGCATGTGTGCAGACTCAAGAGAGCATTGTATGGTCTGAAACAGGTGCCTTGAGCATGGTACACTCAGATCAACAATTATCTCAGTGGTTTGGGATTCACCAAAAGTGAAGCAAATGTGAACCTCTATCACATTGTGATAGATGGTAAATTTCTTATTCTTGTTTTATATGTTGATGATTTAATACTGACAGGTGATGAGCAGTTGATCCACTCTTGCAAGATAATTTGAGATGAAAGGCATGGGCCTCATGCATTACTTCCTCGGGCTGGAAGTATGGCAAGGTGATGGTGAATTGCTTATGTCTCAGGGGAAATATGCCTTTGAAATGTTGGTTTGACAACGAACTTGGTCAAACAGTTTTGTAACCAATTTAGTTTTAGTTATGTAACGGGTAACGGTAGTTGTTCACATAATAAATCGAATGTCATGTAATGGAAAATTCATTCGAGAATAAAACAGATATACATTTCAGTTTCTATTGTTCTTGGTCTTCTCTCTCGTTTTGTTCTTGTTGTTTCTTTCTTTCTCTACCATTAAACCAACATGAAATACTTCAGATATTTCACATGAATAATTGTAAGCCCATGGACACACCTCTAGCTACAAACTAGAGGAAAGAGAATGCCACTTCAAGTGAAGAGGTTGATCCCAAAATTCCTAGATAGTTTTCGAGGTCTTTAATGTATTTGGTGAACATAAGAACCAACATGTGTTATGCAGTAAACCAGCTGAGTCAAGCTATGGTGAGGCCTACCAAATTTATTGGAGGGTAGCAAAGCATGTGTTACGGTACCTCATAGGCACTACCAAGTATGGATTATGGTACAAGAGGATAGAGGGAGTGAAGCTCCAAGGCTTCACCAATGCAGATTGGGAAGGGAGTCTGTCAAATAGAAAAAGTACATTAGGTGTTATATTCAACGTTGGGTCCACAACTATTTCCTAATATAGCAGGAAGCATAGATTTGTGGCGCTCAGTTCAGTAGAGGTTGAATACATGGATGCAAGTCAAGCGACATGTGAAGCAATTTGGATGAGGAAAATACTTGTGGAGCTATTCAGTCAGGGGATGGACCCAACATTGATATATTGTGATAATCAAAGTTGCATTAAGCTCTATGAGAATATGGTATTTCATGATAGGTCCAAGCACATTGATATCTATATCATCATTTGTGGGATTGTGTGCAGAGGAGAATTATGTTGCTACAGTACATGCCAATTGAGGAACAAGATGTTGACATCTTGACAAAGGCATTGTCAAGAGGTAAATTCGAGTTCCATGGATGTAGAATAGGGGTGATGAAAAATCCCTTTCTTGTTAAGATGGAGTGTTGAAAAAAATGTAGCAAGAAAGGCTCAATTTGACTTTAGCCTTATTCAAATTGAGTAAAACGAATTTCCAGATCAACAGGACAACTTGGAGGTAGTTAACTAGTGTGACATGCATCTTGTGACTCAATTAGCTCAGTAAATTTGAGTTAGAGGGCTTAGAGTTCAGTTATGCATGTGTGATTGCTAAATTTAGTAATCCAGTTCAGTTATTTTCAGTTGTATTCAGTTAACTAATCACTAACTATTGTTAGAGTCAGTTGAAGGTTACTTGTGCAGTGGGACAATAGTCTAACTCAAAGATATGTTAGTTAATTGATCAATAAGCCCAAAATAGCTACCGCATGCAAGGAATTCAAGTTCCTCAGTTGAAGTGGAGATGACAAGGTAGTGTAACAACAATTGTAAACTAGATTGAGTGTATAGGTGTTGCATGAGATCAGGTGATCCATCCTTAGAAATTGCACAATCAATTTGTATGAAATTCCTAAATAATAGGGGCCAATCTCCTCAGAATTTGTGCAAGGAAATAGGAGGCTAGATGAGCTAATATTTGCCTAAGTGTTGGTCAGAGTTGTTCATTGAGCAGAGAGAGCAGTTTTTCTTCTACAAGTTGAGATCAAAGTTCGAGCTAGCAATTATAATAGATTCTCTATTCATTTGATTAATGCAAAGAGGCTTGACGGGTTTTTGCTCAGTTGGGTTCCCCTAGAAATCACTTTGTATTTTTTATTTTTCTTATTGCATGTTTAGGCATGTTGTTATACATTGTGAATTTCATTCCGCACATCAGTAGAGTAGAATTATGTCTCTTGATTTTAGATTAAATTTCTTGAGCATATGCAATTCTATCAAATTTCTACATGAACATTAGATAGAATTAGAGTATAAGATGGACAATCTAAGAGAAAATGGTTTTCATCCTCAACCCTCATAGTATCACAAAGGTGATATACTATTTCATCTCATGGTGTTTTTGTAATCGACCAATGCCGAGTTTCACTTTAAAACTCATGACAATTAATTGTTGTGTTAGCAATGTTCATTTTCTTCTTAATGCTAGTAAGACAAATAGATTTTTTTTTTTTTTTTGAGATTGAAGTTGATCACTTCCTTATAATATCTTAGTTTTTTTTTCTATGTGTAACTCTTTATAACCCCATAATTTTTCCCTAAATTTTAAACTAAAAATATTTTTAATATTTTTCTTATTCTACAAAATAATCTCCACCTTTTTCTCCAATAATCTAGCAAAAACTAAATATCCTCATACCATCGCTGTTTGAAACTTCATCATTATACAACAACAAAAAACCATTTTTATATAAAAAATATATATTTCTTTCATATTATACAACAAAAAAAACACCAACTCCATAAGAAAGTTTTATTATTAACCTTTAATGAAAATGTACATACTTTATTTCTTTTTAAAATTGAATTTATAATATCTTAAGCATATGTTCTTCATTATCACATCCACTCAAATAACTTTATAACTTTATATTATAGTTAAAAATATAAATCAATTTATTAAAAATTTAAAACTTAAAATATAATTAAATATATATAGAAAATAGTTTAAACTCAAAGATTATAGAAGGTCAGGAGTATGCCCCAAAACTCTATCTATTTTATTTCTTTTTAAAATATTTTATTTCTTTTTAAAATTGAGGGCCTAGAGTATTGCCCAAAACTTTACATAATGGTTTTTTTTTTTTTAAATTGAGGCCTTGGAGTAGCCAAAAACTTTATATACTTTATTTCTTTTAAAATTGAATTTATAAAATCGTAAGTAAATGTTTTTTATTATTACATTTACTGAAATAATTTTATATTATAGCTTAAAAATATAAATCATTTTATTAAAATTTTAAAATTTAAAATTTAATTAAATATAAATAGAATGTTTTAAATTCAAAGATTATAGAGGGTCTGGATTATATCTTAAAATTGCTGGTCAAGAGTTTGTTTTTCTTGAAGTAAGGAAATAGGTTAATGGTCTAGGACTTAGAAGTATCTAGCAGGAAGTATCTGGTAGGAGTGAGGAAGTATCTGGCAGGAGTGAAACCCTGCCCTCTTAAGGACCATCACCTGGTGTAGTTTTCTTTTAATAACAATGATGAGTCAGCCTGCCTTCGCGATTAGCAACTAAAAATGACTATCACTACTAATTTAACCACTAGATTATGATAAATTTTCCCACCCATATAAAAGAAACTCAATTTCAATTATTATAAAATCATATAACCTATACGTTTACGTGATAATGTTCCTGCAAATAGCAGCAGTCAGACCAATGGCAAAGTTTGTTTACATTATAAATGCAACGCGGACCCACAAAACCCTCCCCAAATGATAATTTATGTCCGCAATCCAGAAATGTAGTAACACGACTTTTGTTGTGTTATATTTCATGTTATATATCATTTCTTTTCCAAACATTTTTTATACCGTGCAAAATCTAAAACAAATTTTAATACGTAAATTTTAATCTTATAATATTTGTCCTTACATCAATAATTATGTAGGTTTGGTTTTTATTATAATTGAAATATTAATTTATGTATGGTTTTTATTATAATTGAATTATTATTCATCGGTAAGGATAATCATTATGGTTTCTTATCTAAATATATAAGTTAATTAATCATCATTAATAAATAAAAAATCATGTTATTTAAAACTATTTGTTAATTATTTATCAAATAGTTCTAAAGATTATTGATAGTTATTCGATTTTTTAAGTTTAAGGAATATAAGTTTTTAGTCTATTATTTGAGTAATATAAAGTTTTAGTTAATTAGTTCTCAAGAGTCAATTCTGGGCGGTGATGCATCTTTACTATTTATTCATGAAGATTGTATGATTTTTTTACCTTGTCTTGAGGATGAAGCACATTAGTTGGTTCGAAACGTCGACCAAATCCTAATGATGTGATTAATCCGAAAGATTTTTACCTACAATATGGATCACAAAAGTCTCAGATCTAACATAATTAGAAGTACTTTAGGTACTATAAGCTTTTAATCAATTAGAAGTTGTTTGAGATCTATCTCCAAGATTAAAAAGTAGTCTTAGCTTAATTAGCATCTACGAAAAATCTTTTATCATCATTGTTAGAGTTACTTTTAATAAGATTATGTGATTATTGGATAGAGTTCATGGTTTAGGATGTTTTTGATGTTGCTAAATTATAAGTTATTGGTATATATGGCTTGTGGGTTGTTGGATATACTCTTGGTGTTATAGTGGCACTTAGTAGGTTTGTTCTTGGACTAAGTTCCAACAAAGTTAAAGAATATATATCTATATATATATATATATATATATCTATATATATATATATATATATATATATATATATATATATATATATATATATATATATATCTATCTATCTATCTATCTATATATATATATATATATATATATATTCTAAGTTATAGACGAAATAGCATATTTCACCAGAATTCACTAAAATCTGGCAATATAATTTGAAGATTTTTTGTAGTTCAAAATACATTTTTGAATGCATAAATGGATTCAGCGCCTTGAAAAATCCGTGGGGCACTCAAATTATGTAGATTAAACAATTTGAAGTAAAGTTTTTAAAAATCTTTGTCAAATTTTGATTAAAATTAACTAGAAAAATAGTCGAAAAAAGATCATTTCATGCATAAGTTAGACTACATATATATATATGTGTGTGTGTGTGTGAGAGAGAGAGAAATTGAGTACTATTCTTAATTATAATTTAACTTATTATCTACAAATAATAATGTGTTGATATTATAGAAATCCTCTCTAACATATATAATTATGATTTATATAATAAAAAAAAATGTATATTGTAAAAAAAAAATAAAAAAAATATTGTTTTACATACAAGTTTCAGTTAGATAATGTCTTCTCACATCATAATTGGTGTGGTATAAACCACTCTCTTTAACATACAATTGTTATGTAAATTAACTTTGGTAATATAATGGTGTTTTTTTAAGTTAAAATTCTTGATTATCTAAAAAAAGATTACACGATTTCTAGATCTTTAAATATATTTGGTTTATCAATGGGAAATTATACCATTGATAGAATTTCCTTTGTCTAGTAAAGAGCTAAATACCATAAAATAGCTAAAAGAAAGGAATCCCTAAGCCGACAAACTAGAGTATCCAAAGTGATAATAAAATAGAAATGTGTAGCCTTCACATGCCCCAATAGATTATAAGACAAAATAGGCCAAAGAGATTTAGAAACGCCAATCATTCAAAGGATTAAGAAGAGGTAGAAGCATCCACCTCAATGGGAATCAAACTAGTTGAATTCTCTAGAGTAGGTCCCTTTCCATGCATGAGAGCAACCTCCACATGCGCCAAAAAATTGTCCATGCCTTTGAGTTGCAGTTGGCACTCATCTAGCATCAACAATATTTCATCCTTCACGTCATTTATTTCTAAAAGGACATTCCCCAAGAGTGATTTTAGCTACCAATAAAGATATTTAGTCTATAATTATTGGTTTGAAACTCCCCCTTGAATGGCATGTATTGGGAACCCAATTTGCAGCTATAATAGTAACCTTTGAGTCTGAGAGATAATATTTCTTTGCAATTATATCCTCATCTACCTCTCGCAACTCCTATTACATGTCTGATGGAGTTTGTTAGTGAAAAATTCAATCTAAAGACTAGGCTTGAGCTTGGGCTTGTGAGCCACCAGGGGAGCCTCTCCCACTACCTACATGTTGATAGCAAGCTCACTATCTCGTTATCTTTGTATCCTACTAAAACAAGACCAAAATTGAATGGGCATGAAAATTTGAACATAAGAACATTTTCTACGGGAGAGGAAACCAACAAGAAAAACCCAAAGCCTAACCTGGGCAATGAACATTGAGCACCCTATGAACTCTGAAAAAAATCATGCAAACAAGGAAATAGCCACAATGTAATCTCAACACAACCCAAAACCAAAAATAAATAATAAGAAATGCTAATTGCAAGGGAGGGTTTAGGTCAGGAGGGCCAACCCTTGTTCCCAAAAAATCAATGAGGAAGGCTTGATTCAACCAACCAATCCATAGTTAAATAGAAGATAATATTCTCTTAATCGACTTAGTGAAATTATGGAGTAAAAATTTTCTAGGAAGGACGGGGTTTTAATCATAACATAGAAAATACAAAGTACAACTAGTGCCATCACGAATTGAAGCCTATGTATGTCATGAACTTGTGCATTTAATGGAAACAAACCTAGCAGATTTATAACCACATGCAACTATTGAAGAACTTGGATTAAACAACATTAACACTTATACAAACAGCAACACTCATCCATCCCATGTCGTATCCATATTATGAGTTGTGGTGGGAACATCTCCCTTAGTAACTACTTGAGGTGACTATAGACATTCCCACTTCACCCATCTCCCATCCCTAGTTACCCCATCTAGAATTGAAGAGTAAAATCTAATCAAAGCTTGAAAGTCCTCCTTCAATGGAGAGTTTAGAGTGTCATCCAAAACCACATCTTAGTGAAAATTTGAGTTGGTGCAACCTTTATTTATTAGTCAATTTGCTACCTTGTTCCATTTTTTGTGCACATGGGAAATAAATGCAATGAAATTTGTAGGAGAAGGGATACTATTATGCATAAGAAATTCTCTAGTTAGCATCTTTGAGAAACCTTCTCAAGATTCATTTCATGAAAAAAAATCTTGATTAACATTATCACCAATTATGAATCTCCTTCTATCACCAACTTCAAAATATTTATATTTATGGCTTGTTGAATTCCAACCTCAAGTGCATACAATTTTGTAGTATTGTTTTTATTGTGACCCATTTCTCCAACATAGATGAGAACTGCCTAACCTTGAGTATTGCAAAAAGCACCCCCATAACCCATAATGCCTGGGTTCCCCTTGGAAACTCCATCGAAATTAAGCCTGATAAAGCCATCTCGGGGAAATACCAACAGTTATGAGATATGGGAGGAGGATAGTTGGATTGATTTAGAAGCAACAAAGTACATAGAGTGATCTATAGTTGGCGAAGAATGGTCTAATCAGCTGGAGAGGATTTCTAATCCTCCAAAGACGAGGAGAAAAAAAGAACAATTTTCTAACTCCTTGGAGAATTTTATTCCAAGTAGTCCATGGATGAACTTAGATTATAGAAAATTCAATGATTGTATTCTTTCTAGATGTGTGAGAGAAGGAAACCATAGAGGAGGACCCAATCTCTATTTATAATTCGATTGTGGAAAGTAGTAGATCTCCATTTGGCATGGTTCCCCAAACATTATTTGATATCTATTTTGATTGTCTAAATAGAAGTAATGCTTGAGTCCATAGATGCTTAGAGAAGGAGAAAGAATTAAAGATATGTTATGCATCTTTAGAGCTAGAGTAGTATAGATTATAGAAAGAGGGCCCATCGGAACCTATGGAGAATTTTGTCCCAATTCCACAGTTTTCTTCTAGTTAATAGATTGAGAAAGTGTGTTAGTTTTGACCATAAGTATTGGGTCCATATTTTATTCCAGATTCTTGTGAAGGAAATAGGGAATATTTTAAGGATGGAAATTTATCTTAAAGTTTAGAAACCTCAACGAATCTTACTAGTCCCTAATATGCAAACTATAAAATATTTGGAAATATCTTTGTAACAATATTGATTTTATATATAGTATCTATAAAATTTAAGTCATCTTTAATGTAAAATAATTTTATACTACAAAATTTGGGCGAATCAATTTTAGAAAAAATGGAAATTGGTGAATAGTTCTTTTGGAAAAAGCATGGAAAAATAGTCCACTTGCACATATTAGCCCCTCAAATTTTCCATGGAAGGAAATACTGCAATGAGAGAATATGCCTCTTGAACCAGAATTATGTTTAGGTCGGTATCCCCATCAAAGCTTATCCTAGTCTTATAAAATGGAAACTTTTCTATGATACATAGATGTTGAGAAGTAAGATTGATTAACATGGTTTGGAATAGGAGGTTAGTCCTCTCTATTCTTCCATTTCACCATAGGGAATTTGGGGTCAAGTTGCACCAATATTCCAACACAATCTAATGAACTTGAGAGATCTTCAAGGTCTTGAGATCCTGCAAAGTGTCTTACTCATTTAATTTTGGAAATTGGTGCTCCCAAAATAAGTACATTTCCTATTTCTAACCTCCCAAAAATGGTGTTTTTGGATGATGTGCTTTCTATGACTCGCCAAATTCCAATTGTATGAACTTTGAATTGAATGTTGGGATCTTAACCACTATTGGAGAGAGGATTTTTTAATATACTTCTATTCCATATTTGGCACCATAGTTAATTTCCTTCTTGAATCCATATCCACCAAATATTGGCTCCTAGGAGTTCACAGAGATTTTCTATATCACGTAGTCCTAATCCTCCCCTCATCTTGGTAGATAGAGCTTATCCTAGGCTACCAAGGACCATTTTTTCAAGAGACTCACCTCCCTATAGAAAATAACATTTGAATCCTCTAATGGATCTAATAATACCCATGGGAATCATTATGCTAAAGAAGAGATAGATAGGGAAGGCATGTAACACAAATTTTAAGAGAACTAGATAGCCTACAATGTTAAGAGAACATAAGGTCTACAATCCAACTTGCTAATCAAGTTTTGCATGAAGTCTATCCAATATCTAGATTTTAATAAGTTATCAACCATGGGGGAACCGATATGTTTCATTAGCAAAGAGCAATGTTGAAAAACTAGTAGGCATAAGATATGACCTTGCACTACTAGGTGAATGTTAAAGAAGAGAGACTGAGAATTATTCAAATTGATAGAGGGCCTAGAGGCATCCATGAAATCATCTAGCACCTGATTGAAGGCTCGAGCTTCCTTAATCATGCGGGAATGAATGATCATGGTGAAATAGGAGATCCTCCTTAAAGAGGGGAAGACACTTTATTTTTTATCACTACAACAACCTTAAGTTCTTTGCCAAGCCCTTCCATGGAAAAATAAAAAGAAATGAGGAAATGGTATCTCCCTTCCCGATTCCTCAAGAAAGATTAAAAGTAATGGAGCGGGAACCATTGATAAGGATGGAGAAAAAAGACTAGGAAATAAGAAATCCAACCCAATTAGACGAAAGCTTCAAGAAACTAAAAGGCAACAAAAATTAATAAAGATAGGACCAACTTAATTTATCAAAATATTTGGATTAATATAATTTGATAATCATATATTCCATTTTAGAATTTTTCAAAGAATGAATTACCTCATGTTCCACTATGATGCCATCCAAACTTTGACACCCTTCTAGCTAACCTATCTGCTCAATCTAGATAATAAAGAGAAGGGGAGGCTTAAGGCGGTTAGCTATGAATTTTGGGATGAGCTTATAAATGACATTACACAATACTATGGGATGAAATTTTCTTGATTCATTCACTTGGTCATATTTAGGAACTAGAGTTAAGAAGGTAACATTGACGACAAGAAGCACCATTTCATACCTTCTTGATTCATCTATTATCTCTTGAATTTCCTACTTCAGGAAATACCAACAACCATAGAAGAAATCCATTGTAAGGAAATCTAACCCTACGAATATTTTTTTTGGGCATGTTCATTTTTCTTCGTCCACCGGTAATAAATAGATTTCCCATATTAATGTGTCATTCTATTTGATCAATGGATGAATGCATATGATGATTTTTTGAATGGTTGTTATTTATTGGGATGTGGATATGACAATGGAGAGCTACAATAGGAGGCCAACTCAACTTCCATATCCTAGTGATATGTGATTTTCCTTTCCTCATTATCCTTAAGTGAGGAGACCTAGCCATGGAGATGATGCTTCACCATTGATTTATGGAAGAACTTAGGGTTTATTTCATGCTCCTACAACCAATTTATCACAAACTTCCATCTCTAGAGTATCGCTTCTTAACCCCTATGTTCATCAAGTCAAGTGAGTAGATCAAATTCTATGCTAGCCAATTATTTAATGCATCCATCTATAACTAACCTATATTGTAGTTTCCATATTTGATTGTATAGATTATTCTTAGCTTGAAAAATGTTACCAAAATCCTCCTAATTCCATTTCTTGGTTCTAGACTTGGTAAAGTTTAACTTCCTTTCGAACAAACAATGGTTATCTATATAACCTATCTTCTTACACTAACATAATTGTAGTTTATATATATTAAAAAATATTATTCATATTAGCATGTCAATAATTATCATTACATAGTAGTTAATTGATTTATTTTATAACATTTAAAGATGTGTGGTGTGTATTATATGATTAGGTGTGTGTGTGTGTGTTTTCTATTGTTATAAATTTTGGAGGTTTTTCAGGCAAAATTCGAGGGTTTGTTGGAATTACAAGTTTAAATTGTGAACGTTTCACAATATGAGTGCCCAAGATTTTTCAGGGTGTTGAATCCATATATGAAGTCAAAACCACATTTTAAGAAGAAAAAAAAGATCAAGATCTGACCAGAAATTGTTTCACCAACCCAAAAATCTAAAACTTGTAATAGTTAGATAACGCAAATATATATATATATATATATATATATATATATATATATATATATATATATATATATATATATATATAATTGATTATGTATTAAATAATTTGTGATAACGATGATAATGACAAATTTTGTATTTATGATAGCAGATGTAATGATTATTTTTAATGACAACATAGACTTAATTGAAGGAGGGATGTTCTTTTATTACAAACCTATTTTAAAGTGAAAAGTTATATGATCCCTCTCAGGGCTTAGTAGATCAAGATCTATATAAATATAACATCAAACTAAGATGAATCTAGGCTATTTGTTAGTCACACATGAATGTGAACAATCATGAATGATAGAACAATGAATTTCATTTCTTATTAACATAGATGTATATTTCTAATACACTGGTGTGATCGTTGGATTCATATTCCAACGTCTCTTGGAATCTCTTTGATTGTTGAACTCCCACACCTTAATCCTTGGCGAATTAGGTATTCAACATTTCCCTCCTTACTCTGAAGGAGTATGTATGAGTAGAAGAAGAGAGTTATAATACAAAATGCGCAAAAATGAATGGCAACACTAGGTTGAATGTGCTCTTTGAAATGTTGGCATATGGTGGTGGTTTAAGGATGACCACCAACATTGGAACGCTTAGTGCAGTTCCCGGAACTCTTCCAAATCTGGCAAGAAGTTGAAGTCTTCTACTAGAGGAAGTGTTCCTAATGCTTTGAAGATGGATACCTTCAATCTAGAAGAAGGGAGGTCTACAACCTACGGTAGTTTAAGGATGACCACCAACTCTGCAATTTCTGGAACTCTTCCAAAACTAGCAAGAAGATGAAGTCTTCTTCTAGAGGAAGTGTCTCCAATTCTTTGAAGAGGGAGAATCTCAACTTGAAAATGGAGGTATCAAACCCGCATAGATGGTTTAAGGCTAACCACCAATCGAAGGCATGCTCAGGGGCATCTTTGTCTCCGACTAAAACTTTGAATCTGATATGGAAATTTTTGGCTCGGGCTCTCTTGATGTGGCTTTGAAGCTTGTATATGACCGTGACTTCCTCCCTGTCAGATACAAGGTGAGAAGATAGAGAAAAATCAACTGCAAGATAATACTCTAGAACATGTTCTAACATATGGTTGAAATGTCTTCTTAGTTGTTGAAGCCTATTGCCAAGAAGTGATCCATCCAAGGTGAATCTTTGTTCTTGTAGGAGGCTTGTTTTTTAGGCATATGTGTGAAGAATGAGTACGCTGACCACAATGAATGCATGGATGAAGATCAAAACAATGGTCTTTCATATGGCCAACTCAGTCACAATGTTGGAATTTAACAAATTTTGGCTACGAATGTCGAGGAGCATACTCTGGAATAAGTGAAGGTGAACCGCCATGAAGAAACCCAACACTTTGAAATTGAATGTGCTTGGAATAGTCTGGAATATGAAAGGATGCCTCTTTATCATATCCAAGACTTGTTCTGTGCTTTTTGTTGACAATCTCTTCCCAAGGTCTAATGATTGGTTTGGGAAGTGCAAATTGAATTTCCACAACTGTATTCAAATCTGCTTCTGAAATGAGCACTTGATCTGAATCAAATTCAATATTATAGATTTGATGACTTGTTGGTTGTTGATGGGTTTCTATCTCAATGTTCTAAATAAAAACAGGTTTAGAATGTTGTCATTTTTGTAACTCATCTTGCTGAAGTTGAGACTTGAGTTCCAAAAATTCAATGTTTTCTTGTGCATTATATAGACAAATTCGAATATCAACAAGAGAGGCTTTGTTGATTTTTACCATGCCATCAACAGTGGAATGAATTAGGGTATTGAGCAAGTCTATGCATAACTAATTCTAACCATTTTTCAGCGACTAAAACTTAGCAAAGCAACCTTATAGCAGGGTTTCAATTAATGAATAGAACGATACCAATCAACATATAAACTAAAATGTATGTAACTTCAGGGTGTTCAAAACTTGCACAGACTTCAACACTCCAAACAACTAGCGTTCGAATCGATTCAATGTTCAACGCATATAGAAGAATCATTGTTCAAATCTCATACTAGAAATTAGGCATGGAGATAGTGTTCTAACCAATATAGAACAATGTTCTAGCAAGTGCTCAACATAAAGAATTGCACAGACTCAACACTTAACAAGTCGGCTTCACAAAGTTTAATGCATATAAATGCATATGACATATGACATACCAGTTTTTAAATAAGGCACATGATTTCAATCTTTAACGCATTTAAATAGCCTAAGCTACAGTGTCAAATCCACTTCGAAGTCGACACCAAATACGTTTTTCTTGTGGAAAAATATGGAAAATATGGACGATGGCGTGGCTTCTCTGATATTTCCCTCGCTAGCCTTGAAATGAAATGCTTACCTGCAAGTCATAATCCCAAAGCATATACAAATGTTGAGGAGGAGGAGAAATATCGGAGAAGGCCAAGGTCCAATGTCTTGAATGGCATGCCCACCATACCGTCTACAAGTCGGAGGAGGCCATGGTAGAGTGCAGTGGGCAAGTCTCTTGGATGGCAGTAGAATTGATAGGCAGAGAAAGGCCACAAAGATAGTGGCAGGAAACACAGTGTTGGCTTTGATACATTGTTAGTCACACATTAATGTATGTGAACAGTGATCAATGATAGAACAATGAATTGCAATTCTTATTAACATAGATGTATATTTATAATACATTGGTGTGACCATTGGATTCATATTCCAACCTCTCTTGGACTCCCTTTGACCGTTCAGCTCCCACACCTTAACCCTTGGTGGCTTAGGTGTCCAAGACTAGTTTAATTTCCCCCTTAAATACTTTATACTCCACTTGAATATCAAAATATCGTAGGTTCTTAATACCATGAGTCACTTTTATTTTTTTATTATTTAATTTTCATAGGGTTGATTTTTTATTTTTTTCACCCGGTTAAAATGTTTACATTACATTAAGATACACATATCTAGCACCTCTCAGCTCAACAAAAAATGACTAATTCTATAAAAAAAAAAAAACAAAAAAAAAAAAATATTTTTTGTTTTATTTTAAAATAAAAATATTATATTCAAAATCTAGAGCCCAAAAGCTAACAATGCTAAATTAATTTATTTACCGTAGTTATTGGCTTATTTTATTTAACTTTAATTCTATTTTTATATTTATGTAATTTGATCAAGTCAAAATGTTAAACAGCTAGGATAAGATAAGACATTACAACATCTCTACGAAATTGGGATGGAAACTGTCTCTCAACCCAATTATGAACAATCATTCTTTAAGTGCAAATATTAAAAAAGAAACACTAAACATTGAACCTAACATAGTGAAGGAAAGGTGGGTCCAAGAAGGTTCAATGGAGTGCCATCTTTTTAAAATATCAACTTTCATCTGGTAAATTTTAATTATTTAATTTCATACTTGATTGAAATTACTAGTGAAAACCATTCATTTGAGGAATCAGTTTTATTATTTTTCTTATTGGAAAGAATTCAAAAATTCATCTAAAGTTCGTGACTCAATTTATTTTAATAAAGATTGCTTTTAAAATAATTTAAAATGGTTATTTAAATCAATTTTTTTTAATTTATTGAGCCTAGAGGCACTCTACAGCCTAGTATAAGGTAGGTATCAAGTGTAAATATTTAACATTTAGCATTTAATGTCAATCTCAGCGCTAATTAAAAATCCATATAATTATTATGTATAAACAAAATATAAATACAACATTGGTTTAAGCAAAGCAAAGTGGAAATTTGTTTGTGATACAGGGTGAAATAATTAAATTAGCATTAGAAGACTCTAGATTTTGAATATAATATTTTTAATTTTTTAATAAAATTACTCATTTTTTTATTGGGCTGAGAGGTGTTCTCCAGGATGCTCGAGATGTGTAACATTAATGTAAACATTTTGAGTCAGAAAAAAATAATATAAAATATGGTAGAATGTGGAGTGATAAAGAGTTAGAGGGGAAATACCTTTTAACCATTGTTTAGAAGCAAATGAATATTGCAAGGATTAGAACTAATTCTCATGAGCTCCGAAGAAGGATTAGCACTAATTAGGATCATCATGAGATCCTATGTGAAATTGGGTGTTGGTCTATTTTCAAGATTCCTTGGGACGAAAGAATATGTCTCCTTTGCAATACTAAGAGAGTTGAAGATGAAAAACACTTTCTCCTGGATTTTCCTTTGCAATCCTAAGAGAGTTGAAGACGAAAAACACTTTCTCTTGGATTTTCCTCACATCAGTTCTCATTTCCATAGCATTTGCCCCATTACCAACGTCCTTGACTTGTTCAGTTACAGTGACCTTATAATGCTTCTTTCCCTCATTTCTGATCACGGAAATAAAATCTTAAATAATCTCGATTAACCACTTATTTCTTAAGGTCTGGTAGACCTTGGTGGACATTAATCATCATCATCATAATGTAAACATTTTAACTCGATGAAAATGAAATAAAAATAACAAAATAAAGATACAATATAAGAATTAATAATAATAATAATAAATAAAAATGACTTATTGTATTGACCCATGGTATTAAGAACCCATGGTATTCATGTGGAATATAACTTATTTAAAGGGGAAATTAAACTAGCCTAGATCCATCTTAATTTGATGTTATATTTAGATACATAATTAGTTGAATAAAATGATCGAGTTGAATCACTTTGATATAATATAGTAATATATTATCTTAATTTATGTGTAAGAATGTGCTATAGAAATAGAGCCTTGATAGATCTAGGATGGTAAGTTTAAAAATGAATGAGGTTAACTATGAAAATGAGTTGGAGCGAGGGAAGGAGGTGGGAGAAATATTAGGTAAAATGTAACTATTACATTTGATCTAATATTTATGTCTCCCTTCATCCACTTTTTACTAGCTTGGGAAAAATATTGGGTAAAATATAATACTATAATATTATATTTTACCTAATACTTCCCCTCAAGTGGTCCTCTTTTTATTGTAATTTTTCTTTATATTTGAAGTTTAAAAGTAAAGAAACTTAATGATAAAATTAGCATGGGTAAGGGGAAATATTGAGTAAAATGAAATATTATTCATGTTGGGGGGTGATGAGAAATATTAGGTAAAATGTAATAATATTACATTTTAATTAGTAATTCCCCCCACCCCTAGCCACTTTTTATTGGGTGGGAGTAGTAATACATATAGGGCAAAAAATATAATACTATAATATTATATTTTATCCAAGACTTCCTTTCATTAGATCCACCTTTTATAAAAAAAAAAATTATATTTGAAGTTCATAAATAAACCTAACTCCTATGTATAGAGGTTCATAAGTAAACTTAACATCTGATCCAAGTATGGTAAAGATGTTGTAATGTTTAAAACTGACTCCTATGTAGAGAGGTTCATAAGTAAACTTAACATTTGATCCCAGTATGGTAGAGATGTTGTAATGTTTAAAATGTTGACTCAATGAAAATAAAATAAAAATTAAAAAACATAAAATTAATAATAATTATTATAATTATAATTATAATTATCATTAATATTTAAACCATTTTAGATCCATCTTAACTTCATATTTTTCAAGCCTCAGAGGGATCAAATTTCTTGAGAAGAAAACTTCTTTTAGAGTGAAAAGTGATTTGATCCTTCTTTGTGCTTGGTATATTCAGAGTTAAGATGAATCTAGGCTGGTTTAATCCCAAAATCATATTTTATTTAACCATGATGAAAACACAATTTCATTTTTGAAAGTTAAAGTTTTTTAATTCATAATACTTATTTATTTAAACCAAAAGAATATATATATATATATATATATATATACTTAATAATGATTTTTTAAATTTATTGTTTTTAAAATTTAAATATTTAAGATATATATTTTATAATTACATATTAATTAATTATGTGGTGGAAGATAGTTTCAAAATTAGGGAGAAATTTGAGTAAACAAAAAGATGGGATTCTCGGAGAGTGTGATGGTGGGGTTTTGGGTGCTTGTTTTGTTAGGGTTTCATAGTAGCACCTGTTTCTATCCATGCATATTTTTAAGGTTTCACTTACTCACAAATGGTTGGAGTGGTGTCGGTGGTTTCACACTATTACTTCTTTAAGGGGTGGTTGTCCCTGTTGTTGGGCTTCTCCGCCTCACGTGATCAGTCTGGGGGTTTACATTACAATGGATTATCGTTGGGTTTTTACTTGAGTTTTGCGTTTATTATGGATTTTGGGGATTATGTGGATGTAATTGGGGCTCCATCTTTGTCTCACCTAGTGATGTCATTTCCTTTGGTGGTTATTTCACTCAAACCTTGATTTTTTCTGTCGGGGGTTCAAACCTGGATGGTGGGTTTTCATAGAACTATTCTCGTAGGGTTCTGGGGAATCTCTCCTCCTCTGCCATCTATTTGGACCGGTGACTACACATACAATTTTTTTCCTTCCTCGGTGGATTTTCATAGCCAGCATCGATGGGTGATATTCCTCCCCTATTTCAATTCTTATCAAATGAGGGTTTTTTTAATTTCACTAGGCCTTATTTTGGGGGATTTCTAGTGTTGTTGTGTCACTTCCAACTATTAGTGGTGGGGTTTCATCATTTTTAGTTTCCCATCCTATAAATATTTTCCCCTGGCCTATGGGACCTATTCTTGATGTGATCAATTATCCTGGGGACATTCCCATTGTGGGTATGGGTCCACAAGTTTCACTTAACCAAGTGGTGCCAGTTTCAGGTCCTCATTCTAGTTTTGGGAAGGAGGATTCTATGAAGGATGTATCAAATCAAGGTTTACAAGAGGAGAAGAAATAACAACAAGGAGAAACGCAAGGCTATTAAATGTGATGTCACTCATGCACCTTACATTTTATGCCTAGGGGATGATATGGAGATGGTTGATGCCGCTAAATTGGCTAAGACATCTTTGGTAGGAAGATCTCATGGGAGGAATTTTTTCTAGCAACCATCATGGAGTGGAGGGATCAATATATTTCTCCTGTCTTCTTTGAGGTCCCGAAGTTTTTCCTTCTTGCTAAGGGGTGGATTCAGCTCTGCTTCAAAACTGAGGAGGATGCGGCTCATATTGTTAAGGAAGTATGGGTTATTGACTCCACCTAGGTCATTTTTAAATTATGGATGCTTTTATTTGACTCCCAGAAGGAGCATATGGATGAAATCCCAGTGTGGGTTTATTTTCCATGTCTCCTCTTAAATGTGTGGAATCCCCAAAGTTTTTCAAATTTGGGGAATAATTTCGAGTGCTTCTTGGGTGTGGTAAGACTTGGGACAAGTCATTTGCAAGGGTGCTAGTTTGTCTAGACCTTCATAAAAATTTCATGCTACAATGAATATTGGGAAGGGTGAAGTGAGGCTTAAGGGCCTAGACTATGAAGGGATCACATTTCGTTGCAGGTGGTGCCACAAACATAGTCACCTTGTGAGCAATTATAACCTTCCATTTTAGGTCCATTCAAATGAAAAAAAATATCTTCCAAGAAGCAAAAGATGGAGGGGGGTGGGGGTGGGCATTAGGGTGGGGGGGGGGGGGGGGGGGGGGAGAGACTCGAGAGTTGGTCCTAAGGAGCTGAATGATGATAGTCATTGGGCGAGGGATTTAGCGTACACTACAAGGAAAATATCTTATAGCGGAGGTTATAATGGAGGTTTTTAGTGTTAAAAATTTGGAAAAAATTGTCAGAAAAACATCCACTAAAACATTTGTTTGGGATAGCAGATGTTTTAGCGGAGGTTTTAACGGAACTTCATCACAACTAAAAAATATCGGTGGTCGAATGTTCTAGCAGATTTATTTATTTATTTATTTTTATTTTTTTTTTCAGTGTGCTTACTGGAACAAGTAGCACTAGTGCGCTATATATATAAAGGAATCGGGTTGCATACATAACTAAATTCACTCAGGCGTTGAATGTAAAGAATACCAGTACGTAATATATACAACATCGATGCTAAGAGATAAAAACCCTTGGGACATTCATCTAATGAACAACATCGGGGCATGCAAAAAAATATTATTGTGTTGGTGCTTTTTTTAAAACTTGAAACGTCGATGCATATCTTTTATACAAACTCCCTGGTGTGTTAGTTATACAAAAGGATCAATGCCGCTAGTTTTCGTAATGCACCGGGCTGGAAATAATATTTTGTAGGACCAGGGAGTTAGTTATATGAAAGAATTGGTGTGTTAATAATTACAATGCACCGGGGTGTTAATCGCAAACAGGACTGGTACTTAAAGAGATAAATACACCAGTGATCTCGTTTTCTTAGAAGGCACCAAGAAATAAAAACGATATCCTTGTGATGCTTTTATATAACATAACGCACCGGTGCGTTTTTATTTTATAGACACGTCGGTTTTTTGAATGAGATTTTCTCTTTTTTGGAAACATCGACCTGTGACAGTGCAATTTTCTCATCTCATTGTACACTATCTTGCCATGAAAGAGAGGTATTCAACCTATTAACAATCACATACATGCCATTTTTTTCATTGCATTTTTTTGCTTTTTATTGTACTTGGTTGATTTCAATTTCAACATTAATTACGAGAGCTACTCTCCTTCCACAGGGAGCAAATTTTGAAACATGACTCTTTTTTAAGAGAGAAATCATTTCATACAATTGCTCTAGATTAATCAACAAATATTTTACCCAAGGCTAAATCCAGATAGCACTACTATTATGAAAATGTAACTATCAGGATCTATATCTTTCTTAAATTCATCTCTAGTCGTATCATAGCTCCAAATGATTGAATCACACCTTGACCTTGTTGGCATCAATCTTACCTCCTCCTCCATACTCACCTCACATTCAAGCCATTACCATGCATTATACATGGTAATTAAGGTAACTTTTAGGTATGCTTTGTATACCTCAATATGCTCATGCATAAGCACACTCATGTGTATTACCTCACACTTGATTCTTTCATTTAGGTTTTAAACAACTTTGATTTGCATGGGTTTTCTTCCCTTCTCACTCCTTCTATAACCAACATTATGGCTCTTTTTGGTAAGACAAATTTCTATTGCATACTTGCATCCATTAGTACAGTGTAGCACATAGCCTTCCCACTCGGGCAATCCAGGTACTACCGTACCTACCAAAAACATCTCAAGAAACCTTGTGTTTGCTTAGCAACTCAACAAACCCATGCATCTATCCTTGTATAATCCTTTTTGTCTCTCTACTCAAAAATGTGTTTCTTTATGTGCTAGCATACCATAAATATCCGTTATAATTAACAATAAACACATTAAATTACCTTGGATATGTTGAAAATGCAGGAAAAAAAATCTAGTTTTGACTTTGCCTTGGTCAAACTAGATTAAAATTCGAATTTCTATTTCAGCAAAATACTTGTAAGTAGTTAACTGAGATGACATGGAATTTATCACTTAGTTAACTCAATAAATTTGAGTTTGATAAGCTTAAGTTTAGTTCTACATGATTGACTACTAATTTGTAGCAATATATTTCAACTAATTTGAGTTATTGTCAGTTTAACTAGTTCTAACTACCGTAAAAACTAGTGGAGGTCAAGTTGTGGAAGTGGAACTTCTACCATAGTAAGTGATCAACCAATTAACTGATCAATCAACCCAAAATAATTGTTGCATACAAATAATTTGAATTACCCAGTTGAGATGGAGATTCCAAGGAAATGTGCTATTGGTTTTATCATATTCCCATGTGTATAGGTGGTGCACGTAGTCATAGATTGACCTAAGGTTATTGTGCAATTCCTTGATGTGTAATTCCTAAAAAATAGGGGAAATTTCCCAAGGGAACAACACAGTAAAATAGGGGCTTGGGAAGGCTTAAAATTGGCTCAGTTTTGGTCCAGGTTCAATCATTCATGCAAAGGGATAAACTATACACTTGCAGTTTGTGCTCAAGATTAAGAAAGCATTGTATTTCTTCTCTATTCTCTGATTAATGCAATATAGATAGTAAGGGGTTTTGAGTAGTTTATTTCCCCTAGATAGATATGTGTGCATGTCTGATGTTTCCTTTTGCATGTCTATGATTCTTGTTCTAGATGGTGAATTAACTTCCGCAGATCAGTAAATTGGCTTCATGTCTTGTGATTTAGCAAATTTCATGGGCAGTATTGAATCTACACATTAATTTCTACATGGTATTAGAGTTGGAATCACTGTAGAGAAGAGATTTCAAAGTTTTCATTGCTGGAGGTTTGAATTTGAAGATCAATGGTGCAAGTTGTCTTCAGGGTTGAGAATATGCATTTCAATGGACTCAGGCTCGAGTATGCATTGAAAGGCACCTCAAACTTTGTTGCATGGAAGGACTAAATGGAGGTAGTATTGGATGATAATTGACTACTAGAGTACATCAAGATGGATGTAGCAAAACCCAAAGCATCTGATGCCAAGAATCTTTCTAAGTGGAAGAAATATGTTGCCAAAGCGAGGAGAATCATATTAGGAGTATGGGATCATATTGTCTCAAATCTCTACGGAAAAGAGACTCTGTCTAGTTAATTTAACATCTTAAATTGCTCTACATAAATTATCAATCCGGGTATCGTAAACTGATGAAGTGTGGTGCACCATATGTGCTTAGTTAACCTTTTTCTTACTTCGTTTTTTTATAGATTTTATTTTGTTTTGGGGTTTTGTTTTTGTTGGTTTCCTAAAGTGTCTAATGCAAATGGAAATCCTATTTTAAAGTCTTAAGAATACTTTTAAAGGACAAGTATGGATAGAGATTTCAAGACAAGGCCTATGTCCCTAATGGTAACTTCCAAAACTTAGCACTTCAAAAGATCTCAAAACATGTTATTGCTGGAATTAGTACTTAAACAAAAGTATAAATATGCAGCTACTTCAATCAAAATAGAATGCAACAACCAATCAATGAGCTAGTGACTATGAAACCCAGTATCCTTGCTGCTGTATAAAAATAAAACTGAACTTAAAGCAATTCAAAAACTGTAAGCAAAGTAAACTAAATCATATTACATCAACCCATATTATAACCCCTCACCTTTCGACTCGCTCCGGCTATAGGAGGCAATCATAAACAAATTGAGTAATCTGATATCTAAATTGCATAAAATGAAATTAAGATCAAACTACGCATTCATACTTCAATCCCTCACCTTTCGACTCGCTCTGGCTATAGGAGGTAACCGAAAATGACATGATTAATCTAATCACTAACTTGCAGAAAAGTAAACTAAATCATATTACATCAAATAATATTCTGATTCCTCACTATTTGAGTCGCTTGGCTATAAGAAGGTAATCAGAAACAAATGGAGTAATATGATATCTAAATTTGCATGAAAGTAAATGAGCAAAACAAAACTGAAAGAAATAACAATGCTAGAAATAGAACTCAGAAAATGAATCAGCAGAAGGACAAGATGATTCCATCATGTCATTAGTCATTGAAAAGCTATGTGCATTACTAATCTACAATCAACCGGTTGAACACACTTGCATGAATTAAAATTGCATGAATGAAAAATCTAATCTATCAAACTTGAAAGCAATCAAATGACATAATGAAATCAAAGCAAAATTTACAAAATGAAATCTACTCTACCTTACATTCTAATATGATCCATGACATCTACTTCACATCTCCTTCCATGTTGAGAACATCAAAGCTTTATTCAAATTCTTGAAAATTACAAAGTACAACAAAGCTCTCCAAAGATTTCAAAAGCCATCAAGGAAGAACTACAAACTCACAAGCTAAAAAGAAGTAAGAACTCCAAACTCTAAGCTAACAAATGAAGGAGAGAGATCTCCTATTTATACAAAAAGATGAGAAGCCATCTCATTAATGAGAGTCCATGAATCTCTCCCTCTACCTCCAGAGTCCTAATCAAAATAGGAACTGATAAGACACATGTCTTCTTAGAGTTACTATACAAGTAGGAGATGTGACACATATCCTCATAATCCCATGATTCTTTCCACTCAAATTCGAATTTTGCCTTAGAGTGCCACATAAGGGTCTTCTAGAAGCCTCCTTTCAACCTACACATGTCAAAAATCTCAACCCATTTGTTAGGTATAAGCATATGCACATTATTTTCTAATTTTTAACCACAAATTCACTTAAAAGGCTTAGAATTACTAAAGATTAGAAAAACATAAATGTGGCCCAATGATAATGAAAATGGGATGAATGTGGTGACATAGTAGTGAAATGGAGGTGATATAATGGACATAATAGTGAAAGTGTAATGGAAATGAATGACATTTTCAAGACTCAACAGACTCCTTTCACAATGTGGAAAACACTGACAAAGTGGTTCAATGACAATAGTGACCATAGGAAGTTGTCACTCAAAGACAATCTTTGAAGTATAAAGATGCAAAAGAATGGCACAATTTCGCAGTACGTGAGAAGATATACACAATTTTGTGATGAACTTGGCGGGGTCAATGTTAATGTCCCTAAAGAAGACCTGGTAGCTATAGCCCTTTTGGGCCTTCCCAAGGGTCGGCATAGCTATCAAGATTCAGTAAATGGTAGAGAGAAATTGCCAAGTTAGGAGTGCTTATGGTACGAACTAGTGCAAGAAGAAATAAGGAGGAATTCTAGAGACGAGACTTCATCCAAGGGCAAGGATGAGGAGAATTGTGCCTTGGCTGGAAAGGAAAATAAAAGGAAAGGGAATAAATTCCAATCCAAAGCAGAATCGGGTCAAGGGGGCAAGAAGAAAGACTTGTCTAGAATCAAGTGCTTTCACTATCATGAATTCGGTCACCATGCAATGAAGTGTCCACACAAGAAGGCAAGAAACAAGACCACAGGAAGAGAAACAGGTGAAGCCTTGGCTTCATAGTTCAAGCTTGATTTTACTCTCATTGCATGCATGGACAACATGGTGATGGGAAGTGTGTGGTATCTCGAAAGCGGTGCCTCATTCCATATGATGGGGAACAAAGATATTTTCAGTGATTTGGAGGAGAAGGATCTCCAGATGCACATCGAGATGGGATATGACGGAAGGTAAAACACAATCTGGACTGGTACTGCCACCTTTCAAAGGGAGTCAGGCTCAAGGACGTGATATTTGTACCGAGTCTAAAGAAGAATCATGCCCCCATTGCAGTTTTGGAAGATCTTGGCTACAATGTGATCTTCAACAAAGGAAAGGAATTCTTGAGACACATAGCCATGGGATAGTTGAAGCAAATCATAATTCGTGTGAACAACCTCTACAAGCTAGATGTGGAGGATTGTGTTGCATTGAGCACAAAAGTAGAGAAGGTGAAGAGTTGTGTTGTCGACGAACTTTGGTGTAGAAGAATTGGCCATTTGCATCATGATGCTTTGAAGATCATGCAGCAGATCACCACAGGCCTCTTCGAAGGAGCACTAGAGAAGTAGGACAAATGCAAAGGGTGTACCCTGGGGAAGTACACAAAATCCACTTTCCATGATCGAGATAGCAAAGCACATGAAATCCTTGAAAGGATCCACTCTGATGTTTTTGGACCTTTCTCGACAGCCTCCACTGCCAGGCACAAGTACTTTGTTATCTTTATTGATGACTATTCGCGGAAGTGTTAGATATTCTTCATGTGGAAGAAGGATGATAATTTCTCCAATTTCTTATAGTTCTAGGCATTAGTGGAGAAAGATATAGGAAAGAAGGCGAAGGCTCTCAAGAGAAATAATGGAGGTGAGTACATGTCAAATTAATTTAAAAATTTCTGTGTAAAAGAAGGCATTTGATGAGATATGACAACACCTCACAACTCATAGCAGAATGGGGTGGCTGAAAGGAAGAACAGATAATTGTGGGAGAAACATAGGTGATGTTGCATCACCAAAGCCTACCTTTGCACTTGTGGGTTGAAGCATGCAACAATGGTTTATTTGCAGAACAGGAACCCTCATTGGATTCTTGGTATGATCACACCAGAGGTGGATTTCATGGGGAGGAATTTGGATGTGTCGCACTTCAGGATCTTTGTAACCTCTGTATATTACCATGTCTCCAAAGATTCAATGAAGAAGTTGGAGCTGAAAGCATAGTTGGGGGTATTTGTGGGATATACATAAACTCCCCACAACTACCGTGTCTATTTTCCATCCCTTAGAATGAAAATTGTGCAACGGGATGTAAAATTTGATGAAGACAAAGCCATTCGGTGCTCTCTTGAGAGGGAGCTTGATAACCCACCAGAGGAGGAGCTTTTAGCTCCAAAGGAGGACCCTCAAGATGTTGTGGAGCAGGCACAAGTTAAGGAGTAGAGAGTGGAGACATCCACTTAAGAAGAACCATCTAGAGATGGAAGGAAGAGAACCAAAGAAGCTAAGAGACTTGTGCAAGATGCAAGGGAGAATGTGGGTTCTCCTTCAAATTAGTGCAGGCAGAGAAGGTCATCGGATCGATACACTGGCTACATGGCTCTTATGACCGAGATAGTATAGAATGAGCCATCCTCTTTCGAGGAAGAAGTAGAGAAACCAATATCAGTTGATCCAATTGTGGAGGAGTACAAATCTATTATTAAGAACAGTTTTTGGGAAGTGGTCCTAAGCCAGCAGACAAATTAGTTATGGGTTCAATATGGATCTTCAAAATGAATCGGGCAACAAATGGAAGCATAGAAAATCACAAGGCCAAAGTTGTGGCCAAGGGGTACTCTCAAGTGGAGGGGATTGACTATGAGGATAACTTTTCTCTTGTAGCAAGGTACTCATCCATAAGATCAATCCTTGCTTTGGCTATGCATATGGGGTGGAAGATCCACCAGATGGATGTGAAAAACATCATTCCTCAATGGAGTTATTGAGGAGGAGGTGTATATCGAGCAAACATAAGGCTTCGAGACTTATGACTGAGAGTCCCATGTGTTCAGACTCAAGCGAGTGTTGTATGTTCTCAATAAAGCACCTTGTGCTTGTTACACTAGGATCGATAGTTATCTCACCTGTTTAGGCTTCACCAAAAGTGAAGCAGATGCAAACCTCTATCATATTTTAGTAGAAGGTAAATTGTTGATTATTTTTTTATATGTTGATGACTTGATCTTTACTGGTGATGAGTAGTTTATTAGATCTTGCAAGGAGGACCTTGAAAGAGAGTTCGAGATGAAGGACATGAGCCTCATGCACTACTTCCTTGGATTGGAAGTATGGCAAGGTGATAGGGCATTGTTTGTCTCATAGGGAAGGTATGCCAACGAGATATTTTAGAGGTTTCACATGGACGGGTGAAAACCCATGGAGACCCCTCTAGCGACCAACTGGAGGAAAGAGGATGCCTCTTCAGGTGAGGAAGTGGATGCGACTATTTACTAGCAATTGGTGGGTTCACTCATGTATCTTGTGAACACACAACTATGCATGTGTTATGCAGTCAACCAACTTAGTCAAGCTATGGTTAGGCCAACTAAACTGCTTTGGAGGGAAGCTAAACATGTTTTATAGTACCATAGAGGCACTACCCAGTTTGGACTTTGGCATAGACAGACAAAGGGAGTGAAGTTGTGTGGCTTCAACGATGCATATTGGGTGTAAATTTCATCAGACCAAAAGAGTACATCAGGTGGAATCTTCAGCGTTGGGTCTGCAGCAGTTTCTTGGTACAACAAGAAGCAAATATCAGTGGCACTTGGCTTAGCAGAATCAGAATACATGGCTGCAAGTCAAGCAACATGTGAGGCAATCTAGATGAGGAAGACATGTTTTGGCTTATTTGGTCAGATGATCGATCCTACTATGATTTACTGTGATAATTAGAGTTGTATCAAAATATATGAAATCTTGTTTTTCACTATCGATCCAAGCAAATTGATATTTGGTATCACCATCTAAGAGATTGTGTGCAAAGGCAGATTATGTTGTTGCATTACATTCTGACAGAGGAACAAGATGTAGATATTTTGACAAAGGCTTTGTCAAGAGGAAAATTCAAGTTCCATAGGTGCAGGATAGTGGTGGTTGATAATCCCTTTCTTGTTGAGAGGGAGTGTTGAAAATGCAACAGGAAAATATAATTTTGACTTTGCCTTGGTCAAACTAGATTAAAATTCGAATTTTTATTTCAATAGAATACTTGGAGGTAGTTAACCGAGGTGGCATGGAACTTGTCACTCAGTAAATTCAAGTTGGAGAAGCTTTATTTTAGTTCTACATGATTTATTTCTAATTTGTAGCAATCTATTTTATTTAATTTGAGTTATTGTCAATTTACCTAGTTCTAACTGTCAAAAGAACTAGTGGAGGTCAAGTTGTGGAAGTGCAACTTCAACCACACTCAGCGATCAACTAGTTAACTAATCAATCATCCCATAATAATTGTTGCATGTAGAGAATTCAAGTTACCCAGTTGAGATGGAGATTCCAAGGCAGTGTACTATCATTTTTAGCATATTCCCCTATTGTGTAATTCCTTGGTGTGAAATTCCTAAAAAATAGGGGCAATTTCCCAAGGGAACATCGTAAGGAAATAGGAGCTTTTGAAGGCTTGAAATTGGCTAAGTGTTTGGCCAGGTTTAGTCAGAAAAGCAGAGGGATAGACTATACACTTGTAGGTTGTACTTAGGCTTGAGAAAACATTGTATTTCTTCTCTATTCTATGATTAATGGAAAAGATAGTAATGGGTTTTGAGCAGTTTCTTTTCCCTAGATAAATATTTGTGCATGTGTGATGTTTCCTTTTCCATGTGTATGATTCTTGTTCTAGATAGTGAATTAACTTCTGTAGATCAGTAGAGTTGCTTCATGTCTTGTGATTTAGAAAATTTCATGAGCAGTATTGAATCTACACATTAATTTCTACATGATATACCAACAACAACTTAGGATGGTTTGTTGAAACATATGTTAAACAATGACCAAGGTTTAAAATTAGGGAAGTCATCAAAAATAAACATTCATATTAAATCTACTCCAAGCCCATTCATCTCAAATGTTGGACCTTGATTCTCTAGACTAGAGCTCTAAATTGTATTCCTATGGTGTATTTTTGGTCCCCTAGGCCTAGTGTTTGAACACCACTCTAATATGGCTTTGTATCAAAGCCTTGACTTTATCTTGCATAATTTTATATCTCGAGAGCCCATTCATTATAAGTGTTGAAAACTTCACTCTGATACCACTCTATAACACACCCAACCCCCTAATACCTTTAGGGGTATTGGGTGTAATTAATTCCAACCTTTATGACACATTTTGAAGATGGAGTTACCCAAAAATCCTCTCTCTTCCATCACTTAAAATCATAATTTCAATACTAAAATCATGTTTTTCTCATCTAGAGCTTTCCAACAATATAAATTTAATCTCATTATAAAATTCAAGCATAAAGTTACGCCCATTTGAAGTTTTTCCTCTTAAATGACACATCACCATTCTTACACCCATGTGGATGACATGTGGCTCTCATAATCGTGTTGCACATCTGCACTAGTCCATGTCCTTGAGCCCATGGGTCCTACTTGGCCCATCCTTATTGGCATTTTTTATAGGTCGTCACTACCAAAACCCCCGAGGCTCTTGTATGTCAATATACTGGTAAGGCTAGTAGGGGTATGAAACTCCTAATATGCTTGTAAGGCTAGTCACCAATATGGCCGATATAGTAATATTTTAATATGGTGAATGGGAAATCCAACAATTTATTTATAGTTGGAATCACTACAAAAAATCGATGGACCAATGGGCTGGTGACTATCTCATCATGCCATCTCATAACAATACTATCCAATCACAACCTGTCATGTGGTAAAGGTTGATGTGTCTGCCACATGGGTCGACTAACATGTATATTAGGGTATCAAGATATTGACGGGTTTTCCAAGACATAGGAATCTAGAACCCTTGATATGATGATATGCCAATATGATAGTTCAACATTCCATATCAATCATGAGTATCCAATCACCATTTGAAATGTGGCATGTACTAATGTGTCCACTGCCACATGGCACTATTTAGGTGTGTCATGTATCACTCATTTCTATACAGCTAGCATGTCCAAAAATATCATATTTGGGGGACACATACCATCCACATGGCATTTCCATATCACTGACCTTTATGTCATTGTAGTGTCATCCCTATATGACCTCGATGCTCTAATACTCCAATATCCAAGGGGAGTTAGTTGGAGACCCTAGTAGATGGGAAAAGGGTAATCATTTGATGGTTTGCTACCTAGGCCACACCATATCAAGGAATCCCCCGAAAAACAATACATGCATTAATAAACCTTTGGGGCCCTATATCCTAGTAAGCCCTCTTTTGCATCTAACTCTTGGTTCTAGATCCTCTTAATCCATGTGACCAAGGGATAAGGTTGAAGCCATTGAAACCCCAAATTTTTATTCCTTCACTAATTAAAAGGGGAAATTCCATCCCCAAAATTTCAAAGAATTCTATGCCAAAGGCTCAACCCCATATTTCCTTTTATATGTTAAGAATACAGGGATCAAACCCCAAATTTTCCCTTATCTTGGAACAAGGGATCAAACTCCAAATTTTCTAAAATATCTCAAATATATAGCCCAAATTCATATCAATTAATCATATCGGTTTTCAACTTCCTTTAACCGAGAAAACTTCATACATTTCATAAATACAACCATTATAGTCAAGTCTAGCCTTTTCAATTATGACCCTACAATGCATAGATATTCTCACTTAGCATCAAAGAAGGGACTCCATTTCACAAAAAAAATCATATTCATAGGGAATACACTTTAACAATCAAGCAAACCATGTTAATTTCTTAGCACACTGATTATGCATATTCATTTCAACCATACAACAACTCTCAAACCACTAATGCACACATACAAAATAAATTTAGCATGATTTTTAAACATAAAGTATTTAACAACATTAACATTTCATTTAAAAGGAAAAATACACATATCTATTCCACTTAATTTTATGGGAAACTAAGGAGGGGATTTCCACTCTCCACCCAAATATAGGAACAACTACATTGCAAATTTCTTACAGTTGGCCATGCCTGAGCTATATATGATATCTAAAGGATGCTTCACCTAGGTTATTACACCAAAAAGGGTCAATTTTATGGATAGAGAATGAAGGCGAGTCTCCTTGATTGGCTGGGAAATAGGGATGCCACTTCTCAACCACTGAGTTTGTGGTGAATGAATAGCAAAAGATGACCACGGGGGGTCTACACAGCATGAAGGGAGACCCCTTCACTGCTTCCTACAGTTCTCTTGGTGATACTCCCTTTTTATAGCGCTTCACATGCACAAACACAATCGAAGCGTCAATTTTTTCTTAGTCTACCTGACTTTAGGGGAGGATCTCACATTGTTTTCCTCAGCTATGATAAATGAAGCCTAGACTTTGTGTTCTAAGTTTCCAACACTTGTTTACAAGTTCATAATATTACAGATCTCTAATTCACAAGTTCATAAGGGCTTTTGAATTCACATATACACATTTTAAGTTTTTGTCTTCAATCACTGCAATACTCCACAACTCAAAAATTTTGAATGAATCCCCCCTTCATTTCCCCATGAGTACTACTTACACATGAGGGCTCCCTTCTTGGGCTGCGGGGTCAATAGGGATCTAGTATGAGGTACGTAGTCCATGCTTGGGTGGCTCCTATACCTCCTCCCCCGTTCTCTCATAACTTCTTTGAGCAGTTGGCAGTTCAACAAGAAACATTAGGGTTCAAAATATTAAATATAGCGGATATATGAAACTTCTCAATCTCCCTTATATGCTTTTGAAGTTAACTACCTTTGCAGACATAACGATTCATAGAAGCTTGTCCTCTTCTTTAGCTTTAGCAATTTACAATTTTAAATAAATATGATATTTACATCCAACAATTTTGGAAGATATGTATGTTGGCCCTCCAATATTATCATCTTTTAATTACATTACAAACCTTGGGCATTAGGAAAAGGGATGTTACATCCTCTCACAAGATATATTCAAGTGTCAAATTATAAGTGTATATTTGTAGTGACTTGTACTCCTATGCAAATAGGGGAGGTATCTGAGCAATCAAGCAATTAGTTGACTATGCCATAAAGTCACAACAACTAATCCTATATCAAGCCATTAGTCCAACAATTCATTAGGTTATGGAAACGTTAATTTATCAAGTTATCTCTATCTTCATGAGCATGAATTAGGGTAATCAGGTAGCATGATAATAGCTTGTACCTTCACTTATGCAGTGTGTGGGGAATTGAGGCAAAAAAATTTAAAATCCTAGTTTTTGAGAGAAACTTGAATTTGAATATTAGATAAAGTATTATCCAATTGTTTGTGAGAATGTATGGAAGAGTATGAACCATCTAATTGTGAGATGTCTTCATTGCTTGGATTCCACTTTTTGTCATACAATCCACATGCAAGAAATATACGAATAGATGAAATGGGTACCCCATTAGTTGTCAAGGGGTATATACATGTATGCCACCATACTAATTGTGTAATGTACTCAATGTTGTAATATCACGTTTTGGCATACATTGTACATGCACTTTCTCGCTTGAACCCAAATACTCACTTTATTGAATGACAAAAAAATATTTGATAACAATATGGGGGTGTACCCACTTGCAATGATGATCACTAACCTTTTTAAGAGAGTTATATCCCCATAATTTTCTGATTGTGATGGATTTTCATGCAATTTTTCATTGCACAATTACTAAAGTTTGACCTTATTTGACCACCTATGCTCCTTCTAGGTATAAATGGGTATGTTATCCACATATATGGACTCTAAGCCTTCCACTTCACACTCCCCAAATCTAATTCCTCCTCTCACAAAGCCCTCATAAATATTATCATCTTCAATCATGATGAGAAAAATGGATCTCCTCCCTCCTCTCTATCCTCTAGAAACTTCTACTTAGCATGGTTTAGCCACTGAAGTCTCCTCTTTTCCAAAATCTCCTTCTAAAGCGGTTGGTGTCACATCTTCTTTTAGTATGTTAGTATTTCATTTACTAATGTCATCAAAAATGAGTTTTTTGGTATCTCCTAGTGATAGAGGCACCTCATGGCTCAAGAGGCTCTTGCTCTCCCCATACCCATTGGAAAGGAAGTTGTTGAGTAGGAAACTTTGTATAGAACTAACAATCTCATTTGTATATTCAATGGTGTCAATCTAACGCTTGCAAATATACATGAGTGGATTTCATGTGCTTGAAAACTGAATTTCAAAGATGAAACCTTCGTCTACTCCTATGCTAAAGGAATGTTCATTTACAGAGTTTGATCTTGTAAAGGAATGAGGCTGAATATTTAACTCAATTCCTTGGTTCAAACGCAACTTTGGTCTCTGCATGAAGGCCTAAATTTCATCCTTCGATCCTAGGATTAATTCTCTTTCTACAACTCATATTGGGTCAAACTCTCCAATCTCCCTATTCACTTCAAGCATTAGGATTCTCTCTCTATTAGTGAAAATATTCTTAGCAATTTCCATTGTCAAAGTGTCATAGATGCATCACTACTCATGAACATATTTTTGTATACATAAGCTTGAATAAAGGATTTATAGCAAGAATAAACCTAATACCCAAGGGTTATTCCTACACCCAAAAGTTGGACAATGAAAAAGTGTCTTTTTGTTGTAGGGCATGATATAAAATCGAGCTTATCACTAATTCCTACCCTAAGCTCATTTAGAGTAGTCATTCTCAAAGACCCCCGTGAATTCTAGATGGTGGGATGGTGGAAAGGAAGATCACCCACTGATCAATAAAGTTTCCCCATTCCCCCTCTAATCAACTAGGATTTGCAGCTAATGTACCCATTGCCAACCCAAATGAAGCATCTTTTGCATTAGTTATTCCTTCATGGAAATCTCCTCACTCCTCTTTCACCAATGAGGAAACTAGACCCTTCTCTTGAATATGGAGATATCTCTCAACCCACCTTCTAGTAACATGTGAGTTGTGTTGGTGAAGGAGAGGAAATAGAGGTAGATAGGAAGATTTGAGAAGAGCCGCCAAATCAAAAGAAATTTGAACTGTAGGATCTAATAATAAATACCCAAGGCTTGAAAGAGAAATGAATGCTAGTAGTCAAGAAGAAGAAAGTGTACTCTAGCACCCAATGAATGATGATAAGAAAGCGACATCGAAACTTATTTTAGATATGTATTATTTCTACATTTTCTTATATTAGGCTAACTTAACCTTGTAGAGCTAAGAACATCTCTCAAATCTAGCCTCAACCATCCTTTTTGTATTACACATTTGTAAGGCTCACCAACAACATTTTATGATATATAATATAATTTCTATTGTGAAAAAAAAGGTTCTTAATGTCCCTTCTAACTAGTATGGATCATTAAAATATTTTAATATGTCATTGAACTACTTTTCTAGGGTTTTGGAAGGAATGGATTGAAATATATTCTTATTATACTTTCACATGCTCCATCAACCTAATAAATCAATCAAGTGCACCAAAATAGCCATGGAAGACAACCACGCGCTAACTTATATATTGGCTTGTGTATCACTCATAGATAGAAAAAAACAATATTTGAAAAAAAAACTAATTAAAACAAAAAAACTCATCTTAACTTTGGATCTACCAAGCACCCAAAGAAATCAAATCTCTCTAGATGCAAACCTCTTTTTAAGTGCAAAACTTGAAGAAAGATTTTGACCTCGAGAAATTCAATTCCTCTTCATTCTTGGTAGATTCAGAGCTAAGATGGATCTATACTAGTTCATATATATGTGTGTGTGTGTGTGTGTGTGTGTGTGAAAATTGTTTGTGTAAGTATTAAGTTTTTACATATTTAATAATTAAATCTAAATATAAGATTATAAAATATTATGGTTACGAATATGAATCATCATTATTTTAAGTAAATTGACTTAATCTATAGCCATTATTTATATTTTATATCTCTATATATAAATATTCTTATTTTTATGTATATGTTTATTAATTAAATTTAAACATGAAGGTCTAAAATATTATGGATACAAATATGAATGATTATTATTTTATTCTTTTTACTGATTAGTTTATGTTATGATTTTTTTTAAGAAATTGTTTATGTCTAGGTGAGTTGGTTATATTTCATGAAGAAATTACTCCCATGGAGCAAGCATGTTGATCTTGGTGGGACTGGAACCCAAGTGGGGAGGATAATAATGAATCCTCCCTACCACCTAGGCTACACCCACTTGACTGTGTTTTTGTGGTTCATTGTACCAGATAGTATTCCCTACCACTCGAGCTACACCCACTTTACTGTGTTTTTGTGGTTTATTGTACTGGAACCCAAGTGGGGAGGATAATAGTGACTCCTCCCTACCACCCGAGCTACACCCACTTGACTGTGTTTTTGTGGTTCATTGTACTAGATAGTATTCCCTACCACCCGAGCTACACCCACTTGACTGTGTTTTGTGGTTCATTGTACCGGATAGTATTCCCTACCACCCGAGCTACACCCACTTGACTATGTTTTTATGGTTCATTATACCGGATAGTATTCCCCACCACCCGAGCTACACACACTTCACTGTGTTTTTGTGGTTCATTGTACTAGATAATATTCCTTATCACCCGAGCTACACCCACTTAACTGTGTTTTTGTGATTTATTGTACCGGATATCAATACTAGTTAAATCCATGGCAAACTCACCCACTTGATAGTGTTTTTGTGGTTTATTGTACCAGATATCAAGACTAGCTAAATCCATGGAAAACCCACCCAGTTGAATGTGTTTTTGTGGTTTATTGTACTGGATATCAATACTAGCTACATCCATGGAAAACTCACCTATGTCTAGGTGAGTTGGTTATATTTCATGAAGAAATTACTCCCATGAAGAGAGCATGTCAATCTCGGTGAGCCTGGAACCCAAGTGGGGAGGATAATAACAACTCCTCCCACTTGACTGTTTTTTTGTCGTTATTGTGGAAAATCCAATCCCTATCTAAATAAGTTGGTTATCTTTCATGTAAAAATGACTCCCAAAGAGTAAACATGTCAATATCAGTGGGACTAAAACCTTATTGCACCTAAACTACACCCACTTGACAATATATATATATATATATATATAAATAATAATTGTGTTATAATTTTATTTTTTTTTAAATATTTATAATTTTATTAATAAAAAAATAAAATTACAATAATTAAATAAATTTATTTTTAATTATTTTTTAATTAAATTAATATTATATTTTATTATTAATAATATTTAATTTAATCTTCATTACACCCTTATCTTATATATTAGAATAACATCTCCATCATCTTATCTAATACATTACAATAACATCTCTGGATTATAAAAAAAAGTCTCAATACAGAAATAATAATAATATTTATTTTTACTTTTCTAATTTCTTAAATTACCTAATTTTAAACATTATAAATAGTCTTATCCTAGCTCCGCAAAATATAAAGTCGCAGAAGGGAAAGCAAAGTTGAACAAATTATTTTCCAAATGAGACATCAATGATGGTGAGAGGAGAGCATTCTCTGAGACACGATGACCACCAATGATCATGGCGGGTAGAATTCAGTGTTAGTGATAAGAACAAAAGAGGGGTGTATAAACAAGTATGGCAAAATCATGACTAGGACAAGGTACCGGAATCTTTTAAACAAATAATGAAAATACTCTTTTAATTAGTTATTCATAATAATATCTTGACTTTAGGCTTTTCTATAGTTGTTCGATTTGTGTACCTTAAAAGAAATAGTTTTATAATCTCGAGCTTATCTCAACAACATAGATTTATCAAATTCTTTACTAATTCATTTTAATTTTCCATATATACTTTTTCACTTGTAAATGTTATATATTTAATATTTATTATATTATAATTATGATTAAAATAATTTGTTTAAAAAAAAATATTTATTTTATAATTAAATAGTTTTATATTATTAATAAATATTGTGAAAAATAATAATAATTTTTTTTAATTATATATAATAAATTATTATAAATTGTCTGCCAGGTTTTAAGTAGACTGTGATGGCTGCTTTGTATACTAAAATTAATGGTTATTTTTCAAATATTTAAATCGTAAGTTATTTGTTTTTTAATTTTGATGTAGCTTACTATTTAAAAAGAAATATAAATTTTATTCGAAAGTTTTGTGTAAATAGTGAGACTTAAACATAATTATTTGGGAATAGAGTTGTTTTTAGTGTCATTTTTTGGATTTTCCAGTGCTTGAATTTGACTAAAAAATTGAGGTGAAATCTTGATTTGTGTTATTTAAAATTGTTTTTTTTATTGTATAAGCACCCTCAAAAACTCCTAAAGCACTTAAATCAAGCATTACTATCAAACTTATTATTTCATTAATTTCTTACTAAATTTTAAAGAAATTAAACTAAAAACCCACCAAACAAATTTCCAAAAAATCACACTAGAAAATTCCATAAATTTAACCATGGTTAAAAACAACTCATTTGAGAATTCCCTAGATTTAACCATTGTTAAGATCTTTTAAAAAATAAGAAAATAAATAGGCATACAAGTGCGATGTTTTCTTAAGTTCGTTATAATACGCTATACATTGGATTATAAATGTCATTGTCCCCTGGTTGCAAGTAATAAAGCCTATAAATTTAGGCATTTGAAAACAAAGTCATAATATCATGATAGTATTTGCTAAACGAAAGGCATAATATTATAATAGTATTTTGTTGAAAACAAAGTTACGATATCGTAATATTTTAATCATGATATCATGATATTTTCTTTGAAGGATCTTAAAATAATATAAGGGGAACCAATATTTTATCATGTTTATTTTTAAAAAAAATTGCGACAAATAAAATCAATATATTTTATGTATTTTGCGGGTAGATATAAGGTACATAGATATAAAGAGATAAAAATAAAAATTATTTAATAAAAATAAGATTTTTTAAATTTTTTTATTTGAAAAATGTATGGTGGGAGATTTTAAAAAGAAAGAAATAGAGATATTTGTGAAATTAGAGATATTTTTTAATATTAGAAGAATATTTATATCACATTAAAATTTTATCAAGTAAAGAGCATATACACCTAAAACATTATATTATTTGTCGTAATATTTTTTGTTAAAAAGTCTTGAAATCACGTAAGCATGCTTGTATTATATTTATATTTCTTTGTGGTGCATTTGTTTTTCTAATTCGATATAATACTTCTTTGTGGCCTTTGCGGTGGATATATATATATATATATATATATATATATATATATATATATATATAGATATATATATATATCTATATATATATATATTCGTTGATACTCTACGGCCTTGTTGATAACCATTTCTTTGTGGTGGAACCTTCATTGACATTTTGCGGCCTCGATAAACATTTCTCTGCAATAGATAGAATACTTCTCTACTACCTCTGCGGAGTGTGTGTGTGTGTGTGTGTGTGTGTGTGTGTGTATAGCTTGGTGACTTTCGTTGATACTCTACGACCTTGTTGATATCCATTTCTCTGCGGTGGATACAATACTTCTCTATGACTTTGGTAGACTTTTAATATAGTATTGCAGCACATAATTTAGCTTTGCGACTCACCTCTGCAAACTCGACAAATTAATATATACTATATCTCATAATATAACTCTGCGACATACAATCTCTTACCACATGCATACCTTTTTCTTACTAAGTTTTATTTGTTAAAACTATGAGCATTTCTCCTGGCCATATTTCTAGGCCTTTCTCTAGCAAAGGGAGGCTAAGAAAAATTGCCCTAGAGAGTCTCTACAAGTACATTGAATCTTTAGAAAAACAAAGAGAAGAAAGAGAACGAAAACACAAATTAGAATTATCTACAATGCTTGACAATAACTACATATTGTTAGAAAATAAAATGATAACATTTGAGACTAAACTCCAAGGAATGAAAAATGGGATGAAAGAAATAGAACACAAAAAACAATCAATGGTTGAAGAAAATGACACCCTTGGAAACAAGATTAAAGGTCTAAAAGAACAACGAAATAATAACTTAGTCCTAAATAGCACGAAGAATAAATTAGATATCAAAAGTCTAATAAAAGAGGAAATTAACACACTAATTGAACTAGACCATGAGCTCCACAAAAGAGCCTTGAACCTTATAATTGTTGGTATAGAGGAGAAAAACGATGAGGACACATTAGAAATAGTAAAACAACAATTGAAAACAAAATCACAAATTCGAACAACTTATCTCACAGAAGCAACAAGGGTAAGAAAGATACTTGAGCATAAACACAAACTAATACGTGTTAAGGTAAGTTGTAATGACCATAAATTAGTTATGCTTAGGAAAACCCCAAGCCTAAAATGATTAATAATCTTTATAAATGAAGATCTTATTCCAAAAGGCCAAGTTAAGCTAAGGAAAGAGGTCCAAAAGGTCAAAGGAGACAAGAAAGGAAGGAAAATGGGCAATCATTATGAATAGAAAAGTTATTTTTAGGTGATTATTAGAGATAGAGTCCAAAATAAGATTGATAAATATGATTTGAATCACTCTAGATCCTCTTCTAGAAATGTCATGGTTTTCCATGGTGTAAAGGTTTTATGTTAAGTTAAATCCCGAACGATAGTTGAAAGTTGAGAGCATGATAAATCTAGGGTCCCTCACATTGAAAAATTCATTGAGTCTGGTCAGCTTGGAACAAGAAATCTTCCCGTAAAGGTTTTTGTGCTATAGCTTGTTATATAAAGAATATTGTTTCTTCTCACATTCAACTTCATAAAATCGACCCCCTCAACCAATAAATTTGGATCAAAATTTATGTGTCTAACACCAATAGAAATTTTCTTACAATTTATTATTTCGCTCCTATCAAACCTACCTCTTATAAGAAAAACAATTCGGCTAAGCACTTCCCCTTCAATACCTTAGAGCAGGACATCCATGGTCTAAGGAATGAAGGTAATAACAATTTGCTTGGGGACTTCAATGCTAGAGCTGCTACTAACCAAGCAAATATACTAAGTAATAACTTTAGCCCTGAACCCCTATGGCTAGATGAGGATGGTCACTTAGCTAATAGATTCAAAAGAAATTTTGAAGACATAACCGAGAACCTATTTAGTATCGAGTTTCTCAAGCTTTGGAGCTCCCAAGACTTGATAATTTGTAATGGAATTAACAAGTGGCCTACTTCCGGCCAGATGACTTGTATTCATGGGTTGGGTAGTAGTGTTGTGGACTATGTGATATGTGACACCCATGTTCTCGACTGTATGGAAATTTTTGAACTGCTAAATGAACACTGTTGGGCACCAAATCGGCTTATCTTTCTGTTGCATTTCCATCACCTTTTTTGACCTTTTTGCACTTATTTACCCATGTTTACTATGCTAGATTTACAAGGTAAACACCCCTGACTTGTCTATTGGAATATTTTATTAATGAAGTAAAGCCACATAGTTTGCCTATTTGCAGCACTAAAATGTATGTTTGACCACAGCTTTTGGAGAACAAGAACCAAGGCTTTAGCATCCCGCAGCAGATCTGCTATTCACAGCAACGACCAGCCATAAGGAGGCCGCACAGCTGGAATCGCAGATCCCTGAACCATTCTTGGGCATCTTGTTGATCTCGTTTATCTGGTGTTGGTGTCGTTCCAAACTAATGTATATTTTTGGGGATACGGTTACCATGTTTTGGGGAAAGAGGTTGTTCTCCCTCACTGTGTATAAAAGACAGTTTATTCCTGTAAACGAGGGATGCCCCATCGATATTGTAATAACCCTTTTCATATTAATAAAGTATCAACTATTTTGTTGTTCTAACCTTCACTGTGACTAACGCAGCCCTGATCAGAGAGCTGGGCCCACTCTTCTGATCAAGTGATGCGTCTTTCTATGTGTGTTATTTATTAATTTATGCTTGTTGTTACAGTTCTTTAATTCTTATAACTACATTTCTGAAGTTTGTATTTGATTTAGTTTCACAGCAATGTTTGAATTTTAATCGTGAACCCTTGGTCAGAACAGATTGTGCTCTTGCCCCTACATATACCTTGCATGTTGCCTTGAAAGGATACGCACCCGGATTGATAAATTAATGTAGGAAGACAGGTGAATAAATCATTCATACCTAGACACCAACATTTTGGTGCCGCTACCGAGGAGGCTAACAAGGTGCAAGACAATGATCCAGACCAACTAGAGGGTCAATCTCTCGTACTGGGGAAAGAACGAGTTTTCTCACTCTGCTTTAGGTCCTTAGCGTAGGTGTTCTTTCCGCTTGTTTTTATTTTGTTTCTCTGTTTGAGCCACTCTCTTGTCCTAGGGAGGGAGGAGTCTTTTAACACCCTGCTCCAGGCACTGAGTTAGATTTATTTCTTTCAAACCCTTGTGTGTTATTTTTGGGAAACCCTAGCTTTTACCCTGGGGAGGGAGGATTCTCTTGACGCCCTGCTTCAGATTTGGAAGTATTAGGTCTTCTCGAGGTGTGTGTTTGTTCCTAGTTCTTGTCCTAGGGAGGGAAGAGTCCTTTGACGCCTTACTTCAAGACTAAACCAGTGTAGGTTCATACTAAGACCTTCTATCATACCAACATTTGTATGAACAAAGAACCAAATAAGAGGGGCAGAGGGAGAGCCCCAAAGAGGGGAGGACCAGACATGGGAAGAAAGACCTATAGCTAGCAAATTATAGCAAAGGTTGAATCAGAAGCATCCTCTCGCGTAGCCGTGAGACTAGGGGCACGAAGAGTGAAGTCTGAGGGGCAATCAGTAGATCAACCAGTGTTGTCTACAACATTCTTTGGTGGTTCGACACAACAGATCCCTCTAACAATCGAAGAAACATCCAGCAGTTAATAGAGGGGGAAGAGGTTGCAACAAGAACATCGACAGAGTCAGACCACACCAGCAAAGGAAAGGAGGTTGTAGCCGAAGGATCAAGTCATCGGGACGCAGGAGAAGGAAACGAAGGGGTACTTGCATCACTAAGGGATTAGGGAAGTTCCGCTAAATCAACTCGAATCCGAGTGGTGAGGAAGCCTCAGCCATCTTCTACGAAACCTGTTGAAATACCCAGCGGTTATTGGAAGATATTTATGGCTCCCACAACCCCCACCATCGAATTTCTGATCGGGGATCTGGGAGCCGGTGCGTCCATAAAGCCGATTCCATTAGCAGCCTTACCAAACTTTCATGGCTTGTTTCAGAAGACCCAGACACATTTTTATTCGAGTTTGACATAGTGTGCCGGGGGTATGACTACACGACAGATGCCCAGAAGTTAAAAATTTTCCCTTCTACATTAAAAGGAATGGCTCTGCGATGGTTCATGGGCCTTGGAGGAAGCTCTATTTCCACATGGGATGATATGCGGACAGCTTTTCTGGAAAAATACCAGGATTACTGCAAATCCCGGAACATCAAGGAGGAACTTTTCAAGTTCACACAAAAAGAAGACGAGAGCTTGGAAGATTGTGTGGAATGATTCAAGTACACCTTACAGAGGTCAGGTCACTCTAACTTGGATAAGGAAATTTTAAAAATTATCCTCCTCTGATCTTTCCGTGAGGACTCGATGGAACTATTGAACATTGTGGGAAAGGGAGACATCTCTAAGGAAAGCTTCGAAGTTATCTGTGAACTATGCATTCAGTGCTTGAGGGGGCTTGCAAGAAACAGACAAGGGATTCGCTCAGCAAAAGGGTCTGGCGGAGGTGTTACGAAAGCAGAAATCGGAAACCTGCTAGACAATTTGAGAACAAATATTCTCAGCACTCTGTCGACACATATGGATACTCTGCAAGTAAAACAGAAGCAGTTGGAATTAGACAGGGCCATGACGATATTTTTTCCCGAAGTGTAGAAAGAAGCACCCAGAGAGGGAATGTCCACTAAACTCCATAGAGGAATGTGCAATCTGTGAGCTAAATCATGCAACAAGCTCATGCCCCTCCTTGCCAGGCCTGAAAGCAGTATTTCAAGGGATGGGGGAAGACACGGAGCAACTATACCTCATGGGGTCTAGAAAGCCATGGCAGCCTCGACCACCGATGGGAAATCAAGGTATGTACTCAGATCCATCTCAGTATTTCAATAATTTTAATATGAATCCTCAGTCCATGCCCTATCCTTCCATGTGGCTGCAATACCAGTTTCCACCTTGGCAGCAGTGGAACCCTCAAGCCAGTTCGAGCTCCCCATGGGCTCCAACTTAGCGAGGATCCCCTCTTGGGCAATTTCCTCAGCCGATGCCACAGCAGCAACTCCAACTACCCTCTAGTGTGCCTCTTGGTAATCAACTTGCCTGTCCTCAGCTTCCAATCCAACCCAATCTGAATCCCAATAATAAGGGAGTTCATCAAGCTGACATTCTTAACCTACCTTCATATAGCATTTCCACTGCATAGTTGCATGAAATGAATCTACGATCAAGGCAGACAGTTAATGTTCAACCTCCTCCAGTTATCATTGAATAACTTGATAGTGAAGGTAAGGAATTAGAAACAATTAGTAAAGAGCCAAAACAAACTGTTAGAAACCATGCGCCTCCTGTAAAACAACATCAAGCTGAATTCGATTTATTAGGATAATTGCATAACTTATTTGTTAAGATTCCCCTGTTACAAGCTATGAAGGATGTGCCAATATATGCAAAGACCCTTAGGGAATACTGTTCGAAGAAACTTTCAAAGATATCCAAAGATCCCCTTACCATTCATATTATGGGAAAATTATCAGATTTCATGATGGGAAAGTCAATGCCTGAAAAGTATGGAGATCTGGGGAACCCAATTCTGATAGTACAAATTAATGGGGCAAAGATTCCAAATGTGCTAGTAGACCTGGGTGTTGTCATCAACGTTATCACCACTGAAACCATGCATGCATTACGACTTCATGACTTGAAGCATACACCTATAGTATTGGAATTGGAAAACTGATCTACAGTCAAACCTATAGGGAAGTTGGAAGATGTAACAATTTCAGTGGATTCATGGCACTATCCCATAGATTTCCTGGTATTACATATGCAATCTTTGGTGGGCGGCCATCCTTTGATTTTGGGTAGACCATGGCTTGCTACTGCAGATGCTTACATTGGGTGTCGTTTAGGGCACATGGTTATTTCAAATGGGCACAACACTAAGAACTTAGTGTTATACCCCCCTGCAGAACTAAACCCATCCATAAAACCAGCAGGTGGCAAGAAAATTTTATCTAAGAAAGAGCCCAAAATAGAAAATGAGGAATTGAGACCAATCCTCACTATTGGACAGCCCTTCAAGTGAAAATGGAATCGGAAGATGATGTAATCACCTCCTTTATGGATGATCCTTGCTTCGTTTCCGAGCCAAATCAACAAATCCTAGAATCTATCCTAAGCTATGAGACTCATGAAACAATTGAAACAGTAGAAGGATCAAAGGAGCTACCTATTGATGCACCCCATGAAAGTGTCCCAGTGGAATTAGAACCAGAAAAAACCCTGAATATTAATCCAAACCTGTCAGAATCCTAGAAGAAGCAACTTGTGGATGTCCTTCGGAAACATAAAGAAGCCTTCACTTGGGATTACTTAGATATGAAGGGGATTCCTGCTAATTTATGCACCCATCATATATACATTAAGGAAGATTGTCGTCCTGTGAGACAACCTCGGAGAAGGATGAACCCTGCATCGAAAAATGTTGTGAAAGAAGAAATTCATAAATTACTGGACGTGGGTTTTATTTACCCCATCTCAGATAGCCAACGAGTCTCCCCATTAGTAATGGTCCCTAAGAAAAATGGTAAATGGCGGCATGGATTATCGAGAATTAAATAAGGCAACGCAGAAAGATCATTTTCCTTTGCCATTTATTGATCAAGTTTTCGACACATTAGTCGGCAAAATTTTTTTCTCTTTCTTAGGGTTTAGTGGGTATAACCAGATCCAGATAGCTCCTGAAGATTAGGACAAAACCACTTTCACATGCCCTGGGGAACATTCGCATACCGGGTCCCTCCTTTTGGCCTGTGTAATGCTCCTGCAACATTCCAGAGAGCAATTTTGGGGATCTTCTTTGATTTGGTAGATGACAGTGTTGAAATTTACATGGATGACTTTACTCCATATGGGGATTCATTTCTAGAAGCACTGAAAAATTTAGAAAAAGTTCTTGAAAGGTGTATACAAGCGCGTGTCTCTCTGAGTACGGTGAAATTCCATATGATGATGGAAGAGGGAATTGTTCTGGGACATTTTCTCTTAACTGAGGGAATATGGATGGACCCAACGAAGATAAAGGTAATTCTGCATTTCCCGACACCTAAAACGCCCACTTAGGTACACAGCTTTATTGGTTGTGCTGGTTATTACAGTCGTTTTATAAAAAAACTTTGCGAAAGTAGCACATCCACTTTTTCAATTGCTAACAAAAGATTCAGATTTTGTGTGGACAGGTGAGTGTGATGCAGCTTTTACGAAAATTAAGGAATTGGTCTATAGCTCTCCGATCCTTAGAGGGCCAGACTGGGCATTACCTTTCCATATTCATACGGATGCTTCCCAAACAACGATTGGTGCAGTATTAAGACAACAAGAGGACAAAGTACCATACGCAGTTTACTATGTTAGTAAGAATTTGGCTCCTATTGAATTAAACTACACATTGTGCATACTGATCATGCAGCTATCAGGTATTTAATGAATAAGCTTGTTACCCCTGGTCGCATTACAAGATGGCTTTTACTACTACAGGAATTAGATATTATTATAGTAGATAAACCAAGGAAGAACAATGTGGTTGCAGATTTCTTGTCTAGGATAAAACATGATGGAAAGAATACACCAATTGAAGATAATTTTCCAGATGAACATCTTTTTGCAGTTTCTTCTAACACTTTGTGGTATGCAGATATTGCTAATTATCTTGCTACAGGGAAGGTGCCCCGTCATCTATCATATAAGGAGCAAAGGAAGATTATTCACTAGAGTACCTGGTATTCATGGTTGGCAGGATATCTCTTTCATACAGGGATTGACCAACAGATTCGACGTTGTGTGGTAGAAGATGATATCTATGAGATATTAAAGGTTGCACATGATGGACCTTGTGGAGGACATTTTGCAGATAAAAGAACAGGTCACAAAGTGCTGCAAATAGGATATTACTGGCCCTCCATCTTTCATGATGCTCGGGATTATGTTTGAAGGTGTGATAGTTGCCAACGGATGGGACAACCTGGGAAAGTAGATGAAATGCCTCTACAGCCCCAGATAGTCCTTGAACCATTTCAGAAATGGGTTATTGATTTTGTTGGACCCTTCAATCCACCCTATCATCAGAAAGCTTACATCCTGGTTTGCACTGATTATGTGACTAAATGGGTGGAAGCCAAAGCAGTCACGAGAGCAACAGAGCAAGTAGTGGCAGAGTTTCTTTTTGAAGAAATATTTGCTCGGTACGGTACTACAAGGGAAATTGTATCAGATGGAGGATCACAGTTCACATCTCACATGATAGGGAAGCTGATGCAGAAATATGGGGTCAAACATAGAGTGACAACCCCCTACCACCCCCAGGCAAACGAACAAGTAGAAAGCACAAACAAGGTATTGGAAAATATCTTGACAAAGACAGTGGCAAGTCATCACCGAGACTGGGCATAGAAAATTCCAGAAGCTTTATGGGCATACAGAACAACATGGCGAAACACAACTGGGTTTTCTCCATTTGAATTAGTCTATGGGAAATTCCCCTTGTTTCCGGTGGAATTTGAGATTAGCACCTTAGAACGGCACTAGAAGTAGGCCTAGACCTATCAGAAGCACAAAAACACTGATTAGAACAGCTAAATGTGTTGGACAAAATTCGGTCAGTAGTTGTCTAGAAGACTACTATTGTTCAACAACAGAGAATGAAATGGCATGATAAATTTATCAGACGCAAGGTGTTTCATGTGGGGTATTGGGCATTACTTTATGATTCCCGATTTAAGTATTTCAAAAGCAAGCTTCACACTCGTTGGATGGGGCCATATCAAGTGGACGCAATGTTCGACAATGGAACAGTTAGATTAATCACAATAGATGAGAATCATACCTCGTTCTTAGTAAATGGACATTGTCTAAAACCATACCACCGTCTAGCCTTTAGAAATGCCTTTGTCAAACACCTTTCTGATTCATTTGATTTAATGGTTGTTGGAATAAAGGGAATTCTCACTTTGTTCTAATACATATATATATATTGTTATTACTTATTTGTTTGTATTTTGTAGGAATAACAAATATATAATACTGTTATTACTTATTTGTTTTTAGTTTGTAGGAATAACAAAAGAATATGATGAGGAGAAATGTAACACTCGGCGTTGTTACTCCACCAGTACTGTTATTAAGATTTTCTTGTTACTCCACTAGTGTTGTTACTCCAATAAGTGTTGTTACTCTGTAACAGTTGTTACTTCGTAACAGTTGTTACTTCGTAACAGTTGTTACTCCGTAATAGTTGTTACTTTGTAACTGTTGTTACTCCGTAACTGTTGTTACTCTGTAATTGTTGTTACTCCTCAACTGTTGTTACTTCACTGATGCTATTACTCCGCAACTGTCGTTACTCCACTGATGTTGTTACTCTGCAGCTGGTGTTACTCTGCTGGTGTTTTTACTCTACAATTGTCGTTACTCTGCCAGTGTCGTTACTTCGCAACTGTTGTTACTTCGCCGGTGTCGTTACTCTATAACTGTCGTTACTCCATCATTGTCGTTACTCCGTCGGTGCCGTTACTCCGTAACTGTCATTACTCTGTTGTTGCCGTTACTCCGTCGGTGCTATTACTCTGCTGGAGCTGTTACTCTACCATTATCATTACTCCGTCGTTGCTGTTACTCCTTGTTGTTGTTACTCCGTTGGACATTTTATTGTTACTCCACCATAAGGTAGGTCCCCAGGTACATCTCCGCTGGCTTTTACGGATTTAATTAAAACATTCAAAAAAGACATTAAAACATGTCGTGGACGACCGTAATTAAGTTGGGGGGGGAACCGTCATAATAAACGACGGCGTACCACGAAAAACCATTCATGACACATGATCCTCACCAAACAAAATCTAAATATTTTGGTATTTCGTAATCATAAATTTGATGTGTTGGAATGCGTATTCGTACGTGCAGAGTCATAATCAGTCACCTCCCCAACTCGCTACATTAAATCACTGAAATATCTAACAATACCACCATAATCTGTCATCATTTTCAAACATACCAGTGCTACTTCATCTGTTGTCCCCAAAAGCAACCATGACGTTATTTCAGTTGCCAACAATTTGGAGCCCTGCCATTCTCCCCTGCCAGCTAACTGCATTCGTCGCGCTGATCCCGCCTCTACAGCGATGGGTGGATGATCTGTGCAGCATGAGCCTAAAGATACGATGAGAGTTCGGAACAATCAGGAGGTATGGTAGGTCTTTGAGAACGCAGGCTGGAATGTTTACTTTGACAGGTTGAGAGGGTTGAACGAAGAAATTACGGCAGAATTTTCACTCAACTTGGGAGAAGAAAGCTCTCGGGTCCGCGGAATTGAAATCCCTGTGACAGAGGAAGCCATTGCAGAAGTCAGTGGGCTCCCTCAAAACGGACAACGATGGTTTTCAAGAAGGACTGCCCTTCCAGAGTTTCCCGAAGCCTTTTTACAGGCAGGAGAAAGCATCGTGTAGAAGGGTCGGGGATACGACCGAAAATCGCTACCGCATCCTTGGGGAGAAGTAGCAAAGTTCGTCATAAAATATATGACTTGTGAAGGGAGATATTCCACCACATTCAAATACCATCTTCGAATACTAGCCTACCTGTGATTTCCCCAAGTAGAGGCTTTCTCACTGAATGTGCCTTATTTCTTATAGAGAATCCTTCACCTAATGGCACATTCAGCTCAGGGGTCGCGACAGGTATTGGCAGTCATCACCCACCATGGGCTGGTTCAGCAATTAGTAATTAATTCCATCAGATGAATCCCGATCCTGTGGGAACTGTTTCGAGATTCCACAGAGGAAGAGGTAGCAGCCGTTGTGGCTGCCAAGGAAGATGAACCAGAAGCCATGGAGGAAGAAAATGCAGGAGAAGATGATTATGTTGACCAGGAGGAACCAGAAGAGATGGAGATGGAAGCTGAAGAATTTGAAGAAGAGGTTGCTCCCCAAGAGCAAGCTGAAACAGTGGAGCCAATGGAAGATGCGGGAGTTGACAAAGAAAGGCCCACTAGTACCACGGTCGAGGCTGATTCACAAGAACCAGCCTCCACTGTGGAACTAGCAAAACAAGTTGATAGCATGACAACAACAGGTGAATTGGTCAATATTGCAACTGAGGGTACCCCACAAGGACCACCTGCCACCATGGAGAAGATGGAGGAGGATACCCTGAATGAAGCAGAGGTCATGACCACTCCGACTGTAGAACCAAAGGAAGAGGAGGAACTAGGACAAAAAGAGCTCGGGGCTGAGAAAAACATGGAGCCTGTGGAGGAAGCTCTAGGAGAACCAGGGCACAAGGCCGAAGCTGCTCCACAAGAACTAGCGTCAACCTCGGGACCGAACACTGAAGATCCCTGCCAATTCTCCTTTTTCTCCTCTATCCCAAGAGGAGCAAGGGTATCTCATTCCCCTCGACGCACAGAGGAAGAGCTCCTCATTCCTCTAACTTTGAATTTATCACAACTATTTTTGAATATGTGGAGCGCATAGATATCATGAGACTAAGGCATGCGAAACAGCAACTCAAGATGGAGCAGCGGGAAAAGCAAGTGGTAGCACTGAAAACCGATAAGGAGCAGATGTTTAATTTGGTGCAAGAGGTGATGGCATGCCGTCCCCTTACTTCTTGTTGTTCTTTATTCTTACATGAACGTTTTCTTTTATTCTGCATGGAGAGCATCAAAAATGAGATTAGCTATGAAATAGAAGATGGCGTACAATTCCTCCGAATAATGAGGAACCATGAGGTGCCAACTCAGCGTTTGATGTGTGAATTTTATTTGCACGGGTATCTACTGCGCCTGGATAGAGAATTCAACCCGGTCCCATATGTGGGGGACATTCATTTAAGGGCCCTCACCTCTTACACTTTCAATCAGATCAGCTGGTAGAAGGCTTTTAACACATTTAAATCCAATTAGGTTACAAAGCCATTTATAGTAAGAGGAGAACATGAGAGGTCAATTACCATGTTCACTAAACACAATGCCTTTTTTAGAATTGAGGGGAACAGAGAAAGAATGCTAAGGACACAGAACTGGTGCCTTGACCTTTGTGTCAAACAATTAGTCACATTTCAAGATGAGGCCCTTGATTGATGTCAGAGAAGGTGGATGATGTCACCTACAGTTGTCCAGAACTGGGAACCTTTTGGGGCACCAAATCTTGCACGAGCACTTCCCAGAGTGCCCAGGTATGTGGCATGTGTCCGAACATGTGGGGTCTGGTGGATGGGGATTCGGCTTTAGTTTCCCACTATTTGGTTGCCAGTAGAAAATTACACTCCAACATATAATGTTCCCAGAGATTGGTGGAAGGAAGTCCTCCTTTCAGATGGTTTTAAAGTTCCAGGGACAAAAATGGCCAGAGAGTACTATCTCGCTTAGCTTCAGGAAGCCTACAGTCTACAAAATGCAGACCTGCAGAGGCGGCGAGCTGCATGAGGGCATGCAGAAGGCTAGTTGGGGGGAGATGATGGGCACCAAATCGGGCTATCTTTCTGTTGCATTTCCATCACCCTTTTTGACCTTTTTGCACTTATTTACCCATGTTTACTATGCTAAATTTACGAGGTAAACACCCCTGACTTTTCTATTGGAATATTCTATTAATGAAGTAAAGTCGTGGAGTTTTGCCTATTTGCAGCACTAAAATGCATGTTTGACCGCAACTTCTGGACAACAGGAACCAAGGCTTCAGCATCCCGCAGCAGATCTGCTATTCACAACCAACCATAAGGAGGCTGCGCAGCTAGAGTCGCAGATCCCTGAACCATTCTTGGGCATCTTGATGATCTCATCTATCTGGTGTTGGTGTCATTCCAAACTAATGTATATTTTTGGGGATACAATTACCATGTTTTGGGGAAAGAGGTTGTTCTCCCTCGCTGTGTATAAAAGACAGTTTATCTCTGTAAACGGGGGACGCCCCATCGATATTGTAATAACCCTTTTCAGATTAGTAAATTATCATCTATTTTGCTGTTCTAACCTTCACTGTGACTAACGCAGCCCTGATCAGAGAGCTGGGCCCACTCTTCTTATCAGGTGTTGCGTCTTTCTGTGTGTGTTATTTATTAATTTATGCTTGATGTTACAGTTCTTTAATTCTTATAACTGCATTTCTGAAGTTTGTATTTGATTTAGTTTCATAGCAATGTTTGCATTTTAATAGTGAACCCTTGGTCGGAACGGATTGTGCTCTTGCCCCTACATATACCTTGCGTGTTGCCTTGAAAGGATAGGCACCGAGATTGATAAATTAATGTAGGAATACGGGTGAATAAATCATTCATACTTGGACACCAACAAACACAAACATGACTCTAACCACATACCTTTGGCCTTAACTCTCAATCTTGTCATGCATACCAGCCACATGCAAAATAAGTGTGAGAATCAAAGGCATGCTCGTTTTGATAGAAGTGAAATATATCTCTTCTTAAAGGATTTAAAGAGAGATTTAGGCTTCCTAACATATAATAATAACATTGATCAAATCTATTAGAATTTTACTACAACCCTTTCCACTACCATTAACAAATTCTCGACCGAGGTGTCGTATAAAAAGAATAATAAAACTTCCAACATTTGGTATGATGAGGACTGCAAAATTGCTAGGAAAGCGATTAGACTTGCTCCTAACAAAACTGTAAAGCTTGGAAACATGATTCTATACAAAGCTCTTATCAAAAGGAAAAAAAAAAAAAAAAGGTCATATATTAATAAGAGACAAGAACATTTTCTTCACCTTTCTAAAGTTGAGCTTAGAAAGTTTTTGTGGAATATACTTGTTTAAAAAACAATAGAAAATCATTTGATCCCCTTAAAGAATTGGGATATCTATCTTAAAAAGCTTTATGACTCCCCGAACACCATTGACATAATCTTAAACACTCCTATAAAGGAGGATATCTTTTCCTTGGAAGGAGTGGAGTTAGGGATTAAGAAACTCGCTAATGGAAAAGATAGGGATATTGAAGGATACCAAGCTAAAATCTTCAATGTATTATTGAAAATCACAATGGTTAACCAATGGTTACAACTTAAATATTAATTTATATTAAAAATATAATGACAAGTTATTGGCCTCATTCTCAAACATTGTGAGAAATTTCTAATATGTGGATAAGTGTGTCTCTTTATGAATAGAGCTTCCAAAATTTTATTTAATTATTAATCATTAAGGATTAGCTTCTATGAAATGTTCCAAAATATTCTTAGTATTCACAAATCAAATGTTGAAATTTATCTTAAAAGTAGTTATGCCCTTTTTCCCTTTTAATTAAATCCATTAATTATTTAAAAAAACATATGTACAAGTGTCATATGAAATGAATGATGATTTTTTTTATCATGTGGTATAAACCATATTATTGTAACCAAGCCTATTTACATATTAAGAATCTCCAATAAAATAGAGATGAATCTTCTTAATTAAAGATCTTGTTACATGTTCTTATAAATATACATATGGTTAACTTATATATTAATTTTTTTATAATTAATAATAATAATAATTTAAAACAAAGTTATAATTTAGTCAATTATTTATTTATTTTTTTAGTAACATAAAATGTATTATTATGTCTATTTATATGGATTAATTTTTTTATAATTAATAATCATAATAATTTAAAACAAAGTTATAATTTAGTCAATTATTTATTTATTTTTTTAGTAACATAAAATGTATTATTATGTCTATTTATTATGGAGTGATGTATCAAATTTTTATTAAACATTTAATTTGTATAACTACCCAAATCATTAACATGACCATATTAAATATCTCCAATTTCTATCAGATTCATATAATACTCTTCTAAACACCCAAGCATTATCGTATTCTACAACCCACTGTTATAATGTGTAACCTTGTCTATTGGTCATCAAAGTTGAAATTTTACTTATATCAACCTCAATAAAAATTTTAATTTTTTATAACTATATAAAATATTTAAATAATATGAATTCATAAAAGAAATTATAAGTGAAGAAATTAAATCCCTATCAACTCATTTTAGATCAATATTTAAAATAATTCTTGACTAATTTTATCAATCTTAATCTTTATTTTCACTATTGTTATAACTTTTTTGCTAATGACCTCATTTTCACTGCAAAACTCTTTTTAAGTTTTGAACCTACAATCCCCAGAGGAGGATTCGAGCGGTTTCCAACTTTTAAATGTTAGGAACTTCGAAAGTATACCAGGCCTTCTCTTCAGACATCTTCCAGCCTCAGGGATGCACATATATATATAGATCATTAAATGCTATGTAGCACAATAGTTATTAGTAATAATTAAGCGTCCAGAGATATTCAAATTCTGTGCATTGAAAACGCGATCTTCACAATCGTTCGAAGTAATACACTATCTTTTCTTGTTTGCGATCTTTTCGAATCGGCGCAAATCTTTCCAATTCGAACGAGGAGAACGGGCTCAACTGCACTTTAAAAAAGAAGTTGGTGAGCAAATTGGTATTTTAAAACATTAGTTGTTTTAAGTGAGTTTTTTTGGTTGGTTTTCTGATCTAATTTTTTTAAAATTAGAAAGAAATTTATTGAAATCGAAACTTTGATGGGTATTTGTGTACAATCGAAGTGTTTTAGGGGATTTTTCAGCGTATTGAATTTTATATATTTCATGAAAAAATCAATTTAAATAAACACAAATCAAGATTTTACTTCATAGGCAAGGAAAAATCCAAAAGAAGCTGAATTATTGAAATCTTTTTCGCTAAAAAAAAATTGATAATAAAAATACTTCAGTCTTAATAGATTCAGCAATCAAAAACTCACTAATACCTAAAATCTTAAACCTTGATAAAAATTACCAAATTTTACCAAAATATCAGAACAAAAAATGCTAAGCAATTTACTCCATTTTTAAACCAGCGTTTTAAAAATGTCACGCATTTGAAAATTCCCTAAATGTAGAATCCCTATCAATAATCGAAAAGGCTTGTCGAAATGGAAGATGCGCTCCCTGTATTAACGCTAAATTCGAATTTCTATCGTTCTCTTTGGCCGAACCAATTGGTTGTAACTTCAATTAATTTGCAAGCGATTTCGATGGGAGTTGTTTTTTGGTAAAGAGTAACGCCACTGTATTTTTAAGGGAGAAATTTAAATATATTAAAAATATAAAAATAAATAGTTAATGTTACATTAAAATAAAGTTGTATAATTAGTATTTTCTGTTATTTAATTTAATAAAATATTTTAATGTCATAATGTGTTGTATGCACTCAAAACAAAAATAAAATTATAAAATAAGTTATATGAATATTTGTTTAATATTAAATATTTTTTTAGATAAAAATTGTATATATATTTGATATTGAAGAAAATCATAACAAGTTAATAATTATTTATTTAATATTGAATAATCCCAATTTTTTATATAATGTTCATATTATAGTAAACATGTCATGTCTCATTAGAGTAGAGATTAATATAATAAGTTGTAATTGTAAAACATGTTATCTTTACATATTTTTCTCAAATTTATATTTTTCAAATTATTTATATTTATTGTACATAGTAATTAGTAATATAGTATATAGTAATTAATAATAGAGTACACAAATTAATTATTGCATCATGACATTTCAACCAATCATATTTGATAAATAAAAATAAATTTTATTTAAAAATAATAAATTTAATTTTATAGTGTTAAAAATTACCAGTATAATAAGTGAGTTGAATAAATTTAAAATATTTTTAAATAGGTAAATATTTAAATAATTAAGAATATATATTTGTCGATCACAAGTTCAGATTCAACGAAGTAAAACTTATTATTTTAATAATGATAAAACAAATCTTGAAACATGCTTAGCTTAAGCTAAATAATCATCCACGAAACTCATACGGAGTTAAAAATGATACATTCAAATTCAACGGATCTCATCCTAATGATACAATGAAACACCTCTTCATTCATTTTTCTTTTCACACACAGGTATTCGTTTTTAATGCGAACAAGTGGACCGAATAGAGATCATCATGGGAGGGGCAATCCTTTCTGTTTCTACAGGTTAGTGATTGCATTTTCACATAATGCTTCTACAGTAACATCCACTCCATGAATGTAGAAGCAGAGGCAGTTACTCTGGTTCCATGCATAGTGGGAAGATAGGAAATGGATGTATTCCAGTACTCTAGCAAGCTTAGCCAATAGGCCTAAAAAGACTCCATACGCTAGTGATTTGTCTCTTCCGCTCATGTACATGATCTCCACTCTATAAGCCCCCCACAGATTGGCCAGCGCGCTGAACAAACTTAAACCCTTAAACTATTTACAAAAATATACTGGCATCGGGCCTGGAACAAACTGTATGCAAAACTTGGATCTGTATTCCTATGAGAAGGTAGCTGTTCTTATAAATGCCTGGGCAATGAACAGGACCCCCGCAGGTAAAAAATGAATCTGTTCAGTCATTCTCCTCATCTTTCCCAAGAGCCGATGACAACCCTGCAATTTTATAATTGGGAATATCAAGCATTGCTACAGCATTAACTTTGTAATCCTTGCAGCACAAAAACAAATGTAATTGATAATAGAACTTCAAAAGATCTATAGGACTGAATCAAACACTGACCAGTCGTAAACAGTTGGGCTTCTGGGAATATTATTGTCGTACTTATTACTTCGCCATGGATTCTCCCGTTCTCGTGGTGTTACTGTTGCACAATATTCCAAATCCAACAAACATAAATTCGATGTTCTCTGATTGATGATTTTTATGGCAAACAGGAAGGATGAAATCCTTTGATGACAGTGCAGAAACCCATAGAAAACAGATCAATGCTACTCACAAGAAGATGGTGATATTGGAGGGCTTGAGCCTGTTGGGGAAGAGGGACTATCCAGAGAGAGTGAATGGAGATAATGAGGAGGCTTAATAATGCTGATGCTCTGCGTTACTTGTCTCGTCTCGTCATTCGATTGTTGGTACTCTGCACTAGCTCGGCGTTCCCTCAACCAGGTTAAACCCTCTTCTGCTTCTGCAAACGGTCCATTACTGAACATAAATACTTCGAATCTCCATGAAACATAATTCTAACCGATGAAATTGCAAATAAATAGAATTGCATTGAAAGAATTCAGATTCCTTAAGGGTTTGGAATCAATCATTTTACAGAATTGATAATTCATTGTAATTTTGATATACTAATAACTTAGGACTAAGATTAGATTTTATAGGGGTTCAGATATTCAGGATGGAAACATCTTATTTTTAGTAATGGAGCTCTTATGTCAAGACCAAAGATATCTTTTGGAATTAAAGCTTTTAAGAAAACAAATTGTTGTCTTAAACCACTTTGGCTACTAAAATTAGGATTATCACAAATACCAAACATATCTCATAGAATTGAAACATATCTCTTAGAGTTAACCATCTCATAGAATTGAAACATATCTCATAGAGTTAACCAAAATAAATGGAAAAACAGACATTCTCCCAAAACAAATGGAAAACCATTGTTCTTCTCTGGACGGCTTCACCAGAGCAAATGGGAAAACATACTGTTCTCCCCACCACTTCACCCAAGCAAATGGAAAAACAAATTGGTCCCAGCAAAGGGAAAATACACTGTTCTCCTAACCACTTCCCCACTTTCCTTGAGCAAATGGGAAAATAAACTGTTGCAAGAGCAAGTAGTTGTTTTTAGTGCAATTTTTTGGACTTTCCAGTGCTAAAATCCGGCAGAAAAATTTGAGCTGAAATTTTGATTTCTGTTATTTAAATTGGTTTTTTGATTGTATATATGGATTCAACACCTTCAAAAACCCTAGGACACTTCAATTAGAAAAAGATTACCTTTCAAGCTTGTAATTTCAATAAATTCCTGCCAGATTTTAGATAAATTAAACCAAAAAAACCCACCAGACAAACTTACAAAAAATTGCACTAAAGACAACTCCATAAGAAAACACACTGTTTCCCCTAGCACTTCTCCCAGAAAATGAGATAACAAACTGTTCTCCTAACCACTTTTGCTACTAAAATCAATGGAAAAACACACTGTTTTCCCACGGACTTCCCTAAAAAAACCCTCAAATAATAAAGGGGAAACAAACTATTCACCCAAAAAATAGAAAAACTCATTGTTCTCCCTGTAATTTGCTACCCAGCAAATGGATAACAAATTGTTTTCCTAACCACTTTAGCTATTAAAACCAAGAGAAAAACCCGCTGTTCTCCACCCACTCCCCAAATGGGAAAACAAACTGTTCCCCAAACAAATGAGAACAAACCGTTCTCCCCACCACTTTCAACCCAATTATTGTATATTGGGACAACCCTTTTCCATTGAGAAAAGCCAAGTACTCTACAGGCCTAAAACATAAACCTGTGTAGGTTAAATATATGGATCTATGTTCCTGGTGCAGCAGTCAATCTGGGTACTTTAACATGAGTCTATGCTACCCTAAATTTCACTTCATAGTTGTAAGGTCAAACAAGTAGTCAAGCTATAAACCTGCGATCAAATACAAATATCATCAAAAATTCATGCAGAACAACTAACCTGGAATGAAGGTGTTTGCTATGTCAGCGTAAGTACTACCAGTCTTCCTCAGTTTACCGAGGCCACTCTCAGGGCGAGGGCCGGCCAGAGTATCGTCCCACAGCTTATCCAACAACCCCATTGCAGTTACTTGCTTCCCCTGTGGTAAACAGAGTATTTTTCAGAATTTGTGATGATACCCAATCGGCTGTCAATGGAATCAAAATGATGGATATCGCTTCCTTTTGCTTTTCCTTGCCAAACAGATACAGTTATTCAGAGACTCTGATCCCTAGAACACTCTCCGTTCATCCCCTTTATAGGAATCAATGACCTTACTACGGTTCGAGGTTACCAGTGCCTAATTGACAGCTCATCTAATTTTTTATTCCCTCTGCGACACGCAATGGTAAACATCTGGTTGATTGCGACCTTCTTTGTTTTATCGGTGCCTCGTAATTGGAGATAAGGTGTCCCACCACATGATGAGCCATCATTATTCCAACTTGCTTGTTTTGTTCGCTTGCAAGTTGCAACGCTACGTGTGCTTATTCACTTGGTGGACCACTGATTTCGACCTATGGGTCCATGTGAGAGAGCATGGATCAGTGTCAAAATAAAAGGGATTTGGGTCCATGTGAGAGAGCATGGATGTGAGAGAGCATGGATCAGTATCAAAATAAAAGGGATTTGTTTTTAGTGAGGTGAAATTTTGATTTGTATTATTTATTTAAATTGATTTTTTATTGTATATATGAATTAAGATTATGACATCAAGCTTGTGATTTCAATAAATTCTTTTTAAATTTTAAAGAAATTAAACCAAAAAATTCATTAAGAAAACTTCCAAAAAATCTCAGTAAAAATCACTCCAAATAAAAATAGAAATAAAAAATTATTATTTACAAGTTGGTGAACCTTTTAATCTTTTCCTAAAGATAAGATCAGATTAATTCATTTTTTCGTCGCCACTCATGAGGGAATCGATAGCGAAATTTTCTCCACAAATCTTTCTAGTGTTCCCCAAGATAAATCATGCTAGTGTGCCACATAGTGGTCCAACAGTGTCAAATTTGTGTTATTATTTATATGTATTATATATTTTATTGAAGTTGAATATATATAGATTATACGAAATAGTTTATATATATATATATATATATATATATATATATATAAAATGTAACAATGTAGTTATTAATGATTTATAATTAGATTTTGCACTAGATGTTACAAAGACAATGTTGTAACGCAGTAGAAAAGGAACTAGTAGCTTGGAGTGTCTTGTAAAATAGATGCAATCTCTGCACAACATTATAATGTTTCAAAATTATATATTTACAATGTCAAAGATCATTCAATCAACATTTATTACGACAACGAAGAACAATATAAAGACCTAAAAAATAGGCTTCATGCTAGAGAGCTTATTCTTCCAACTACTATAACGTGAAAAAGTATAAGAGCTAGGTGCAAACATACAACTAATGGAGCCATCTTAGCTCTTTATTTACATAAACATATCTTTCTAAAAAGAAGGAAATGTTAAACACCTCATATAAATATACGGCAAATCTTCATGATATGAAGGCTACGACAAGAAATTACAACATGGGCATGGTAGCCAACACAAAATCCTATGTTACCTATATTCTAACAACCATTCCACCTCTAAAGATGTGGTGTTGTATTCAACTTTTTCAACAAAAGAACCTGCTCTAGTGTCATCCAAGTAGCTCTCAAGAGCTTCTACTGCAACAATTCTGGTACCCTGAACTTATTCATCTCCACACTTGAAAAATCTAATCAACATCCTTGTCCAATCATCATGCACCATAGGAAGAATCGGGATGCAAACACAAGTAGGCCCTTCTTCGATTGATATGGCACTGATATCCAACATTTCACAGACAACCCAGGGTTGTCCAACTAGCATTCATGCTCAATCATCCTTTGCTTTGCATATTCATCATACTCAACATGCAGAGCTCCCACATTATAGGCATGGAAACCATTGTTGAGGGAGGGGACATAAAAAGGCGCAAAAAATATGATGGCTTCTTCAATGTCTCGGGCATTCTTGCAGCAAGCTGCATTGTGATTATCTCCATTATCCAAAACACAACACAATGGCTTTGCTTGTTGCATTGGCAGATTTCTGTGGTGACTAGTGCAAGTCTCAATGGGAGGCATTGAAGGAGAATTGAATCTATGTCATTTGAAGAGAGATATCTCATAAATTGCTTCATGGAAGAAGTGGGTACCTGTGTGGACAACATCACACAAGAATTACTCTGCATGGAAGATGAGGCCAGTTGTGCATCTTTTAACATGACCTAGCATATGCCAATTCAATGTTATGTTGAAGGGGGATGGAATAATGTTTGAAAAAAGTGCATGTGGCAACCTATCCTCAACATGTTTATCATCAAAATCACCCATAACACAAGGCTAGAAAAACATGTATAAACAAAATCCACATGTTGTGTCACATCTGCGATAATTCCTTCACACTTGTCATCATATAGATGAAGCCAATGTTTAGAAATGCCCTGAATAATTATGAAAGTGGTGATATTTAATTTCCAACAAGTTCTTCATACCAATTAAAACCTTAATCTTCAAGAAAATCCAAGGAAATTATGAACATTTTTTTCATTTTGATATCCTCATGGACAACATTATGTTTTCAAAAAACAACAATAAAATGACATAATATGAAACAAAGGTGAGTCTTTGATTCCATGGAGATTTGGTATATCTTCTCTCTAATATTTATAATCATTTAGATACCCCAAGATTCATGAGAAATACACAGGATCAAGAAAATAACCATTCCACCTCTAAAGATGTGGTGTTGTATTCAACTCTTTCAACATATTCATCATACTCAACACGCAGAGCTCCCACATTATAGCCATGGAAGCCATTGTTGACGGAGGGGACATATGGCAAGAGGCACAAAAAATCTAATCTTCAACGTCCCTTGCATTCTTGCAGCAAACTTCAGAAATCCAAAAGACAGTCAAAGTTAACAATGTTTTTGTTGAAGTGAGAGCACTCTATAGGAAGGGTTGATTGAAGGAAGCTTTATAACATTTAAACGACACTATAGTCGATTCAGATACCTATGTTTCCCTCTTGGAACTTTGTATCAAGATTAAATCTTTTTCAAAAGAAAAAAATAGTCCATACCCACATGGGTTTGAATGGGATTGAATCAAATGGAATGCTAGAAACTAAGATCAGCCAGATAAATTCCCTAGATACTAATTCATTTTAATTTTCCATATATACTTTTTCACTTGTAAATACAATATATTTAATATTTATTATATTATAATTATGATTAAATAATTTAAAAATATATTTTATTTATAATTAAATGATTTTATGTTATTAATAAATACCGTGAAAAATAATAATAAATTTTATTTTTTTTAAATTATAAATAAAAAATTTATTATAAATTTAAAAAGAAAAATAACGTATACATAGATTATAAAGAAAAAGGTGCATTGCATACCAAATTAATTGTTAATTTTCAAGTATTCAGTTGATAAGTTATTTGTTCTTAATTTTGATGCAGCTTCTATTTAAAAAGAAATACAAGTCCTATTTGAAAGTCTTGCGTAAATAGTGAGGGAATTCTGCTTGGCTAAGAGCTCGTCTTCCTCGGACGTAAGGAAACAGGTTAACGGCCCAAGACCCAGAGGCATCTGGCAGGAGTGAAAGCCTGCTCCCTTACGGACCACCAGCGGGTTATTACAGGTGGCGTGGTTTTCCTTGATAACAGTGATGAGTCAAACCGACATTCGCGGATAGCAGCCAGAGTTGGCTGTCCTCACTGTTGGTTTGACACCTGAGTTTGATAGGTTTTGCCACCTTCGGAGTGAAAAATAGTGAGGGAATTCCCTACTGATTGGATTGAGCAATTGTTAAGCACTTTTAAAAAATAAGAAAATAAGTACGCATACAAGTGTGATGTTTTCTTAAGTTCGTTATAATATACTATACATTTGATTGTAAATGTCATTGTCCCTGGTTGCAAGTAATAAAGCCGATAAATTTAGGCATTTGAAAACAAAGTCATAATATCATGATAGGATTTGCTAAAAGAAAGGCATAATATTATAATGGTATTTTGTTGAAAACAAAGTTACGATATCATAATATTTTAATCATAATATCATAATATTTTCTTTAAAGGATCTTAAAATAATATAAGGGGAACCAATATTCTATCATGTTTATTTAAAAAAAAAAAAATGGTGAGAAATAAAATCAATATATTATATGTATTTTGTGGGTAGATATAAGGTATAGAGAGTGGTAGATATAAAGGGATATAAAAATAAAGATTATTTAATAAAAAGAAGATTTAAAAAAAAAATTATTTGAAAAAAATTGTATGGGTAGGTGATTTAAAAAAGAAAAAGAAAAATTAGAGATATTTGTGAAATTAAGGATATTTTTTTAATATCACAAGAATATTTATATCGCATTAAAAGTTTACAAATTAAAGACTATATGTATTTAAAACATTATTTGTGTTACATCTTTTATTAAAAAGTCTTGAAATCACATAAGCATGCTTGTATTGTATATCCATTTCTTTGTGGTGCATATACTTTTTTGATTCGATATAATACTTCTTTGTAGTCTCTACGGTGGATATATATATATATACATACATACACACACATTGATACTCTACGGCCTTGTTGATAACCATTTCTTTGTGGTGGAACCTTCATTGACATTTTGCGGCCTCGATAAACATTTATCTGCAGTAGATACAATACTTCTCTACTACCTCTGTGGAGTGTATATATATATATATAGCTCGGTGACTTTTGTTGATACTCTACGACCTAGTTGATATCCATTTCTCTGCGGTGGATATAATACTTCTTTGCGACCTTGGTATACTTTTAATATAGTATTACAACACATAATTTAGCTTTGCGGCTCACCTCTACAAACTCGATGGATTAATATTACTATGTCTCATAATATAACTCTACGGCATACAATCTCTTACCACATGCATGCGTTTCTCTTACATTTTTCTTACTAAGTTTTATTGGTTAAAACTATGAGCGCTTCTCCCCATATTTCTAGGCCTTTCTCTAGGAAAGGGAGGCCAAGAAAAATTGAACTAGAGAGTTTCTACAAGTACAATGATTCTTTAGAAAAACAAAGAGAATAAAGAGAATGAAAATACAAATTAGAATTATCTACAATGCTTGACAACAACTACAAATTGTCAGAAAATAAAATGATAACATTTGAGACTAAACTCTAAGGAATGAAAGATGGGATGCAAGAAATAGAACACAAAAAACAATCAATGGTTGAAGAAAATGACACCCTGGGAAACAAGATTAAAGATCTAAAAGAACAACGGAATATTAACTCAGTCTTAAATAACACGAAGAATAAATTAGATATCAAACTAATAAAAGAGGAAATTAAAGACCATGAGCGCCACAAAAGAGCCTTGAACCTTATAATTGTTGGTATAGGGAGAAAAACGATGAGGAAAAATTAAAAATAGTAAAACAACAATTGAAAACAAAATCACAAATTCGAACAACTTATCTCATGGAAGCAACAAGGGTGAGTGTTGGTACCATTTCATTGCCATCCTTTTCTTCTAGAAATCCATCATTTGTCTATCTTTTTCTCCCATAAACTCCTCATAGTCCATTGAAATTGATTAATCAAAGCATTATAGTTGTTATTTTACATTAAATTTAATTTGTGAATTTTTATGTTAAAAATTAGAAATTTTCAACAAAATTACAGGATGTCATGACTTCTTGTAAATGGTTTATGATGTGACATGTGGCATGGCAGGAAAATCAAAACAAAGGATAGGAACATGATCTCGAATGTACATACATGGTGAAAGATCTATTCAACAGCGAATCTAAAGCTCCTGGATACATGGTCAATGCTGGTCAAACCCAGCCTTTTTGCTCACAAAAGCAGCAAAAAGCCAGAGTTGCCTAAACTGATTTCATTTTGCTTTGGAAATCAGTTAAGATTAGAAAAGACAAAAATCAACTTTCTTGTAAAAGCAAAAACATCTGCATGATAATGTATGTACATCCGATTATAGACTAGAAGGGAAAGTTAGTGAACGAGGATAAGAGACAAGCAGATAAAAGGACTGTGTATTGTATTTTTCAAAACACTGTTGTTCTTATGTATTGTTTCCAGAACATTTCTCTTGCATGTGATTTGATTTCTAGAACTTAATTACAGGCATCGTTTTACCATTACAGTGCTTATGCGTTAACGTTTTCATCACTTGAAGTTTCCTAAGTGTGCCATTGAAGTGTGGACGGGCCCTACGTGGAGATTGGTATACTTTTATTTTCATTTCCATAGCGTTTTCGAATCTGAATAGTGTTGAATAACGTTTAATGTTATTTTCTTGCCTGTGAGTTTATTGATTCGATTAGAAGTTCTTGCAAGTATTATTCATGGTGATAGTTTGAGAATTCGAATGCTAGATTATTGAACAATATCTTGTAAAAGATTTGATCGACCATTGAATTTCGAAGTATCTCTGTGGACTCTGTTTTCATGCATCTGAGTTTTAATGTGCTTAAAAGAGTTTTTGGTTTTCATGAATGCTTAGTGTGTTAGCTGGAAAGAGCTTTTGTGAATGATATCCTTGTAAGAGAGTTGAAAACTCAAACTAGTAACACGTTGTTTCTTTATAACAGTTAATTAAATTAGATGATATGAGTGCTAAAGTGTGAGAGGAAACATATTTCAATCTCCTGTAAAGGAGTGTTGTAGCCTGTCACAGTAAACACTTAGTTAGGTAGATGAGATCCTTTTAGGTCTATAGACTTTAGACACGTGCCTCTAAGTTTACCTACCTTGGTTGATATTAAATCTAGTCTAATCTAGCACCCTAGATTGGCCACTACAGTGAGAAAGATACTTGAGCATAAACACAGACTAATACGTGTTAAGGTAAGTTGTAATGGCCATAAATTAGTTATATTTAAGAAACCCCCAAGCCTAAAATGATTGATAATCTTTATAAATGAAGATCTTATTCCAGAAGGCCAAGTTGAGCTAAGGAAAGAGGTCCAAAAGGTCAAAGGAGACAAGAAAGGAAGGAAAATGGGCAATCATTAGGAATAGAAAAGTTATTATTAGGTGATTATTAGAGATAGAGTCCAAAATAAAATTGATAAATATGAATTAGGATCACTCTAGATCCTCTTCTAGAAATGTCGTGTTTTTCCATGGTATAAAGGTCTTATGTTAAGTTAGATCCCGAGCGATAATTGAAACTTGAGAGCATGATGAATCGAGGGTCCCTCACATTGACAAATTCATTGAGTCTGGTCAGCTTGGAACAAGAAATCCTCTAGTAAAGGTTTTGGCAGTATACCTTGTTATATAAAGAATAATGTTTCTTCCATAAAGTCAACCCCCTAAACCAATATATTTGGATCAAAATTTATGTTTCTAACACCAATAGGAATTTTCTTGTAATTTATTATTTCACTCCTATAAACTTTACCTCTTATAAGAAAAATAACTCAGATAAACATTGCCCCTTCAATACCTTAGAACAGGACATCCATAGCCTAAGGAATGAAGGTAATATCATTTTTCTTCGGGACTTCAATGCTAGGAGTGCTACTAACTGATGCAGGAGCATTCAACTTAGAAGAATCATTGTATTTTAGTAGACATAGGGGGGTCTTGTGTTTTAAGGAAGTTGGTTTCCTAAGTGTTGAATTAATGTAATTATTAAGGTTTTGAGTGATTCTAATGGGAGAACCTAGAATAGGGATTTAATTAAGTATTGTCAGGCATATTTGTAAATGTTCTCGAATGTAGGAGAACATGAGAGATTTATAATAGTTGAAAGATTTGAGAATTAATTGTAAAACTTAGCTTAGGAGCTAGTTCATGGTTTGTGGATTAGAAAGGATCTTTAGGGATAAGGAAGAGATTTCGGGATTTTGTTGAGAAAGTTATGGATCTAAACTAGCAATTGGTTGTAGAATCCTTTTGTATAAATGTAAGCCTAAAAGGTATAGTCAAGTTAGTAGTTAGAGGTTTGATTGTAAGCCTATGGGCATGTAGGAAAACAGAGGCCACTGATTAAAATATCAAGCCAGAAAGAGAGAGACTCGTATGTAAATATTTATTTATCAATACAGAGAATTTGATTCTGAATTATGTGTGAATTATAAGTTTCTGCATAGTACATGTATGCAAGTGAAGTTCGAGCATAACACAGAGAAGAAGGGGAGTATGTAGGATCGGGGTTTGATCGACAAATCCAATCAAAGGATCCAAGTGAAGTTCAGGGACGACAGTACAGGAGGAAGACTTTAATGTTACAGTGAAGGTGAAGGAAGCATAAAGGCGAGCGGAATTAAGCTCATGAGAAAGTTGTGATGCAGAACAACAAAATACCAGAACTTTGGAAGAAACCCGGAACCACAGAAGAACATTGAAGAAATGACATAAAAACGAAGTAAAGAGAAGAATGAAGAAGTGAGGTGTCGATGCATAGGCGCTGTTGGATCTTAGAGATCAATGAACAAGGTTGAAAGAGATGGGTGATAAAGATTAAGTCACGTAGCATAAAGTAAAAGAAATGAATGGCAAAGATTAACTTAAGTGTTAGCGGAAGAGGAATCCGGAGGAGTCGTCGCAGCCGTCTGATGGATGAAGATCTATGATCATCGGGCGCCAATAAGCATGGGCATTAGTCAAGGAAGAAAGGCGGGTTTATAAGCGAAAGCGGGTTATCGGGTGGAGAAAAAGTGGTAAGTGGTAATTCGGGGTGGTCACCTGATTCCATTAAGCAGTCGACACGTAGCATGTCGGAGGAGAGAGGAAACCACTTTATTGGGCGGGTAATCCTTGTGCAAATGGCTCACCCGATATCATTGTTAACCGTTGGATCAAATGGGCTTTGATCAACGGTGGAGGATCACTGATTAGTTTTGTTGATCGGGTGAACGAACAACCGTCAGATTGAATGGTAAGATTGACGATGGAGGTTGAAGCCAATAAAGTTTGGGAAGAGCGGACCCGAGAAGTTTATGGACACGAGTTAAAGTTATTTGATTTCCAGAGGATGAGTGGAGATCACGCGACAGCCGTTGATTTGATGGAGTGAAATCAACAGTGGAGGCTGAATGCAATGAGTGAACATCGATAAATGTGCAAAGGCCAAGGAAAGGTGAAAAGGTAAGTTTACGTGTGTTTTATGTGTATTTCTATTATATAAGAATTATAATAGAAATAAAGCGGATAAAGGTTTTATGGGTTAAGTTGAATATAACCAAAGTTAAAGAGTGGAGTTTGGTTAATATGCGTGGGGTTAGAATTAACCAAAGTTTATGAAGGCTGAATAAAGTTCCACTAGAAAGGTTAATGAGGGATCAGACTATTGAATAGCCAAATATAACGTTTCCACATAAAACTTAATTAAGAACATTAAACCTTAATTTGTAAAGCTTTTCACCATGGATCAGGTGTTTAAGGCTTGGGACCAGTGACATGCAATTTTTATTTGCATAATGTGGGTATTGTTGGCTTAGGCTAGCATCATTTTGGTATCAGAGCAGAATTGTGGTTGAAAGATTTGGTATCAAAGTAGCACAAAGAAATTTTGTGTGAAAATTTCTTTGAAAAGAATTTAGAACAGAGTTATGTTTTAAGATGTGTATGTAGGCAAGACGAGATCAGATTCTAATCTAACAAACAGTAGGCACACAGAGATAATGTGTAGTAGAACTTGTAGATGCAAGGAAACATAGGACAATCCATTGAAAGTGCAGGTGAATGGTAGAACATGATCATGCAGAGATCTTAAAGGTGAGATGATATGTTTTTATTTTAATTTGATTTGAAGATTGGAGAGTTTGTGGTCTTTATATTGCTGTACAGGGAGCAGCATAAGAAGGTGAGGAGATTGCAGCAACCTAGAGCAAGAAGTGCTCAATTGGTTCTAGAGGAAAGAACCAGAGAAATGCTAAAAGACTGAGCTCAGAGGAGAGCAGCTTAGTGAGGCATATGTAGCAAGAAGGAGACTTGTTACTGCAAGGGTTTTGTTGTAGCTCACAAAGAAAATTCCACAGAGGATGTGGATAGAATTACAAAGTAATGAAGGAAGCTGGTAAGAGTTTCTAAGTGAAAGAAGAGGTGGCCAGAACCAAGTATTTCATTGTGATTGAAATACAAGAGGACAGATGTGTTCTTAAAAGGTGCAGATGAGTTGAAGCCTAAAGGAGCAGAGATAAGTGCTCAAAAGAGGTTTGAGAGATAGAGAACCAAGGGCTTTCCAAAAGACCAAGTACAGAGGAAAGCTTGATGAGGTTAGTGGCAACAGGGAGGACTTGTTGTTGCAAAGGCTTTAATGCAGCTCATAGTAAGTGAGTGAGGAGCTCAGGAAGATAGAGAAGGAGAAAATGACTACTGATAGTCATAGCGGAGGTTCTGAGGAAAACCACAACAGAAGAAAAGTGAAGAAGGAGGGCCAAGGCAAATGGCAAGAGAATGAGTCAAAAGGAAATTGATAAAGAGATTGCTGAGATGAAAGAACAACTCAATGTATTAAGGATGATACTTGAGGAAAACCAAAGACTAGGTTGGGTATTAAAGAAGAAGCCACTGAAGTGGTCTAAGTTACAGAGAAGGCTACAGTAGAGGCAAGTAAAGTCGCTGATGGAAAAACTCAGAGAAACTGAGTTGGAAAAGGAAGTGGCCATTTGTGAACCAAAGCAGGTTGAAGTTCTGGGTGAAGAAGAAGGAATTATTGATGATTTCCTGAACTGTTGGACAAATTCAGACCAACAGGAGAATGTAAAACCTTATATTGTTGAATCTAATAATTTTGATGTGATTATAGGTTTTGTAGAGGATGAGCGATCTTTTGAAGCTGTCAAAAGTATGGAAGAGTATCTTTTAGAAGATAAAAACTTTGAAGTAAAGAATGTTGGAGAATGTCTCTTGAATGAGAAAAGCAGTGAATTATTGCAGCAGAAAGAATTTAGTAATACATTGATGTATGAAGTTGTGACAACATAGGTAAAATTTCTTGTGAAAGGAGATGAAATTCAGTTTGAAGAACTGATATGTGAAGCAACCGTTGACACTGTTGAACCTTGTAATTTTCAAACTGATAATTTGTTTATAAATGTAGGAATCATAAGTAATGATGAAGTACTTATGAAGTGTCACAGAGAAATTGAATTGCTGGAGTATTTGCTGGGAAATTCAGAGTATGATAGTGTGATTGCAGAGGAAGGAGTTCACTATAGTGGACAAGAGCAGAAAGACATCATTAGAGCAGATGATGTGGAGGGGAGACTAACTGATAGTCTTGAGAGTACATTAGAGAGTTCTTTAGAGAATTCTTTAAAGAGGTTGAACCAACGTATTGATGTGTTGATAGAAGAGGAAAAATCAGAGCAACATAATGAAGTGTTGCCAAAGGAAGAAGAGGCACTGAGGCCTTATGTTTTTTATTTTAATAATTGTTTTGTGAGTGCAAGTTTAGCTGCAGATGCTGGAGAAAATTTGGCATAGATGAGCAGCCAAGTAAAGACGGTAGAAGAGGATTATGTGGAAGAATTTAATCCATGGAACAGAGATGTTCAATTACTGGAGAGAATGTTGGAAAGTCAGGATTCAATATAGAAAAAGATAATCATGAAAGAGGGCAAGACAAAAAAAGTAAGCGTAGGAGAAAAAGTAAGAGTAAGGGTAAGAATTCAAAAACTTCAAAGAGAAGAACAGCAGTTTGAAGAGTTAGTGAACAACAGCAACAACTTGAAACAAAGAGAAATAGGTAACAGTAAGTGGCAGAGTATGGACCAGCCCAAGGATGTGCTGGAGATGGAGATTGAAGAATTATGGCAGTTGATGATGAAACAATCCAGGATGAAGGAAATGACAACAGGAAGGATGATCAATCAGAACTTGAACCTGATTGACAAGGAGAGGAAGATGAAACAGAAGACATCAGACATACAACAGCAGCAAAGGTGTAGAGCATTTAGACAACTACAAACTAAAGTTTGGGACCTTGGAGGTTTTCCATCAACATATGAAGACACATGATCAGGAGATCATGAATGTTTTCTACTTTGGGAATATGATGCAGGAGCATTCAGCTCAGAAGAATCATTGTATTTTAGTAGACATAGGGGGGTCTTGTGTTTTAAGGAAGTTGGTTTCCTAAGTGTTGAATTAATGTAATTATTAAGGTTTTGAGCAATTTTAATGAAATAAGCTAGAATAGGGATTTAATTAAGTATTGTGAGGCATATTTGTAAATGTTCTCGAATGTAGGAGAACATGAGAGATTTAGTATAGTTGAAATATTTGAGAATTAATTGTAAAACTTAGCTTATGAGCTAGTTCATGATTTTTGGATTAGAGAGGATCCTCAAGGATAAGGAAGAGATTTTAGGATTTTGTTGAGAAGGTTATGGATATAAACCATGAATTGGTTGTAGAATCCTTTTGTATAAATGTAAGCCTAAAAGGCATATTCAAGTTAGCTATTTAGTCAAGTTAGTAGTTAGAGGTTTGATTGTAAACCTACGGGCAGGTAGGAAAACTGAGGCCACTGACTAGAATATCAGGGCAGAAAAAGAGAGACTCGTATGTAAATATTTATTTATCAATACAGAGAATTTGATTCTGAATTGTGTGGTGTGTATTGATTAATAGAGTTATGAATTGTGTGTAGATTAAAAGTTTCTGCATAGTACATGTATGCAGGTGAAGTTCGAGTAGAACACAGAGAAGAAGGGGAGTATGTAGGATAGGGGTTTGATCGACGAATCCGATCAAAGGATCCAAGTGAAGTTCAGGGACGACAGCACAAGAGGAAGCTTTTAATGTTACAGTGAAGGTGAAGGAAGCATAAAGGCGAGCAGAGTTAAGCTCATGAGAAAGTTGTGATGCAGAACAACAAAAGACCAGAACTTTGGAAGAAACCCAAAACCATAGAAGAACACTAAAGAAACGACATAAAAACGAAGTAAAGGGAAGAATGAAGAAGTGAGGTGTTGATGCATAGGAGTCGTTGGATCTTGGAGATCAATGAACGAGGTTGAAAGAGATGGGCGATCAAGATTAAGTCGCGCAACATAAAGTAAAAGAAATGAACTGCGGATATTAACTTAAGTGTTAGCGGAAGAGGAATCTGGAGGAGTCGTCGCAACTGTCTGATGGACGAAGATCTATGGTCATCAGGCGCCAATAAGCTCAAGCGTTAGTCAAGGAATAAAGGTGGGTTTATAAGCGAAAGCGGGTTATCAGGTGGAGAAAAAGTGGTAAGTGGTAATTCGGGGTGGTCATCCGATTCCATTTAGCAGTTTGCATGTAGCACGTCAGAGGAGAAAGGAAACCGCTTTATCGGGCGGGTAATCCTCGCGCAAGTGGCTCACCCAATATCGTTGTTAACTGTTGGATCAAATGGGCTTTGATCAACGGTGGAGGATCACCGATTAGTTTTATTGATTGGGTGAACGAACAATCGTCGGATTGAATGGTAAGATTGATGATGGAGGTTGAAGCCGATAAGGCTTGGAAAGAGCGAACCTGAGAAGTTTATGGACACGAGTTAAAGTTATTTGAGTTCCAGAGGATGAGTGGAGATCATGCGACAATCGTTGATCTGATGGAGTGAAATCAAGGGTGGAGGCTAAAAGCAATGAGTGAGCATCGATAAATGTGCAAAGGCCAAGAAAAGGTGAAAAGGTAAGTTTATGCGTGTTTTATGTGTATTTCTATTATATAAGAATTATAATAGAAATAATGCGGATAAAGGTTTTATGGGTTAAATTGAATATAACCAAAGTTAAAGAGTGGGGTTTGGTTAATATGCGTACGGTATAAAATTAACCAAAGTTTATGAAGGTTGAATAAGGTTCCGTTGGAAAGGTTAATGAGGGGTCAAACTATTGAATAGTCAAATATGACATTTTCGCATAAAACTTAATTAAGAGCATTAAACCATAATTTGTGAAGGTTTTCACCATGGATCAGGTGATTAAGGCTTGGGACCAGTGACATGCAATTTTTATTTGCATAATGTGGGTATTATCGGCTTAGGTTGGCATCACTAACCAAGCTACTATCCTAAGTAATAACTTTATCCCTGACCCCCTATGTCTTGATGAGGACGATGACTTAGCTAATAGATTCAAAAGAAATTTTGAATACATCACTGAGAACCTATTTGGTATCGAGCTCCTCAAGCTTTGCAGCTCCCAAGACCTGATAATTTGTAATGGAATTAACAAGTGGCCTACTTCTGACCAGATGACCTATATTCATGGGTTGGGTAGTAGTTTTGTGGACTATGTAATATGTGACACCCATGTTCTCGATCGTATGGCAGATTTTGAACTGGTAAATGAATACTAACATGACTCTAACCACATACCTTTGTCCTTAACTCTCAATCTTGTCATGCATACCAGCCACATGCAAAATAAGTGTGAGAATCATAGGCACGCTCATTTTGATAGAAGTAAAATAGATCTCTTCTTAAAGGATTTAAAGAGGGATTTAAGCTTCCTAACATATAATAATAACATTGATCAAACCTATTAGAATTTTACTACAACCCTTTCCACTACCATTAACAAACTTTCAACCGAGGTGTCGTATAAAAATAATAATAGAACTTCCAACCCTGGGTATGATAAGGACTGTAAAATTGCTAGGAAAGTGATTAGAGTCACTCCTAACAAAACTGTAAAGCTTGGATACATGAGTCTACACAAAGCTTTTATCAAAAGGAAAAAAAGGTCTTATATTAATAAGAGACAAGAACATCTTCTTAACCTTTCTAAAGTTGAGCCTAGAAAGTTTTGGTAGAATATACTTGTTTGAAAAACAAAAGGAAATCACTTGATCCCCTTAAATAATGATATCTATCTTAAGAAGCTTTATGACTCCCCGAACACCATTGGCATAACCTTAAACACTCCTATAAAGGAGGATATCTTTTCCTTGGAAGACATAGAATTAGGGATTAAGAAACTCACTAATGGATTATTGAAAAATCACAATGGTTAACCAATGGTTACAACTTAAATATTAATTTATATTAAACATATAATGACAACTTATTGACCTCATTCTCAAACATTGTGAGAAATTTATAATATGTACATAGGCATGTCTATTTTGGAATAGAGCTTTCAGAATTTTAATTTAATTAATAATAATTATTAAGTGCATGGTAGGGATTTAACTTTCATGAAATATTCTAAAATATTCTTAGTATTCACAATCAAATATTGAAATTTATCTTCAAAATAGTTATGCCCTTTTTTTTTTTAATTAAATTCATTAATTATAAAAAAAACTATATGTAAAAGTGTCATATGAAATGAATAATGGTTTTTTAAACATGTAGTATAAGTCATAATATTGTAACAGAGTCTATTTACATATTAAAAATCTTTAATAAAATAAAGATGAATCTTCTTAATTACAAATCTTATTACATGTTATTGTAAATATACATATAATTAACTTATATATATAACAATTAACAATAATAATAATTATATATATATATATATATATATATATATATATATATAACATAACCAAATTAAATATCTTCGATTTATATCCAATTCGTAAATTATTATTCCCGTCACGGGAACATTATCGTTTGCCAACCTCGATGAAGCACTCATTATTTTATGGCTATTTTCACTCTGGTCTACTAACGACCTCATTTGCAATGCAAAACTCTAGAGAAAATTTTCGGGGCGAATGTTCGCCCTTTGGGGGAATTAAGGGGTTTTATATTTTTTGTGGACGAATATTTTGTATCACAGTACATTTTTACAAATCACCTCAAATAGCCCCCTTTGGGGGAATTAAGGGGTTTATTTTTACAAATCACCTCAAATAGCCCCCTTTGGGGGAATTAAGGGGTTTTAAATTTTTAGTGGGCGAATATTTTGTATCATAGTACATTTTTACAAATCACCTCAAATAGTCCGCCTTATTTTAAGGGAGAGGGTAAAAAAGGTAAATTTAGCCCTTGAAATTAGGAGTTACAACCTTCCATTCACCCATTTTCAAGAATAGGTTTTATTTAAGTGAATCCATTCGCCCATTTTCAAGAATAGGTTTTATTTAAGTGAATCCATTCGCCCATTTTCAAGAATAGGTTTTATTTAAGTGAATCCTATGGGCCAAAGGCCCCAATACCATATTTATAAAAGAGGTATGGTAAATTAATAAAAATATAAATAAATGAGAGGTATGGTAAATTAATAAAAATATAAATAAATGAGAGGTATGGTAAATAAATAAAACATTTTTTATATTTACTCCATAAGTCACCTTATATTTATGCAAGGGCGTAAACAAATAAAAATATAAGTAAAGTGGAGGTATGGTAAATAAATAAAACGTATTTTTATACTTACTCAAGGTATGGTCAATAAATAAAAATATAAATAAACTAGACGCATGGTAAATAAATAAAACCTCTTTTTATATTTAGTCCATAACCCTCGTTCTATTTATGAAGGCTCAAGAAAGAGGTTTTATTTAAGTGAATCCTATGGGCCAAATACCATATTTGTAAAAGAAGTATGGTAAATTAATAAAAATATAAATAAACGAGAGGTATGGTAAACAAATAAAACATTTTTTTATATTTACTCCACAAGTCACCTTATATTTACGAACACTCAAAAAATGCGTTATATTTAGGTGAAACCTATGGGAAAAATACTATGGGACAATTAGGTGAAACCTATGGGAAAAATACTATGGGACAAATACCATGGACTAGATTGTTATTATTACCATGAAAAAAAATAAAAATAAAAATGGCACATGGTATTGACCCATGGTATTCATCAAAATGGCACATGGTATTGACCCATGGTATTCACCTAGAATGTAGCCTATTTAAATGGGAGAATTAAACCAACATAGATCCATCTTTACTCTAGATCTACTAACCCCCGAGAGGTATCAAATATCGTGATATGCAAACTAGCATAGAGTGAAAAAATATTTGATCCGATCAAGAGTAAAAATGGATGTTGTAATTTAATGTATGTTAAACATTTTAGCTTGGTTAAAATAAAAAATAAAATAAAAATCAACTATTAATTTTATTAATTTTTACAAATTACTAATAGTAATTTTTAAGCTCCAGGTTTATGGTAACCCATGGTATTGACCTGTGAGCATAGACTATTTAAAGGGGAAATTCTAGGCCTTCCTATGCATCAACAATCGTCAACATTTTTACCCTGCTCCGTTCGATCAGGGGAGACACTTTCAACCGTTGATTTGAAGTGTGACTGCTTTTTTCAAATATGGGTTCAGTTGCCTTCTTGGCATGGCAAGATATTTTTGCTGCTTTTTCCCATTCTTTTATGTCACTCTTGAAGATATTTTCACTGCTTTTTCCCATTCTTTTACGTCACTCTTGCCCTCAGAGTTAATCGTTTATTTGGTCTGCCAATTGTTGTTGCTGTTCTTCTTCCCTGGATTTTGGCAAGCACTTTCTTCTTCCCTGACCCATACACCAATTAAAACTACCTGTGGCCAACTCTTTACCTGTATCTCCCCAGACTTAATCCCCAAACCCCCAAAGCAGTGATCTGGTGCATCTTGAAGTTGTGCTTTTAAGCTCTATAGCTGCATGGGTCGTTCATTATCGTATTTGAACTAAACTGATAGAGCATTTCTCAAATTTTGGATTTGAATGTCTCATTTTAGGCAAAATCTCGAATTTCAGGTTGTTTGAGAGGAAGCGAAGCCCAGCTAATCTGCACATTTAAATTATAGTATCACGCATCGTTTTGTTAAAAAGTTTTCAGCGCTTTTGAGATATCCAGAGTCGGAGCTGCCACTAAGCCTGCAGCATCGTCGCCATCTTCTAATTCTTCTGCATCGTCGTCGAGGTTAATTCGTGCTATCAAGGTATGCAGAGCCGAACTTAATTCTGTTAACAATTCTCATGTTCAATCGGCCGCAAAGTCGAGAAAGTCTTCCAATGCTTCAAAAGTGAAAGTCGCGAGATCTTTATTCCGATCGCCCAGAGGATCCGTGGTTTCCAACAACGACTCTCATTATCATGCCCTGCCCAACAAGATCTTGGGGTCTGAGAAGAACAAGAAGAATATAATGTCTAGCAATTTCTTGAAAGTAAATCCTCAAAGTGATGTCTTTAATCTGGAATTTGTGTCGGAGGATGATTGTCTCATATGTGATGATCAGACTGAAGATGAATTCTTTAGGCAGTATTATTCTCCCTGTGCTGGAGAACCATCAAGAAGACCTTGATAGGCCTTATTATGAAGGCCTGCAACGTTATGACTCTAAATACAGGGAAGTCCCTAACCCCAGAAGTCTAGACACTGCCTGTGAAGCGAAAAGTGGCCATAATCATGGTAATTCTGGAGAAAGATTTAGCAAAGTCGATAGAGGCATAATCCAACATTCCGGCGATTCGAACACGCCACCTGAGAATGTCGTTCTTAGGCACCAGTGTATGCAGGAGAGGAAGCCATATGAGGAATGTATGATCGACCACGTCATTGGAGAAGCTGTGAACAGGCTTTCTGACCGTCAGGAAAGCAAGGCCAAGGTATTGGTTGGTGCTTTTGAGACTCTGATTTCTCTCACAGATCAATCGCATCCAACAAACAGGACGTTAATGCAAAGGCCCCGTTGCCCAATATCAGGCATATTCAAGCATGCAATTAAATTAAAGATCGTAGTGGATATTTTACAGTCAACAAAGAATATGAACATTAATGGAGTTGGTTAGGGTTTCTGTTTTGATTTGTGATGAATGTCATGTGAATATTAACAGGATTGATTAGGGTTTTCTGCATTTAATTGGTGATGATGCGAGTGTTTTTCTCATGGCTGTGTAAGGTGCCCACTGCAAATCGAAACTCACTGTTCATTCTGCATTCTGTTTTATTTAGTGCAGATTTTGTTCAGATAGACATAAGAGGTTTCTTTACTTCAGAGAGTCCCTGTAAGTTATATTCTAGCAAGTGAAAGGCATGATAAAAATGTCTTATATTTTAATCTTGTGGTCATAGTACATCAAAAGTAGATTTGTAAATGGTTGCATACTGTAATCTTGAATGTTGTCCAGCTGTTTGGTGTTTTCTTTTCTTGTTCCTTTAATTTCTCCTTTATCCTTTTGTTATCATCATATTTTCTAATGAAATTTTCCTATATTTGGATTATGTAGACAAGTGGGCTGCACAAAAGACTGCAAAATCATGCATTCATTTCTACATGGATTGGGTTTTTATATTTCAGAGAACTATTACACTAACAATGGTTATCAATGCTTAGGGTTTTTCCAGTAGTGCTTTTCACCTTAATCCATGGCCATGATTTTGGAAGTGTTCAACTGATTTCTGATCCTTTAGTTCTACTGCTGTAGAGCTTCATGTCTTTCTGAACAACATTTTTTTAGAAGGATTGTTTATGGCTTCCTCTAAATAAGTAATCGTTGTTTCGGAATTGTTGAGAACCTTCTGCTCTGAAGATCGATTACTCCAAATTCAGCGCTCTGGAAAAAAATTTGAATATTAAAGTTGCAGAATTTTTAATATACCTTACAAAATTTCAGATTATATGCTACATGACTTTAAGATATATAACAGTTAAGTCTAATATCACATGTATAGACCTAGCGTTATGACATTGGAAACACTCTGAAATGTGATATCAATGACACTTTTTTTTGTTTTCTTCTTGTATGATGTGGGAATGAAGATTCTGAATCATTCGTGTCCCTGAAATATTCGGTACTTGTAAGGCTTTTTATATGTATATTTTACTGTGGCCGCCTCTAATTTTTTCCGACCTAGACCTGCTTTATTTATTCCTTTGTGTTATCGTTTTTCCTTTCTAAATTTTTTCTGATACTTTTTCGATGTAGAAACTGTAATTTAGGAAAAAAACCAGGTACCCCACGTAAGAGAATCCAATTTTCGATGCAACCAAGGACATGAACAAATGCCTGCTCATTACAGCTCAAAATCGGCAATGTCTCTTTTAGTTGTGTTATTCATGAAGTATAAAAAGTGAAAAACCTCTGTTCTCCGCTTGCGCCACCAGCGAGTCAGCGACTACGTATATACGTTCGCGAAATTGTTTGGCGCGATTGCCCAGTCACCCAGAATTCGCTTCACTTTTATCTGTATTTTAATAAATAAATAAAAAATTGGGTTAAGTTGGGTGGGTTATGGGCAAATTGAAAACAATATTACAGCTTATAATATTTCATTAGTTGATCTGAATAGTGTTCGGTGTGTTGTTCCTCCTTTTAAGTGTGCGTGTTCATGTTGTTCCTCCTTTCAAGCGTGGGTGTTCATGTTTAGATAGTCGTCTTCAGGCATGGTTCTCTTCAGGGGAGCGTGGGTGTTCATGTTTAGATAGTCGTCTTCAGGCATGGTTGTCTTCAGGGGAGTGTGGGTGTTCATGTTTAGATGGTCGTCTTTAGGCATGGTCATCTTCAGGCAAGTGTGAGATCACAATCAGGTAGGCATCCATGGGGAAGAAGTGCTTCTTTTATTCTTGCTACATGTAATGTTAGCAACAATTTGGTATTTTCTTATTTTTGTTTTTGCCTTCCGGCCTCTTAATTTGGCATTGACCATGGTTTTTTAACGTCTCTATAGACATGGTCTTCAGAATGGTTGTGGTCATTTAATTTCCAACTTCTAAGTTTTCCCTTTGACATTTAAAGTTTGTAATGTCATATTTAGCATGGTTCGAATATTATATTTTGACTTTCTAACCACAATATACAATTATGGTTTTCAATGTAGTATCATTCTATATATGTATATTATTCTTTATAAAATATAATAATAATATCATGGTTTCTATTAATTCTTATATATGTATATTATTCTTTATAAAATATAATAATAATATCATGGTTTCTATTGGAATTAACTTTTTAATAACAATATATCAACATGTTTTCTAATATTATGTTTTGACTTTCTAAATGCAATATACAATTATGGTTTTCAATGAAATATATTGGTAGGGGATAGTCATGGTGGTTATTGCCTTGGTCACTAGCAAGCTTCGTATATGCTTGGCCATCTCACTATAAACTCTTCCAAAATTTTCAAGAATTTATAATACTTCATTAGCTGATCTGAATAGTGTCCAGTGTGTTGTTCCTCCTTTCAAGTGTGCGTGTTCATGTTTAGATGGTCGTCTTTAGGCGAGCATGAGATCACAATCAGGAAGGCATCCATGGGGAAGAAGTGCTTCTTTTATTCTTGCTACATGTAATGTTAGCAACGATTTGGTATTTTCTTATTTTTGTTTTTGCCTTCCGGCCTCCTAATTTGGCATTGACCATGGTTTTTTAACGTCTCTATAGACATGGTCTTCGGAATGGCTGTGGTCATTTAATTTCCAACTTCTAAGTTCTCCCTTTGACATTTAAGGTTTGTAATGTCATATTTAGCATGGTTTCGAATATTATATTTTGACTTTCTAATCGCAATATACAATTATGGTTTTCAATGTAGTATCATTCTATATATGTATATTATTCTTTATAAAATATAATAATAATATCATGGTTTCTAATGGAATTAACTTTTTAATAGCAATATATCAACATGTTTTCTAATATTATGTTTTGACTTTCTAAATGCAATATACAATTACGGTTTTCAATGACATATATTGGTAAGGGATAGTCATGGTGGTTATTGCCTCGGTCACCATCTATAGAGGTTTCTTGATTTTGGGTAATTAATTTAACCTCTTGATTTTGGGTAATTAATTTAACCTCTTGATTTTGGGTAATTAACTTACTCCAAAATGAAATAAGACATTCAATGTATTCCTTGTAATATAAATATAAACAAAACATCTAAAGAAAAGTAATTGCACAATGATCTAGTCCAAGAAAACAAGGTTTTCCACAAACCAATTAACTCTTCTAGAAAAATTCAAGAATTCCAATTTAATAATCCTATCAGCCTCTCTTTGTACCTTTTGGGACAATTGCTAGTTATGGGTCTACCAAGTGCTCAGAGGGATAAATAGATTTCATCCCCTAAGAGTGGTAGATGTGGAGTTAAAATGGATATAGGTTGGTTTTTATGATAATGAAAATATTAAATAGACTTAGTAAATTATATTGTTAAAACATCTTAAGGTGAATGGTTAAAGCATAGACATTGGACAAGCATATTTGTATACTTCTGTTTTAAACTGAAACAAATCCAGGGCTAAAAGGAATAGGTTGATTGCACTAGTCATCGTTCTATAACTTTCCAACATATGCTGGAGTAAAGAGATTGTAATTTGGGTAATTTTTCTAATTTCTATAACTTTCCAACATATGCAGGAGTAAAGAGATTGTAATTTGGGTAATTTTTCTAATTTCAAACAAGAACATACTTGTGTATTGACAGGTGGTTACGAGGTCCCTAGAAGTGATGAGTTTGAATTTTTCTTGGTTTTATATATAGTATTAGGTTTTTTATCATTCTTTGTGTGAATGGCACGGGTGAATTTTATCCTACACCCACTAGGTTATCGATATGTAATTTCGGTAATTTTGATTTCAAAAAATATTTTAAAGAAATGCAATGATTTCATTTCTGTATTCAGTAAACACAAGATTTTATAATTGAGTAAAATATTCGCCATGCCTGGTGAGAGATTCGCCAAAAAATTATATATACATATCATATTATTGATAAAATCGCCTTCCATTTTTCCTATATACCATGGACATTCGCCCATTTATTATACATGTAAATTTAGGGGGGTTCTTAAAATTTTCCCTGCAAAACTCTTTTAAACCTTTGAACTTGCGGCAGTTTCAAACTTTCAAATGTTAGGAACTTTATCGCAGTTTCCGATTTTTAAATGTTAAGAATTTGGAAAGAAAAAGAGAGAAATTATTTTAATGTCCACGGGGCTAAAGATAGCCTATGGAACAGAGTGCTTCTTCATCTACTTGATATATTCAATTATTTTTTTGTGAAGCTTCAAAATAAATGCTCCCAACTTCTCGACAAACCCCTCGCTAAATAGATTATCCCAAAAGCTAGTTGTCAACATATCTGCATAACTTTCTATGTAGTCTTTGAAGGCCTCACATTCTAAAATGAAATGTTTTTCCGTTCTCACTTTTCTGGAAGAACAAAAAATGCATACTCTTTCCTCCCACACTTCCTTTGGGCTTTTCCAGCGCCCTGTTTCTCAACAGAGTTGATGAGAATTAGTCCTTAACTGAGCAATAAATAACTTTTCGTGTTGTCTTTGAAGGTCTTGCATTCTAAAATGAAATGTTTTTTCTGTTTCCACTTTTTGAGAAGAACAAAAAATGCATACTCTTTCCTCCCACACTTATTTTGGCCTTTTCTAGTGCTCTGTTTCTCAATGGAGTTGATGAGAATTAGTCCCTAACTGAGTAATAAGAATTTTGGCTCTCCAAGAGATATTGGCCTCTATGTATGCTTTTGGTTGATGACTATGAGTGGGATTAAACACTTCAATATAGTAATTTTTCTTTCTTCCTAGCTCCTTATCCCAAGTAGGTTTGTGGAACTTTTCCATAACAAAAGCTTTTATATCTTTGTTGTTTATGGAACACACGTTCAAGCAAATACCCCATTTACTAAACCAAGCAATTGCTTTAATAGGAGCAGTGCATGTTTCACTTAACAAGATATCATAAAGAAGTGCACTTTTAATCTTAAACAGTGCCTGTTTCACTTAACAATGTATCATAAGGAAGTGCTCTTAAATTTGTTTGTAATCAAAAGCTTCTAAATTTTCTCAATTTGTCTCCACTGCATGTTGGATGTATTGTTGCCCATGGTTTACAACAAGAGGCCCAAAAAAAATGGTTTGGCCCAAAAAAAATGGTTTTCCAGTCCCTCTGCCTCTCTACACTTATTTGAAAAACATAAAATGCTTTCCAACCCATAAAGTTCTTTTCTTCAAATTTCCAACTTAAATTTATATTTAATTCTAAAGTATATCCAGACCTATATTCAAATGCACATATACATATAGATCATTAAATGCTAGGTAGCACAACCATTATTGGTAATTAAGCGTCCAGAAATATTCAAATTCTGTGCATTGAAAACGCGATCTTCACAATCGTTCCAAATAATGAACTCCCTTTTTTTGTTTGCGATCTTTCCGAATCAGTGCAAATCTTTCCAATACTAACGGAGGAGAACGGGCTCGACTGCATTTTAAAAAGAAGTGGTTAGTAAATTGGCATTTAGAAAATTTAATTGTTTTTAAGTGAGATTTATTAGAAAGTGAGATTTTTTGAAATTTAATTGTTTTTAGTGAAATTTATTAGAGATTTTTTGAAAGTTTTTTGGTTGGTCTTCTAGGTTTTAATTTTTTTTAAATCTGGCAAGAATTTATTGAAATAGCAAGCTGGATGGGTAATTTTTACATAATCCAAGTGTTCTAGGGGTTTTTTCAGGGTGCTGAATCCATATATACAGTCAAAAACCAGTGTATATAATACAAATCAAGATTTCAAGTAAATTTTTCAGCTAGATTCCGGCACCAAAAAATCCAAAAAATCACACTAAAAACAACTCCTTTAAAAAGAAGTTGTTGAGTAAATTGGTTCGGAGATCGAATTTTTTTTCCTTAAAACAATGATTGTAGGAGTGCTTCAATCTTATTTTTATGGTGAAAATTGATTCCGCACCATAAAAAACCAAGATCACCCAAAATCTTAAAACTTATAACTCAGCTAATATTTCCAAAAAAAAAATACCAAAATATCAAAAAAATCATTGTTTGCTGAGCAATTTACTCCATTTTTATACCACGCCTTTTTCAAAGGGCCAGACAATTGTATTTTTTAATGTAGAAATTTAAATACATTAAAAAAAATAAAAAATAAGTGGTTACTGTTACATTAAAAATAAGTGGTAGACTGGATTTAATGTATTTTTGAGTGGTTAATATTTAAATAATTAAGAATATGTATTTGCCTTTCACAAGTTCAGATTCAACTAAGTAAAATAAATTATTTTGATACTGATAAAACAATCTTGCAACATGATTAGTTTAAGCTAAATAATCATCCTGGAAACTCATACAGAGGTAAAAATGATACAATCAAGTTCAACGAATCTCATCCAAATGATACAATGAAACACCTCTTTATTCATTTTCCTTTTCACACACAGGGTATTCGTTTTTAATGCGACCAAGGGTACCGAATAGAGATCATCATGGAAGGGGCAATCCTTTCTGTTTCTGCAGGTTGGTGATTGCATTTTCACATATCACAACTGCAATGCTAAAAGACCTGGCTTATACAACATCCACTCCATGAATGTAGAAGCAGAGGCAGTTACTCTGGTTCCATGCATAGTGGGAAGAAAGGAAATGGATGAAGAAGAGGAGCATATGAGTGAGGAAATGGATGGAAGAGGAGCAAGCTGGAGTTACAGCAGTTAGCCAATAGGCCTAGTGATTTGTCTATTCCGCTCATGGACATTATCTCCACTCCATAACCCCGTGCCCCCGCCCCAACAGATGGGCCAGCGCGCTGAATAAACCCTTAAACTATTTACAAAAATATACTGGCATCCGGCCTGGAACAAACTGTATGTACAACTTGGATCTGTATTCCTATGAGCAGGTAGTTGTTCTTATAAATGCCTGAGCAATGAACAGTGCTCCCGCAGGTAGAAAATGAATTATGTTCAGTCATTCTCCTCATCTTTCCCAAGAGCCGATGACAACCCTGCAATTTTATAGTTGGGAATATCAAGCATCGCTACAGCATTTAACGTTATAATCCTTGTAGCACAAATACAAATGTACTTGATAATATTTCATATAAGATCTATAGGACTGCATCAAAGACTGACCAGTCGTAGACAGTTGGGCTTCTGGGAATGTTATTGTCGTACTTATTGCTTCGCCATGGATTCTCCTGTTCTCGTGGTGTTACTGTTACACAATATTCCAAATCCAACAAATATAAATGCAATGTTTCCTCATTGATGATTTTTATGGCAAACAGGAACGATGAAATCCATTGATGACAGTGCAGAAACCCATAGAAAACAGATCAAGGCTACTCACAAGAAGATGGTGAGATTGGGGGGCTTGAGCCTGTTGGGGAAGAGGGACTGTCCAGAGAGAGTGAACGAAGATAATGAGGCTTAATAATGCTGTTGCTCTGCGTTACTTGTCTCGCCTCGTCATTCGATTGTTGGTACTCTGCACTAGCTCGGCGTTCCCTCAACCAGGTTAAACCCTCTTCTGCTTCTGCAAACGGTCCATTACTGAACATAAATACTTCGAATCTCCATGAAACATAATTCTAGGCGATGAAATTGCAAATAAATATAATTGCATTGGAAGAATTCAGATTCATTAAAGGTTTGGAACCAATCATTTTACAGAATTGATAATTCATTATAATTTTGATATACCAATAACTTATAACTAAGGATTTCATAAGGGTTCAGATATCCAGAGTGAAAACATCTTATTTCTTAAGGATTTCATAAGGATTCAGATATCCAGAGTGAAAACATCTTATTTTTAGTAATGGAGCTCTTATAAGAAAAGAAATGGTTCTTTTAACTATTTTGCTTACTAAAATTGAGATTACCACAAGGTACGAAACATATCTCTTATATCCAGAGTGAAAACATCTTATTTTTAGTAATGGAGGCTCTTATAGGAAAAGAAATTGTTCTTTTAACTATTTTGGTTACTAAAATTAAGATTACCACAAGATACTAAATCTAAGAAAATATTAGATTTGAATAAAAATAAACACTCCCAAAACAAACATATCTCTTAGAATTGAACCAAAATAAATGGAAAAACAAACATTCTCCTAAAACAAATGGAAAAACACTGTTTTTTTCTAGACAGCTTCACCAGAGCAAATGGGAAAACATACTGTTCTCCCAACCACTTCACCCAGCAAATGGAAAAACAAACTGGTCACAGCAAAGGGGAAATACACTGTTCTCCTAACCACTTCACCTGAGCAAATGGAAAACAAACTATTGGCAGAGCAAGGAGTTGCTTTTAGTATGATTTTCATCAGAAAATTTTGAGCTGAAATTTTGATTTGTTTTATTTAAATTGTTTTTTTGACTGTATATATGGTTTCAACACCATCAAAAATCCTTAGGGCACTTCCATTATGCAAATATTACCCATCAATCTTGTAATTTCAATAAATTCCCGCCGGATTTTAGAGAAATTAAACCAGAAAAACTTCCAAAAAAATTGCACTAAAGACAGCTCCAGGAGAAAACACACTGTTTTCCCTAACCCTTTCACCCCAGCCAATGGGATAACAAACTGTTCTCCTATCAAGTTTCGCTACTAAAACCAATAGTAAAACCAAGTTTCGCTACTAAAACCAATAGTAAAACCAATGGAGAAACACACTGTTCTCCCCCACAACTTCCCTCAAAATATAAAGGAAAAAAAACTGTTCACGCAGCAAATGGAAAAACACATTGTTCTCCCTATAATTTCACCCAGCAAATGAGATAACAGATTGTTTTCCTAACCACTTTAGCTATTAAAACCAATGGAAAAACACACTGTCCTCCCAACCACTTCCCTAAGCAAATGGGAAAACAAACTGTTCCCCAAACAAATGAGAAAACAAACTGTTCTCCCCACCACTTTCAACCCAATTATTGTATATTGGGACAACCCTTTTCCATTGAGAAAAGCCAAGTACTCTACAGGCCTAAAACATAACCCATTGTAGGCTAAATATATGGATCTATGTTCCTGGTGCGGCAGTCAATCTGGGTACTTTAACATGAGTCTCTGCTGCCCTAAATTTCACTTCAAAGTTGTAAGGTCAAACAAGTAGTCAAGCTATAAACCTGCGATCAAATACAAATATCATCAAAAATTCATACAGAACAACTAACCTGGAATGAAGGTGTTTGCTGTGCCAGAGTAAGTACTATCAGTCTTCCTTAGTTTACCGAGGCCACTCTCAGGGCGAGGGCCGGCCAGAGTATCGTCCCACAGCTTATCCAACAACCCCATTGCAGTTACTTGATTCCTCTGTGCTACCTAAACAGACAGTATTTCTCAGAATTTGTGATATACCCAAATCAGCTGTTAATGGAATCAAAATGATAGATATCGCTTCCTTCTGCTTTTCCCTGCCAAACATATACAGTTATTCAGAAACTGTGATCCCTAGAACACTCTCCGTTCATCCCCTTTATAGGAATCAATGACCTTACTACGGTTAGAGGTTACCAGTGCCTAATTGACAGCTCATCTAATTTTAGATTCCCTCTACGACACGCAATGGTAAACAACTGGTTGATTGCGACCTTTCTTGTTTTTATCGGTGCCTCGTCATGGGAGATAAGGTGATGTGTCAACGTGAGCGAAAATGTTGCTTTCGAATCCGTGGCTCACATGTAATGGAGTCGTTATTCCAACTTTGAGGTTTGTTTTGTTCGTTTGCAAGTTGCAGCGCTACGTGTGCTTATCCACTTGGTGGACCACTGATTTTGACCCTTGGGGTCCATGTGAGAGGGCATGGATCAGCCCCAAAATAAAAGGGAGGGGCTTGGTGGACCACTGATTTTGACCCTTGGGGTCCATGTGAGAGGGCATGGATCAGCCCCAAAATAAAAGGGAGGGGTTTATTATTTACAATTAGGTGAATCTTTTAATCTTTTCGTAAAGGTAAGGTCAGATTAGGTCATTTCTTTGTTGCCACTAACAAGGGAATCGATAACGAGATCCTCTCCACAATCTTTTTTCTAGTGTTCCCCTCATTAAATCATGCTAGTGTGCCACATAGTGGTCAAGGTATCAAATTTGTGTTATTATTTGATATGTATTATATATTTTATTGAAGTTGAATATATATGGATTATATGAAATGGTTTTTTTAGTATATTTTTTTTGGTTAATTTTAATCAAAATCTGAAAAATATTTTTAAAAATTTAAATTTAAATTGTTTAATCTATATAATATGAGTGCTTCTATTTATGTATTCAAAAATGTATTTTAAATAACAAAAAATCACATGCTTGCTTATATATATATAACAAAGTAGTTATTAATGATTTATAACTAGCGTTTGCACTAGATATTGCAAAGAAAATGTCATAAGGCAGTATACAAGGAACTAGTAGCTTAAAGTGTCTTATAAAATAGATTCAATCTCTGCACAACATTATAATGTTTCAAAATTATATATTTACAATGTCAAAGATCATTCAAACAACATTTATTATGACAACAAAGAACAAAATAAAGACCTGGAAAATAGGCTTCATGCTAGAGAGCTTATTCTTCCACCTATTGTAACATGAAAAAGTATAAGAGCTAAGTGCAACCATACAACTGATGAAGCCATATTAGCTCTTTATTTACATAACATATCTTCCTACAAGAAGGAAATGTCAAACACCTCATATAAATACACTGGAATCTTCATGATATGAAGGCTACAACAAGAGATTACAACATGAGCATGGTAGCCAATACAAAATCCTTTGTTACCTATATTCTAACAACCATTCCACCTCTAAAGATGTGGTGTTGTATGCAACTCTTTCAACAAAAGCACATGTTCCGGTGCCATCCAAGTAGGTCTCAAGAGCTTCTACTGCAACAATTCTGGTACCCTGAGTTTATTCATCTCCACACTCAAAAAATCTAATCAACATCTTTGTCCAATCATCATGCACCATAGGAAGAATCAAGATGCAAACACAAGTAGGCCCTTCTTTGATTGATATGGCACTGATATCCAACATTTCACAGATAACCCACAGTTGTCCAACCAGGATTCATGCTCAATCACCCTTTGCTTTGCATATTCATCATACTCAACATGCAGAGCTCCCACATTATAGGCATGGAAACCATTGTTGAGGGAGGGGACAAATGGTAAGAGGCACAAAAAATATGATGGCTTCTTCAATGTCCCAGGAATTCTTGCAGCAAGTTGCATTGTGATTATCTCCATTATCCAAGACACAACATAATGGCTTTGCTCGTTGCATTGGTAGATTTCTGTGGCGACTAGTGCAAGTCTCAATGGGAGGCATTGAAGGAGAATTGAATCTATGTCATTTGAAGAGAGATATCTCATAAATTGCTTCATGGAAGAAGTGGGCACTTGTGTGGACAACATCATACAAGAATTACTCAGCATGGAAGATGAGGCTAGTTGTGCATCCTTTAACATGACCTAGCATATGCCAAGTCAATGTTATGTTGAAGGGGGATGGAATAGTGTCTGAAAAAAGTGCATGTGGTAGCCTATCCTCAACCTGTTTATCATCAAAATCACCCATAACACAAGGTTAGAAAAACATGTATAAACAAAATCCACATGTTGCGCCACACCTGCAATAATTCCATCACAGTTGTCATCATTTGAAGCCAATGTTTAGAAATGCCCTGAATAATTATGAAAGTGGTGATATCTAATTTCCAACAAGCTCTTCATACCAATTAAAACCTTCATCTTCAAGAAAATCCAAGGAAATTATGAACATTTTTTTCATTTTGATATCCTCATGGACAACATTATGTTTAAAAAAAACAATAAAAGGACACAATATGAAACAAAGGTGAGTCTTTGATTCCATCGAGATTTGGTATATCTTCTCTCCCATATTCATAATCATTTAGATACCCCAAGATTCACGAGAAATACAAAATGTCAAGAAAATAACCATTCCACCTCTAAAGATGTGGTGTTGTATTCAACTCCTTTAACATATTCATCATAATCAACATGCAGAGTTCCCACATTATAGCCATGGAAGCCATTGTTGAGGGAGGGGACATATGGCAAGAGGCATAAAATATCTTAAGGCTTCTTCAATGTCCCATGCATTCTTGCAGCAAACTTCAGAAATCCAAAAGATAGTCAAAGTTAACGATGTTTATGTTGAAGTGAGAGCACTTTGTAGGAAGGGTCGATTGAAGGAAGCTTTATAACATTTAAACGACGCTATAGTCGATTCAGACACCTATATTTCCCTCTTGGAACTTTGTATCAAGATGAAAGCTTTTTTAGAAGAAAAATAGTCCATACCCACATGGGTTTGAATGGGATTGAACCAAATGGAATGCTAGAAACTAAGATCAACCAGATGAATTCCCTGGGTGCATGAGCTTCTAGCTTGTAGTTTCTAGATACGGCTGGCATTTGGCCTTGAGAAATGGAATGCCTACCAATGCTTCAAGTATAAAGATTGACGAGCACAATCTACTTAGTTCATCTATTTCATGTATGGTGTCAAATTTCATCAAAATTCCTAGGCTAGGTGAAAACACCTTCCAAAAGTTTCTGCGAAATTTATTCAAAATTGCCCAGGAAAAACCATTATTTTCTAGGTGTTTTTAGACTACTCTAATTTTGAGCAGCAATAGGATCATGGTAGCGCTGTTAGTACCATATGCAAGTCTGCCACATCATTTAATCCAATTTACTCACATCTCTTGTAACTCTAAGTTACCAACTCGACTCGATTTAAAGAGACTTAACATTTTTATACTTTTGAAAATAAATGAGTTTTATTATAGAAAACTCGCCCACATTCTCTGAATATTTAAACTAAATATATTTAAACAAAGGTTTAGCCCAGATGTTAATGAACATGTTCTAAAAAATATCTAATTTACATCAAAAAATAGCATAAAAGATATTTCATCCCAGATGTTAATAAACGTTCTAAAAGCTACTTAATTTACATCTAAAAAATAACATAAAAGATATTTTTATTAATATTTAAAATAAAACTAAATTTTAATATGTTAAGTCTAATTTTAATAAACATATTAAAAAAATATCTAACTTACATTTAAAAAAATAACATAAAAAAATATTTCATTAATATTTAAAATAAATCCATATTTTAATAAATTTAGTCCAATTTTCTTAAACATGTTAAAAATGCCTAATTTACATATTATTAAAAAAAACATAAAAAAAATATTTTATCAATATTTAAAATAAATAGATTTTAGAAATTAACTAATTATCTCATGTTAATTAATCTATGGCAAACGAAAAAACAAAATTAAAGATATTTCATCAATAGTTAAAACACGAAACATTTAAAATGCATGTAAAGATCTCATATCATGCTTTATATCAAAGGATATTAACAGCTCGATTTAAAGAGACTTAACGTTTTTATATTTTAATTTGATTAATTAAAGAAATATTGCCCACACTTTTTAGGGTTAGATAATTCTTTTTTACTAAAATCATTGTAAAGTGGATTGTGTTGTATAAGAATTTGTGTGGGTAAATATATGTATTTTTGTGAGAAAAGTTTATTTAAAAAGGACTTAGTTTTAATGTAACTAGTTTATTTTCCAAAAATCATGAATGTTTTCTAAGAGGTACAGAAATTTTTTTAATTTATTAATTTTAAAAGTTAATATAATTATTTTGGTTTAAGCATTTGAATTGAATTTTATAAGAGAAGTCTATTTAGAATTTAAAACTGAGAAACACAATAATTTAAATAATGGTTTTTTTTGGAAAATAGTAACCAAATTGCATATAAAACATAAATTTTGGAAATTATCATTATACAAAGTCACCATGCAGTTAATTTCTAAATTATTCAATCATATTTCATTCAAAATAAAATAGAAAATATTTTTTTATTTATGTTATTGAGTTTTCTATAATAAAATTTTAATATTAAGGTTTAAATATGAAACACAAAATTTTGAAAATTACTATTGTGCAAAATCACAATGCATTCAGCCTCCAAATCATGCAACCATATTTCATTTAAAAATAAAATAAACTAGCATTTGCATCACATTTTATGTCGAATCAGGATTGAAGTTTTCAAGTTGCAAGTTGCGTTCAACATTTTTTATAAAGTTGTCTTTCTTGGTGGATTGTTTTTGTGGTTTTGCTCTTTTATTGCTAGTTGTTTCTTGCTGGTCAGAAACCTTTGAGAAATGGGTTTCCTATCAAAAAACTGTAAACAAATATGCCAAAAACAACATTTCTGGTGCAGTTTCCGTTTTGGAAGGTTTTTTTCTAGAAACATCACCTGAATGGCCCCCTTAGGTTTTGTTCCTGGTAGCAAGGTTGCGGACTATCATAAATTACATTTGCTACTAAGATACTTTATTTCATTGTTGCATATTTACATAAATGTTAATTCTATCATGTAAAATTTGCCATGTCCAAATAAAACATTGAAATAGTCAATAAGAGTAAACTTACATAGGTTAAAATTGAACTACAATTCTGGGCCTGTTCATTGGTTGTAGTACGAGGTAAGATTTGGCATGTCAATTCCTAGCAAGATGCAGAGATCCGAGGATGTCGTCTTCTACTTGAGATATAGGTGCCTCCTAGGCGCATTTTCTTCACTGGTTCGATCAAGCGGGGAAAGGAGTACAACAAAACACTAATTGTAAGTAGTTAGAGAAAGAAAAGCACCAAAAGTATCAAAAGCATTTTTGCAAAACCATTTCAACATAAAACAATATGAAAGACTAATAGATGTGAGCACCTATGGCTTTCACTTCAACCCCTGACGATGTTGTATCTCGAGATCAATCTGGAGCAAGAATCTACTCTCAGTCTACGGAATCTAGGGGAATGGGTTGGGATTGACTGACTTTGGTTCTCGAACTAACAAGGATGTTGGGCAACATAGTTAATCATGCACGCCCCGTAGAGAGCGCTTGACCGGGCTGAACTAAGCTGGATTTTATGGTTCTTAAACAGATGTTGGTTGAACTTGAACCGGATTTGGAACCGGAACAACGAACTAAATAAGCCCCCTCATGCGACAAGTCTTGGATGCCACACAAGATTTATGCTGCTTAAAATTGGATCTCATTTGAATCCATCTGCAAAAGAGGAAGAAGAAACAGTACCACTTTGAGCAAGACCTGGCCAAAATAAAGAAAGAGCGTGTTTAGTTAGGTCTTATCCGGGATGGGATGGTGAGGGTAGTCAAGACGCAACTGAAAAATTAATGAGCGAGTCAGTTGAGTGGTACGGAGTTGGTTATGAGATCAACAGAGAGGAACATTTCAATCATTTAACACCTAATTTGATGGTACATAGTGAATCTGATGGTACATAGTGACGACAACGAGGATTAGATACATAGTGACGACAACGAGGATTAGATACATAGTGACGACAACAAGGATTAGAGGAGAGTTCATTTCAAAGAGAATTGCCTTACGACATAAATATATATTTTATAGTGATTTTTTATAAATAAAATATAAAAAAATAGAAGTGATCAAAAGTTAAGTGAAATAATGTAAACTAAGATATCCATGGTTGTCGTGACCCATCTACAGAGAGGAGGACAAGTCATAGGCCCAAGAGGTATAGTGGTAGCTATGAGAATTGACCCTGTGTCATGTGAATACGAGATTGACCTAATTGCCTATTCCTTCGAATTAAAACAAAAAAGAGAGAGAGAAAATAAAAATAAAAATATGAAATATAGTATATTGTGGGTATCACTACATTTGATATGTTAAAAAGTATGATAAAGACTTTAAGCTTAAGATTGAAATACTAATATGCATAATTGTATTAAAAATATTTAAAAGAATAAATAGAATTTAATTTGATATTGATTTATAATATGAAATTAGTTTTAAATTTAATTAAATTAAATTTGTAATTTGTTTTTTTTATTTACTTGTATAATTTTTTTATAAAATGTATATTTTAATTAATTTAGATTATTCAATTTAATTTAATTATCATATAAATATAAATAATATCTGTTAAAGTGTTCTAGGGGGTAACTCAATTGGTGATCAAAGTGATGCGAAATTTTGCAAACCAGGAGATCCAAGGTCCCATGCTCAGGTGTGACTCGGTCTATGGGGAGGAGAACAAGTCGTAGGACCCCAGAAGTATAGTGGTAGCAATCATAATTGACCCCATATCATGCCAGTATGAGACTAACCTAATTGTAAATTCCTCTAAGTTACAAAAAAAAAGTAAATAATAATATATGTTAACATGACAATATCCCATCCTACACCATCCATAATTATCAAAATATTAAACTAGTACTCTAATATTTGAACAAAATATTAGAACAAATTCTCTAGCAACTAAAATGTACCCCACATCATACGGGCAAAGGGGCTTAGGCCCCACTTAATGGGCCTTCTTATGTACTCGAGTCTTAGATTGTAAGGTTAATCAACTCTATTCTCATTTATGTATATAATAATTTAAATTTGCTAAACTTGAGCAAAGCAATGTCATTTAACAACATAAAATATAATGGTTAGCCATTACCATTAAGTTGATTTAACGTTATACATTTATTAAGCTACATTTTGGAATGATGGTTGCCATCACCTCCATTTCAGTGATAAGAAAAATGAGATTCTTAGTGATAAGATCAAAAGAATAACATTACGTTTTTTTTTAAAATAAATAATAATAAATTATTTCATTTATAAATAATAGCTATTTTTTTTTTATTTTTTTTTAAATTAAACAGGGACTTTTCATTATATAACCTGTTTTGCATGGCCATAACCACTTACATCAGAAAGAGTAAGGTTGGCTTCAATTGCATTTGTTGATTCTATATACCAATATACGCAGAGCAGAACTTGCTTTATTCTACTATTTCTATGGGCTTTAATCCTACATTGAAATTTCCCATAATCCTTGTAAAATTTCCCAAGCAAAAACACATATTTGCAGTACATGGAAAAACATTTTTAGGCGTCACTAGATGGTCCGGCTTCTTCATGGCGGGCCTTCTTCCCCTAGCTTGCCTTTTTCTCCTTTGTGCCTCCGACTGGGCTCCTTTGTTGCTCCAAGGGGCCTGTGGATGACAACCCATCCCATACTTCGTTGATATGCTATAACAAACTGCCGCACACCAACTCTGCACCACTCTTTATCAGATTTGCTTCCATTTTAATTATCTTCCTGTCCACTGTCGGTTCCAGGTTTTTCAGGCAAGCCTCCGTCCACTTTGATTTTACCACCTTGTATTCCTCCAGTAACTCAATTCGGCATGTCAACAAGTTGAGTTTGCGCATGAGTAGTTTAAACAGGAACACCATTGCTCTCTATCATCGTTCCTCCGTTGATTTTGGAGGTTTTCCACTTGGTGGATCCATCACCACACACTTTAACATGGAACGAGAGAAGAAAATTCACCTGAAATCTAGGAGAGTTTCCCAATTACTCTACAGAGGGTGATTAAATAGCATTTCCCTTGCCATACCTCATCATTTGCTCTTGTATATCTCCATTAATTTCTCTTCCTCACCATTGATTTTTCCCTTCATTTCATTGTCCTTCCCAATATGGCACTTTATTCTCCTTGTAGATGAGCTTCCCACGTTCAATGACAGATATTAATGTTAGCTCAATTCAACTATATCGTCGAGCTTAGGTAACACACCTTCCAATTACCTATCATTAAGTATTCATTATACATGATCATCAAACTTAATCTCCATAAACTGCCACGCTTTGATGTAATATCATTAGTTGGGCTCTTCCTTAGCGGTTTATCCCACCTGTCCTGCATGCTCTGATTTCTTTTCCTTGGATTGGATTTGTTGAAAACGCTTTTAATGTTGGCTCCTCTCTTCATGACCGGGCACATCTTCTTACAACAGTGGGGCATAACCAATGTCAAATCCATTTAATTCTAAGTTCCCGACCTCTAGTTTTGACCCGTGAATTGCTAACTTGTCTGCTGCTCCGTTGAGGTGTCGTCGAACATTGTAAAAGGAGATGACCACCAGTTTGTTCATTTGCAAAAATATTCTTTTATATACATGTGGGCTCACTTAGTCAGAAGATGATTGCATTTTTACAACCATTCTTGTAACTAACATTAAGTCTCGAAGGATGATAAGATTTTGTATACCTTTGTTAATTGCGATGTCCAAGCCTTTCCAAAGTGCCAAGAATTATGCCTTATTATTGGTAACTTCTCTTAATCCCCATGCAAATATGATGTTATCTTGTTCCTCAGGGCAAAATAATTCCCCTCCTGCTCCTGCCACTCCTGAATAACTATTTTATTAGTAATTAATAAATAAATTATAATAAAATATATAAAAATAAAATATATTTTATAATTTATGTTTTAATCTAATTATTATAATATAAAATATTCCTTATGTTTTATTCCATGCAAAATTTTATATTAACTTATACTGGGAGTTAATTTTTCAAAGTCACAACCCCCTCCTTGACATAATTTTATGGTTGTCATCAACGTTCAAAATTGAACCCATCCCAACCCTTCCTCGGGCTTCTAGCCCATCCCAAAAGGGCTAAAAAAATTGCCCTTAAAAAAAATTAAAATATCAAAGTCACCTGACAATTGCAAATTTTAGATTACATTTCTATATTTCAAAAGAAGGGAAATATTTTTAATAACCCCTCAATATTTTTTTAAGTTCTTTAAATTTACTCTATTTCTGTACCAACAATAAAAAATAGCAGGGTAGCAACTCCTCCTATTTCTTTCCTATTGATCTCACACATTCGTTCTTAATGCAATTTCATCTACCTAGTGCCCCATCAACGCAAGTAAATCCACACGGAGTACAAACTTCCAGTTTCCTTACACACTAGACTAAAAATACATGAATGAATGGTTACTGGTGAGGAAAATAATAATAACTCATTTCATTCATTTACATAGACAAAAACACTAATTTATAATATACTCCCAAGTCTCACATCCATCACAATGGGATGGATTGGTCCCATGTATGTCTTAAAGAAAACTATCATAAAAATAGGGGCCAAGAAATCATATCATTCCTATAAAATCATCATTTTCTATCGATGTATCCCATTGCACTCACTCCCTGAAAAGAATGACAAGTTCCATTTATTAATTTGAATTTTTAGAAGCAACTGAACTAATTTCTCCATCATCCAATTCATTTTTCGAATTTGTTGAAGGAAAAGGTGGTGGCAACGTGTGAAAATGCACTCAATTGAATTAATTATGAACCTAGTCTTGATTGGTTCTTCACCCATGTAAAATGCAATATAGGCATGAGTGGCAGGCTATATTGTGCAGACGAATGACAAGTATGATGTGGGGTTAATGAAATCATGAATGATGATACTTGTTAATGTGGTTTTGGGTACCAAGCGTTAAATCTTCTACAGTTGGATGGAAAACGTTAAGTCTCATACAATAAACCACGTTGGACCATATACTAGATTGCAATACACAAATATATATATATATATATATATATATATATATATATATATATATATATATATATATAAAATCCAAAACGTCATTGTGAGTTTCGCCATCTCGATGTATCACCTCTGTTCTTCTTTTAATAATCATACTTTGTCATAAGAATAACACAGTTGGAAATGATACCCCAAGTTGGCGTTATTAAAATTGACAAAGAGCAGCAGAGCACATTGAATATCCAATGACCCATTCAACAACTTTGAGCACACTCTCAGCTCTTACTCATCCCCAATTATCCTTGAATTCTCTTTCCCTGCAAGATGCATCCATTTTTTCCATTTTCATTTGAATTGCAAGCTTACAACCCATCATCTAAGGAGGGCACAACCCGTCATCCACAAAGAGAAAGTTATCGTCTATGATTCGACACTAGACTGTTGTTGGCCTTAATCAACAACAAAAGCAAGGGTAGAGCCAGTTGATCTGGTTTTGAATCCGTTGATTGGGATCAAGATGGTGTTAAAAATAGCAACAAGAAAATCCTAATTTAATTTTTCCTTGAATTAAATTAGGAATTAAATTGTAATTATATTCTCATAGAAACTTATAGCAGTTAACTAAGTCAATTTGACTTAGTTGTCTCAGTAACTTAGTTGTCTCAGTAAATTCGAGTTGGAAGTCTATCTAGAGTCACGTAGAGTGATCCCTAAATTTTGGGGGCCTAGGTTGAGTTCTTATTGAGTTGTAATTATTTAATTAAGGTAAACTAGTTCTAATTGTTGGAGGAACTAGTGAGTGGTCAAGTGAATTAAATTGGATTTAATTCACATGCATTGATCAATAAGATAACTGATAATTCAATAAAAATAAATCATGCATGTCAATTTAGAGGAAGACCCAGTTGAGATTAGAGTTCAGGGACAATGTACTATCAATTTTAAAGTAATCTAAATTAAACTAATGGTGCATGTAATCAAAGGAAGGCCTATGGATTGATTGCGCAGTTACTAGTGAGCATAGAAAATTTTAGGGGTGAATGTTCGCCCTTTGGCGAAATTAAGGGGTTTTAAATTTTTAGTGGGCGAATATTTTGTATCATAGCACATTTTTACAAATCACCTCAAATAGCCCACCTTATTTTAAGGGAGAGGGTAAAAAAGGTAAATTTAGCCCTTGAAACTAGGAGTTACAACCTTCCATTCGTCCATTTTCAAGAATAGGTTTTATTTAAGTGAATCCATTCACCCATTTTCAAGAATAGGTTTTATTTAAGTGAATCCTATGGGCCAAATACCATATTTATAAAAGAGGTATGGTAAATTAATAAAAATATAAATAAATGAGAGGTATGGTAAATAAATAAAACATTTTTTATATTTACTCCATAAGTCACCTTATATACATACAAGGGTGTAAACAAATAAAAATATAAGTAAAGTGGAGGTATGGTAAATAAATAAAATGTCTTTTTATACTCACTCAAAAGGTATGGTAAATAAATAAAAATATAAATAAACTAGACGTATGGTAAATAAATAAAACGTCTTTTTATATTTAGTCCATAATTCTCCTTCTATTTATGAAGGCTCAAGAAAGAGGTTTTATTTAAGTGAATCCTATGGGCCAAATACCATATTTGTAAAAGAGATATGGTAAATTAATAAAAATATAAATAAACGAGAGGTATGATAAAAAAAATAAAACATTTTTTTATATTTACTCGATAAGTCACCTTATATTTACGAACATTAAAAAAATGCGTTATATTTAGGTGAAACCTATGGGAAAAATACTATGGGACAAATACCATGGACTAGATTGTTATTAATACCATGCAAAAAAACATTATTAACTCTAATATAAGTATTAATAAAAATAAAAATGGCACATAGTATTGACCCATGATATTCACCAAAATGGCACATGGTATTGACCAATGGTATTCACCTGGAATGTAGCCTATTTAAATGGGGGAATTAAACTAGCATAGATCCATCTTTCCTCTGGATCTACTAACCCCCGAGAGGTATCAAATATCGTGATATGCAAACTAGCATAGAGTGAAAAAATATTTGATCCCTCTCGGGGCTTGGTGGATCAAGAGTAAAAATGGATGTTGTAATTTAATGTATCTTAAACATTTTAGATGGGTTAAAATAAAAAATAAAATAAAATTCAACTATTAATTTTATTAATTTTTATAAATTACTAATAGTAATTTTTAAGCTCCAGGTTTATGATAACCCATGGTATTGACCCATGGTAATACCATGGTGTTCATGTGAGCATAGACTATTTAAATGGGAAATTCTATCATCTTAGATCCATCTTAATTCTGGGTCTACCAAGTGCTCAGAGGGATAAATAGATTTCATCCCCCTAAGAGTGGTAGATGTGGAGTTAAGATGGATATAGGTTGGTTTTTATGATAATGAAGATATTGAATAGACTTAGGAAATTATATTGTAAAAACATCTTAAGGTGAATGGTTAAAGCATAGACATTGGACAAGTATATTTGTATACTTCTGTTTTAAACTGAAACAAATCCAGGGCTAAAAGGAATGGATTGATTGCACTAGTCATCCTTCTATAACTTTCCAACATATGCTGGAGTAAACAGATTGTAATTTGGGTAATTTTTCTAACTGCAAACAGGAACATACTTGTGTATTGGCAGGGTGGTTACGAGGTCCCTAGAAGTGATGAATTTGAATTTTTCTTGGTTTTATATATAGTATTAGGTTTTTTCTCATGCTTTCTGTGAATGACACGGGTGAATTTATCCTACACCCACTAGGTTATCGATATGTAATTTCAGTAATTTTGATTTCAAAAGATATTTTAAAGAAATGCAATGATTTCATTTGTGTATTCAATAAACATAGTATTCTATTGGAATTCTGCATTTGTGGTTTACCTATATAGATTCCATGGAGAAGTGTTAGTGGTGTGACATCAATTGTCCTCAAGCAGAGGCTTTAGTTTCACTCTTTTTGGAAGCAAATACTTTCTTCCAACATTTTTGAGTTCCATGAAAAATTTGAAAGTCATAATAGTATTCAATTATGGGTTCAAGAGAGGCATAGTATTCAATTATGGGTTAAAGAGATCCACATTGAATGATCTATCGGCCTTATCTTCACTTAGTTTAAGACTATTCACTTGGAGAGCCTGCATGTGCCCCCACTTCAAGAGCATAGTAAAGTCATGTAGAACTTAGAGAAGCTATCTCTAAGCTTTTAGTGAAGAATGGAAAAATGTCTGGGTTCAATAACAACCAGTCGAGCATTAAGCTTCCAATAATGCTAGATTTTAACCTGGGGCACTTTTGTGATTTGGAGGAGATGCTCCCTCGTATTTGTGACACATCTTTAGTTGTGAATTGGACTATTACTAACTGTCATTTCCTTCGAAAGTTACCTGATGACTTGGGGAACCTCAACTCTTTAAGAATGTTAAGGAAGGAAAGAAAGTACATTATGCTAAGTTCTCTTATGCTTTTCAAGTTTTTCTTGGATATCTACAATGTTTCAGGTAGGAAAGTACATTCTGTTAATGAAAATTTGTCTTGATAGAAAGGCCCAATTTCAAATTCTAATGCTTTCAAAAAACATTGTATAACTGTAATGTTTCTAAAAGGAAAGCATATTTTTTCAATTTAAGTATCATGATCCCATATTCCAACTTATTTTTCAGTAACCCATTAGGCTTTGTAGCTTTGAATAAATCCATGTATTTTGATAAGATCCTCTTCCAAATTAGAACGCAGTTTCCTTTTGGCAATAACCACATACAATGTCTTGATTTTGTTATTGAGAAAATAGAGGTTGTGAAACAAGCTTGTGCCATACAAGGACTTGATTCATTGATTATGTATCAATTATGGCTCTTGATGTAACAATGTCTTGATTTTGTTGCTTGAAAATAGAGGTTACGCTTTACTATTTCACAAAATTTCTTACAATCTTTCCATAAGTATTGATTTGTAATCTCAGTCACTGAGGGATGATAGTAATGACAAAGGTAATATTCCATGGTTTGAAGTTACCCTCTTACTAAATATTTAAATATATCACCACAATTTAACTGTTAGTTAAAGGAATTGTATTTGATTTGTAAACAATTCATTGCTTGATTTATAGATTTTGACTTTTTCCCTTTTTAATTTTTTTCTCAGATTTGGTATGAGATATCTTCCAATATTTGGGTTCCCTAGTTTCCCCACAATAGCTATGAGGTTCATATGCTATCATTAAATATTCTCAGAACGTTACAACTTTTCTAGTAAGTGTACTTTGAAACATTGTTGTTGCTTTTCCATGGTGTTAATGCAAATAAGCACTACAACTAGTGCCATTATTTAGATTAAGTGCCGAAATCTAGGTGGTCTTGTAATGATGGAGTGATTGTTTTCTAGCTACTAAGGCCATATGAATTTTTATCTCTTATGTTGTCATGAGATATTCAAATTCAAAATAAGAATCGAGGTCTCGTTTCCACTGTAGATTGCAGTTAGTTTCTTGAACATAATATATAGTAGATTATATTTTACTAATCAATTGTGGATGTGATCCCTCGCAGGAAAGGGAATTCAAAGTGACTTTGATTTCACATTGATTTGTCAAAACATCCACACAGGAAAGGAGATTCAAAGTGACACTGATTTCACACTGATTTGTCAAAATGGAGGCAAGAGAAAAGGAAACTTTGTATTCAACAATGCTCTTAATTTCATATGTACATGCACAGACATATTAGTAGAAAATATTGAAGGGTTGCCTAATTAATATTTTCCATTCCACTACATTCTTTACAGCTTGTAAATAAATAACTCGGAACAATTCATTACACTACTTGTTATTCTTTATTAATCAGTGGTTAAGATTTTGATATTGAACTCGCTAAGATTTTTCTTCCTTCTGTGAAATTGTGTGTTCTATAATGCTTCTTTTCCATTCACTATGTATAGCATATTGATCTGAAAATGGAATGTACTTGTTTAAGGGTGCAAGGTATCCATTTCCCATAATTTCAAATGTGAGCTATACACTCCAAGTGACCTCTGAAAATGTGAAAACTTCTTATTTCTTATACAGAGATAGACTGTAGAGGCATTCACCGGACATGTCACCTCTAAAGAGAGGATGAGTTCCAGAGGCTATCTGGCCCTCTACAGGCTCTGCCTAAAGAAATAACGAAGTAAACACTTAGAAGTCTTTGACATACACATACTTGAAGTTTGATGACTTGCGGAATCAGACAAATAACTTTCTGCAGCTGAATAGGTGATTATGTGTGTATGCAAGTTATGTATATTTGTTATTTAACACTTTATATCAGTTTTGTTTAGCATATCATCTTTAGCAAATAAAGACATCAAAATGATAAAGCAGTTCACCCCCTCCTGGGCTACATCTGTTGGACCAAACCTCTCAAACTAGGCTTGTCCTCTTGTATTAAAAATGCTATAAAGGCTAATACAAGAATATGAGTGTCTCGAAAGACAGATCTGACTGTAAATACAGAATCAGAAGATAGAAATTAGCTAAACATGCTCTTTCCTAAACACTAAACAGTGAAATTGTACCTTATACAGTACTTTCCCCAATTGGCCCTGGTGGCCCTTTAAACTTGCATGGAGAATTTCGAGGTGAAAATGACCTCAATTGGTTCTGAAACCTCTGCCATTAGACTCAGAAGGACGAAAATAGCAGACATAGGCTTTTGAATCACCAAAAATGGATGAACATAGCCCCCAAACAGCTCAAGCACTGAAATGGCCCTGGTGGCCCTGAAAGCTTCCCTGAAGCTAAACAGTGAGAAGAATGCATCAAAAGGAAAACGAACTGTAGAAATAGATTTAGAATGCTGAAAACCTTCAGAAATGACCTTCGTTCCACATTCACTGACTGCACAATTCCCAATGTAGCTCCCAAACTGATTTGGCCCTAGTGGCTCCTGGAACTTCCACGAAGCTAAAACACCTGCAAACGACCTCAGATGTCTGTGAAACCTATGCCAATGGCTTCAGAAGGTCGAAGATACCCAAAATCAAAAAAAATTCGTCCAAAACGGACTTTCCTAGCCAAAGTTATGGCCATTTACTCCCAACTGCCAGCTGGTCCAAAAAAAACTCCAGATAACTTTAGTTACGGCCAGATAGGCCCGCCAAATATGGCGGGCCAGCCCAAATTTGGCGCCTCCGCCAATGCCGCCGCTATAAATACTGGCAGTTAACTGTTGTTATTTAATTCCATGTGACCAGAATTTTGGAACGGGAAGTTATGCTTGGATTTTGTTTGCCATCATAGTCAAAACACCATGGTTTGCAGATATTGCAAACTATTTATCATCTGGAAGGTTTCCAGCTCAGTTCACTAAAAAGAAAAAACACAAAATTGTTAGAGCAAGCTCTAGATATACATGGGTCAATGGTGATTTATTTTATACTGGTTCAGACCTAATAATTAGAAAATGCGTACGAGAAGATGAAATATTAGAAATTTTAAGAGCATGTCATGATGAACCCTGTGGTGGCCATTTTGCAGATAAACGAACGGCGTATAAGGTGCTGCAACTAGGCTATTACTGGCCATCCATCTTCAGAGACTCTAAGAAGTATGTCAAGCAATGTGATAGCTACCAGAGAACAGGACGACCAATAACATCAGATGAAATGCCACTAAAGCCACAGGTTCTCATAGAACCATTTGAGTAGTGGGCACTTGACTTTGTTGGACCTATCAATCCACCATCAAATGGGAAGAGGTACATCTTAGTATGTACAGACTATGTAACCAAATGGGCAGAAGCAAAAGCAGTTAACAGAGCAACAGAAGATACAGTGGTCACCTTTCTTTTTGAAGAAATCTTTATCAGATATGGAGTACCTAGATAAATTGTAACAGATCAAGGAAGTTTACATCAAAGCTGGTACGAGATCTAACAGAGAAATACAAGATCAAGCACAGGAAATCAACACCATATCATCCACAAGCAAATGGTCAAGTCGAATCAACAAATAAAGTCCTGGAAAATATTATGACAAAAACGGTACAGATGAATAGAAAAGACTGGTCTGAAAAATTAAAGGATGCGCTTTGGGCCAATAGGATCACTTGGAAAACAACAACTGGTTTCAGTCCATACCAGTTAGTATATGGGAAGGAGGCTCTACTACCTATAGAGTTTCAGATACATACATACAGACTAGCAGCTGCACTAAGACTCGACTTGACAGAAGCACAACAGCAGCGGATCATGGAACTGAATCAGTTAGATGAGCATCGTCAGCAAGCTATGGAACATACTACATTAGTGCAACAACAAAGAATGAAGTGGCACGACAGATACATCAAAACAAAGACATTTCACAAGGGAGACTGGGCATTGCTTTTCGACTCCAAATTCAAAGACTTCAAAGCAAAGTTCACAACACACTGGCTAGGCCCATATGAAATTGATGAAATCTTTGACAATGGAGCAGTAAGGATCAAGACAATCGACCAGGATTCCACCTCATTTATAGTGAATGGACATAGGCTCAAAGTTTATAATAGGCCTATCAGTAAAGAAGCATTTATGAAGCAATTGATCGAAGACACAGAACTGGAACTCATGGCGCAAGATCCGCCATCTTCCAGTCTACTAGTTGAATAAAAAAATAAAAAAAAAAAAACAAAAACGAAAAAAAAGAAAAAAAAGAGAGAGAAATATAAAAAAAACATCAAAATAAATAAATTGTTTGCAAGTGAAAACCAGGCAACTGGCACATTGCAAGCACGAATTCATAGGGGAAAACCAGGGCAACTTGGACTCTATGAATTCTTTCTACTTGTTCTACTGTTCTTAGATATCTTTACTGCAGGTACACTCCACCAACCAATGACTTGAGGACAAGTCATCTCTTCAACAAGGGGGGAGACTTGCATTTGCTCTTTAAGTGGATAGCTGAAGTTGCAACCATCAGCTCTTTAGCTGGAAACAAGACCTGTATTGTCAATAGAAGGACCTGATATACCAAATCATTGCCAAGGGACCTGAAAGACCTGCCAATGTCAACACAACATATGAATCTTTTGTAAGCAGAAAAAGGGACCTGAAACAATGAATCATTACAGAGGGACCTGATTATCAATTCAAGATTAGAACCTGAAGAACAAGGAGCAGCAATAAAGTCTACATTTGAATCCATCTACAACATCTGATCAATTGATTTTATCCTACTTGTACAGCCATCATCCAGGGGACTATATGTGGTCATTTTGTGCTTTAAAAATTCAAATTTTTCTTAGAAATTTTTAGTTTTTGTTAAGTTGAAATTAGTATCTGGGGATATTCATTATCATTTATATCCTATATTCCTATAACCCTTATACATTATAACCCTATTCCTTTTCATTTCCATACATATTCCCTCTTTTCACTAACCCTACTACCCCTAAGTATTTTTCTTTGCAAGCTTAAAAAGGCCAAACTAGGACAACTTTCAACCTGCACATACAAATTCAGGCAACTCAGAGCATTAGTAATGGTAATAATTTTAAACATGACCCCAATGGTCATTTTAAAATTATAAAACTATGTTATATAAAGTCAAAAAAACAAAACTTATGCGCTATATGGAAATCAAAGAATATATATACCATAATATATATGGAAATTAAAGAATATATCAAACAATATATATACCAAAGTGTGTGAATGCGCTATATTCATTTCTATTACCAAACGCGCATATGGTATATGGTAAAAGGTATATATATGTGTTGCATATAAATAAACGCGCATATGGTTCATACATATGGTATAAGGTATGGCATATAACATAGTCACAAGCAAAGGTTCATGCATCGACGTTAATGAAATATGGTGGACGGCTGTGAATGAACAAACAATAGAACATTACGGTGGGAAATGGTGTTCAAACATCATTGCATAACATATCATTACACAGCGAGCAGTGAATACATGGTAGTGGAAGCATACGGCGGTGGGTATGATGATAAACCATTGCAATGAATTAAATAAGTAATTCCATACAACAACTGGCCAGCACTTAACATGGTGGCATGGCGATTTGTTTACCCATTGGTTGATACGCTGCACAGGGATCATGCGTACCAAGCCACGACTTGGCCATCCTCATGACACAGTCGGGCGACTGGTCAATAGGACGGCCATGTAAGCCATGACTTTTCAAACACCAATGAATATACATTTCGGTACAGCCTGAAACGGTCATGAACACTGACCGAGCTCATGAGCAGTTCAAACAATAACCCTGTGTCGTGTTAAACCATGATCCTCATCACCGCATAAGCTCAGAAAAATGGCGTTTGAAGCTGCAGCCTAGTGAAAAGAAAAGCGAATTGAGTCAGGAGAATTTAAAGAGGCAAATTGTTCCGGGTTTGACGTTTGAAATAACGGATTTTCAGGGATTCAATAAGGTAAGGTGTTGGTTGTTTTAAAGCTCGGCACAGTGAATCAAAGTTAGACTCTCAGTCATTTATGATAACGATTGTTTGCCTTGCCACCAGTCAAATTGAAACGGTTAAACCAAGATTTGGAGCGCCGATATCCCTCCAGGTGCTCGGTGATCTAAGGTAAGCCGAAATCGTAGCCCAACTCGTTGATTTGCTGCATGAATATTGGTATGAATCCTTAGTGGATCAGGTTTCACTTAAATGCGAATGGTTTGCATGGTCAACACGTAGATTTTGACAATGTATGTGGAGTTGTATGCTGTGCCGTGTCAATAATGTAACCCATGAACTAAGGAGGCACATAGTGCAGTGTTGTTGCATGTTGAATGGCGGTGAATGGCAATGAAAAGCGCTGTAGAATGCGCATTGCATATGTATTGTCAAACAGTTAAAACAAAACGCATTCATAACCCTTGCTGCACACTGATTTATACCAAAACAGGGGATTGATATGTTTTAAGGATTGAATGTGTAACGCCAATTTTGATGAAGGGATTGTATGTCGAAACCATTTGAATATGCTGTTATTTGTTTTTGTTTTGGGCCAAGAGTTTTTATGAGACAGCCGAGAGCGGTTTTTGTAAACTTTTGATGGGCCGAGGATTGTATTTTGCCAGGAGTATTTGTAATTTGTTTATGAGGCCGCGAGCATGATTTCAAATGCGTTGTGTTTATTTATTTTTAGAGGCTGAGCGTATGTGAATAGCCCTCTAGTTTCCATGCTAAGGCTAAGTGCCTTCGTGCTCATAGCTCTGTTGCACCTGAGTGTAGTTGGTATGTGATTGAGGCCGTGTGCATAATTTTGGCACATTACACAGTCAATTTTTTTTTTTAAAACGATATATTGGGTTAGGCCGAGAGCATTTTGAACATTTGTTGGTGAGGCCGAGAGCCAAATGTATGTGCACTACACAGTTTTCCTGGTTAAAACATAAACAATCATCAATTATTTGAATAAGGACCTGGAGCATGTATAAACATTGTTTGTATGTGTATTTTTGTTTTCAAAAACAGAGGGCAGCATATTAACAGGGTATACAGGCATTTGTTGCATTGAACAGGGATTAAAACAGTGCTGTTGCAGAGGGCAGAGTCAAACAGAGGTGAATTGAGTTGATTGAAAAGAGGAAGGTAAGGTTCTTTGCCTTCAAAAATTTCATTTCGAAATCAAACAAATAGTTACATCTTTCTTTCAAAATGAAATTAGTAACAGCAGAGGAATTTATTCATTGGTTTACAGAAGCAATGTCAATCAGAGTAGAGCCAAAATTCCAGATAGAGAGTTGGGGGAAGGAAACTATAGAAAAACTTTACCAAGCAGGGATGATAAGTTTCCTACAAAAATTTGATGGCCACTCTGAACAAATAACCAGGGATTTTATAAACAATTTCAATCAAGACCAGACACAGGTGGGAGATGTCATTATTCCTGTAACCCAGGAATATCTTTCCCAAGCCTTAGATCTGCCCATGATAGGTGAGAAGTATTACAAAGGCCTGCACTTTAAAGAGAAAGCCTGGACTTTCTTTCTTGAGAAGAACCGGAAGGGGACATTTGACATAACAAAAGGAATACCCAGGGAATGGTTTAATGAACCATGGGTTGAGTTGGTTTTGGTTATCCAAAAGTTCTTGACCTGTGATAGGGGGTATAGCATGGCTCACTTGTATCATGTCAGACTTCTGCAACATATAAAAGGGGAGGATAGGATAAACTTGCCTTATTTCCTATATAGGAGCCTTTTGAGAATGATAGAAACAGTCAAACATGAACACAGGCCTAAAGCAGGACAGATATACCATCAAGGATTAATCAAAATCCTAGTTGAGTATCAGGTGAGATCACAGGGCATAGTGTGGCGAGAGTTCATATCTAAAAATCAATTCATTGAACAGGTTCATGAGGTACAGGATAAAACAGAGCAGGAAAACAAAGGATTGATGAACTCACCCTTATATCCTAGAACAAGAGCCAAGCAACAGAACAGCATGGCCATGCAAGAAAATGAAACATCTGTTATGTCTATTCCTAGGAAATTTAGGAATAAGAGTCCCATTGACTTAGAGAAGGAAGTAGAAACATATTCCCCAAGACAACAAGAAGAAAATGATTTTTCACAAGAGGCATTTGAGAAGGATTCTTCCTATGATGGTGTAGCAGCAGCATCACTTATGAAAACAACACAAGATTTTGAGAGAGAACTTAATTTAGGAAGAATCAGGGATCTAACTGACCAATTGGAAATTAGCAAAATCTTAGAGAAGCAATTAAAACAAGAAAACAAAGCAAATAAGAAAGATAATGCTAAATTGGTCAAGGCAAATGAGAAACGGAATGAAGAATTGGGGAGGCTAAAGAGGAAAAATGATCTACTTTCTAAGCAAACATTTAAATGGCTAAAGGAAAAGAACATGTGGCAGGCAAAATATGAGAAACAAAAGGTCAAAGCAGCTTTGTTTAGGGAGAGACATGATACAGGTTTGGATTGTTTGGCCAGGGCAGCACAGCAGGAAGCATCTACAGGTACAACATCTACTACAGAAAGGCGAAGGTCAAAAAGGAAGAAGCAAGCATGGGGACATGCTTGATGATAAGCAAGGGAGAGATGTTGAGCCTTAGTTTTGGTCTTATTTTTGCTCAAAGAAACTTACTTATCCATCTATTTTCCATCCATTTTTCCTTCATTTATCCCATTTTGATGTATATTTGATATCCATTCAGGTATTTAATTTTATTTTTTCAATTTCTAAAGTTTTTATGAAAATTTGGTTTTTAGTGCAAAATTGGCAGATTCAGAAATTCCCGTAATAGCTCTATGGTTGATATGGTTGCGGGACACTTGGGCACGAATGGAATGCATGGATGGACAGCTTGGGAACTAGGACTAAGCCAGCAATGCTTAGTTCGAACAGAACAAGCTTTATTAGGCCCATTTGGTGCTAGTCAACCATGACTAGTCATGCAGGAATCCCATAGAAATAGGGTTGTTTTGAGATTTCATAGTAATGGTCATCTTTCTTGGGATGGGGATAATGAATTCGACTTGGATAGGTGGATGGGAGTAGATGGGTTTGTTTGAGTGAATATAGATCAGTTTGTTCATGAGACTTCTTATTTAAAGCCAAAACTTTGATGGCTTATGTATTGATTTTGTGATATACTTTTATGCTGTGACATCTTTGGATTGAGAAGTTAATTTGAAGACTTGTGTTATTATTATTTTGATGTGCAATGCTATAGATGTGTGACTGATCTAAGCTTCTGATATCACCTCTCAAAGTGTGCAAGGCAAGGGTGGAGGGCCCCCATTCCAAGCTAAGTACACTTCCTTGTTAACTAGTTTTATTTCCTTGTAATCTGATTGATTGTAGCACTAGTTTTTCAAAGCTTTATTTCAGTTTGCTTTATGGTTTATGCATAGTGATTGATTTCATTTGTTAATAGCTTATTCATCACTTTATTGAGTTGGAAAAATAGGTGTTCAAGTTGGGCATCCCTTCTGCTAAAATGATGAATCAAAACTAGTTTCTTTTGTTTGCATGCAAGTAGTTTTATTTCCATTAAGATTTAGATATTGAGATGAATGAATTATGATGGAATATCTTATGTGTCTCTTAAATTAAGATCTTCTTTCATAAATAATTTATCCATCTTAAGCTTTTGGTTTCAATCTCTGATTCATTAAGTGATAATTGAGGTGAAGGTGGACTTCTTGAGGTCAAGAACCCTTTCAATGTTTCTCTCTTTTTAAGCTGATTGAATTAGAGATATAAGATGTATTACTTTTAGCTTTTGAATAAATTATCTTTCAAGGTTTGGTTATATCTGATCTTCACATATAGTGAACTTTCCTCAAAGCATAAACAACCCGGATTGATAAGAAATAATTGTGTTAATTTAGGACCATAAATTAGCTCAACATCCTGACACATACCAATGATGGAAACTTCCTTCCCATTCTTGCCATACTCTTTATCCAATTTCTTCAATTTTCGTGGAAGCATTGTTGGATTCAAAGTCCAACACCTTTCAGCAGTATGTCCATGCTTATGGCAATAAGTGCAACACATGTTCATCTTCTTGACAACATGATTTGTATTGTTCCATGGAACTTTGGCTTCTTGCCTCCTTTCCTTCAAAAGTTTCCTGTATGTTGCCATTCTTTTCCAACATCTAGAAACACTATGGTTAACCAAACCACAAAAAGAACATGCAATGCTTTTCCAATGCTTGTGTGGAAATTTTCCATGCTTTACATGATCAAAGGAAATATGATTGAAATCAGATTTATACTTTTCCCTTTCACCTTCATTACCTTCATGAGGAGGTGAATCAAACGAAGAAGAAGCTCCTTTTGGAACACCATGAATCCCTTCAATGGTTTTAGAGCTTTCACCACTTCCTTGTTCAAGTGCATGCTTATGCACACCTTCTTCTTGCAAGGTATGTTTCAAACGATTGCATTCCTCAAGGATACAACCTTTACAACCTTGAGATAGAGAACCTGAAATGAAACTCCTTCTAGGAACTGTTTCAATTGCCTTCATGGCTGCTTTGGAACTTTCTCCATAAGATTGTCCATAGCCAAGACCCAAATTATTAGGCCTTACCTCAACCATTATTGGCTCAACTATACCCTGTGCATGTTTGCCCAATCCTTTTCCTTCATATCCCATTTTGGACATCAACTTGGACCCTATGCCTCTGGTATGTTTCTCAAAAGAACCAACATAAACATTCTTATAAGAATTTGAAGACAAACTAGAATTGTTTACCTCTTCTTCAAGCTGATACTTGGCTAAGGCTTCTTTGGCAACAAGGAGTTGTGTCTCCAACTCATGCATCCTTTCCAAATTCATGTTTGCAATATGAAGTTGGCCTTCCATTTCCTGCAATTGGTTAGAAAGCAACTGCTTCTCTTCCCTCATGGAATTCAACTGCTCTTGAAGTCTAGAGCTCTTTCTTTCATCCTCATACATTTCTCTCACCATATTCATCATGATGAAAAATTCTTGCTTCAAGCCTTCATTAAAGAATCTTGTGAAGGAGGACGATTTTGAGAACTCACTTATGGAAGTTGTCATTATAAAAATGAACAAAAGAGCTTCAGCAAACTCAAACAACAAGTAGTTTGTAGAATAATAAAGCAGTCAATATTCAACACTGCTTAAGACACCTTTCAAGCTACACAATCAAGCTAGTGATGTCAGTCAAGCAAACCTAGTGCTCTGATACCATATGATCTGAAAATGGAATGTACTTGTTTAAGGGTGCAAGGTATCCATTTCCCATAATTTCAAAAGTGAGCTATACACTCCAAGTGACCTCTGAAAATGTGAAAACTTCTTATTTCTTATACAGAGATAGAATGTAGGGGCATTCACCGGACATGTCACCTCTAAAGAGAGGATGAGTTATAGAGGCTACTTGGCCCTCTACAAGCTCTGCCTAAAGAAATAACGAAGTAAACACTTAGAAGTCTTTGACATACACATACTTGAAGTTTGTACCTTATACAGTACTTTCCCCAATTGGCCCTGGACGCCCTTTAAACTTGCATGGAGAATTTCGAGGTGAAAATAACCTCAATTGGTTTTGAAACCTCTGCCATTAGACTCAGAAGTTCGAAAATAGCAGACATAGGCTTTTGAATCACCAAAAATGGATGAACATAGCCCCCAAACAGCTCAAGCACTGAAATGGCCCTAGTGGCCCTGAAAGCTTCCCTGAAGCTAAACAGTGAGAAGAATGCCTCAAAAGGCAAAACGAGTTATAGAAATAGATTTAGAATGCTGAAAACCTTCAGAAATGACCTTCGTTCCACATTCACTAACTGCACAATTCCCAATGCAGCTCCCAAACTGATTTGGCCCTAGTGGCTCCTGGAACTTCCACGAAGCTAAAACACCTGCAAACGACCTCAGATGGCTATGAAACCTATGCCAATGGCTTCAGAAGGTCGAAGATACCCAAAATAAAATAAAAAAATTCGTCCAAAACGGACTTTCCTAGCCAAAGTTATGGCCATTTACTCCCAACTGCCAGTTGGTCCAAAAAAAACTCCAGATAACTTTAGTTACGGCCAGATATTTGGCGGGCTAGCCCAAATTTGGCGCCTCCGCTAATGCCGCCGCTATAAAGACTGGCATTTAACTGTTGTTATTTAATTCCATGTGACCAGAATTTTGGAACGGGCAGTTATGCTTGGATTCCGTGCCGGCAGTTAAGGGTTTAGAGCCCACGGTTTTTGGGCGACGGTCACGTGTATGGGGGCTGGCCCCCTTCGGGCCCCGCCCAAATCCATTTTAACATTTAAATAATGTTTGTTCCACATTCCTTTCAAGTTCCGTTGTTGTGGCCCAACAGTAAGGCGTGGGATTGTTATGAACGAGGTCGCAAGTTCAAACCTCTCCGCCTCCACACAAATTTTAATATGCGCCCATATATGCTGACGTCACTCTGGGCCACGTGGCGGCCTCTGGGCCTGCCACGTGGTAGCGTCTGATTCGCTGCCCAAAAAGAATATTCCCTGAAATATTCTAAGGAATATTCTTTTTTAATTTTTTTTTTGAAAAATTCAAAAATTAAGGGTTATTGGGCGATTTTGTTTTTGGCATAACTTTCTCATATGGCGACCGTTTTTCGAACCGTTTGCAGTGCCGGAATCAGGAAGACGAGCTCTATCCAGGCGTTCAGGTTCAAACTAGTTCTGAGCACTTTCATTTTTGACCATTTTATGACACTTGGTCCTGAGCTCCTGATCACATATAAAGTGTGTTTAATGGAGTAGGAAGATTGGAAAGTCTTGTGATCCTTGAACTATGTTACAAGGCAGAAACCCAACGGGGCAGGGTAGGTGCATCCCCACAAAGGGGTCACAAATACCAAAGTTGGTATTGGCTAGTGCCTTGAGCTAGAAAATTTCCTTTACCCTTGTATTAACAGTGAATCCGGAGAGGATTCTAATATTATCTTTATAAGATTTATATTAGTTAATTGATGAATAAAATTCATGAGACATGAGCTAGGATGTCCTTGCAAGGTGGTTGTTGATTATTGGAAGCTATGATGGCCATTATGTCAGGCTAGGTGGTCGCACTCCCTTGATCGTGAGCACGATTGTGATCAAGATGGAAGACTTCATAGTCTGGATTGATTGTTTAGCAGTGATAATTATTGGGCTCATTCACAAAAGCTTCTATTTCACTAATCCTTTTTATAGAGTTGTCAGATTCAATTTCCAAAGGTTTTAATTACACTATAGAGTTGAGTTCTGAGAGAGTTGTGATTCACAGTGTTAAGTATAGCAGCTATGCCACTTGAATGAAGACAAGCATAGTAGATGTATCAGACTCTGTTATAAGCTTACCTGCATATTATAAGGGACTTGGTTGGCTTTTTTATAATTTTATAAACAAGTTCCATTTCGTGGAAATGTGAAAAAAACAGTGATATTGCCACCATGTGGCTCTTGTCATATATGGTTTTATACTTTTTCAAAAAATTCTCTAAGAGTTCATAATGCTAATATTCACTAGGACCTTACAAAGTTTTATTATTTAGTGAAAGACTCACCAAGATCTTACAAGATTTTATAATTGAGTAAAATATTTGCCATGCTTGGTGAGAGATTCACCAAAAAATTATATATACATATTATATTATTGATAAAATCGCCTTCCATTTTTCCTATATACCATGGAGATTCACCCATTTATTATACATATAAATTTGGGGGGGTTCTTAAAATTTTCCCTGCTAGTGAGGAATTTCCCAATTAAATATGGGTTAATTCCCAAGGGAACAATGCAAGGAAGTAGGGGCTAGGAAGGCATTAGATTTGGCTAAGTATTGGCTTGAGCTGGTTTGTGAAGCAATGAGTGAGATTGTACTCATGCAGAGATTGTTCGGGTTGAACAATCATTATATTTTCTTCTCAGATATTCTGGTTAATGCAATATATAGATATCAAGGGTTTTTAGTTGTGGCTTTCCCGAAATAAATTATTGTGTTATGTGTGATTTACATTCTTCCTTTTCTGCTTCATGATTTCATCGATCAATTTTTGTTTCTGCTGATGAGTAGAGTAGATTCAAGTCAATTGTTTTAGCATATCATAATCTGCAGTTCACATATACAATAAAATCTACATGGAATCAATGTTGAAATCACTATAGAAGAGGAGAATACAAGTTTGTTGTGCAGGTGAAATCGAATTTGCAGTTTCATACTTTAGAGTCAGTAGGATTTCATTCTACGATTTGAGACTTGAGTATGCTCTTGAGGGTAACTCAAATTACATAGCTTGGAAGGACAAGATGGAGGTAGTGTTGGAAGACAACAGGCTGAAGGAATTTATAGATCATGATATCCTGAAGCCTCCAATATCTAATGTTAAAGATCTGGCAGAGAGGAGAAAGTGTGTGGAAAAGGCGAGAAGGATTATCCTAGAAGGAGTTCAGGATCATATTATCTTGAATCTCCACTGTAAGGAAACTCCATTTGCAATGTGGAAGGAATTGACGGACCTGTTTCAAAACAATAGTGACCACAGGAAGTTGGAATTAAAGGACAAAATCAGAAAGATCAAGATGGAGAAGGGAGACTCAATTTCGAAGTACTTAACCAAGTTCACCCAATGTCGGGCGGAGCTTGGAAGTGTCGAGGTTACTATTGCAGAAGACGATCTGGTGAGCCTAGCACTTCTAGAACTTCCTAAGAGCTGGAATAGCTACCATGACTCAGTTAATGGGAGGGAGAAGCTACTAGAGTGGGAACAAATGTGGTCTGACTTGGTACAGGAAGAGATTCGATGGAACACCAGAGATGGATCCTCATCAAAGAATGATGATGAGGAGAACTGTGCCTTAGTTGGAAAGGTGAAGAAAGGGAAGGGGAATTCATCCCATTCCAAATCAGATTCCAGTCAGGGCGGTAAGAAGAAGGACATGTTGCGAATTAAATGTTTTCATTGTCATTAGATAAGACACTATGATACAAAGTGTCCGCACAAGAAGGTTGGTAAGAAGTCCTCACGAGGAGTAGCAGGTGAAGCTCTTGCTTCGTAAATCGAACTGGATTTCACTCTTATCACTTGCATGGTGTCATCAGTGATGGGTAGTGTGTGGTACCTGGATAGTGGAGCCTCATTCCAGATGCACATCGAGATGGGAGATACAACACGACCAACGTCAATATTGTTACCTTTCAGAGGGAGATCGGTTCTCCCCTAACATTGAGAGATGTCATGTATGTTCCAAGTTTGAAGAAGAACCTAGTTTATGTTTCCATGTTGGAGGATCAAGGCTATGATGTGATATTTAGTAAGGGAAAGGCTTTCCTTCATCACATAGCCACAGAACAGTTGAAACAGATCAGGTTTCGAGTAAAGAACCTCTACAAATTGGAGGTAGAAGACTGCGATGCTTTGAGCACTAAAGCAGATAAGGTCCAAAGCTTAGACATTGTTGAGTTGTGGCATAGAAGATTTGGTCACTTGCACCATAGAGCTTTGAAGACCATGCATCAAATTTCTACAGGACTTCCCAAGGGTACATTAGAGCAGAGAGACACATGCAAAGGGTGTACATTGGGGAAGTACACCAAAGCTTCCTTTCATGACAAAGACAGTCAAGCGCAAGCGATCCTTGATCGAGTTCACTCATATGTGTGTGGACCATTCTCGACAACATCCACGACCAAGTGTAGGTATTATGTAATATTTGTTGACGATTTTTTCGTAAGTGTTAGATTTTCTTCATGCCGAAGAAAGATTAGATGTTTGCTAAATTTTGTGAATTTAAAGCACTTGTCAAGAAAGATACTAGTAGGAACGTTAAATCTCTTAGAAGCAATAATGGTGGAGAATATGTGTCGAATGAATTCAATAACTTCTGTGCTTCAAAAGGCATTCGACTGGAGTTGATATCACCTCATAACCCACAACATAATGGAGTGGATGAAAGGAAGAATAGAAGTATTGTGGGAGTGGAACGAGCGATGTTACATGATCAGGGCTTATCGTTGCACTTGTGGGCTGAAGCATGCAACTATTATTTATTTTTAGAACAAAAGCCCTCATCGTATTCTCGGGATGAGTACACCAGAAGAATATTTTTCAGGGAAGAAACCAGATGTGGCACACTTCAGGATATTTGGTTCATCATTCTATTGTCATGTTACCAAGGATGCATGGAAAAAGATAGAACCAACAGTTGAGTTGGGCATATTTGTGGGGTACAATTATACACCTCACAACTATCAGATGTACTCACCATCCAACAGAATGACAATGGTTCGTAGAAAAGTAAAGTTCGATGAAGAGAAGGCCATGAGATGTTACCTTGAGAGGGAGCTTCAGCTACATGTCGTTGAGGAGATTTTAGATCCAAAGGAGGAACCTCGGGATGATGTGGAGCAGACACATGTAGAGAAGCAGAGATTGGAATCACCCACTCATGCAGAGACTTCTAGAGATGGGAGAAAGTGCACCAAAGAGGCTGACAAGTTATTGCATGATGCTAGAGAGAATGTGGGAGCACCCACATCATAGTGTAGGCAGAGGAGGTCACCAGAGTAGTACACTGGCTACATGGCTCTGATGAGCGAGAGTGTAGATATTGAGCCATCCTCATTCGAGGAAGCAGTGCAGAAACTAGTGTGGGTTGATGCCATGGTTGAGGAGTATGACTCCATTATCAGAAACAATGTTTGGGAGGTGGTCCCAAGACCAACAGACAAGTCAGTGGTGAGTTCCATATGGCTTTACAAGGTAAAGCAAGCAGTAGATGGGAGCATGGAGAAGCACAAGGCCATATTTATGACCAGAGGGTTCTCTTAGGTGGAGAGAATTGATTACGATGAGACTTTTTCTCCTGTAGCAAGGTACTCATTAATCAGACCTATTTTAGAACTGTCAGCACAGATGGGATGGAAGATACATCAGATGGATGTAAAGACAACATTCCTCAACGACATGATTGAGGAAGAGGTTTATATTGAGCAATCAGAAGGATTTGAGACCTTCAACAAAGAGTCACATGTGTGCAGACTCAAGCAAGTGTTGTATGGACTGAAACAAACACCCTATGCTTGGTACACCAGAATTGACAACATTTCATCGGGTTGGGATTCACCAAAAGTGAAGCAGATGCAAACCTCTACCATATTGTGGTTGAAGGTAAATTGTTGATCATTGTATTATATGTCGATGATTTGATTCTGACTGGTGATGAGAAGTTGATTAATTATTGCAAAGAGGATCTTGAAAGAGAGTTTGAGATGAAGGACCTGGGGTTCATGCATTACTTTCTTGGTATGGAAGTATGGCAAGTAGATGAGAAATTGTTTGTCTCTGAGGGCAAGTATGCCAACGAGATACTAAATAAGTTCCACATGGAGAGAAACAAACCCATGGAGACTCCTCTAGTTGGTAATTGGAGGAAGGAGGATGCTACTTGAGGTGAAGTAGTGGAGGCTACGATTTATAGACAGCTTGTGGGTTCACTTATGTATTTGTTGAACACATGACCAGACATATGTTATGCAGTCAAGCCATGGTTAAGCCAACCAAACTATATTGGAAGGCAACTAAACATGTGTTGAGATACCTCAGAGGCACCAATTAGTTTAGTCTTTGGTACAAATGGACAGAGGGAGTGAAGCTTCAACGCTTCACATATGCAGATTGGGAAAGGAGTCCATCCGATAGGAAGAGAACATCAAGGAGAATCTTTAGTATTGGGTCAACAATAGTTTCTTGGTATAATGGGAAGCAGAGATCAATTGCACTCAGTTTAGCAGAAGCAGAGTGCATGGATGTTAGTCAAGCAGCTTGCGATGGTATCTGGATGAGGAAGATCCTTGTTGGGTTGTTTGGTCAGCAGATGGATCCAACAATGATTTACTGTGACAATCAGAGTTGCATCAAGCTCTCTAACAATCCAATTTTTCATGATCGGTCCAAGCATATTGGCATTCGATATCACCATCTACGAGATATTGTTCAAAGGAGAATCATGTTGCTGGAGTACATTCCTACATAGGAGCAAGACGCAGATATTTTGACAAAGGCAATGTCAAAATGAAAAATTGAGTTTCACAGAGGCAAGATTGGGGTAGCAGATAGTCCCTTTCTTGTTTAGAGGGACTGTTAAAAATAACAACAAGAAATCCTATTTAATTTGTCCTTGAATTAAATTAGGAATTAAATTGCAATCCTATTCTCATAGCAACTTGAAGCAATTAACTAAGTTAAGTTGACTTATTTGGCTCAGTAAATTCAAGTTAGAAGTCATGTAGAGTGATCCCTAAATTTTAGGGGCCCAGGTTGAGTTCTTATTGAGTTGTAATTATTTAATTCAGTTTAACTGAGTTAAATTTAGTTAAACTAGTTCTAACTGTTGGAGGAACTAGTGAGTGGTCAAGTGAATTAAATTGGATTTAATTCACATGCAGTGATCAATCAAATAACTGATAATTCACTCAAAAATAACTCATGCATGTCAGTTCAGAGGAAGACCCAGTTGAGATTAGAGTTCAGGGACAGTGTACTATCAGTTGTAAAATCATCTAAATTAAACCGATGGTGCATGCAATCAGAGGAAGGCCTATGGATGGATTGTGCGGTTACTAGTGAGGAATTTCCCAATTAAATATGGGCCAATTTCTAAGGAACAACATAAGGCAATAGGGGCTTGGAAGGCAACAGATTTGGCTAAGTATTGGCTTGAGCTAGTTTGTGAAGCAGTGAGTGAGATTGTACTTGTGTAGAGATTGTTCGGGTTGAACAAGCATTGTATTTTCTTCTTAGATCTTTTGGTTAATGCAATATACAGATAGCAAGGGTTTTTAGATGTGGTTTTCCCCAAAGAAATTATTGTGTTATGTGTGATTGAAATTCTTCCTTTTCTGCTTCGTGATTTCATTGATCAATTTTTGTTTCCGCTCATGAGTAGAGTAGATTCAATTCAATTGTTTTAGCCTATCATAATCTGCAGTTTGAATTTACAATAAAAATCTACAAATGGAAACCTAGTAGCATAGGAGGGGAAGTAGCATAGATTTCAATAACATCACAAGTAACATTCATCTAGTTTTTTCCTTTCATATGCAAGAAGTGTTGAGGCAAGAGCTTTGAATTAATCCAACTATTCGATTAGTCCTTGCGGATTGGATCTGTTTTCAAAGTCTTCTCACTACTCCTCCATAACGCAGGTATTTAGTTGGAAGGTATTCTTTGTTATCCTCCTATCAAGAAAATTTTGTTTTCCTCAAATTTTCATTGTCAGGTTTAGCTTGGGCTGCAAATGTCACTGTGACAAATGTTTTGATTTCTTTCACACTTTGGAAAATCTCCACTTGCTTTTTTGTTGCCATTTCCTTGTTCCAAGTAACATGTATTATACATCTTCTTTTGCTTCTAATGAATAGCCTAAATAAATGTAACATATCTATTATTCCATGAATTATTTGGTGGGATGAATAATTTATGGCTATCAGAGAAAACTGTGTGTCCACCACCAAACGATTGATTTGTATTAACATAAAAATGCCTCCCTTTATTGACCAACTATTCAATTCTTTCTTTATTTTTCAAGGAAACTGCAATACAACAATAAGATTATTGCATTTATATAGTGGGATTCCGAAAAGGATGTGTTAGGCTTCTAAAACATAGAAGAGTTTATATATTCTTTTAGCTTAAAACAAAGTTGGGCTAGATCTTTGCCTCAAGTTGCCTTGAACATGAAAACGTTGTCCTATCTTTAGATTTATATTTTCAATTTTAAAGATTTAGAAAGGGACTATTTCATTTTGGCATTTTTTTATGAAGGGTTTATTTAATATACATTTGTCAATAGAATTATAATTTTTTTTTATAACAATTCATCTTTGAAAGTTTAAATGAATTATGCCCTTATAAACAAAATTAAGACCAACCTTTTAAATTTGAATATTGGTTGTCATATAAATGCCTTTTAACATATTTGGAAATTGAGAAAATCCTCTTAACATAGTTTTATCATTATCATCTAAATCATATATTATTATTTAATAAATGGAATACAAATATAAATTAGAATGATATATTTGTATGATTAAATATGGCATGAAAGATAATTTTATATTATTAATAAAATAATTGGTATGAGCAATCACATTATAATTATAATAATAATATAGTTATAACTTAATAAAATTGTAATGATTTGGGAACACTTTTTTAACACTTTTTAAGTATAAAAATAAACTTTTAAAGAATTCTAAGTAATATTTTATCTTCCTCTGATCCACGTGGATATTGGTGGCCACCCACCTATTCCAATTGGACCCCCAATATTGTACAATGATTTCTTTCAGTTTTTGTAATTGTAGCACAATTTACAATTTTGGCAATTTTTCGGGCCTTGAACTTTCAGAGTCATTTTGATGCCCTAAACGATGTTTTTTTTTTGGAAAAATAGAAAAAATGACCTGTTATTTAATTTTTGTAGTCGAAAGTTATAGTCAGATAAATGTTTCTAACGAGGTATCGTGCATGTCAAACAAAGATTGTATGCAAAAGTTACGACCCTGGGAAGTTGATGTACCAATTTACCCCAACGGGGCACATAGTTTTGGCACTTCATCTCCTAGTGTTAGGTTTTTGAATGTTTTTGGTTTTCCATTATTTATCAATAATAATTAGGCCTTTGAGCCTCATTGTAACACAATTCAGAGGCATGTAGCCGCCACATTTCTTCTCAGAGATAAGCTACCATCACTAGAGCTAGTTTATTTCCATTATGTATGTAAGCACATTTTAGTTCTTTGATATTAATGAAATGAAGTTTAATTCCTGTTGCATATTTTTGTTTATGTTTATATCTATATTTTTTTGCGTTCCTGCCTAAGCCTAGATCAATGGTATCAAAGTGGTCTGCTCTTTCTCTGCTTTTCTTTGCATGTCCCAACGGGGTCAAGGTATAAGGATCTAGGGCTTGGACTGGTTGAACCTTTGCAAGACCATCCTCACAAACCCTGAGAACCTCTCATGGTGGAAGAAAAGAAAGATGAGGGAGTAGGAGATCCCTTCAAAATATTGCTCGAAGAATCCCTCGAGCGACAGAGGAACGCGATGATGGACAACTTTTCCTAGATCCTCCGACAGATGCCCATAGATGACACATCTTCATCCGGAAGCCACCCTAGAGGCACCAATCCCTTCAAGGTACAAGTCAACTTTGACATTCCCATATTTTAAGGCCAGATAGATGTTGACATTGTAGATAGATGGTTAAATCTGTTGGAATGGTATTTTTTGGTTCACTATTTTTCCAATAGGGAAAATATTACTTTTGCACTCAAAGTTTCCCCCCACGTCAAGGACTGGTGGGAAAACTAATGTGAGTAGAAGGACGAGAGGGAACCCACACTGTTTTCAGCCACACCCACTTGGAACTCTTTTTGAGACGCCATTAAGGAGAAGTATCACCCTGTCAATAGTTATGAAGATAAATACATAAAATGGACCACACTGTGGCAAGGAAGGGACCAAGATGTGCTAGAGTTCACAAATATGTTTCACACCCTTTGTACGAAGTTGAGTATCAAGGATTCTTAGTGAAATATAATACTCAAGTACCATGATTGTCTACACAAATACATCCAGGACAAGATGGAGTTCCTGGACATCTCGCTTGGCGCCGCCTACCGATACGTTGTCAAGATCGAACAGAAGTTTAAACAGAAGAAGCGAGAATTTGGATTTCGGAATCCGAAGCAAGAGAAAGGCACCCCTAAAATGCAGAACAAAGGACAAATCCAAGGTGGGTGACCCAGGACAACCCATCGAAGCCAGAAGAAAAGAACAACAACACAAAGACAAAGAAGGACACATGAAAGTGGTGTGAGTTCCATAAGAGCCCCACTCACAACACAAGTGAGTGTTGAGCCAAGTAGTCACTGGTGGCTATGCTAAAGGCTTTAGATTCAAATGCATGTTCCAACTCTGAATCAAAACCCGACAAGGGAATGACAAAGGGAGGCAGGTTATTGATGTGGATCCCAATGCCACTATTTCCACCACCAAGATCCAAAAGATTGAGCCCAAAGATCCATAGGAGGGGGAGCATCTATTCCACTCATAGATGTGGGTGAAGGGTTCGTTTATGCAATTCGTTGTCAATAATGGGAGCCAAAAGAACCTCATTTCAGCATAGGTCATGAAGCGGTTGGGCCTACCGACCACACCACACCCGCAGCCGTACACTATTGGGTGGCTTCACTAAGGACGAGATATCTGTGTCAGCCAGCAGTGTCGCCTTCCCTCCAACATCAAGACCTTCATGGATGAGTTATTGTGTGATGTTGATCCTCTTGATGTGTATTATTAAGCCAACCATACTTATGGAAGCATTATGTTGTGTATGAGTCAAGGCCTCGCACTGTTATTATTTATTTGGGTAATAAGTTATACATGATATCATAGGTAGCCCTACCTACCGCCATCTCTTTGATATTTTCTAAACAATGTTGTAAGATCATCTCCCAAACCGAGAAATTTGTTTTCTTTCTTATTTACTCTCAAAGTAATGGGAGATCGTGGCCACATTCATGGCCCCCGGGAAGGGTTCTTCCACGCAGCAGAAGGAGGTTGATAAGGTCGTGGAAGAATACAGGGACATCTTCTCCTCACCCACAGGGGTACCCTTTCACTGTAAGGGCAAGCATTCGAAAGATCTGACTCCCGTAGAACCTCTACCCAACGGGTGAATATATCATGCTCCATTCTATAAAATGAAGAGATCAAGCAACAAATCCAAGATTTGTTGCAAAAAGGGCACATATGACCAAGTTCCTTGCCTTGTGGGAGTTCGATTGTACTTGTACAGAAGAAAGATGGGACCTAGAAGCTCCGCATTGATTATTGGGCACTAAACAAAATCACTGTCAGGAATAGGTATCCAATCCCACAGATTGATGACCTTATGGACCAACTCAACGGGGCCAAGTGTTTTAGTAGGATTGATCTGAAGTATGGCTATCACTAGGTTCTGATAGAGCCCACAGATGTATGGAAGACTACCTTCAAATCCATTGAAGGCCTTTTTAAATGGTTGGTTATGCCCTTCAGGTTGACAAATACCCTTCTACTTTTATGAGGTTAATGGATGACAACTTGTGGCCCTTCACCAACTCATTCATGGTTGTTTATCTGGATGAAATATTCATCTTTAGCAAGAGTTGGGAAGAACACTTGTAACACATTCGACAGGTTCTTCAAACCCTGCAGAAACACAAAAATTGTGTGCCAACTTGGAGAAATGCACCTTTGGCATGAGCCAGGTCTAATGTCGGGGTTACATCATAGACGAGTAAGGCATGCATGTGGATCCAACTAAGATACAAGTCATTCAAGATTGGCCAGCCCCGACCATTCTAACAGAGCTTCACAATTTTTTGGGCCTTGCAATTTTTTATTGGAGGTTCATGTTGGGATTCTCCCATATCACTTGGCCTTTGAGTAAGATTACCAAGGGTGGAGTGAAAGAAAATTTTTCTTAGTTTGAGTCCCAACAAAATTCGTTTGTTGAGTTGAAGTGTCGCCTCTTCTCTACGCCAATACTCACATTCCCATACCTGAAACAACCATTTGAAATTGAGATAGATGCCTCTGACTATATTATTGGTGTAGACCTCAGCCAATACGAGCATCCAATGGCCTATCATAGTGAGACACTTTTTGATACAGTTTGGAATTACCCCACCTATGATAAAGATATTTATTCCATCATGCAGGCTTGGTGGTAATGGAAGCATTACATTATGGGGAAGGGGACGGTAATCCATACCGATCACCGACCTCTTCAGTTTATATAGACACAAGGGAAGTTGCAGAACGATCACCATCAAACGTGGTCTACATATATGCAACAATTCCACTTGAACATTAAATACAAAAAGGGTAGCACCAATAATGTTGAATATTGCCTCAGCTGGCACCCAGGTGCAGCACTCACTATTGTTCTAAACTCTTATGGCCACGAGACCTCTAGATGGTTGCAATTGTACAAAAATGATCCAAATTTTTTCCTCCACATACCAGATGCTAGTGGATGGCAAGCAAGTTCTGGATTTCCACCTCTAGGATGCATTATTATGCTACCTGGGCCACCTTTGTGTTCCTTCAAGCGAGCGTGCCAAGCTAATTTGGGAGGCGCACTAGAGTCAGGTCTCAAGACACTTTGGTGTGGAAAAAATCATGGTCGTACTAAAAAAGTACTTTTATTGGCCAAAACTCTTACAAGATGTTGGGAAATATATCAAATCCTACACTGCCTGCCATCACCAAGTCAATCATCAAGAAGCAAGGCATGTACAATCCTCTACCTACTCCGATGAGCCTTGGGAATCCATCTCCATGGACTATTTGTTTGGAATCTCTTCTACCAAGCATGGTAATGACTGTGCATTTGTGGTCATGGACATATTTTTAATATGGCCATATTAGCAGCCTGTAAGAAGAGTATCATAGCGGAGGACACTGCCAAACTCTTCTTTGAACGAGTGTGGGTACATTTTGGGATCTTACAGACCATTATATCAGATCAAGATAGAAAGTTCCTAAGCACATTCTGGTCAAGCCTTTAGACACTATTCGACACCAAAATCACCAAGTTGATTGCATTCCATCCCAGACTAATGGCTAGACAGAGGTCATCAACATGATGATAGTGCACATACTCCACATTGAAAACTCCAAGCATCCACAAACCTACGATGAGAGCCTTCCCTATGTGCATCATAATTATAACAGAGCTCTCAATAGCTTGACTGGTTACAGTCCCTTTACAGTGGGTCTAGGATTTCAACCATTGTGTTTGATTGATGTTTCCATGCCTCATGCAACTACATAGATAGAAACTACACATGTACTGTCTGAGGTTGATAAAGCAACTAGATTTATTGAACACATCCAGCACATCTGCTAGCAGGTTCATGACATCTTGGAGAAGTCTAATGCCAAGTACAAGCAACGACATGATCAACATTGAGCGCCACATAAGTTTTAGGTGGGCGAAAAAGTTTGGTTTCATTTGCAAAAATAATGCCTTACTAGATCCCATCAGAAGCTCAGACTACTCTGATATGGGCCTTACAGCATTACCAAGGTTGTGGGAGACAATCCTTTTGAGCTCAACATTCCCCCATTCCTTAGCCTGCACCCAATGTTCAATGTGGATTGCCTTCGACCATACTTTCCACCATTATTGGACACATCAAACATTGCAAAACAACTCACACCAACATAGCTAAACCCTTATTGCATGGAATAGGACACAACTGATCAGGTCATGGACATGCAGATCAAGAACAATCTCCAACATAATATCCAGTTGACCATCTCCTACACCAAGGCAAGTGGCTCACCAGGGGCCAAGTTCAGTAGAAGTTTCCCCATCTCATGGAGGCACTCAACGCAATGGGGTCCATTGCATCCTAAAGGGGGAGGACTGATGCAGGTGGATATTGGTGGCCACCTGCCTATTCCACTTGGACCCCCACCATTGTACCATTATTTCTTTCAGTTTCTATAACTGTAACACATTTTACTATTTTTAGCAGTTTTCAGGTCCAGAACTTCTAGAGCCATTTTGAGGCCCTAAATGACATTTTTTGGAAAATGAGAAATCATAGGCTTTTTTTGGCTTCATGGGCCCTGACCCAAGTTCAACGTTAGTCAGCCAGGCAAATCCCTACACTACTAGCCCTTTCGGCATCAATCCATAGAGTGCGGACTGAAGTCTCACCCAAAGCAGTATGGGGGGATGCAGGAACCAAGTTTCCACAATCGGAGATGGTAGCGATGTCGATTTTATAGCCTAACTCTACCTTCATGCAGATCAATACGCCCTTTGGGGCTTATCGATACACCTTTCTTAACTGTCCTAGAGTCCACCGCGAAGGTCTACGACTGTTCTTCGTGTACCCGAAATAGATAGATCAGGCACTTACGCGCCTCTGTAATTACTCACTCTTCTGTATTTACTCATATTATCTTAGTTTTGTACAACCTTAACATGTATTTATGATTATCTTCGCGTAAACATATATCTTTACTTGCGTTCATATAACAAAGAGAACCATATAGATTCCCCCATTAGAATAACATTACTACATAAACCTAGTGTTCAACATAACATAATTGCATGCATTTAACAGAAGTAAAATACACAAGTAGTTCCAGAAAACTTCTCTTTATTGATAATTCAGATCTCCAGTACAGACTCTAACTACCTTGCACACACAGCTACAAGGGTCCGCACACTTAGCTATGGACTTCTACCCTAGGCCTCTGCGCACTCAGCTGTAGAGCCTCTTTCCTACGCTAAGACTCTTCGATCTTCGCTCTCACAGACCCCTTACCTCAATGACTCATCCATCATCTACTTCCATGAACTTAACTATTAAGAGACTCTTATCGGACTCCTTTTTATACAATCCCGTGGTACGTGGACCATGGGTAGATCTCTAAAGCCGACATGACTTACCTAAAAGAAGGGTGTAAACCCTTAGTGACTGTTTGCATCTTCGCGCTCTGTGACCACAAAATTCGGAGACTTTACATTCTTTTCTACAAAATTTGGGCTTTCTACCCCAAAAACTTGGGCTTTTGACCCCAAAATTGACTCTAGGGGAACTCGTTCTCAACAGCCCCCCAACACAAACATGGTGACTCATCCTTGAGTCACTCTGCTGGCATGGAGATCTTGTCATGAAGACCTCCCAGCTCCACCTATACCACGGCGACTTCGGCAGTGCACTCTGTTGCCGCCTGCTTCACCTGCTCGACCAGTTGCTCCATTGCTGGCCTTGCGCTGTTTGCTTGTAGTTTTTTTGTGTTTCCTGCAGACTATCCAGTTTGCCTTCAATGGTGGTCGTGAGCACATATGCTTCGTCTAGCTAAGGCTTCAATCGAGCTTTCAGTAGTGCCTCCTTGTGTTGTGCTACGCCCACCTGTTCTTTAAGCACCTTTGCATCCTATAGCTTTACTAACCGTTGTGTAATGGTGACGATGTGCTTCATCGCTTTAAAACAATGTAAACTTTGAAATGGGAACTATAAACTCAAAACAGGAACTCTGGCCAAAAAACCCCAAAAAAACATCAAAAACAGTGCCAAAAACGAAAAGTGTGTATACTGGAACGATGTTTTTATTTTTTAGGCGTCAATTTTGAACATGTTTTAAAAATGGCAGTGACTACGAAATTTACTATGAAATTTTCGTGCAAAATATAGCTTCAAAACGAAAGTGATGATACTGGAACAATGATTTTTTTTTCTAGGGTCAATTTTCAAAATTTTTAAAAATGCTAGTAAAACCAAATATTTATGTGTCAAAGAAAGTTGTTTATGACGAAAAAAACACATTAATGTTTTTGGTAGAATATCATTTTTCTTTCCTAAGTATAAATTCAACATGTTTTCAACCATAACATGCTAGATACAAAAGAAATTGAAATTTTTTCAACTATAAGATAAAAAACCCATGACATTATGAACAAATTAACTAAATGAATTCAAAAGTCATTATTTGTATATTGAATAAAACATACATTATATCTCTAATTTAATATTGCATTGTAGATATTTTAAACAATAAAATTTATCATAATTAAGACATATAATCCAACAACATAAAAATGCCTCATAACTTCTCATTTAACACCATATGGAAAACATTAATTTTATTTGAAGATACGATGCATACATCAGTTATATAAACCGTCTTAAACAATTATCCAAAATCACTCATATTTTCTTGCACACCATTAGAATTCAGATTTTCAGATGAGTGTCTGGATGCTGACAAAGATGTTCCATATTCTTCTCTTTCATCAACTAGTGCCCCATCTGAGTCTACATGCATGCCCAACATTTCAGGTTTCAAAATTCTTCTAGATCTACGACTGGTTTCAGCAGACTCCCATGTCAACACTGTTCCTTCTGGTAACAACCTTTTCAAAATCTCTATCGTCTTGAAGCGAAGAGTTCCTCTCTTTGTTAAATTGAAGTCATAAACAAGTATGTCAACATCTTCTAATTTTAATATGTCTGTGCGGCGGCGATTTATATTTGTACCCTTTCTTTTTCTCTTTCCGCCTTTTCTTTTGTCAACTACCATCTCTGGCTTATACACACCATTGAATGGGTGTGTATTTGTGGCATACCAATGTACTTCAACACTTGTAACATCCTCATTTTCTGTAAAGACCTTTATAACTTTAGCAACCGAAAATGGATAGCCATTGGGATCTCCATTTGCTAGCACTGCAATCATGCAACCCTCCTTAATATCCTGTATTGAACCCCTATAAAGGTCTTCCATGGCTTCACGTTGTGCACGAGATCTTCTGGAACCAATATACATCTCTCTTTTCGCTGCCTGTGAAGAATTAATAATACCTTGAGATTGTTGGTTTTCAACAATGTTTACTTCCTCATGTTCATTCGACACATTTTGTGGCCAAATAAATGGATTTTTCAAAGGTATATCTTCATTTGTTGTTGTTGAAATGATATCACTTTGATTATTGAAAAATGACTCCCACTAAACTGAATCAGCAATGTCAAAGTACTCATATGTATATCTAGTACATTTTTTAATTTCTTCCAGGAAATCAGAATAATTTATATCTCTATTCTGTCTGCATGCATTCTGAACTTCACCAACTGATTGTAATAACAATATTTTTGATGCAAATATTGGATGATCTGGAACGAAATTCAAAAATTTCAAACTTGATGACGGTGCCGATTCTGTAGTAGTTGAATACTTATTGCCCCATATTAGTGTTTTCCCATCAATTTTTTTGATACGAAATTGATGTTGGAAGCTAATGTCATTAAGTTGTTCAATGCATTTCCCCTCACCATATGATCCCAAAATAAACCTTCGCATGTCAACAGTTTCTTCTGACACATCAAAAGTAGGCTCTGGCATGTATGATTTCTTAATACATTCAATTAGTGATGGCAAGCTCCCAACTTCCTTCCTCCTCAATGTGACTGAAAAATGACTGAAAATCTGATCAATATGGTCATGAGTGTTCCCAAAAAGAAGGAAACCAACCTTTACCTTTTGAAAAATTCTCAATTCAACAAGCATGTTTAGATATCCAAAAACAACTTGATTTTTGTTTTCACAACAAGTGTTGTCCAATTGTAGATACAAAACTTCAGGAAGATTACCAGACCAATGAGAAATCACATCATGAATTATGGTTATGGTCAGATTTGCATCATTATGAATATTTGGAGTTGTGAAGTACACCCTTGGCAACATTTTCCCATTGAAGACCATACAACCGACCAAGTGAAACTGAATAAAATTTTCCTCCTATAAATTTTTGGGTGTGCGAACAAAATGTGGTAAAAGTGTTTTCTTCTGGTCCGTACCATCAATTATCAAACCCAAATATTTATTCGGATTATCATAACACTTCTTTCGATGCTTGTACAACTTCTTCCTTTCGTTTGTTTGTTGTTCGCGATGCTCCTGAAGTTCTTTGACAATTAAATCTACACAACATAAAAGAAATTCATTATGAAATATGTTTTCATAGTTGATGACTATACAATTTTAAAAGTTGAAGTTATGAATGCTTACCTCTTTCTGAGCCTTCACATTTGTCCCTTTTTGATTTAAGAGAAGCACTTGTACTACTAATCCCCATCCTTGTCTTCTTAGGAATACAGACATTGTTGAATTCTTTCTTCCATACCTTCACAAAATATTGATATGTAATAAACCGGCCATGTCCCTCAGCACCTTCTGCATATTCTTTGTATAAGTTGTAGATTTCTTGTCTTGAAAAATTATCTGGAATATGTATTGTCTCTCTATTTGGCATACACTCTCCATGCTTTGAAAAGAAATCTCTCATCCATGACATTGCAGTATTTGATAATCGCCCAAACTGTCTTTTATGACGTACTTCTGAATAAAATGTGGGATCCTTTTCCAAATTTTCTTGAATTCTCGAGAGACGAAAATTCCCAATCGAATGAAACATTTTGAAAGCTTTTCTACACATAAATAAATTCCTAATATGATAATCATAACCTGACAATGTAGATTGCATGCACCCAACTAAATATGAATTTTGCATGCTTTTATTCATTGACAAATATCTCTTCCTACTTTCTAATGCAAATGTGAAATCCATATGTTTCAAGCAAATTTTTGGGAAACATTCACTTGACATGAGAGCGCTGATAGAACTTCTTCTCGTCAGATATTCTGCTCTACCCCTTGTATAACTAGAACAACTTGCATTGATATGAAAAGGTCTACTCCTACTCCTTGATACAATATTTCTTTGCAACATCTCCATCATTGGATCATCATTTGTATAAGGATTTTCATCATCATTAAGAGGAATGTTATCCACACTATGATCAGCTCTGCTTTTCAAATATTGACTTGGAGGATATTTTTCATCTTCCCCTTCTTCAGTGCTACTGTCATAGTCCTTAGAATTCAGACTGAATGGAAAATTTGACTCGATGTTTAATGGATATTCTTCCTCATGTGCATTGTTAGTGCTACTCTCATAGTCCATAGAATTAGGACTACGTCGAAAATGTGACTGTTTACTTATTGAAGATGCTACATCCTGTCCTTTGTCACTTCTACCTTTATACTCAATAGAATTAGAACTAAGTGCATCATCCTGTCCTTCATCACTGTTGCTCTCATAGTCCTTAGAATTAGGACTAAGAGGACACTGTGACACTCAGTTCTTTTGAAAGTCATCATCATGCTCTTCATAACTGTTGCTCTCATAGTCCTTAGAATTAGGACTAAGTGGACACCATGACATTCCAATCTTTTGAAATTCATCATCCAGCTCTTCATCACTGCTGCTCTCATAGTCCTTAGAATTAGGACTAATTGGACACTGTGACACTCCATACTTTTGAAATTCATCATCATGCTCTTCATCTACTGCTCTCATAGTCCTTATAATTAGGACTAAGTGGACATTTTGACACTCCATTCTTTTGAAATTCGTTATCACACTCTTCATCATTGTTGCTCTCATAGTCCTTAGAATTAGGACTAAGTGGACACCGTGACACTCCATTTTTTTGAAATTCGCCATCATGCTCTTCAAAGCTACTGCTCTCATAGTCCTCAGAATTAGGACTAAGTGGATGCCGTGACACTCCATTCTTTTGAACTTCACCATCATGCCCTTCAAAACTGCTACTCTCATAGTCCTCAGAATTAGGACTAAGTGGACATCGTGACACTCCATTCTTTTGAACTTCACCATCATGCTCTTCATCACCGCTACTTTCATAGTCCTTAGAATTAGGACTAAGTGGAATCTGTGACTCTTTATTTATTTGAAATTCTCCATCCCCTCTTTCATCAGTGTTGCTCTCATAGTCCTTAGAATCAGGACTAAGTGGAAGAATTGACTTTCTATTCATAGTGGAAGAATTCCCGCTATATTCATCAATATGAATAGAGTTGTTACGCGATGAAGATGTTGATGGTGTATAAATCGAAACTTCACTATCAGAACAATCCATCCCTTTCAAATAGAAGATGTTGAATGATACAAATGGAGAGTCTCCTAAGGATATTATATAGCTTAAAGAATGAAATTTTCCCTCCAAAATTATTCCCTCCAAAAAGTTTCGCGAAAATATTTCCCTCCAAAAATTTTCGCGAAAATATTTCCCTCCAAAAAGTTTGTTAGATTTATTTACCTTCATTATTTTATTCTACAATTTATTGAAAAATGTAAACTAATTTTTTTTATGAAATAAATCACTAAAATTAAAATTGTAAACTACAACTTCTACATTAATTATTTTAATAGTTAAAGTATATAATATTTACTAAACAATTGAATTTTTTATTTATTTTTATTTATTTTTTTAAATTTTTTTATAATATATTCTAAAATAAATTAATCCCACATTCAACCTGTTGTAAAACAATTCTACAATATTCGCTTTATAATATTTTAAAACAATTTTTCCCACATTAACCGTACGGTAAAACATCTTCGTAATTTCACTTATATATTAAATTTCATTATCACTATTACTCACTTCACATCCAGGTTTTTTGAAGTTCGTTGAAAGACTCGTGAATTTGTGGAGCAGCTATATTTCTATCAACAACATATTCAACGAAGAATTCTCACAATTGAAAGGTAAGTTAAATTTTTTTCCTTGAAAATTTTCATATTAAATTAATTTAATGAAGAAGATATTTTTTTTAAATTAATAATTTTTCTGAGCCAAAATAACAATTACGTCCATCGTGAGCATGGTGGGCCCGACTAAACTCAATCGCCCAATAGCCATGGGTGGGCCGCCGTGGTGTCGCGCGGTGGGCGGGGAGGTCGGGTGGGGTGTGAGGGCGTGGGGGGGTGGCGTGTCACTGCGGCACCCACTCCAGCAGCTCGCCCGCCTATCGCGGGGGTTGGGTGATTCTCAGAATCGCCCAACCCCCGCGGTGGGCGGGCGAGCTGCTGGGGTGGACGCCGTAGCCCGACTCGCCCCTATCACCAACCCCCCACTCTCGACACTCTGACCCCCTTCAACCACACCCCGTGCCCCTGCCTCCTTACCCCCCCTCCACATCCCCACATGACTCGTCAACACTCCCATCCCTACTCGCACCTGCCCCCTCACCCACACGCCCTCCCCATCATCCACCCCCTCACCTCACGCGCCCTCCCCACATGGCCACCCTCCCCACCCCCTCACACTCGCCCTTCCGCCCACCTCACCCGCCCTCCCACTCCCCCTCCCCGCTCTCCTCACCCCACCCCTTCCCCCCGCGCCCACCCTCCACCACTCCCACGGCCTCCCCACACCCCTCCCCGTGCCCTCCTCCCCCTCTCCACCCACACCGTCTCCCTACCCCCCCGTCGCCCACAACCCCTGCCCTCCCCTCACCCCCCCCCCCCACCCACCCACCCACGACACCAACCCCCCCGCTCCCTCCCTCGCCCAGGACCTAGCCCCCCGCCCATGACCGCTCACTCCCGACCCCGCGCCGCCCCCCCCCTTCACACTCTCAACCCCCCCTGTCGCACACTCCCTCCCCCCCACGCCCCTCTCCTCCCTCACCACCCTCTCCCCCCCCCCCCCCCCCCCCCCGCTCCCTGCCTCCCTCCCCACCCGCTCCCTGCCTCCCTCCCCACCGAGAGGGGTCGTGGGTGGGGGTGGATGTGAGGGGGGGGTCGGGGTTGGGTCGTGGGCCGGGGGGGTCAGGGTGGGGAGTGTGGGGGGGGGGTAGGGGGTAGGGAAGGGGTCGTGGGCCGGGGGGGTCAGGGTGGGGAGTGTGGGGGGGGGGGCGTAGGGGGTAGGGAAGGGGTCGTGGGCGGGGGTGGAGAGTGTGAGGGGGGCTGGGATGGGCTCGTGGGCGACGAGGGTAGGAAAAGGGGAAGGGTCGTGGGTGGGTGTGTGAGGGGGGCAGCGGGGGGGTTGAGGTGGGGAGTGTGGGGGGGGTGGGGGGAGGTAAGGGGGGGGGGGGTGGGGTGAGCAGGGGGGGGGTCAAGTGGGGAGTGTGAGGGGGGGTTGGGGGGAGGGGAAGGGTCGTGGGCGGGGAGTGGAGGGGGAGGATGTGGGTGGAGGGCAGGGGGGAGAGGGGGTGGGGAGTCTGAGGGGGCAAGGGTGGGCGTGGGTGTGGGTGAGGGGGGTGAAGGAGAGGGAGGGGCAGGGCGTGAGGGGGTGGGTTAGGGGAGCGCGCATTTGGGGGTAGGTGGGGGCATGTGGGTGGCGAGGAGGGCGTGCGGGTGAGGGGGAGCGAGAGGGATGGGGGAGAGGCGGGTGGGGGTGAGGGAAGAGGGTCAGCGTGGGTGCGTGGGGGTGGAAGGGGGCCGGGTGTGACCCCCCCGCACGCTCGCCCCTGCCCACACCTGCGCACCCCTCTCGCCCACACCCACCTAGCCCGCCCACTAACCCCGCCTGCCCTCACCCCGCCCCGTTGTCCCTCACCCGACCTCCCGCCTGCCCGCCCGTTAGGGGTGGTTGGAGGATTCTGATTATACAAATAAAAAATTTATTTCGTTGTTAATTTAAGTTAATATGTTTTTGTTATTTACTGATTTATGTGTTTCTATTTTTCAGGAAAATGGCATCAAAGAAAATTTCTGTGAATCTTTCTGGACCAAAGACTCTTAAAGGTGCATCTTAAAAAAACATTGGTGAACGAACTCCACCTGAGCTCATGGCTACAAATCTTTCCAGTGCCTCAAGTGATAAGAAGATAATTTCAGACTGGAAGAATTCAAAAGAGGTGAAATTTCCATCAAGAGTTTGGTATGTGAAAGAAAAAGAAAGCACAAATATGAATATATATCTATATATTGATATACCGAATGATAATGGAAATTTTGAGGTGATGGGAAGAGTCATAGATATGTGTTCGTGTTAAATTGGCAACTAGGGCCAAACTCCATGTGGGTCAGCTTATTTATGGCAGCTGATATTTTTATTGGATCCCTCTCGTCGAGAGGTGTAGGATTGATCCAAATATCATCCGATTCCGATAAATATTTATGGAGATATGAATTTATTTTGTTTATGTAATTAATATCAAGCCGACCAGCACTTATGTAGGCTCTAGAAGCCCAACCGTCGTGTCTATTCATCACTCTCATTTTAGTATAAATATAAGAGGATTTGATGTCATTTAGACACACTCTTTAGGTGATCTCCTCTCCATGTCTGGGTTTTTGGAGAAGGAGAAAATGCTAAGAGTATTTGCTATGATGCCCTAACTGCAGTAGCATTATGATTTAGATCCAAACACAAGGCGGGGCGATCTGATCGCAGGGGACATGGCCACCTAGATAGCTTCACACCTACTGAGATCGAGAATGGCAGCGGAACCATTGAAGAATGAGTGTCATCGTCGAAGCGTAACGTACATGCCTCGGCCCGGGGACGGAGCCCCGAGGGCGGTGACCCTGATACTGGGAGAGGGCATCGGGTCCTTGGTGATGGGAGCTGTTGTGGATGTCATGAAGGCCATGCACGCCCCTGTTTACTTCGAAACTTACGACATGCATTCCTCCATGGATAGAGTCCCCACAGAGGTCATTGAATCAATTAGGCAGAACAAGGTCTGTTTGAAGGGCGGCCTCCCCACCCATGTGGGCGGAGGTGTCAGCTCCCTCAATGTCCAGATGAGGAAAGAATTGGATCTTTTCGCTTCCCTTGTTCACTGTTCGAATCTCCCCGGCCTCCCCACCAGGCACGATAATGTAAACATTGTCGTCATCAGAGAGAACACCGAGGGCGAGTACGCTGGTTTGGGACACGAGGTCGTTCCAGGCGTCGTGGAAAGTCTAAAGGTGATACGCAGTCATGTTGAATGCAAGGCATTGGACGCATTATGAACACACAGGCAGACATACGCTGGGAAGTCAACGCTGGGCAGTCAGGTGGATACGCAGCAAATCATATAAATTCTATACGTTGTCTGGTGATACGGTGGACATACTACTCTATACGTTGGATGCAGTTCACGCGGGATGTGGTATGATGATCAGACCATGATACATACAGGCTATACAACTCATTACCTTATACGCCGGAAACCCTATGCTCTACACGCAGTCATGGCGTATATATATATATATATATATATGACACGCACAACAATCTCAATGCAGTTATGAAGGAATATGTTCATAAATATATACGCAGTCATATGAAGCCGAGTTCAACGCAGTTATGAAGGAATATGTTCATAAATATATACGCAGTCATATGAAGTCGAGTTCAACGCAGTTATGAAGGAATACGTTCATATATATACATAGCCATATGAACGTAATCAAGGCAGCTATGTAAGGAACACGCAGTAAGGAACATGTTGTAGTGAACACAGGACATAAAGGGTCTATACACACTGGTTCAAGGAGAAACCCTATATGTTGTCAACGTTGTCATAGAAAACTGTTAACACATGGAGATCTGTTAACGCAGAAAGAAGGACAGTTTAAGAAATTTGCTGAATAGGATCTATAGCCTAGCTACTTAGCTAGGCTGCAAGCCATAGCAAGCAGCTAAGGCTGATATCAAAAGAAGCAAATTGTTGCAGCATGATGAAGCAATGAGAAGGCAGAGGAAGCAACATGATGGGCAACACTATGAGATCATGTGCATGGCAGGACAATGATACATTAGCAGGGGCAGTAGCATGATGATGATGCACCTTAGTTTGAACAACATTATGATGGATAAGATCATGGACATGGGTAGCATGATAATCATGATTAGTTCAGCATGATGCAGTATGCAGTGGTGCAGCTTGAGAACCTGATGTAGGATGATGATAGGTGAAGGAGTCACCTTGGAGGATCAGTTGAAGCAGAATGTCTTCAACTGATCTCATCGTTATAGAAGATGATCTATGCTTAGATCCAGACAAGTCAAAGTGTTGACTTATGTTGTAAATGTACTCTCTCTCTCTTTCTCTGCTGAACTTTGAAGATAAAAGAAGAATTGATCAAGGGTTTCCCCACACATTGTGGGGTTTCTCCCTGGCTCGTGCCATATCTTGTGTCCTCTTGTCTTGGCTTGTCTTCTGCGATTTTATATTTATGTTCTATCTGCAGTTTATTGTAATGTTGATGTGATTGCTAACTGTGAAAATTTAAATAAATTGCTCTAGCATAGAACATACCTAAACTTAACATGGTATCAGAGTTGAGGTGAAGACAATGCCCAAGCAAGAGTGAAAGAGCAATCACCGAAGACAGTTGGGACAAGACAGAAGGATCAACGGGTTCTTCGTAATTCACATAGGGTGAAGTCAAAGCAGAGAATGTTATCAGAATGGCGCAGCGGAAGATTTTGATGGTCCATCTTAAGATCACTTCATTGGGAAGTTCGGATCTAAGGGTGGAAGGAAAGGCGGATGCCTTGTTGAAATAAGTTCGGCCGTTATGCGAAGGAGTGTCCGAATGGCAGAGACACATCTCTTGATGAAGATAACAATCATTCCTGGGACATCTTCAATGATCAAAAGAATGACTGGTAATGCAGGTCATCAAAGAAATGGTCGACTCTTCCACGAAAGCAAGGAACCCCAAAATCTCTTTTATGTACCTGATCGAACCTGATGTCCATCTCGGAAATGGAAGTCAAAGGTTGCAGGGTGGCACTTATCGATGGAAAGGTACGTGTTTGAAAATAGATCTTTTAAAGATGTTTTTGAGTTCAGGGTTGTATCAAGTTGCAGGAAGTCCACTGGGGACCATGTCCATTGACTCAGCTCTAGAGGTCTGTGAGTCAAATGGTGACTAGGATGCCTGAATTCAAAAGGAAGCATGAAGGTACATGTCTGAAATGTACCAAAGGAAAATATTATAAGGGTACCATTCCCCTCATGCAGCAGGTTCACAGGTTTGGAACAACCCGAGGAGTTTGAGAATCATGATCAAGGAATCTCATGTATACAGGTGGAAGAAAGCCCTCTATGGCTTGAAGAAAAACACCTCAGGCATAATATGAGAGGATTGATAGCTGTCTAATGCAGCTGAGATTCACTAGGAGTGAAACCGATCCAAACCATTACTCGAAGGTTGTGGATGATAAACCTCTCGTACCGGCACCTATGTCTGATAGGTGCAGACCCTCTCATTTATAGGAGACAGAGGGAGTTGGATTCTGAATGTGGGAAGATAAGATGCAAGCTTATGACTGCCTCGAGGATCTTAACTTTCAGAAGTTATATGGTAATGATGTTGGACCAGATTTGGGAAATGCCTCTGAGTTTCATAAACTCATTCGCGTTGATGTTCTTGGAGAACCTTCGTCCGGACATCTATGTTGCAGTTAGCATGGTGAGCTCATATTTGGTTGAGCCTCACTAGATTGGTGCCAAGAATCTTTTAAGATATCTTCAGGGCACAATCTCTCATGAATTGAGATACACTGCCGGAAATATGAAACCACATGATTATTCGAATGATGAGTGGGCAGGCAGTATGGAGGATCACTAGAGCACTTCTCAGTGCTGTTTCTTTTTGCAATTTGCCTCGATATCCTGGATGAGCAAGAAGCAGAAGTCGGTGACTCTGAGCACCACCAAGGCAGAGTACATTGCTGATAGTATGGCCTTCTGTGAGGCAGTCTGGTTGTTGAAGCTCTTCAGTGAGCTGTTTGTACAAATGATGAATACCACTGTGATTCTCTATGACAACTAGAGGTGGGATTTGATTATTGAGGAATCCTGTATTCGACAATTGCTCTAGCAGACAGACATCAGATACTGCCTTATCTGGGATATGGAAAGTCGATGAGCAAGGAGGCTCCATCGCACTGAGATGATGAACAGGACAGAGCCCTGAGGAAAGATCAAATTTGTGATTTTTCCCGAACGACTTGGAGTCGTCGAGAGACCTTTGTAAAAGGGTCCTGCATGTTGCATAGATTGAGCTCTGGGAGCTTTGGGGGGCTTGCAGTTCTACTGGAGCAACATACGACCACAGGGTGACTCACCCTCCCCTGGTGGTGCACGCTGGAACAAGATGATTATTGTGGGACAAGATGATTCGCTCTCTTGTGTAGCAGGATGATTAGTTCTCCTGTGAGGCCTGGATTGATGTGTTCTCCATGGCGATTGTAGCAGGATTGATGTGTTCTCCTGTGAGGCCTGGATTGATGTGTTCTCCATGGCAGCCTGGATTGATGTGTTCTCCATGGCGATTGTAGCAGGATTGATGTGTTCTCTTGTGAGGACAGGATTGATTAAGTTCTCCTGTCGAGGCATCCTACCCATGTAGTCTGGGACTCATGGGAAGTACCTCTCATCTGATCAATGAGCAGGGAAATGAAGTTAGGGACCATAGTAGTACCGATGGATGCATCGTTGTATCTACCGTACTCCCTACGCTAGGATGTCCTCCATTGATCTGGGATCAATGATACTGGTCTGGGACCAGTGGTAGGAGTTGTACATACTATGACGCTGACTTCGGGTCGGCTCAGACTGACTTCGTGTCAGTGCAGTACTAGTCTGGGACCAGTGAGAGTGGTACATACTATGACGCTGACTTCGGGTCGGTTGAGACTGGTCTGGGACCAGTGGTACACCCTCTGAGACTGCAATACTAGTCTGGGACCAGTGGTAGGAGTGGTACTTACTATGAAGCTGACTTCGGGTCAGTTGAGACTGGTCTGGGACTAGTGGTATGCACTCTGAGATTGACTTCAGGTCAGTGGAGAATGATATGACTCATTCTCGATCAATTCTTCTTCTTCATAGTTCAGCGGAGATGAGCAGAGCAGAGCAGAGCCAGCAGAGCTGAGTTGAGCAGAGCAGAGCCAGTAGAGCTGAGCAGAGCAGAGCCAGCAGCGCTGAGCAGAGCAGAGCCGAGCCAGCAGAGCTGAGCAGAGTAGAGCAAAGCCAGCAGAGCTAGGCAGAGTAGTGCAAGGCACTAATGGCAGAGATAGTACAGTCATACATATGGATCAGCGGATGGAGTTCTCCCTAGTTGAGAGGGAGTGTTAAATTGGAAACTAGGGCCAAACTCCATGTGGGTCAACTTATTTATGGCAGCTGATATTTTTATTGGATCCCTCTCGTCAAGAGGTGTAGGATTGATCCAAAGGTCATCCGATTCCGATAAATATTTATGGAGATATGAATTTATTTTGTTTATGTAATTATTATCAAGTCGACCAGCACTTATGTGGGCTCTAGAAGCCCAACTGTCGTGTCTATTCATCACTCTCATTTTAGTATAAATATAAGAGGATTTGATGTCATTTAGACACACTCTTTAGGTGATCTCCTCTCCACGTCTGGGTTTTTGGAGAAGGAGAAAACGCTAAGAGTATTTGCTATGATGCCCTAACTGTAGTAGCATTATGATTTAGATCCAAACACAAGGTGGGGCGATCCGATCGCAGGGGACATGGCCACCTAGATAGCTTCACGCCTACTGAGATCGAGAATGGTAGCGGAACCATTGAAGAATGAGTGTCATCGTCGAAGCGTAACATACATGCCTCGGCCCGGGGACAGAGCCCCGAGGGCGGTGACCATGATACGGGGAGAGGGCATCGGGCCCTTGGTGACGGGAGCCGTTGTGGATGTCATGAAGGCCATGCACGCCCCTATTTACTTCGAAACTTACGACATGCATTCCTCCATGGACAGAGTCCCCACAGAGGTCATTGAATCAATTAGGCGGAACAAGGTCTGTTTGAAGGGCGGCCTCCCCACCCCTGTGGGGGGAGGTGTCAGCTCCCTCAATGTCCAGATGAGGAAAGAATTGGATCTTTTCGCTTCCCTTGTTCACTGTTCGAATCTCCCCGGCCTCCCCACCAGGCACGATAATGTGAACATCGTCGTCATCAGAGAGAACACCGAGGGCGAGTACGCTGGTTTGGAACACGAGGTCGTTCCGGGCGTCGTGGAAAGTCTAAAGGTGATACGCAGTCATGTTGAACGCAAGGCATTGGACGCATTATGAACACACAGGCAGACATACGCTGGGAAGTCAACGCTGGGCAGTCAGGTGGATACGCAGCAAATCATATAAATTCTATACGCTGTCTGGTGATACGGTGGACATACTACTCTATACGCTGGATGCAGTACACGCGGGATGTGGTATGATGATCAGACCATGATACATACAGGCTATACAACGCATTACCTTATATGCCGGAAACCCTATGCTCTACACGCAGTCATGGTGTATATATATATATATATATATATATATATATATATATATATATATATATATATATATATATATATATATATATATATATATATATATATGACACACACAACAGTCTCAATGCAGTTATGAAGGAATATGTTCATAAATATATACGCAGTCATATGAAGCCGAGTTCAACGCAGTTATGAAGGAATATGTTCATAAATATATATGCAGTAATATGAAGTCGAGTTTAACGCAGTTATGAAGGAGTACATTCATATATATACATAGCCATATGAACGTAATCAAGGCAGCTATGTAAGGAATACGCAGTAAGGAACATGTTGTAGTGAACACATGACATAAAGGGTCTATACACACTGTTTCAAGGAGAAACCCTATATGTTGTCAATGTTGTCATAGAAAACTGTTAACACATGGAGATCTGTTAACGCAGAAAGAAGGACAATTTAAGAAATTTGCTGAATAGGATCTATAGCCTAGCTACTTAGCTAGGCTACAAGCCATAGCAAGCAGCTAAGGCTGATATCAAAAGAAGCAAATTGTTGCAGCATGATGAAGCAATGAGAAGGCAGAGGAAGCAACATGATGGGCAGCACTATGAGATCATGTGCATGGCAGGACAATGATACATTAGCAGGGGCAGTAGCGTGATGATGATGCACCTTAGTTTGAACAACATTATGATGGATAAGATCATGGACATGGGCAGCATGATAATCATGATTAGTGCAGCATGATGCAGTATGCAGTGGTGCAGCTTGAGAACCTGATGTAGGATGATGATAGGTGAAGGAGTCACCTTGGAGGATCAGTTGAAGCAGAATGTCTTCAACTGATCTCATCGTTATAGAAGATGATCTATGCTCAGATCTAGACAAGTCAAAGTGTTGACTTATGTTGTAAATGTACTCTCTCTCTCTTTCTCTGCTGAACTTTGAAGATAAAAGAAGAATTGATCAAGGGTTTCCCCACACATTGTGGGGTTTGTCCCTGGCTCGCTCCATATCTTGTGTCCTCTTGTCTTGGCTTGTCTTCTGCGATTTTATATTTATGTTCTATCTGCAGTTTATTGTAATGTTGATGTGATTGCTAACTGTGAAAATTTAAATAAATTGCTCTAGCATAGAACATACCTAAACTTAACAGTTCGGTACCGAACACTGAAGTTGTTTACGTACTTACAAAAGCTCCCAAGTCACATGAAAGGATTAAATACCGACTATCATATTCATTGTATGACACGAGAGAGGTATCTACAAAGTTGTGTAAACAAATCGTAAATGAGATGACACAAAACATTGTAAGTATTGTTATTTATATTTGTATTTTGCGTTCTTGAAAGTGTCTCGCTATATTTTGTTAACTTTGTATTTATTGACATATGATATTTTGTTTGGCATAATTTTGTTGAAAATTGTTCAATTAGGTTGGGAGGCATTCATTTCATAGAGCATGATATCATGAAAGTTGTCAACAATTTTTACTCAGTGTCAGAAGAAGATATGGAAAACAAGCAAAATGTAGTAATTGATGATGCTACAAAACTACATCCAAAGAATCAGAAAAAAAGGCCTCTGGTGGATAAATCTAGCAAGGGTAAACAAGTTACGTTTGAGGACGATGAAGTTGAAACTAACAATGAAGCATATGTTGCCATTACTGAAGATGACATTGGAACTGAGAAAAGTCGTAAAAGACCAAAAGTAAGAATGCCCAAGAATAAATCTGTTGAGAATGTTATGATGAAGAAAAGTAAAGTTGAAGATTTTGAAGTAGTCATTACCAGCAGTCAAGAACCTAGTGAAAATTCAAAAGAAAGCAGAGAAATCATTACACCAGGAGCTGATTTAGATGATGACATTATCAAAACAAAACAAAATGCCATTTGACAGAATTTGAAAAAGAGAAACTTAATTGATGGTGGTCGTACATTTCAGCTTAATGTCAAACAAACCTATAAGGCAAGTGAAGGACAATGTCAATATCAAGTCAGAAAGCCACATCATCTGCATGTTCACAACTTGAAGACATTGATGAGGTACAATCCATATGCTCATGTGCTTAGTTATGTGCTTCTTGTTGATCCACTTCAAGTTTCCAACAAAGAAGCATTTGATAAGTCAAAATGTTTTGAATACAATTATTATGTGCTTAGGGGGAACCATTCTGTAGAAGCTCAAAGACAATTGATGGAGGAATATCCTAATAACCCACATTTTGAAACAATGAAATGTATCATTTATGCTGGTTTAAATGAAACAGAAGCAAAGTTAGTGGCATGGGATCATAATTCAGATAATGAATATAGGATGTCTATGACTTTCATCCAAAGGGTTAGATTTATTCATAGTGAATTTCAAGAAAAATGTGGTGGGGATAGGATAAATGTTACTGCAAATTTCCGAAAGGAATGTTGTATGGAAATAGGCTATCAAATTGAAGAGAAAACCAATTCAAAAGGTGGAAAAGGCAACAAAAATAGTGATTTATTCAGAGGTGTTGATAACATTTTCCAATTGGCATTTAGAACTGGAGATGTTTGGAAGTTGATTGATGAGATTTTTAGCATGTGGGAAGACATTGACATTAAAAACCAAAGGGTCAAAAAGTTTAAGCCATTGATATGTAGCAACAGTAAATCAGCTCCTGAACTGAAACAACTTCCAGATGATATGACTATCACGCCTTGGAGGGAAATGCAAGGAGTGAAAGATGAAAAAATTGTCAAAACAATATTATTTCGTGTGAGGTCAGGGGAATTATCATTGGAGGAAATGTCTGAAGAATTTCAAAAGTAAGTTTGCTGAATTATTTTTATTTATTTCTAGATTATAGTTATCTTTTAAATAAAACATGTTGTTCTTGGTAGTATTTGTTATACATATCATTATATTAACTTTTTCTTACTTTATCTATGCAGTCACAAAGTTTACATGAAAATTCAAGAACAAATGGTTAGATTGTTGAATGAAGATAGTTGGGATGATGTTGTACACAACTATCCAGATTCAAGTTCTACATCAACATTAAAAGCTTTTTATCTTGCATTTAAAAAGGTATCTTGATTTATACATTCATTTTTATTCATCTGTGTACTATTTTTAATCTATAACTTACACATATATTTGTTTATTTGATAAAAGATGAGGAAGGAAGATAATGGAGCACCAGACAGTTTCAATACTTTTATTGAAAAAATAAAGATCAAAAGACTGAGGAAGCAACGTATTAAGAATGTTGAACTTGATCCAACTCTTAGTCATTTCATTTGGAATGGGCTAGACACTATTCAATATCAAGTAATAGAAGGTGACTATGAAGACATTGCTAAACTCATACCAAAAAGGGATTATGCCCTAGTTATTGCAGATATTCCCCATGTTTTCAATATTCCAAACATTTACTATGATAGTGACCCTTATACTTATCAAGATTTTAATAAAGTGGTTGCGGGATTTGTAGAAGTGACGTCATCACCATTATGGAGATTTGTGACATTTCATTCAGGCACACAATTGGCAATGATATTGTCAAGCTTCAAGGGGAAAACAAATTCAAGGATGCAGCTTACATGGTAAGAAGTTTAAAATGTATATTTGATTAATTTTGAAAAATTCATTTATGTACAAGTTAATTGAACTTTTACTATTTCATGTTACAGGCAAAAGTAAAATCTTCTTAACAATGAAGATCAACAATTTATAAATGACTGTGAGTTCATTCATATTGATAGTTGGGCAAAAGATGATAGCCATATGTCTATGATTGGGTGGACGCAAAGAGTCATAGCCAAATACTGACTTATGATGTTGTTGTGAGAAAACTAACATATGAAGACAAAGAAACAAAAGGAGAGATAGTTAATATTGATCAAAAACCACAATTATTGATTAACTATCTTATAGACATATGTTCAAATGAAGGAGATTGGGTTCTGGATTTATTTTTTGGCTCAGGTAAGTTTTATTATATGGAATTGAATTTCAATATGCTATTTTTTAAATTAATATGTCATTGTACTAATTTACTTAATTATTTCTTTTGTGCTTGATAATTAGGTACAACACTAGCATGCTACCTTCAAAAAGGAAGAAATTGCATTGCAATTGAGAAAGATCCATTACAATGCAATTTCATTCAGCAAAGAATTAATGCTCTTCAATTTCTTCCAGATGCAATGCAAGAAATTGGGTTGAAGAAAGGGGACGTGTGGCAAAAAAGGCAAAGGAACCCCAACCACCATTACATGGAATGTTTGGAAAGACATACATTGGGAGATTCGCAAACATCAAAGATCCATTAGAAGAGGAAAATGAGCAAAATGAAGCAGAAAATATTGTGGAAGAAGACAATGATGAAACTCTAGAGGACGAAGAGTTTGGATTACGTGACATTGTTGATTAAATTTAAGTTATGCTTGGAAATCAAGCTTTGCAATGTTTTGACTTTGACATTTTATGAGAAGAATAATCAATCAATTAAGGTTGTTATGCGTTCAATATTTGTAATATGTGATTTTTGCATTGATTTTTAAGTTAATCATTATTTTTTGAAAAAAAAAATGATTATTATTATTTTTTTGATATGAAATTCATAAAAAAACTATTATTTAACCATTTTTAGTTAAAATTTTCGTATAAAAATTGTGATTTTGACATGTCAATTCTAGCAAAAAATTATCCAAACGTGTAGTTTTTTTGTTATATTTATGTTAAAAATGGTTATTTTTATGTCCATTGTTAAAAAAATATTGTTTTTTAGAAACAATTATTTCATGTGGATTGAAAAATTAAGTAAGGATGTATAAGTATGTAGATTATCGAAAATTCAAAATATCGACTTTCTAATTTAAAAATGCAAAACAATAAAAACCTCACTACAAAAAAAATTAAAATTAAAATAAAAACAAGAAAATATGAAGAAAACGACCACTTCAAAAACTATCAAATTTAGAAAATAATCATTTACATTTCATACATTAGAAAATTTAAAGTCAAAAAATAGGTGTTTTAAAAAAAGGGTGTGATGCAGAATACTCACTTTTTTAAATCAGCATGAAAATCACTACCATTCTAAAACATAATGTACATAAAAAAAATTAAAGTGCCAAAAACTATGCTCTAAAAAAACGTGTGTGTTTTGCATCACCCCTTTTCAAAATCAGGTCACTTTTTTGCTATCTCGACGAAACGGGTAACAATATCAGTTCGCGTTTCAAAGTTTACACTGTTTTAACCTCATCATATCTCTGTTGTAGTTCCCGCACCTCTGTTTCCATCCTCTGCACATTGGGATCCTCTTGTAGGCTGGTGACTACTTCGAGCGACTGCTTGAAGAACGCAGTGCAATCCTTCATTCCGGCATCTACAGCTACTACTTCATCTTTGATATCAACCATGCGTTTCCCTTTAACCTCTGGGGGAGTCGAACGCTGGGCCCTCAACTCAAGTTCGATGATTTTAAGGTTCAGTTCAAATTGAACCTTAGCCAGCTCTGTTCTTGCTTTGTGCACTCCTGCAGTGAGCTTTCGAATTCTCACATCCATTGGCGCATCTTCAGGAATATCCAACTCTGGAACAGCCTGCATGCCTCAGCCACCACCTTGGTCGTCTGCTCATTCTTTTCTGTGATGGCCTTAAGAAGATCAATGGCAGAATTATTTTATACAACCATCTGAGTGTTTTTCACCTTCTTCTCACTGATAACATTAAGTGCGCGTTGTTCTCGAGCCCGAAGTTCCATGATCACACCTCCTACAGAGTGTGAAGGGCTTCACTTGAAGCGCGACCAAGTTTAGCCCAACCCCCTTGAGGGCGCTGACAGTGGCCCTGTCAACTTATGCTGCTGTAGTTAGTGCTCCATCCGACAGCGCTATAGCCTAACATAAATCCTGCGCGATCGGAGGAAACTGACTATTCTCCGGTAACTCCCATGTGACTAGTACCATGTAAAGCAGTAGCCATGCATAGTGAAAGGTCTTGCTTTGATACTGCACCTCTTCGCAGTTCGTGAGGAACTCATTGCAGAGGTAGCGCACACAATTGAATTGTATGCCCTCTGCATACTGGGCTGCTAATGATACAACCAGTGCCGACACTTCATCTGCGCGACACTTCCTCATAGTTATCCTAGCCAGGATCTGGGTAGCTACTTTGACCGCGGGGTTGGTTATGCTAGAGATGGAGTAGCCGTGCAGTTTATTGGCGAGCTTAAATTTGTCCTTCATTTGCTCGGTGAGGTCGCGCTCACCTATCTTTCTGCCAAATTCCATGGCCGGATTTAATCCTGAATGTGGCAACCAAGTGATCATATGGATCAACATGTCAATGATCGGTATTGGTTCTTCTAACCACAGGCACCCATCGTGCACCAAGCATAGCAGCTATTTGATCACTATCATGGTTATGGGCACGCGGTTGTAATGCGGCACCCATAGCATGTTTAGCAGTCCTGCCTTGTCCACCCCTTTTATCCACTTCCTTAGCTCCAGCACAATCACACCAGAGTCCTTATAGAAGACACATCGCATGAATTGATCGGTCACTAAGTGGGGAAAGCACTTCATGTTGACCAAATCCCAATCCTCCAGCTTTAAATGGGGGACGTGCGTCACGCGCGGTCCTTCAAATGCGATCTTTTCAGGCAGTAATGGTGTATGCAGTGTGACTTTGCTCTCATCAATTTCCTTTGGGACCTTTGCCTTGCCTCGGTGTGGAGGAATATATTCGAGCAGTTTAGAGATAGGGTTAGACCCCTCAACATCAACGTCCTCTGCCCCCATGTCAATGTCTTCCCCACCCATATTGATTTCTTCAATGTCTTCTTCATGTTCTAGGTCAACTACTTTGCCCTTCTCCTGCGTGGTGGGCTTTTCCTTCTATGGGTGTTTTCTGGGTTACGCACGCACCGATGATGTCGTTTTCTGCTTATCTTTCTTCATTTTCGCACCCCCTTTAGTTGGCGTAGGCCTCGGCCTGGGCAACTATTATAGATCCATTTGGGCACATCAATCCCATCATCCAGATCAGTGTTTTAGGGCTCATCAAACCCTAATTTCAGTTGCTACATGCCCTAAACAGGTCACCCCTTTGAATGCCTCCTTCCCGGATAGTTTCATGACTTGAAGACATCCAGAAATGGCCTCTAGAGGGACCAGCGTAGGTAGACCCATGTATGGGTGCACTGTAGAGTAGTTAAGTCCATGCAAGGGTGCTCTGCAGAGCACTTAGGCTTCCTTTCACCTGCGCTAGGCGAGTTTGAGTGAAATTCACATAGGGTTTGAGGAATATTCTTATCTTTTGGAGTCATCTATAAGATTCCCTCACTTATCAACTCCTATGAGCTCGAAAATGGATGAGGAATGAGTTAAGATGCATCCTATCCTCTCATCCCTTTCTCCATGGAACTAACTCTAAGTATGGAAGGCCATTCAATGCCACCATTTATGACAAAACCTCCTTCATCTCCCTATAAATTGACCACTCATCTAAGTGATCAGGGGCTAGATTATGTTGAATTGTAAGGAGATAATGTTGCTATGAGTATTGGCTTTGAAGCAAGTATTGTAATGCTACAAGTTTGTCATGCTTTTGATGTGATGTGGATGGGATCCAAGTTAGAGGAATGACTTTGAATCAGACACAATGGTTGTAATTGCTTCTTCTATTCAATAAAGTATTTGAACCTTTCTCCCATATGTTTGTATTTTTTTATAATGCTTATATGTGTGAAATGTATCTGATTCCATTCACTTATATTCAATAGATCTTTTGCTTTGATTGGTTCTTTGTCTTCTGTTGGTGTTTACAGGTACTTCTCAAGTGTGTTAAGTACGGGAAGGAGCAACAGGATCGATACAAAGGAGACAAGAGGAAAGTGGAACTACAAGTAGGTATTCTCATCTTTTTTTTCTTATCTATTGCTTATAGGAAAGGCTAAAGTACTTTAAACTGTTGTTCTAGATATGGCTACTTATCTAGGGAGTTAATATTTATTTGTATATACCAAATTCTCCAAAACAAATTGGTGACTCCGCTAGGGAAGATCCTCTGTCCTAGTAGCTTATCCACCTCCTAGGACATCCTTGCAGACCCTACTTGTGTTCATTGATTGTATTTAAGCTCTTTTGCATTGAAAATTTAGACAAAACTGTGTCAAATTGCCTTTTGAAATGGCTCACTTTCACGAGCGCAGGCTTGTGAGGGACACAGTGGGCTGCAAAGCACCCTCGGCTTAGGGACAGTGCTATGAAGCGCACTGTCTCCCATTCAGGGCTGCGCTGATCCTCCTAGGGTTAGTTTCCCACCTTTGGAATGTGTTTCTGCCAACTTTTCTCTGTTTGTTTGCTTGCTGATTAATCAACGAATGTCATGGTTCAGAGAGAAAGTTTCTATCTCCTTGTCTAGCCCTACTTTGACTTGATTGATTAATGTTTCTTAATTGTTTTCTTTGTTATTATCGGTCTATAGTCAAAGTTAGAATATAGTTGATTAATATTTGTTCGAAAGAAAGTGCTGTAAAGTCTTCTTTTCCTTCAAAATAGAACTGTCGTAAAAGTTTTCATTCTTGTTAAAGATTGATTGATTGTATGTGCATATTTCCTTTGGTCCATATTCACATTAAGGAAATCGAAAATAAATACATGCATGTTGCATTGAAAAAGTTTGTGTGTACTCATAGGAATAGTGTAGGGAAATTGCATTAGATTGTGCTCTTTGCTCTTTGATCGAAAGAAACCTAATTTCTCTATCCCTAGTAGCTAGGATTTTCATCGTTAAATTGAATGGAAAGAATGCTTATCATGAAATTTGCATTCCTAGGAATTTCAGAATACATCACGTGATGAACTTGAAAGGAAAATTCCTAAGCAAGATCAACTTAAAATTAACATCAATTTACCTAATGGAGCATTGTCATTAACGAAAAACATTTAGTGGTTCTAGGCTAGAGACGTGTTCCAGCGTCCTAAAACAAAGCAGCTATCTCTAACTTGTCTGCAATACATCCCGAGTGCGATACCTCATTCCACGTACGTGAGTATATCGTAGCTCATCCACATACCTTCGGGTATATAGGACGGTGTTACAGTACGTAAGTATATGGGAATGTTCTCACTGTGCGGTTTTTGCATTAGAAAATGCTTATATGGACTAGGCCTCCATGTACCTTCAGGGATATATGGAAGGACAAAACTAGGTTACTATCTATCCTTAGGTAACCGAGTCGGTTGCCTTGTACATTGTGATACACCAAACACAGCATTCGGGGAGATTGCCTGCCCATACTTCTTGGTTCGTCAGGAGGTATTCTGCAATTCACAGTTGCTTGGTAAACCTTTTGCCTAGATTACCCCTTTTTGTTTATTTCTTTTTTGATAATAAAATTAATCAGAAATTGTGGAGGAACATCAACCCTTTCCCCGTCGTTCGTAGAGAACAACGAGTAAACTGCCTTTGCCGCCCGAAACTACACCTATTTGGTAAAAATGGTCTCACTTAACTGAGTCAAGTACATCAAGAAATCCTATTTCTTCATCTGAATTACCTGAATCATCTGTTTTGGTAAGTACTGAGACTCCAGTTACTCCAACCATTTATGGTACATCCGTTTCTGAAGAGGATGTTTCACAATTACCTGAGGACATTAGCACTGATCCTAGTGAAACAGTAACCGAAGTTGTTCAACAACAAGTTGATCCTCAACTTGAAGTTGCTCAATAAGAAATCACTTCTGAACTTGAATCAGTTCAACCAGAAGTTAATCCAGAACCTATCACAGTTCAAACAGAAGTTACATATGAACCTGAACTTGTTCAGGAACCTCTTTTTGAAACCGTTGTTCTTTTACCGGAACATCTAGACTTCGAATTTGAACATTTAGAAGTTGTTACTTTACCAGAAGACGATCAGTCGGTTACCCCTCAGATGTTAGTAACTACTGAAACTTCCACTTTATCAACACTAGAATTCTTTTATATATCAGACGGTGAAGTTCTTCCACCTGGTTTAATTGCTGTCGAGGAAGAATTGGAAGAATATTCTACACCTAGAACGCCATTTCACTTCGGAACTAGGCTTTATCTTTACCCTCATACTCCTCATTTTACTACTCCATTTGGTCTTGCTTCTTTTAAAGTACCCGTCGATTCTTTAGGACAACTTTTGGGTCAGTTAAGTATGGCTGAACAACCGTCAACATCCCAGACTATATCATCTAATGTAGTTGCGGCAGAATTTTCTGTCGCAACCTCTTCGATGTTTTCTACCACACCTGAGTTGCACCTATATGGTGAATCGTTCGTCCCTGTTGGTTACCAATCTTTATCCGGAACCCACTCAGGGGTTGCTTCTACACGAGGGTCATCACCCATGTCCTCAACCAGAAGTCTACCTGGTTCTTCTTTAACGGGAAGTCAATAGTTTGATCCTGCATATCAATATCAAACTGGGCAATCTAGTCAACAATGACCTATGTATCCATTACATACTAGATTTCCACCATATGGAGAGCAATATGCTTATTCACCTTATCCTCCCTGTCTTGGGGGACCATCATATGGTAGTATCCCACAGTATTGAGGTCAGCCTAGAATTCGAGTTTGTCAATGGCAACCAATAATGCCAGTTCAACCAAGGCTTGTGTATCTAACACAACCAATGCAAACTGTGTCAGCTATTCCTACTACACCTGTTGTTACTACTGTACCATAGTCACAAGTTCAAACTATTGTATCTCAACTGGTACAAACTGGTTCTTCTACCTCGCAACCATAAGTTTCGGGTCAAGAAGTTCACGTTTCTCAGGCTGTTGTACAACAACCACTTGTGTTTGGGGTTCCACAACCTCAGGTTAGTATACCCTTATCTGGACTGACTCAGGCTTACACTGGTATAGTTTATTCACAACCTGGCCAACCTTTCATTGTTGGGAAACAACAACCGTTAAATCAACAACAGTTGTACCAACAACAACAACAGTTGATTCAACAACCGTGGTAGCCCCAATTTCAACAGCATCAATTCCAACAATTTCAACCCCAATTTGGACCTGCCCAATAGGCTCAACTTGGGTTTGGATAGTATCACACTTACCAAGGTCTTGGTCAACAAGGCTTTGCAGGTTATGGACAACCACAAATTCAACCTGGTTATCAACAACCACCTTATGCTGGATTTGTTCAACAACAACCTTATCAAGGTTACCAAATGCAGATTCCCTATGTTGGTATGCAAAGACGTATTGCTCAGGCAATTCCATCATATCCCGGGTATGCTCAACCTAACTTGAATCGATAGTTGCCATTTGTAGCAACTTTAGAGTTACCAGATTTAAACCGGCTCACTAATGATCCAATCTTATATGCACCTTGGTGGCTGGTGATTTTGCATAAGTTACCTTCTGACATTCTGAAATTCAATGGAAATCCTAGAGAAGACCCGTCAAATAATGTCAAGACCTTTCATTTGTGGTGTTCATCAAACTCCTTAAATGATGATTCGGTTAGACTCCGTCTTTTCTAAAGAACGCTTACTGGTCTGGCTGTGAAGTGGTACATTGAGTTACCACAAGCTTCTTTCGACAGCTTTATGACTTTAGCCACCACATTTCTAACCCACTTCCAATTACCTATCAGATACGAGATTGGGATGAAACTCCTAACCAATTTTAAACAGACTACTGCTACTCATATATCAGATCATATTCATGAGTGGTGGCGTCATCGTCAAATGGTTAAGACCTATGTTCCTGATCAGATTTTGGCTGAGTGGTTCATAAAATCCTTGTTGCCATCAATCACCGAGGATGTGGCGAAAGGTAGAGTTGTCACAAAAGAGCAAGTAATTACTCATGCCCAATATTTGGATTTGATTTACACACAATTCGGTAGGCTCTGCGAAAAAATTCCCAATGCACCCCGACTAGCTTTCACTGTTCCTCCTCCTACACAATTGAGTAAGGACTCTCATGCCGGCGACGATGTGTTCAGTTCTTCGAGCACACAAATGGCAGGAAGACCATCTGGTCAAACTCTTGCCATTACCAATCAAATTACCAATGCATCAGAAAACACTCTTGCTTCCGAAGTTAATGTTGTGTCATTTGACAAAGGAAAAAATCAAAAGCAACCAGGGGGAAAGAAGAAGGGGAAAAACAAGAAGAAACAAGATAATTCCCCTCAAGATAAATCATCTGATTCCTCTACTTCAGCAAGGAAACCTCGTTATCCATGTCTAATCTGTAATGACGAGCATTTTACAAGAGATTGTCCACACTTCTTAGAGGTCTCCAAACTTCTAAAGACTTCTAACACATCTGCAGTGTTGACTGATCCATTTCCAAACTCGGAGACACATTTGGTTGTGACAAACCATGCTTCCACATCCCAAGTACTTATGTTATCCATAACAAAGCCACAAAACGAAGTTTTGGCGTCAACGAGAAATAAAGATTAGGGAAATCCACCATCATTGTCGAATAATCAGGTCATTGATCAACCTAATCCTTCGACCTCGACCTCATATGAAAATATTCCACCACTATTGCACGAGAATTGACAATAAAACCACCAAAGGGAGTTGTGCATAAATTGACATTTAACCCTCAAGCTCGAGCAACTTAGAACTATAACATAGTGTAAGATCTTGCTCAATCACCTTCTGCTATGTCGACACTCGAGGTGTTGCAAAATTGTCTCTCCCAGAAGCAAGATTTACTGTCAGCAATTGGCGGAATAGACCCTACAGATTCCAATCTTGTGGTTTTTAACCATGCGGGATATACACCACAGTTACCAGCGTAGTTAGCTTTCCTAATTCAAGTAAAATCTCTCAATAAGAATGCTCACCGAACTATTATTGATGAGGGGGAATCTACTTGCATTATGTCAATGAGTTGCTGGAAAACACTTGGTTCACCGCCATTGTCATGATCACCAACCATATTAAAAGCTTTTGACGGACGAACATATACTCCTTGTGGGATTTTGAGTAACCTGCAAATCGAACTAGTGGGAAAAATAATTACTGTTGAGGTTGAGGTAGTTGACGGACCCATCGACTACAACATTTTACTGAGAAGGCCATGGGTATATGCTATGGCTATTGTGGTTTCCACGCACTTTTGTACTATTGCATTTCCTTATAAGTGTGGAATCACAGTTATCGATCAACTCGTCTTCTTTGCAAATAGTTCACAGGCTATGGGAAGCATTCCATTGGTACACGGACCCCTGCTATCACTTCAAAGTGTTGGAGTAGGTCTCTTTAAAGATCCTTCCCTAATGGGCACTTTTACGCTACCATCATCATCTGATTTGGCGGAAGTGGCAAGAGTAGAGACTCGCAACATGATTTCCTCCACTTCATCTGATTTAAGGAGGATTACCAATGATTCTAAAGTTGATAGTAATACTGAGGCTATGCCACTAAGCCCCATTGAGCTAGCATAGCAATCAATTTTTCTGGCTTGTGCAGAAAACCCAAATCCACTTTCACAAATTGTATGGGTAGACCGTTCATTAGAATATCATACTTCTTTGGATCCTTTTTCACGTATACATTCTACGGATGAAGGAATTGTCCAATTAATGATGATTGGAGAAGAACCTTGGGAAGATTATCATCATTGTTCCCATCTTCTAGATGACATCGAAGATTATTCAAATGAACTAAACCACCCTTCAGTTGTTGATTTCCTTTTGAATTCAGTTTTCATAGACACAGTAGAATCTGAGCGAAACCTGTCAAATATTGAAGAAACAATTTCTATTAATATTTCGACCAAGCCTAATGTTATAGAAAACATTCATGTCGGAAAATCTTGTTCACCATTAGAACTTGATAGTTACCATACTCTCTTTCGTGAATTTCGAGATATATTTGCATGGTCTTACGAGGAGATACCGGGCATTGACTCTAGTATTGTTGAACATGAAATCAAAACGTACCTTGATGTCAAACCAGTACGACAATGGCTTTGACCTGTTCATCCAAAGAAATCCGTTGCAATTAAAGCAGAAGTTGAAATTTTTTTTTGTGCAGGTTTCATTTATCCTGTACTTCTTACTGACTGGGTTTCCAACATTTTTCCTATCACGAAGAAACAAGGGACGATTCAAGTGTGTGTCGATTATAGGGATGTAAATTAGGCATGTCCAAAAGACAATTATCCTACTCCTTTTATCGACCAGATTATTGATGAATGTGCCAGATGCGAAATATTCTCATTTATGGATGGTTTTTCTGGCTACAATCAAATCAATATCCGCCCACAGGACCAATCTAAAACAACTTTTATTTGTCCATGGGGAACATTCGCATATAGGAAACTCCCTTTCAGTTTGAAGAATGCAGGGGCCACATTTCAGAGGGAAATGAACTATGCCTTCCATGACATTAAGCACATTGTTCAACCTTACCTTGACGATTTACCTGCTCATTCACGAAAGCAGATTGATCACCCGCAACATTTGAGAGCAATATTTTTATGGTGCCGACACTACAAGATACGACTCAATCCACAAAAATGTGTGTTTTGTGTTGGTTCTGGTTGATTGCTTGGATTTGTAGTGTCTAGATAGGGGATTCAACTTGATCCATTAAAGGTTTAGGCAATTCTTGATTTGCCTCAACCTTCAAATCTTTTACAGTTATAGAGACTCGAAGGCAAGGCTAACTTTCTGAGGAGGTTCATTCCTAATTACGTTGAGATGGCTAAAGGTTTTACACATCTTTTGAAAAAGGGGATACCCTTCCATTGGGATCAGGTTGTGCGAGCTTCTTTTGATGCTCTTAAAGATTCCTTGATTAGAGCGTCATTAATGTATTCTCCGAATTATCAAAATGACTATTACCTATATCTCACCGCTACAGATACAACCATTGGCATGGTTTTAGTCCAAGAGGAAAATGGGATTGAACATCTGATTTATTATTTGAGCCGTAATCTCAATGATATAGAAAGTAAGTACTCTTATGTCGAGAAGCTAGCTTTGGTAGCTGTGCAAGCTTTTAAGAGATTTCGCCATTACATCCTACTCCGGAAGATCACTGTCATTTCAGATTGCAACCCTATGACATACATTTTGTCACGTCAATTGCTAGGGGGAAAATACTCAAAATGTATAGTCACTTTGTAGGAGTTTGATATGGAATTCATCAAGTCCAAATCAAAGGAATCTCTAGTTTTCGTAGAGTTACTTTGCGACCTTCCCTTGACCTCCATTCAACATTTGAACCATTGATTTTGGATGAGTCTCTGTTTTTGATATCGTCATCTGACCCGTGGTATGGAGATATACTGATCTATCTCCAGAACTAAACTTTCCAGCCTGATACCTCTCACTCTTAACGACGTATTTGATACCAAGCCAAAGATTATCTGATCATTGGTGACACCCTTTACTGTCGTGGTATCGATATGATTTTATAGAGGTGCCTCAAGCATGAGGAAGCTGATAAAGCATTGAATGATTGCCATTCAGGTGTTTATGGTGGACACTTATTTGGATATGAAACCGCACAAAGAATTTTATGTGCCGGTTACTTTTGGCCAACTATATTCAAAGATTGTATTATTGCTATTAGAAGCTATCACACATGCCAAATATATGACCGAAAAACCAGATTACCACTTGTACCATTGCATCCAGTCGTTGCTGTTGGACCATTTTCCAAATGGGGCATTGACTTCATGACGTGTAACCCCACCTCGGTCGGGGGGGGGCATGGGTATATTATAGTCGCCGTTGACTATTTTACCAAATGGGCCGAGGCAATGCCAACATTGAACAACAGCGGTGAAACGACTGCTCTTTTCTTTTTTAACCATGTGGTTTCATGGTTTGGTGTACCACAACGCATAGTTATAGATCATGGATCACATTTTTGCAATCACATGATGGCTAAGTTGACTGCTAAGTTAGGACTGTCACATGATAGTTCTACCCCTTATTACCTGCAAACGAATGGACAAGTTGAGGCCATCAACAAAGTCCTGAAACAAATGTTGCAAAGGATGATAGGGTTTCATAAGCAAAACTGATACTTAATCCTGTACTCTGCCTTGTGGGCATATCAAACCTCGGTGAGAAATGAAACTGGATTCATGCCCTTTCAGTTGGTGTATGGTCTAGAAGCAGTCTTATCCACCAGACACTTCTGACGAAGAAGCATGTTTCTTGGAACTAATCCATCTGGATGAAACCCATTGTGATGCCGCATTGGTTAACGAAGTGCATAAGAAATGAATCAAGGCGCAATATGATAGAAATGTCAAGCCTCATATCTTCTCAAAAGGAGACCCGGTCTTGCTTTACGATCAGGAAACTAATAAAATTGGAGCAGGGAAATTTGAACCAATGTGGATGGGTCCTTATATTGTCAAGCGTGTTCTAGCAAAAGGTGCCTACGAGTTAGTAGATTATGGTGGGATTCCATTGTCGTAGCCCCGAAATGGGTTGTACCTCAAATGTTACTAAGCTTGATTGAGTGTAGTAAAACTCACTATATATATGCTTTCAAGGCATGTGTGTGTGTGTTTCTTTTAGAGTGTTTATCTCGTTAGTAATATGCTTTGCGTTTGTTGCAGATGTCGGAGTCTTCGAAACCTTTTGTTGGTTACGCCGATGGTTCTAGTCATAGTACATAGAACTTGTATTCTGCAGCATGGTCTATTTTCGCTCCAAGTGGCGAGTTCGTGAGTTTTCAAGGGATTTGTATTGGTCAATTGACGAACAACATTGCTAAGTATAGCACATTGATTGAACTTCTCTCTGATGCCATTTCACTTGGCATTCACCGAATCATCGTTAGGCTGGTCTCACAACTCGTTGTACTACAACTAACGAACATTTATAGTGTCTGAAATCCAACAATTTTCATATGTTCCTTAGAGTTCGTATTTTGGAAAGGTATTGTGAACACATTCAATATCAACATATTTCCATAAACTTTAACACATTAACTGATTCTCTAGCGAATTATGTGTTAAATAGACATTTGCGACACATGTAAAAGTAAAATTTTCAATTCACACCATCAATTGAATAGGATTGCATATAACCATAGAAAACTCTGAAAGTAAAATAGATAGGTTTTTAAAAAGTTTTTACAAAATTTTTGTCCAAGACACGTTTGGTCATCTGACCCAAAAAACTTAAAATGAATGCAAAACATCCTAAGTAGATCTAGTGGTGCTCATGATAACAGGTCACAGCTTGTGCTATCATGCGCAAAAGCCTCGCCCAGCGGTTAGGAACACCAAAAGTGTGGCGTTGCAGCCTCATAGGTAACTCCTCGATCTAGAAATCTGGAATACCAAGGGTTAATCCCTTTATGTGATCTTGTAGCTCTGCTAAGGTAAAGACCAAATCCAAGTCCTAGAGAACTGCTCTCCCAATGTTTCTCAGTTCTGGTCCACCTGCAACCTATTGGTGCCCAACAGGTAGAACTGTACCCACATCTGCATGCATAAGAATGATTTTAGTTTAGTCTTGGAAACATTAAAAACACAAAAAACATGTAGAAACTTGAAAAATCAAAAAACACTTTGGTCAAACAATTTACCTATAGCACCCCATTGTGCTCCAATTGGTAGAATCAAATCTGGATCTCCATAGAAATCCATCCCTGAGTATGGATGCTCCTCGATGACGAGATGTTGTCGATCGAGCCAACTGAAGAATGCAGTGGAAAAAATGATTGTTGATTGACCCGCATGTCGAGCCATCAATTCGACCCACCTCTGCATACGTGGATCTCTAGGACCAGCTACACCCAGTGATACATGTTGTGGTTGCATCAATGGGATTCTCTCTAAGGTAAAAGTGATTAAGATCGAACCATAGCAGAAATTCTTCGTCTTACCACTTTTTACCTTGGTCAGTTGTTCTTTCAGTGAAGAAAGCACAACCTTGCACCAGTTGAAAATTTTTGGCTCTAGACACTCCAGTGCATACTACATATATGATTTGTTCGCCAAGTGTAGTGTCACACTGCCAGCCAATTTTATGATTGTGAAGAGGATCGTTCTCAAAGGCAAATCACCTACATCCTTGATGTTTATTTTCCCATCCTTTCTAGGCTGTGTACCTGGCCGACAAAACTGTCAAATGTAATCTCTCACTGATTCACCTCCATGGGTAAATCTAGAAAGTGAGATGGGGGTACCTCACCTCGACAGTCCTGTAAGAAAGTAAATATCATCAATGGTAATAGAGACCATCTTGTCCCTTATGTGAAATTTCTGATCTGTCGGATCCCATGCATGAACAAGGAACTACAACAGTTCTATTTGTTGCCTCATTCTGGACAACTTGAAGTATTTGAGTAACCCACAGTTCTTGAGGGCCTCAACTATACCCGGATTGCTTAGGGAAACCATGTATTTTTCTTCATGCTCTCTTTCTCGCCATGTAATCGACATTATGATTCGATGAAAGCCTGAAACAAAATCATAAGCTTAGTTAGGATCATTTCCATGCAAAAAACAAGACAATTTTTTGAGGAAACAGCTAAATCAAACTTGGGAAACTTGCCCAGTGTATCCTAGGCACAGAGACAGTGCGCTATAGAGCATGCAACCTTCCATCTAGGTGCTCTTTAGTGAAGTTTTCGATGTGAAAGCCTGCGCTGATCCCAGGGTGAAAAAAATGAAACCCCAGGGGCCCAAAAAAACCCTAAAACTTGCATGAAATGACAAAAGAATGACCTGAAAAGAAAGAAGAGAGGTTAAGCTCCTACCTGGCTTGGACAATTCAAGAAATGGTCCACAAAATCTCTCGCAATCAGCTGATGAAGTTCGAGGTAAAAAACTAGCTTAGAGCACAAAATTGAATGGTAAGTTCCAAATGGTAAAAATGTCATTGGTAAAAACTTGTTTTGTGTTTATTTCATGTTCATTAATCGATTAAAGATTAGTATTTGCCTATTTTTTCCTATGAAACAGGTATTTTTAATCCATTGGTGGTGTTTTGAGCAAGTTTTGTAGCCGACTTACATAATTTGACATGCTCAATTGTAAATTGTACCTTTGACCACAGAGCACACTTTTATCTCTTTTTCGAGCTCTGTTAAAAACAAAAAAGGAACCCCCTTGGAGTCCTCTTTAAGCTCTTTTCAGACTCTCTAAACATGAAAAGAGTGCTGAGCACTTGTCCTTTCCAGCTCGTTAACAGATTGGAAACGACATCTCTTATATTATTTTACGCTTTTTCGGGCTTGAGAGATTAATTTATGAAAAAGAACTTGTGGAGTTTTCTTTTTGTCCCTTTTCAAACTCTCTAAATAGGAAAAGGACCGAGTTATCTTTGTCATTAAACTCGTTAAAACATCAAATAGTGACAAACTTGTCCATATAGACAAGATCGAGTCTCACCTTTGCTAGACTCGTTAAAACATCAAATAACAATGGATTCACCCGAAGGGTGAAATTATACAACAAACATATGTTATCCTCCTCAAGCTTGATAAAAATAAAGAGGTACTAGTCAGCAATGACTGGGGAAAATGGGAAAAAAGGGGAAAACTACTTTATGGTAGCAAGTCGCTCTTAAACATGACACTTTCACTCCATTACCGTGACTATTTGTGTTGGGTTATTAGCTTGATGGTTATCATACCATTGGTTTATCATACCATCCATTACTTTGTTTTGGGTCAATGCTACCATTTCATTTCAGTGTCGCCGACATGTTCAAGAGAAGTCATTCAGTCAAAATTCATCATTTGCAATACCATAAACCTTCATTTTCATGACCGTCATTCCTGAACCCTGTGTCGTCAGTCAAATTCCATCTCTAAAATCACTACATTCGTTTTGTGTCATTGATGTGGGATACATCAAGGCCCTCCTACGATGATTCACTTCTTGTCGATATCAACACATTATCCAAGACGTTGACTTAGAAACACCCTTCCAGTACCTTGAGGCTTGCATACATCAATGGTAGGTTTCTCGCTTCCGGTGATAGGTTGACATCAATGGCCTTCAACCGAAAGACTTTGTATGGTGTTCGGCATCAAATCATCCATTCACACCATGCAGAATGTGCTGCAGTACCTTGAGGATCATTATCATTATCAGTGATTTCTCTCGCGTCTGCTAACAACTTACATCATTGGTTGGTAATCAGATGGCGTCTTCCCATGTTTGACTTCAGATCACATATTTACATGGTTAGACTCGTACTTGAGTGAACCATTGAACGAGATAGAAGACCCCAGATCTAGTTTCGTCCATCTGGGCTGCGATTTCAAGAGTACTAAATCATATGTACAATGGCTTTACATTGATAACCATTTCGATCACGGGTCTATATCTGTAGACGACTGTTTATGTACATGTAATGAAAGTTTATAAGCTAAGCATGGGTATGACTTCCCTCAAGGATTCATGTAAAAATAAAAAATCATGAAATATGTATTGTAATTGATGCAGGTCACCTTCCACTTCAATACCTCCTCATCACATCGTAAAGCATTTCAATTGACATTGGCATTTTTCCGACTTCATGCTTTAGGGGGGTAGCTATTACAAATCCATTTGGGCACATCAATCCCATCATCTATATTAGTGTTTTAGGGCTCATCAAACCCTAATTTCAGTTGCTACATGCCCTAAACAGGTCACCCCTTTGAATGCCTCTTTCCCAGACAGTTTCATGACTTGAAGACATTCAAAAATGGCCTCTAGAGGGATCAGCGCAGGTAGGCCCATGTAAGGGTGCACTGCATAGCAGTTAAGTCCATTCCAAGGTGCTCTACAGAGCACTTAGGCTTCCTTTCACCTACGCTCGGTGAGTTTGAGCGAAATTCACATAGGGTTTGGGGAATATTCTTATCTTTTGGAGTCATCTAGAAGGTTCCTTCACTTATCAATTCCTATGAGCTCGAAAATGGATGAGGAATGTGTTAAGATGCATCCTATCCTCTCATCCCTTCCTCCATGGAACTAATTCTAAGTATGGAAGGCCATTCAATGCCACCATTTATGACAAAACCTCCTTCATCTCCCTATAAATTGACCACTCATCTAAGTGATCAGGGGTTGGATTATGTTGAATTGTAAGGAGATAATGTTGCTATGAGAATTGGCTTTGAAGCAAGTATTGTAATGCTACAAGTTTGTCATGCTTTTGATGTGATGTGGATGGGATCCAAGCTAGAGGAATGACTTTGAATCAGACACAATGGTTGTAATTCCTTCTTCTATTCAATAACGTATTTGAACCTTTCTCCCATATGTTTGTATTGTTTTATATTGCTTATATGTGTGAAATGTATCTGATTCCAATCAATTATATTCAATAAATCTTTTGCTTTGATCGGTTCTTTGTCTTTTGTTGGTGTTTACAGGTACTTCTCAAGCGTGTTAAGTATGGGAAGAAGCGACAGGATCGATACAAAGGAGACAAGAGGAAAGCGGAACTACAAGTAGGTCTTCTCATCTTCTTTGTCTTATGTATTTCTTATAGGAAAAGGCTAAAGTACTTTAAACTATTGTTCTAGATATGGCTACTTATCTAGGAAATTAGTATTTATCTGTAGATACCAAATTCTCCAAAACAACGACCTCGATGATTTGGGTACTTCTGCAGGTACTTTGACACTTAAAACTTCCGGGGCAGCTCCCTCAACTGCCATTGCTACCTCTGGGGCAACTCCCTCAGCTTCCATTGCTACATCTGGGGTAGCTACCTCAACTGCCATTGCTTCTCCAGCACTCGTGGTCTCTGCGGGATCTCGTCCTAACATAATTTCACGGATGAGCTTACGGTCGGACTCAGGGTACTGATCAAACACATCGCTGTCAAGAAATTCCTCAAAGAATGCACGGTTCATGCACAGTAGGCAACACAACTCAGAAACTCTCAACATGTAAAATGTTTCCCGCTGGGCGACCATCTGTAATTTATAGGCAATTGTGAATTCAAATTCGACTGTTCCCCCCAAAATCCGATCATAATTACTAGATTGGAGACATATTTTCAAAGATCTTGCTCTTAAACTCTGACTTAAATGTCGCCTCCCCTCTCCACTGAGCCGTTTTTTCATCGTCAAATCATGAATAGTGACCATAACGGTCACTTTCTAGCTGCCCTGCGTGGTTGTTTCTTCAATAGCGCAGCTCCCCATGTGCTTCTGCCAACACTGTGACATTCCTTCCTTCCATGCAGTTCCCCAATCTCATAGCTCCACAACATGGGCAGTGTGATTTATAGTCCCACACCTCCTTTCATCTTCTTGGAGCACTAAGACTGTGCTACCATCATGTAGTCATCTAGCTGAATCACCGGTGTATGGCTTCAATAGGCTGCCATTCACCTTTCCTGGGAAGGGTTTTCCATTCAACTTTACCAACTAAATTGCTCCACCATCGGTAATCTCCCTGATGACTTATGCCCCCAGCCAATGCATCCTAAATTTTCCTGGAAATTTATCAAACTTGTTGTCATATAATAAAACTAAATCATTTACCTTGAAGGTGTGCAGTTTGATGTGTCAATCGTGCCATGCCTTTTCGCGCTCCTTTTGAACTTGTTGATGGAATCCAACTAGAAATCTATCCTCTTCAAGTTCTATTAGCTACGTGAGCCTCTCCTCGAGGGCTCCGCGATCCGCCATCCCTGTGAATGCTGCTATGCACATACTAGGTACAATGTACTCCATTGACATCGCAACTTCTATGCCATAAACTAGCCTGAACGACGTTTGTCCGGTCAGTTTCTTGCAAGTAATTCTATAATCCCATAGCATTACATGTACGCACGCATCCCAATCATTCCTTTGTGCATTGCAAACCTTTGTTAGTGCGTTATCCAATATTTTATTAAACACTTCCACCATCCCATTAGCCTGTGGGTGATAAGGTGTACTTTTCTAATGGTAAACCTGAAATGCCTCTGTTAACACGCTGATCATATCATTAAGAAAATGCGTACCGTGATCGCTCATCAAAATCTTCAGACACCCAAACCTTGTCAGTACATACTCAAAAATGAACTTTTCTACTGTTGTGCCAATGTAGGCCTTCACAGGCTGTGCCTCCACCCATATGGTTAAATACTTGGTCGCGGTGATGATGTACCGTGCACCCATCTTCTTTCCTGGAGGCTGGATTGGCCCTACAAAGTCAACCACGCACTTTTCGAATGGCTGTAATGACATTTGTAGATTTATAGGCAGCTCATCCCTCTGCGATGGCCTACAAGTCCTTTGACATGTAGCGCATGCCCTACAATAAGCTTTTGAATCCTTATACAGGGTCGGCCACCACAACCCAGCGCGTAGAACCTTCTGCGCTGTTGCTTTTCCTGCATAATGACCTCCCGCGGCCCCTCCATGATCCTCAACGAGGATGCTGTTTCGTTCAAACTTGGGCACATAATATCGTGATATTTCATCTGATCCCATTTTGTAAAAGTGACTGGCAATGACAGAAAAGTTTGTCGCGCGCACCACCAATTCCTTCTTTTGTTGGCTAGAGTATCCTTCTGGAGCCGTTCCCGTCGTCAGGAAGTGTATAATGTCTTAGAAGTGATGGTTCGAGACACACATCACAAAGAGCTACGCGTTAGGCAGTCCTTCCTCCAAGTTATTAGGCTCTTCTCCAGTTTCAATGTGTGACAAATGATCTGGTCCTACATTCAGTTGTCATGGTTTCACAATGACCTCAAAATCGTACTCCTAGAACAACAAAAACCACCTACATATCTTCCCCCCCAACACATGCTTGTTGACCAAGTATTTCGACGTGGAATGGTCTATATACATTTTAAAATGTCCACCCAACAAATAGTGCCTGAACTTCTGGAGTGCGTACACCATAGCTAGTCCTTCGTGCTCTATCGTGGAATAATTTTTCTCATATTTGGACAACTTCCTACTTACGAACACAATAGGATGATCTGAGTCCCCTTCACTGGCCTGTGACAGTACTTCTCCCAGCATAATACATGATGCATCCATATGCACATGAAATTCTTTCTTCCAATCCGGGAAGATTAGGATCAGCGCGGTGACCATTTTCTCCTTTAACACATCCAGGCTCCTTTGACATTATTCATTCTAACAGAATGTAACATCCTTCTTTAACAGTTTTTCCATCGACATGGTGATCTGGGCATAACTCTTGATGAATTTCCTATAGTATCCCATACGCCCCAGCGTTGCGCGTAACTGTTTCACACTCCTTGGCACCTCCAAATTGATTATGACCACGATCTTCACAGGGCCTACCATCAAGCTTTGTCTGCATACCACATGACCGAACAAGATCCCAAAAGGGACAAAAAAAAAAATTTCTTCAGATTGAGTGTGATCTGGTACCTTCGGCATGTATCTAGCATCAAGCGCAGACTTGCCGCATGGTGCTTTACCAATCCAAACACTGTCCAATCATCAAAGTATACCTCCAAAAATTTATGAATGAAGTCCTTGAACGCCGTGATGACTACACGCAAAAATATTCTGGCGCGTTCTTCAGCCCAAAAGGCATTACAGTGTACTGAAAGCATCCCCATTCAGTACGAAGGTCGTCTTACTTCTATCCTTAGGTGCAATTTTGATCTGATGGTACCCAGAGAACCCATTAATGAATGAATATGCTTCCTGACCGCCTACATTATCCAGTACTTCATCGGTAAATGGAGTTGGGAAAGGATCATGCACACAAGCATCATTTAACTTCCTGAGGTCTACACATATCCTTATTTCATCCTTCTGCTTCTTTTCCTGGACTACCATTGGGCTTACCCAATCGAATCCTTCTATTGGTTCAATAATGCCTGTTGCAAGCATCTTATCCAACTCTAAGCAGACCTTTTATTTATACTTCGGATTGAGGTGGTAAGGCCTTTGCTTGACTGGCTTCACGTCCGATTTTAAAGTAATCTTCATAACACCCAGGTCCCCTATTATCCCCTTCAATTCTGAAAACTTCATAGGGAACAAGTCCTCGTATTCGCGGAGCAATTCAACGACCTTATCTATTGTCGCATCATCCCAATAGTCTCCAATATTTGCAAATTTCGGCTCCGCTTCCGTGCCAATGTTTACTTGTCTAGTTTTGAGTGGCGCGGTTATGTCGGGATTCTCTATTTATGGTCCTTCAACTTTGCGGTGACCTTCAGTTTCTGGAATATTAATCTTCCTCAAATCTTGATCTTCTTCTTCAACAGTCACGTTATAGCACTCCAACGTGTGGCTCAGTTGAGTGATCCAATTAGGTTGAATAAGATCTAAAGGATCTTGCAGAATCCTAAAGATCGCTGCTTTGACTTCCTGTAGTGCTTCATCATTACATTCAAACCCATCTCCAAAGCTGAACGTCATTAAGAACCCTTGGCGCAAAATATCCCATTCTTCAGTTCCATGGTGGAGCTCTGTCTCCAAGTACCAATTCATCGGTATCACATCTAAAGTATGGCAGAACAGATGCACCCATTCAGGTTGGGGCTCCACTCCATAAACTTTAGTCCATTTGGCCAAGTGACGATGTAGATCATTCCTCCCATCATATTTTTCCATTAATCGCACCTTCGGATGTCCAAAGCATACTCTCATCATTCTCCTATATTCGCGCCAATCATCAAAACTATCTTTGTGCATACCCCACCATCTTGTGGGCGTAGCGCGCAATGCCCAATCCAAGGCCTGGAAGCGATGCTTCTCTGGCACTTCCCTTTCAAAGGCATCCAAAAATGCATCAACATTAGTCAAACCATCATAATAGGGTAGATTTCTTACCTTCAATGATACACAACACATTGATTTGGTCATCATATTACAACACAGCGTAGACACCTTATGTAATTGATTCTGCCAATGCTCCAATTCTTCGTCTGAATCTAATGTGAGGAACTTTCACAGTCCCATGTAATATGTCCATCTGTTGTCGAATTCACCCCGTATTGATCTCGCGTTGTTATCTTATATATGTGGTCCAAATCATCATCACTTTCATGATTGCAGACCGATTCAATATAGCGCGGTCCTTCTACAGGATCTAGGGGTACTACTATGTGAAGTGATTTCTTCTCAAACGTCAGCTTTCACTTCTTCAGATTAATCACCCCATTCATGTCAGTAGCCCAATCAATCCCAAGGAATGTAGGGTAGGGGTTGCTTTCATCCACAATCTCTATCACTTCAAAGTCATCCAATGCGCTCGCGCCTTCAATACGCACTGCTACCCCCTTCAGTCATCCCATGGGGATGATCTTCTGCTGATTTTCCATCCTTAACTGAATCGGAGACCATTGCAGCATGGGTCTCCCCATTCGCTCCCATGTTTGTTTAGTTAAAACATTCACGTCAGATCCTAGGTCCAAAATAACTTGGTCCATTTCGTATTCTCCTATCTATGCGGTGAGTCTCATCTCACGTCTAGTTCTTGACTTATGCTTACCAATATTTCTAAGCATGCACTATTCACCAAGAGCGTTTTCTTTTCCGACACACTTATTTATCACCTCTTGTAACCCTTTTACAGCCTTGCTATCACACAGAAGCTTCATGCAGGTTTCCAAGAAGGTAGTAAGCATAGAAGGATCCATTTCTTCAGCCGGATTATCCTGGCTTCCTGAGGTGGATGCCTCAGCAAAGCTTTTCTTTTCTTCCATAAATGTTTCGCGTGCGCACTCCAAATCAAATTCAACCTCCTTTTCTGGGGCTTTGTGAACCCACGTACTCTCTGTAGGATTGTTTCCCTTATCTTCACCAGTTGTAACTCCACTTTGCAGCACTATATTTACATTAGGATCCTCTTCGTGAGGCTCAACCCTCATCATCTGCAGGTTCTGAGTCGGTTGTTGAGGCTGCACACTTTTCTCACGTATCTTTGCTAATAGTATAGGGCAATCTTCAGTCGCATGATCAAACTACATACAATATCGACATGACAGATGCGTCAGGTTTTTGCATTCTCGTGCGTAGTGTCCCGATCCTTTGAAATTATAAAAAATCACCTGTCCTCGACCTCTGCCAGGTCCTCCTCCACCTTGGCCTCGTCCACGCCCTTGATATCCTCCTCACCCTTAACACCCTGATCAGGAGGCTGCATTTTTTCCTGAACTCTATACACATGTGTTCTCTCCATCATCAACTCATAGCTATGGAAATTGCACTCATCATGGCCCACTGATTGACAGAAGTTGCAGAAGAGTTGTTGCGGTGTCTGTACAAAATTCTACAGCAAATGGAAATTGTCAGTCACATGTTTTCTTGCTACCTGACAGATAGCACACCATAGCGTAGGCCCTGAACTTGGCCCTGCTTGAGGTTCTGGCCTCAAAGGCATTGGTCCCCTGCTACAACATAATTCATGAAGACTAGGCAGTGATATTTGTCATGCCCCTGACCCTTGCATTTCAAACACCAAACTTCTTCACGCACCTTTGACCGCACTGTTCTATTGTTCTTCAAACTTTGTAATTCTAAGCAAATATTTTGCAACTATGCATGAATCTATTGAACCCCTAGATTCGGATCTTGCATCGGTGTTTCATGCAGTCTCATTTCAATCTCCAAAGCTTCTGCCTGGGTCCTGTTAGTGTCGGTCTTGAGCCCTCCATCAGTGATCAATAACTCTTTGCATATGCATTTATAGGTGTCTCATCAGTGTCAGTTTTGCATCCCGCTAGGCATGCTATAACACTGAATGGAGGAGCTGGTCTTTGTTCCCTTCTTGGCTTTGCTGGATCAGGTCATACAACAATGTAATTGAGTCATACTTGTTTTTGTTTTTGTCTTGAGGTCCCATGGTCTTAGGTCTAGGGTTTTGAGTCAAAATCTTTTCAAGGTCATGAGTCATGGTCAGCAAGTGCCCAGCAAGCTGGAAGGAGTTTTGTACATATGTTTCATTATCATTTTCTTTAGCTACAGTTCATTTTATGCCTTGGATTTAAAAACCCTGTTTTTAAGTCCAAGGCCATGTGGAAATTTGAAAAAATAAAGAAAATTTCAAAAATTTGTAAAAGTGCCGGAAATAACCCTGGTTCCTTCACTACAGTCCCTCAGGCGGTCAACCTGCAAAAAGAAAGGAGTCAAATGCATCAGAAGGCTCATTTCAGGACAAAATGACTCCAAAACAGTGTTAAAAAAAATGTCCAAGTGGAAACATTATAAAGTGGGTTTTTGAGTTAAATTTTTTCAAATGTAAGCATATAAAGGTAAATTCCCTCTTTGAAGACCCTCATTGTGCATTTGAAGGCAAGAAAACGCAAGAGAAAGAGGTGAGAAGGCAATTCGTGGCAATTTTCTGCAAGTTTCAGCACTTGGGAAGGCGCGCGACCAAACCACAGGTGTGCGCGACCACCTGGGTGGGTGCGACCAAACGGAGGCCAACGCACAGTGTTAAATAACACGGGCGCGACCAAACGGAGGAGCGCGACCATTCTCAGAGCGTGCGCGACCAAAAACTCTGTCTGCCCAGAAACTCACCCAAATTCCCGAATTTCACCAAATTTTGCTTGTGGGTTTGAAGGTATGCCTCCATCACATCGTTTTGAAATGTGTCATGATTTCAAAGGTGGATTATGGTCATAAAATTCATGCAAGAAGTCAATGTAAGAATAGGTTAAATTGGCTTGAGGTTTTTGCAAGCATATGCTTTGGTAGTTTTGTTTGTTATTCAAGGTGTTTTATTCCTTATTCCCTTCCATTCATTTTCCCATGATTAATCACAGGTGTTAAAATGTCATTATCATTAATCTCATTTGCAAACAATACTCAAACCCTACCCCCAATATTATACAAATCCTACCCCTAAATCATTTGCAAACCCTAGTCCTTTCAAACCCTACAAACCCTACCTTTTCCCCATGTTATATGATTAAAACCCTACCCTCTCTACACAACAAATTTGCATACGTTAATACACAGCAAAGTAAAAAAGAAAACATTGTAAAAAACAAAAAGAAAAGTGATGACAAGGCATGCACACAAGAAATTGTAAAAACAGTGAAAATGTCATTTGCATAGCCTTATAAAAAAAAAATAAAGAAAAGTGTCATCTTGCTGTGTATATGTCAAAGATTCAAAGCTGTGTTAAAGTCATCACAAAATTCATCAAAAATACAGCTGCATAATTGTCAAAGGAAACAGTTTTGCTGTGTTAGGGTTTCTCATTAGCATGGTATCATCTCTCTATCCATAAAACTCTGTTTTTCCCTATCCATTCCCCATATGAAAACCTAATTCAAATTGCATTTCCCTTCATGCAAAACTCCCTATGCAATTGAATTTCCATCCCCAATGTCAAAACATACAGTGAAATCCTAATTCCCAATGACAAATGCAAAAATGAAACTGCCAGCACCATGGAAAGACTGCTGTTATGAAAATTGTTTGGCAGATTTTGGTGATGGGTTTTATTGTCTCCTTAAACCTATTTCTCTATATCCCCTCATCTCCCTAACTCACAAGACATCATACTCTATTTCCATTGCAAACCTATCACAGTAACCCTTCCCTCCCTTGGTGATCAAACATACAAAATCATTGTTTCCCAAAAGCATTGAATGGCCATTCCAAAAGTTATGAAAAAACAGAGTATGCTCTTAGATGACATGCAAAGGCAAAATTTAAGGAGAGCAGCCTGTTAAAGGTTTATGATTGATGCTACCCTATTCCCTTATACTTATGCCCTCATTCCCTCCATGATGAAAATCTATATTGTCCTTTCCGTTGGTGATCATAAAACATATTTCCCTAATACAGTATTCATTTGCAAATGATGAAAGATGGAATGACATGTTTAGCATTATGTGATGTTTTCCTTCAGAATTCCCTGCTTATATATATATTTTTTCCCTTTCCTATATGTAAATTCCCTCCCCTAACATATCCCTCATGATGTTTCCCCTTGAAAACAGCATACTTCACAGCATTTTGCAGGCAGGGCAACGGTCATTTTGACTTGTTTATTCCACCTTGCTCAATAACACTATGTCAACCACCGAGACTAATGAGCAAGGTGATGACCGGTCATCATCTACTGAGATTGAGATACAGCAGAGGTCTCGTAGGGGAGGCAAGGGTGGTCACCACAGGAGGGAAGAGCCCACATCATTGACAGAGTTGCAGGCTTGCCCATTGGTAGTGTCTTGTTTTCAGCATATGGCTTGTTATCAGTTTTGTGAGAGGCTGTCACACATTCAGCATCACAGAGAGTTGGCCCGGTTGTTTGTCCTACATCTCCATAACAGGCAGGTCACCCTTGCAGGGGTGAATTTTTTGTTTTCTCCAGAGGCTATCACAGAGGCTACCGGGATACCCAATGTGGGTGAGGTGTGGCCGAAGCGTAAGTGGCTGGACCTACTATACTATGAGCCATATGTCAGGCCTATCTATGTGCATAACTTGTCAAGGAACTTTCCTATCAAGTTCCTCCGAGCAGAGTATATAGATATCATGAGACTCATTATGCAGTACCTCACATGCGAGGGGAGATTCTCACGGGTATTTTCTTGTCATATCCGCATGCTGATGCACTTCACCAGAGTGAGGATGATGAACATCTCGGCATACTTATTTCATGACACTCAGAGGATGGTCTCTATCTTTCGGAGACAGACCCCAGCACAGCAGCTTCGGAGCCTATGTCATCATGGTCTTATCCAGTTGGTTGTTTCTCATCAGCTGAGCCAGCAGGGCATTTCTTGGGCAGATTTTATCTCCCGTGAGTTCTTCACACAGCCACAGCCATAGCCAGAGGCAGTTCATGAGGAGGGAGGGCCATCACATCAGCCGAGGTTAGTATTCCGAGACATGTGGTTTCTTCTCCTCGGGTCACTTATTAGAGAGGTCATAGGACCTTATTTGTAGCAGCCCGACGAGTACTTTCTCCACAGCCAGTGGAAGGGTTCTCGTCTTCATCATTTTCAGAGCAGCGAGTGTTATCTCCACACCAGGTGGAAGGGGCCTCACTTTCTTCATCGGCACAGGGAGTACGAGAGGGCAAGCAGCCCATGGTTGAGGATGAGGCAGTTGGAGAGGCACATGATGATTTCACTGGTCGCGATGCCCACTCTCCCTCTTCAGATTTTGATGAGATCATCCGGCGGAGAGATGAGGAGAACCTTGTGTTGCAGCGGAAGCTTGAGATGGCTCAGTGGACCATCACTTATTTAGAGCAGCGCAACCGACAGCTAGAGACGAAGAAAGAGCTGGATGAACTATGGAGAATCCGCGGTGACAGAGGCTTAAACCGCAGGAGGCCTGGTGACCCATTGCCTGGTGACCGGGAGACTTGGTACATTCATGAGATTACTCGTTTGGAGAGATTGTTGGAGAAGGCAAACCATGACAAAGAGCTGCTCCGAAACATGAGGACACATTACTGGGCCAGATTACATGTTTGCAAGGCGAGAATGAAAATTCTCCAAAGAAAGCTATCGGAGGCCCGGAAGAGGAAGAAAAGGACAAATCCACTCCGCATCTTGGCTGAGGCCTCCCTCACTCATCATGGTACTGATCAGCCTTGATCTAGCATCAAAATGTGAAAATTTTGAGAATTTTGGAGCATTTTGGAAATTTTTGGTAAAATTACAGGTTTTGCCCACGGTTTGGTCTCACCCCGGGTGAGACCATTTTGGAGGACTGCTCGGAATTTTGAAAACTTGGCATTTTTGGAAAGGGCATGAAAAAAGAAAAATTACCAGTACTTGGGAGCAGCCTAATTTTGAGATTTGAGCCTCCAAAAGCTCAAAATACATCAAAAAAATGACTTTCTGCCCACTTTTTGAGTTGCAGAAAGTGACCTTGGGAGAAATGGTTTTTGAGGGGTCAAATCAACACCAAATTCATAAATTCCACTTGGGATGGAAAGTAGACAGGCCAAGCTTTCCAATGAGCCATCTTGCACCTGATTTGGACCAGTGGAACCCACTCAAAAACAGCTGTGAAGGGGCGCGACCAGAACTTCCAGGGGCGCGACCAGAACTTCCAGATTTGCCAGAATTGCCATTTTCGGTCAAAAAACACTGTTTTGACTATGGTTGACCATTTTTACTTGTAGATGATGGATGAATGTAATATTTTCATGGCACTTTGATAGGTTTTATCTTTCTTTACTCTTCTAGAAGCTTCTTTGATGTAAATAGTGAAAAATTAATGCATGGATGAGTTAGCTAAGTAATAGAGGCAAGTTGTTTGGCTGCCTATTTTCTAGTTCTTAGTTTAGAATTAGTTCAAACTGCTCCTAGGAAGCTGAGCTCGACCCCTAGAGGTGGGGAAAGGAGTTAGATGGTCTAGGAGGTCTATATTATGCTCTCTCCTTCTCATTTTCATGGTTGGACTCTTGTGGGAGAAAGCATTATTGTGTATTGTACATCTACTTCTGCAATTTAAGGAAAGGAAGGCCAGGGTTTTGCAGACTTCATTGTGGATTCTTGTGGATCATTGTGTTGATGGTGTGTCTTCTAATTGTTACTGTAAGTTTGTTTATGTGTTACATCTCTCTTTCTTTGCTGCTAATTGAACAAGATGAAGTGATAAAGTTTGAATTCATGCATGCCATGCTCAGCTTTTAATTCTGTTCAATATCTATGTTTTCCACTGTTTAAAGAGGATTCAAAGTCCTTGTTTGCCCTCTTTAACCTCCTCTCTTTCTTCCCTGATCACTCATCCAAGCCAAAGGCATCAGCACAAGTTCCTACCTTGCCCCAAAGATCCCCCTGCAAAAACTGTGCTCAATCCCCGCACCCTGAATTGCACTCCCTCCAATTGCCACCAAAAACCCAAAAATCTTTAAATCAACCCCCCTTTATCAATTTACTAGCCTAATATCTTTGATCCTAATTGGTCAGCCTAATTATATTATAAGATCTATCAAATCTGACCCGAGAGAGCCTTCTCATACCTCGTAGGGCTAGCTACGAGGTGAAATGGTTTGATGTAGCCTTGAGAGTTTGTCTATCTCATCCTAGGTGAATTCCAAGCGCTAACAGGTCCCAATCTTCTGTTGCGATAACGTAACCCTTAGGTGAGGCAGGAGCGAAGCCACAAACCATTCATGATGTTGCCCATCTGTCAAGTTCATGTTAGCTTCACAAATCGTTCACTTCAATCTATGATCCATATCCTAGGGTGTCTCACCAGGCTTCATCATGATCTCTTTGAATCCCACGATTGATTGCGCTTCAGACTTAGGTCTACTGAATTCCTTATTCAGCGCGGTCTGAATATCTGCCAATGCAGACATCGGGTTAGTAGTGCAATACTTAATGTACCATGTTAGTGTGCGTTCCTGCAAAGCACTAACCAATGTTTCCTTCTTCATTTGATCATCTGTGATACCCTGATCTTCCCATACAGCCTTCGTAACAAACCAAAATTGGTCTAGGTCCTCATTTCCCAAGCCCTTGAACACAGGCAGCTTTACTGAATTCGCCATACTGAACGGTGGTGGAGGTGGCGGTGGTGTGGGTGAGGGTGTAAGCGATGGAGGTGAAGATGGAGGTGGTGTGGGTGGATGAGGTATTCACGGGAACCCCTATCTTATTAACTGAACAACGCTCTGCAGAGAAGCCTATGCTGCTCCCTCATCGTCACTTAAGAGAGGTTCAACCAATGGGCTATATTCAGGGCCTCTTTTTCCTCCGTTCCTGAAAGTCCTTCCACTTCGCGTAGCCCCAAACATCACTAAAAAGAAAATCATCCCTAATAGTTCCATTATTCCTAGAATTTATGGTGCTCCTAAAGTCCATAAACCTAACATACCCCTCAGAACTATAGTCAATACCATAGGTTCCCCTACTTACCTTTTGGCGAAACAACTAGCCAAAAAACTTAGACCCCTATCTGGTAATACCCCTTCTTATATAAAAGACTCATATTCCTTTGTTCAATGGATTAACAACATAGAAATGAAGGACAAGGATCTTATGGTTAGCTTTGACATTGTATCTCTTTATACTATGATTCCTATTGATGAAGCTATTAATATCATGAGAAACATCACGGATAAAGAAATTGTGGATCTTCTGGAGCTTTGCTTAAAATCCTCTTACTTCAGTTTCAAAGGTAAGATTTATGAACAAACCCATGGTGTGGCTATGGGCTCTCCTCTATCCCCCATTGTTGCCAACATCTTTATGGAACACTTCGAACAAAAGGCTCTTAGGTCATTTCCATACACCCCTGAAGAATGGAAAAGATTTGTCGATGACATATTTGCCAAATGGAGTTATGGAAAAGAAAAACTTGACCTATTCCTCAATCACTTAAATAGCTTTTCGGACTATATAAAATTCACCAATGAAACTGAAAATAACAACCAACTTCCCTTTCTTAATATCCTTCTAACCAAAAAATAAGGGTCACTTGGTTTCCAAGTCTATAGAAAGAAAACCCACACAGAATGATATCTACGTGCAAATTCTCATCACCATCCTAAACAGAAGATGGGCATCATTAGGACCTTAACCACTAGGGCGGCTAGAATATCTCATCTTGACCATTTAAATGATGAAGTCAACCATCTTCAAAAAGTGTTTGAATTAAATGGATATAATAGGAATACCATTAAGAAAGCCATGCACCTATCCCTAAACAAGAATAATAAAGATATCAAAGATCACAATTTATCAACTCCCAAGGTCTCCCTTCCGTACATAAAAGGCACCACTGATGAGGGCCGACCTAATGACCTAATTTCCTAGATTAACTATTTCATAACCTATATATATACTATAAATATAGCTCATGGATACATCATTACCATCAGACAATTATTCAACTCAGTCAAGGATCCCATCAACCCTAACCTTGAAAAAGGCGTTTATGTTATTCCTTGCTCATGCGGAAAGGAATACATAGGTGAAATAGGTAGGTCTCTTAACATCAGAATTAAAGAACACACAACTCACTTAAGAAGAGAAAGAACCTCAAAATCGGCCTTAGCAGAACATGTTCACTCTTCCTCTCATTACATCTGCATGGAAGAAGTCAAATTAGTTAGAAAAGAAGACCATTATCTTAAAAGGAAAATCAAAGAAGCCATTGAAATAGAGAAAAGGAAGAATAACTTAAACTGAGACGATGGATTAAAACTAAGCAACACCTGGAAACCTTTACTTGAAATCTTAAAGAATCAATAATTAACTCATATTACATCCTCCTTAAACAATAAAACAAAAAAACAAGTATAAACATATAAATAAATAAACATTTGGTTATTTTATAACCAAATCAAATTAATTAATTAAACAAACAAATTAATTAATAAATTAAGCAATTAATTAAATAATTAATTAGGTAATTAATTAAACAAAAGAATTAATCAATTAAACAAATTAATTAATTAATTTAACAATTAACTAATTAATTAAACAAATTAATTAAAAACAAATTAATTATATAAACAAATTAATTAATTAATTAAAAATTAATTAATTAATTAATCAAACAAATCAATACATTAAACTAATTAATTAATTAGAGAAGTAATTAAGGAATTAAACAATTAATTAATTAACTAATTATTAGAGAATTAATTAGGAAACTAATCAAACAAATTAAATAATTAATTTAACAATTAATGAATTAATTAAACAAATTAATTAATTAATTAATTAGAGAATTAATTAAGGAATTAATTAAATTGATTAATTAATTAAACAAATTAAATAATTAAGTAGACAATTAATTAATCAATTAAACAAATTAATTAATTAATTTAAAAACTTAATTAAGAAAATTAACTAAACAAATTAATTATATAATAATAAATAATTAAGTAATTAATTAAAAAAAAATAAAAAATGATGAGGGCCGACCTAATGACCTAATTTCCTAGATTAACTATTTCATAACCTATATATATACTATAAATATAGCTCATGGATACATCATTAATATCTTTAGAATATCTATTGAAGCACCCCTGATGATGGACTCACTTGGTAGTCTGAAACGTTGGGTTCATAAAACTCTATAACATGTCATTCCTCCTCTATATTCAAGACTTGTTTTAGAATAAGAATGAGAACCCATTATTGGTATTGAGAGATAATTTGAAGAGAAACAAGGTGTTGTATGGTGAAGTTGTGGCTCTGTATCTAACGAGACTTTCCCAAGTTTGTGATGAGTTAATTTCAATTGGAGAAAATGTTTTAGAGTCTAATCTGGTGAGGACTTCTTTGAAGGGATTTTCTGAGGAATGGAAGAAATTCATTGAAGGATCATTACTTGAGATAAGTTTCTAGTTTGGAATAGGTTATAGGACAACTCCATCCAAGAAGAACTGCGGGACTAGGATATTCATAAGAAGAAGTCTTCTAATGATAACATGGCTCTTACAAGTAAGATGAAGGGAAAGGCAAAGAAGGACTTGAGAAAGATGAAGTGTTATACATGTGGCGAGTATGGTCATGTGAGCAAGTTTCCATGTAAGAAGAAGGGAGATACCGAGAAGAGGAAGGAGATAGTCGAGGTTGCTACATTATTCTGAGCTAGTTGACTTCTCAAGAAGGTTGGAGGAGTACTTTCCTCTAGTTTCTCATTTCTATGAGGGTACCATTGATGAGCTTTCATGTTATGTGGATAGTGGAGCGTTGAAGCATATGACAAGTTCACATGAAGTTTTTGAGACTATTTGAAAGGGACTCAAAGTTTCACAAAGAGGTTGGCAACAAGAGTTAGAAAGCTATCATAGGATTAGGTGTTGTGCCAATCAGGATGGAGTCAAGTGGGATGTTGTGAGTTCAAGATGTATTGTAGGTACCAGAGCTCAAGTACAATGTGTTTTATGTCTTAGTGATTGAGGTGATGGGGTTTGAGGTGATATTCTGAGATGGGAAAGCGATGCTCAAGTCAAAATGATCTAAATCTATTGGAGCTATCATTAGAGTTAGAGAGCATGGTCTATATTAGATGAAGGGAAAGCCTATATATCAAGGGAAGAAGTAGGCTGCTATCACTCAAGGGGAGTCAAGTTCAAGTGGGAGTATGTAGGTTTAGCGGGAGAATTTGCAACCCTACAAGAGTGCATGGCCAGTGGGGAGTAAAGACACTTCTACAACTAACAAGAATGAACCATGGAATGGGCTGAAGTCCTGTCATGTGAGGAAGAAGTGGGAAGCTTTTGGAAGCAAGGACAATATTGAAGATAGTCTGGTTCATTCTATGGGGTATGCTACAGTGGTGAAGTTGAAGAGTACCATAGATGTTGGATGGTGAAGGCGTAGTGCCATATATAATGATACTTTCTCAAGTTCATGATGAGCTAATTGCCATTGAAGATAATGTTCCAGATTCCAAGTTGGTGAGGATTGCTTTTGAAGTGCTTTTCGAAGGGATGGAAGCCATTTATCAAATGGACTGTCACTCGAGATAAGCTACTAGATTGAAGTAGGTTATGGGATGAATGCATCTAAGAAGAACTATGAGACGATGATATTCACAAGAAGAAAAAGTATTCTGATGATAACGTGGCTCTTGCAGGTAAGATGAAGGGTAGGTGAAGAAGGACTTGAGCAAGCTGAAGTGTTATACATGTGGCGGGTATGGTCATTATGTGAGCATGTGTCTGTGTAAGAAGAAGGGAAATAATGAGAAGAGGAAAGAGATAGTTGGGGTTGTCGCATCTTCTGAGTTAGATGAATTCTCAAGCGGGTTGGAGGAGCACTTTTTTCTAGTTTCTAATTTCTTTGAGGGATAACAGAGCATTAATGCTTATGTTAGGTTCACGTGAAATTTTTGATACTCTAACTAAAAGGGACTCAAAGTTGCACATGGAGTTTGGCAACAAGAGTCATAAATCTATCAGATGATCAAGTGTTGTGCCATTCAAGATGAAGTCAATTGGGTTGTTATGATTTAAATATTTACTGTGGGTACTAGAACTCAGGTACAACGTGTTGTTTGTCTCAATTATAGAGGTGAATGGGTTTGAGGTGATATTCTGAGATGGGATAGCAATGCTCAGGCCCAAAGGCTCTAACTCCGGTGGAGATATAATTGGAGTTAGAGAGCATGGTCTATATCGGCTAATGAGAAATCCTATAGATCAAGGGAAGAAGCATGATCCTCAGACTCAGCGGGAAAGCCTATAGATCAAGGGAAGAAGAAGGCTCCCGAGACTTAGAAGGATTCAAGTTCAAGCGGGAGTATGAAGGTCTATATGGAGAATCCTCAACCCATGAAGAGAACATTTCTAGTGGAGAGTAAATAGACTTCGACATATGGAAAGAAGGAACCATGGAATGGGATAATGACCTATCTTAAGAGGGAGAATCAGGAAGCTTCTGGAAGCAGGGACACTACCGAGGAAAATGTGGTTCATTCTATAGGGTATGCTGTAACGGTGAATGTCAGAGATTGGGCTAGTGTCACTAAAGATGAAAAGTTACTTCCAAGTGGTGGAATTACCTCCCTCGGTAAGAGAGAGTGTTGAAATGTGTAGCTTGTGAGGTACTCCCACAACCCCTGGAATATTAGGTTTATGAATCCAAGAAAGCATCAATCTCAAGTCTTTTTTGTCCAAGATAAGTGAAAATACCCGAGGGAGTCGTGAGCCTTAAGGTGGGACAAGTTGGAGTAGGTATGGTATGTCATATGTCTGAAATGGAGGTTGAGTATGCCAATAAATGAGGACGAGTTATGTTTGATTGTTTGTGCCCTTAATGAAGGTTTGTTTGTGAGGTTTGAGGTCAATATTATATGATGGTTCATCCCCTAGTTAGGGCTTATTTCTATGGTGCAAAACCTCAAGAAATTCTATTAAATTTTTGTGTATGCACGCTTAGTTCTTGTGCACTTTGGAAATGGTTGAGACCGTTAAGGAGGAAGATTTGTCTTTGTTTTAGGGGCCACAATGCATCAATGAATGTGAACTATTCTTGAGGTAAAGTTTGATCCTATAAGGGCTAAAGTTCCCTTAGTTTATGGACAGAAGAGAGAAGAAAAGGGATAAACAGAAGGATGATTGTTATAGTGAAGGAAGAAGGGAAGAGGAGGGTTGATACATTGGAGTTTGGGTGTTGAAGGTGATGAGTAGTTGATGTTTTTCCTCTAAGTAGTCTATGAACATAGGTTTGAAGGTCCTATACGAAAATTCCATGTAAAAATATATAAATACCACAGATGATGGGACACGTATTCCAAGCTGAATGTTGGGCAAAGATATCCTAGTGGGCATCACTAGATGTGTGTTTTGGCTAAGGAATTAAAAGGAAAATGACATTTTTGGCACATTTATTTATGAAAATAAAGGAAATTAGGAGAAAAGGAAGGTAAAAGGTCATAGGTTGCATGTGAGGAGGAAAATGAAGAAAATAGAGGCCTCATTAATAAAAAGGCTTCTAAGCATCAGTGGGCAAGACTTGGTCAGTTTAGTGTTGGAGCTCTCTCATTATTCTTTCTCTCTCATACTCTTGGATACTTAGAGATTTATTGGATCACTCTTGGAGGGTGTGGTGTACTTGGATTCTTGGAGAAAGAAGGCAAAGGAAGAGCAGGAAAGTACAAGAAGGAATCGACATAAGTAGCTACATCATATTTGCTTGCAGGTGCCGAGTTGCATTTATGATTTCTTCACTAGTTTTGGCATGCATGGCATATGCATGTGGTTTCTTGGTTGTGATATGTCATTGTCATGGAGGATTGCCTGGATCGACAGTGGATTGCATAGCCTTTCCATTTCCTGGATAGCCATGGTGATTATGGATTTACTTTCATTTTTGTGTTTTTTGTTGGTTCTCATGTTTCCTTAGCTTGGGTTGAGTTATTAGTTCCTGGAGCCCTAGTTGGACAAATTCTCTGGAAGCCCTATAACAGTTTGGGTTGAGTTACTAGTCCTGGAATCCTTGGTTGGAAAAATGCTCTGGAATCCCTTGGTGGGTGGAGTTACTAGTCCTCGAAGCCCTAGTTGGACAAACACTCTGGAAGCTTAGAAAATGCGATGGGTTGAGTTACTAGTCATGGAAGCCTTGGTTGGACAAATGCTCTAGAACCCAACGGCAGTAGTGAGTTGAGTTACTAGTCCTGAAAGTCGGGTTGGAACAAACACTCTGTAAGCCTTGGAAGGCTTGGATGGAGACCAATCTGATGATGGTTTTGGTGATGCCCGACCGTGAGGTGGAATCACTATTTGATGGGTTGAGGTGGATGACCTCCAGAAGCCCTGGATGAGTTTTTATTTATGTGTTCTATGAGATCCCACATTCATGCTTGGAATATGGCATGGGGGTGAATGGATGAAGAGAGATTTGGCTCAACCATTCTACAGTTGGGTGGAACGTGGAAGTCCCATCTCGGGTTTGGATTTTTCATAAGTAATGAAAGGTTATTTCTCCTTGTATCTCTATGAGAATTATTATGGATTATATGTGGTTTATATGGTGATGATTTCATTGGTATTTATGTCCCTACTATGCTGGTTATGTATGTATTTTATGACAACAATTATGTATGGATCTCATCATGTCCTTACTTGTTATTGAATGATCAATGTATCTATGACCTAATGGATGAAATGACAGTTAATGTGATAAGGAGACAATGCTTCATAGCGAATCTCAAATAAGTATGAGACCCTTATGCTCAAATATGCTATTTACACTTGTAGGTTGCATATTTACTAAATGTTTGACGAAATTCTTATCATGACTAGTAGGGATCCAATCAAGGTCTTGAACAGGTATTTTCTTTAGTACTTTCATTTCCCTGTTACTTTACTAATTTGAAGAGACGGATCAGTTCTGGGTAGTGCCCTGGGCTCTAATCTGAAAAAAGTGGCTTAAATCCGGGGGTCATTGGCACACCACTAAAAATTTTGGTCCACAGTTGCTGGCAGGCAGGCCTGTGAGAACGAAATTAGGTTTTTGGTCACTCCCTTGCCCATATCATGAGAGTGACTATGGACAAAGAGACCTAAAACAATAGTGGAGCCTAGAGATATGTTGTTTGAGTGGCTGACTTGTCTTCTGAGGGTTCTGTTGATGATGTTGAATATTTGTATGGTGTGTTTCCGTCGGTTCTACTTCCTTAATGTGACTTAGGAGGTAGAATCATATCATAGTGGCCTCTCGTCGCATGTTTACCCGACTAGTCGGTTGCTTGGGTAGATGTGGGAGGAGGGTGTTACAAAGTGGTATCAAAGCGTGGTTGCGCTCTCCTTGGGCCATGTGTTGATCATGCTTTAATGTTGGTTTCATATGAGTTCCTTATGCATGTCATTTGTGTTCTTCTTACATTTGTATGGTGTTGATCATGGTTGTAGTGATGTCGCCATGTGAAGGTTGAAGGTGTTGTTATGGAGTATGTCTTCATGTGTGCATGGTTGATTGTGTATTATTATGCATGTCAGTGTTCAGATATTATCAAGTGCATGTGAGGTGGTTGTTGTTGTCCTACATAAGGTCATGGTTTGTGTAGTTGATATGGTCATGCATTGATGACTAGACTCTAGCTAGAATGGCATGTATATGGTTTTTCACTCATGTGTTATATGTCTATATGAAGTCGTTATACATGTATGGTCTTGGTTATAGTTATGCATGAATAGTAGGTCAAACATGCCTTGTGAAGTCATGGTATGCAATTTAGGTCATCATGGTGCTATTGGTATGTTATGATGCTAATGTGTTGATTGAGGTAGAGCAGGAGATGCAGATCATCATAATGACGTTGCAAAATTAGTATTTGGGATAAGAGAAGATCGTCATATAGGTATTGTATGTTTGGCATGTAGGTATGTAAGTTAAGAATTTTTATATGCACTAGGGTTATATACATTAGGTTTATGTACATGCCTTTTGATGTTATGGTTACATTCATGATAGATGTAAGTTGATTAGTATAGTCAGATGTGTCAATAATGATTGTAACCTATGGTTGTATGCATTGCTATTGTGATTTTATGTTAGATAACTTGATGATTAGGTTATATTTTGTTGATGAGCATGATATATAACTTATTGTTGTTATATGCTAGTGACTAGTTATCATTATGTTATGTATTGTTGTTGAGTATGTAAAAAGTTAACTTGTTGATTGGTATACGATATTTAGCTTGATCATTAGGGTTATAACATTTATATCTTGATGTTATATGTATCATGCTAAATTGGATTGGCCCATGCAGATGGTTAGGGTTACAAAATTCAGGGATGAGCCAACATATTTGTGATATGGTGTCAGACTAATCTATACTGATCATACATATGTGATTGTTATGCATGAACGAAAAATGCTTATGAGCTTATGACGTGAACATGTTAGTTGGTTACTGCTATGGATACCATGATTAGGTTTGAGTTGATATGTTGTGAAGTTGTATCGTGCTAACCTAGATTGATTGCGTAGACGAGATAGCCTCCTCTGAAATACACTAAGGTATGAGTTCGATTATGTCATATATTTGGGGTTTGCTTGTTTGATTATGTCATCTATTTGGTGTCTATTATGTCATTTGGTTGATTCAATTAACATGGTATGTTTGCAAGTTGGTTGAATGTTTGATGAATTTCATAATATGAGTATGTGTTCCAATGATCTTGTTTTAAGGTGTGTTAGCACTCTGTAATTTAATAAGGCTGAGAAATAATTCACAAAACCACTTTGGAAGCTGGGATCTAGCCCAGCCAGCTTTAGAGAGGGATCTCTCTTTCAGATTTAGATTTGTTTATATTGAGATATTAGGCTAGTTACGAAAGTTCAGAGTTTGGTTTATGAATTGGTTTGGTTGGAATAGCAAGGGAAGAGCCATTGGGAAATGGAGTTTGCGAACTTAACATGGATATGTCTCATATTTTCAAAGGAGTTTCACAGGGAAAGGTAGCTGAACTAACAGGATCTTTTAGATTTAAATGAAATGTAATAGAAGAAAATATATAGGTTCAATTGAAGCTAAAGAGTAGTTAATACTTCTTTAACTTGATATCAAAAAAAAACATTTAAATTATACACAACCAGAATCAGAGTGTATCTTTCAACAAATTATGTTCATCAACTTTCTGTAAAATAATTTAGATTTAATAACACATAAGTATGGAAAAAAAGAAATACATAGACAATGAAAGAAGCACTTCACCAAATAGTCCAACACATAAATCCCGTGAAGAAGGTCCTTTTTATTACTGATAAGTCCATTGAGGCTTGAAAAATATTCAATAGCTTTCTTCTGTAAAAAAACAAACATCTCTTACTTCAAATTATGAAGTATTTATACAAATTCTAAACTAAAATATCTTGAAAAAATATCAAGATTTGTTACAAATATCTCAAACTATGTTACACAAATATAACTGAAATATAGGACATTCAAAACTAGTGAATCTAATTGGAACTATCTTTATGGATTTCTCGTGACAAACAAGAGCAATTCAAATTTCACAGAAACTCTTATTTGATGAGGTGGCCTCTAAGTCACTAACTGTCTTTGAGTTTTTTCCTCCCGAGATTCTGAAAAATAAGGTCTAGTGATCCCGTTTTATATCCCAAACCATAATATCTGTTATAAAAGTGAGAGATTTTTTTGAACACGATTATGTTGGCAACAAAAACCTCTTTCCATTTTTGAAAATTCATTTCCACTTGCTCGGAAACCATATTTGGAAACACTAACTGAAAACAGGAAAATTCGGGAAAATATACCTGCAAAGCTTCATGCGAATATCCCAAACCATAAAAGCTGTTAGAAAAATCAGAGAGGGTTTTGTACATGATGAGTTTGGAAACAAAAACCTCTTTCATTTTTGAAAATTAATTCTCAACTGCTTGTAAACCATGTTTTAAATGATTGTGAGATGAGCCCCGGTATTGCAACAAGAATGTTGCAACTCCGAAGGCTACCTACTTTTAATTATCAACCTGGGGTTCGTACAAACTAAAGAGGTATCGACACTATATGTGAAACATACAATGTGTCCTTCCTTTTCTGTGATGATGTAATGGAGTGCATGTACTGAAATCGAACCCTAAACTAATTGCATAAAATGAATTGAAATCAAAATCCTAACCTATTGCAAGAAATAAAGTACAAGGAAAGAAACATACTCTAATTACATAAAGATCATGAACTAAATGTAAAAGAAAAATAACTTAAACCTATTTATCACATGTGATGATTTAAACTAACTGAGCATGGAATCTGATGTAGAGAGTGCTAACTGTTGTGTGCATGAATAAATATAAAATAACTTTTTCCTTTTATCTTTTTGCTTGAAAAATGTAAATGCTAATCTTGCTTGGTTCTTTGGCAGGGGAGACAGGTGTGGAGGAAAAGGAGTACAATGTTTCAGATGGCTTGGAGGGTAAGTAAGGGCCTAATACTGGCTTCTAGTGATGATTTTTCTCAATTTGGTCTCAAAATACGACACTATAGGTTTTTCTACAGGATGTCTACAGGGAGTACTAGTTCCTATAGGTTGTCTACAGGATCCCCCGTTTTATTACAAAAAAATAGGCCGAAAGCTTAGGAAGTGGTTTAGAAGGTGGAATGGAGCTTAGGAAAGGTGGATAATGGAAGAATAAGGCATGGAGGTGGTGGACACTACCAAGAACTCAAGCAAGGGCTTCAAGATGGGTAGATTTTGTCAATGGAAATGACAATTTTTGCTTATAAAATGAGAATTCGGATTGATATTTTAGTGGATTTTGGCGACATGCGTGGATGAGGCTTGGATGAGGCAAACGAGATAAGGTCTCCCTACAATGTAGAAGATCCTGCAACACACATTATTTTTTGAATCTATCCACAAATTCATCTACACATGGGAAATATTTATTAAATAACGAAAAATCACTAGTTAAAAAATCAGAAATTCGAGAACTAGTGAGCTAGTAAATCTATCAAATTCCTAACCTAATCAAGTGAAAATGAAATGGGATGAATTTTGTTATTAAATAGAATGTTTTTTTGATCTAATGCAAGTGGAACCAACTTGATTGAAGCTCGTTAGAAAGCTCTAAAAAATAGCAGAAATTTATTGTTCTTTGCTACAAAGGAGTTCCAGAAATCTAGATTTGGGAATAAGAAAACTAATCCAAGTATCTAAATGATTACTATGACCTTCCAAAACTTTTCCAAGGATGAAATTATGTGTGTGATCCTGCAAAATAACTTACATCAACCATTTAACCCAATCCTACAACAAGAAATAATTAATACTAAATGCAGAAATAGAAAGAAACAAAAACAAGAGATGCATGTGAATAAGAAGTGATAGGAAGAAAAAAAAATGAAACAAAAGGGCTATGAGGCTCCTGGGATGGAAAAGCCCAAGGAAAATCAGAGACCTATAGAGGAGAACAAGATTTAGAATCTAAACATGATACCAATCTTCATTATTTTCATCAATACAATTACACCCCTGTAAGAAAATACAATGGAGCTGCAAAAATACGAGATCACTCCACAATAAGACTAATAAAAATCCACCCCTAGAGGAAAATTCAACTTGGTACTTATAAAAAATGATTATGAATCATTCCCCATGAAAGGAGGAAGCTTTCCCCACCAAAATCCCTTGATTAGTGGATTTGGTTCCCAATACTAGGAATCTGCATTAAAGCGCAGGGAACACATTCCTAGATTTTCTCAATCATCAGAGTTCCACAATCTGTGCCATAATTCCATAATATCTTGTTGATTTATTACTTAATATTGATCCTCCTGTAGTAGGGAGAAAGTCCTTAAATTACCTCCTCCTCCAAATCTTCATAATCTGCCCAATATTCTCATAATATTCCACAAAAACAAATAATATTAGGCACAAATATGAAATTATTCATAAACCTTCCTAATGAACATATTAAAGTTAAAAATACATGGGCCTTAATTTATGTTTAATTTAGAGGCATGGGCCTTAATTTATGTCTAATTTATAGGCCCATCATACCCCCCTGCTAAAAGTGTTGCTCATCCTCTGAGCAACTTAGTGACCTCATTGTGCCTCATTGATGTCCCTGATGACCTCTCTCTTGTGCATTCCTCGGTCCTTTCTCTTAAGAATCTTAGCTGTAAGTTCTGCAAAGACAAGCCCAAAAGTATATTTGTGCATAGAAAAATTACCGTTTCTTGAGACCATTAGTTTGCCTTCTTCTTTTCTTTTGTGGCCTAGATGATTGCCTAATGGCCTTGGATTTTTATGTTTTGATTGGGTCTCTCTTAGGCACTGCCTTTTTTGTTTTTGTTTTAGCACCATTTGTTCCTTTCTTCGTTCTTGTAACAACATTTTGTCTTCCTATAGAAACCATTCCTTCTGTTTCAGAGTCTTTTAACTGCATGGGAGTGATGAGAAATGATGTAGAGGGTTTGGAGGATGATGCTAGGGCTCAGAGGGAGTAGTGTAGGTTTGTGAAAATGGAGAGGATGCTCTATTTGTTTTTTTTTCAAGAAATTTTCAGGGTGAGACAAAGTGTAGGGTTTGTTCTTGAAATTATGAAATGGGATGGATGAATGATGGATAGATAGTGAATATGAAGTGGATGGAGGGCTTGGAGTGTTGTGGTGACTTGGCCTTTGCAAAAATTTCTTCTTTTAACTGTTGTCCCCATTCCTTGAAATCATCACCCTTCATAATTTGACTTTTCCACATTACATGGGCGAACAAGTGAGCTGAAATTAACTAGTTGAAAGTGGCCGAGAATACTGACCCATATTTACCTTATAAAACCTCATCTCTCATGCATTAACAACAAATTTCTAACTATAATATGCTCAAGAGAAGAGGTCAAGAATATTGCATACCTGTACCTACCTGATGGTTGTTGGAGAGACATGCATGTTGCTGCTGAGTTGATGTTGTTGTGCTGCTAATGACTTAGGTACATCTTCCCGACTGCCTTTTTTTTTTTTTGATATCATTTTGTTGATGGGTTGTCTTCTTGTCGATGTGCAAGTGTTGGGGGACCTATATGAACTTTCCTTAGAGAATACCTGAACTTTTGACCCATTTCTCCATCATATTTCTTCTTGTAGCTTCTTCTCGGCCTTCATGTAGAGATCATGTAGTAATTCAGGACAACCTCTTGTAGCAGACTTGTTTTGTCCATATCTCCCAAACGGTAGAATGGATTGACCTGAAAGTTTCTGAGCATGTTGCCATCATCATTATGCACCCCTCCATAAAAAAAGCTTAGCCAATGGATGCACGAATTGTGAGAAAATCTAAAAGTGGCTGAAGGTGATGGAGGCCGATTTATTGGAAACCATGCACTGGAATTTTATGAAATTTCTTGGGCATGTTACCATCATCCATATGCATTTCCCCATGAAACAACTTTTAAATGGATGCACAGATATTGAGAAAATTCAAAAATGGTTGTAGGTGATGGAGGCTAATTTCTCGAAATATGTGCACTGGAATTTGATGAAATTGCTTGATCATGTTACCATCATCCATAGCGTCTTCCTCTGAAACAACTTGGAAAATGGATGCATGGTTTGCAAGATATGACAGAAATAGTTTTCTTCTATATGTATTTCTGTTTCTTGTAGTAAAACAAAGCATTCCTATAGTTTCTTAGGACAACAAGGAAAATGAGCGGTAGAAGCTTGAAAATGATGAGTGCATGGTGGAAATAGATGAGGGTGATGGATTTGCATGGCCTTGGTCATGTTGGAGCATTTGAGCAAAGGAAAAGAAAGTCAAAATTTGACTTATTTTGACTAGGTTTAACCTATTTTTTCTTTTGTTGATGCCAACTTATTTTTATTTCTTGCATATGTTGGAGGGAACCTAAATTCATTAGAGAGATACATGGAGCACATATTTTTTATTTCTTCTCTTTTTTTCTTCTAGGCCTACTAGCTGCCTCAATGAGGTTTTCAACTAGTAGGCCTGACTAGGCACCTCAAAGGAGGTTTTCACCTGAGATTTTATTTGTTTCCTCGTATTTTTCATTTTTTTTTTTTTTTTCTACCCTACCCTAATTGAAAAACAAAATTACTTTCAAGTATATGAATACTTCCAATGGAGCAATGTGCACATTAATATAACAGATAAAATAATGTGTAGGCTTGCAATATATGATTTGACATGTACCTGGATTTTAGAGACCAAATGATTTGACTTTGAAAGGATCAAGCACAGTTGAAGAAGAGAGTGTTTGTTGGCTTGAGGGGGCCTAACCCAGGTTCAACATTAATTAGCCAAACAAATCCCTACACTACTAGCCCTTTCGACATCAGCCCGTGGAGCGCAGACCGAAGTCTCACCTGAGGCAGTATGGGGGGATGTTGGAACCAAGTTTCTGCACCCTCAGATGGTTGTGATATTGTTTGATTTTTTCTTTTCCTACCTTAGCGCAGGTCGCTTCGCTCTAGGGCTTATAAGATGAGCCCTCTATTCCGTCCTTCCATACCATCGCGAAAGGGTACGATCAACCTTCACGCAACCCTGACCTATTTCTCAGGTACTCTCGCACTACTATGGCAGCATGCTGTGAAGATTCCCCAATTAGTCTAAGTGATTTTCTTATCTCATCAAATACTTAAAGTTAACACCGCGTAAGTAGATATTCGTAATTGCGTTCAATTATTCAATGTAATTCCATTCATTCGCGCATCCTATAAGCATAATAAAGGAAATTCATATAAAATATCCAAATGCATCAACAGAACAAAGACATAGAAATTGCAGAATATCTCCTTCTATTAGTATCTTCCAAGTGTTACAACCTTTGTCCGCCCTACTCACATTGCTGCAGGGGTCCACGCAATTAGCTGCAGACTTCTACCCTAGGCCTCTACGCACTCAGCTGCAGAGCCTCTACCTACGCTACAACCCAAGACTTAGACTTCTTGCTTCCAAGCTATGACTCCATTACATCGTGTGTCATTCTATCCATGCATTTTACTACTTAGAGCTTAGCTCTTTTTACACAATCCCATGGTCCGCAAACCATGGGTAGGTTGACTTTACTTTACAAAACTAAGGGTGGACTACCCTTTTTGACACATAACACCTTCGCGCTCCATGACTACAAAATGCGGATTCTTTACATTTTTATTACAAAAATTGGCTTAAACATGGGATTTTAGCCCCAAAACTGCCCTTGGGGGATCTCGCTCCCAACAAAACCCCAACAAAAACATCGTGACTCACCCTCGAGTCACTCAGTAGGCGTGAAGATATTTCCGCGAAGCCCGTCCAGCTCGACCTAGATGATCGCAACCTTGGCCGTGCACTGAGCTGCTGCCTGCTTCACATCTTCAACTGTCTTCTCAGTTACTGCTCCTGCATTGTCAACCTGAAGCTTTTGTTGTGTCGCTTGCAAAGTCGCAAGCTTTCCTTCAATTTTCCCATGACTGCGTAAGCTTCCTCCAGCCAAGGCTTTAGCCACGCCTTCAGCACTGCTTCCTTGTGCAGCGCTACGCCCTCCTGTTCCTTCAGCTGCTTGGCTGCCTGTAGCTTGGCTAACCTTTGTGTCAGCACGACAGTTTTCACTGTGCCCTTAAATTCGTCGTAGCGTTGTTGTAAATCATGCGCTTCCATCTCAAGCCTTTGGATGTTTGGGTCCTCCTACAAGCTAGTCAAGACCTCAAATGATTGCTCGAACAACTATGTATAGTATTCTACTGCACTCTCCACTGCCGCAATTACTTCTGTGACAATGACCACCTGCTGTTCCTTTACCTCTGGCGGTGTTGAAGGCTGGGCCCTCAACTCGATTTCTATAATCTGTAGGTTCAGCTCCAATTGAACTCGCGCCATATTTGTCCGAGTGTCGTGCACCTCTGTGGCCAATTTGCGAATGCAAACCTAGACTGGCTCCTCCTCTGGAATGGCCAACTCTCGGACCATTCTGCATGCCTCCTCAACGACTTGCATGACCTTATTTCTCTGGTTGGTCATCTCTGTCTCAGTAGTGATGGAAACATTTATATTTAGGGCCAGCGGTTCATTGTTTATCCAATGTTCATTGATCACCTAGAGGGTGTGGTGCTCACAGGCCCTCAGCTCTGCAATTACTCCATCCTGCAAGAGGTGGAGTGCTTCGCATGGAAGTGCTTCCAGGTTCAGTCCAACTCCCTTCAAGGTGCTGACAATGGGCTTGTCAGCCTCATTTTCTATGGTTAGTGCTCCATCTGGTAGCACTATCGCACTGGAAGCCTTCGTGCGCAGCATATCGACAGCCTTTGAAGTGGCGAGGGCCAAGCTGGTAGACATCGTACCAGCCTGCAACACGCGGGTTTGCAACTCGTGCAACTCGGTTTGGATGGCCCCTAGTATGATCTGCTGCTGCTTTTCAAATTGTTGCAGGGCCTCCGTGGTGACATCTCTGACTGTGTGATTGATGTCATATAAGTCGCCCTCTGTCAATGTGATATGGTCCAACGAGGTCTTCGTCGCTTTGGATTTCTTTTTGGATCCTCCTTTCTCCAGCTCTCTTGGGTGCTTAATGTGGGCGGATGTCTCCTGAGGGTCCACACCGTGCTTCTCTGTGTCTTCCTCTTCATTCTTAGGTGAAGTCAACTGCACGCCTTTGCCAGAGCCCCGCTCTGTGCCACCTGTCTGTTTTCCTGCCTCCTTTCCTACCTGTTCCGCCTGGGCCTTCTCAACAACCTCCTTTTTCCTCTTTTCGACCAACTATGTCATCTTCAGCTTGGCCTCTTCCTTCTTTTTCTGTGCAACGGAATTTCTTCCACCCACTGCCAAGTCCATGGTAGTGCGCCACTCTGTCGGCCATTTATCAAGCACCGCATCAATGGCATCATCTGTCGCCAGGTACGGCAAGTCATACCACTTCTGCATAGGGTTCTTCTGTGCCTTGATTGATATTCAATGGAAATCAACTTTAAATGTGGCATAGCTCTGTAGGTTAGCGTATACTATGGGCAACAATCGGGGCTTGCGATATGGCCATTTTGATATTCATTTCCATCAAGATCTGAAAGATCTTGCTGTCCCGAACTCACTCTGCATCCTTGGTCACCCACAACGAAGCGTACTTCGCTACGTCAGGAAGGTCTAGCATGACCGAAGGGAACTGGCTCTCCTTTAGTAGCTCCCATGCTAGTAGCACAATCAACAACAAGAGCCACGCATAGTGGAATTTCTTACTTTCTCTTGCACTTCATGACAGTTCACCAGGAACTCTCCGCGAAGGTAGTCCGACTAGTTAAACTGGACTCCTTTCGCGCACTGTTGTGTGAGTGTGACAACGGGCACTGACACCTCATCGGCGTGAAATTTACACATCACCTTCCCCACAAGGATCTGCGTTTCCACCTTCATAGCTGCTCGCAGATGCTGGAGATAGCGTACCCACATGGCTTCTTCACCAGCTTGAATTTCTCCTTCATTGACTCTACGAGCGCCTGCTCACCACCCTTGTCGGAAAAGATCATAGCTAGATTTTCGCCTGTATATGGAAGGCACATTATGGAGAGAATCAACATATCTATGATGGATATCAGCACCTCCAGCCACAGACACCCATCATGCACCAAGCACAGTAGCTGCTTGATGACCAAAACTGTCACCGAGGTGTAGTTATAGTACGGAACCCAGAGCAGGTTCAGTAATTCTGACTTCTCTACCCCCTTGAGCCACTTCCGTAGCTCCAAGGCGGTCATTCCCGTATTTGTGTCTATGATGCAGCACATCAGCTGCTCAGTCGCTAGGTGCGGGAACTTCTTGTGGTCCACCAAGTTCCAGTCTTCAAGCTTCAGTATGGGCACTCGGGCCAAGTGTAGACTATCGAAAGCAATTTCGTCTGGTAGCAGAGGGGTTTGCAGGGGAGCCTTACTCTCATCGATGTCCTTTGGGACCTTGGACTTAGGCTTGCACGGAGGGACATACTTTGACAATCGTGTTATGGGGTCCACACCTTGGGTTTCAACCTCCTTGACTTCCACTTTGACATCCTCATCGTCCATCAGAATGATATCCTCCTCCTTTTCTTCTAGGTTTATAGCCTTGCCTTTTTCCTATGTAGTGGGCTTTGGTGGGTTTTGTCTTGGCGAGGTGCGCACTAGTATGGCAGATTGTTTTCCCTTCTTGTCCTTCATGGTTTCCTTGGTTGGGGTTGGCTTCGGTCTTGGCGTTCTTAGGGATTTAGGTACCTCCACCAACACTTCAGCTTCTTCTGGAGCAACTAATTTTGCCTCTCTCTCCATTTCTTGTGCTGGTTCCTCTACTACTTGCTATGTATTGATAACTTCTGGGGGTGCTGACATGATCTTCTGCAAGAATTCGTGTGTGTCTGCAGGCAAAGTTGCAAATACCCTAGAAACTATCAGAAGCTCGTATTTATCACGATTCATAGGCGACGTAGAGCTTAACAACTTAATTCTCAAAATGCCAAGTGCTTTTCGCTGGAAAACCACTTGTAATTTATAGGGCATTTTGAATTCAAATCCAACCGTTCCCCCCAAAATCGGTTCATTAATGCCGGATTGGCGGCAAATTTTCAAGGATCTAAGCCATAAATTTCGTCTTAAATGTCAGCTGCCCACTCCATTTGGCCTCACTTCTACCATCTTTTCATGAACAGTGACTTTAACGGTCACTTTCTGGCCAACCTGTGTGATTTCTCCCTGGGTAGCGTAGCTCCCTCTGCGCTTCCATGGACGTAGTGACACTTCCTTGCTTCGCACCATCTTCCAATCATGTAGCTCCCCAACCCAGGCAGTGTAGTTTATATTCCCGCACCTCCTTTCAGTTGCTTGGAGTGCTAAGACTATGCTACCTTCATTTAGTCACATGGTCGGACCACCGGTGTATGGCTTCAAGCGACTTCCATTCACCTTTCTGGGGAAGGGCTCTCCATTCAATTTGACCAGCTGTACCACTCCCCCGTCGGTGATCTCCTTAATAACATAAGGCCCTAACTAGTGCATTCTGAACTTCCTTGGAATTTATCAAACTTACTATCATATAGCAAGACCAGGTCATTTACTTTAAATGTGCGCAGCTTGATGTGTCGATCATGCCATGCCTTTTCGCGCTGCTTTTGGACCTGTTGGTGAAATCCAGCTAAAAATATTTCTTCCTCCAATTCATCTAGCTGGGCGAGCCTTTCTTCTAAGGATCCGTGATCCGTCATACCTATGAGCATTGTTATGTGCAGGCTAGGTACAATATACTCCATAGGCATTACCGCTTCAACACCATAGACAAGCATAAAAGGGGTTTGTCCAGTCAACTTCTTGCATGTCGTTTAATAAGCCCACAGTATTGCAGGTATGCATAGGTCCCAATCACTTCGCTGAGCATTTCAAACCTTGTTCAGTGCATTTTCAAGCACTTTTTTGAACGCTTCCACGGTCCCGTTAGCCTGTGGGTGATAAGGCTTACTCTTTTGGTGGTATACTTGAAGTTCCTCTGTCATCACGATGATCATCTCATTCAGGAAGTGCGTACCATGATCACTCATCAAGATCTTCAGACAACCAAATCGCGTCAGTACATGCTCAAACAGGAACTTTGTGGCAGTCGCGCCCGTGCAATCCTTCATCGACTGCGCTTCTGCCCAACGAGTCAAATACTCCATTGCGGTGATAATGTATCTTGCTCTTGTCTTTCCTTGTGGCTGAATAGGTCCTACAAAATCTATCGCCCACTTCTTAAAGGGTTGCAACGTCATATGTGGATTCAAAGGCATCTCATCCCTCTGTGATGGTCTGCCAGTCTTTTGACACACATCACATGCCTTGCAATATGCTTTTGAGTCTTGATGGAGGGTTGGCCACCACAACCTTGCATGTAGAATCTTTTGCACGGTTGCTCTTCCTACATAATGTCATCCTGCGATGCCCCCATGAGCATCCGCGAGGATGCTGCTTCTTTCAAACTCTAGTACATACTGTCACAATATCTCATCAGTCCCCATCTTGTATAGGTGCCCAACAATGACAGAGAAGTCTACTGCGGCACCATTAAAATTCCTTTTTCTATTGGATAGTGTATTCTTCTGGCGCAACACCTGTCATTAGGAAGTGTATTATGTCCTCGAAATGACCATTCGTGACGTGCATTGCCAATAGCTATGTGTCAGGAAATCCTTCTTCCAAGTTAGTAGGTTCCTCCCCTATTTCGATGCGCGATAGATGGTTTGGTCCCGCGTTCAATCGTCCAGGCTTCACAACCACTTCAAAATCATACTCTTGGAACAACAAAAGCCACCTGCAGATTCTCCCCCCCAACACAGGCTTATTGACTAGGTACTTCAATGCAAAGTGATTCGCATACATCTTAAAATGGCCTCCCCGCAAGTAGTGTCTATACTTTTGGAGCGCATACACCATAGCTAGGCCCTCGTGCTCAGTGGTGGAATAATTCTTCTTTGCTTTGGATAATCTTCAGCTTGCGAACATGATAGGATGGTCCAAGCCTTCTTCACCAGCCTGTGTCATTACTTCTCCCAACGCTATACATGACGTGTCGAAATGCACATGAAACTCTTTTTTCCAGTCTGGGAAGACTAGAATCAGCGCAATAACCATCTTTTCTTTCAATATATCCAAGCTCTTCTTACAATCATTGTTCCATTAACATGTGACATCCTTCTTCAACAATTTCTCCATAGGTGCGGTGATCTGGGCATAACCTTTGATAAAATTTCTGTAATATCCCGTATGTCCCATAGTAGCATGCATCTACTTCATGCTCCGCGACACTTCCAAGTTTAGTATCATCACGACCTTCACGAGGTCTACCATCAGTCACTATCTGCAAACCACATGCCCCAACAAGTTTCCAAAAGGAATACAAAACAAACACTTCTTGAGATTGAGCATGATTTGGTATCTTCGGCAGATTTCCAGCATTAGGCGCAAGCTTTCTACATGGTGTTTAACCAGCCCAAATACAATCCAATCATCAAAATATACCTCCAGGAACTTATGACTAAATTCCATGAACGCGGCAATGACTACGCACGAGAAGATCGTAGGCGCATTCTTCAACCCAAATGACATCACGGTGTACTGAAAGCAAACTCGTTCAGTCGCAAAGGTTGTCTTGCTTCTATCCTTCGGTGCAATTTTGATCTGGTGGTACCCAGAGAACCCATCAATGAAGGAATATGCTTCTTGGCCACCTACATTGTCCAACACTTCATTAGTGAACGGAGTCGGGAAAGGATCATGTACACAAGCATCATTCAGCTTCCTGAGATCCACACATATCCTTATTTCATCCTTCTGCTTCTTTTCCTGCACAACCATTGGACTTACCCAGTCAGATTCTTCCACAAGCTCAATGATTCCTATCGCAAGCATCTTTTCCAGTTCTAAGCGGACCTTTTCCTTATATTTCAGATTGAAACGGTAAGACCTTTGCTTAAACAGCTTCATGTCAGGTTTCAATGTAATCTTCATCATTCCTAGGTCCCCGATTATCCCTTTCAGATTTCTAAACTTGGTAGGGAATAAGTCCTGATATTCGTGGAGAAATTCAATGACCTTATCCACCGTCATTTCATCCCAGTAGTCTCCAATCTTCACGAATTTGGGCTCCGCTTCAGTACCAATGTTTACTTGTTTCATTTTCAACGGCATGGTTATATCAGGGTTCTCAATCTACAGTCCTTGAACCTCGCGGTGACCTTCTATTTATGGAATGTTAATCTTCTGCGGATCCTCGTCCTCTTCTTCAGAAGTTACATTATAACATTCTAGCACATGACTTAGCTGAGTAGCCCATTCAGGTTGAATCAGATCTAAAGGATCCTGCGGCATCCTAAAGATCGCTGCTTTCACCTCTTGTAGTGCTTCATCAATACTGTCAAACCCATCCTCAAAACTGAATGTCATCATGAATCCCTCACATAGGACATCCCATTCGCCTGTCCCATGGAAGAGCTCTATTTCTACGTACCAGATTTTCTCCATAAGCGTGGGTCCAATTGGCCATATGCGCGCGCGGATAATCCTGCCCATCATAGTTGTCTATTAGTCATATCTTATGCTTCCCAAATCGTGTTCTCAACATCCTCCTACATTCGTGCCAATCATCAAAGCTTCCCTTGTGCGTACCCCACCATATTGTGGGCGTAGCATGAAGTGCCCAATCCAATGCCTGAAAGTACTGCTTTTCTGGTACCTCCCTTTCAAATGCATCCAAAAAGATATCGACCTCATTCAGGCCATCATAAGTAGGTAGGTTTCTTACCTTTGAGGACATAAAGCAGAGCGATCGGGTCATCATGTTGCAATTCATCATAGTTACTTAATGTAACCGATTCTACTAGCGTTTTGTTTCTTCATCGGAGTCCGAATTGCAGGAAATCTCATGATCCCATGTTATCTATCCATCCACGATGGGATTCACCCAATATTGGTCTCGCGCTATTATCTTATAGATACAGTCTAGATCGTCATCACTTTCATAATCGCAGACTGGTTCAGTATAGCACGATCCTTTAGCAGGCTCGAGGGGTACTATTACGTGTAGAAATTTCTTTTCAAAGATCGTCTTTCGCTTCTTCAGATTGATTACCCCATTCATATCATTATCCCAGTCAATTCCTAGGAGCGCAAGACAGGGATTGCTATTATCCACTATCTCTATTACTTCAAAATTAGCCAGTGCGCTTGCTCCCTCAATATCCACGGTCACCCCCTGCAGCCACCCCATGGGAATGATCCTTTGCTGATTGACCATCCTTAGCTGAATCGAAGACCATTGCATCGCGCATCTCCCCATTCTTTCCCAAGTCTTCTTTGGTAGGACATTCGCGTTTGACCCCAGGTCCAAAATAACTTGATCCATCTCATACTCTCCTATCTGTGCAGTCAGTCTCATCTCCCGTCCCGTCCTTGTCTTATGCTTTCCAATCTTTCGTACTACTCTCGACTCACCTGGCGCGGTTTCAATGCATCTATTGATGAGCTCTTGTAACCCCTTCACAAACTTACTATCGTGCAGTAACTTCATACAGGTATCCAGGAAAGTTGTGAGCATAGAGGGGTCCATCTCTTGTTTAGGCTTATCCTTGCTTCCTAAGGTGGAGGCCTCGGCAAATATCTTCTTAGCTTCGATGAAGGTTTCATGTGCGTGATCCAAATCAAACTCAGCCTCCTTCACTGGAGCTTTGCGAACCCATGTACTGTCTTCTGGTTGTTTCCCCTTGTCATCTCTTGTCGTGATTCCACTTCTGAGCACTATATTTACATTTGGATCCTCTTCGCGTGGCTTAGACCTCATCATCTGCAGGTTCTGAGTTAGTAGAGGTGGTAGTGCCCCTTTGTCACATATCCTAGCTATCCGTGTAGGACAATGTTCTGTTTCATGATCAAACAACGTGCAATACTTGCATGACAGACGTGTTGGATTAGTGCAATCACAGGCATAGTGTATTGGTCCTCTGCAATTTTAGCAAATCAACTGTCCTCGACCTCTACCAAGTCCTCCTCCTCCTCAACCTCTTTCGCACCCTTGAAATCCTGTCCGCACCATCCCTACGCCTTGGTCGAGGGGCTACATTTTGACCTGAACCATATAGGAGGGATTTCTATCCATCATCAATTCATAGCTTCTGTAAGTACGCTCATCATTCCCTACTGACCTACAAAAGTTGCATAATAGCTATTATGGTGTCTGTACAAACTTCTGTAACAAGTGACAATTATCTATGGCATGTTTTCTGGCTACCTGACATATAACGCACCATAATGCAGGCCCTGTGCTGGGTCCTTCTTGAGCTTCTGGCCTTAAAGGCATCGGTCCCCCTCCTGCAATATAGTTCACAAAGACCGGACAATGGTCCTTTTCATGTCCCTGACTCTTGCATTTCAAGCACCATACCTCTTCGTGCACCTCTGGTCGAACCATCCTGTCCTACTTCAGAATTTGTATCTCAAGGCACAGATTCTTCAGCTACGCACGGATCTGCTGAACTCCTAGATTTTGATCTTGCATCAGAGTTTCTTGTAGTCTCATGGCAATATTGAAGGCTTCCACCTGAGTGGTCTTATACTGCGACAGCGCACTCCTTAAGTGTGGTAGTACGGAAGCCACAAACCACTCGTGATGTTGTCCATCTTTCAAATTCATGTTGGCTTCGCGGATTGTACACTTCAACCTCTGATCTAGTTCCCACGGCATCTCGCTTGGTTGCATCGTGATTTCTCTGAATCCCACAATTGACTGTGCCTCAGATTTAGGCCTATTGAATTCTCTATTCAGTGTTGCCTGGATGTTTGCCACTCCAGCATTCGGGTTATCATTAGAGTACTTAATATACCAGTTAGTGCGTGATCTTGGTAAGCACTAGCCCATGTCACCTTCTTTATATGATGATCTGTAACACCTTGAGTGATCCAGGTGGCTCCAATGACACATACAGGACAAAGAGGGCTTATGAAAGCTCAAAAATCAAAGCGATCAGAATGATTTCAACCCAATACCAAAGCGTAGATCGCGTCGTCCTGATCATGGTAGTGCGAACGGTTCGTCAATCTGATCTCGTATGAGGGAGAACGAGCCATTCAAAGTTCTGGTCAAAGTTGGGTTGTGGGCCAGGTTTAAGTGTCCTACAAATTGACCGACTCCAGGGCATGAAACCTAGCCCTTGAAAATGGGCGAATTCGTTGGATCGTTAATTTGTCTAATATCCCTTATATTAGACAAATTTTAAAAATATGATTATGGTTTTAAAAATAATATATATATATATATATATATATATATATATATATATATATATATATTTAGGGTGGCGGGCCACCAACCCTGTCACCCTCCAAACACACAACAAATTCATTTTTAAATTGGCCGATGGGCCATGACCCCCATCGGCCCCAACCCAAACCCCAACCGTTTTAAAAAAAAAACTATGTTTAATTAGGGCGACGACCATGACCCTGACGGACCCTCCTCCAACCTCCCATTATCATAACCATATTAACATTAATATGGGGTGGGCACGAGCCACCTCTGGTGGACCCAAAGCACACCCCACCAATACTTAACATCGCATTTATGGAGGTCGATGGGGATTGAACTCGCCCAGCCCACTGGGCCCGGCCCCACCAAGCGACCCCATGTGATACGGTCCAACCAAACAACTACCCAAACCTCATATAAATGTGATGACATATGTGGTGGTTACAACCCAAACCATGCCCAAATTTTAATACAACAATGTAATGGTTGGGATCATGGCATGACATGAAAGATTAACCATCGACCAATTTTAGAGGGGTGGAGGATTTGAAACCATGACCTCTGCCTTCCTAAGAAACTCCGCCACCAACATGCCACAACAACTAGTTTGATACCTCTGCCAAAAAATTGTTATAAACCCGTCATTTCATCAGTGTGCCCGAGAGGTAGATGGAGGAACCAGGAGAGGGCACGGAATGAGGCAGATTATTTTTTTAATTAATTTATTGCAGGTGGAACCATGATTGAGCAAAATTTCTAGGAGGGTGAAATTTTCGCAATGTCCAAATTGGACAAAATTTATGTCGATCTTACACCTCTCAACGACATGAACCCAATGGCGCAGTCAGTTTCCTGATTTGAGCAGCCTATTTGCAAAGGACCCAGAGGAGGGAATCTAAAAGATTCCTTGAGCCCCAGATTTTCATTTTCTCAGAATTCAGAAATTTGATAGTCAATTTTGCACTATTCAATGCCACAAATCTAATGGTGCATTCAAATTTTCCATTTGCTCATTCTATGTTTTGGCCACTTTTCTAAGTGGAGTGCAGGTGTCAGCGTTCACGTATGAGTAGCCATTTTCATGAGATTCGACGCCGCGATATTGATGGCACGAACAGATTCAGCAGTTTGACATCCACTTCTTCAGATGGTCCCTGGATGTGAGGTATATGCAGTGTATTCATGTACTTCTTTTACTATGCATTGTGTTGCACAAATCCTTGTTTGATGTTTGATGTGGGATCCTGTTTCTTACTCATTTTCATGATTCCTACTTGATGTGATGCAAAATCATCTGTGTGATGTACTTTTTGTCATGATTCATCATGTTTTATTTGAGATCCCTTTGTCATCATGTTGATGGGATACTCATGTTGTCGTCATGTATGTTTTCATTGAGATCCCTTTTATGCCATGTTGGCGGGATGATCCTCATGCATGAGTTTTATTTCATACTGATAGGAGTCCTTCTATCTGAGAGTTCCTGTAGCGGAACATATCTTGGTGACACTCCTGTGTGAGGGCATTTTTCCTTGTATGATAGCAACATCACCTCTTATGTACATCATCACTATTGACAACACTTAATGCAGTGGCCTACACCATCTTGACATCGAGGCCTGGAGATGTAGTCCCTCCTGGACGAACTCTGTTATCAACGACTTATGTTTTCATGTGTTGATGATTGTCATGTTCCTCTTCTTTACATCATGCGCATGTATTCACTTATGTTCTTTTAAAAATGCAATTTAACACATCACAAAAGTAAAAGGTCTTGGAAGGGTTCGTCGTCACACCCGAACCTAGATCAAGTGGTATCAGAGTGGTCTTTGCGTGGATGTGAATTGCAGCGTGAACAATGGAACTTGTAGCGACAGAGGATGAAAAAGCGATGTACGAGACCATGCTCAAAATTTCCAAAAGAGTGGAAATAATGTATGAAACTCTACAGAAAGAGACAGAGCAAAAGAAGCAATTACAGCTTCAGTTGCAAGCCATGGAAGAGGTCTTGGAAGAACTGAAGCACAACAACCAAAATCTTCAAGTAGATAACTCTAAATTAAATATGCTTCTACATGAAGAGAAAGAGGAAAAACAAAGTTTTCTACGACAGCTGCAAGCTAAGGATGAGGCCTTGGAAAAGCTATAGAGTGACCCATATGAGGTAAAATGTAATTCTCTGAATTCATGTATGTGTCCTGATGATGATTTCGTTGTTTTTGAAAATCATACCACAGGAATTGGCTCCAAACTATTGAATAAACTGGGGTGTGAAGGAAAAGGCTTGGGTGTTAATGGCTAAGGCATTGTCAACCCCATCAAAGTAGAAGAATTACCCCGTTAGACAGGACTTGGGTATGTTAGAAGGGAATTTGGGGAATGCACTGAGACAGCTAGCGAACCACCAACAACAGATGATGAGAAGCCCTCATTAGTTCTTTCCAAATCGACAGAGGAGGTAAAAGATGTTGATTTCCTTTCGGTTTCATCTTCACATAGTATGATTTCTATTGAATATGTGGAGATACCAATTATAGGGACAAACATGAGGCTCCTTATAAGGACGAGGCATGAGGAGGAAGAAAAACTTGGTGTTAATAACCAAGGCATAACTCAACCATTGGATGTTGTGCAGAGACCTGAATTTGTAGGCCTGAGATACATCGAGGGAGAATGCTCGAAGGTGTCATATTCTTCCGAGACATCGTTGAAATCATTGAGGAAAGAGAATGATGGGAACACATCCCCTTCATTTCATGACAGTTTCCATTGTAGGGAAAGAGCTAAGACAAGCTCTCATCGCCATGCTTACACTAGAGACGGCAAGGAAAGGTATAACCAATTTTGACATTCGAATGTTCATTTTGATTATGATCATGTTGTTAATGATGAATGTAGAACATGGCATTGAAAGACATGTACCTTTTGTGGATTACATAACCATACATTTTCTAAGTGTTGGAAAAGGATGGCAACACACAAAAGGATGAGGTAGGAAAGACCCTCTCAACAACAGGTAAAGAAACATGTTAAATAGATCTAGAGGAAGAAGATGTATTGTAGTCATTGCAACAGAAGTGGCCATCAAAGAGCCACATGTTGGAGGTTCCATCCAGACCAGCACCTTAAAGACAAAACATCAGTGCATGAACCAGGTGAAATGATTGTTCGACAAGCAACACCACAAGGAGGAGACCCATTCACATTTATAAGTGAAAAATGGTTTCTAGATATGTTAGCATTTCATGGTTGTGATTTTGTAAATCATTTGTTGCATTTCAAAATGTAAAAGTCATGATGTGTTTTCCATCACTTGTTAAGCAACAATGATGTCTAGTCTTATTTTGAGTTGCATTTTTACACTCTAGAAGTGATGTTGTTGTTTCCATCACTTGTCAAAGCAAATAGTGTTTGGCCTTATTGTTGTAAATCATGTGTTGCAGTGATGATGTGTTATAATCACTTGTTGAAGCAACAATGATATGTTGGCCTTTTTTTCGTAGCTGGAGTATCGTGTCCATCTTGATGTAAACTTGACCACCAAGTATGTGTTATAAACTCCTGGCAAGTGTGGGACACTTGGGTCATTAGTTGGTGATGCAAGTCAAGCATGTAATTTGCAAAACAATGTACTTCAGGTTGCAGAGGTTGCAGGTGTCGGTTCATCGCTTAAGGCTCTGAAGAACAAAGGTGAAGGAGATGGAAGCGAGACCTTTCAATACACTTGTGATGCAAACAAAGTACAGAGAAGTTGCAGGTTCTTTTTCATGCTTTTGGAGAACCAAAAGCTCCTTAGTGGGGAGGATTGATCCAGGTGGCTCCAAAGACACACACAGGACAAAGAGGGCTTATGAAATCTTGAAAATGAAAGTGATCAAAATGATTTTGACCCAGGACCAGAGCGTAGATCTCATCATCTTGATTGCAGCAGTGCAAACGGTTCGTCAATCCGAGATCGTATGAGGGAGAACGAGCCAGTCAAAGTTCTAGTCAAAGTTGGGATGTGGGCTAGGTTTAAGTGTCCTACAAATTGACTAACCCCGGGGCATGAAACCTAACCCTCGAAAATGGGTGAATTTGTTGGATTGTTAATTTGTCTAATATCCCTTATATTAGACAAATTTTAAAAATATGTTTATGGTTTTAAAAATAATGTGTGTATATATATATATATATATATATATATATATATATATATATATATATAGGGTGGCGAGCCACCAACCCCACCACCCCCCAACACACAACAAATTCATTTTTAAATTGGCCAACGGGCCATGAACCTCGTCGGCCCCCAACCCAAACCCTAACCATTTAAAAAAAAACTATGTTTAATTGGGTCGACGACCATGACCTCGCCGGACCCTCCTCTAACCTCCCATTATCATAACCATATTAACATTAATATGGGGTGGGCATGGGCCACCTCCGGTGGACCCAGACCACACCCCACCAAAAATTAACATCGCATTTATGTGAGGCCGGCAGGGATCGAACCCGCTCGGCCCACGTGGGTTGGCCCCCACCAGGCGGCCCCATGTGATACGGTCCAACCAAACAACCACCCGGACCTCAAATAAATGTGATGACATATGTGGCGGTTACAACCCAAACCGTGCCCAAATTTTAATACAACAATGTAATGGTTGGGATCATGGCGTGACATAAAAGATTAACCATCGACCAATTTCAGAGGGGCGGAGGATTTGAAACTACAACCTCCGCCCTCCTAAGAAACTCCGCCACCAACATGCCACAACCGCTAGTTATACCTCCGCCCAAACATTGATATAAACTCGTCATTTCATCAGTGCACCTAGGAGGCAGATGGAGGAACCATGAGCAGGCACGGAAAACAAGGAAAATTATTTTTTAAAATTAATTTATTGCAGGTGGAACCATGATTGAGCAAAATTTCCAGGAGGGTGAAATTTTCGCAGTGTCCAAATTGGACAAACTTTATGTCGATCTTACACCTCTCAGCGAGACGAACCCGATGGCGCAGTCAGTTTCCTAATCTGAGCAGCCTATTTGCAAAGGACCCAGAGGAGGGAATCTTTGAGGAATCTAGGGGGAATCTAAAAGATTCCTTGAGCCCCATGGTGTGTTCAGATTTTCCATTTTCTCATTCTGTGTTTTGGCCACTTTTCTAAGTGGAGTGCAGGTGTTAGCATTCATGTGCGAGCAAACATTTCCGTGAGATTCGACGCTGCAAGATTGATGGCATAAACAGATTCAACAGTTTGACATTCGCTTCTTCAAATGGTCCTTGTATGTGAGGTATATGCAATGTATTCATGTACTTCTTTTACTATGCATTGTGCCGCACAAATCCTTGTTTGATGTTTGATGTGGGATCTTGTTTCTTACTTGTTTTCATGATTCTTGCTTGATGTGATGCAGAATCATCTGTGTGATGTACTTGTTGTCATGATTCATCATGTTTTATTTGAGATCCCTTTCTCGTCATGTTGATGGGATACTCATGTTGTCATCATGTATGTTTGCATTAAGATCCCTTTTATGCCATGTTGGAGGGATGATCCTCATGCATGAGTTTTATATCATACTGATAGGAGTCCTTCTGACTGAGAGTTCCTGTAGTGGAACATCTCTTGGAGCCACTCCTGCATGAGGGCATTTTTCTTTGTATGATAGCAACATCACCTCTTATGTACATCATCACTATTGACAACACTTAATGCAGTAGCCTACACCATCTTGACATCGAGGCCCGGAGACGTAGTCCCTCTTGGATGAACTCCGTTATCAATGGCTTATGTTTTCATGTGTTGATGATTGTCATGTTCCTCTTCTTTATAGCATGCACATGTATTCAGTTATGTTCTTTTAAAAATGAAATTCAACACATCACGAAAGTAAAAGGTCTTGGAAGGTTCCTTTGTCACACCTAGACCTAGATCATTGAGCTTCCCATATAGCCCTCACAATGAACCAGAATTGGTCCGGGTCCTCATTTCCCAAGCCTTTGAACAAAGGCAACTTCGTTGTATTTTCCATACTGAACTGCGGTGGAGGTGGAGGCGGTACGGATGAAGTTGGAGGTGATGGCGGTGAAGTTGGAGGTGGTGTGGGCGAAGGTGGTATTCATGTGAATCCTTCTCTTATTAACTAAATACTACTTCGCGGAGAAACCTTCACTATCTCTTCCTCATCACCTCACGGAGGAGAAATCAATGGACTATACTCCAGACCCTTTTTTCCTTCGTTCCTGTAACTTTTTCCACTTTGCGTAGTCCCGAACATCAAGGTAGCTGCATAACCTGTTTTTCGCACAATAGCATTTTAATCCAGTTATTCAAAGATTTTACTTACTTACCTCGCGGTCCTTTGAAAAAGCGCTGCTTGGCCTCGCTATAGAATATTGATGTGTCAACCATGAATTCAGTCACAAATCCTCCTATGACGCGATTGAGCCAATGATCGACAACACGAATGATCTTGGCCTCAGATGCTTCCAATTTCTGCATCAACTCCAGGGTCCAAACAATAGGACAGTCAAGTTTCCACCTTCCTTGGCTATTTGCTAGCTTCACGATCCACTTGTATAGCTCAATAGAGAAGGAGCAGAAAAATATCTCGTGGATCTCTATATATAGGTATCTGTCCAACCACTGTTCCTTTGATAGTCGCGGGTTCCTGTTCTCCTGCGCCGCAAATTCATGGATCTTTCTATCCAACGAGTTTCCAATCTCCTTCTTAGTTGGATTCCAGTGATATGACATCACACATCTCTTATGCAGATTCTAGTCCCGAAAACGGAACCATTTGTTGGATTGAGGGGGCCTCACCTAGGTTCAACGTTAATTATCTAAACAAATCCCTACATTACTGGCCCTTTCGGCATCAGCCCGCGGAGCGCGGATCGAAGTCTCACTCGAAGCTGTATGGGGGGATGCTGGAACCAAGTTTCTGCACCCTGAGATGGTTGTCATGTCATTTGATTCCTTCTTTTCATGCCTTCGTGCAAGTCGCTTCACTCTAGGGCTTGCAAGATGAGCCTTCTATTGCGTCCTTCCATACCACCGTGAAAGGGTACGATCTACCTTCACGCAAACCTGACCTGTTGCTCAGGTACTTTCGCACTGCAATAGCAACGTGCCGTGCAGATTCCCCAATTAGTCTAAGTGATTTTCTTATCTCATCAAATACTTAAAGTTAACACCGCGTTAGCAGATATTCGTAATTGCGTTCAATTATTCAATGTAATTGCATTCATTCACGCATCATATAAGCATAATAAGGGAAATTCATACATAAAATGTCCAAACTCATCAACAGAACAAAGACACAAAAATTGCAGAATATCTCCTTTTATTAATATCTTCCAAGTGTTACAACCTCTGTCTGCCCTACGCACACAGCTACAGAGGTACACACACTCAGCCACGGTCTTCTTCCCTAGGCCTCTGCGCACTCAACTACATAGCCTCTACCTATGCTACAACCCAAGACTTAGACTTCTTGCTTCCAAGCTATGACTCCATTACGTCATTCTATCCATGCCTTTTACTACTTAGAGCTTAGCTTTTTTTATACAATCCCATGGTCCGTGGACCATGGGTAGGCCACCTTTACTTTACAAAACTAAGGGCGGACTACCCTTTTTGACACATAACACCTTCATGCTCTGCAACCACAAAAATCAGAGTCTTTACATTTTTATTACAAAAATTGACTTAACCATGGGCTTTTAGCCCCAAAACTGCGCTTGGGGGATCCTACTCCCAACAGTGTTGCCACAACCTAATGACTGTCTGGAACCATATTTCAATATAGTTATGATGCCCCTGGTCCACTTCTTGATTTGGATCATCTTAGATGTCTTCTTCTTCCATGACCTTCAAATATTCCTCTTTTTGTTGATTGTTCTCTTGAACACATGGAGGATTTAATGGTAACCATGAGAGAGATTTCTCAATCTCTCATTTTTGTTGTCTGCTCTTCATCACGTGCAGCCCATAATTCTTTGATATTCTCTTTTGAATATTCTTTTTCTGCATTTTTTCCTTCAATGGCATCAAGAGAATCTATTTTTTTGAATATTCTTCCTGAGATAAGATGAATAACATTGAGATTGAAAGGAGATATTTGGAAGTTTTGTACCTCAACATTGTAAGTGGGTTGATCTACTTCATTGTGTGGGTTTGGAAATGGTGGTACATGTAGTTGAGTGGGAGTGAATATTTGAGATGGATGTGGTTGGGGTTGTGGTTGTGGTGTAGGTGAATGGTAGGGATAACATGGAGTTGGGTATGGAGGATATTGAGGACGATATTGAGGATATTGTGGATAGCTCCCATAAGTTCCTTGCCAACCTTGTCGCCAAGATTGGTTTTGGGGTTGAGATGACTAATGTTGCCAAGGAAAGGGCATGTTCCAATTACTTTGAAGTGGATATGCATAACCTTGAAATTGTGAATTAGGCTTTTGCATCATACTAGGTTGACTAGACTGCCTTGGTCCTCTTGGAGCTATATAACATAGTTGCATTGGCAATTGACTTTCTCCATTGCCCTCTTGGTAAAATTCCTTCAACCTTGGTAATGAGGGGCAATATTTAACATCATATGATTATGCATGGATGACACAAATATCAACATATTCTTTTTTATCATTTTTAATTCTTAACATTTCTACTTGTTCACTTAGATTGCTAAGAATTTTTGTTTTGAAGTTATCAAGCAAATTTCCAAGTTTAGATTGACTTACCGATCTTGATATTGATTTACTTACTCTTGCCCTTCCTCTTGATATGTGTTGCATGTTTCACAAATTTCTTCAAATGATAATTGGCATACATCACCTCTACCCATGAGATCAAGGAGATTAATTTATTCATCCCTAATTGTTCTAACTAAGAGGGTTTTTAGTGTGTCAGATCCTAAATGATGTAGTTTTTCCCTCTTAACATGATACATGAACCTCTATATTAGATCCTCAAGGCTCTCATATTCTCTTTGATTCATTCTAAATATTTCTTCCTTAAGATCATGATCCTTATATTTTTCTAGAAATATGTTTTGCATATCATTCCATGATCTTATTGAATTAGCCCCTAAACTCATCAACCGTTTAAGAGCTATATCATTCAATGTTGCTGGAAACAATCTCAATTTTTGAGTTTTTAATAAGTAACCATAAGATATACAAATAATTTAAAATTCAAAAAGAAAGATTTCAGATTCTCTGACCTTAGACCATGAAATTTTGGAAGAAAAGATGGAGGGATGTTCTTCATGTGCACACTACCATCAGTATCTTGAATGGGAAATCTGAGAGGATCTTCCTCATTGTGATCATCTCCATCCATTTCTTCTATATTATTTTCCACCTTCTTCTTCTACATGCAAAAGTGAATGGTGATGTGGCTCTTACTACACCATGTTATCAAATGGGGGGGTGGGTTAGTGTTGGAGAAATTTTGTTTTTGTTTTTATGATTGAATGAAAACTATACTGCAATGTAGTTTTCTACTTTTGAAATTAAATATGCCTAATGCAATATATTTTTTATTTTTTGCACAAAGTAAAAAGAAATGAATCAACTAGGGAAGAAAACAATGCATACTTTGACACCTCCCCGACAATGGCACAAAAAAGTGATGAGCCCTGATATTGCAACAAGAATGCTGCAACTCCTAAGGCTATCGACTTTTAATTATCAACCCGAGGTTCATACAAACTTAAGAGATATCAACACTATATGTCCAACATGCAATATGTCCTTCCTTTGCTGTCATGTTTTAATGGAGTGCATGTATTGAAATCAAACCCTAAACTAATTGCAGAAAATGAACTTAAATGGAAGCCCTAACCTATTGGAAGAAATAAAGTACAAGGAAAGAAACATATTCTAATTGCACAAAGATCATGAACTAAATGTGAAAGAAACCTAACTTAATACTATTTATCACATGTGATGATTTAAAGTAATTGAGCATGGAATCTAATCTAGAGAGTGCTAAATGTTGTGTGCATGAATAAATATAAAATAACTTTTTCCTTTTTATCTTTTTGCTTGAAAAATGTAAATGTTAATCTTGCTTAGTTCTTTGGCAGGGGAGTTAGGTGTGGAGGAAAAGGAGTACAATGGTTCAGATGGCTTGGAGAGAAAGTAGGGGCCTAATCCTGGCTTATAGTGATGAATTTTCTCAATTTGGGCTCAAAATAGGCCACTACAGGATGTCTACAAGAAGTACTAGTTCCTACAGGATGTCTACATGATCCCCTGTTTTATTACCAAAAAAATAGGCCAAAAGCTTAGGAAGTGGTCTAAAAGGTGGAATGGAGCTTGGGAAAGGTGGATAATGGAAGAATAAGGCATGGAGGTGGTGGACACTACCCAAAACTCAAGCAAGGGCTTCAAAATGGGTAGATTTGCTCAATGGAAATGACATTTTTTGCTTATAAAACGAGAATTCAGATTGATATTTTAGTGGATTTTGGCGACATGGGTAGATGAGGTTTGGATGAGGTGAAAAATATGAGGAAACCCTACAATGTAGAAGCTCCTGAAACACACATTATTGTCTTCATCTATCCACAAATTCATCTATACATGGGAAATATTTATTAAATAACTGAAAATTAATAGTCTAAAAATAAAAAATTCAAGAACTAATGAGCTAGTAAATCTATGAAATTCCTAACCTAATCGAGTGAAAATGCATTGGGGTAATTTTTTTTATTAAATAGAATGTTTTTGTGATATAATGCAAGTGGAACAAACTTGATTGAATCTCATTAGCATGCTCTAAAAATAGAAAAAAATTATTGTTCTTTGCTACAAAGGAGTTTGAGAAATCTAGATTTGGGAATAAGAAAACTAGTCCAAGTAGCTCAATGATTACTATGACCTTCCAAAGATTTTACAATTATTAAATGATACTTGTGATCTTGCAAAATAACTTACGTCTACCATTTAACCCAATCCTACAACAATAAATCATTAATACTAAATGCATAAATAGAAAGAAACAAAAACAAGAGATGCATGTGAATAAGAAGTGACAAGAAGAAAGACAAATGATACAAAAGGGCTCTGAGGCTCCTGGGATGGACAAGCCCAAGGAAACTTAGAGATATATAGGGTAGAACAAGATTTAGAAGCTGAACATGACACCAATCTTCATTATTTTCATCAATACAATTACATCACTGCAAGAGAATATAATGGAGTTGCAAAAATACGAGTTCTCTCCATAATAAGACTAATAAAAATCCACCCCTAGAGGAAAATTAGACTTGGTACTTATAAAAATGATTAGGAATCATTCCCCATGAAAGGAGGAAGCTCTCCCCACCAAAATACCTCGATTAGTGGATTTGGTTCCCAATACTAGGAATTTGCTTTAAATGGTAGGGAACACATTCCTAGATTTTCTCAATCATGGAGTTCCACAATCTGTGCCATAATTCCATAATATCTTCTTGATTTATTATTTAATATTGATCCTCATGTAGTAGGGAGAAATTCCCTAAAGTATCTCCTCCTCCAAATCTTCATAATCTGCCCAATGTTCTCATAATATTCCACAAAAATAAATAATATTAGGCACAAATATGCAATTATTCATAAACCTTCCTAATGAACATATTAAAGTTAAAAATATGTTATCTAATGCAAAAAGAGAGGTTTAAAATTATGAAGGATGGTTAGATGGGCCATAATTTATGTTTAATTTAGAGGCATGGGCCTTAATTTATGTCTAATTTAGAGGCCCATCAGATGTATATGAAAAACATATTTTTAATTGACCATGAAACAAACATATGGTGTGGAGGCAGGAGGTGACATGGAGGTGGGGGATGATGTGGAGACTTGACGTGGAGGTGAGTGGGGACAGAATTCCAAGTGTCAGGCAGTGAGTGGTGTGGGAGTGATAGCGAGGTCAAATGTTAATTACGTAACAAACATGGCCAAGTGTCGGGATAGGAGTGGAGGGGAGTGCGCGGGAAGAGCTAGCGGGAAAGTGGGAGAAGTTTGGTGGATTTCTGAGGGGGAACAAAAAACCTTGCCCGCTTTTGATATGACGAGGAGTCCATCGAACCATCGGATGGAGCGCATAACTTAACAGATACGGCAATCGCCTTTTGTCGCTTGCGAATTTTTTTACATATTAAGTTAACCGTGTTTAAATTACACGATTAAATTTCTTAAAACAAAATTAATTTATGCTAAAACATAATTACTTTATCCTAAGGGTGCATTTTTCCTTGCAAGCCCATTTCTTTACTTTTTCTATTTTTTCTTGGAAATAATTTGCAGGATGAAATATTATTTACAATTGGATACACTGAAAGAAAATACTCAATCATCATTTGATCCTATGAATCATAGGACCCTAATAGTGGCTCCAGCTGGGGATGGCACTCTAATTGTGAGGTGTCAAGAACACCGTAGACTAGTAGCCTAATCCACTGGGCTGATCCCAAATCTGCAACCTGTTATGTCATAAAATCTCTGTGACTGAATGTTATGAAACCAACTCACAAAAATATAGAAAAGAAATATCAACGCCTTAGAATTCAGCCTCTTCGAGGGGGCAACCTTCTTTAAATTACACAAATGAAAAATTCTTGGATGATACAAATGACAAGACCTCCTTTTTATGTATAAGAGTCTAAGGGGTCATAATGTAATCAGAGCCAACATAACAATAATAATGTAAGGGAACAACAATAACAATAGTGGGCTTCTATGGGGCACAATAATAACAATATGGGGACTACATGGGCACAAAAATATAATAAGGGGGTTCCACTAATAACAATAAGGGGTTACACTAGTAGTATAGGGACCTAACATTGCCCTCTCCTTCAAAAAGTGTTGTCCTCAATGCTTGAGTAGTTTTAGATGCTTCTGTATAAAATTCTTGTCCTCTCATGTGGAATCTTCAGCAGGTAAGTTCTCTGAAATTGATCGATTTCGTAGCTGTCAAGTTCTTGTTTCTGTGACTGCTTCAGGTTCATATATGATTTTTCCTTCCTCGTCAAGTTCCGACAATATTGTTTGAACTAGGAGCTTGTCACTTATAAACTTATTTAAGCATGAAACATGGAAAAGTGGGGGCACTCAGGAAGATGCAGGAAGCTCCAGTTTGTATGCCATGGTACCCATCTTTTGCAGTGCCTTGTAAGGACCATAGTATTTTGGTGATAATTTATTATCCTTCTTAGCTTGCTTGAGGGAAATTTGTTTGTATGGTTGTATTCGTAAAAATACCAAAACTTCTTTCACTGTGATGTTGATCTTCCTATTGTTTGATTCGATTATGTTGCAAAGTAAGGTTATCCTTTAAGAGTTGGAGAAATTGTTGTTGTTGAGCATCTACCTTAACACCTTCATGAGATACAATATGACCCAAGTATTCCACCTCTTATACTCCAAAGAAACATTTGGAGTTTTTTGCATATAATTGTTTCTCGTCCAATAGTCTGAGCACTCTATCAACATGTTGAACATGATCCTTCCAAGACTTGTTGTAGATTAGTATATCATCAAAAAATACTAACACAAATTTTCTAAGGAAGGGTTTGAAAATGGAATTCATCAAACCTTGGAATGTAGAAGGTGCATTGGTAAGGCCAAAGGGCATGACCAAAAATTCATAATGACCCTCATGAGTTCTAAATGTTGTTTTTGGAATGTCTTTAGTCTTCATTCTGATTTGATGATATCCTGCATGAAGGTCCAACTTGCTGAAGTAAATTTCTCCATGCAATTCATCCAATAATTCATCAATAAGAGGAGTGGGAAATTTATCTTTAATAGTGAGCTTGTTGAGCTCTCTATAAACCATACGCATGTGTGATGATCCATCTTTCTTATGCACCAATACTACTCGAGCAGCGAAAGAACTTTGACTAGGTTGAATTATACCAACCTCTAACATTTCTGCAACCATTTGTTCAATTTCACTCTTTTGTGCAAAGGGATATCTGTAAGGCCTAATGTTTGGAGGAACACTTCTTGGAAAATGAATAGAATGATCATGATCACAAATAGGTGGGAGGCCTTTTGGAGTCTCAAATACCTTGGAATGATTGTCTAAGACTTTTTGGAGATATGGAGAAATATATGATTTTGATGTGGGAACCCCTAACGAACATAATTGTGCAATTAGGCCACGTTGTTCTTCCTTTAGAAGCTTGGTCATGCCGTTAGAGCTGATCATCTTTCCCGGTTTCCCCAAATATTATAGCCATTGGACTCCTAGTACAACATCAACACCACCCATTGGAATGGAAAGCATTGGACTATTCAAAACATATTCTCCCATGGATAGCTTGATATTATGGCACTTTCCATAGAAATTTATGGTTCCTCCACTTGCAATGTCACTTGAAACTCTGGTGCTGGATATAGGAAGAAATTAAATTCCTTGGATATCTTACAATGAATAAAATTATGGGTACTACCCGCATTACAAGATATGGTCGGATTCATTTCTTCTTTCTCTGGGGTTGGTTCCTGGTGAGTATGCTTTTCTTTTGACATTTCTTGATCCTTTTCTTCCTGATATTTCACTGCTTGAACCTTCTTGTTCTTGATATGTCCTTCTATCTTGAGAGTTTGAGGAGTGGTAATTCCTGCAATGCAGTACAAGATATGGTTGGATTCATTTGTTCTTTCTCTAGGGTTGGTTCCTAGTGTATATTCTCTTCTTTTGATGTTTCTTGATCCTTTTCTTCCTCCTCTTCACAATCTATGTAAAATAATTTCTTCTCAGCACACTTATGACCTTTAATGTATTTGCTATCACAATTGTAACAAAGCCCTTTTGCTTTTTTTTCTTCCAATTGTTGTGGTGTCAACCTTCTAGGTTGTGGAAGGCTAGGAGAAACAACACTTCCATATTTTAGTTGTGAGGGGTAGACGTCCTTTTTGCCATAATTTTTCTTTCCACTTTTCTTGCCAACATGTATGCCTTCTCCAATGAATAAGGTTCCCGAAGGCGAACCTCATGTTGGATGTTATCTTTTAAAGTCCCTATGAAGACATCAATCCTCTTCTTCTCTGGAATATCATTTACCCTTATATTGAATTTTGAAAGTCCTCAATGTGCTCTGCCATTGAACCCTTTTGTTTGAGATTTATCAATTGGCCAAAGAAGGTTTTGCTCTTTGTATCCTCATAATGTGTTATCATTTCCTCCGTGAAAATTTACCACGTGACAAGTGGTTTACGAGAACAAAGCCCTTTATACCATAAAAATTGATTCGGTTCTAAATATCAAAATGTAATACATACCTCTTTTAACAGTTTCACCTCATGTAGATCAAAATATTTCTCCATCTGTAGTATCTAATTTATCGGATCTTTGTCATCAAACCTCCTCATGTCGCTTTTATTTATTTATTTTAGGAGCTCGATCTTGAAACAACTGTAACTCTATAATTTCAAATATTTAAGTTCTGACATATCGGCTTGTGATAAACCTCTGAGTCCTCTTTCTAACCCCGCAAGTCTGATCGCAATTGGATTCCCGAAGAAAGAGTTATTCCCAATCTCCCATGATGACCTAATTATAAACTGGTTTAATAGAGAAAACTTGTACAACGTTCCACATGTCATTGTTTCAACCTTAGGTTATGAAATTGATACCCTACAAACTACCATCTATCTTCTTTCTGTCACTTTTTATGAAATTTGAATCAGATGCTCTGAGAGAGAGAGTTATGACGATTTTCCCAAGGTCACTTGTTTGGGATGTAATTCGGGGGCCTGCAGAAACCCTAAATGTCTTGGACCGTATCTCCTCAAATATAATGAATAAAAATGTGAAACGCGGGACCGAGCTTCACCAAGATTTCGGCTCAAATGGGTTTTAATTTCAGAATATAAAACTTTACAGAAACCAAATTATAGTGAAAATTCCATGATGACCTATTTGAGATGGAATTCTGGAGCTTGCAGAAACCCTACCTTCCTTTGATCATATCTCTGAAAATATAGCGAGAAAAGATCTGAAATTTGGACACAAGGTTCAAAACGATTTCTTATAAAATTGTTTTTTTGTTTATCTTCTGAAACATTGCAGAAAAAAGGTTATAGTGAAAATTCCACGAAGTCCTGTTTGGAGCAACGAAATCCTAGAATCCAAAGTTCTGATACCAAGTTATGAAACCAGCTCACAAAAAGATAGAAAAGAAAGATAAACACCTTAGAATTCAACCTCTTTGAGGGGAAACCTCCTTTAAATTAAACAAATGAAAAATTCATGTATGATACAAATGACAAGGCCTCCTGTTATGAAACCAGCTCACAAAAAGATAGAAAAGAGAGATCCACGCCTTAGAATTCAGCCTCTTCGAGGGGGCAACCTCCTTTACATTACATAAATGAACAATTCTTGGATGATACAAATGACAAAACCTCCTTTCTATATATAGGAGTCTAGGGAGTCACAATATAATCCAGCCGACCTAACAATAATAATATAAAGCCACAAAAATAACAATAGAGGGATTCTATGGGGCACAGAAATAACAATATGGGGGTAATAGGGGCACAACAATATAAATAAGGGGTATAACTACAATAGTAATGGGGTAATCACTAGTATTATAGGGACCCAACATGCCCCTCTCCTTCAAAAAAGTGTTGTCCTCAACGCTTGAGTAGTTCTGGATACTTCTGCATAAAATTCTCATCCTCCCATGTGGAATCTTCAGCGGATAAGTTCTTCCACTTGATAAGATACTCTGAAATTGATCGATTTCGTAGCTGTCGAGTTCTTGTTTCTGTGATTGCTTCCGGTTCCAATATAATTTTTCCTTCCTCGTCAAGTTCTGGCAATATTGTTTGAATTGGGAGCTTGTCACCTATAACCTTCTTTAAACATGAAACATGGAAAACTGGGTGCAATCGAGAAGCTGCAGGAAGCTCCAATTTGTATGCCATAGTACCAATCTTTTGCAACACCTTGTACGGACCATAATACTTTGGTGATAATTTATTATCCTTCTTAGCTTGCTTTAGGGACATTTGCTTATATGGTTGTAGCCGTAGGAATACCCAATCACCTACATCAAAACTTCTTTCACTGCGATGTTGATCTGCCTGTTGTTTCATTCTATTTTGTGCCAACACGAGGTTATCCTTTAAGAGTTGGAGGACTTGTTGTTGATGTTCGATGTGATGTTCCACTGCCTGAACCTTAGAATTTTCTCTTAAATATGATGTGATGGATGGTGGTTGATACCCATAAAGTGCCATAAATGGGGTCATTTTTGTTGCTGTATGGAAGGAAGTGTTATACCACCATTCAGCCAGAGGCAACCATTTGACCCATTGTGTCTGTTTATCAGATACAAAGCAACGAAGATATCCTTCCAAACATTTGTTTACTATCTCAGTTTGCCCATCAGATTGAGGATGATAAGATGAGCTATGAGCTAACTGAGTACCAAGACAAGAAAATAATTCTGTCCAAAAATTTCCAGTGAAAATGGGATCTCTGTCACTTACAATAATCTTTGGGTTTCCATGTAGCTTTTGAACTGTTTCCATAAATGCAGTAGAAACTGTACTGGCTTTAAATGGATGTGATAATGCACAAAAGTGTGCATACTTGGTAAGTCTGTCAACTACCACCATGATGACACTCTTTCCCTCAGACTTGGGTAAACCTGTGATAAAATCCATTGAAACCTCCTCCCAACGTTGGCTTGGAATGGATAAAGGTTGTAATAGACCCGGTGTCTTAATTGTTTCAACTTTATTTTGCTGGCAAACCAAACATTCCGCCACAAACTTTTGAATATCTGATTTAAGGCCATCCCAAAAAAATTCCTTCTTAACCCTGTGGTAAGTTTTTAAAAATCCTGAGTGCCCTCCTAAGGGAGAAGTGTGCAATTCCATAAGAATCTTTTGTTTTAGCTGGGAATTCTTACAGAGGTATAAGCGATCTTTGTACCATAACGAATCATTTTTCCAGCTAAATGTATCAGAAGTACTGGAATCTTGTTGTAACTTTCGAATAAGTGCCCACACTTCTTCGTCATTCTTCCATTCCTCCCTTGCTTCGTTTATCCAATCTGGTTGGATAATAGAAATGGCACACAACAATGCTTCCACATCCTCATCCTTTCTTGAGAGTGCATCTGCCACCACATTTTGCTTCCCTTTTTTGTAGATGATTTCAAAGTCATAACCCAACATCTTTGTGACCCACTTTTGTTGCTCTTCAGAGGATAATCTTTGTTCTAAAAAGTATTTAAGGCTATCATGATCCGTTTTTACCTTGAAGTGTCTTCCCATTAGGTAGGGTCGCCATTTCTTAAGTGCATGGAGTATTGCCAACATTTCCTTCTCATAAATAGCTTTGCTTAAAAACTTTCCCTTGATTGGACGACTTTCAAAAGCAATGGGTCTTTCATCTTGCATTAGAACAGCACCAATTCCATTTCCTGAAGCATCACATTCCACAATAAAGGTTTTTGTGAAGTCCGGTGTAGCTAAGACCGGTGCTTGGCACATTGCCTCTTTAAGATGTTCAAAAGCCTTTGTTGCTTCCGGAGTCCATGAAAATGAATCTTTCTTCAATAATGTTGTTAGAGGTGCTGCTATTCTCCCATAATTCTTAACAAACTTGCGATAATACCCTGTCAACCCAAGAAATCCTCGCAGATGCTTTATGGATGTGGGGATTTTCCATTCCTTAATGGCTTTAATTTTGCTAGGGTCTACCTTAACTCCTTCATGAGATACAATATGACCCAAATATTCCACCTCCTGGACTCCAAAGAAACATTTGGATCTTTTTGCATATAATTGTTTCTCCTCCAATAGTTGTAGCACCTTGTCAACATGTTCAACATGATCCTTCCAAGACTTGCTGTAGATTAGTATATCATCAAAAAATACTAACACAAATTTTCTAAGGAATGGTTTGAAAATTGAATTCATCAAACCTTGAAATGTTGAAGGTGCATTGGTAAGGCCAAAAGGCATGACCAAAAATTCATAATGACCCTCATGAGTTCTAAATGCCGTTTTCGGAATGTCTTCAATCTTCATTCTGATTTGATGATATCCCGAACGAAGATCCAACTTGGTGAAGTAAATTGATCCATGCAATTCATCCAGTAATTCATCAATAACAGGAATGGGGAACTTATCTTTAATAGTGAGCTTGTTGAGCTCCCTATAATCCGGACACATGCGCCATGATCCATCCTTCTTGTGCACCAATACTACTGGAGCTGAGAAAGAACTTTGACTCGGTTGAATTATACCAGCCTCTAGCATTTCTGCAACCATACGTTCAATTTCACTTTTTTGGACATAGGGATATCTGTACGGCCTGATGTTTGGAGGAACACTTCCTGGAATCAGATGAATAGCATGATCATGATCACGCATAGGTGGGAGACCTTTGGGAGTCTCAAATACCTTGGAATGATTGTCCAGGACTTTTTGGAGATCTGGAGAAATAGATGATTCCAATGTGGAAACATCTAGCGAACATAATTGTGCAATTACACCTCTTTGCTCCTTTTTTAGAAGCTTTGTCATGCCATTAGAGCTGATTATCTTTCCTGGTTTCCCTGCAATACCCCTTAATTCAACTTCCTTTCCTTCCACAAAAAATTTCATGAAAAGTTCTTGAAAATTAAAAGCTATTGTACCCAAGGATTGTAGCCATTGGACTCCTAGTACAACATCAGCACCTCCCATTGGAATGGAAAGCATTGGGCTAGTCAATACATATTCTCCCATGGATAGCTTGATATTATGGCACTTTCCAGAACAATTTATTGTTCCTCCATTTGCAATCATCACTTGACACTCTGGTGCTGGATATAGGAAGCAATTCAATTCTTTTGCTACCCTACAATGAATAAAATTGTGGGTGCTTCCTGAATCAATCAACACTATTACCTTTTTCTTCTTGATTTGTCCTTCTATCTTGATGGTTTGAGGAGTGGTAATTCCTGCCAATGCATTACAAGATATGGTCGGATTTATTTGTTCTTCATCTAGGCTTTGTTCCTGGAATATATCCTCTTCTTTTGACCTTTCTTGCTCCTTTTCTTCTTCCTCTTCACAATCTATGTAGAATAATTTCTTCTCAGCACACTTATGACCTTTTGTGTATTTGCTATCACAATTGTAACAAAGCCCTTTTGCTCTTTTTTCTTCCAATTGTTGTGGTGTCAACCTTGTAGGTTGTGGAAGACTATGGGCAACAACACTTCCGTCTTTATAGTTGTGAATGGTATGCTTCCTAGTTGCCATAATTTTGCTTTCCATTTTTCTTGCTAACCTGAATGCCTTCTCTAATGAATCAGGTTCCCAAAGGCGCACATCATGTTGGATATTATCCTTTAAAGACCCTATGAACACATCAATCCTATGCTCCTCTGGAATATCTTTTACCCTTATGTTCAATTTTTGGAACTCCTCAATGTGCTCCATTATTGAACCCTTTTGTTTGAGACTTATCAATTGGCTAAAAAAAGTGTTGCTTTTTGTATCCTCATAATGTGCTATCAATTCTTCCGTAAAAATTGCCCAAGTGATAAATTGTTTACGAGAACAAAGCCATTGATACCATACAAACTGATTTGGTTCCAAATATAAAGTTGCCATACGTACCTTTTGTGTGTTTTGCACATTATTGAGATCGAAGAATTGCTCCATCTGTAATATCCATGTGGCGGGATCCTTGCCATCAAACTTCCTCATATCGATTTTTGGAACATGGTGAGTCTTCGATCCAACATTAGAGTCTATGGAATCATGATTAACATTTCTTTTATTCTCATCATGAGTTTCCTTTACTACCTTTTCACCATTAGTGACCCTTTCTTGTAGCAACTTCTTCAATTCATCCATCTTATCATCCATGCCATCAATTTTAGCGTCCATGCCATCAATTTTAGCGTCAATCTTAGCTTCCATGCACTCCATCTTAGCTTCCATTCCCTTTATCTTAGATTCCACGCCATTTACCTTAGATTCCACGCCACTTATCTTAGCTTCTGTTAGCTTTTGTGATCGTGACATTTGTTGCACTTGTTCTTGTAATTTTGATATATCATGTAGCATTTCTTCCTCTTCTTCATGAGTCATGCTAGAGATTTCAGGTTCCTTACTAGGTGTTTGCATTTTCTTTCCTCGGGGCATCAGTTACCGATAATAAAGTTTTACTATGCCCTTTGAATTCCGTTAAACCAAGCTTACACAAAAATTAAAAAAAAACTACACACCTTTTTTCACTTTATAGAACCCTGATATTGAATCTGATGTATCTCTGTAATTTCGGATCCTCCAATTCTGAAATTGCTACCTGTAGTAGCCTTCTGCGTCCTCTTTCCAATGCCACAAGTCTGAGCCAAATTGGATTCTCCAAGGAAGAGTTATGTGAAATCTCCCACCGTGACTTGCTTTTAGACTGGTTCAGTAGAGCGAACTTGTACGACGTGCCTCGAGTCACTGTTTCAACCTTTGAATCTGAAACACACACAAAAGAAACTACAGTTCGTCCTCTTTCTGTACCTTATTACGAAATTTCAATCCGATCCTCAGAGAGAGAGTTATGATGATTTTCCCCAGGTCACCTGTTTTGAATGTAATTCAGGAGTCTGCAAAAGGACCAACTTCCTCAGATCATATCTCCGAAAATATCGCGAGAAAGGCTCTGAAATTTGGACCCAAGGTTCAGCGCCAATTCTTCTCAAATGGGTTTTTTTTGCGACTTCTGAAACGTCACAGAAAAAAAAGTTATAGAGAAAATGCCACGATGACCTGTTTGGAGCAGCGAAACCCTAGAATCCAAAGCTCTGATACCAAATGTTATGAAACCAGCTCACAAAAAGATAGAAAAGAGAGATCCACGCCTTAGAATTCAGCCTCTTCGAGGGGGAAACCTCCTTTACATTACATAAATGAACAATTCTTGGATGATACAAATGACAAAACCTCCTTTCTATATATAGGAGTCTAGGGAGTCACAATATAATCCAGCCGACCTAACAATAATAATATAAAGCCACAAAAATAACAATAGAGGGATTCTATGGGGCACATAAATAACAATATGGGGGTAATAGGGGCACAACAATATAAATAAGGGGTATAACTACAATAGTAATGGGGTAATCACTAGTATTATAGGGACCCAACACCTCCTTTCTATATATGGGAGTCGAAGGGGTCATAATGTAATCAGAGTCGACATAACAATAATAATGTAAGGGCACAACAATAGCAATAGTGGGCTTCTATGGGGCACAATAATAACAATATGGGGACTACATGGGCACAAAAATATAATAAGGGGGTTTCACTAATAACAATAAGGGGTTACACTAGTAGTATAGAGACCTAACACTGAAAAAATCTCAAACTAAAATCAAAACCATTCTACACATTGAAATCTGAAACACTGAACTGAATTCTGAAATGCAATCTAAAACTCAAACTGAAAAGAATTCTTGAAAAAATGCTCAAATCATCTAGCTTATTTGCACACAGCTACCTATCCTATACTGCTAAAAATCATGTTGAATCAAACAATACAAAAATGCCAATGAAGCCAGTCAAGTAGCTGTTGAAATAAGTGAGATGATTGATTGTTTGTTAGCACAATCAAAAGGACAACTTGACTTTTTGTCCATAAAATCAAAGCTGTAGACTGTAACGGAAGCTGTTGTTGGATCTGGTCATGAAAACATGATTGAACACTTGAGCTGAAAAGAACTTCCATTTAGTTTGCTATAGGATCAGTAAAGGTATGATTAATTAGTTTACCTTGCAGGCCTTCATTGACCAATTGAGCATGGAAGATTTCATCAGTTGCATTCTCAAGGTTAAACCCTGATTCCAATTGTTCGGTTTCAGCCTTATGTTCAAAAACAAAACTCTCATCCCTTTGAAAATCAAATGGCAATACAATATCCTCTTGTTTTGGAGAAGGAAGATTTTCCAAGAATTATTCAGGATCTCGAAAATTATAGGACTGAATTTGAAAATCCCAAAGTTCAATACCCTTCTTAAATATTTTAGCAATTAACTCAAGAAAACAAATTTTACCTTTAGGATAATTTTTTCTTGTTTTCAAACAATGAAACATGTCCGTTAAAAAAGCTTCATCAATTTGAAAATATGTTAACATATCCCTGAATTCTTTTAAAACTTCACCATATCTAGGGTTTACCACATACCCTGTCATATTGCTTAGCAAGAAATATGATCAATATGTAGTGGAGTCACCATGAGTTTTCTGCAAATCTGGATTCTTTAACAATGGAGTCACCTGAAAAATTTGAAGCTCTAGATACTTGAAACATGGAGTCGCCAGGTGAATTATTCAGCCTTCTTATGTCTGATCACTGTCCACCATCAATAATCAGATCTGGAACTTGATACACTTTTCTGAGGAATATGAAATGTTCGTTCCCCAGTATGGTCTCCACTACGTTAGCACTCTGTAATTTAATAAGGCTGAGAAATAATTGCAGAGGTAACCAGAAAACCACTTTGGAAGCTGGGATCTAGCCCTACCAGCTTCAGAGAGGGATCTCTCTTTCAGATTTAGAGTTGTTTATATTGAGATATTAGGCTAGTTATGAAAGTTGAGAGTTTGGTTTATGACTTATTTTGGTTGGAATAACAAGGGAAGAGCCATTTGGAAATGGAGTCTACAAAATTAACAGGGATTTGTCTCAAATTTCAAAGGAGTTTCACAGGGTAAGGTAGCTGAATTAACTAGATCTTTTAGATTCAAATGAAATGTAATAGTAGAAAAGATATAGGTTCAATTGAAGCTAAAGAGACATTAAGAATTCTTTAACTTGATATCAGAAGAAAACATTTAAATTATCCACTTCCAGAATCAGAGTGTATCTTTCAACAAATTATGCTTATCAACTTTCGGTAAAATAATTCAAATTTAAGAACATGTAAGTATGGAAATAAAGAAATAAACACATAGATAGTGAGAGAAGCACTTCACCAAATAGTCCAACACATGAATCCTGTGAAGAATGTCATTTTTATTACTGATAAGCCCACAAAGACTTGAAAAATATACAATAGATTTCTTCTGTTTAAAAACCAACATCTCTTATTTCAAATTATGAAGTATTTATACAATTTCTAAACTAATATATCTTGAAAAAATATCAAGATTTGTTACAAATATCTCAAACTATGTTACACAAATAGAACTGAAATATATGAAATTAAAAACTAATGAATCTACTTGGAACTGTCTATGTGGATTTTTGGTGATAAATAAGAGGAATTCAAATTTGATAGCAACTCTTATTTGATGAGGTGGCCTCCAAGTCACTAACTATCTTTGAGCTTTTTCCTCCCGAAATTATGAAAAATAAGGTCCAGTGATCCCGTTGTATATCAAAAACCATAATATATATTAGAAAAGTGAGAGAGGTTGCTGTAAATTATGATGTTGGCAACAAAAACCTCTTTCCGTTTTTGAAAATTCATTTCCACCTGGTCAAAAACCGTATTTGAAAACACTGGCGGCAAACAAGAAAATTCAGGAAAATATACATGCAAAGCTTCATCCGAATATCCCAAACCATAAAAACTGTTAGAAAAATTAGAGATGTTTTTTTACATGATGATGTTGGTAATAAAAACCTCTTTTAGTTTTTGAAAATTCCTTCGCATCTACTTGTAAACCATGTTTTAAATGACTGTGATGTATATGAAAAAACATATTTTAAACTGACCATGAAACGAACATATGATGTGGAGGCGAGAGGTGACGTGGAGGCAGGAGATGACGTGAAGACTTGACGTGGAGGTGAGGGACATGGGTGGTTGTGAAATTTTTTTGCAAAACTAAATTCAAGCCATAAATATCATAAGCCTAGATATCCCATTTATCAACCTCTTATGCCTACAAGTATGAGAATACATTGGAAATAAATACTAAGTCTTTGGCATAAACTTGACAATACCTTTATTCGAGGTAGGTCCTAATATTTCTTGTTAATGGGTTCTTCAAACACATATAGAAGTTTTAAAATGACAATGTCCTAAATAGATTTATAGATTTCATGTGGGAATCTATCCATTCTCAAGCACTTATCATTAGCCATATCTATTAGGGAAATGGTCATTATGTCCAAAGCCAAAGACTAGTCACATAACCTTGTATAAACCTTTGAAAGTTCAAGTGGGACAATACCGATATAAGTTCACATGGTCACCTTACATTCCTCTTCTGACATTGTGATTGAAAATTCATTTTGTGATTCATCCTCTTATTAAGTGAGGATTCTTTTTGAAGTCAATTTCAAAACTAGGACTATGATTTTTTTTAGCCCCATCCTTTGTTTTAAGATAATGAAGTAACCCATGAGGGATCCATTGGATTAGTGAAAGCGAGGTATATTTATAGCCCCACCAATGTTTGATTCCTTGAAATATGGCCCAAAACTCTCACAATGGTGTTCTTTTGCAATGGTTGAGCCATCATGGTTGTTAGGTTGGGTTAGGTGGTCACATGCCCCATATAAATGATTTCCCACCTCTTAATAGGTGGTGGATGTTTTTCAATTATGCATTACTACATCATCTATATATGTTCTTTAATCCAATGAAGCTTAGCCTACAATTATTTCTATTTGGTACTTCAAATCTTGAAAACCATTACGAAATGAATGACTTTGGCGACTCTAGCTCGAAAAATTTTGTTGGATGGGCTATATTTGGAGCCATTGGATCACCAATTGTAGTCATTAACAACCTTTTTACATTTTTTTTGTTGGAAGCATTTTTCTTGCCACACTTTAGGAAAGGACATAGTCCAAGAAATGAGATCCTCCCACCATGCAATCTGGTGATCCTCTCCTTTGGGTTTTGGGATAAGTTTTTGGACTCTTCTTATTCAAATAACGAAAAATTGATTTTTGAAATGGGGAAATTCATGATGTTATGTAACATTAGCATTCAAATTTTGACTACTCTCTATGGGAATAAAATGAAATAATTGATGGTTAGAAAGGGTGGTTTCCACGAGAACTTGTATTACTTATGTTCTTGTACAATTAAAAAATACATTTTCATCTTTAATAGCATAATATGATTAGAACATTCTAGTACCATTTTATTGTTCTTTTTAAAAGTGGACCAAGTGAATTGGAGCTTTGAAAAACGTTTCACATGACTTTATTAGGATTGTGTAACTTGAGATGAGATTTGTGGTTCGCTTAATGCTCTTTTTTGTTGGGTGGGAAATTTTATAGGCAACAACCCACCCTTATCTCCTCAAGCCTTCATTTTGAAATCAACAAGGATGAGCCAAGACACATCATGGGCCTCATTGATTTTCCATTCCCAAAATCCTTACCAGCATCACTGGCTATATATATATATATATATATATATATATATATAGAGAGAGAGAGAGAGAGAGAGAGAGAGAGAGAGAGAGAGAGAGGGATGGGGCAAGGCCAATTATCCTACCCCCTAGACACTATTATATCAACACCAAACATTTTACCCCCTTTCTTGGGACTTTAATGACTTGGATGTTTAGGCAAGTATTAACTACCTTGTTAGGTTTCTACTTTGTTGGTTAATGTTGCTTGCCAAGTACAACAAAATCTAGTTAAAATTATCCATGTAGGGTTATAATATAAACCCACATACCCATTTCTTGTCAACTTATTTGTGAGTTGAGCGTTAATGATTTTATGTCATAAACGTGTTACAAGAAACTACCGCATTCCAATAAACCTATTCAATGCATGCCTAGAGTTCTAAATAAAGCATTCATATGGCAACCCCTTTCCTAATCCACCTACAACTTTGATTTCCTTATCTTGATTGCAATTTGTCCACCTTGATCATATGCTTGTGCATACATTTACAAAACATTATCCTCTTAATCAACGTTAAGCCTTACCAAAAAGTTGACACATGGTTAAATGCACACTAGATGGTAGGATACATGGTATATTTAAAATAAACATGTAGATAGTGGATATTTTTCAAATTATGTATGTAAATAGATATGTATATAGTACATATTTTCAAAATATGCATGTATTTCATGCACATTTATTAAATATGTATATTATGAGTGTTTATGACCATGGATCTTACACTTGATTCTCTACACATTTGATTAGAATCTTTATTGGCCCACACAACCTCACTTGGATCTAGCTCCCTTGATTAAATAGTAGTTTGTGATCAACATGGATTTCTCGTTGGCTACCTACTATGACATTCTTATGTACTTGGTTATAATGAACCCAAAGTATGTATTCCATTGTTTTTAACTATTACTTGTTCTTAATTCATTTAGTTTATTCTTTGATGAGAATATTGATTGGTTGTAATTCAACCTATAAGGTGTTTGTTGTTGTCAGTATTATTCTCTTCCTCCATTGGTTCTACAAGTATCTCTAGTTCCACAAAAAGTGCAATGGAACAAAATTACAAAACATTTATTATCTTACCCTCCACCATGAGAGAAAAAAATGTCGTAGAAAATATTTAGGAACACAAAATAAAGCAAGACTATATAGGCAAAATCCATCAACTACTAGTGATGGGTTAAATTCATCTAGGTGATCATGGTGAACAAAAGCACAAGGCAAATAAACTCTAGAATTGTGGATGTGATATTATTATTTTTAATGATTTTGGAAGAGTATGATTTTTTTTTTTTAATCTATATAATTTAAGAATTATAAAATTTTATGTCAAGGTTGAGGAATGTAAAACAATGATTTTATAGAAAATTGAAGTAATTTTATGGGATAACTATGAACCATATTGTATGTACATGAAGTGTTCTTGAAATTAATAGAAAATATTTATGTGAAACTCATAATAGTAGAACTTGGGTTGCACTAAATAGCACTTAATATCATTCAAAAATATCACCAATCATATAGATATTTTAAATTACTTGTAGACAGATCATCATGATTGAAAATTTGCATTTTGTAAGAGATTGGTTATGTTACTAGAGGTTAGGATATGGATGTCACATAATTTCATTTTCCATCTTGATGTTTCCATTGCAACATAAGAAATTCATTAATAACAATTGATAATTTTAAAGTACTTGAAGAAAAATAGTCTTGATTCAAACTTGAAAGAGATTGGTGTAACCTTTGAAGGTGAGAAATTAGAATATGGATACCACAAAATTTTAACCCTAGATTAGTTTTTCCATATCTCTCCTATAACTCATTATAAATAAATAAAAAATAAAAATAAATCAATAAATAAAATAAATAAATAAAATAAATAAATAAAAAATTGAAATGTCTAGTGCAACCTTGAAAGGTAAGAAGAAGATGTCACATATTTATGCATTTCAGGGTAGAATATAAAACATTACAAAAGGAATACCAATGTAATAAATAAATAAAACATTTTAAACTAGTTAGATATAAACTCTCTAGCTTGGAGATTTCATGAAAAGAGAAATGAAGGAAATCAAATTAGATTAATTTCCACAAATGACCAAGGTATATGGAGGGCACTATAAAGTAGACCAATCTATTAGATCTCTTTATGTCAATTCTCGTGAGTGTCTAACATTATATGTTTAGATTTGGGCTTGGTTCTACTCAAAATTGAAAAATATAAAAATATATTATTCATGGTGTAAACTTCTCAAATTATGCAATTTCATTTTTGCAAAGGGTGACATATTTTGGGTGCCATAGAATTATGTCTGAGACCATAACATAGGAACTAATTTTGAGGGAGGTTTTAAAAACAAATAATAAATACTAGAGCTAGTCATTGACAACCACATATGGATAGGTCTATGTCTATTTAAGGAGTTTATATTAGTCATTGAGGATGGACATTCATGGACTTCTATTGTAGAGGTAACCCAAAATTCATTTGAATACATTAAAAATGAATTTATTCTTGCACCCACATTGAACATCAAGTGGTTTACTTCATTGTGTAGTTAAAAATCTCAATTGAATGCCATGTTATTTTAGTGGTTAAATCTTGCTTTAAAATTAAATTGTCCCACATTGGGAGACTAGGGGCATGACTTGATTGAATCAATAATGGAGTGAATTTGATATATTGTTTGTAGAATAAGTCCATATTAAATAATAGTTAAAATTGTCAAAACAATCTTATTCTTTTGTTAGTGTAACTAATGAAACAAAATTCAAATGTTATCTATTGTGAATATATTAAAGAATAATTTGTATGTGTTCCAATGTGCTTTAATTTGAGTCCTAATGAAATATTTAAAGTCACCATGCATACATTTATGTCTTGATGTGTAATGTGATGTAGCAAAAATTTGGGCTCCCTTGTTATATTAGAATTCACATGATGTAATCTACATTCACACTTATTTGTCTACAAAAAGAAAATTGCTATATCCCTCATAGCAATTACTTAGTTATGAAAACATATTTCTTCTCATTAATAATATCATAATGCATTACATCATTCATAGTATCTGTTATCTCAAAATCAGACCTTGGAAGGCTGCAGACCAGGAAGACCTTAAGTAACTATTTCAGACCTACATTAGGCTGAGGCTTAGCCTCCCCACCCTGAGAGGGCTCTCTCAAAGGATTAATGATTTTTGATTATGATTAAGATGGCTAACTCTTGTGAAACAAATATAGAAAAATGAGAGTGGTGGAAACACAATTAGAAAGTATCCATTGGGCTTATGGAGTCAGATATGCTTCAGTATTAACAGTAAGGTTAGCTCTGCATAGAAGTCAAGGCATTCAGAATCCAACATATGTAGAACACACCAAACACATAGAAGGCCAGTACAGTTTACGAATATATGAAGGAAATTAGAGCACTGTTAGTGATTTCTAAGTAATCACATATTCATAACACTGTAGATAATAAGAAAAGACAACACAAGATATTCATCACATTGAATTCTTTATGAATCTTGAGAAGCAAAGCCAGTCCTGTATTACTAAAAACAGAGTCCATTACATCAAGCTAAATATCAGAGCCTCTTTCAATAAATTTCCAACCCTTGGTACATTGCTCTCTCTCCTATATATAGAATTCTTTACACAGCTGAGATTCCTCCTCCTACGTGAGGGGAACTTGAATTATGCTTGCTATGACACCTACTCAAACTTTAACTAACTATTAAAAACAATAACTGCTAACTGGGAGCTTTAGAAACCTAAGACAATTAGGAGTCTAACTCTACATCATGCTGAGCATAGTATTTATTACAATCAAGATTCATTCTTTGACAAGTGGTTTCCTTCAATTTAGCTTTTGGTGGATGTTAAAACTCTTTGCTGGCCCTTAATGTCTTATCTCTTCACTGCTGCTGGAAAGTAGGAAACTGCCCCTGTTTTTCTGCTTTCGGTTTCCTCAAGGATATTCGAAACCAATTATCCATGTTGTTCTTCTTTGATTACACAAAAATGTATTGGAGTGCCACGTTCTTCATGTGCTGTAGACCCTGGCTCATGCACACGTGTTAAGACAACACCTGTCTAATGCTGTTTGAAGCATTATGACCAAAGCTAGCTATGAATAATGACCACTTTATAACACATAGCTTTAGAGCTCATATATGTCCTTCCTCGGCTTGTTCTGCCCCTGCTGGATGCTCATATTTTGTTAATGATCCTCTTTATACACCTCCTTTCAAAAAGATTTGCCGCTTTGTCAATCATAATTGATCAACCGAATTATAACATGCAGCTACAGCAGTTTCGTAGTGTGCTACGAAACTACTGTGTAATTTCAAAAACACAGTCTTAATGCCAAAATTTGACTGTCTTGAGCTTCATTATTTTGAAATGTCTCTTTTCATGTGCCCTGAAGCTGTTCAAAACTGAATGCAAAGGCCCCTTTTAACTCTTAAACACCACATTCCTCTTGAGAGATAGTTTCTTTACCTCTACTGGAACAGACATTGCAGTTGCAATTTCCTCCATCTGATTTCTGCTGAGATCCAGAAATGACTCAATCAAATCACTGTCCAGGAAACTTTTTTCATCCACAGTCTTCCTTTCATTGCTAAATGATCGCCACTGTTCATGGCTTAATCCCCCTACTCCCTTGATCACCTTGACAAGATTTGCTTGCAACTTTTCAAGAAACATATATTGCTCCTGAGGAAGAGATGCAATGACACCAATAACACCATTGACTGTTCCAAATATAACTGTAGGAATCTGGCTAGATTCTAAATCTGGCAGACGCATAACAAGAGATCCATGCCTAAAAAGATATAACAAACTCTCCTAAGTGGTATTCACCTACAACTTCCAATTTTCCTCTCTCTTCATCAGTTGCAGCATTGCTATTTTTCCTCATGTTTGTATATCAATAAAGAGATTGATTTCATCAAATCACCAACTACAATAAAATCTCCACGAGATTGAACATATAGTACAAGAATATCACCATGATGGCCACATTCAGACTGCAACTCTCTTGAACCATCATCACGGAGCACCCATTTGTATAACTGAATATTTTTATTGATGCCAGCAAGCAACTTTCCATTAAATGCATTCAGATTGTAAATAGAAACCTTTGTCTCCTTCTCAGTAACAAGTTGCAGTTTACCATCTTCAACTGAAAATACTAAAATTCGGCCCTTGTTAGATTGGTTATCCTTGGGCAATACATATGCTATCCCAACACAATAATAAGCATTGTTGTCATCTGTAAATGGACAACTGAGGATGGAACATCCATTTTCATAAGTATCAAGTTGATAAAGAACTTAAAATGTCTGATCATCTAACAAGCGCAAAAAGTGTGTTTCAGTCTCCTCAATATTTGTCTGAGAATACTTCACACTTCAAATGGCAAAGGTGCGAAATTGCTCCTGATGGCAAATACAACGAGCATGCTCTCCAAGAGGAAATGCACGGATATGAAGTTTCTGAATGTCATCAATTTACCCAATAGTAAGCAGGTCCTCCTTTGCAATTGAGACAACATAAAGACATGAAAGTTGTAGCTATGTTGCAAAATGCCACCTCCAACGGGATTCCATAAATAGGTCTTGTTCTCATAAGGGGCAAATTCAGCCTGTGGAAACGTCTTATCAGGAGAAAATCCTGATGCATGAATCTGATTCCCAAAACCATACTCAATAAATAGCCCTGCTACTTGCTGAGCAAACCCAGGTTCATCTAATATCCTGTTGAAAACAGCTTCCATTTCATGTGAAGGCAAAAGAAGAGCTAAAGGTTGATCCAGATGTTCCCCAGCATTTTCAAGTCGCTTTATTGGAGCAGTAACTTTTACACGACCTGGATTTGCGCATCCAATTTCACCCGAAATATTCAAAAGCCTCACGCAAGGAGTTCCATCAACTCTTATATACATGGCCCTTTCAAGCTCTGGAACTGATTCTATGGAGCTATGTTGCACACCAGCAGCTACAGCCACATGAATGAGAATGGCGAAGCAGAAGAAACGGATCGCCATTGTCGCATGAAACCCTTGAATTAATGGAGTACGTGAATTGTAGCCCTCTCGCTCTGCAAAGCTGTCTGGAAAGGAAATTGAATTGAAAGGGCACATGTGATTGACTTCCTTGAGATTCACATTGCTATACAACAACTTTCGGTTGCTACTGTAAATAATTGTCAGCCTGTCTGATGCTCTTAGAGCGAAAAGTCCTCAAGGTGATAGCTTTTGTACCCAACGAAATCGTCTTCCGGTCAGCAAACTCTCCAGTGCTCATATTCAATACGAAGTTGAATAGATCACATGGAAAACTAAAACTGAGATCAAGATTGTTTACAAGGAATAGTTTCAGACAGCCCCAAATCCAAAGAACAGATGCAAAACCCAGAAGGAAATTTCCTTGATTGCTCTGATACCATTTTGAAAAGCCTAGTTGAACGACCAAAACCGCAGAGCAAAGTACAACTGTAAACATGTGCCAGTACCAAGACACCTAATGATGAGGATAAGCGGTTGGATATGATAGACGAAGTGTATAAGCTGACAACTGTTGATTTAAAGACAACAGATTTTGATAAATATGACAGCTGGATGATATTTGCTATGGATCCGAACGAATCCCTAATTTCGTAGTGCAGCCAGTGTAAATTCTGGGTTTTGCGCTACGAAAACACCTAGACAGTTTCATAACACATAAGAAGCTTAAAACAAATTTGATACAATGGAATCTGTGTGAGTTATGTAACCAGTGATGAATGAGAACAGAGTGTTTGACCTTTATTTAACCATACCACCAAGACTCCTAGGACTTAGATACTAAGCAAATTTGAAAGAAAACTAAACTCGGACTAACACCAAACCTTTACAATCAAAATGATGTAAACAATTTAGAAATTGTTTCTTAGGTGATAATAGGTGGCTCCACTTGGGATAGTGTGCTCCTGTAGTACACTAAGAACTCGCAAGTCCAGTGCTTTATCCTCTTATGACAAACGGACAATTGCTTGACAAGCATCCCCTTCAAGCTTCTTAGGCCTTCACCTCGAGCTTAAGCTTGATGATCATTGTAGGAGAAAGAAATCTACATCTACTGAAAAATGCTCAATCAACCTTGAGCTTATTTGCATTTTCCTACCTACCTACCCTATCAATTTCAAACTTCTTTCAGCTCAATCAATGTGAAATTTCCAATGTAGCCAATCATTAGTCTTATCTGATATTTGAGTTTTTTGACTGCATTGGAGTTCAGAGCCACTATGATATTGTGATGACCACTGCCACTGAAATTGCCTCTGATCTTCATAGAAAAACTGAAACACTGGAGAGTAAAACTCTTCCATCTATTTAGCTATAAGATCCCAGAATACATGATTAGCTTGATGGTTCTCGTAACTTTCTGGTTGTGCCAACTGATCTTCAATAACAGTGTATTCTTCCTCAATCACGAAAGATAAAGGAAGCAACACCCTCTCCTTGTGTTCTGACATAGAAACCTTTTGAAAGGAATGATCATGACCATAAAGACTATATGATTGAATTTGACCTTGTAAACCTTCAATGTCTTTCTCAATGTCCTTAGCAACTTCATCCAAAAATTTCATCTTATCTTCTATCTTGCACTGAAATGATTTTAGATAAGAAGACAAGGACAAAGAAAAATTTTCATCTCTTTCTTCATTAATATGATCATTATTCCATTGTTTGAAACCTTGAATTGAAGGAAAGTTTGCCACCAAATCTGATCTATCTATCCATTCCTCCAAAAACATAAACCAAAAGTCTTCAAATGACTTAATAGATTTGGCAGGAAAGCTTTCAATCCACTGTTTACATTTCCCTTGAAATGAATCATAGAACAAAATAATGCAAACATCCTCATGTTTAACTCTAAGAAGCTCAGTAAAATCACAGAAATCTGATATATGGAGTCAGATATGCTTCAGTATTAACAGTAAGGTTAGCTCTGCATAGAAGTCAAGGCATTCAGAATCCAACATATTATAACACACCAAACACATAGAAGGCTAGTACAGTTTACGAATATATGAAGGGAATTAGAGCACTGTTAGTGATTTCTAAGTAATCACATATTCATAACACTGTAGATAATAGGAAAAGACAACACAAGACATTCATCACATTGAATGCTTTATGAATCTTGAGAAGCAAAACCAATCCTGTATTACTAAAAACAGAGTCCTTTACATCAAGCCAAATATCAGAGCCTTTTTCAATAAATTTCCAACCCTTGGTACATTGCTCTCTCTCCTATATATAGAATTCTTTACACATCTGAGATTCCTCCTCCTAAGTGAGGGGAACTCGAATTATGCTTGCTATGACACCTACTCAAACTTTAACTAACTATTAAAAACAACAACTGCTAACTGGGAGCTTTAGAAACCTAAGACAATTAGGAGTCTAACTCTACATCATGCTGAGCATAGTATTTATTACAATCAAGATTCATTCTCTAACAAGTGGTTTCCTTTAGTTTAGCTTTTGGTGGATGTTAAAACTCTTTGCTGGCCCTTAATGTCTTATCTCTTCACTGCTGCTGGAAAGTAGGAAACTGCCCTTGTTTTTCTGCTTTTGGTTTCCTCAAGGATATTCGAAACCAATTATCCATGTTGTTCTTCTTTGATTACACAAAAATGTATTGGAGTGCCACGTTCTTCATGTGCTGTAGACCCTGACTCATGCACACGTGTTAAGACAACACCTGTCTAATGATGTTTGAAGCATTATGACCAAAGCTAGCTATGAATAATGACCACTTTATAACACATAGCTTTAGAGCTCATATATGTCTTTCCTCGGCTTGTTCTACCCCTGCTGGATGATCATATTTTGTTAATGATCCTCTTTATACACCTCCTTTCAAAAATATTTGCCGCTTTGTCAATCATAATTGATAAACCGAATTATAACATGCAGCTACAGCAGTTTCGTAGTGCGCTACGAAACTACTGTGTAATTTAAAAAACACAGTCTTAATGCCAAAATTTGACTGTCTTGAGCTTCATTATTTTGAAATGTCTCTTTTCATGTGGCGTGAAGCTGTTCAAAACTGAATGCAAAGGCCCCTTTTGACTCTTAAACACCACATTCCTCTTGAGAGATAGTTGCTTTACCTCTACTGGAACAGACATTGCAATTGCAATTTCCTCCATCCGATTTCTGCTGAGATCCAGAAATGACTCAATCAAATCACCGTCCAGGAAACTTTTTTCATCCACAGTCTTCCTTTCATTTCTAAATGATCGCCACTGTTCATGGCTTAAGCCCCCTACTCCCATGATCACCTTGACAAGATTTGCTTGCAACTTTTCAAGAAACATATATTGCTCCTGAGGAAGAGATGCAATGACACCAATAACACCATTGACTGTTCCAAATATAACTATAGGAATCTGGCAGACGCATAACAAGAGATCCATGCCTAAAAAGATATAACAAACTCTCCTAAGTGGTATTCACCTACAACTTCCAATTTTCCTCTCTCTTCATCAGTTACAGCATCGCTATTTTTCCTCATGTTTGTATATCAATAAAGAGATTGATTTCATCAAATCACCAACTACAATAAAATCTCCACGAGATTGAACATATAGTGCAAGAATATGACCATGATGGCCACATTCAGACTGCAACTCTCTTGAACCATCATCATGAAGCACCCATTTGTATAACTGAATCTTTTGATTGATGCCAGCAAGCAACTTTCCATTAAATGCATTCAGATTGTAAACAGAAACCTTTGTCTCCTTCTCAGTAACAAGTTGCAGTTTACCATCTTCAACTGAAAATACTAAAATTCGGCCCTTGTTAGGTTCGTTCTCCTCGGGCAATACATATGCTGTCCCAACACAATAATAAGCATTGTTGTCATCTGTAAATGAACAACTGAGGATGGAACATCCATTTTCATAAGTATCAAGTTGATAAAGAACTTAAAATGTCTGATCATCTAACAGGCGCACAAAGTGTGTTTCAGTCTCCTCAATATTTGTCTGAGAATACTTCACACTGCAAATGGCAAAGGTGCGAAATTGCTCCTGATGGCAAATACGATGAGCATGATCTCCAAGAGGAACTGCACGGATATGAAGTTTCTGAATGTCATCAATTTACCCAATAGTAAGCAGGTCCTCCTTTGCAATTGAGACAGCATAAAGACAGGAAAGTTGTAGCTATGTTGCAGAATGCCACCTCCAACGGGATTCCATAAATAGGTCTTGTTCTCATAAGGGGAAAATTCAGCTTGTGGAAACGTCTTATCAGGAGAAAATCTTGATGCATGAATCTGATTCCCAAAACCATACTCAGTAAATAGCCCTGCTACTTTCTAATCAAACCAGGTTCATCTAATATCCTGTTGAAAACAGCTTCCATTTCATATGAAGGCAAAAGAAGAGCTAAAGGTTGATCCAGATGTTCCCCAGCATTTTCAAGTCGCTTTATTGGAGCAATAACTTTTACACGACCTGGATTTGTGCATCCAATTTCACTCGAAATATTCAAAAGCCTCATGCAAGGAGTTCCATCAACTCTTATATAAATGGCCCTTTCAAGCTCTAGAATTGATTCTATGGAGCTATGTTGCACACCAGCAGCTTCAGCCACATGAATGAGAATGGCGAAGTAGAAGAAACGGATCGCCATTGTCGCGTGAAACCCTTGAATTAATGGAGTACATGAATTGTAGCCCTCTTGCTTTGCAAAGCTGTCTGGAAAGGAAACTGAATTGAAAGGGCACATGTGATTGACTTCCTTGAGATTCACATTGCTATACAACAACTTCTGATTGCTACTGTAAATAACTGTCGGCCTGTTTGATGCTGCAAAAACATGTGCTGTGTTCTTAGAGCGAAAAGTCCTCAAGGTGATAGCTTTTGTACCCAACGAAATCTTCTTCCGGTCAGACAACTCTCTAGTGCTCATATTCAATATGAAGTTGAATAGATGCCCATCCCCAAGACCACATGGAAAACTAAAACTGAGCTCAAGATTGTTTACAAGGAATAGTTTCAGACTACCCCAAATCCAAAGAATAGATGCAAAACCCAGAAGGACATTTCCCCGATTGCTCTGATACCATTTCGAAAAGCCTAGTTGAACGACCAAAACCGTAGAGCAAAGTACAACTGTAAACATGTGCCAGTACCAAGACACCTAACGACCTAATGATGAGGATAAGCGGTTGGATATGATAGACGAAGTGTATAAGCTGACAACTGTTGATGTAAACACAGCGGATTTTGATAAATATGACAGCTGGGTGAGATTTGCTACGGATCCGAACGAATCCCTGATTTCGTAGCGCAGCCAGTGTAAATTCTGGGTTTTGCGCTACGAAAACACCTAGACAGTTTCATAACACATAAGAAGCTTAAAACAAATTTGATACAATGGAATCTGTGTGAGTTATGTAACCAGTGATGAATGAGAACGGAGTGTTTGACCTTTATTTAACCATACCACCAAGACTCCTAGGACTTAGATACTAAGCAAATTTGAAAGAAAACTAAACCCGGACTAACACCAAACCTTTACAATCAAAATGATGTAAACAATTTAGAAATTGTTTCTTAGGTGATAACAATATCTATCCTTGAACTTGACCTTATAGCTCTTGGGCATTTTATTCATCTTCTCTACTTTATCCTATGATTTACAAACCGGATTCTACAATTTTATAGACTTTACATTTTCCAACCACATGCCATGGAAGCCACATTACATCCCTTGGGCTACAACTCTCGTTTCTCCTTCATTAAGGAAATTGTGTTCTACCTTATTGTCTTACTTTTATCCCCTAACCATTATAACTGCCAGTTGGAATTGTTGATTCATTCCAACACTACCTCTTCTATTGATTCTATCATTTCTCCAATTCTCTATCACATTCCAACTTCACATGGCACTCTTATACTTATCCATCTCATCCTCCAACTTTTGTGGTTGAACCTCTATGCCATCCTTTCATTAATTTGAGGTGGGATCTACATATCTTATCACACCCTTGGGCTTTAATTCTTCCTCATTCCTCTCCACATCAAATAATTAGGAAGGTGGGAGAGGAACACTTCACATTCCTTACAGGGCTTGTTACTCATTGCTTCACCCTAAATACCACTCCAACCTTTATTTAAGGCACCACGTATGCTCTCGTCTCCACCTCAAACTTTGAAAACACTATATTCTCTCAAATCCATATGGCATACTCCACCCAAAATTTTCTACATAATTTGAACTCTATTCATGTTCCATTAAAACCATTATACTTAAATACATTTTAACTTGGTTATTTTATTCGATGAAACTCAACAATGCATTCAAACAAAAAAAATAGTAGGTTGGATATTTGCATCTACGAATGGACAAGTGAGGGAAACCAACTAGAATGAACATAATTTTTTGTTGGAGCTAAATAGCCTTTAAAAAAATAAAGATCTAATTAAATATGGCTATTAAATCCAAAATTTGTGTTGGGTAATTGAATGGACCAAGGATGCTCCTACACTAGAATGACAAGATTAATGTAGAGTTCATTACCTCAGGATCATAGCACATAAGTAGATAATGACTTGTAGTGTTGAAGCATACTTTTCCATATGGATATGTGAATTTTAACGTGAATTAAGTAAATGAAATTACTAATAGTTTCAATCACTTCAATCTACAACTTCCCTATAGATCATGGGAATTTTAACTTAAGTAAAAATATTTGATATACACATGGAGTTTCTATTTACAATATGAATGGCACAATTTATATATAATATGTTGTGGCTAATGATGGGCGTTGGAATAGCAACAAGAAAGCTACACTCCCTCAACTTACCATTTTTTATTATCAACCCAAGGTTTGTACAAGCTTTGAAGGTGGTCTATAATATATGCATAACACACGTATCTACCTTCTCATGCACTTATCTAATTCTTATGAACCTATATATTGGTTGGGGCTTGTGATATCTCAGGTCTTCCTCTAAATAATATAATAAAGGGGGGAACTATTAAGTAAGGGAACCAATCTATATGATTTAAATATAAAGGCTTAAAAATAAGCTAAGTATTATTAAGTAAGGGAAGCAAACTATATGATTGAAATAAAAAGGCTTAAAAATAAACTAAGTATTGAATGTTGTAAACTAGATGATTATGATATGTAAACTATAGTGGATATTACACTAGAATAGTTCTTCACAATGGGTCTAATAAAATCATTGAAATATTTACTATTAATTTTTCATAAGATTCCATGTTCTTTAGTTAGTTGATTTTCTACTTAATTAATTAAATTAGCTAAAATGTGAGAAGTAGAAAAACAAAAATAAATACACACACCATCCACAATAGATACAAATGTTTTCCCTAGGAAACCATTACAGAAGAAAACTTAGCTAGAAGGTGAGGTTGTTCTGCTCTCTTTTCTTTGGTATGGAAAATGTGCAAATACAAAGGAATAGGTACTCTCTATGGAGTTACCTGAGACTTGTGGCTTGTAAAGCTACTATAAAACATTAAATCACTCTATTATGCTCTCTAATACCCTACTCCTAGTTTCTATACTCTACTATGGAACACAATACAATCAAATAGAATGGAACCCCTACTCCTCCTAGCGACCTAATATTTAACATACTCCAATAGCCATATAGGGGTAAGGTTTGATTTCATCAACCCTTAATTAGTGAGAAATTTATTGGACCTTATTCAGACTTTTTGAAATCCCACATGTGGCTAGCCTTATAGGAGTGAGAAAAGGGGATGGTGTGGCATCCACTTGTGCCATGGTGATTAACTAGGTAGTTCAACTTGTGGGAGGCATAAATTTCTCATGCAAGCTTTTATTGAGGTGATTCTTATGTTGTTGGAAAATAGTAATTTTGTAGAATATGGAACCTTGGTCCACAGTAAGTTTAGGACCAGAAAATCACATTTAAGGAATAAAAAATGACTTTAGTATTTTTTCCCCATATTTTCTAAATTGGGACCACCATTAAAATGACCTTGCAAGTTGTCTCCTCCAATTTTTTCCACTTTGAAAGCATCAATATAGATGAAAAGTAATATAATGATTCAATCCATATCATACATCCCCATTTTGGTAGGGTTTTTATGCCAAAAATATTTACTGAATGAGGTGAGGAAATGTTTCCTTTACCTTCTCCTTGAAGTACGATTTAACTTTTCCTGAAGTTTTCCTTTCAACGCAATCTTTGGAAGGTCATGTTTTCATTTTCTTGTAATTCTAATATCTTTTACAAAATTATATCTTTTTCCAATTCTACCTAGGTATCTGAAGCTAAGTATTTTATGGAAGATAGAACCTACTCCTCTTCCTGATCCAACATGGAAGGCACGTAAAGTTTGAGATTTTCCACATTCACTACGAAGTAAATGTGCATGTATGGGATTAAATTGAGTCAGTAGGCGTTATCTCCTACCTTTTCTAAGATATCGAAAGGAACATATCACACAGCCTTGATCTTCTTACCAGGATCTTGTAGACTTTTCTTGTTCAATTGTAACCATACTTTGTCTCCTACTCTAAATGACCTCTCTATTCTATCTTAATCATGCTTAGCCTTGTATTTTTCCTTTGGCATCTTCAACATCTCTTGTTCTTGAAAATGGATATGCATAACCTTCTCAATAAAATTTTTCTCTTAATGCATCCCCTATGAGATCCTCCTCCACTCCTCCTTTCTATCCATATACAACATCTAAAGATGAAGGTGACAAATATACAAAGCTCGTTTCAAAACGAAACTTCTAGTAGAATGTTATGAATATAAATTCATATAGAAATAATAATAAATATAAATATAAAAATAGATAATTAAATAATAATTAGTTAAACAAAGAGGCAAGTCTCTACAAACATGCTTGTTGGTGAAAGGGTACTTACCTGGCTATATATACAGGACCATCCTTCTTATTTGTTGGCATGAAATCCTGAAGAAGGCTCAGGTTGAGCTTTCCTTGGGAACCATGGTCATTGAGTAATGGTGTTTGTTGATAGTCTTGTGCTTTTGGCCTTTTATGAATTTTTGAGCTTGATTCGTGGTTTTGAATATTTTTGGTGCAAGGCCTTGCCACTTTTTTGTGGTGTCATATTGTTATTGGTTTTTATGGTTTTCATCTTAGTTGTTTCTTGTCTTGTCTTTTATGTTTTGAGTCTTAGGAATTGTTATTAAAGAGGAACGTTGACGAAGATCGAGAGAGTTGTGTGGTACCTGAAAGGTAATGTAAGATTCAGATGAAACTCTGTGCATAAGTAAGAACAACGGAAGGTAAGACTATGACCGTCGATTGGATTGGTTGGGTCAATTGCGGTAAATGGACGGTTGCAGTACAGTCATGAGGAAGGTTCTAGAAAAGGTAAAGTAAATGGATCTGAGGTGTCAGATGCCTTGGATATATATGGAATTGTATCTATGTATCTATGTCACTATTTGATAGGGTTGTCAGGGATCATTATAGTGGAGAAGTGATTGCTTACACAAGAAAATGACATGAAGTGATTCCTAATCTCATGAGGAATCAATTGGGAAGAGTAATCATGAAAAATATATGAGGTCAGTATCATGTGGTTATGAGTTGATATTATGTGATTATACTATGTCTATGTTATGGACAAGTTATACCAAGGGATACATCAACGAAATGAAAGCAGTGAGATTTGTGGCATGCTAGGATAAGCATGAATAAGACAATGGAAGCAAGGTTTCTTGGTAAGGACAATTTGGTTTTGGATGTGTGATATTACTATTGCGGATATGTTGTATATGTCGTACATGTTGCATCTGTGATGATTGTGTGCATGCAGTATTGTGCATATGCAGTGTGTATACATGTTGTTTATGCAATATTGTGTACAGGGTGTAGTACAGATAGTGTTGTATGAATGTTTCATATTCAGTGTTGGGTATAGATGGTGCTATTTACATGTTGGATATGCAATATTGTGTGCATATTGTACTGTGTGCATCATGGATATGCGAGGTTGTGTGCATATGGTGTTGTGCACATGTTGGATATGTAGTGCTATGTACAGATGATGCTATGTACATGTTAGAAATGTAGTGTTATGTACATATGGTGCGGTGTTCATGATTGTACAAGTGGTGTTGTGTGCATGTGGTGTTGTGTACATGTTGTACAAGTGGCGCTATGTGCAGGTGGTGTTGTGTACATGTCTTGCATGTGGTGCTATGTACATGTGGTGTTGTGTACATGTGGTGTTGCGTGCATGTCTTGCATGTGCCCATGTGGTATTGTGTACACGTTGTACAGAGGTGCACAGTACATATGACATTGTGTACACATTGTGCAGGTAGTGCCGTGTACATGTGATGATGTGCACACGTTGTGCAGGTGGTGCTTGGTACATTTGGTACTGGTGTATGTGTGGGATTGAGTGCATTGTGTACATGCTGTGTTGTGGGCATGTGATACTATGTATATGCATTGTGTAGTCATGGTATCATGACATATGCATTTATTGTGTTGCACTCTAGACACATATTTGTGTTATGTTGTACATCAGGTGTAGGTGTATGTATTTTGTTATGCGCTGGATGTAGGCATATGTATTATATTGTATACATTGGGTGTAGGTGTATGTGTTGTATGTTAGGTGTAGGTGCATGTATTGCATGAAGTTGTATGTCGTGTGTGGTCGTATGTGTGTAATGCACACTATGTATATGTGCACCTGGTTGAGGACAAGGAACTGGGTGTTTGTCGGGTGTGGCAATCGATCCAGTGTGCATAAGAAATAAGAACAAAGGAAAAATTAAGGATCAATTAAAGGATACATATCAATATATTATTTCAGTTTTATTATGCATGTGATTTATGATTCTGGTATATGATGATTACATGTGAATTATGATTTTGGTTTATGATGGTTACATGTGCTTTATGATTTTGATCTATGATGGTTATGTTTTGATATAACCTAATGAGATATTTTTATATATGTTGATTTGATCAAATATGTTGTTTTGACTTGTTGTGACAAGAAGAGAACAAGATTGCAAATGTACCTTATTGATGAACTACCAATGAGGTATGGTGTGAATTTATTTCAATTTATTTTAAATCTAATGAAAGTTATGTGCTTGGTACAGGAATGCAAGAACATGCCTAGTTGAGTGGTTGAAATCGACTGCAAGAATTAGCAGCAGTAGCAAAGGAATTGAAACAGGTAGTAGTATGCTAGTAAAGCCTTCAGGAGCATGGCCCAGGCACAGTGTCCATTAATTTCCATGAGCATGCTATCGTTGGTATGATGGTTTTGAGGTAGGGATATGCCTTGGTTTTTTATCTTCCGATGCGAGGAAGCCTTGCCAAGGGATGGACTACCCGAGATGGTGTTAGGCCCCTATACTGCTAGTGTAACCCCTTATTGTTATTAGTACAACCCCCTTATTATATTGTTGTACCCATGTAGTCCCCATATCGTTACTATTGTGCCCCATAGAAGCCAAATATTGTTATTATTGTGCCCTTACATTATTATTGTTATGTCGGCTCTGATTATATTATGACTCCTTAGACTCCTATATATAGAAAAGAGGTCTTCTCATTTGTATCATTGAAGAATTGTTCATTTATGTAATGTAAAGGAGGTTGCCCCCTCGAAGAGGCTGAATTTTAAGGTGTTGATCTATCTTTTCTATCTTTTTGTAAGCTGGTTTCATAACATTTGGTATCAGAGCTTTGGATTCTAGGGTTTCGCTACTCCAAATAGGTCATCGTGGAATTTTCACTATAACTTTTTTTCTTTTTTTTTTTCTGTGATGTTTCAGAAGCGAAAAAAACCATTTGAGATGAAATTGCACTGAAACTCAGGTCCGAATTTCACAGCTTTTCGCGCTATATTTGCGGAGATATGATCTGAGGAAGTTGGTCTTTTTGCAAACTCCTGAATTACATTCTAAACAGGTGACCTGGGGAAAATCGTCATAACTTTCTCTCTGAGCATCGGATTGAAATTGTGTAAAAAGGTACAGAAAGAGGACAGACTGTAGTTTCTTGTATATATTTTTCAGAGCCAAAGGTTGAAACAGGGACACGTGGCATGTTGTACAATTTTGCTCTACTGAACTAGTCTATAATCAGGTCACTGTGGGAGATTTGGCATAACTCTTCCTTGGAGAATTAAATTTGGATCAGACTGGTGGCATTAGAAAGAGGACAGAGAGGGCTACTACATGTCACAATTTGAACTAGAAGAACCAAAATTATAGAGTTATAGTCGTTTCAAGATCAAGCTCCTACAATCAAGAAAAGGCGATATGAGGAAGTTTGATGGCAAGGATCCGGTAAATTGGATACTTCAGATGGAGCAATATTTTGATCTACATGGTGTACCACTGTTACAAAAGGTATGTATTGCATCTTCATATTTAGAACCAGATCAATTTTTATGGTATAAAGGGCTTTGTTCTCGTAAACAACTTGTTACATGGTCAATTTTCACGAAGGAAATGATAGCACATTATGAGGATACAAAGAGCAACACCTTCTTTAGAGCAACACCACAACAATTGGAAAGAGTAAAAGAGCTTTGTTACATAGTGGAAAGTAAAATTATGGCAAAAAGGAAGTCTACACCTCACAACTATATTAATGGAAGTGTTGTTTCTCCTAGCCTTCCACAACCTACAAGGGTTACACCACAACAATTGGAAGAGAAAAGAGAAAAAGGACTTTGTTACAATTGTGATAGCAAATGCACTAAAGGTCATAAGTGTGCTGAGAAGAAATTATTTTACATAGATTATGAAGAGGAGGAAGAAAAGGATCAAGAAACATCAAAAGAAGAGTATATACACCAGGAACCAACCCCAGAGAAAGAAGAAATGAATCCGACCATATCTTCTAAAGCATTGGCAAGAATTACCACTCCTAAAACTCTCAAGATAGAAGGACATATCAAGAAGAAAAAGGTTCAAGAAGTGAAAGATCACATCGAGAAAGAAGAAATGAATCCAACCATATCTTGTAATGCATTGGCCGGAATTACCACTCCTCAAATTATCAAGATAGAAGGACATATCAAGAAGAAAAATGTTCAAGAAGTGAAAGATCACATCGAGCATCAAGAAATGAATCCGACCATATCTTGTAAAGCATTGGAAGAAATTACCACTCCTCAAACTCTCAAGATAGAAGGACATATCAAGAAGAAAAAGGTTCAAGCAGTGAAATATCACATCGAGCATCAATAGCAAGTTCTCCAACTTTTAAAGGATAACGCCACCTTGGTGCAAAATCGAATGAAACAACAAGTAGATCAACATTGTAGTGAAAAATGTTTTGATGTAGCTGATTGGGTATTTTTACTGCTACATCTCAAGCAATCTATTTATGAGAAGGAAATATTGGAAACACTACATGCACTTAAGAAATGGTGACCTTACCGAATGGGAAGATACTTCAAGGTAAGAACAGATCATGATAGTCTTAAATACTTTTTAGAACAAATATTATCTATAGAAGAACAGAGAAAATGGGTCACAAATATATTGGGTTATGATTTTGACATCATCTATAGAAAAGGGAAGCAAAATTTTGTTGCAGATGCACTATCAAGAAAGGATGAGGATGTGGAAGCATTGTTTCGTGCTATTTCTATTATCCAACCACATTGGATAAACGAAGCAAGGGATGAATGGAAGAAGGACGAAGAAGTGTGGTCACTCATTCAAAAGTTGCAGAAGATCCCAATTCAAACAATATTGCCAGAACTTGAAGAGGAAGGAAAAATCATATTGGAACCTGGAGCAGTCACCGAAACAAGAACCTGACAGCTACGAAATCAATCAATTTCAGAGTATCTCATCAAGTGGAAGAACTTACCTGCTGAAGATTCCACATGGGAGGACAAGAATATTCTACAAAAGCATCAAGAACTACTCAAGCATTGAGGACAACACTTTTTTAAGGAGAGGGGCATGTTAGGCCCCTATACTGCTAGTGTAACCCCTTATTGTTATTAGTACAACCCCCTTATTATATTTTTGTACCCATGTAGTCCCCATATTGTTACTATTGTGCCCCATAGAAGCCAAATATTGTTATTATTGTGCCCTCACATTATTATTGTTATGTCGGATCTGATTATATTATGACTCCTTAGACTCCTATATATAGAAAGGAGGTCTTCTCATTTGTATCATTGAAGAATTGTTCATTTATGTAATGTAAAGGAGGTTTCTCCCTTGAAGAGGCTGAATTCTAAGGCGTTGATCTATCTTTTCTATCTTTTTTTGAGCTGGTTTCATAACAGATGGGGGTGCCAACAGAACTTGGAAGGTGAGTGAATGCACGGAAGGGGTGACTGTATTTCCCGAGGCACTGCGTAGCAGAGAAGCGAAGGTCATAGATGGATTTTTTTTGGTCATTAGCATTTCCATATGGAATCAGATGCACATTGGGAGTGCGACCTAGAACAATGAGCCAGTAACTATTTACTAAGAGGGCAAGTGGCACAAGATTGTAGCACTAGACATTGGAGGTAGTTTGACTGTGGTAGTGGATTCTGGACTTCTTGGGAAGGAGGTGAATCTTGGTATTACTTGAAGGTGGAGGTGTGAGCCTCTAGATTCCCTTGTTGTAAATGTTAGCACTATATCTTTTTATTTGTTGGTCGAGCAAATGTGTATGTGTATATGTGGTTATTGTAAATACCATAATGAGTTGTGTTATAAAGATCCACTATGTGATATGTTGTCCTATTGTCATGATGTTTTGCTTTTGAGCATGTCTTTCATTGTAAATACTACAACAAGCTATGTTATAAAGCTCCATGGGCAGTATGTTTTGTTTCAATGTTCTTGTTCGTTATAGGTGTCATCAAACACCGAGGATAGTGTTCCCGCAAGGGGGGGTGGGGGGGTTCTGTAACAACCCTGGTGAAAATTCCATGTAAAAATATTTAAATACCACAGCTGATGGGACACATATTACAAGATGAATGTTGTGAAAATATATCCTAGTGGGCATCACTGGATGTGTGTTTTGGCTAAGGAAATTGGCAAAGGCAAAGGCATTAAAAGGAAAAATGGAATTTTTGGCACATTTATTTATGAAAATAAAGGAAATTAGAAGAAAAGGAAGGTAAAAGGTCATAGGTTTCACGTGAGTATTGGAAATACTGAGGGAGGGGTGAATCGGTATTCCTTTTCAATTGTTACTTTTACCAGTTAGATCACTTATATTTAGAACACAAAATGAATAATAAGAATAAATTCTTTTATTAATTTCTTTTTCACAATAAATCAAGTACAATGTATATAGGACTCCAACCCTAGATGAAGACACCAATCTTCAATCTTCGAGGCTCCAACCTGTTGCCAAGCACCAACTTGGACTTTTGTGAGGCTCCGACCTTTAGAGAACCAACCCTATCTTCTCAAGGCACCAACCTTGTGCTTAGAGGATCCAACCCCTGGGGCACCAACCCTTCTCTGGTACAGGCTCCAACCTAGTTTCTTGAGGACACCAATCCTTTAGGGCTCCAACCCTATCCTCCAAGGCACCAGCCTTTTCTTTTAGAGGCTCCAACCCACTGCAATACTTTGTCAATATATGTTTGGTAGTAACTCACAGCTCCCAAAATCTTCTTCACTGAGCCCTGTCAATCTTCAGCTTTGCTGTAGCCTTCATGCTATATCATCAATGACAACTTTGATCTCTTAGAAGGTGTCACCACTGCTCTTCATCATACCCAAGTAATTTCTCCAAGTTACCTCATCATGACATTAGCGATGCAACATGATCTCCAAAAGTATCTTCACAAGATTCTCCAAGGAATGTGATTCAAGTACTCTTCAAGATTTCTAAGTATTTCACTACTCCAAAGGTCCTAATACTTCATTGTTTGAGGGCTTCCAAAGCTGATGCACTGGTACAAGCTTCCAAATTCACTTAGTCTGGGCTCGAACTATCAAATTTCCATATACTTAAATGATGTTCAACGATCTGCTTCAAGGGTGAATTCAAGGTATTCCAATTGTCTTTCTTGCCAATCACATAGATCACCAAAGGAGTTCACCATAGGAGGGCTATTCCACAGTCATGTGACGAGCTCCAAAAACTGTGCTTGACTGTCCAATATAGGTCTCCACTATAGATATAAGAGTGTTGATGCTGCAATCATAATTTAACTCTGAATCTAGGCTTGATCTCCACAGTTTAAGAGAAACATTTGTCACAACATTGTTCCTTCAATGCTTCATACAAACTGAACCATCTGAGCCACTGTCCACTATACCTAACCCACAGAAAGTCTCTGTCCACAGTATCTGAGCCTTCTTCAAAGTTTAACGATGTTTCATACTCCAAAGCTGTCACAACTCTAAAATTGATGCCACAGGTTCCAGTTGCTCACAAAATAAATTCATATTTGAAACATAACAACTTCGACAAGTCTAAAATAATATATCATAGGTTTGAAGCTTTTATGCACAAGTCTGAGCTTTGTTTTACAGATCTGAGCTCATAAAACTTTGCTTACATGTTAGGAAGAGGTCCTATACAGGTCGAGGCTTTGTGACACAAATCTGAGTTCTTAATCTTCACAGGTTTGAAGTATTCTCCTGCCCAGAACCGAGGTCTGTCCACAGGTAAGAACAGGACAAAAAAAAAATGTTGTTTTGTCCACAATTTTGATGTTTTAGCCAATCTAAACTGTAAAGTGAAGAAGGCCTACAAAAGGAGGACGAATAGCCCAAAAACTGACCACAAAAAAAATTAAAGATCTTGCCCAAACTGAATTCTTCATCCTCTTCTCCTCCTGTTCGTTTCTTCTTCTTATCTCTGTGCTTCTTCACCGAATTACAGTCCTCTGAAATCATCACCAAAAAATTGACTGAAACAAATGAGATTAGGTTTATATTTATAGTGGTTTGTCCTCAATGAAAAGATGTGATGGTTGGAGAATAGGCCGACATGAGAGCCGACATGAATGTGTAAGTGTAGGTTGGCTAGCAAATAGGTATATTTATCTTAACTTAAAAATTAAATATCTCAACAACCACCGGGAATTTTAGGGCAAGTGATAGCTCATTAGAAAGAGGAAAAAATCCTCTTTAAGATGGTCTAGGATTCATTTTGAAAAGATGCCTCCAAGGTGCCCAAATTTATTTTTCTTTGTGACTGCTCTTGAATTTTTAGTGCAAAAGGTGACAACAAGGACTTCTTCTTTGTCACCATGTGTTTTAAGTGAGGTATCCACATGTTATGTCTTTAATCATCATGTCATCAAGTGATCTCCAATTCCTTCATTGTCCATGTCATCAAATGTAATGTCACCATATATGCCATCATGATAGTGTAGTGATATGTCATTAACCATATGCAGCATTCAACAATTTGTTAGAGAAAGGGCTAGATCATCACAAGGATAACTTCTTCATCAAGTGTCACTATGAGAATCAATAAGGACTTCTTCATCAAGAGTAAGGACACCATCATGATTTCTAGGGCTTCTTTATCACGAGCAAGGATACAAGAGGTTATAGCGTCTTCATGGTTAGTTCAAGGACATTTAGGACAAGACTTCTTCTTAGTGGCTTGACATCATAATGGCATCATTAATAGCTTGACATCTTCATTAATGATATCCTTATCAAACAAGAGAGACTTTTCATCATGAGCAAGGACATCATCATAATATACATGAGGCTATGATATCACAAGAATATTTTCTATCCCAATAGTACCATATTGACATCAATGACAACCTTGATTAACAGTGAAGAGGAAAATGAAGAAAATAGAGGCCTCATTAATAAAAAGGCTTCTGAGGATCAATGCACAAGACTTGACCAATTTAATGTTGGAGCTCTCTCATTATTCTTTCTCTCTCTCATACTCATGGATACTTAGAGATTTCTTGGAGCACTCTTGGAGGGTGTGGCATACTTGGATTCTTAGAGTAAGAAGGAAAAGGAAGAGCTAGAAAGTGCAAGAAGGCATCGATTTTAGCAACCACATCATGTTTTCTTGTAGTATCGAGTTGCATGTATGATTTCTTCACTAGTTTTGGCATGCATGGCATATGCATATGGTTTCTTGGTTATGATCTGTCATTGGCATGGACGATTTCCTAGATTGACAGTGGATTTCATAGCCTTGCCATTTCCTAGATAGCCATGGTGATTGTGGGTTTACTTTCATTGTTATGTTTTTCATTGGTTCTCATGTTTCCTTAGCTTGGGTTGAGTTATTAATTCCTGGGGCCCTCATTGGACAAATGCTCTAGAAGCCCTGTAACAGCTTGGGTTGAGTTACTAGTCCTGGAAGCCTTGGTTGGTCAAATTCTTTGGAATCCCTTGGTGGGTTGAGTTACTAGTCCTGGAAGCCCTGGTTGGACAAATGCTTTGGAAGCCAAGAAAATGTTGTGGGTTGAGTTACTAGTCCTGGAAGCCTTGGTTGGACAAACACTATGGATTCCGACATTAGCTGTGTGTTGAATTACTAGCCTTGGGAGCTGGGTTGGAACAAACACTCTGGAATCCCTGGAAGGCTTGGATGGAGACCAATCTGATGATGGTTTTGGTGATGTTCGACCATGAGGTGGAATCACTGTTTGATGGGTTGAGGCGGATGGTCTCTGGAAGTCATCGATGAGTTTTGATTTATGTGTTCTATGAGATCCCACATTCATGCTTGGAATATGGCACAAGGGTGAATGGATGAAGAGAGATTTGGCCCAACCATTCTACGGTCGGGTGGAACTTGGAAGTCCCATCCCCGGTTTGGATTTTGCATAAGTAATGAAAGGTTATTTCTCCTTGTATCTCTATGAGAATTATGATGGATTATATGTGGTTTATATGGCTGTGATTTCATTGGTATTTCTATCCCTACTATGTTGGTTATGTCAATATTTTATGACAAAAATTATGTATGGCTCTCATCATGTCCTTGTTATTGAATGATCAATGTATCTATGACCTAATGGATGAAATGGAATCTAATGTGATAAGGAGACAATGCTTGATAGCAAATCTCAGATAAGTATGAGAACACCATGCTTAGATATGTTATTTACACATGTAGGTTGCATATTTACTATAATGTTTGATGAAATTCCTGTTATGGCTAGTAGGGATGTAGTCAAGGTCATGAAAAAGTATTTTCTTTAGTACTTTAATTTCCCTGTTACTTTACTGATTTGAAGAGATGGATTAGTTCTAGGCAGTGCCTTGGGCTCTAAGCCTGAAAAACTGGCTTAAATCTCGGGGTCACTGGCACAACACTGACAATTTTGGTCCACAATTGCTAACAGGCAGGCATATGAGAGCGACTTTAGGTCGTTGTTCGCTCCCTTTCCCAAAACATGAGAGCGACTATGGCCCAAGAGACCTAAAACAACAGTGGGACCTAGGGATAGGATTTCTGAGTGGCTGACTTGTCTTTGGGTTCTATTGATGATGTTGAATGTCTTTATGGTGTGTTTTCTTCGTTTCCACTTTCTTAATGTGACTAAGGAGGTGGAATCATATCATAGTGGCCTCTCGTCGCATGTTTACCTCGCATGGCCGGTTGCTTGGGTAGATGTGGGAGGATGGTGTTACACATTGTATGTTGTGTGGAAACTTATCATTGTGAGAAAACCTAGTTGCAACCTATGAATAGTCACCTTGGAGAAAGAAATGTGTTGTCACTCCCAGAGACAGCCTTAGATTTCTTACAAGACCAATGCCTGGACGCATATAGATTTTGTGTGTCTGAAATGATTCTTGGGACTCTCCATCACACACACACACACACACACATATATATATATATAGATAAAGGAATGGGTTGGTTCATTCGTCCAAAGGTATAAGTCATGTATTTCTGGAATTTCCTCACATATGCACTTCACAAAAATATGTGCATAAAATAGTGGAGGCCGAGTAGTTCAAGGACTTACAGTTTAATAAGATTTTGTAGAGAAAATGAGAGAGGATAAGGAGAAAGAGAAACTCATCACATAGAGCTTAAAGCATCAAGAATTCTACACTTAACACATATAACTCGAGGCATTAATAATTTCTACACTTATTTGAGTTACAAGTAGATATAATGGACCGAAGAGAGACTGGGTGATATGATTCATGGAGTGAAAATTTTAAAGATATAATTTCAGTAATCCATACAAGCACATGCATTAAAAATGTCGATACAAATGAATATGTGAGGAAGTTTGAAATATTTCTAGCAGCTATGATTACATGAATTCAGAGAAGAAACATGAACATAATGGGTTTTAATAGAGGGATAACATACTATAATACTTGAAGGGGGAATCACCACTATTTCCTTCATATTATGAAAGATCTGTATTATAAAGTCATACAGTCTGAAAATAACATGTAGCGTTTTCTTTAGGATTTCTAAACCTTTGTGAAGTGTTGCTTCCCCTTATTTATTTGGAGAGGGGGAGCATTGAACATTCATTACATAAAAATATCTTTGGCCGAGTCTTAGCTGTCAGGTAGACTAGCTCTCTCAGCCAAGGATGGCTTTGTGGCCCAAAAGAATTACAAAATATTAATTTCCTCATTAAAGGGTGACACCTTACAGGATAACAAATCAGTCAATAAATCAAATGAACAATGTTAACAAAATATCTTCATGCCCATCCCTATGATTGCTTTTGCTTCAGGTTATAGTTTGCTCACGATATGGCCCCTGTGTTGCCTAGTCGATTCCCGTAATTTTTGCCTTTACTGCTTGAACCATTCATCCTTCAAAGCTGGGAATGGGCACTATTAGTTTCATGCCGTGGTATTGAAGCGGAGGACCCCTGGGCGGTACTTCGTCTTCCATTTGTATGGGAGCACCATGCTGGAGCATCAAATCTTCCCTAGCTACCAAGTCCTTGTTTATTTCTGTCAGCGTCAACCCTAGTTCCATGTCACAGAGGACCTTTCTATATCATCCCATGCCGGGTTTGACTGCTCCATCTTCCTTATTAAATGCCACAACTACCGACCCACAGCGCCTTTAAAGTTACACAATACCTGGTCACGAGGTTCTCATATTAGGATTTGTTACTGAAAAGCCTTTACAGGACAGGGCCTTTAGATCCACTCCAACCCCTTTTGCTTCACGTGACTGGGGCTATGACCAAGTGCTTAGTCCTTGGGCGCTAGGGCCTTTGGACTTCACTCCAGGGGTCCTTCTTCTTTGGTACATGGAATACGCATACCGCCGATTTGGAACATTTTACCTTTGGAATATCCCCTTGATTTGTGGTCACCGATTTGCGGGGTTGGACCCACCCAGGATATCGTAATCGCAATGCGGGAGAGAGTGTGAGGATGAGTGGTTTTTGGAGGTGGGCATGTTTGGTAAGTGGTAAGTGTGAGGGGGGGGGGGGTGTGAAATGATATGAGAGGGACATGTAACAGAGGGGCCCAACAGGGAAACCACTTTTTCAGCCCCCCCTACTGATAAAGGGAAACATGGTGGGGGGGCCGAAAAGGCCTGGGGGCTGTCGATCTGGGCGGAGGCAATCTGGGCCGTCCAAAGATGGGGGGCGTTGAATGAGCATGTGACATTTGAAAGTGAAGGACCTGACAACCTTTTAAATCCATTATATAAAATATCTCATCTGGGGAGTTCCCACATATCACAATCGCAAGCCGAGAGGGAAATCGGCAGAATATCACCAATCTATGAGAATAATGACGTACCATGTGGCACTTCCTCAGTGGTGACATGTGTCACGCGGATATGCCCCCATAGGACTTGTAAAAATGCCAAATTTGTGTGCCACGTGTCCTTTGTACTGCCATGTCATGATGACATCAGCTACCCCATGGATTCTTAGGACCAATAGGATTTTTCCACGTGGCCCCCCTGGAGGAGAGAGAAAAGGCCCACCTACCTCTAGTTTTGCAACTGATTACCTTTGTAAATCGGCATCGTCCCTCCCCTGTTGTCTTAACACTATTGGCGTATTTCCAGGAAATTCCTTAAGAATGGTCAGTTAGACCCGCCGATCACTGATTTGCCGATATCGGAGCTCTGCCCCTTTGTACTACACTTTGAAATCCATCCTATCGCCAATAGGCCACACGTTGGGTTTTTTTATTTTGTGATTGCTAATATTAGTGATTGCTCATTCATAGGTTTTCTGTGTCTTCCATTTTCGGACTTCCATATATCATTGGAAAGATTGTTCCAAGAACTATGCAATGGAGAGGGTACAATTTGGCTTTGAGTGCTTATGTGGCCTAGAAGATGGCTTCAAGCTTCACTTCTCTTTAACAACTTTGATAAATTGAAAACTCATAATGCAGTGTGTGACAACACAAGGGACTGTGTGTTGAGGTGAGATCTTGTTCCCTAAGTAAAGTCACATTTGGAGCATCTAAGAGATTGTTAGAAGGTAGTTTGAAGACCCTAAGTATAGTGACTTTTGAATTGTTTTCAGAGGGCATATTCGATTAGCCTAAGTTTAGTGACATTGGAGAAGCAGCACCATTGATAGAAGGAATATTGTGGATATGATCGTGCAAGAAAATATGAAGTTTCAGAGGACCTTGTGGGTAGTAGTGTCATATGTGTTGGAGAAACAATATATCTATGTGTATGGGTGGCAAAGGACCTGCTAGGTGTTTAAGGCAAGTAGGCTAAAAGGTCTAGTGTAAGTGATTCTTCAACAAGTAAATCAAGTGTGTCTTGTTCAAGGGAATATTAGTGGTCATGTGTTGTTGACATCGAGGCATAATTTTCCTTATATCGGGGCTAACTGTAAGGGCCATGATCCCTGGTATGAGAGACCCTAAGGACTTGGAAGTATATGAAGAGTTGAATGCAAAGCCAAAGCTCATCATCCTATATGGTGTCAAATATCACTTAATACCTCATTTAACTCAGAAGAAAATTGCCCATGAGATGTGAAAAGTTGTTTAGGACTTAGTCTAGAATAAGAACGAGAACCAATTTTTGGTATTGAGAGAGAATTTGAGGAGCACCGAGATGTTGGATGGTGAAGGTGTGGATCTACATATGATGAGACTTTCTTAAGTTCATGATGAGATAATTTCCATTGGAGATAAATTTCTAGAGTTTGAGCCGGTGAGGACTAATTGGAAGGGATTTTTTGAGGAATGGAAGTCATTTATCAAATGGATTGTCACTCGAGATAAGCTAACAAATTGGAACAAGTTATGGGATGACTTCATCCAAGAAGAATTGTGGGACGAGGATATTCACAAGAAGAAGTCTTCTGATGATAATTTGTCTCTTGCAAGTAAGATGAAGGGAAAGGGGAAGAAGGACTTGAGATGGATGAAGTGTTATAAATGTGGCGAGTATGGTCATTATGCAAGAAAGTGTTCGCGCAAAAATAATGGAGGTAATGAAAAGAGGAAGGAGATAACTGGGGTTTCTACATCTTCTAAGCTAGATGACTTGTTAAGAAGGTTGGAGGAGGACATTTATCTAGTTTCTCATTTCTCCGAGCATACCATCTATGAGCATGCATGATAAGCGGATAGAAAAGTGTCGAAGCATATGATAAGTTCATGTTAAGTTTTTGAGACTCTGATTGAAAGGGGCTCAAAGTTTTACATAGATGTTGGCGACAGGAGTCAGAAAGCTATCAGAGTATTAGGTGTTGTGCCATTCAGGATGGACTCAGGTGGGTATTTATGAGTTCAAGATGTACTGTGGGTATCAAATATTAGGTACAATGTGATTTGTGTCACAATTATAGAGGCGAAGGGGTTTGAGGTGATATTCCGATATGGGAAAGAGATCTTCAGGCCTAAAGGATCTAACTCTGCTAGAGATATAATTGGAGTTAGAGAGCGTGGTCTATATTGATTGATGAGAAATCTATTAGAGCAAGGAAAGAAGCAATTTCCTGAGACTCGGAGGAAGTCAAGTTCAAGTGGGAGTATGCAAGTTCAGAGGGAGAATCCACAATCCAAGAAGGTTGCATGGTCAGTGGGGAATAAGGAGACTTATATAGATTGAAAGAAGGAACTATGGAATGGGATGAAGGCCTATCATGAGAGGAAGAAGTGGGAAGATTAAGGAAGCAGGGACACTACCGAGGATAATACGGTTCATTCTATAGGTTATGTTGCACTGGTGAATGCCAGAGATTGGGATAGTGTTGTTGACGATGATGAGTTACTTCTGAGTGGTGAAAGTACATCCCTAGATAAGAGGTAGTGGTTAAATGTGTAGCTTGGGAGGTACTCCCAAAACCACTATAATATTGAGTTTGTGAGAAGTTGATCCACAAATGTCGTTTATGGGCAATGTACCCAAGCAGTGGGCTTTGTACCCAAAATCGTGGGTGAATGACTAAGGAGGAAAATCATTGTTTATTCATTAGATGCATGAGGGGAACCCTTGTTGGACTAAGGGGCACCCATGGCTTTAATGGAGTGGGAAAAAGTCAAATAAAATAAATTTTATTCCTTATGAAAATTGTGTTTAAGCATGTTCACTAGGTTGGGTTGAGTTAGGAGATGTGACCCTTGGTGAAAAGTAAATCCATCATGAACACTATAAGGAGTAAATATGAGTTCATTTGGGTATCCATGCAAGTATCAATCTCAAGTGTTTTTTGACCAAGAGAAGTGTGAATACCTCAGGGAGATGTAGGCCTTAAGGAGGGACGATTTGGAACATGTATGGTTCGTGATATGTTTGAAATGGAGGTTGAGTTTGCCTAGGTACGAGGATGAGTTATTTTTTTATTGTTTTTTCCCTTAATGAAGGTTTGTTTGCAAAGTTTGAGGTCAATATTATGTGATGGTTCATGCCCTAGTTAGGGTTTCTTTCTATGGTATGCAACCTCATGAAATTATATCCTAAATTTTTGTCTCTATTTTAAGGGCTACAATGCCTCAGTGAATGCACATTATGCCTAAGGTAAAGTATGATCCTAGAAGGACCAAAATACCCTCAGTTTGTGGAGAAAAGAGAGTGGAGAAGGCACAAGGAGAAGGACAAACACAACAATAAAGGAAGAAGGGTAAATGAGGGTTGATACGCTGGAGTTTGGGTGATGAAGGTGATGAGTAGTTGATTTCTTTCCTCTAAGCAGTGTATGGATAGAGGTTTGATGGTTTTATATGAAGTGTATGTTGTATGGAAACTTATCACTATGAGCAGACCTAGTTGCAACCTATGAACAATCAGATTGGAAAGGGACTATCTATTGAGCTGAGATATTTTTCCCTAAGTACAGTCACCTTTGGAGTAGCTAAGGAATTCTTAGAAGGCAGTTTGAAGACCCCAAGTTCAGTGAATTAGGTGCTGAATTTTTGTTAGAGGGAAGATTTGGTTGGCCTAAGTTGAATGACATTGGAGAAGTAGTGACATTGATATAAGGCAGATTGTGGAGCTAATCATGCAAGAAAATATGAAGTTGCAGAGGGCCTTGTGAGAAGTAGTAGGAGAGGCGTTGGAGCAACAATATCTCTGTGTATAAGTGGAAAAGGACCTGCCAGGTGTTCAAGAAAAGTTGAATGAATGAGCTAGTGTAAGCACTTATTCAACAAGTAACTCAAGTGTGTCTTGTTCAAGGGCAGATTGATGGTCATGTGTTGTTGACATCAAGCCCTAGATTTCCTTGTATCAGGGATAATTATAAGGGCCATGATATCTGGAATGGGAGATCTATTTTTATTGTATTAAATTTGTAATATAACACGTTTTGATTTGTAAAAATTATTGTGTACTTCGTTGATTCATTGTTGTACATTTTATGTTGTGCAAAGTGCTTGTGTCTTGGGATTTTAGTGTGTTTTTGATCATGTTTTAGAAATATACCTGATTATGAAGTACCAAGGAAAAGTCATGATGGTATGAGAGCTACTTAGGGACAATTGAATTAGAGTGTGCACAACATACAACTCAAGAGGGGGTTGGTTTCCTTATTATTGAAGGATTAGAAGCATAGTGAAGTTGATTACAATTCTAAGGTACAGAGATAGATTGGATGGCTTGTCCAACTATAGTACTTGTAAGGAAATGATCAAGTTGGTCTTGATGGTGAACAAGATTTAGGAGTTTGGTGACAAGGAGATTAAGAAACTGACATACACTAAGGAGTTGGAATTATATGGAGATTTGGATGTAAAGGAAAAGCTGATCATCCTAGACAGTGTCAAAGATCACTTGATACCTCATCTAACTGGGAAGTACACTTCCCATGAGATGTGGAAATATCTTCAGGAATTTTTCCAAAATAAGAATGAGAATAAGTTGTTAGTATTGAGAGAGAATTTTAAGAGCATGAAGACGTTGCATGGTGAAGGTGTGGTGTCGTATCTGACGAGAATTTCTCAAGTTAATGATGAGCTAAATGCCTTTGGAGATAACATTCCAAAGCTTGAGTTGGTTAGGACTACTTTGAAGGGCATTTTTGAGGAATGAAAGCCATTCATGAAATGGATTGTTGCTTGAGAGAAGCTTCTAGATTGAAACAAGTTATGGGACAGCTTCATCCAAGAAGAACTAAGGGATGGGGATCTTCACAAGAAGACGAAGTCTTCTGATGATAACATGGATCTTGTAGGTGAGATGAAGGGTAAGGAAAATAAGGACTTGAGAACGCTGAAGTGTTATACATGTGGTGAGTATGGTCATTATGCAAGCGTTTGTGTAAGAAGAAGGGAGATAATGAGAAGTTGAAGGAGATAACTGGGGTTGCTACATCTTTTGAGCTAGATGATGTTAGGCCCCTATACTACTAGTGTAACCCCTTATTGTTATTAGTACAACCCACTTATTATATTGATGTACCCATGTAGTGCCCATATTGTTACTATTGTGCCCCATAGAAGCCCACTATTGTTATTATTGTGCCCTTACATTATTATTGTTATGTCGGCTCTGATTATGTTATGACCCCTTAGACTCCTATATATAGAAAGGAGGTCTTTTCATTTGTATCATTGAAGAATTGTTCATTTATGTAATGTAAAGGAGGTTTCCCCCTCGAAGAGGCTGACTTATAAGGCGTTGATCTATCTTTTCTATCTTTTCTTGAGCTGGTTTCATAACATTTGGTATCAGAGCTTTGGATTCTAGGGTTTCGCTGCTCCAAATAGGTCATCGTGGCATTTTCGCTATAAATTTTTTTCTGCGATGTTTCAGAAGCTAAAAAAAAAAACCCATTTGAGAAGAAATCACGCTGAATCTCGGGTCCAAATTTCAGAGCTTTTCGCGCTACATTTGCGGAGATATGATCTGAGGAAGTTGGTATTTTTGCAGACTCCTGAATTACATTCCAAACAGGTGACCTATGGGGAATCGTCATAACTTTCTCTTTGAGCATTAGATTGAAATTTTGTAAGAAGGTATAGAAAGAGGATGGACTTTAGTTTCTTGTATATATTTTTCAGAGCCAAAGGTCGAAACAGTGACTCGTGGCACGTCGTACAAGTTTGCTCTTCTGGAAAGGTCTATAAGCAGGTCATCTTGGGAGATTGTGCATAACTCTTTCTTGGAGAATCCAATTTGGATCAGACTGGTGGCATTGGAAAGAGGACACAGAGGGCTACTACAGATCACAATTTTAGAACTTAAAGATCCGAAAGTACAGAGTTACAGTCGTTTCAAGATCGAGCTTCTAAAATCAAGAAAAAGCAAGATGAGGAAGTTTGATGGCAAGGATCCAGTAAATTGGATACTTCAGATGGAGCAATATTTTGATCTACATGGTGTACCACTATTACAAAAGGTATGTATTACATCTTCCTATTTAGAACCAGATCAATTTTTATGGTATGAAGGGATTTGTTATCGTAAACAACTTGTTACGTGGTCAATTTTCACGGAGGAAATGATAGCACATTATGAGGATACAAAGAGCAACACCTTCTTTAGAGCAACACCACAACGATTGGAAAAAGTAAAAGGGCTTTGTGACATAGTGGAAAGCAAAATTATGGAAACTAGGAAGCATACCCCTCACAACTATAAAGATGGAAGTGTTGTTTCTCCTAGCCTTCCACAACCTACAAGGGTTACACCACAAAAATTGAAAGAAAAAAGAGAAAAAGGGCTTTGTTACAATTGTGATAGCAAATGCACTAAAGGTCATAAGTGTGCTGAGAAGAAATTATTTTACATAGAATATGAAGAGGAGGAAGAAAAGGATCAAGAAACATCAAAAGAAGAAGATATGCGCCAGGACCCCACCCCAGAGAAAGAAGAAATGAATCAGACCATATCTTGTAAAGCATTGGAAAGAATTACCACTCCTCAAACTCTCGAGATAGAAGTACATATCAAGAAGAAAAAGGTGCAAGAAGTGAAAGATCACATCAAGAAAGAAGAAATGAATCCAACCATATCTTGTAATTCACTGGTAGAAATTACCACTCCTCAAACTATCAAGATAGAAGGACATATCAAGAAGAAAAATGTTCAAGAAGTAAAAGATCACATCGAGCATCAAGAAATGAATCCGACCATATCTTGTAAAGGATTGGAAGAAATTACCACTCCTCAAACTCTAGAGATAGAAGGACATATCAAGAAGAAAATGGTTCAAGCAGTGAAAGATCACATCGAGCATCAACAACAAGTTGTCCAACTTTTAAAGGATAACGCCACTTCGGTGAAAAATCAAACGAAACAACAGGTAGATCAACATATTAGTGAAAAATGTTTTGATGTAGGTGATTGGGTGTTCTTACTGCTACATCTCAAGCAAGCTATTTATGAGAAGGAAATGTTGGCAATACTACATGCACTTAAAAAATGGCGACCTTACCGAATGGGAAGGCTCTTCAAGGATGAGGATGTGGAAGCATTGTTTTGTGCTATTTCTATTATCCAACCAGATTGGATAAACGAAGCAAGGGATGAATGGAAGAAGGATGAAGAAGTATGGCCACTTATTCAAAAGTTGCAAAAGATCCCAATTCAAACAATATTGCCAGAAATTGAAGAGAAAGGAAAAATCATATTGGAACCTGAAGCAGTCACAGAAACAAGAACCCGACAGCTACGAAATTGATCAATCTCAGAGTATCTCATCAAGTGGAAGAACTTACCCACTGAAGATTCCACATGGGAGGACAAGAATTTTATACAAAAGCATCAAGAACTACTCAAGCGTTGAGGACAATGTTTTTTGAAGGAGAGGGGCATGTTAGGCCCCTATACTACTAGCGTAACCCCTTATTGTTATTAGTACAACCCACTTATTATATTGATGTACCCATGTAGTGCCCATATTGTTACTATTGTGCCCCATAGAAGCCCACTATTGTTATTATTGTGCCCTTACATTATTATTGTTATGTCGTCTCTGATTATGTTATGACCCCTTAAACTCCTATATATAGAAAGGAGGTCTTTTCATTTGTATCATCGAAGCATTGTTCATTTATGTAATGTAAAGGAGGTTGCCCCATCAAAGAGGTTGAATTCTAAGGCGTTGATCTATCTATCTTTTCTTGAGCTGGTTTCATAACAGATGACTTCTCAAGAATTTTAGATGAGGACTTTTCTATAGCTTCTCATTTTTCTAAGGGTACCATCGATTGGCATGCATGGTATGTAGATAGCGGAGCGTTGAAGCATATAACAAGTTTGTGTGAAGTTTTTGAGACTCTAATTGAAAGGGACTCGGATTTGCAGATGGAATTCGGCGACAAGAGTCGACAAGCTATCATAGGATCAAGTGTTGTGCCATTTAGAATGGAGTCGAGTGGGATGCTATGAGTTCAAGATGTGCCGTGGGTACCAGAGCTCAGGTACAAGGTGTTGTATGTCAGTGATCGAGGTGAAGGGGTTTAAGGTGACATTCTGAGATGGCAAAATGATGCTCAGGCCAAAAGGCTCCAGCTCGGTTGAAGCTATCATTGGAGTTAGATAGCATGGTCTATATTAACTAATGAGAAATCCTATAGATTAAGGGAGGAAGAAATTTCATGAGACTCAGAGGGATTCAAGTTCAAGGGAGAGTATGCAGGTTCAGAGGGAGAATCCACAACCCAATAAGAACAAATGGTCAGTGGGGAGTAATGAGACTTCTAACACTAGAAGGAAGGAACAGGGGAATGGGATTAAGGCCTATCATGAGAGGAAGAAGAAGGAAGCTTATGGAAGTAGGGACACTACCAAGGATAGTGTGGTTCATTCTACAGGGTATGATGTAGTGGTGAACACCAGAGATTGGGTTGGTGTCACTGACAATGGTGAGTTATTTCCAAGCGGTGAAAGTACCTTCCTCAATAAGAGAAAGTGTTGAAATGTGTAGCTCGGGAGGTACTCCCATAACCCCTGGGGTATTAGGTTTGTGAGGAGTTAATCCACAAATGTGGTTTATGGGCAATGTATGTGGATTTTGTGCCCAAAGCTACGGGTGAAAGACCAAGGAGGAAAATCATTATTTATTCATTGTTTGCCTAGAGGGAGACCTTGATTGACTAAGGGGCACCTAGGGCTTCAATGGAGTGGGAAAGAGTCAAATGAAATAATTTTTATTCGTGACTTTTTTAAGCATGTTGGCTTAGGTCGGGTCGATTTAAGAAACGTAACCCTTGGAGATAATTCATTCCACCATGAACAATATAAGGAGGAGTAAATATGACTTCATTTGGGCATCGAAGAAAGCATTAATCTCAAGTGTTTTTGGTCCAAGAGAAGTGTGAATACCTCAGGGAGCCGTAAGACTCAAGGAGGGACGAGTTGGAGCATGTATGGATTGTCATATGTTTGAAATGAAGGTTGCATATGGCCAGGTATGAGGATGAGTTATGTCTAATTGTTGTGCCCTTAATGAAGGTCTATTTGTGAAGTTTGAGGTCAATAATCTGTGATGGTGGTGCCCTAGTTAGGGATTCTTTCTATGGTACACAACCTCATGAAATCATGTCCTAAAGTTTTGTGTAAGAATGCTCATTTCATGTGCATGTTGGAGAGGGATGAGACCCTTAAAGATAAATATTTGTCTTTGTTTTAAGGGAAGTAGTGCCTCAATGAATGCGCACTAGGCCCGAGGTAAAGTGTGTTCCTAGAAGGGCCAAAATACCCTTAGCTTGTGGATAGAAGAGAGAGGAGAAGGGACATAAAGAAGGACAACTGCTACAGTGAAGGAAGAAGGGTTGACATGTTGGAGTTTGGGTATTGAAGGTGATGAGTAGTTGATGTATGTCCTTTAAGCAGTGTATGGACATAGGTTTATGTTGACGGTGCTGGACCCACCAACATGTAAGGGAATCTCCCCAGTAAGAAGTCCCAATCAAACCTTAGACTGTTTCATGTATGAGTCCCAATAGTGGGTCGTATGGTAATGCCTTGACCACTATGTCACACAGAGGCAAGTAAGATAACTCTGTCAGTAGCAAGGGTGTGACCGCTGTAGTGAGTCAAGGAAGGTGTATGAGAGGTTCTAACACAGGTGGGTTGGGATGAGGGTGAAGGCAAGTTCCAGGTTGAAAGGGATCGGTCCCAAATCGTTTAGGAACACACAACACACAAGACATACACAACTTCTGGTGGAGTAATCCACACGGATGTGGCAGCCACAACATACAATGCAAGATAACACGTATCATACTCATGGATCAATCTTAACGGTGCAATGGTTGTTACATCGAGCTTCATATGAAGGGTCTGTCTGATGTCTGACAGAGAATTCGACACAAACGGGACAACATTAACAACATATACAACACATTTCCATTAATAGATTATGTATTACAACAAATGAAACAATTCAGATGTAGAACACAGGTTAAATCAACATGCATTACACATGTTAAAGATCAGTCTTACAATAGATATAATACATGTGTGAAAATGTGTTGGCTCTTATTATATAAAGAAGTGTAAGTTCCAATCATACAATACATCCATGTAAACCTACTAGCCCCAATAGTGGAACATTACAGCCACATCTGCCTACTCCTCCAAAGAGATAATCTAGCTCAGTGCAGTGGAGAAGCCAAGGCACATTACAATACTATCCAAGATCTTTCCAAGATAGTCTTATCAGAAGCTTGGCTGATCAAAGGCCTATACAATGAGTTATGAGGGACTAATTATAGCAAAGGGTGGGGTGACCCTTGACATTCCCCTTTGTGACAGTTCAACTACCCTCATGCTTCACCTACTCTATGGTTGTTACATCCAACTATTCACACTTGACGTACACTTGACATGACTCAACATTACAATGCACATGTACTCATGTGAGACAACATGGCTTGAGCAAGCCATGCAAGGCATCACTGACACTTGGTCCGCTGTGATGAGACCAACTCTTTAACATGCTTGTGATGGTGAAGGTTGTGAGTTGATGCCAAGCTTGGTCGTCTGTGATGGTGTGCATGCACCTCATGGTGAAATCTTGTTGAAGCAAACTCTTGCCTCCGTTGCAACCAATGCATTGGTTTGGCCCCTTCTTCCAACTCTTCTTCTAAGATTCACATTGTCTTATTGGGTGTGGATGAACCAGAAACACACTGATGCATTGTGTCCATGCTGATCTTCAAGTGTGTGCCGGTGGTCATGTGCATCAACTTGCCGAAGTACATGTTCAACTCCAATTGGAATTGCTTCTTGTATTCGCCTTGGTGAGTGTGTTGAATGGGTTGGATTGCATGCGTGCACACAATTACATGCATGTTGTTGAAACCCTTGCATGCGATCAACAACACTGCTCACCATGTCTACTCCATGTTAGTTGCTGGGATGGATCTTTAACTTGTACGGGCGTAGTTTCATCTCTAAGTGCATGTTGCGCCTACTGTTGTTCCTGTTCCTACTACAACTCATTCGTTTGTCTGTGTAGCTTCATGTTCTTCCTTGAGTTGCTGCTTCAGCACATGCAACTCCTTCTTTGTCCCATTTTCTATCTTCACGCGATCTTCATGTCGCGTTGTCACCTCATAGACTGAGTCTCCAAAGTTGCTTTCATCATCAGTGGATTTGCTTGAGCTTGCAAATTTGTTCTACCTCTATGTTGTCAACAACCTTCCTCTTGCATTCATTAGATTCCTTGCATTTGTTGCATTCGGTATGCTACCTTCAATTGTTATTCACGATGCTGCTCGCTGTGACATCTTGATGTTCTTGTATATGAACAAATTGATATCTTCATGAGTAGGCAAGCTCATAGACATTTGATTGACTGCATCTCCAAGTGTGCTTTGAATGGTGTCTTCGACTTTGGTCTCTTGGAAACCATTGTACCTGCACTACTGAGAGGAAAATGAACACCTTCAATACCTAGAGACATGGCAACACTCATGGAAAGCAATCCATTAGTCAAAAACCAAAATGAACTTGAGAACTGAATTGCAACATACCTGTGTGACTGATCATGAAGGTTGTGCAATTTCGGCCGAGAGGTCGGGAGACTGACTTCCAAGACTGCACAAGGCACAGTCTAGGTTGCTGGGAGACTAATTGACTATTGGAACCGTGCAATGCATAGTCTAGCCTGGTTACTAACTGACTGCTGGGATTGCACAATCTTAGCTGGCAATGGCTGCAGGCTCAGTGACTGCATTGCGTAATTTTCTTGGACAATGGTCACTGTCCCTCAGGATTGCGTAAAGCATGCTTGGGGAACAAATTCTGGGTAGAAATGCACATTTCTGGGGAGGAAGGTAGAGCCTTCCCTCTCAGGATTGCGCAATGATGACTTGGTGAGGATCTTGCTGAGGCAAAGTCTGGGCCGAGGTTGATTAGACTCGCTGACAGGCAACTGAAAGTGACTGTGAGTGTGAATGCATGCTGATACTAAGTGTAAGCATAAGTGAATGATCATGCATGCAAATGGTGAATGAGAGATTCAGAAAATAGAACAACATGCATGTGGGTGAGGCAAGTCACCGAATCGGCAACTGTTCGTGAAAAACAGTTTCATGCATGCGACAACAGTGAAATGTTGATGAAAACTGAAACAGTGCTAGGACAAGCTAATATACATGTAAACGAAAGCAAGCACTCACTGAAATCAAGAAAGTAGTAGTCACACAAGCGAAAACACAAAAAGCGATAGAAATGCAACACAAGGCATGGGAAGCAAGCTTACCCCAGAATAGTTGAGTTGAATGTGCCAACTCCTAGATGTGATGTAGGATGTCAAAGCTGCAAGGTTGATGTGAGGAATGAGCTCTACAATGTCCGATCGATGAGTTTTGATAACATCAAGGTTGTGACGCGCATGCCACAAATCTAGGGAAAGCGACACCGGATGGGAGGTTTCTGAAATGATCCTTGCATGTAACCTCCAATTGCCAGAAAAAGATCCCTGAAACAAGGGATGCCTTTGCATTATGGCTTGGGAGAAGTAGCCCATGCATGCAAGTTAGTTTTTCTCGATCCCGAAGGGAACCGGTCAACTTAGTTGCACATGCAGGAGACTGCTTGACTGCTAGGAGAAAATGCAAATTTCTGGCTCCGAGCTGGGCTGTCTGCCCAAGAGATTTGTGCAATTTATGGGTAGAGAAACTGACTGTTGCCTAGATTTGTGCAAATTCTAGGCTGAGTAGCCCTGCTGGGGAAAATTGCGCAATTCCTATTGGGAGTGTTGACTGGCATAATTGCATAATCTTGGAGCCCAGCAGGCGGCCAGACAAGATTGTGTAATTTTTGGAGGGAAGGTTGGTTTCCCTCCAGAAATGCACAATTTTCTTGGGGAAGCTTCTCAGCCTACAGCTGGACCAAGTCCGAGTGAACAGCCTGTGAGGGGAATGCATCAAGATGTGATTGACAGGTTGCCTTTGTGCAAGCAAAACACTGAAGCTTGTGAACCTGATGAAGCAATAAAAGTTGTTGTGAAGGTTGGAAGGGAGGCTCCAAAATGAAGCTAAGAAAAAATTTTGGAGTGTTGTTGTAGCCGCTACAACCCTTGGCGACACACTGGTAGAACTCCAGCCCTCTGAATGGACATTGTTCATGAAAAGCAAGTCTAACACCTTCGGAAGTATTGCTCAGTTCTCAGCTCCTCTTGGTTTCACACTAGCTTGATGGTAATATGTAGCATCTGCCAAAATCTTGGTCGATTGACACACATTCCAAGCCAAGTCAACACAATTGTTCCGATTGGGGCTGAGGGGTATATTGATGCACAAGCATTATAGTTGCTAGAGTCTTGGTTTCATCTCTGGTGTTGCTCTGCTATCAGCAGGCTTGGTCAGTACCCTGACAGAGTCACATAGGAACACAAGCATGGCTCCGATTCCAACGAGCCTGGTCAGTACCCCGACGGAGTTACTTGAATCACCTCTCTATGTAGGAAGCCTTTCTATTCTTTTTCCTTATTCATTTTCATTTTTTTTCAAACTTTTTTCACTTTTTCATTTTTTTATTTTCATCTTCGTAACTATGCATAACACTTATTCATTTTTTAGGCAGAAGAGGGATCCTGACTTACTGAGAGTAGAAGAGGTTGTTCCTATAGAGAAGTAGTTTATTATACCTTTGATGTGCTTGTTAAGGTTTTCCCCCTCACCTTACTCTACTTGACTGAGCTGACAAGGGTTAACCCAAAAACAACCGACTAGAGTAGGTGACACTAGTTAGTGTGCAAGCATTGTGTTCTCACCAAGGTTCACTTCGAACAATATGTATTTTCCATCGACGTATCATGGACTGAAAGTAACAAGATATTCATACAGAGGGACGATGACAGATAACCATGTATAGCAGCACACGACCTCTTGTACTTTACCCAGCTTGCTTCAAGAGTCATACATGGTTTCATGCGAAACTATCCTACGAAACGAAACAAGCAAACTAACAAAAAACAAAGAAAAGTAAAAGTAGAAGAAAAAACGAAAGCAAAGAAAGTAAGCAAACAAGCAAGCAGACAAACAAACAAACAAAGAAAGTAAGCAAACAAGCATGCAAGCAAACAACTCAAAAGAAAACACTACTCCTACTCCTAAGCTAACAGTGCATGGGTCATCTCACGTGAAGTGATACTTCCAATGCAGCCACCGGCGCATTGGTTGACCCATGTTGGTGAAGGCAAGGTTCGCGAACAAGACAACTGTGTGAACCAGCAAACAAGAAAGATGTAACAATGAAGACAAACACACTCCGAGCTTACAAGTGACCATAGAACAAAGATGAGTGATAGTGCATGACATGCATTCTGTTGTGCTACACTGTATGCAGATGTTGAGTGTATGCATTCTCTTGACTATGACATGAAAGCAAATGTGAGAAATGTAGACCACTTGTGTTGTGCATGTGTGCTTGATGTGTAATATTCCTCCAACGTGTGAGTGATGGGATTGTGTAGTTCGAGTGGAGGAAGCGAAATATGGGTGTTTGATTGATCTTCAATGCAAAGAAGAGAGTGATGAGGAGCCTTGAGTGTTTCAACAATTTCTTGACCAGAAGTGAAACCAACCTTAAGACAACGAGGGCCTGACATAACCATCAGCTCGGGTTAAAGCGCCTTGAGAGTCTAGGGGGTTTCAACCTCATTGACAGATAGATCTTCGTAGACCAGTTTCTTAGACAACGATTGAATCAACATCGTGATCAGATGAAGAAGTGAATAGATCACGACAACCAAGATCAGAAAATTCAATATGTTCGTCGACATCCTCATGATTTGATGAATCGGGCATAAGGGTAGATGAGAAGAAAAGATGTTCAACCTTTGTGTTTTCAGGAAAGATAAATGACAGATTGAACGAATTTTCCGAGGAAGATGTGTCCTCTCCACAATGTAATGACAAATTGACATCCAAGGTGTCCTATGAATGATTGGAAGTAGAAGCATCTGGAAATGAGTTTTCACAGGGAATATCAATAGTGGTAGAATCACAAGGGGTGTTAGGATGAAGCAGATAAGGCGCGGCCGGAAGGGAGTCACCCTTCACCATGAGCTCTTCTTAAAAATTCCCGCACACACTCATCATGAATGATGGCGCAGGTTGGCTGCATAACACCAACTCCTTTAAAAACTTGATCCTCATTCACAGTAGGTGAGGAGTCCGGAATGGAAGAACACAAGACAATATAATCTAGAGGATCAACAGAATGCGAGGACGGAGGTCGAGGGAACAATTCCATGTGACAACCAGCAGACTTGCAAGCCAATTCTGTGCAAATATCAAGAGCAGGTGGGGTGGGAGGATGTGACAGTTCAACTAATGTGTGTGTATGATCTCCCACATCACTCCGCAATGGTGGAGTTGTTTGATGAGGTAAAGGTGGATAGTCACTTGTGACAGCAAACTGTGCCTACCCGTGATTACACAACTCCATCACCGAAGTGTGCTAAGCAGGGTTCAGATACGTGAATAAGATAATCAAATCTTCCATCAAGAAATTCCCAATCAAAATCATCTTCCAGGAATCGGTATGAAAAATTACAAAAGTGCGTGTAAATTTGTTCAACGGATTCATCGAGTGCTTTTTGTAATTTCATAATTTCTTTGTTAAGTGGTTGACGGTCGAAGTGATTGAAAGCACGGTCTATCTTTGCGACCAGATGAGCAAGAGAATGAATGGATTTTTCAGGTAGCGTGGCACACTAGTGCATGGGGTGCCCTCAAAGCGTGTAGATAAACAATGCGCAACTCATGTATTCTTCAAAGAATTCATGTCTTTTGCATGGGCCTACAACACCGACCATGTGCCTTACCAAGGCTACGTAGCCTCCACCATCAAATGTTTTATGATACAAGTTATCCAAGAGCCTTTTCGGGATGATGAAATTGTTTCCATAAGACATACATTCTGGAAGAGCAACTCGGTAGTTAGTCATGATAGTTGTGTAGAGATTCAAAACAAATGTGAGGACTCAGCTTTTCATCTGGCCCTCCTTGTAGCGTCAAAATGTTGACAGTACTGGACCCGCCAACATGTAAGGGGATCTCCCTGGTAAGAAGTCCCAATTAGACCTTAGACCATTTGGTGTAGGAGTCCCAGTAGTGGGTCGTATGGTAATGCATTGAACGTGATGTCGCACAGAGGTAAGTAAGATAACTTTGTTAGTAGCAAGGGTGTGACCATTGCAGTGAGTCAAGGAAGGTGTATGACAGGTTCTAACACAGATGGGTTGAGATGAGGGTGAAGGCGAGTTCCATGTTGAAAGGGATCAATCCCAACTCGGCTAGGAACACACAATACACAGGACATACACAGCTTTCGGTAGAGCAGTCCACACAGATGTGGTAGTCACAACATACAAGGTAAGATAACACGTACAACACTCACAGATCAGTCTGAACGAGTGCAACAGTTTTTACAGCGAGCTTCATATGAAAGGTCTGTCTGATGTCCGACAGAGTAGTCGACACAGATGGGACAACATTAACAACATATACAACACATTTCCATTAATAGATTATGCATTACCACAAATGAAACAGTTCAGATGTAGAACACAGGTTAAAGCAACATGCATTACAAGTGCTAAAGATCAATCTTACAATAGATATAATACATGTGTGAAAATGTGTTGGCTCTTATTATATAAAGAAGTGTAAGTTCCAATCATACAATACATCCACGTAAACCTGCTAGCCCCAATAGTGGAATGTTGCAGCCACATCCGCCTACTCCTCCAAAGAGATGAACTAGCTTCGTGCAGTGGAGAAGCCAAGGGGCGTTACAATACTGCCCAAGATCTTTCCAAGATAGTCTTATCAGAAGCTTGGCTGAACAAGATCCTATACAATGAGTTATGAGGGACTATTTATAGCAAAGGGTGGGGTGACCCTTGACATTCCCCTTTGTGATAGTTCAACTACCCTCATGACTCTTCACCTACTCTATGACTGTTACATCCAACTATTGACACGAATTACACTTGACATGACTCAACATTACAATGCACATGTACTCATGTGAGACAACATGGCTTGAGAAAGCCATGCAAGACATCACTGACACTCGGTCTACTGTGATGAGACCAAATCTTTAACATGCTTGTGATGGTGAAGGTGGTGAGCTGATGCCAAGCTTGGTCATTCGAGATGGTGTGCATGCACCTCACGGTGACATCTTGTTGAAGTGAACTCTTGCCTCCATTGCATTGGTTCGGCCCCTTCATCCAACTCTTCTGCTAACATGCGCATTGTCTTCTTGGGTGCAGCTGAACCGGCAACACACTAATGCATGGTGTCCATGCTAATCTTCAAGTGTGTGCTGGTGGTCATGCGTATCAACTTGCCGAAGTACATGTTCAACTCCAGTTGGACTTGCTTCTTGTCTTTGCCTTGGTGAGTGTGTTGAATGGGTTGGATTGCATGTGTGCGCACAATGACATGCATGTTGTTGAATCCCTTACATGTGATCAATAACATTTCTCACCATGTCTGCTCCGTGTCAACTGCTGGGATGGATCTTTAACTTGTACGGGCGTAGTTTCATCCGTGAGTGCATGTTGCGCCCACTACTGTTCCTGTTCCTACTGCAACTCATTCGCTTGTCTGTGCAGCTTCATGTTCTTCCTTGAGTTGTTGCTTCATCACATGCAACTCCTTCTTTGTTCCATTCTCTATCTTCACGTGATCTTCATGTCGTGTCGTCACCTCATAGGCTGAGCCTCCAAAGTTTCTTTCATCATCAGTGGATCTGCTTGAGCTCGCAGCTTTTTTCTGCCTCTGTGTTGTCAACAACCTTCCTCTTGCATTCATTACATTTTTTGCATTTGCTACATTCGGTATGCTGCCTTCAACTGTTATTCATGATGTTGCTCACTATGACATATTGATGTTTTTGTCTACAAACAACTTGATATCTTTGTGAGTAGGAAAGCTCACAGACATTTGATCGACTACATCTCTAGGTGTGCTTTGAATGGTGTCTTCGACTCTTCTCTCTTGGAAACCATTGTACTTGCATTGCTAAGAGGCAGATGAACACCTTAAATACCTGGAGACATGGCAACACTCATGGCAAGCAATCTGTCAGTTGAAAACCAAAATGAACTTGAGAACTGACTTGTAACATACCTATCTCACTGATCATGAAGGCTGCGTAATTTCGGCCGGGAGGTCGGGAGACAGATTGCCAAGACTGCACAAGGCACAATCTAGTTTGCTGGGAGACTGAATGACTATTGGAACTGCATAATGCACAGTCCAGTCTGGCTGTTGACTGCTGGGATTGTGCAATGCGCAATCTCAGTTGGCAATGGTTGTAGGCTCAGTGACCGCATTGTGCAGTTTTCTTGGCCAATAGTCACTATCCCTCAGGATTGTGCAAAGCAGGCCTGGGGAATAGCTGTTGGGTATAAATGCAAATTTTTAGGGAGGAAGGCAGAGCCTTCCCTCTCAGGATTGCGTAATGATGTCTTGGTGAGGCTCTTGGTGAGGCAGAGTCCAGACCGAGGTTGGCGAGATTCGTCGATGGGCAATTGAAAGTGATTGTGAGTGCGAATGCATGTTGATACTGAGTGTAAGCATAAGTGAATGATCATGCATGCAAATGGTGAATGACAGATTCAGAAAATGGAACAACATGCATGTGGGTGAGGCGAGTCACCGAATCGACGACCGTTCGCGAAAAACAGTTTCATGCATGCGACAACAGTGACATGTTGACGAAAACTGAAATGGTGCTAGGATAAGCTAATATACATGTAAATGATAGCAAGCACTCACTGAAATCAAGTAAACAATACTCACACAAGCGAAAACAAAAAAAGCGACATAAATGCAACATAAGGCATGGGAATCGATCTTACCCAAGAACAACTGAGTGGAATGTGCCAACAAATCCTAGATGTGGTGTGGGATATCTAAGCTGCAAGGTTGATGAGAGGAATGAGCTCTGCAACATCTAGTTGATGAGTTTTGATAACATCGAGGCTGTGACGTGCATGCCACAAATCTAGGGAAAGTGACACCTGGTGGGAGGTTTCTGAAATGATCCTTGAATGTAACGTCCAACTGCTAGAAAAAGATCCCTGAAACAAGGGATGCCTTTGCATTCTGCCTTGGGAGAAGCAGCCCATGCATGCAAGTTAGTTTTGATCTATCCCGGAGGGAACCAGTCAACTCAGCTGCACATGCAGGAGACTGATTGACTACTAGGAGAAAATGTGGATTTAAGGCTGGGAGCTTGGCTAGATGCCTAAGAGATTTGCGCAATTTCTGGGTAGAGCTGCTGATTGCTGCCCAGATTTGCGCAAATTCTGGGCTAAGTAACCCTGCTGGGGAAAATTGCGCAATTCATACTGGGAGTGTTGACTGGCAGAATTGTGTAATAGGATTGCGTAATTTCTGGAGGGAAGGTTGGTTTCCCTCCATAAATGCGCAATTTTCTTGGGGAAGCTAGCCAGCTAGACCAATTCTGGGTGAACAACCTGTGAGGGGAATGCATCAAGCTATGATCGACATGTTGCCTTTGTGCAAGAAAAACACTGAAGCTGGTGAACCTGATGAAGCAAGACAAGCTGCTGTGAAGGTTGGAAGGGAGGCTCCAAAACGAAGCTAAGGAAAAATTTTGGAGGGTGGTTGTAGTTGCTACAACAGTTTGATGATCTTATATGGAGTGCATGTTGTGTGGAAACTTATCACTATGAGCAGACGTAGTTGCAGCCTAAGAACAATCATCTTGGAGCAAGCAAAGGACTGCATGTTAAGTTGAGATCTTGTGCCCTAAGTATAATCACCTTTGAGCATCCAAGGGATTGTTAGAAGGTAATTTGAAGACCATAAGTATAGTGAATTAGGAATATTTATGTTGTTGTTAGAGGGTAGATTTGACTACCCTAAGTTCAGTGACATTGGAGAAATAGTGCCATTAATAGAAGGCATATTGTGGAGTTGATCATTCAAGCAAATTTTAAATTGCAGAGGACCTTCTGAGAAGTAGTGGTAGAGTTGTTGGAGCAACAAGATATCTGCATGTATAGGTGGAAAATGACCTAACAAATGTTCAAGGAAAGTTGTCTGAAAGGGCTGGTGTAGGCGCTTCTTCAACAAGTAAGTGAAGTGTGTCCTCTTCAGGGGAAGCTTGATGGTCATGTGTTGTTGACATCAAGCCCTAGTTTTCTTTGTATTAGGGCTAACTGTAAGGGAAATTGTCCTTGGTATGAGAGCCATATGTTTGTTGTATTAAAGTTTTAATATAACAAGTTTTGAAAAAATTCCTATGTACTTCATTGATTCATTGATGTACATTTTTCATTGTGAAAAGTGTTTGTGTTGTGGCATTCTAATGTGTTTGTGATCATGTTTTAGACATAGAAATGATTCTGAAGTGCCATGGAAAAATCAACATGGTATCAAAGCTACTTTGAAGGGACAACTGAATCAGAGTGTGCATAATGTAAAACTCAAGAGGGAGTTAGTTGCCCTGTTATTGAAGGACTAGTAGAATGGAGAAGTTGGTAACGAGTCTAAGGTATGAAGATAGATTTAATGGCTTGTCTAACTATAGTCCTTAAAAGGAAATGATCAAGATGTTCTTGTTGGTGAACATGATTTGGGAGTTTGTTGATAAGGAGATTAAGAAACCAACAGACCCTAAGGAGTTGGAAGTATATGAGGAGTTGGATATGAAGGCGAAGCTCATCATCCTAGAAAGTGTCATGGATCACTTGATACCTCATTTAAGTAGGAAGAACACTTCCCATGAGATGTGGAAAGATATTCAAGACTTGTTCCAATAAGAACAAAAACTGGTTGTTAGTATCGAGAGAGAAGATGAAGAGCACCAAGATGTTGGATGGTCAAAGTGTGGCTTCGTATCTGATGAGACTTTCTCAAGTTCATGATGAACTAATTTCCATTGAAGATAATGTTCCAAAGTCTGAGTTGGCGTGGACTACTTTGAAGTGATTTTCTGAGGAATGGAAGCCATTTATCAAAGGGAATGTTGCTTGAGATAAAATGAGATTAGATTGGAACAAGTTATGGTACGACTTCATCCAAGTGTCCATGCAAGAAGAAGGGAGATAATGAGAAGAGGAAGGAGATAGATGGGGCTACTACATCTTTTGAGCTAGATGACTTCTTAAGGAGGTTGGAGGAGGACTTTGCTCTAGTTTCTCATTTCTTTGATGGTAGCATCGATGAGCATGCATTGCACATGGATAGTGGAGAAACCAGTATATGATAGATTCACGTGAAGTTTTTGAGACTCTAATTGAAAGGGACTCTAAGTTGCACATGGAGTTTGGTGACAAGAGTAAAAACTTTGTCAGAGGGTCAGGTGTCATGCCATTTATGATGGATTAAGGTGGTTTTTTATGATTTCAAGATGTACTGTACGTACTAGAGCTCAGGTACAATGTGTTGTCTGTCTTAGTGATGGAAGCGAAGTGGTTTGAGGTGATATTCCAAGATGGGAAAGAAATTGTTAGGCCCAAAGGCTCTAACTCTGCTAGAGCTATCATTGGAGTTAGAAGGCATGGTCTATATCAGTTGGCAAGAAATCCTATAGGTCAAGGGAAGAAGCAGGCTCATGAGACTCACAGGGAGTCAAGTTTAGAGGGAGAATCCACAACCAAAGAAGAGTGCATGGTTAGTGGAGAGTAAGGAGACTTCTACATATGGCAAGAAGGAACCATTGAATGGGATGATGTCCTATCATGAGAAGAAGAAGCGGGAAGCTTCTAGAAGTAGGAACATTGCTAAGGATAATGTGGTTCATTCTATAGGGTGTGATGTAGTGGTGAATGCCAAATATTGGGATAGTTTCGCTGACGATGACAAGTTACTTCCGAGTGGTGGAAGTAACTCCCTCGCTAAGAGGGAGCGTTGAAATATGTAGCTTGGGAGGTACTCCCACAACCCTTGTGGTACAGGGTTTGTGAGGAGTTGATCCACAAATGTGGTTTGTGGGCAATGTACCCAAGTAGTGGACTTTGTACAAAAATTTGTGGGTGAAAGACCAAGGAGGAAAATCATTTTTTATTCATTGGATGCATGAGGGGAACCATCTATGGATTAAGGGGAACCTAGGGCTTCAACGGAGTGGAAAAATTCAAATGAAAGAATTTTTACTCCTTATGAAAATTGTGTTTAAGTATGTTGGCTTAGGTAAGCCTGAGTTAAAAGATGTGACCCTTGGTGAAAAGTAATTTCACCATGAAAACTATAAGAAGTAGTAAATATGAGTTTGTTTGGGCATCCAAGAAAGCATCACTCTCAAGTTTTTTCTATCCAAGAGAAGTGAAAATACCTCAGGGAGATGTAGGCCTTAAGGAGGGACGAATTAGAGCATGTATGGTCTGTTATATGTCTGAAATGGAGGTCGAGTATCCCAAGTATGAGGACGCGTTATGTATAATTTTGTATGTCCTTAATGAAGGCAAGTTTGCAAATTTTGAGGTCAATATTCTATGATGGTTCGTGCTATAGTTAGGGCTTCTTTCTATGGTACACAACCTCATGAAATTATGTCCTAAAATTTACTTTAAGCACACTCAGTTCCTGTTCATGTTGGAGAGGGACGAGACCCTTAAGGAGGAACATTTGTCTCTATTTTAAGGGTTGTAGTGCCTCAGTGAATGCAAATTACGCATGAGGTAAAGTATGATCCTAGAGGGGATGAAATTCCCTCAGTTAGTGGATAGAAGAGAGCAGAGAAGGGATAAAGAGAAGGATGGATGCTACAATGAATGAAGAAGGGTAGAGGAGTGATGATACATTGGAGTTTGGGTGCTGAAGGTGTTGAGTAATTGATGTATGTCCTCTAAGCAGTCTATGGAAAAATGTTTGATGGTCGTAAATGCAGTTCATGTTATTTGGAAACTTAGTTGCACTTGTGAACAATAATCTTGAAGCGAGCAAGGGACTGTGTTTTGAGCTAAGATCTTGTGCCCTAGGTACAATCTTGTTTGGAGTAACCAAGAGTTTGTTAGAAGGTAGTTTGAAGACCCTAAGTACTATGACTTAGGAGAAATATCTGAGTTGTTGTTGGAGGGAAAATTCGATTAGCCTAAGTTTAGTGACATTGGATAAGCAGTGCCATTGATAGAAGGAAAATTGTGGAGTTGATCATGCAATAAAATATGAAGTTGCAGAGGATCTTGTGAGTAGTAGTGCAAGAGGTGTTGGATAAGAAATATATCTACATGTTTAGGTGGCAAAGGACCTGCCAGGTGTTCAAGGAATGTGGATTGAAAGGGATGATGTAAGAACTTCTTCAAAAAGTAAGTCAAGTGTGTCTTGTTCAAGGGTAGATTGATCATCAAGTATTGTTGACACCAAGCCCTAGTTTTCCTAGTATCAGGGCTAATTGTTAGGGCCATTATCCTTGGTATGAGATCCCTATGCTTGTTGTATTAAAGTTGTAATATAACAAGTTTTTGGTTGCGAAAATTCTTGTGTACTTCATTGATTCGTTGATGTACATTTTCTGTTGTGAAAAGTGATTGTGTTGTAGCATTTTAGTGTGTTTTTTTTAATCGTGTTTTAGACATAGACCTGATTCCGAAGTGCCGAGGAAAAATCAACATCTCCAAGGTTGTAATCACATTTTGGTGTTAGGAATAAAGTTTCCACCTTATAGAAGCATGTACTAGCCCAAAATGCTCGAAAATTAGCAAGGCTCATTATAGGATGTATACTTTGCTGTACTGACAAACTTAGTAATATGAAGTAGGGTCTATACCATCCATTACATGTACCTACTCTTCCTTGGGAAATAATTTCCGTGGAATTTGTGGAAGGTTTACCAACTACCAGGAAGGGACATTAGTAGTTGTTTGTGGTCATTAATAGGTTTAGCAAGATGTGCATTCTCATGCCCTGAAAAAACAATCGAAGGGAAAGAAGCAGCAAACTTGTTCTTTTAGAAGGTCTAGGTGTACTTTAGGATACCAAGGAGCATCATTTCAAATAGGGACACTAGATTTCTCAGTGAATTTTGGACCAAACTATGGGAAAGAATGGACACAAAGTTCAGGGGGTTGATAACATTCCATCCACAAACATATGGGTAGACATGACTAGTCAATAAGACTTTGGTGTGGCTTTTGAATGGTTACAATAAAAAACATTCAGAGACTTAGGATGAAAACTTGATCTATTAAAACTACTCTTAGGACAAAGAAATCCATACTTCTATGTAACGACCAAAATTCGTATACATAGAGGCAATATTTAAAATACTTCATAGACAAAGACATCTATCGTAGGATAGCAATTGTAAATTGTATACTGTATAAAAAAATTGATATAGGATGAGTACAAATGAGAATGAAGGTCCTGTATATATAGCCAGGTAAGTGCCATTTCATGAACATGCATGTTTTTAGAGACATGCCTCTTTGTTTAACTAATTATTATTTAATTATATATTTATTATCGATTTTTATATTTATATTTATTATTATTTCTATATGAATTTATATTCATAACATTGCCTCTCCCTTCAAGAAGTTTTGTCCTCAAAGCTTACTGAGAACATATTCTTGTATCTAAACTTTTTCATCTTTGTTGATGCAAGACGATATGATACTCTGAGTGATAGACAAAATTGTCGTACTGAGAATGGATCAGACCATCCTAGATTAATCTTCCAGGATATCTTCTAATCTTTGGAGATGTGTGGTGAATAATTATTGTATGACAGGATTTTGCAAACTTTAGTATTCTTGGAAACATAATACTATCTTGAATCATTGCTTTTGAAATATCCTTAAAGTCCTCTGATGAAGATGTTATTGATTTTGATTTACTTGTTATGTCTCAAAATGTGACCATCTTCCCCTTATAAAGAAACGTTAAAACTTGTTTCTCTATGTTTAACATGAATGTACCCAAATCCTTAAACCAAGGTTGACCGAGAATGATGTCAATCCCTCTATTATCTGTAGTTACAACATGAAATTGAGATATGTACTCATAATGATATACTGTCACTTGTAAATCACTAATTTTATACTCTTTTTGGCCAAAAATATTTTTCCTTTCACCCATGCTTGGCTATAGAATTAACAACTGATTTTCCAGATTAATGTCAATGTTATTTTTATCATTTCTTGTGCTGATAACGATATTAATTTCTTTTCCTTAAATACTTCCTTTTAATGTAATTAATCTATAATCCATATCTGAAAGACCTTTAAAAAAAAATCGTCCTTCCTTCGTCATTTTCAAATTAGACTCCATTTTATTTTGTTGAGATAGAGTTAGAGTATTAAAAGTAACCATTTATAATCTTAACCATAAAATATTACTCCCCTTTTTTTTAATTAATCTTTCGAAACTTATTATTCCTTCAAAACCCTTTTCTTTTCTTATTAACTTTAGTATTTAGTTATTTATTTATTTCTTTTGAAAACATTTGACTTTAAATTAGACTCCTTATAATATTAGCCTTCAAATTAAATCTTTTTAATGGTCTACTCATGGATTATGAAAAAATCACGTTCTATGGCACAAAGTCGTGCCTTTTCTTGTACACTTTTATGCACGAAAAATTTAGTCTAAGGAAAAAATTAAAGTATGGAACAATAAGGCTTAACAATAATTTGGCCGATAGATAATTAATGATGTAGTTGTATGATTGATGGCGGCAATAAATGCCCTGCATATGTGCAGCAAGATGTCATATGGACAATGAAGCGAACTAGAGATGGAATGGAACAGGGGGCTTTTGCTCTAGCAGAGCAGACAAAAATCTGTAGTCAACAACGGTCGCTGGAATTTGGCGATGGCAGATAATTACGTCGGGGCAGGGAAAAACAATGGGTGGTCAAATTTATTGCAAATGATAGTTAGCGATGAATGGACGACAGGAAAATGCAACGTGAGGATTGGAACAATGCAGACACAGTGTATTTGGTGGAATCGCAGTTGCAAGACGACATAATGGAGGGGGAAACACTGCTAGGATGGTGCAGAAAACCCAGAGAGCGGACAAGTTTGAAAGCTTCGTGATGGTGGTTTGGTTGGAATGTAGGCGTTGTGAAATAGTGTTGTGAATGTCTATTGCAACAATAGGACAAGCAAGCGGTGGTGGCGATGCAGGCCACTGTGGATAGAGAAGGCCGTAGGTGTAGCGGGTGACGGAATTGTTTTTCGGCTGCAGCATTCTGTAGTTGTTGTGTTGGGGGCAGTTTTGGTGTTTCGGTGGTGGCTGTCAGCCCGTCAACTGCAGCCTCGCCCTTATTTATTTATTTATTTATTTTTGTTTATATATATATATTTTTAATATTCTTTTATCAAAAAATTGTATTTTTTTTTTTTTAAGAAATAGTTTTTTTTAATGGTCAAGTGTTTAGTAGCGAAACTGGCTACATGGAAAACCTCTTACTTCATAGGGAAACACTTGAGTCTTGACGCCAACAATGTTGATGGAGTTTGATGGCCAAAAGCGGGGATTAGACATGGCTCTAATACCAATACAACCAAAAATCGTATACATAACAGAAATATTTAAAATACTTCATAGACAAAGAAATCCATTATAGGATAGTAACTGTAAATTGTATAAAATAATTGATATAGGACAAGCACAAATCAGGGAAAATTTTAAGAACCACCTTAAATCAAGTGCTTAGTAGCGAAACTGGCTACATGGAGAACCTTCCACTTCGTAGGGAAACACTTGAGTCTTGACGACAACAATGTTGACGGAGTTTGATGGCCAAAAGCGGGTATTAGACGTGGCTTTGATACCAATACAACAAAAAATCGTATACATAACAGAGATATTTAAAATACTTCATAGACAAAGAAATCCATTATAGGATAGTAATTGTAAATTGTATAAAATAATTGATATAGGACAAGTACAAATCAGGGAAAATTTTAAGAACCACCTTAATTTTTTATGTATAATAAATGGGCGAATCCCCATGATACATAGGAAAAATGGGATGCAATTTTATCAATAATATAATATGTATATATAATGTTTTTGTCGAATATCTCACAAGATAATATTATCTTGTAAAGTCACGGCGAATGTTTCAGTGAATTATAAAATCTTGTAAGATTTTGGCAAATCTTTCACTGAATAATAAAACAATGTGAAGTCTTGGCGAATGTTTTGTTAAAGTATGAAACCATATATGATAATAGGAAAACATATTCATTAAATTGTAATATACTAACATACATGTTTGGAAAAATGAAACATAATTTTCTCTTCCTACAAACAATGTTGCAAGTTTTAGTCGCCGTGTTTGTCAAAGTTCGTACTGTACATTCTTTCATATTCTTCTATTAGTTTTGATAATATTCCACAACAAAGTTCTTGTAGGTGTTGATCTTGACCACCACTTCTGTCAAGGTAGGAGAGATTAATCTTTTCTCTACCATTGACAAACTACCACTTTTGTCAAGCTATGAAATTTCTTTTTTATTCCATAGACTCCAACTGCGAGATAAAAGAAAACACATCAAGTTTGTTTACCCCAACAAGTAGCAAACCCCAACTATATAATATAAGAAAGTAGTTGGTATCCCAAAGGCCTCAAGGGGATTTAATGGAAAGAAGTGATTGTTGTCGGAAGCCTTCCAATCAATATATAAATATATAAATGTAGATTTATTATTATTTTAATTGGAACTGTTCAATTAAATAGTATAATTTAATTACGTTTCTCCCAATCTAAATTGCTTATTAGCATAATTCACTACCTTCATACGTCTTACATTTTTTAACAACATTGTAACATGTGGATTATTTTTCTTTTTGGTGCACAATCTCTGCCTTTTAGGACAATATGGTGTAGTGGCCCAACCCCTACGAAACACTACAACAAACTGAGAATAACAGAGAAGATGAAAGGTTGTACAAACTAGCATATTTTTCAAACAACTAATCTAACATCAATACCTTAACTTTTTCATGAAGATATCATATTGAGAACGTTTGAAAAATGGTGGGAAATTTGGGTAGCGACTATCTCTCGAGAATATGAAAGGTTGTACAAACCAAGATATTTTTCAAACAACTAATCTAACATCAGTACCTTAACTTTTTCATGAAGATATCATATTGAGAACGTTTGAAAAATGGTGGGAAATCTGGGCAGCGACTATTTCTTTTCTGCGAGGGTGATGCGGCACTGTTTTGAAATTTTTTTTTGTTAAATAAAAAAAACCAATATTAATGGAGATATTCGTATTTTTTACAAAATTTTGTGAAGTGGCCAAGTGTATCTTTAACCATTCACCTTAAGATGTTTTTTACAATATAATTTCCAAAGTCTATTTAATATCTTCAATATCATAAAAACCAACCTATATCCATCTTAACTCCACATCTACCACTCTTAGAGGGATGAAATCTATTTATCCCTCTCAGCACTTGGTAGACCCGGAATTAAGATGGATCTAAGTTAATAGAATTTCCCTTTTAGATAGTCTATGCTCACATGAATACCATGGTATTACCATTGGTCAATACCATGGGTTATCATAAACTAGGAGCTTAAAAACTACTATTAATAATTTATAAAAATTAATAAAATTAATATTTTTTTTTTTTTTTTAAACCAAGTTAAAATGTTTAAGTGACATTAAATTACAAGATCCATTTTTACTCTTGATCTACAAAGCCTCGAGAGGGATCAAATATTTTTTCACTCTATGCTAGTTTGCATATCATGATATTTGATCCCTCTCGACGCTTAGTAAATCCAGAGTAAAGATGGATATATGCTGGTTTAATTCCCCCCTTTAAATACGCTACATTCCACGTGAATACCATGGGTCAATACCATGTTCCATCTTTATTTTTATTAAATAATAATTTGGCTCATGGTATTTTGCCGATAGGCTTCACCTAAATATAACACATTTTTTGGGTGTTCGTAAATATAAGGTGACTTATGGAGTAAATATAAAAAAAATGTTTTATTTATTTACCATACCTCTAGTTTATTTATATTTTTATTTATTTACCATACCTTTGGAGTAAGTATAAAAAGAGGTTTATTTGTTTACCATACCTCCACTTTACTTTCGTAAATATAAGGTGACGTATGGAGTAAATATAAAAAAATATTTTATTTATTTACCATAACTCTCTTTTATTTATATTTTTATCAATTTACCATACTTTTTTTATAAATATGGTATTTGGCTCATAGGATTCACTTAAATAAAACCTCTTTTTCGAGCCTTCTTAAATAGAAAGAGGGTTATGGACTAAATATAAAAAGAGGTTTTATTTATTTACCATACCTCTAGTTTATTTATATTTTTATTTATTTACCATACCTTTGGAGTAAGTATAAAAAGAGGTTTTATTTATTTACCATACTTCGACTTTATTTATATTTTTATTTATTGGGACCAAATACAACCTCCTAAACAAGAAAATGGGTGATTGCAAATGAATTTAACATTGCAAAGCAGAAAATCAGGCGATTGTAATGGAATATAACCTCCCAAACCAGGCGAATTGGATCAAATGAGTCTTTTCATAGTTTATTCGCCCCTTTTTTTGGGTTGAAATGAAAAAAATAATTAGTTTTTACATAAAAGTTGGGCTAAATATATGAAATGCATGTTTTATAAAAATTTCGTCTCTCTAAAATGAAAAACCCCCTTAAATTTCGCCTTTGGGCTAAAATTCGCCCATAAAATTTACCATGGTACAAATGAAAATGATGGTCATGTATATATAGGCAAGTAAGTACCCTTTCACCAACAGACATGTCTGTAGAGACATGCCTCTTTGTTTAACTAATTATTATTTAATTATCTATTTTTATTTTTATATTTATTATTATTTCTATATGACTTTATATTCATAACATTCTACTAGAATTCCCGTTTTAAAACGTGCTTTGTATATTTGTCACCTTCATCTTTAGATGTTGTATATGGATAGAAAGGAGGAGCGGGGGAGGATCTCATAGGGGATGCATTAAGAGAAAAATTTTATTGAGAAGGTTATGCATATCCATTTGCAAGTACAAGAGATGTTGAAGATGCCAAAGGAAAAATACAAGGCTAAGCATGATTAAGATATAATAGAGAAGTCATTTAGAGTGGGAGACAAAGTATGATTACAATTGAACAAGAAAAGTCTACAAGATCCTAGTAAGAAGATCAAGGCTTTGTGATATGGTCCTTTCGAAATCTTAGAAAAAGTAGGAGATAATGCCTACTGACTCAATTTAACCCTATACATGCACATTTACTTAGTAGTGAATGTGGAAAATCTCAAACTTTACACACCTTCCATGTTGGATCAGGAAGAGGAGTACGTTCTATCTTCCATAAAATACTTAGCTTCAGATACCCATGTAGAATTGACAAAAGATATAATTTTGTAGAAGATTTTAGAATTACAAGAAAATGAAACACGACCTTCCAAAGATTACGTTGAAAGGAAAACTTCCGGGAAAAGCTAAATCGGACTTCAAGGAGAAGGTAGAGGAAAAATTTCCTCACCTCATTCAGTAAATATTTTTGGAACAAAAACCCTACCAAAATGGGGATGTATGATATAGATTGGATCATTATATTACTTTTCATCTATGTTGATGCTTTCAAAGTGGAAAAAATTGGAGGAGACAACTTGCAAGGTCATTTTAATGGTGGTCCCAATTTGGAAAATATGGGGAACAAATACTAAAGCCATTTTTTATTCCTTAAATGAGATTTTGTGGTCCTAAACTTACTATGGACCAAGGTTCCATATGCTACACATTGATTATTTTCCAACAACATAAGAATCATCTCAATAAAAGCTTGCATGAGAAATTTATGCCTCCCACAAATTGACCTACCTAGTTAATCACCATGGCACAAGTGGATGCCACACCATCCCCTTTTCTCACACGTATAAGGCTAGCCATGTGGGATTTCAAGAAGTCTAAATAAGGTCCAATAAATTTCTCACTAATTAAGGGTTGATGAAATCAAACCTTACCCCTATATGGCTATTGGACTATGTTAAATATTAGGTCGCTAGGAGTAGTAGGGGTTCCATAGTAGAGTATAGAAACTAGGAGTAGGGTATTAGAGAGCATAATAGAGTGATTTAATGTTTTATAGTAGCCTTACAAGCCACAAGTCTTAGGTAACTCCATAGAGAGTACCTCTTCCTTTGTACTTGCACATTTTCCATACCAAAGAAAAGAGAGCAGAACAACCTCACCTTCTCGCTGAGTTTTTTTGCTGTAGTGGTTTCCTAGGGAAAACATTTGTATCTATTGTGGATGGTGTGTGTATTTATTTATGTTTTTCTATGTCTCACATTTTAGCTAATTTAATTAATTAAGTAGAAAATCAACTAACTAAAGAACATGGAATCTTATGAAAAATTAATAGTAAATATTTCAATGATTTTAATAGACCCATTGTGAAGAACTATTCTAGTGTAATACCCACTATAGTTTACATATAATAATCATCTAGTTTACAACATTCAATACTTAGTTTATTTTTAAGCCTTTGTATATCAATCATATAGTTTGCTTCCCTTACTTAATAATACTTAGCTTATTTTAAAGCCTTTATATTTCAATCATATAGATTGGTTCCCTTACTTAATAGTTGCCCCCTTTGTTAAATTATTGAGAGGAAGCCCTGAGATATCAGAAGCCCCAACCGATATATAGGTTCATAAGAATTATATAACAACATGAGAAAGTAGATATGTGTGTTATGCATATATTATAGACAACACCTTCAAAGCTTGTACAAACCTTGGGTTGATAATAAAAAATGGTAAGTTGAGGGAGGATAGCTTTCTTGTTGCTATTCCAACGTCCATCATTAGCCACAACATATTATATCTAAATTGTGCCATTCATATTGTATATAGAAACTCCATGTGTATATCAAATATGTTTACTTTGAATTAAGTTAAATTCCGATGATCTACAAGGAAGTTGCTGATTGAAGTGATTGAAACTATAAGTAATTTCATTTACTTAATTCACGTTAAAATTCACATATCCATATGGAAAAGTAGGCTTCAACACTACAGGTCATTATCTACTTATGTGCTATGATCCTACAGATAATGAACTCTACATTAATCTTGTCATTCTAGTATAAGAGCATCCTTGGTCCATTCAATTACCCAACACAAATTTTGGATTTAATAGCCATATTTAATTAGATCTTTATTTTTTTAAAGGCTATTTAGCTCCAACAAAAAATTATGCTCATTCTAGTTGGTTTCCCTCACTTGTCCATTCATAGATGCAAAGATCCAACCTACCGTTTTTTTGGTTTGAACCCACTGTTGAGTTTCATCGAATAAAATAACCAAGTTAAAATGTCTTTAAGTATAATGGTTTTAATGGAACATGAATAGAGGTCAAATTATGGAGAAAAGTTTGGGTGGAGTATGCAATATGGTTTTGAGAGAATATAGTGTTGTCAAAGTTTGAGGTGGAGTCGAGAGCATAGGTGGAGCCTTAAATAAAGGTTGGAGTGGTATTTAGGGTGAAGCAATGAGTAACAAGCCCTGTAAGGAATGTGAAGTGCTCCGCTCCCACCTTCCTAACTATTTGATGTGGAGAGGAATGAGGAAGAATTAAAGCCCAAGGGTGTGATAAGATGTGTAGATCCCACCTCAAATTAATGAAAGGATGACATAGAGGTTCAACCACAAAAGTTGGAGGATGAGATGGATAAGTATAAGAACGCCATGTGAAGTTGGAATGTGATAGAGAAGTGGAGCAATGATAAGATCAATAGAAGAGGTAGTGTTGGAATGAATCAACAATTCCAACTGGTAGTTATAATGTGCATGGGGATAAAAGTAAGACAATAAGGTAGAACACAATTTCCTTAATGAAGGAGAAATGAGATTTGTATCCCAAGGGATGTAATGCGGCTTCCATGGCATGTGGTTGGACAATGTAAAGTCTATAAAATTGTAGAATCCAGTTTGTAAATCATAGGATAAAGTAGAGAGGATGAATAAAATGCCCAAGAGCTATAAGGTCAAGTTCAAGGATAGATACTATGAATGATGTAATGCATTATGATATTATTAATGAGAAGAAATATGTTTTCATAACTAAGTAATTGCTATGAGTGATATTGCAATTTTCTATTTGTAGGCAAATAAGTGTGAATGTAGATTACATTATGTGAATTCTAATATTGCAAGGGAGCCCAAATTTTTGCTACATCACATTACACATCAAGACATAAATGTATGCATGGTGACTTTAAATATTTCATTATGACTCAAATTAAAGCACCATGGAACACATACAAATTATTCTTTAATATATTCAAAATAGATAACATTTGAATTTTGTTTCATTAGTTACACTAACAAAAGAATAAGATTGTTTTGATAATTTTAACTATTATTTAATATGGACTTATTCTACAAATAATATATCAAATTCACTCCATTATTGATTCAATCAAGTCATGCCCCTAGTCTCCCAATGTGAGACAATTTAATTTTAAAGCAAGATTTAACCACTAAAATAACATGATATTCAATTGAGATTTTTAATTACACAATGAAGTAAACCACTTGATGTTCAATGTGGGTGCAAGAATAAATTCAGTTGTAATGTATTCAAATGAATGTTGGGTTACCTCTACAATAGAAGGCCATGAATATCCATCCTCAATGACTAATATAAACTCAAATAGACGTAGACCTATCCATATGTGGTTGTCAATGATTAGCTCCAGTATTTATTATTTGTTTTTTAAAACCTCCCTCAAAATTAGTTCCTATGTTATGATCTCAAACATAATTCTATGGCACCCAAAATCTCTCACCCTTTGCGAAAATGAAATTGCATAATTTGAGAAGTTTACACCATGAATAATATATTTTTATATTTTTCAATTTTGAGTAGAACCAAACCCAAATCTAAACCTTTAATGTTAGACAATCACAAGAATTGACATAAAGAGATCTAATAGATTGGTTTACTTTATAATACCCTCCATCTACATTGGTCATTTGTGGGAATTAATCTAATTTGATTTCCTTCATTTTCTCTTTTCGTGAAATCTCCAAGCTATAGAGTTTATCTCTAAGTAGTTTAAAATGTTTTATTTATTTATTAACATTGGTATTTCTTTTGTAATGTTTTATATTCTACCCTCAAATGCATAAATATGTGACATCTTCTTCTTGCCTTTCAAGGTTGCACTAGACACTTCATTTTTTATTTTTTATTTAATGATTTATAGGAGAGATATGGAAAAACTAATCTAGGGTTAAAATTTTGTGGTATCCATATTCTAATTTCTCACCTTCAAAGGTTACACCAATCTCTTTCAAGTTTGAATCAAGACTATTTTTCTTCAAGTACTTTAAAATTACCAATTGTTATTAATGAATTTCTTAATGTTGCAATGGAAAAATCAAGATGGAAAATGAAATTATGTGACATCCATATCCTAACCTCTAGTAAGACAAGCAATCTCTTGCAAATTGCAAATTTTCAATCATTATGATCTATCTACAAGTAATTTAAAATATCTATATGATTGGTGATATTTTTGAATGATATTAAGTGCTATTTAGTGCAACCCAAGTTCTAATATTATGAGTTTCACATAAATATTTTCTATTAATTTCAAGAACACTTCATGTGCATACAATATGGTTCATAGTTATCCCATAAAATTACTTCAATTTTCTATAAAATCATTGTTTTACATTCGTCAACCTTGACATAAAATTTTATAATTCTTAATTTATCTAGATAAAAAAAATCATACTCTTCCAAAATCATTAAAAATATTAATATCACACCCACAATTCTAGAGTTTCTTTGCCTTGTGCTTTTGTTCGCCATGATCACCTAGATGAATTTAACCCATCACTAGTAGTTGATGGATTTTGCCTATATAGTATTGCTTTATTTTGTGTTCCTAAATCTTTTCTAATACATTTTTTTCTCTCATGGTGGAGGGTAAGATAATAAATGTTTTGTAATTTTGTTCCATTGCACTTTTTGTGGAACTAGAGATGCTTCTAAAACCAATGGAGGAAGAGAATAATACTGACAACAACGAACACCTTATAGGTTGAATTACAACAAATTAATATTCTCATCAAAGAATAAACTAAATGAATTAAGAACAAGTAATACTTCAAAACAATGGAATACATACTTTGGGTTCATTATAACCAAGTACATAAGAATGTCATAGTAGGCAGCCAACGAGAAATACATGTTGATCACAAACTATTATTTAATCAAGGGAGTTAGAGCCAAGTGAGGTTGTGTGGACCAGTAAGGATTCTAATCGACTGTGTAGAGAATCAAGTGTAAGATCCATGGTCATAAATACTCATAATATACATATTTAATAAATGAGCATTGAATACATGCATATTTTGAAAATATGTACTATATACATATCTATTTACATACATAATTTGAAAAATATCCACTATCTACATGTTTATTTTAAATATACCATGTATCCTACCATCTAGTGTGAATTTAACCATGTGTCAAGTTTTTGGTAAGGCTTAACGTTGATTAAGAGGATAACGTTTTGTAAACATATGCACAAGCATATGATCAAGGTGGACAAATTGCAATCAAGATAAGGAAATCAAAGTTGAAGCCTTTATTTAGAACTCTAGGCATGCATTGAATAGGTTTACTGGAATGGGGTAGTTTTTTGTAACATGTTTATGACATAAAATCATTAACGCTCAACTCACAAATAAGTTGACAAGAAATGGGTATGTGGGTTTATATTATAACCCTACATGAAAAATTTTAACTAGATTTTGTTGTATTTGACAAGCAACGTTAACCAATAAAGTAGACACCTAACAAGGTAGTTAATACTTGCCTAAACATTTAAGTCCCAAGAAAGGGGGTAAAATTTTTGGTGTTGATATAATAGTGTCTAGGGGGTAGGATAATTGGCCTTGGCCCCCACCCCCCACACCCCCCCGCCTCTCTCTCCCCATCTATATATAGATAGATAGATAGATAGAGAGTCAGTGATGCTGGTAAGAATTTTGGGAATGGAAAATCAATGAGGTCTATGATGTGTCTTGGCTCATCCTTGTTGATTTCAAAACGGAGGCTTGAGGAAATAAGGGTGGGTTGTTGCCTATAAAATTTCCCACCCAAGAAAAAAGAGCATTAAGCCAACCACAAATCTCATCTCAAGTTACACAATCCTAATAAAGTCACGTGAAACGTTTTTCAAAGCTCCAATTGACTTGGTCCACTTTTAAAAAGAAAAATAAAAGGGTACTAGAATGTTCTAATCATATTATGCTATTAAAGATGAACATGTATTTTTTAATTGTACAAGAACATAACTAATACAAGTGCTAGTGGAAACCACTCTTTCTAACAATCAATTATTTCATTTTATTCCCTTAGAGAGTAGTCAAAATTTAATTGCTAATGTTACATAACATCATGAATTTCCCCATTTCAAAAATCATTTTTCTGTTATTTGAATAAGAAGAGTCCAAAACCGTATCCCCAAAACCAAAGGAGAGGATCACTAGATTGCATGGTGGGAGGATCTCATTTCTTGGACTACGTCCTTTCCTAAAGTGTGGCAAGAAAAATTCTTCCAACAAAAAAAATGTAAAAAGGTTGTTAATGAGTACAATTGATGATCCAATGGATCCAAATATAGCCCTTCAAACAAAATTTTTCGAGCTAGAGTCACCAAAGTCATTCATTTCCTAATGGTTTTCAAGATTTGAAGTACCAAATAGACATAATTTTAGACTAAGCTTCATTAGATTAAAGGACATATATAGATGATATAGTAATACATAATTGAAAAGCATCCACAACCTATTAAGAGGTGGGAAATCGTTTATATGGGGCATGTGACCACCTAACCCAACCTAACAACCATGATGGCTCAACCATTGCAAAAGAACACCATTGTGAGAGTTTTGGACCATATTTCAAGGAATCAAACGTTGGTGGGGCTATAAATATACCTCACTTTCACTAATCCAATGGATCCCTCACGGTTTACTTCATTATCTTAAAAAAAGGGATGGGGCTAAAATAATCACAGTCCTAGTTTTGAAAGAGACTTCAAAAAGAACTCTCACTATCACATGGATAAGGACAATCTTACTTAATAAGAGGATGAATCACAAAATGGCTTTTCAATCACAATGTCAGAAGAGGAACGTAAGGTGACCATGTGAACTTACATTGGTATTGTCCCACATGAACTTTCAAATGTTTATACAAGGTTGTGTGATTAGTCTTTGGCTTTGGACATAATGACCATTTCCCTAATAGATATGGCTAACGATAAGTGCTTGAGAATGGATAGATTCCCACATGAAATATATAAATCTATTTAGGACATTGTCATTTTAAAACTTCTAGATGTGTGTGAAGAACCCATTGACAAGCAATATTAGGACCTACCTCGAATAAAGGTATTGTCAAGTTTATGCCAAAGACTTAGTATTTATTTCCAATGTATTCTCATACTTGTAGGCACGAGAGGTTGATAAATGGGATATCTAGGCTTATGATATTTATGGCTTGAATTTAGTTTTGCACAAAAGTTTCATAACCACCCATGTCTACTATTTTTTACAGTGGGCATATTTGACCAATGCCTACAAATACCCAGATAATGTTAGAATATTTCTTCAAACTAAATTTAAAGGGAGGAATGACTTTTACAAAGTCATCTCAAACCTTTATTACATACCAAGGGAATGAGAGGGTATGGATATCCTCAAAGTTCATACTCAATCTCAAGCGCTTTGTGTTAAATGGACTCTTCATGCTCCAAAAAGGAATGATGCTACGAAGGTGCTTCTTCGAAAGTGTATTTTCCAAGGAACATATTATGGTAAAATACTCATGGCCACAATTGCACTTTTAGTCACTTATTATTAACTCATCTAAGGTCAAGAATAAAGGTACCTTTGTCCTTTAGAGCATACACAAAGTTTGTGACATTGTGAAGTTGCTCTTTGATGCAAAATAAATAGCTTCCACTTTGGATTTTCCTATATGGTCTTGCTTTATTTTGTGTTCCTAAATATTTTCCAAAACATATTTTTCTCCCATGGTGGAGGGTAAGATAATAAATGTTTTTTATTTTTATTCCATTGCTCTTTTTGTGGAAGCAAAGATCCTTCTAACACCAATGGAGGGAGAGAATAATACTGACAACAACAAACACCTTATAAGGAGAATTACAACAAATCATTATTCTCATCAAAGAATAAATTAAATGAATTAAGAACAAGTAACAATTCAAAACAATGGAAAATATACTTTGGGTTCATTATAACCAAGTACATAAGAATGTCATAGTAGGTAGCCAATGAGCAATCCATGTTGATCACAAACTACTATTTAATGAAGGGAGTTGGAGCCAAGTGAGATTGTGTGGGCGAATAAGGATTCTAATCGGCTATGTATAGAGAATCAAGTGTAAGATCCATGGTCATAAATACTTATAATATACATAGTTCATAGATGTGCATGAAATACATGCATATTTTGAAAATATGTATTATATGCATATCCATATACATACATATTTTGCAAAAATCCACTATCTACACATGTATTTATATTGTGAAAATCCATTATCTAACCATGTGTCAACTTTTTGGTAAGGCTTAACATTGGTTAAGAGGATAATATTTTTGTAAACATATGCACAAGCATATGATAAAGGTGTAAAAATTGCAATCAAGTTAGGGAAATCAAATTTGTAGGTGGATTAGGCAAGGGATTATCATATGGAGCCTTTATTTATTACTTTGGGCATGCTTTGAATAAGTTTACTGGAATGGGGCAGTTTTTCCTAACATGTTTATGACACAAAATTATTAACGCTCAATCCACCAATAAGTTGACAAGGAATGTGTATGTGATTTTATATTATAACCCTAAATTACAATTTTTAACTAGATTTCACTGTATTTGAGAAGCCAAGTTAACCACTAAAGTAGCAACCTAACAAGGTAGTAAATACTTGCCTAAACATCCAAGTCATTGAAGTCCAAGGAAAGGGGGTACAATATTTTGTGTTGATATAATAGTGTTTAGGCAGTAGGATACTTGGCCTCTCTCTCTCTCTCTCTATATATATATAGCCAGTGATGCTAGTAAGAATTTTGGGAATGGAAATGAGGTCCATGATTTGTTTTGGCTCATCCTTGTTGATTTCAACATGGAGGTTCAAGGAGATAATGGTGGGTTGTTACCTATAAAATTTCCCACCCAAGAAAAAAGAGCATTAAGCCAACGTCAAATCTCATCTCAAGTTACACAATCCTAATAAAGTCACATGAAATGATTTTACAAAGATCCAATTCACTTGGACCACTTTTAAAAAGAACAATTAAAAGGGCCTAGAATGTTATGATCATGTTACTCTCTTAAGTCAAGTCGGCTTAGTGTGTTGGTATGCCATAAGACATGTTTGATGACACCACATGAAAGTGAATAAATAAGAGTTACATGTGAGGCATTTTCACATCATCCAAGTGGATCCATATCATGCGAAATACATCTCTGAGGCAACCAAGCTCAAGAGGAGGAGGATGAGTTTGTTTGGGACTATTTTGTGGGTGGTTTTGTGTCTCCAACATGTCCGAATTGTAGTAGGTAGGCTGTTGCATCTTTGAGGGAGATTTGTATGGTGTTTGGGCTTATTTTGGTTGGGTTTTCTCTTCTACATTAGGTTGCAACTCTAGCTGTGTGCTACAATTGGGTCGCATGCCTAGACAACCTTGGATAGGGGGTTGAAAGGCTGGAAGGAGGCTACAGGCCTTGAATCTCTGGGACAAGAGGCTATGACACTTGTTTTTGGCATTGGTTACTAGCCCATATCAACATCGAATTGGAGCATAGGTGTTTGGAGGGAGGCCACAATGATGAAGGAGTTATCGAAGGCGAGAAAAGGGTGTTGTAGTAGTTTTCCAACAACCCTAACTAGTGACCAAACTTACAACAAGAAGACACCATCCCTTGAGGATGAAGGTATGTGTGTGTTGACATATTTGTGTTGAGTTGGATGCTAGTGGATGAGAAGAACTAAGAGAGGAAAGTTAGTTTGGGCATTTGTGGTTTGTTGGAAGGCAATGTGAAAGTGCCCAAATCTGAGCCATAAATGCAAACCTTAGGAAGGAGTCCAAGGTCTTCTAGGAGTGGCTGAAGGAGCTCAAGGTTTGGCCAACCATGAATAGTTTAGATAATCTATGTTCATTGCTGGAGAAGACACATTTGACAGTGATAGGTAGCAGCCCTCTTGCCCTATGTTAGTCTTCATTGGAGCAGTGCAGGAAGACTATAGTGGGAAGAAGTCCCTAAGTAGCTGAGGAGCAACAGTGGGCAAGAAGTCTCAAAGTGTTGTGGCCTTGAAGGACGAAGGAGAAACTAGTGAGCATGAAGACCCTATGTGTTGGTTGTAGATGGACTTATGATCAGTTAGAGGGAAGATTGGAGAGCTAAGTTCAGTGGCCTAAAGGAGTTGGTGCATTGATATAGGCGAGCTGCAAAACAAAAGAGGACCTGTAGTGTGTTTAGGATACGATCGAGAAGTCATGATGGTGCACAACAACAACTAGATGATCAATGTATCTTGTTCTTGTATTCTTGTACTAGTGGATGTATGAGGGCCATTATCCCTGGTATGGGAGCCCTAGACTGTTGTTTTAAAATTGATTAATATAACGAAGTTGGGTTATTACTGAAATTGTAAAATTGTAAAAAGTTGTGTATATTTTGCACACTAATAGATTTACTGTTGTATATTTCCATTGTGCAAATTGTCTTGTTGTGATACTTGGATTGGTAGCATCAATGATTTAAGATTCTTTCCTAGACTCCAGTATGGAAAAACAACACCCAAGACATTGGATTTTCACTTGACTCGACAACTTATTTGGATATATATCATTCGACCAAGCACTTGTCGCTATTGAACTCTCTTGTGTTGATTGAATTTCAATTAGTGTCAACCTTACTTAATGTTGAAATGTGTAACTAGGTTTGGCCTTCATAAATATGAAATGTACTCTTTATTCTTGTATATTGTGAAAAGAAAGAAAATTATTATTATTATTTTTGTAGCATGGGTTTCATGCTCAAAGGTCAATTTCTTTGTAGGTTAAGCACCCATTGAATGCTTCTAGGGTTTTTCATTGAGTCATTCTTATATATGTAAGACCCCATTGGGCATCTTGAATTATGTCAAGAGAAATTATTTGTGTCATAGATTGCGTCAAAGTCACCCTCCAAGACAAGTCAACCTAGCTGCAACAAGTCGACCTACATGAAGAGACCAGTCGACCTCTTGAAGAGTAATTCAACCTCATTAGAAGCCTATATATAAGAAGGAACTCGACCTCATTTAGAGATAATTAAAAAACAAGTTCGATCTCCTTAAGAAAGAAGTTGGAAGACAAAAAGAAAATGATGAAAATTAAGAAAAAGAAGAAGAAAAGAAAGATCAAAGTTTTGGACCTCTCTCTCTCTCTCTCTCTCTCTCTCTCTCTCTCATGTGTTAGGGTTTCTAATGACTGAAATTGCAAAAGTTTCTAGGGAAGTCAAAGTTGTAGAAGAAGTTGTTAGGGAAGTCGAAGTTGCAGAAGAAGTTGTTGGGGAAGTCGAAGTTGCAGAAGAAGCTGCTAGGGAGGTCGAAGTTGCTGGAAGTTGCTAGGTCGAAGTTGCTCGAAGTTGCTAAGTTGAAGTTGCTGGAAGCTGATTTTGAGAAGAGAAAGTTCATCAAGAAGGAAAGTTGGCTTGGTGTTGGAGGGGTATTTCTCAAGGGTCTTAGGTCTTGGAATTTTTGATTTGAAGTTCTATAAGAAGAGGAGTTCTTGTGGGTTTTCCTCTCGAGAGGAGAGGTTTTGGCCCTAACTTACAACCTACATTTTGTGGCATCTTGTCTCATTGATCTTCATTGTTTGGTAGTTGTTTGATGATATAAAACACTAATAATAATCAAGTGAAAGAAGAAGCTAATGAAGCTTAGTAAAAATACATCACAAGAAGTTATCAAAAAAAGAGAAATCACCTCATATAGTTGCTTCTTGATTTCTCAACATGGTATCAAAGCTAAGGTGACAAGACAAGAAGAGGCAGCTTGAAGATCATCCAATTGAAGAAGGATACATAAGGGTCGAGCACAAGAAGATCATCAAAAAGGACTAATCCACACATCATCTTGAAGGAAGGAACTAAGGAACATCAAGGAGAACTACCCATCTCATCAAAAGGATCATACCATCTAGAAGCAATAACACTTGGAAGAAGAAGAAGACCTCAAAGACCCCTACGTTTATTCAAAGGACTCTACACTTCAAGCATTTTTGGGAAGCTCACACATTCTACAAATCATCATCCAAAGAAAGCAAGGATAACACCTCATCATCAAAGGAATCAATGCCATCTCCCTCACATTGAAGAAAACAATCATCATTAAAAAGACATCCTCAAGCATCAACATCATCAAGAAAGAACCAAGTTGAAGATATCATCATCAAAGGAGCATCTTCACTTGACAAGTAAGTATTTTTATATCTATGTCTAAATCTACTATCAAAATGACTTCATTCTACAAGGGAAGCAACAAACTTGTTGGGTCATCAAATTACCTTGCATGGAAGAAGAGGATATATTTGATCCTCATAGAGAATGAAGTTATTGAATATGTTAAGGGTTCAATCTCTAAGGCTTCTCAAGAGCAATCTCAAGCACTGTAAAAGTAAGGGCTCAAAGAATCATCATAGAATCAATCAAGGATTCCCTCATCCCTTATGTGGCAAAAATGGAAATACCAAAAGAAATCTATAAAAAGTTGGTAGATTTTTTTTTTTTGTAAGCACCACAAGATAAGTTATATAATTGAGAACCAAACTATACAAAATGAAGGTATCAAAGGAAGAAGGGGTAGCCTCATGCCTTACAAGGGTATCACAAATGAGAGATCAACTACAAGAACAAGGAGAAATAATGTCTGATAAAAAATGGCCATTGTTGTGCTCAATGTTCTCCTGATGAATTACGCAACTTGGTATCAAGCGTCTATGGAAAGAATGAATCTACTCCATTTAGTGAACTTTGGTCATTATGTAACATTGAAGAAACTACGTTAAAGGAAAAAAGTGATGTTGGATCAAGTGAGCAAACTCAAGCATACGCTGCCATGGCTAGAAAGAAAGGGAAGTTTGGAAAGTTTGATCCTCGGAAGAAGAAGATGATTGCCATGTCAAAGATCCAATGCTATGGATGTAATGAATATGGGCATTTCAAAAGGAATTGTCCTAAACTCAAAAAGGACAAGAAGAAAAGAAAAGATAGAAATGAAGCCCATATCACCAAAGAAGTAGAAGAGCCTGAAAAGAAGAAGACAAAGGAGGAAGTGAAAGACCTCTACTATGATTGAGATAACCTCCTACATTTAGTTCTTTTCAAGTTTATAAAAGATAGTTGTCATGATGGAAAGCATCACAAGTATGATAGGATGCATTATAGCTGAGATAGAGATGACATCATCATAAAGGCATGGAAGGATAGTTGAAGTAGAAGTTCATATAGTTGAAACTGTCATCATGATGAAGAGAAAGTAGCTCATGGCATTTTCATTGAAAGCATATAAGGATAACCAAGTAGCAATATATATGGTTGGACAAAGTCATCTAGCAAGATAGAAGATAAAGAGATCATCATACATCATCATCATTAGAAAGGAGCATTTGTAGAATGAGGATCATTAAGATCCTCCATTGGAATATTTGTTAGAAGATTCACCTCTACTTAAGAAGAAGCAAGTGTCTCGCAGATGGTCTACATTCCACCTTATGTGGGATCTACAGGTTAAAAGGATGATGGTATGATGACAAAGATGTGCAACATGAAAATTTGGTTGAAGTACTTTCATCTTCAAGCAAGGAAAGGAAGTTATTCAAAAAAGTCTAGATGGCCACATGAAGGAAGAGGTATGTATATATTTGATAGATAGATAAAGTCATGTCATCATATGGTTGTAGATAGAATGGGTAGAATGCTCTATCTCATGAGCATGATAAAAGAAGAAGAAACTCTTCCTTTAGAAAGATACATGAAGGCATGTAGACAATATGCCTTGAACTCTTCTACATATTGACGTGATATGACCTCATGGAGAATATGAGGTGGTTGGCATTCATGGTTCCTATGATGAAGGAACTATGTATAGACGATCCTGTGGAAGAAATATGTGAAGAGAAAGTGAAAGAAGAGTTCATGAAAGATGAATCTATAGTCATGTAAGATAAGATAAGTGATCAACATCTGATAACTAGAAGGATTAGCTATGACATCTTGATGGAGAAGGTATGAAGACCTTGATATGTGGAAAAAGAGAACATTGGAAATGTATGTCTTAGAGGTGGATTCATACAGTTTGTGAAAAGATGTTGATGTTGCAAGAAGCTGATGTCATGAAAAAAGGCCATCATAAAGAGGTAACCTTGATTTAATGTTCATTTTGATTTCTGAGAATGCATCTGGTTGGGTTGAAACAAGGTTACTAAAAGAAGGTTGTAGAAGTCACCTACAACTGGTACTCATGTGATTGGATGGAATATCCTAAAAGAAACATGACTTGGAAGAGCTGGCTATATGAAGGATATCTAGATGTAGACTAGAAGATCACTTTCCGATGAAAAGAAAGATGACATGAATATTAGTTCAACACTATGTTTTGTTGAAGGGAAGTGATGAAGAAGATGGTTTATGCCCTACAAAAAAGCCTAGAAGAAGAAGGCTCCATGATGAAAAAGACGATGTTCATAAGATGATGCAGAAATAGGAGCCCTACAAGCAACCGATAGTACCATGATCTCCACCAAAGAGAGGATAAGTGTTGTTGGAAACAAATCCCTAATTGAGAGGGAGCTTGGGAATATTCTTTTTATAGGAATGTGTAGATCCTCCCTAGTTGAGAGGGAGAGATAGACACATCATTCTTGTCTTCACTGTATGAAGAAAGAATGGATGATTGGGTAAGCATCTGAGAATGATATCGATACTCTTTGAGGATGTGGTAGGGCATCCAATAGGTAAGAGTAGTTGAAGAGGAAATTCCTTGAGGATGTGTTAACCCAAAATAGGAATGGTCCGAGAAGGACATAGAAGGACATACCTTGTGAACATCCAGATGGGGTATGTGCCTTTAGAGACAACGATGAATGTGTCTATATTAGTCACTGTCTTCCCAACATTGTGCTCTAATCTTGTGGAGAGATAGAGTTGTTATTCAAGACCTTGTTATATGACAATGCTAGTTGATATGATAAGATGCAATGAGATACGATGAAAAGATAGCTTAAGAGATGGCTTGCCAATCTAACTCTTCTTATACGAATTCTTTAGTATGAGAATGTCCAAGTACCTTGTATGGATTATGAATACCTCCCTAGTTAAGAGGGAGTGTTGAAATGTGTAACTAGGTTCAGTGTTCATAATGTACTCTTAATTCTTGTGTATTGTGAAAAGAGAGAAAATTATTATTATTATTTTTGTAGCATGAGTTTCATGCTCAAAGGTCAATTTCTTTCTAGGTCAAGCACCCATTAAGGGCTTCTAGGGTTTGGCATTGAGTCAAGAAGTCAAGTAAGTTATTCTTATATATGTAAGACCCCATTTGACATCTTGAATTATGTCAAGAGAAATTATTTGTGTCATAGATTGTGTCAAAGTCACCCTCCAAGACAAGTCAACCTAGCTGCAACAAGTCAGGCTACATGAAGAGATGAAGAGACAAGTCGACCTCTTGAAGAGTAATTTGACCTCCTTAGAAGCCTATATATAAGAAGGAACTCGACCTCATTTTGAGAGAATTAAAAAGAAAGTTCGATCTCCTCAAAAAATAAGTTGGAAGACAAAAGGAAAATGATGAAAATCAAGAAAAAGAAGAAAAGAAAGATCAAATGTTGATTTGGGGTAGCATCGGATGTGCTCTAACCATGAAAATTGGTGGAGAGGCTAAAGCACATTAGATCTCCAAAAGCCATAAATGGTTTGGGTAGGTTCTAACTGGTTTGGGAGATATTAAAACAATTAATATTTTTAATGGATTTCCTAAGTCTAAACTTAGGAAAAATAAAATATTAATGGGTATTAATATAAAACTGGATTAGAAGGTTCCAAAAGCCATGGATCAAGCCAAATCTAATCTTAGCCGTTGATTAGAGATTTAATCTTAGCCGTTGAAGGACCAACAAAAAAGTATAAGAAGAGGCTTGAGGGTCAGTTGGAGAACCCACTAAGGGAGACTAGTCAGTTTGACTTCTGGAATGGGGTTAGCTGAGAAATTCGAATTAGTGGTCTAAAGAGCAACAGGAGGTAGTAAGTACAGAACAGAGAGTCAGGATCAGCAACAGAAGACCAGCGCAGAGGCAAGAGAGGCAGACACAGGGCCTTTTAGGCAGACGCAGAGGAAGCAGGAGACTACGCAGTCACTAGAGAGTCTGCGTGGATGACACAGAGAGGCCCACAGCTGACACAAAGTATCTGGGAGCTACGCAGAGGTCAACTAGACTGACGTTGGGACTGGGAGAAGTGTTGGAGAAATTTTCTCTCTGTTGGGTAAGCCAGTTTGGCACTCTGTTGTACTGAAGAATTGTTGAATAATAAAATCCTCCCTTGCTGCACAGATTTTTCCACATTGGGTTTTTCCAAGGACAGTTGTCCAAAATATCTGTGTCAATGTGTTGATTCTTGTGCATGTGTTTGTTTCTGTATTATGGTGTGATATCTGCAACATAATTTATTTTAATGTTTATTAAAGGAATTTCATAAATAACTTATTGGAAATAAGTAGGCAAAGTAAATCAGATGTTGCAGTGATAGAATTTTCACATCAAAGTTTTGGACCTCTCTCTCTCTCTCATGTTAGGGTTTCTAAAGACTGAAATTGCAGAAGTTGTTGGGGAAGTCGAAGTTGCAGAAGTTGTTGCTGCGGAAGTTGAAGCCGCAGAAGAAGTTGTTGCTGTGGAAGTTGAAGTTGCGGAAGAAGCTATTGGGGAGGTCGAAGTTGTTGGAAGCTGCTAGGTCGAAGTTACTAGAAGTTGCTAGGTCAAAGTTATTGGAAGCTGCTAGTACGATGTTGGTGGAAGTTGCTAAGTCAAAGTTGTTGGACACTGACTTTGAGAAGAAAATGTTCATCAAGAAGGAAAGTTGGCTTGGTCTTGGAGGGTCTTTGTCAAGGGTCTTAGGTCTTGAATTCATCATTTGAAGTTCTATAAGAAGAGTTCTTGTGGGTTTTCCTCTCGAGAGGAGAGGCTTTGGCCTTGGCTTACAAACTACATTTTGCGTTCTCCTCTCATTGATCTTCATTGTTTGGTAGTTGTTCGATGATAAAGAACACTAATAATAATCAAGTGAAAGAAGAAGCCAATCAAATTAAGTAAAAATACATCACAAATAGTTATCAAAGAAAGAGAAATCACCTCATCTAGCTGTCCCTTGATTTCTCAACACTTAGCACATCACTATTGAAGACTAGAAAGTGGAGTTGGGCATTACTCGCACCAATGGCTTTATTATTGGGGGTGTTCTATGCAATAGTAGTCGCAAGCTTCCTACAATTCCCCAACACTTTTAGGCATATCTCAATAATATCAATACAGTAGAGGTTGGCCTCATCATTGCATTGGTTGGTTTTTGCAAGCGTACTAGGAGCATTGCCATAATTGACATTGAAGTTCTTTCACTCAAACTTTATACGATAAGTTCCTGCCAATTTTGTTAACAATTCCCAAGAAAGAGAACCAACAAGGGAATGACAATTTGGAGATTAATGTACTCAAGCTAGAGCTACAAAATGAGGGATGGGCAGGTCAATCCAATAATGATAAGAGTGATCCACTCACCTCGAATCCAATACATTTGTAGTGTAATCTCCTCTTTGGATATTTTTATTACTGTTTTAGTTATGATGATACATTGCTCATTAAGTCATCTAGTTTTAGACTTTGCCTGTCTTTGATTTTGGTTGGACACGTGGCATTTTAGGAGTAAGGCAATATTTGGGGCACTTTTGAGACATAATTTTAACCATGGCAAGTGTGGTGACCACTCTTGTAGCCACTTTGTTTGTAAAAAATGCCCATGTGTAAATATTATATCCATGTATGTAAAATGCTCTTGTAACCCTTTTTCCATAAAAGGGATCACATTAGATGGAATTTATAATATACATGCTGTCATGTTATACAAATTTGCACCTTCACGAAAGAGTTGTGCACATACAGCAACACCTTACTCGGTTCAATTTCATATTCAACTAAGAATGTTGAATGGAAATTTTAAAACAAATTGCTGAAAAGGATGCGTTAGATTTGAGTTGTAGAACAAAGAAATTTCCAATTCGGAATGACAAGTCATGGTAAACACATGGAACTTTTCTAAAAGAACTTGATCAACAAATAAGCATAAAGCCTTGCAACAATTGGCTTCCTCAGAAACGCAAACAGAAACCATAAGTAGGACCCATTATTACATCGACTTCTCCAGATCACTTGCAGAACCAACTCATCCTAATCTCTCAGCTGGCCATAAGGAACATATATAAATAAACCTCAAATGGATTTAACAATATGTAAATCGATCGTTTAACGCTTCTCCCTTTTCATAAGGATGGGCCGTGCAAGTATTTTCGTAATGCACTCCAAAGAGGTGGATCTGAATAGTTGCAATTCAATAATTTATCTTCCAAGTTTTGAAAGACTTGTTACCCAAAGTTTGGGGATCATCTGATAAAAAAAACTTAGCATGAACTCGTGGACGTAAAATATCATACGCCACAAAATTTTACATAAAAACCAATGGTTTCCAGTAAAATACATGAAAGCATGAAGGCCATAGTTAAGGCTATGAATCAAATAATGCAAGCTTTATCTCCTGTTTCACAAATTAAGACAACATTGCCTGCTTGTGAAAATAATTTTGGTTGGACCTTTTTATACTCTTCACGAACAAACAAGGCTGCATCTTCTGCAAGTTTGGCATTAACAAAAGCCACACAACAACCTCGAAATCCCGCCCCACTAAAGCGAGCACCATACACACCTGGTGCCTTCAAAAGAATGTGATAAAGTTGTATTAATGGTTCGCAACCTGCATGATGTGAAATTAAATAAAATAATTAGGTAGCCCATCTCTTGAAAAATAAGAGAAAAAACCTTTGAATTGATCAGTGAGAGTGTAAAAGCATTAGGCTTGTTGCCTTGCAGAATAGATAAACTATCAGGCTAAGTTTAATTATCAGCAATTTGTTATGAAAGGCATAAATATAAAGTGACGTCAACTGATGGTCAATATCTTACTATTAAGATGCAGAGATATAGTAAGATCTATCATGCTAAAATTTAATAATCAACATTATGTAGGCATACGAATATTGTAATATCCACTGATAATGAATATCTTCAAAAGAAACAAAGATAAAGATATAGCGATAGAAGATTCACAATATCAGAAGAGCTAAGAATATGTTGATATGAACTTCGTTGTTAGAAGATGGCACACAAATCCTAAGGCGAGACTTGCCCCATAATGTTAAGGCTTCTATTATATAGCAAGATCTATAAATATGATTGAAATGTATGTGTTTCAACACTGCAAATGGTGTAGAAGGCTGACACTTGAATTCCCTACAAATCTAGAGGAAGCTCTCTCTAAGATCCCATATCTAGAAAGTTTATGGTTGAGAAGAGGCTAATAAGGCTATTAAATTTAAAAGTCAGTGGTTGATTTAACCTCAAAATAGAAAACGGGAGTAGTTTACCCCTGATCCATGATTGATCTTTAACAAATTTTAAAATCTTGAAATTATTATACTTCGTCATATATTATTCTATGGTTAACCCCACCCCCCTTTAAAAACGAGCTAAGAGATTGATATAAATAGACACCAATTACTCCATTTGTATTCATCTCATTCAAGTGAATTCGTTCATTCTTTTGCCTAGGGACACCTATACTATTTTGCTCTACTTGTGAACATTTTCTCTTGATATATGTTAAGTGCGGTTAAATTTCTGCAAGATCTTCTTGCTGGATTAGGGTTTATTAAAGAGATCAACGTAGATCTACTATCTCTTATAATCTCAACAAGAAGTGCACAAACATGAAAATTAGATTCAAGGTATTCAAAGAAGGTGATTTAATGATGGTGCATTTGAGAAAGGAGCATGATCCTAAAGGAATTTACAGCAAGTTGATTGCAAGGAATATAAAACCTTGCTGAACGTAATATTCTAGGGATATTTTTGCCCCAGAGTTTCTATCAGATTCTAGGGTCTTCAATAAACATTTCTTTGCCCATTCAGTAATAACACAAATAATTTTTTTAACAGTATAGTATGATATGAACCAGAACGATATCACTGCTCATTTAACCACATGTAATGCAATAGTTCATCCAACAGTATTTGTAGTTCAGCCAATCAACAAGAAGTCCCAAAATCCAACAGAATGAACCAAAGAGAGCTTATATCCTATCTAAAAATTTCCTGTGTACAAATTCGTAGACAAAAGTAGTGCATAGCTAATAATCCATTGTGAATTTTGGACAAAGGAATTGATGAATATCCTCAGGCCGAATTTGCTACAGGAAGATTAACCAAGGATCATAGAACAAGGGCGAATTCCACAGACTCCTAACCGATTTTGTCCAAGAGGGCCAATTCCACCAACTGCTAACCGATCTGTCCAGGAAGGTGAATTCCACCGACTGCTAACCGATTATGTCCAGGAGGGTGATTTCCACCAACTGCTAACCAATTCTGTCAAGGATTGGCTGATTTCGCCTTCCTAGTTGCCTCAGGAATCTCCTTCTAAACCTGTCTCAGAGTCTGCAATTATCTCAAGAGATTCGGTCTGCACAGACTCTAATCAACACACAAAAAGGCCTCAGGGAGATTCGCACAGAATCCTCAGATTGGTTCAGAAAAATGGCACTGTTCTATTCCAATCTTCATCTCCATTTAGGGAAACCAGTTCTGTTCAACCCTAAACCAATCCTTCACAAGACTTCGGATGAACCCTCCGAGTTTTGCTACAGGAACGTGGACTTTTCTCATAGATTGCGAGTTTGTCAAGGTCAAAGTGGCCTCAAGAACCCTTCTGCACTTATCTCAGCGTGTACAGGGTGACTGCAGTCTGCTACAGGTCGAGGCCTGCCTCCTGAAAAGCCACAGGATAAACCAAGAAGTGATGACCAGCCTTAGAGATATCTTGGCCTCATAACCAGGGTTGCGAGGGAGCACCCCTCGCCCCCCCCCCCCCCCCCCCCCCCCCCCTCACCCTGAATCTTCTCCCAAAGCGCGCTGCGCTTGGGAGCGACATCGGGAGCATGCTCCCTTCAAAAAAATTCACTCCCTAGTTTTTCGAGAATGAACAAGAGAGCGGTCGCTCCCTCACCGCTCCTATTCGCTCCCTGTGGGCGAAAAAGGGGCAATCGTGTGACGCGTTTTAGAGGGAGGGGAGGGGCCAAAAGAAATAAAAGGCCCTCCTCCCCTTCCACAATTCACCATTTGCATATTGTGAGAGGAAGAGAAGGCTTTTGGAATTGGAGCTTGAGTTGAGGAGGAAGATTGAGAGGGTTGCTTGGGAGCTTGAGAAGCTTGCAAGGGAGATTAGAGCTTGGGATTGAAGGAGAGGTAGGATCTAGACTCTAATTGAGCATTTGTGTTTTTTAAATGTTCATTATTAAATGAAAATATTCCCTTCTCTCTTTCCCAATCCCATTCCTCCATTTTATTGTAGGCAATAAACTATAACTCCACTAAAGTTTAAAACTTCAAACATCATGGCTATATGGCTTGCCATTCTCTTGATGTTGGTTCCTTTTTTTGTTATGATGGTGTTAGGGAGTAGAAGGAGGAGTGATGAAGAGGATGAAGAAGTGGGTAGTGGTGGATTTGAAAACCTTGGCGAGGAGGAGTACCTTGGTGAGGAGGATAATGAGAGTAGAGATGATGAGGGCACAAAAGCCAAACCAGACCAAACCCCATTGTGGAAATATGTTTCTAGGCCTACAAGAGGGAAAGGGGGTGGAACCACTAAATTTACATGCCTCCATTGCAAGAACACTTACACAGGTTCATACAACCATGTCAGAAAGCATCTTTGTGGAAAAATGCCATGGGATGGAAATAAACAAACAAGAATCAAAACTTGAGGAAGTTTGTCACAACATCAAAGAGCCAAATACATAAGAGAAGAGAAGGAAGCACAATACAAATCTAAAAGATCAAAGGGTGACTTTGAACATGACACCAGTAGCCCACAATCACATAGACTAAGAACTCCATCAACATCCTCCCATGGCAGTGGATATGGAGGCATAGGAACAAACATCCCTTTAAGGCATAGAACCATATAAAATTTCCTTGATGAAGGGTGTAGGAATGATGTGGATGCAAAAATTTACCACTTTCTCTATGCATGTGGGATACCATTCAATGTTCTTTGCTCACCTTATTGGCATGAAATGGTTTCCGCCATTAATGATGTCCCCAAAGGATACAAGAGCCCTGGGTATGACAAGCCTAGAACCGTGGGACTTGACCATGAAAAAGAGAAAATATCACATGCTTTGGGTAAAACGAAAAATTCTTGGAATGACCATGGGGTATCCATTGTATTTGATCGCTGGACAAATGCAAAAGGCAAGCCATTGATAAGTGTTCTTGTTGTGTCTACTAGTGGTGCAGTCTTCCTTTTAGCATATGATTACTCAGAAAAGTTTAAGACCGCCATCAACATTGCAAATCCATTACTTGAAACAATTGGAAGAATTGGGCCATACAATGTCATCCAAGTCATCATTGATAATGCTTCTAATTGTAAGGCAGCGAAAACAATTATTGAGGATAGATACCCCAACATATTTTGGTTTGGGTGTTTGGTTTAGACAATGAACCTTTTGATGCATGATATTATTAAGAACAAACACCCTCAATACAAATGGATTGGTGATTTGTAAAAGAGAGGCAAAAGAATGATAAAATTTATTACCGATCATAGCAATACCCATGGGTTTTTTTTCAGTCACTCAAGTTTGGAGCTGTTGAAGATTGCGAAGACTAGATTTGCTAGCTATTACGTCACCTTCAGGTGGCTTTTCAAGGTAAGAGAGTCATTGGCTATCATGGTATCAATTATCAAGTCAACACTGGTAGGTATTAATGGCCAAGGCTCCAACCACAGTTGACACGCAAGGTTTTGAAGAGGTGGAGGAGACCACTCTTAATGGTCTGCTTTGGGCATGTGTGAGGGAAGTTTTGCAATACACCAAGCCCATTTATAACATGATAAGTTTTGTAGATACAGATGCACCAATGATTGGGGAGGTGTATGAGCAGATGAATAACATGTTGGGGAAAATAAAACATATTGTTCAGCAAAAAGGTCCCAACTTGTATGATATTATTCACAATTTTGTGTGTGCACGGTGGGGTAAACTTAACGTTCCACTACATGCCTTGGCGTATATTCTTATGCCAAAGTACTACTCTCCATCTTGGTTGGGAAAACTTGCACCTAGGGGTAGGGTTAGGGCCAAACCCCATACATATCCAGAGGTACAAAATGGGTATATGATAACATTCGACAAGCTTGTCCCTGACAAGGAGGAGTGTGCTAGATTGCGTATTGAATTAGGCAGATATTTCACTAGCATTGAAGTGTTTGGTTCTTTGCATGCAATGGAAGATAGGGGCGAATTTGATGCTGTCACATGGTGGAACACGTACGGTGGCCAGGGACTTTTGGCAAAATTGGCAAAAAAAGTGCTTTCATAGGTTGTAAATACTTCTTCTGCAGAGAGGTGTTGGAGCACCTATAGCTTCATCCATAATGTGAGAAGAAACAGATTCAATGAAAACCGAGCAGAAAACTTGGTTTATGTACACTACAACTTGAGGTTGTTGAGTCATTATTGTGAGCGGGCTTGTGATGATACATCATATACAACTTGGAACAACATCCCAAAGGAAGATAATTTAGAGGATGACACTCTACATCTAAAAGAATTGGAAACAAAAATTTTGAAAGATGATGATGAATCAAAAACCATGCCACCCCCATCATCCAGTAGCAGTGCTCGAGTTCCACAATCTTTTCCTTTGTTGTCGCCACCTCCATCTACATCCTCACGTGGAGGTCATGTGCCTTCTAGTTCTAGTGATCTGACTATGCGGGAAGAGACTCCTAGTAAACTGCCATGACCTTCTTAGAAATTAGATATTTCGCGTGGCAAGGGCCGCATGAAGTAGTAGATAATATATTTACTTCTCTTTTCTAGTTTCTAGTAGTTTTTCTAACTGTCCACATTGTTGACCACTCCGTGTCAACTACCCTATAGCAGTACACTTTTTCGCGAAGGGATTCATGTTCAAGCACTTAGATCACCCTGGATTCACCAGTCATCAGTTTGTCAAAGTTATAAACCCATTGTGCAATTTGTAATGTAAATGATCTTAGTATGACCATAAATGTATGTAACAACCTAGGTAAGCCTACTATTTTGGTGACGATTTCCAACCTAGGAGGTTTTTCATCTCACTGATTCATTTATGTTTCTAAACACGGATGATCGACAAAGTTTTTCCCTCCAACCTCACCCCAAAGCTAGGGTGGATTTTGTCATCAAGATCTTAGGTAAGTCCCAGTGTTCTAATCGAGTCTTCTGTAAAAGTGATTTGAGAATAATTTTAGCTAATTGGCTAAATTATTTTATTACAAATCACGTGGTCCACTAGATCATCTAGAATTGCAGAATTGGGTAAAAATAATTGAGGGTCTATAACGATTGGGTTTTCTCCCTTTGAGGGTTGAAATGTAATTATCTTATGTAAATAATATTTTAGCCATGATGCTAAAATATTAGAGGGTTTGAGAAAATTATTAATCCCCTCATATGTCAATTAATTAAATTTTCTAGCAAAAAATAATTAAAAATCCTAAGCCAAAAATTTAATTAATTAGAGTCAAATTTAAGTATTAGGAAAAATAAATTCTCCAAAATAAAAAAATTTGTGGGTTCTAGATAAATTAATTTTGGAGGTCCCCTACCAAGGGAATATCAGTGTTGTTAAAATCGCGATAAAATCGCGATTTTATCGTAAAAGCGCGATTTTTTCATTTAGCCGATTCAAATCGCGATTTTTTACATAAAAATCGCCACCTTTTTTTTATAACGATTTTTATCGAAAAAATCGCGATTTTTTGAAAAAATCGCGATTTTTTCAATAAAAATCGTGGAGGGCGCGGGCAGCGGGGTTTTATATGGGAAAATCGATTTTTTTTTAATTCATTCAGCAGTCCGCGCAGAGGAGGAGGAGAAGAAGTGAGGGAGAGGGTTGCCGTCGGTTGTGGGAGCGAATCGAAGCGATTTTAGGAGGAATCCAAGCCAAGATCGCCAATTTGTCCATAAACCAGGTATGTAGATTAATTTTTTTTTGTTTTGGTTCTATAAAAACTTTGTTTTTCATTGTTTTTAAAGAATTTTTGGAAATTTTTCATTGATTTGGGATGGGTTATTTGTTATGACTATGAGAACCAATTTTTTATTTTTATTTTCTCATTTTCTTTAAACATTGTTTATTTTTTTTTATTTTTCATTGTTTTTTGGCATTTGGTTGGGTAACTTGGGTTTAGAAATTGGGATTTTGGAAATAATTAGCTTGTAATTTTGCAAATGCTAAATTGTAATTTGTATTTACTATTATCATTTATGTAATCCTAAATTCCTATTTCCTAATCCTTATTTTTCCATAGGTTTGCAAATTCAAAATTCAAAAACAAACATGCCAAGGAAATTGGATCCTTTCTGGGAATATGGTGACCCTAAAACTCCGAATGATAGACAAAACTTGTATTGCAAGTTGTGTGGAAAGGAAATATTCGGGGGGGTGTACAGGTTGAAGTTCCACCTTGCACAAATCCCTGGACGTGATGTGGGGCCCTGTCTAAAGACAAATGCTGAAATTATCCAAAAAGCCATGAGAGCATTGGGAGAATTAGAGCACACTAGAGACGCCAAAGAAGAACTCAAAAGGCAACTAAAAAGGTCAGCTGAAGGAAGTGGGCCAAGTGGCACAAGTTCTACTGCAGCGTCAGTCAATCCGGTAGCTGCATCATCATATTTTGTTCCTCGAACCACACCTGGTTCACAACCAACTATTGGTTCAATGCTAAAAAGAACTGAAAAAGAAAAAGCTGACAAGTTGATGACAAAATTTCTCCTCTGGAGTGATATTCCTTTCAGCATTATAAGGAATAATCCATTTTTCCAACCTACTGTTGATGCTATTGCCAGTGTTGGCCCGGGGTACAAACTCCCTTCTCTTCATGATTTCAGAGGCCGACTTCTTCAAGATGAAAAGCGTGACTGCACCCAAAGATTGGAGGATTTTAGGGCATCATGGGCACAAACAGGATGCACTGTTATGTCAGATGGTTGGACTGACCAAAAGGGGAGAACCCTTATAAACTTCTTGGTTAGTTGTCCCTTGGGGACTATGTTTATCAAATCTGTTGATGCAACTCATCAAATCAAAGATGCAAAAACTTTATGTGATTTGCTGGATGTGTTTATTTTGGAGGTGGGTGCAGAAAATGTTGTCCAAGTCATAACGGACAATGCTGCAAATTATGTTGCTGCTGGTAGAATGCTTATGGACAGGCATCCTACTTTATTTTGGACACCTTGTGCTGCCCATTGTATTGATTTGATGTTAGAGGACATTGGGAAAATTCCCTTTGTCAAAGAGGTTGTTGACTCATCAAAAAACATCACAAAATTTATTTACAATCACACATCTGTGCTTAGCTTGATGAGAAAATGCACCAACAACAAAGAGTTGGTGCGCCCCGCCATTACACGGTTTGCGACGAGTTTCATATCTCTTCAATCCCTCTTGAATTCTATGTGGGATTTGAAGAGAATGTTTCTTTCAGAGGAGTGGCGTGCTTCGTCAATGAGCCGCAAACCAGAAGGAGAGGCCGTCTGCAGACTAGTTTCATACCAGGAAGACTTCTGGGTGGGAGTGCAGGAGGTGTGCGCTGTTACAGAACCTTTGGTAAAGGTTCTTCGGTTGGTTGATGCTGAGAAGCCCGCAATGGGCTATTTGTATGAAGCCATGGATAGGGCCAAAGAAGCCATTCGGTCCTACTATGATGACAAGGGAGATGATGGGTTCCAGAGACAACTCCTTCTATGGAACGTCATTGATGAGCGATGGAACAACACACTCCATCGTCCCATTCATGCTGCTGGCCTTTTCCTGAACCCTGCATTTTCTTATGCATGTGGGTTTAATTTTGATGTTGAGGTCGTGGAAGGATTATTAACCTGTGTCCAGAAGATGGTGAGAACTCCAGAAGAACGTATGGAGGTCTCTAGACAAATTGAGCAATATAAGTTGTCAGCTGGCACATTTGGCTTTGAGATGGCTGTCATTGATAGGACGGTTAAAATGCCAGGTATTTTTTAGTTTGTAGTATGTACTTTGTAACTTTGTTTCAAATTTCATTGTTTCTTCAAATTCCATTTTTTTCTTATGTTTATTTAAAATTTTCTTTGTAATTTTGTTGTAGACGCATGGTGGAAGATGTATGGTGGCAGAGTACCCCTTTTGCAAAATCTTGCCGTGCGCATCCTCAGCCAAACATGCAGCTCCTCAAGATGTGAGCGCAATTGGAGTGTATTTGAAAAAATACACAACAAGAAGCGCAATAGGTTAACACTTAAACATTTAAAATATTGCAAATTTCCAAATAAATTTTTGAATTCATTAAAGTTTTAAACAATATTTTTTTTATAATATTAATTATTAATTTATTATTTCATGAACTTTGTACAGGTTGGAGTCCCATAGACTTAATGACATGGTCTATGTCTACTACAATCTTCGATTGTGGGTGAAACAACTAGAGAAGACACCTGATACGGAAGCCATCTCATTGGATGGGATTGACACCACTGCTGAATGGAGGGTTGAGACCGAGAGGCCTCTCATGGATCCCACTGAGGATTGGTTAGTGCAGGATGAGGGGGAGGAGGAGGGGGAGGAGGAGGAGGAGCAGGAGCAGGAGCAGGAGGAGTTGGAGGAGCAGGAGGAGGAGGTGACACCGCCTACCCGGGCTACCCGGGCTACCACTACCACCAGTAGAGGACGTGGTCTCCGTCCACCTCAGCCTCCTGTAGCTGCTACTACTAGTTCTTCAGCTTCTAGAGCACGTCAGACTCCACTGCCATTTCCACCACCACAGGCACCAGCTTCTACATCTAGAGGGAAAGAGAAAGTTGTGCCATTTTCTCGCAAGAGGGGCAGAGGAAATCAATAGGATTAGACTTTCATTTTATTGTATATGACATTATGACATGATGAGATACATTATCATATTTTTTGTTGATATTTTGAGGCTGAGTTGGACTTGGGACTCAGGACTTACTATTCAGGACATGATTCAATGTTATGTGTGATTTTAGCGCTAGAAATGATATTAAACATCTTATATATTAGTTTTTTTATCATATTTATGTGTCAATGTATTTATTTTATGTTGTAGATGGTTTAGATATTAAAAAAATTGAAAAAAATTGAAAAAAAATGAATATTTTTGTGCCAAACGATTTTTTCCCGCTTTTTTCCGATTTTTTCCCGATTTTAACGATTTTTTCCGCTTTTTTCCCGGCGCCGATTAAATCCCGATCGCGATGTGTGCAACACTGGGGAATATTGAAAGTTTCAAGAAATTTTGGACCTTAGCTTTTGTGGTTAAGTCAACGTCAATTTTTTGAGGAAATTAGCTCAATATTATTAAAAAGGCATTAAAAGAGAAATTCGAAAATTCTTCTTCTTCAAAAAAAAAAATTCAACGGTGGAGATTAAAAGATAATTAAATCTTTATCAACGGTCGAGATTATTTTAACGGGGATCAATCCAACTAGCTATTTCGATAATTTAACTATAAATTAGAAGCCATTTGCTTTTCAAATCATCCGATCTTTGTATCATGTACTAGCTCTTGAAGCTCTCTTGTAATTTTTCTGGAATAATAATAACGCAAAGTCTTTGGGGTTGTCATTGATGGTGGCGTTTCTCCCACTTTTTATGGTAATACTATTCCTAATGCTCTGCTGAAATATATTTTAGAAGTTGTTGATTATTAGCCTTCGTGGAATAACTTATTGCATAGGTATCTTGCATAGGTTATTAGATCTAAGATAGTATTTTAATTCAATTAAATTAGCAAGTATCTCTAATTTTTTAGGATTATAGTATTCTTTTATATCTCTATCGATCTGACAATTTGATTTGAGTGTGCAGAGATCTCTTATATTCAAGAACTTGGTCGTGAGGGGAAGCCCACTCCCAAGGCATAAGATCTGAAGAGCTTTCTTGATTGAAATCCCAGGATTTACCTAATGAAGTTTATTTTCGAGGGTTTCTTGGCTAGTGCCTCATTTAAAATTATTTATCTTTTATATACTGAGTTTAATTGATAGATCTGGCTAGGAAGGGCTTGATTCTACAAATATAGGAGTGGAGTTGGACTCATACTCCTCAAATCTAATAAATCTATATCCTAATTGTATAGATCTGAAATAAAATTTTAATTTTCTAATTCCTTTGGGCTTTGGGTTTTAATTTTATTTCTGTATATACTTTGGGATCTGGGTATTTTAATTTTTTTATTTGTGCAGGTGGAGATCTAAGCTTATTCAAGAAAAGTGTTGGGGTTTGAGATAGATCTAGGCCTTGGAGGGCAAGATCTAATCTCAATTTTTTTTTCAAGGCCAAATAATTCAAGATTATTCAGTGAATAAAAAAAGATCTGAGGTTGATATATTTTTCTGAAGTTGGGCAAAACCTTTTTTAAGGCCTTAGAGGCCTCACACAAGCCCTAAAAGGCCCTCCAAATCCCTTGCCGCAGCTCCTTTCAGCCTCCAAAGCCCTCTCTGCTCCCCTTTTCCCTCCTCCGCTCCTCATCTTCCCTGCCACGGCTCCCTCTTCCCTTCCACTGCCTATAGTAGCCTCATTATCCCTGCCGTGCCTCCCTTCTCCTCTCGGCCCTCACCTCTTTTCCCTCCTCCTCCGCTCAGCCGTTCCTTACCTCCTTTCTCCTTCTCAACACCCTTCCAGCCCATTGTCATTGCCTCATTCGTCCACCAGCCTCTGCTTTTGCCTCGCTGTCCCTATCTCCTTGCTGTTTCCTCATCCTTGACCTTGTAACAGACCTTTAAGGCCTTGATCTCATAGGCAACAGGTCTTAGGGTCTCTTCCCAGACTTGGCCGTGGGCTTCCAGCTCCTTTTTCCTTGCCTCCTCTGCCATTTTTCCTCTCTTATCCCTTTATTGCAACTTTCAGTCACTGCTAAATATCATTGGGTTTTCTAAACTAATTGCAGCATTCTTTGAAGATAAATTTTGATGTCTGCAAGTACTTACTTCATTGGAAAGGTTCTGAGCTAGAAGATTAGCCACTTATCAAGCATAAGGGCCACTGGTTTGCCATTTTTTCCCTCTCAAACCCTCATTGCATTCTTACAATTCTTTGATCTCTTGATAGCTGTGATTCTCAAATTTGTTTAAGAGACATAATTCAATTCATTGAAGCTCTAAAATATTGAATTGCATTAACCAAGTAACCATTTATTGGGCATATTTCATAAATCTTTTCATGACTGTTTACTTTCTAAAAGAAGCACCTAGGGCATGATATGCATCATTGTTTACTTTCTGCCTTGAATAAACTCATATAAAGAGCTACAATTTAATAGTTCTGGACTGTTCTGAGCATATTTGTCATTGGAATACCTCACTGCTGTCATAAACTCATCTGCTGCTCCTCTAACATTGGTAATTTACTGCTGTACTAATTAGCATAAATGATCCACTGCTGTAATAAGTTAGCTTACTATTGTTTGTTTATGCTAAGATCTGAAATCATAACAGTAATATCTTATTCCATTCTTAAATTGGATTTTAGTAGTGGACTGTCATATATTAAATCACAACGGTCTAATCCTTGGTGACTGACATATTTGTGACATTTGGAATTCCTTTGAATATTTGGCATAAGTTCTCTCTGGTCTTGATAACCTTGTTTGGCATGATGCCACTTATTTCTCACTGTTAAAAATGGGAAAGCATCCTGAATAAGTACATAACTAAAGCATTTGCTCTCACTGTCTCAACTGGCATCGTTTCATTAAGTAGTTTCTGAAGTACCCTGGCAGTTTGCATTTCACATAACAAAGGTTGCATCCATTGTGTCATCTCATTGATTTATGAGCAGCTTCTGATTCACTTGCAAGTTTCATTTATACTTGTCAATTGTTCTTATCTAATTGATATCTCTTTAAAGTGCAAACACTCGTTACATTTAAATTGCAAGTTATTTTCTGCTCATCTTACATCTTCCATGCTAACATTTGTCTTGCAACATTACTTATCGTGCAACTTGAAATATTACGTTTTGGAAGTGTTACATCTTTATTGATCATTGTTTTTAAGGCACTGGTCCTTATGTGTTTATCTGGCTTTGACTTACTGATCTAATTGAGATTCATCTTGTGAGCATATCCATTGATCATCTCATAATCACACTTGTCAACTAATCCTTAATTCAAGTTACGGAAATAAGTAATTGCCTTGCCCTTATTCTCCTAGGACTTGTTATTCCAACAAGTTTTCCCTCATCATCTTCTTTAGGGACTACCCCCTTGACTTAGCTAGGAGAGAGTCTAAACGGAGTGAGTAGGGATCAGAGTGACAGCCCCTACTCTAAGCGTTGCGCCTTAGGTATACACTTTAGGTGACAATAGACATTTTCATATTTATTATGATATTTTTTGTAAACAATATATGACAATTTAAGTTTGAATTTTGAAGTTGGCAAATATAACTCATTGGTAATGAATTATGAATATGATCCTTCATGAAAGTTGAAAGTTGAAACATTTCATTTCATGTTAGATATTCTTTGTTATCATTTGGATACTTGGTAATGGTAATGGTTACAAGTACAAGTTACAACTTTAGTGATCAATGATGATAAATGGAATTTTGAAAGCTTGAAACTTTAAGATTGATGAATCATGAGACTCGGTATGTTGTATGTTACTAACTTTTGGATGTGGTTGATAAATATTATAACTTCTAGATGATTGGTGTTATATGGTTCAATACATGTTTGTATGCTTTTTATATCTAATTCATCATTCTACATGCTTTTGTTGACATATATGCATCAAAATATATATAAATATTTATTATATAAAAATTCGCTTCCGATTCGCTCTCGAACCAAGAGTTTTTGAAAATGTCATTCCCTGCTCCTGCTTTGCTTGGGAGCAGGACGAAATTGGGAGTGGGGAGCGACATTTTCAAAAGCTCCTGGTTTGGGAGCGAATTGTCAGCAAATTTTTATCACTCCTCCTCCTCACCAAGGTACTCCTCTCCAGGGGTTTCAAATCCACCACTACCCACTTCTTCATCCTCTTCATCACTCGTCCTTCTTCTGCTCTCTAACACCATCATAACAAAAAAAGGAACCAACATTAAGAGAATGCCAAGCCATATAGCCGTGATGTTTGAAGTTTTGAACCTTGGTGGAGTTATAGTTTCTTGCCTGCAATAAAATGAAGGAATGGGAATGGGAAAGAGAGAAGAGAACATTTTCATTTAACAATGAACATATAAAAACACTAACGCCAGATTAGAGTCTAGATCCTACCTCTTTGGCCTTCAATCCCAAGCTCCAATCTCCCTTGAAAGCTTCTTAGGCTCCCAAGGAACCCTCTCAATCTTCCTCCTCAACTCAAACTCCAATTCCAAAATCCCTTTCTTGCTCTCACAATATGCAAATGGTGAATTGTGGGAGGGGAGGAGGGCCTTTTATTTCTTTTGGCCCCTCCCCTCCCTCCAAAAATCTGCCACGTGAATGTGCCTTTTTCACCCACCAGGAGTGAACGAGAGTAATCAGGGAGCGGTCACTCCCTCGTTTGCTCCAAAAAAACCAGGGAGCAGATTTTTTTTAAGGTAACGTGCTTCGGGAGTGGATTTGGGGGAGGGGGGCTCCCCCGCAACCTTGGATGCCACTTGTTCAACAACGGGCTAATCAACATATGAAATATTGGTGTTGACTGGATATTGTTCCTGCATGCCAGTTTGTCTCATGTTCCTTTCTTCTCTTGTTGCTGCAATTAAATTCTCTTTGTTTATGCAATCCTTGTCCCGAGGGCTAGAATTTATTGTGACTTCAGCTGGTTTGTTATGTGTAGCTCTAATGAGCTTCTCCTTGAGCATAGATTTGGGGACAAAATATATCTGATCTTTGTAGAAGATGATTTCATCTTCCACCTTATACCTATCATCATGAATGAGTCCATCCAATATTTCACAAGCAAATTTATTCTTGGAGTACTCTACTGAGAGATGGGATCTCCAATCTCTGAAGAATGTGTCATGTTCCACATGCCTGACCTCACTAGATTGTAAATTGTTACATTTAGTTCTACACGCTAACATGCAAGTGACTTATCCTTGTTTGGGTATGATCTCCATTTGTTGGGCTATGACAATGCAGGGAACACCATTGGTCATTCGTCTCATAACTTCCTTGCTGCCCTTTTGGTCTGAGAATTCCATTTCCATCATTTGGTAGTTCATGACAATTCTTCCGAGTGAGTACTACCACTGAAATCCCAACACCATATTAGTATCTGCAAATTCTATCACATAAAAATTATTAGTAAGCGTATACTTACCAAGAGTAATGCTCAATTGTGGAACTACCTAGGTGCATGCCATATGATACCCATCAGTTGCCCTCACTTCGAAGCCCTCAAATCCTTGGATGGGGATGCCTCTCTATACCACTACGGTTGCATCAATAAAGTTGCATTAGAGGAAATTTCAGCCTAAAAGTGCCCGTGAAATTTTCATATACATAATATGTAAACCATTCAAAATCCTTTAAATTTGAAAAGTGGTACATGCAAATATTTTTGAGGGAAAATAAAAAAACTACTTTTCTTAATTGTATTTTTGGTTTACCTCCTTATAGGTTTACTCAAATTTCAAGTGTAGACACTTTTTGGATGCAGAATTAAATTTGGCATCCAATGAGTACCTACACTTAAAATTTGAGTAAACCTATAAGGAGATAAGCCAAAAATACAATAGAAAAAAGTAGTTTTCTTCTTTTCCCTCGAAAATTCATAATTCTTATTTTATTATTTTCCTTAGGAGGCCACTTTTAGGCTGAAATTTCCTCTAATGTATTTTTCTCCACCATCTATCAATGCTATGACATGTTTCCCTTGTATAGCACCCTTGATTTTGAATGTGTGATATTTAGGAGCTCCTGAGAGAGTGGTGATAGTACCTCCTTCAATTCTCAGAAGTGGCTTCCTCGCTGCTTTTAGGGGTGGTGCTTATTCATAGATGCTAAAATCCCTGCTTGGTGGCTACGTTGTATCTCTCACTGTCGCTATCAGGAAATACTTCATTGTAGTGAATATTACCTTTTCCTTGTGAAAATTCGGCTAACCCTGAATCCTATTGCAACAACTGATGTTATTTCTTCTATTTGTTAATTTAATTAAACAAATTATTTGTTGTGTGCTACGGCAAATATCAAAACAAATACACTGCAACCTTCACAAAACAAATACTGTGGAAGAAATAAAAACTCTGGAAGAAATAGATGCACACACACAATATGACACTGTTATTTTTGGACTAAGTCCCCGGAAAAACCCAACTCGGGAAAACTGGTGCAGTAGCTTGGGGTTTTAATATTATGCAGTAGTGAAAATTCGAGTACAAACTATGGATGCCCAAATAGGCTATCCAAACAGGAAAACTGGCAAAAATAACTAGTGAGGAAAATTCCTCACTCCATAGGCAATCCAACACTGACCTCAGCTCAAAACCGAGTCGTCCCTTGCTACCTCTGTGCAGTTTCTGCGTTAGCCTATGTAGTCACTGTGTCCCTCTAGCTCGGAACTGCATCACCTCTCACTGTCTCGTCAGTTGCTGTCTGGGAAACTGATTCCCCTGGCCTCTAGAACCTCTATCCAACTCTCACATTGAGTCTCGACTTCTCCCTAGCAAAACGAAATCTCCTCTAGAGGCCTTTGTGCTGCCTCTTTATGGCAATCACTGCTTCTCTGCAATGTACTCGCCAGAACTGGAAGAGCTTCCTCCGGCCTCACTATCTTTGCCCCTCTCTCACTACACTTCAATCTCACTGAATCACCTCCAGCAACTGAATGACGCCACTCTAGAGATCAATTTCCCAGGAAAATCGAATGCTCAATTGATTTGAATTTTGGTGTGTCTTCTCCAAGCCCCATCGACTTCTTCTTATAATCCTCCAACGAAACTTCAACGACCACAATTAAATCTTAATCAATGGCTAGGATTAACTAGAAATCGATCCATGTACTTTTCCAGAACATTCTCACCATGACTTAATTAATTCTGATTAATTAATCATATTTCCTAAGTTTAGACTTAGGAAATATTAAAAACTGACTAATAAATCTAATTAAGTCGTCTTTAGGCAGAATTTCCATAAACAATTCCTGGGTATTGGAAAATACATGTATTCTAGCCTCTCCACCAAATCTCATGGCTAGAACACATCCGATGCTACAAAAAATAACACTCCCTCTTAGCGAGGAATGTGTTCTAGCTGCAACCCACTGAAACAACACCCTATCTCTACACATCTCTTGTCACACTGCTGCTACCTACCAAACCACTGCACAACTCTGATATGTGCTGCATCTGTGCTGCAGCTGACTGAACTAATAAATCTAATTATGTTGTCTCTAGGTGGAATTTCCAGAAACAATTTCTGGGTATTAGAGAATACATGTATTCTAGCCTGTCCATCAAATCTCGTGGCTAGAACACATCCGATGCTACAAAAACTAACATTCCCAAACATTGGTGACCTGGTTCCCATAGCTCTTTGCAAGTGAAACAAAGCTTATTTCTTCCAAGCTCGTTTCAAGTTTCTTCATCTAACCGATCATTCTTGGTTTCGTTGTCCTCAGATATTGTCTTTCCCTTGTCTTTTGGAAGGACTGGTGGCATGGGTGGAGCCTTCACTTTTGGTCATGCACCTCCCATATCTTGAGTCTTCTTCATGGCATCTGATAGGGTTGCAGGATTGAATACCTTAACCCAACCCTATAGTGGTTCGGCTAATCCTTCTGAGAAGAGCATGATTAGTCTTTCTTCGACTATGTCTATAACCATGACTGTAGGCCATTCGAATTTTGTGATATACTCCTCATTCGATCTACTCTGCTTGAGTTGTGCTAGCTCTCTAAAGGGTATATTTGGGTTCCTCTGATCAAATGTATCTATCAATCTCTGCGTAAAGTCTACATAAGATGCGATGTTTGCATGTCCCAACGTAACCATTCCATGATACCACCAATGATGTGCTTCTCATTCTAGGTGTAGCGTGGCAAATTGAATAACATATGTTTCTTACATGGGATTAAGTCAGAAATAGGTGTCCAACTTTTGCACCCAAGCACTTGCTGGGCATTTTGATGACCCATCAAAAGAGGGGATGGACAACTTTCCTACCTTGCACATCAAATCCAAATTTCATTGTTCCCCGAGTCTATTCTGGCATCTGATATTGCTGTATTCTGGGAAGGTTAGGGTTGCTTGAGTGTTCTCTTCTAGTGCTGCATACTCCCGAAAGTAGTCATCAAAGAGTCTATTTGTCTTTGCAACTTCTTGGGTCGCTATCTGTTGATGGTTTAAAAATTGAGGGAGTAAGGGTTTGTGACTCCTTCCACCGGTTGCCTTGTTGTGTTTTAGGAACAACATTGGAGAAACCGAGGTTATGGTTGTTGTTTCCTTTAGTACCAACCACCTGCGTTCAACCCACCGTTACCAAGATTATTTATGGCTTGGACAATCACCTGAGCCATCTGTTGCTGCCCTTTCAGTAGCAAGTTGGTCATTTGCTGCTGTTGTTGGAGTATTGCATTTGTAGGGCACCTGGACCTTGTTCCCCTTGCCCTATTCTATCCCCATAGCTAGCTGATGCGTTTTCCTCTTTCTTCTTATAGTTACGTCGCTCATATCTTCTGGAAACATACAAGGTTCATGCACTCACAAGGTGGAAGGATGCTCAACTCTGATACCACCGTAATATTCTAGGGAGATTTTTGCTCCAAGCTTTCTCTTAGATTCTAGGGTTTTCAATAAACATTCCTTTTCCCATTTAGTAATAAGAAAATAATTCTTTTAACAATCCAGTATGATATGAACCATAATGATATCACTGCTCATTTATGTTGGAAAATCAGAAAGGCAGTAAATATTTTCTTGATCTTGATAATTACTTGTGATGTTTCTTATTATTATGATTCTTTATATCTTCTTTCTTTAGTTCATCAAGCAATTACCAAAAGCAACAACACATAAAACAATGGACACAAGATGTAGGCACATGCCAGGGAAAACCCCCCCTCGAGGGGAAAACCCAGTCAAAGTAATTCTTCCTTTCAATAGTATTCTTTGAGACTCTTCATCCTAGACCAAGACCAAACCTTCCCTCCACACCAAGTCAGCCTCCAGAAGTTTGACCTCTTCCCAACAACTTCGACTATGCAACAACTTGTAGCAACTAACAGCTTCCGGCAACAGTCCAACTTGGAAGACTTCGATCTCCCAATCTAGAGCACAAAACAGAGAGAGACCAACACCAAAATTTTGATTTTCCTTGTCTCCATAGACTCACCCAAACTCACATTCACTTTGGCTTCCCGACAATAAACTTTCCCAGTAACAAGAGAACTTTGCACTTCTACCCAACAACAAGATATTTTCGCAGTTCTACCAATTAGAGAGAATTTAAACTTGATGAGAAGTGATACTCCAAATTAGTTTGATGTCCTTTTTATAGGCTTCTTGTGGGGTCGAATAGGGTCTTAAGCCGACTTGATCTTCCCTTAGGCCGACATGGTGTGGAGGTTCCATAATTCATATTTGACTCAATACTTAACTTTTTTACATGATTCAAAAGCCCAAGAAGAGTCCCTTTAAATGTACAATAATTCTATAGACTCAGAATAAATCCTAGAAGTCCTGAATGGGGACTTTGACCTAAAACATGGTGACCCAAGCATGAAACCCATGCTTTAATAAGTCACAATAACAATAATAAAAAATATTTTCTTTATTCTTTTGGCAAGTACATTACATGATGACTTAAGTACATTATTGAAGACCAAACATAGTGGTATTTTCCAACACTCCCACTTAACTAGGGAGGTATTCATAATGTACAAATACAATGGAAGATCTCAAACTATATGAACCATGAAGAACTTTAGGCACCGCAATGCCATGGAATAGATTCCTAACCAGGGCAATCTATCCAACTAGTCACTCAACAATTTAGGCACCGCAATGCCATGGACTAGATTCCTGACCAAGGCAATCTATCCAAGTGGGACTAAGATGGACTCAAGCTTTCAACCCCTCTAGGTACCATTAGGCTTACTTGCTAACCATCAACCCAAAAATCCAGGTGTGTATCCAAAACAAAGCTCTTTGATCAACACCACCTTTCCAACTTCTAGACATCAACACAATGTGCCGGCCAGATGTCCTTCGAGGCAATGCTTCACTCACAAAGCCTCAACACCCCTTGATCCAGTAGATCAAGAATAACCAATCTCTCCCAATCAAACTGATTGGTAACCAACATGCTATCAAATCCTTCGAGAGATTCACCTGTACAAACACAACACCAATCAATAATATACTTTCACATGTATATAATGAAATACAAACCTCTGGGGTCTTACAGACAACTAATGTTGCTTCTCAAGTTTTCATAGTAGGACTATCAACCGAATCTTTAACAGAAGATTCCTCAATCATATGTTTTCCTTCCTACTCTCGTGCAACAACATATCCATCGAAATTCATTTTTAAATTAGTACCAAGCTATGCCCTCCCTCTCAACCAGGAAGCACCTCTTTATCTAAACTCCCTCTTGATCTTAGGTACATCTCTTCTATTCATGCTTCCTCTGGGAGATCAACTTCTTCTTTTCGACATCGGAGAATCTTTCGAGACTTCCAACCATTTCATCAGAAGTTATCATCATCCCCATCATGCTTATCACATCAATGAGCATCTTCAACAAGTTAAAGATTGTGTACCTGCACAACTTCAATAGCAAGTACAACCAAATCTACAGAAGCATGATGTTAGCCATATCAAAATTATAGAAGCATTTCAACCTTATTCATATCAAATACCCAAACTCAATTACAAACAAGAGAAATATACTCTTCAACATCTTGCTAGGGATTTTATACACCCTAGACTACAACATTTATTCCATCTAGGGTTTCAATGTGTCTTCCAAAGGTATGACATACCTTACTACAACATATAGCAAACCCTAAAAACAATTCAAAATACATATAGATCTACAAAACATCTAACAACCTTTCAAAATACATACTTCTTACTAGGGATTCATACAAATCCTACATTTCATACAAAAGAATCAATCAAAGTCAATCAAAACTTCGTCATTAACCTGACCAACTTCCACTAGGGTTAGTTCCAAACCCCTAGATTTTCAATCAACCATCAATCAGTAACTAACATGACCAAGTACCATTAGGATTAGTTTGCAAACTCTAGATTTCCGAGCAATCATCAAACTCAACCAAAAGTTCAAATTCCACAAATCTCAGATTATCATATAGTAAACATTCATCAGAGATTTCTACTTCAACTAAGGTTCAACTCCAAAACCCTAGAATTCCATTTTCACAAATTCAACGATCTTATACAAATCTCAAATCATCATATTCCAAAGATTTTACTTTGACTAAGGTTTAACTCAAAACCCTAGAATTCCACAATCTCAACAATCATTAAATACATATAAATCTCATATTGTTATATTACACACTAGACAACGTCACTACTAGGATTTAACTGCAAAACCCTAGATTTTCATTTCCAACAATCACTTAATATAATTCAGATTGTTATATCACACATACGAGACAATTTTACTTCACTAGGGTTTACCCTAGATTTCTAGATATCATCATCCTAGAATCTTAGACAAGGACTTCCATTAAATCCTAAGACTTATGACCATTAATAACTAGGTCAACACATATATCTAGGAATTCATAATCATACATAAGCATATCACATGTCCAACAACATTAATACATCTTGACCTAGACCAAGCTAGGGTTTCAATCAAGAGGACACATCTATACATGCCTAGATTGCATCATCATGCAAATACATTTCATGTGTTAGTCAAACCCAACTTCACAACAATATCAAATAAGAGTTAGAGTCTAGACACACAATCATTTTGATTACACTAGGGTTTGATCATACAAACACACACATACCAAAGAAAACATTTTAAGACAATGTAAGGGTCTTGCTCACATATTCCACCAAACCCCAATAAGCTAGGGTTCCAATGTAGAATCACACATTCCACCAAACCCTAATGAGCTAGGGCTCCAATGTATAAACATAGAAAACCCAACATTACCAAAACTTCAAAGGTTCGGGATTTTAGACCTCATCATTCAACCCTAACCCAACATTACCAAAACTTCAAAGGTTCGGGATTTTAGACCTCATCATTCAACCCTAACAAGTTAGGATTTCCAAATCACACCAAAACCCCAAACAAGGCATCATCAATAAAATTCAACTAGCATTTCACAATCACCCTAAGCAGCTTTAGGATTTCAGACATTCACATTAGCATACCCTTCGGTTAGGGTTTTCCATAACCTGTCTAAGGTTCTACAAAATCAGTTCAGAATATGAGAGAGGGTGGGTAGATTTATCAAGAGATGAATCACCCAAACAAGAATCACTAAGATTCAGTACAGCTAGTGACAACAAAGTTATTAATAGATGATCAAATAAAAAAATCCTTTCAATCACTATATTTAAAGCATACCTTTGTTTCTTGACTAACCTTGTCTTGAGAGATCCTCCTTCTTTCAGATGTTTTCCCTAGTCAAGACATCGAAGGGAGAAATGTGATTAGTATTCAATATAATCAAAATTGAATGAGTATGAACCCAAAACTGAAAAGACATGAGATACTTATCTTTGAGAGTTGTTGGGAGCTCCCTCCAAAACTTGAGGGAAACCTACAAACTTAAAGCAATACAAAAAATGTCTTTTCCAAAGATATGTTAAAAACCTATAAATTCTAAAAGATATAAAACAAGTTATGTAACGCAAATGACTTAATAGTGTACATCCCTAATGTCAGATTCTTCAGGCTCGACTTTCTTTGAGTCTCCTTCTTGAACAAAGTCAGCTTGAACTCTTCCTCTCTTCTTATTCCTTGAATTATTGGGACAATTACTCTTGTAGTGACCTTTCTTATGACATTGATAGCACTCTATCTTAGAAATGTCAACTTTCTTCCTTGGTCCCTTCGATCTCTTTCCTTTATGATGAGCAACATATGCATTTGATACTCCTTCAAGATTGGCAACCATTGAGAACCTTAATTCTTCTTGACTACAGACGGTCCATAATTCTTCAAAGGTGGGAGCTACCTTCCAACTGTTGAGACCTAAAGCAAATGCACCCAAAGAGGGTGGCAATCCTAATATAGCAGTGATCACCAATTCTTTGTTTGGAACAATCTCATCGATGGCCAAAAGATCATCCCTGAGTCTAGCTATCTTCAAAAAGAAGGTTGCCACAATATCTTCTTTAGTCATTTTCATATTCCTCAACTTATTCTTCAAACTTGCCACTTGACCAATGTTCTTAATAGTGAACTTCGACAAGGCTTCATACATCTTCTGAGCATGATTGATGTTAGCTATGAATGGGATAAGATTGCCTTTTATCCCTTCTACCATCAGAGTCATAGCCACGAATTCTAAATCCCTGAATTTCGCTTTGTCGACATCAATGTGGAAAAATTCGAAGTCAGGATTAAATTGACAAGGGTCCAAAAATTGAAAGACTCTTTAAAGTCGGGAGTTTTTTGAAAAAGTCGGCAAAATTGAAAAAATACAAAAATATTCATTTTATTTTTTATTTTTTTTAGCATCTAAAGTATCCACAACGTCAAATAAATGCATTTCCACATAAACATGTAAAGAAAGCTAATATATAATATGCATATGAAGTCTAGTGCTACATCACATATAAAATAGTGAATCAACTCCTGAATCTTGAGTCTTGTCTGAGTCTCAACTCTCAAGAGTCAAAATATCAACAAAAATATAATAAATGTATATCATAAGTCATCTACATGTCATAAAGTAATCAGTCACTAAGATCCTCTGCCCCTTTTATGGGAATAGGGAATGGCTTTGCCTTTTACTCTAGAGGAAGAAGGCCCAACCGCTGGAAATACAAATGGACTCACTCATCCTCTAGAAGCCAATAAAAGGGGTGGCCTTTGCCCTATGCTACTATTGCCCATCCTAGATGGTGTCACCTCCTCCCCATCATCCTCATCCAGTTCTGCCTCTTGACCTTGATGTTGCTCCTCCTCCTCTACCTCTGGCTCTCCCTCCCCTGCAACTGTTGCCTCCTCTGAATCCACATCTAACCAATCAGGAATCGAGTCCATGGTCGGCCTCTCAGTCTCGACCCTCCATGCAGAAGTGGTATCAATATTGTCCAATGAGATGGATTCCACATCAGGAGGTTTCTGAAGTTGTCTCACCCACAATCAAAGATTTTAGTAGACGTAGACCATGTCATTGATGCATTGGGACTCCAATCTGTATTAGGGTCATAGATTGTAAATTAGTACTTAGAAAATTTAAATATTAAAAATAATCAAATCAATTCAAAAAAATTTAATTTGAAATTTTTTTACCTGTTGCGCTTTTTGCTGTGTATTTTGTCAGATACACTCCAGTTGCACTCACACCCAGAGGAACTGCATGTTTGGTTGAGCACTCGAATGGCAAGCTTTTGGAGATGGGGTACTTTGCCACCATATCTTGTCCACCAAGCATATACAAGTTAAAAGAAAGATGAGAAACATAAAATAAAACATTGAAATTCTAAACTTGAAAGTTTGAAACAAATTGAAGCTTACCTGGCATTTTGGTCGTCCTATTCTTAATAGCCATGGTAAAACCAAATGTGCCACCTCCCATCTTATATACCTCCATTTCTTTAGAAATATCTTCACATTCTTGCTCAAATGCCACCATCCTCTCAACACAAGTGAAGAATCCATCCATCACCTCGGCATCAAATTTGAAATCACAAGCGTAAGCAAATGCGAAGTTGAGGTAGATACCTGCAGCATGAATGGGTTATGGAGGGTATTGTTCCATCACTCATCAATTACTCTCCATATGACCTGTTGTTTCTCTAATCCCTTGTCTCCCTTATCTTCATAATAAGCACGAATGGCTTCTTTGGCCCTATCCATGGCCTCATACAAGTAGCCCATTGTGGGCTTGTCTCCATCAACCAACCGAAGAATCCTTACCAAAGGTTCTGAAATGGCACACACCTCCTCTACTCCTGCCCAAAAGCTCTGATCATATGAAACTAGTCTGCATATGCCCTCTCCCTCTGATTTGCGGCTAAAAGATAAAGCATGCCAATTAGGTGAAAGAAACATGCTCTTCACATCTCACATAGAATTCAACAGAGTCTGAAGAGATATGAAAGTAGTGGCAAATCGTGTAATGGAAGGACGCACCAACTCTTGTTGTTGGTGAATCTTCTCATCAAGCTAAGCACAAATGCATGATTATATATAAATTTTGTTATGCTCCTGGATGATTCAACAATATCCCTCACAAGAGGAATCTTACCTATATCATCCAACATCAAGTCAATACAATGAGCAGCACAAGGTTTCCAAAACAAGTTAGGATACCTCTCCATAAGCAACTTGCCAGCTACAACATAATTTGCAGCGTTGTCTGTTATGACTCGAACAAAATTTCTTGGCCTTACCAGTGTTTTTAAAATTGGCCTTCCTAACTGGTAACCGGTCGGTCAGCAAGGCCACCGGTTGGAACCGGCTGAAAACCCTGATCAGGAAGGCGAAGTGGCAGATTTTCGGCCCTAATAGGTCCTAACCGGCCGGTTTGTAGTCAAACCGACCGGTTCCATCCTAAACCGACCGGTTACTATATAATGTTTATGTGAATGAGCTAGGTTGGTTCAACTAACATCAAACTTTCAAGATGTGCAGCTAGTAGAGGTTGTGACTCAAATGAAATAAGCTTGAGTTGGAATCAGCATCCATTGCCACTTAAAGTCCACCTAAATCTTGAAACAACTACATTTTACCTACAAGCTCCTTGTTTCACATTAGATCTTTAGCTTGTGTTGTTTAAAGCCTTTTTGGCATTGAGCTTATGACTTGTGAAATTTGTGGAGTGTTGCTAAGCCTTAATTTTCCATCTACTAGTCCCTCTTTTATCTTCACCTCATGTCTTTTGTTGAAGTTTTCAAGCTTTGACACACCTCCTCGAAAGTTACTCTCATTGTGACACTTTTCATGTCACTTAAACTTAGAACTTGCTAGTCCCAACAACATTCACTAATTTTTGGCAACCTTCCATCTTTGTAATATGGCATGCATCATCAAAGCTTTTAACTTTTTAATACTTATGACAAGGTGAAAATCTCCTAGACTTTGAATCTTTTAAGCCTGTGTCATTTGATCAACTGCAACTATCTTTTGATTTTTTGTATCAACCTATGGCACAAAGTTTGCAAGTTTTGAAGTTCAAAGTTACCACAACACATTGCACAATGATGTACCTTTGGGTATCAATAAAGGTGCAATAAGACCATAAGAGCCACAAAACAAAAAAAACAAGTTTGGAACTTTCAATAATGTGCATCAGATCCCATGTAAATGAAAGATTGAAAACTCCAATCCTTATGATAGGGAGCAAAAGGAAAAGAATTTGCAGATGTTGCATTTTGCAAACTACTTAAACTTTCAAAAAATCTCAACCTCACAAGAAAGTAAAACTTCAATATCATGTAAATTGCAACAAGGAAAAGGGCTTATCATGATAAGTTGTAAATGAAAGCAACATGTCGCAAACATCATAACGACTGAAAGATTCAACTCACGCAACAAGACACATAAGAACGACTGAAAGATTCAACTCACACAACAACACACAAACGGATCAATAGCGATGCGCCACATCACAAGTTGCAGATCAGGCTGAGGCATCCTCAGACTCTGAACCAGATGATATCTATGTAGCTCCTGATGATGATCCTGTGTCTAGTAGTGGTGATGAACTTGATGATTGATCATGTGTACACTGTAGACTTGTAGTAGGCCAATGGCCTCATAGCTTGCAGCATTGTTTTTGGACTTTATAGGCTATTTAGAGCCTCATTTCTTATGTATTTTGACATAGTGATATGTATTGCACTCGGTGCCATTTTGATATATTCACCTTTACATGGTATATAAATGAACAAACTTTGCATATTTTGTCTCTATTGGCTTGGAATCATGGTTTAAAATCTTAAAAATAGTTTTGTTTCATTAAAAATTAATTATTTAATGTATTTTTCTAAAACCGGTTCGTTTAGACCTAACCAGTCCCGTTCAACTGGTTCTGGTCGGTAAACCGGTTCATTAGGTGGACCGGTCTGGTCACCAGTTCCAGTTTTAAAAACATTGGGGCCTACTTCCTAAATGAAGATGTCCAACAACTCACATAATAAACGTGCATCTTTAATGTGTGCAGATGCATCAATAGATTTCATAAACATTGTCCCCTTGGGACAGCTAACCAAGAAGTTAAGAAGGGTCCTACCCTTCTGGTCAGTTCAACCATCTGACATGACTATGCATACAGTGTGTTCCCATGATGCCTTAAACTCGTCTAATCTAGAAGTGCAATCAGTCTTTTCATCTTGAAGAAGAGGCCCTCTCAATTCTGCAAAGGTGGGGGCTTTGTACCCCGGGCCAATGACAACAACATCAAACATAGGTTGGTAGAATGGGTTTGTCTTGGCAATGTTGAAAGGAACATCACTCTATAGAAGACACTTACTGACCAACCTGTCAACTTCTGCCTTTTCCTTTTTTTAAGTGTTGATTTGATGCAAGGCTGTGCACCATGTGTGGTTCTAGGAACAAAAGAAAGTTGACAAAGCTGAGGGGTTGGGACATATGGGTGTGGATGGTGATGCTGAAGAACCACTCTCACTTCCCCTCACTGTTGAGGCCCCTACAAGTTGGATTTTTAGCGCTGCCCTGGTGTCTTTGCCATCCTCTTTATCCATCAATGATTGAATAGCCTGTCGGATGATTTCTGGAGATGGATTTGGGAAAAGGTATACATTTTTTCCTCGAAATTTTCCCCAAATAGAATTTTAATCCGCTGATACCTCCTGGCATATGCTTGCTACACAACTTGCAAGGCAAATACATACTATTGACCCCCCCGATTCGGGTATAGTATCATGTTCACCATATTCCCACATAGCGTCCAAAAGCCTTAGCATTTTGTTTGAAACTCTGAACTTGAATTTGAACCTAGGCAAAAAAAATTGAAAAAAATTAAGAATTTCCCATCACATAAGAATCAAACCCAAATGTAATTGTTGATTTTAGATTTTAAATGCCTCTTCTCACTCACTTGAACACACTCAGATTAGATAAACAAGGGTTTGCATTCTTTTCATTTGATTCTTGAAAGTTGAAGTTTTGCTTCAATCTAGATTCTAAACAATGTTTTGATTCAAAATTCTAGGCAAAAATAAGATAAAAACAAACTAATAAAATTATAGAAAGATTTATGAAGCCATTTGTGTAACAAAGACTAACAGAGAAATTAAAATACATATCTAGCAGCAATAATTCGACACTTTGAATCTCTCACATTGAGCAGTGGACAACTCTCCAAATCCCCACCACAAAACTAGAAAATCTTGTCCTCTTGGGCAATGGCAAACAACTCCTCCTCCACAGGGATGAATGGGAACAAAAAAAGCAAACAAAGATGTGCTTTTCCCCTTTTCAGCCTCTTATCTGCAACCTGGGAAAGGCACGGCGACTTTTTGGGTCGACTCCCGATTTATGATTTATTCCCGATTTTTTCGGGAGTGAAAAAGTCAGCAAAAAGTCGGCCGATTTAATTGACTAGCTGAAAAAATCGGGTTTTTAGGATTTAATCCCGATTTTTTCCCGACTTTTTTCACACTGGTAGACATCACTGGATTCTTCTGTAGGCTTCTTTACATTTCCTTTTACCAAATCCAACACCTTGTTCTTCTCGAGGATTAGGTCAATCCTCTTCTTCCAGGATCTAAAGTTAGATTCTCCTTCAAGTTTGTTCTCACCCTTGATTGAGATAGACATATTCCTTGAATATAATAGATTCTTTCCCTGAGATAGTGCCTATGAATGGATTTGCTTTTTTCTTCTTTCTTCACCAAAGCTCTGATACCATGTTGGAAAATCAGAAAGGCAATAAAGATTTTCTTGATCTTGATAATTCCTTGTGATGTTTCTTATTATTACAATTCTTTATATCTTCTGTCTTTAGTTCATCAAGCAATTATCAAAAGCAGCAGCGCATAAAACAATGGACACATGATGTAGGCACATGCCAGGGAAAAACCCCCCTTGAGGGGCAAACCCAGTGAAAGCAATTCTTCCTTTCAATAGTATTCTTTGAGACTCTTCATCCTAGACCAAAACCAGACCTTCCCCCCACACCAAGTCAACCTACAGAAGTTTGACCTCTTCCCAGCAACTTCGACTATGTAGCAACTAACAACTTCCGGCAGCAATCCAACTTGGAAGACTTCGATTTCCTAATCTAGAGCACAAAACAGAGAGAGACCACCACCAAAATTCGATTTTCCTTGTCTCGTGAGGCTCACCCAAACTCACATTCACTTCGGCTTCCCAGCAACAAACTTTCCTAGCAACAAGAGAACTTCACACTTTTGCCCAGCAACAAGAGATTTTCGCACTTTTTCCTAGTAGAGAGAATTTGAACTTGATGAGAAGTGATACTGTTATGAAACCAGCTCAAGAAAAGATAGAAAAGATAGATCAACGCCTTAGAATTCAGCCTCTTCGAGGGGGCAACCTCCTTTACATTACATAAATGAACAATTCTTGGATGATACAAATGACAAAACCTCCTTTCTATATATAGGAGTCTATGGAGTCACAATATAATCCAACCGACCTAACAATAATTATATAAAGCCACAAAAATAACAATAGAGGGATTCTATGGGCACATTAATAACAATATGGGGGCAATGGGGGCACAACCATATAAATAAGGGGTATAACTACAATAGTAATGGGGTAATTACTAGTATTATAGGGACCCAACATGCCCCTCTCCTTCAAAAAAGTGTTGTCCTCAACGCTTGAGTAGTTCTAGATACTTCTGCATAAAATTCTCATCCTCCCATGTGGAATCTTCAGCGGATAAGTTCTTCCACTTGATAAGGTACTCTGAAATTGATCAATTTTGTAGCTGTCGAGTTCTTGTTTCTATAACTGCTTCCGGTTCCAATATAATTTTTCCTTCCTCGTCAAGTTCTGGAAATATTGTTTGAACTGGGAGCTTGTCGCCTATAACCTTCTTTAAGCATGAAACATGGAAAACTGGGTGCAATCGAGAGCTGCAGGAAGCTCCAATTTGTATGCCATAGTACCAATCTTTTGCAACACCTTGTACGGACCATAATACTTTGGTGATAATTTATTATCCTTCTTAGCTTGCTTGAGGGACATTTGCTTATATGGTTGTAGCCGTAGGAATACCCAATCACCTACATCAAAACTTCTTTCACTGCGATGTTGATCTGCCTGTTGTTTCATTCTATTTTGTGCCAACGCGAGGTTATCCTTTAAGAGTTGGAGGACTTGTTGTTGATGTTCGATGTGATGTTCCACTGCCTGAACCTTAGAATTTTCTCTTAAATATGATGTGATGGATGGTGGTTGATACCCATAAAGTGCCATAAATGGGGTCATTTTTGTTGCTGTATGAAAGGAAGTGTTATACCACCATTCAGCCAGAGGCAACCATTTGACCCATTGTGTCTGTTTATCAGATACAAAGCAACGAAGATATCCTTCCAAACATTTGTTTACTATCTCAGTTTGCCCATCAGATTGAGGATGATAAGATGAGCTATGAGCTAACTGAGTACCAAGACAAGAAAATAATTGTGTCCAAAAATTTCTAGTGAAAATGGGATCTCTGTCACTTACAATAATCTTTGGGTTTCCATGTAGCTTTTGAATTGTTTTCATAAATGCAGTAGAAACTGTACTGGCTTTAAATGGATGTGATAATGCACAAAAGTGTGCATACTTGGTAAGTCTGTCAACTACCACCATGATGACACTCTTTCCCTCAGACTTGGGTAAACCTGTGATAAAATCCATTGAAACCTCCTCCCAACGTTGGCTTGGAATGGATAAAGGTTGTAATAGACCCGGTGTCTTAATTGTTTCAACTTTATTTTGTTGGCAAACCAAACATTCTGCCACAAACTTTTGAATATCTGATTTAAGGCCATCCCAAAAAAATTCCTTCTTAACCTTGTGGTAAGTTTTTAAAAATCCTGAGTGCCCTCCTAAGGGAGAAGTGTGCAATTCCATAAGAATCTTTTGTTTTAGCTGGGAATTCTTACAGAGGTATAAGCGATCTTTGTACCATAACGAATCATTTTTCCAGCTAAATGTATCAGACATACTGGAATCTTGTTGTAGCTTTCGAATAAGTGCCCACACTTCTTCGTCATTCTTCCATTCCTCCCTTGCTTCATTTATCCAATCTGGTTGGATAATAGAAATAGCGCACAACAATGCTTCCACATCCTCATCCTTCCTTGAGAGTGCATCTGCCACCACATTTTGCTTCCCTTTTTTGTAGATGATTTCAAAGTCATAACCCAACATCTTTGTGACCCACTTTTGTTGCTCTTCAGAGGATAATCTTTGTTCTAAAAAGTATTTAAGGCTATCATGATCCGTTTTTACCTTGAAGTGTCTTCCCATTAGGTAGGGTCGCCATTTCTTAAGTGCATGGAGTATTGCCAACATTTCCTTCTCATAAATAGCTTTGCTTAGAAACTTTCCCTTGATTGGACGACTTTCAAAAGCAATGGGTCTTTCATCTTGCATTAGAACAACACCAATTCCATTTCCTGAAGCATCACATTCCACAATAAAGGTTTTTGTGAAGTCCGGTGTAGCTAAGACCGGTGCTTGGCACATTGCCTCTTTAAGATGTTCAAAGGCCTTTGTTGCTTCCGGAGTCCATGAAAATGCATCTTTCTTCAATAATGTTGTTAGAGGTGCTGCTATTCTCCCATAATTCTTAACAAACTTGCGATAATACCCTGTCAACCAAAGAAATCCGCGAAAATGCTTTATGGATGTGGGGATTTTCCATTCCTTAATGGCTTTAATTTTGCTAGGGTCTACCTTAACTCCTTCATGAGATACAATATGACCCAAATATTCCACCTCCTGGACTCCAAAGAAACATTTGGATCTTTTTGCATATAATTGTTTCTCCTCCAATAGTTGTAGCACCCTGTCAACATGTTCAACATGATCCTTCCAAGACTTGCTGTAGATAAGTATATCATCAAAAAATACTAACACAAATTTTCTAAGGAATGGTTTGAAAATTGAATTCATCAAACCTTGAAATGTTGAAGGTGCATTGGTAAGGCCAAAAGGCATGACCAAAAATTCATAATGACCCTCATGAGTTCTAAATGCCGTTTTCGGAATGTCTTCAATCTTCATTCTGATTTGATGATATCCTGAACGAAGATCCAACTTGGTGAAGTAAATTGATCCATGCAATTCATCCAGTAATTCATCAATGACAGGAATGGGGAACTTATCTTTAATAGTGAGCTTGTTGAGCTCCCTATAATCTGGACACATGCGCCATGATCCATCCTTCTTGTGCACCAATACTACTGGAGCAAAGAAAGAACTTTGACTCGGTTGAATTATACCAGCCTCTAGCATTTCTGCAACCATACGTTCAATTTCACTTTTTTGGACACACAGATATCTGTACGGCCTGATGTTTGGAGGAACACTTCCTGGAATCAGATGAATAGCATGATCATGATCACGCATAGGTGGGAGACCTTTGGGAGTCTCAAATACCTTGGAATGATTGTCCAGGACTTTTTGGAGATCTGGAGAAATAGATGATTCTAATGTGGAAACATCTAGCGAACATAATTGTGCAATTACACCCCTTTGCTCCTTTTTTAGAAGCTTTGTCATACCATTAGAGCTGATTATCTTTCCTGGTTTCCCTGCAATACCCCTTAATTCAACTTCCTTTCCTTCCACAGAAAATTTGATGAAAAGTTCTTGAAAATTAAAAGCTATTGTACCCAAGGATTGTAGCCATTGGACTCCTAGTACAACATCAGCACCTCCCATTGGAATGGAAAGCATTGGGCTAGTCAATACATATTCTCCCATGGATAGCTTGATATTATGGCACTTTCCAGAGCAATTTATTGTTCCTCCATTTGCAATCATCACTTGACACTCTGGTGCTGGATATAGGAAGCAATTCAATTCTTTTGCTACCCTACAATGAATAAAATTGTGGGTGCTTCCTGAATCAATCAACACTATTACCTTTTTCTTCTTGATTTGTCCTTCTATCTTGATGGTTTGAGGAGTGGTAATTCCTGCCAATGCATTACAAGATATGGTCGGATTTATTTGTTCTTCATCTAGGCTTTGTTCCTGGAGCATATCCTCTTCTTTTGACCTTTCTTGCTCCTTTTCTTCTTCCTCTTCACAATCTATGTAGAATAATTTCTTCTCAGCACACTTATGACCTTTAGTGTATTTGCTATCACAATTATAACAAAGCCCTTTTTCTCTTTTTTCTTCCAATTGTTGTGGTGTCAACCTTATAGGTTGTGGAAGACTAGGGGCAACTGCACTTCCGTCTTTATAGTTGTGAGTGGTATGCTTCCTGGTTGCCATAATTTTGCTTTCCATTTTTCTTGCTAACCTGAATGCCTTCTCTAATGAATCAGGTTCCCAAAGTCGAACATCATGTTGGATATTATCCTTTAAAGACCCTATGAACACATCAATCCTATGCTGCTCTGGAATATCTTTTACCCTTATGTTCAATTTTTGGAACTCCTCAATGTGCTCCATTATTGAATCCTTTTGTTTGAGACTTATCAATTGGCTAAAAAAAGTGTTGCTTTTTGTATCCTCATAATGTGCTATCAATTCTTCCATAAAAATTGCCCAAGTGATAAATTGTTTACGAGAACAAAGCCATTGATACCATACAAATTGATTTGGTTCCAAATATAAAGTTGCCATACGTACCTTTTGTGTGTTTTGCACATTATTGAGATCGAAGAACTGCTCCATCTGTAATATCCATGTGGCGGGATCCTTGCCATCAAACTTCCTCATATCGATTTTTGGAATATGGTGGGTCTTCGATCCAACATTAGTGTCTATGGAATCATGATTAACATTTCTTTTGTTCACATCATGAGTTTCCTTTACAACCTTTTCACCATTAGTAAGTATTTCTTGTAGAAAATTTGTCAAATCTGTCTTCAAATCTGCCATGTCTGTCTTCAAATATGTCCTCAAATCTGTCTTCAGATCATCCATCTTAGCTTCCATGCCCTTTATCTTAGATTCCACGCCATTTATCTTAGCATCTGTTAGCTTTTGTGAGCGTGACATTTGTTGCACTTGTTCTTGTAATTTTGATATATCATGTAGCATTTCTTCCTCTTCTTCATGAGTCATGCTAGAGCTTTCAGGTTCCTTACTAGGTGTTTGCATTTTCTTTCCTCGGGGCATCAGTTACCGATAATAATGCTTTACTATGCCCTTTGAATTCCTTCAAACCAAGCTTATGCAAAAATAAAAAATAAAAACTACACACCTTTTTTTACTTTGTAGAAGCCTGATATTGAATCTGATGTATCTCTGTAATTTCGAATCATCCAATTCTGAAATTATGACCTGTAGTAGCCTTCTATGTCCTCTTTCCAATGCCACTAGTCTGATCCAAATTGGATTCTCCAAGAAAGAGTTATGCACAATCTCCCGCAGTGACCTGATTATAGACTAGTTCAGTAGAGCGAACTTGTATGAAGTGCCACGTGTCACTGTTTCAACCTTTGACTCTGAAAATATATAAACAAAAACTACAATCCGTCCTCTTTCTGTACCTTCTTACGAAATTTCAATCCGATGCTCAGAAAGAAAGTTATGACGATTTTCCCCAGGTCACCTGTTTTGAGTGTAATTCAAGAGTCTGCAAAAAGACCAACTTCCTGAGATCATATCTCCGAAAATATCTCGCGAAAAGCTCTGAAATTTGGACCCAAGGTTCAGCGCGATTTCTTCTCAAATGGGTTTTTTTTGCGACTTCTGAAACGTCACAGAAAAAAAGTTATAGTGAAAATGCCACGGTGACCTGTTTGGAGCAGCGAAACCCTAAAATCCAAAGCTCTGATACCAAATGTTATGAAACCAGCTCAAGAAAAGATAGAAAAGATAGATCAACACCTTAGAATTCAGCCTCTTCGAGGGGGCAACCTCCTTTACATTACATAAATGAACAATTCTTGGATGATACAAATGACAAAACCTCCTTTCTATATATAGGAGTCTATGGAGTCACAATATAATCCAACCGACCTAACAATAATTATATAAAGCCACAAAAATAACAATAGAGGGATTCTATGGGCACATTAATAACAATATGGGGGCAATGGGGGCACAACAATATAAATAAGGGGTATAACTACAATAGTAATGGGGTAATTACTAGTATTATAGGGACCCAACAGATACTCCAAATGAATTCGATGTTCTTCCTTTTATAGGCTTCTTGCGGGCTCGAATAGGGTCTTAGGCCAACTTGATCTTCCCTTAGGCCGACATGGTGTGGAGGTTCCATGGTTCATATTTGACTCAATACTTAAACTTTTTACATGATTCAAAAGCCCAAGAAGGGTCTCTTTAAATGTACAATAATTCTATAGACTTAGAATAAATCCTAGAAGTCCTCAATCGGGACTTTGACCTAAAACATGGTGACCCAAGCATGAAACTCATGCTTTAATAAGTCACAATAATAATAATAATAATTCTTTTCTTTATTCTTTTGACGAGCACATTACATGATGACTCAAGTACATTATTGGAGACCGAACATAGTTACATTTTCCAACAATTTAACCACATATAATGCGATAGTTCATCCAACATTATTTGTGGTTCGGCCAATCAACAACAAGTCCCAAATCCAACATAATCAACCAAAGAGAGCTTATATCCTATCTAACAATGACTTGGACTGTGTGTACAAATTCGTAGAAAAAAGTAGTGCACAACTAATAATCCCTTACGAATTATAGACAGAGGAATTGATGAATATCCTCAGGCCAAATTTGCTACAGGAAGATTAACCAAGGATCACTGGTTAAGGACGAATTCCACCAACTGCTAACTGATTCTGTCTAGGATCTGCTGATTTTTCCTTCCTAGTTACCTCAAGAATCTCCTTCTAAACCTGCCTTAGAGTCTACATTTATCTCAAGAGATTTGGTCTACACAGACTCTAATCAACCCACCGAAAGGGCCTTGTTGCTTAAATTGTACAGGCACGGTGCAACAACAACGACTTAGGTCGAGGGATGTCACTCTGATCCCTGACCTCTCCGTTCTAGTTGTCTCCCAACAACAGGCTATGGGGGATAGTCCCTATGGAAGATAGAAATGCAAGACTTGTTGACAACCAACAAGTCTAGGAGACATAATCAAATGGCCTAGCCATTTGTTGATTTAGTAAGCTATTAAAAATTAGATTAAATTCTTAATGAGACCAGTGCCTTACGGAGTCAACTTACTTGCTTTTATCAATTAAATACCAAATGACCGGATGAACAACCACTGCTTAAATGCTTAACTATCCTATATGCTATGCAAATCCTAAGACCTAGGTGTGATGCAAGAATCTTGGTTACTTTTAATTAGATGCCTATTCTAGGTGTATCCTTCCTCTTAACTATTTTGGAACTAGTCTCTAGAGTAGGTTGTGAGAAAGAGGCCAAGGGGAAGCAAGCAAAGGCTTGATTAATGATACCTCCCCTTAGGTACTAACCATCCGGTGCCTCCAATGCTGCAGAGACTGTGGCTCTGACGACTGCAAGGTCACCATGTTAACCACTAAAGAGGTGCTAGGCTCCTCAAGCTAGGTGAGAAAGGTTGTCCTATTCTCTATTAACCAAGCTTATGCTTGGAGGTAAGTTATTAAATGAAAGACTAGCTTAGGACGCTGAATGTAAGATTATGAATGAGTGAGTCTTGAATTAAGATTGTTTACGTTAAGTACTTTAGTTATGATTAAACTTCAATTATGACAATAAGTACTTATTAATGGAAAATAAGAGACAATCCTAATCACAAGAGTATATGCCAAATTGAGAGGTGCCGATAAGATATAAGAGATAACCACAATAAAATCAATCACCAATATGCTCAAGATAAAGATATTAACTAAGTAAAGAGACAAGAGCACTTATCCACTTAGAACAATTAGTTAATGAGACAAAATGCCAATGATGATTATTGAAAGGGACAATAGGATTGCAAATGTTCTTGGCCAATATTCTTCAACAATTAGTCTCTTTTATGTTAACAAGATATGCAATTGGATTCACCAATCTTTTAAGCTTAAGAAACACTTAGCTCTTTAATGAGATTATCATTCACAAGTATATATAAGCAATGAAACAAGAATGACAATATGAGATCACTATTCGCCAAGGTTCTTATGCCAATTAATTAGATCTCAAGACAAGTGATATGACTTAGATCATTCAACACGGTACTAGCGTCCAATGAACTCCTAGATTATTAACCATTCAACAATATGAGATTAATGTGCTTTAGGGAGTGAGTTTGTTAGATATGAGCTTTTATAGCATTGTAGATCATGAACTCACAAAAAACACAATGTTAGATTCCAAATTACCAATGCTAGCAACCTTCTTCTCAACAAAACATACAACCATGAAACAAGGAAATAGAGTGTAAAAAAATGAAAGAACTTATGTAACTTGTATTCCAATGCTACCCAAGCACAAGAAATCTACGACAATAGTGAGTTACATATCCCTAAATGATATTCAATGAGCATCAAACAAACTTATGACAGCAACAAGTTGGATTGCTTTAGGGCACTTTAGATGTTAAGTATGAAATGTCTATGCATGCCAAATATAAGCAATAGAAATCCAAATACCAAATCAACTTTGCCACACAAGATCTTAGATGAATTAGCCTTCTTATGGTGCACTTGCCACTGTTATATCAGACTTATTATGCAGAGATGACAGTCACCAAAACAATTAGATTTATGCCAAATTATGAATGCTCAATTTCTTTAAGTGACTTGTCAATGCAGTAGACACTTCATGAATCAATTTTATGCCGATTTAATGTGGGTTTTGTCACTGTTAAGAAGATATTAGACTGATGTAGCAAACAGTGAGGAAAAATGAGGGTTAGAGGTCAAACCCTTAGGCCTTAGGCCTTGAAGTTACTTGTCCAATTTGCACAAAATTTCTCTAATGGCTATGGTACCTCAAAACACCAAAAATTATGCCCAACACTTCTGCCAAACACACCAAAAATCAGTCCCAGAATCAAATTCTTACCACGGAGATCAAGAGAGGACAATAGAGGCAAGGCTAGGGGAAGAGAAGGGGAGAGGCCAAATGGAGGCCTGCATTAGGGTTGCCAAGGCCTAGTAGGCTTGCGACTATGAGATCAGAGGTCAACTAGGGCCTGCATTAAGGTAAGAAGAGCCCACAAGGTTTGCCGCAAGGGTGAGAGGCCTTGGAGAGGCCACGACAAGGCAGAGAGGGGCGAAAATGGCAATAGAGGGCAAAGAGGGTAGGCCAAAAGGGGAAAAGGAGGACGGAGGGCTGGGAGGAGAAGGCGGATGTCTTTAAGGCCCGCAGCTAGGCCTAAAAGGGCCAATGAAGTCCATGGCAAGGGCTAGGGAGGCAGGCCTAGGCCTCTAGAGGCCTACAACTAGACCTTAAGGCCCTAAAAAGCCCATAGCCAAGGAGAAAAAGGGCTGATAGCTAGGTTTATAGGGAAAACAAGGGCCACACTGGGGCTAGAGAGGAAGATGTTGGGCCTAGAGGCCCTAAATAAATTTACAAACCCTCGCCAAAATGAAATTTGCTTCAGATCTTCAATATTTGCCCAAAATTCACTGATGTTGGCCCTGCAGAAATTCTAGAGACTAGATCTTACCCTCAAGGGCCTAGATCTAGCTCCAACCCAGCAAATTTTCTTGAATATCACCTGCACAAATGAAAATACAAGTGCCCAAAACCCCAATATATACAAATTTGAAAAATAAATCCCAAACCCCAGTTAGCTGCAAACAAGGGTTAGAAAATTATTCTACAAAAATTATTTATAAATATATATATAAATTATACAATACTTGAAAGAGGTTTTGGAAGAATAATGTTTATGATTTGAAAATGGCTTGATGTATTTCGAAAAATAGATGTTAATCACAACCTTAGCGAAGTAAGAAAATCTCATAAAATATCCGGAGTAAACAAGGTCAGTCTATACCCACAATCTGTGAACTTGGAGCCCAAGGGCCGGGGAACCTACGAACTCTATATATTTCTTAAGAAAATCGTGAGATCAGACAATGAATCGGATCACCTAAGATAAGCCCAAAACTTACTAATAGAATGTTCCTATCATCTACAAATGAAATAACAATTCATATAATATTGAAGCACAATATAGAAAAGCACATACCCAACATATACCATAGATCAATGAGACAAAAACACCATGAACTGTACCCCAAAGTCTTTTATTATGAAATTCAAACATTACCAACAAAATAGTTGCTTCACACCAATGTTTACAAAATTACATTTGACCAAAGTTGTTATCATTCCTCTTGAGGAAGCAAATGGCTTCTAATTTATAGATAAATCCTCCAAGTGGAAAATAATGGCTAGTTGGCTTGATCCCCATCAAACTAATTTCGACCGTCAATAAATCTTTGATCAACTTTTAATCTCTGCCATCGAAAATAATTGTGTCATAAGTGCTCATGCGCCTTTGGACAAGAGGTGGGGCGACATAGAGTTGTAGTCGAGAGGACTACATGGAGACAGGATCCTTGAGGTGCCCAAACTCTTGGATCACATACGGCTACGGGAGCCCTTAATGACAGTAGCAAAATGACAGGTGTCGGTTGGAGCAAGGTGTGACAGAGCTACAGTGGCAGAGCTAGAGTGCGAAAGTCTGAGGCGGCGTAGTAGATGTTGTAGTAGTGCAAGAGGCACAGAGCAGTTTACAGCAACGCAGTGGAAGCATAGGGAGAGCACAGATTAGAAGCAAAGGTAGCTTCAGCATCACGAGGCATCCAGACTGACCAACATGTTAGTGGTTGGTGAAGTATCAGTTGCTTACTTCTCAGTAATTGAGTTGTTGTGCCGTAGTTAGCAATGGCAGTGCTATGGGCAACATGAGGCAACTTTTTGAGAGGGAGTTGTAGTACAGATGTAGCAGTGGCAGTGGCAGAGCCATGGGCAGCAGTACAGGAAGCAACAATGTAGTGGATGAAGGGCATTAGGTCAAGCATTAGCAACATAGAGGACTGATGCAGTAGATTAGTGTAGTGCTTCTATGCCGAAGTATTACTAGAGCACATTCCTAGCTAAGAGGGAGTGTTGATTTTGGGTAGCATCAGATGTGATCTAGATCCGAAATTTTGAGGAGGGGCTCGAACACATCAGATCTCCAGAACCCAGAAATCGTTTGGATAAATTGCACCCAGATGAGGAGTTATTAAAATAATTAATATTTTTAATGGGTCCCTAAGTCTAAACTTAGGAAAATAAAAATGTTAATGTGTATTAATAAGAATATGGGTGAGAAACTTCTAAGTGAAGAGGATCAAGTCTATTTTAATCTTAACGGTTGATTAGGGACTTAATCTCGGCCGTTGATTCGTCAACAAGAAAAGTATAAGAGGAGGCTTGAGGGTCAGTTGGACATACACTGGAAGATCAAAGAGTTCGAATTTTTTGGGGCAAGGTTTGCTAAGAAAATCGAACTAGTGGTCTGAGTTGCAGAGAGAGGGGCAGTTCGGTAGAGGGACTTCAGTCCAAGGCCGAGAATACATAGCAGAGAGGTAGAGCGGCACCAGGAGAGAGAACGCCACTCTAGAGAGGGAGACGCAGAAGCTAGAGGGGTTGACGCAGTTCCTTAGAGGCAGCGCTGGGAATTTTTGTGGGGCAGAGAGAGAGCAGTTCAGCATATCGACTTTCTGAGCAAGGGAGGCTCACTGAAAGGGTGACGCAGCTCCTAGAGGAGGTGACACAGTTCCAGCGCAAAGCTTGGAGTAGCCATCGCTGCCTAGCACTGGGGACAACAGGGTCATCAGTGGGGTTTGATCTTCCAGTTGCTAGATTCACCAAAATATCTGTCTTAGGAGAGAGGTAATTATTCCAGGTTTATTCTCTATTGGGTGAGCCGGATTTGGCGCCCTAGTTGTATTCAGAAATTTGCTTAATAATACAAACCCTCTATATGCTACACCGGTTTTCCCGAATTGGGTTTTTCCGGGGATGATTGTCGAAAAATAACGGTGTCCCTTGTGTGGTTGTCTCATTGTATTTCAGTGCATGATCTGTATGTATGTCTAGGCTGCAATAGTGTTTTCATCGATCTTTAGATAACTAAATAACTTGTTGAATTTAAAGAAAAAGTAGGAGATGAAGAACCAGTAATTGCAGTAGGATTTCTGATGTGTGGATTCAGAAATTTTCACATATACCTGGCCATGGGAGCGAATGTATCCTCGTAATCTATTCCCTCTTTCTGAGAGAACCCCTTGGCCATGAACCTTGCCTTTTTTTTCTCAATGTTGCCATTTGCACCATGCTTGATCTTGAATATTTCCATTATGATCCAACCACCGCCCTATCTGTTGGTCTAGGCACAACCTCCCATACATTGTTCTGCATGATTAAGGTGTACTCTCAACCATTGCATCTCGCCACACTTGCTGCTGTGCTACCTCCTGCAGCTGGAAGGCTCACTATCAACTAATTCACTTACCAGCGCCATGTATCCAATGTACCTCGTTGGTTGTATCTACTCTCTCCTGCTCGTCCTAGGAGTCCCCACAAACTACTGATCATCCCTAAGTGTTTGTTGAACCTCATGGTTCCTCCTGCCAATAGTGGAGTTCGCAGTATCCACCTCTATATCCTCCTGATGCATCTCCCTGGTCTGTTGCATCTGTTGATCCATACTTTGTGAAGTCTCAGGAACACCTGCCCCTGAGCTTGTGCTCGTACTCGTAATTGTACTTGTGCTTTGTTGTCCTCGATCCTGCTGCTCAACTCTAGGAGCTTCTACTGGTTGCTCACTCTACTCATTAGTTGCTAGCAAATCTTTGGAACCCTTGTATGCCTTGTCCTCTAGGAACTTGACATCTCACCTAACAATGATCCTCCTGGACCCTGGAAATTAAATCCGATATGCCTTAGAGGTATCGCTGTATCCAATGAAGTATCCTCTTTCTGTAGTCTGATCTAATTTCGAACGCGTGTCTCCTGGAATATGACAATATGCTAGGTTGCCAAATACCCTGAAATTACTAACATCTGGCCTCTTCCCTGTGAATGCTTCCTTAGGCGTCATCTTGCCCAATGCTCTATGTGGAACCTTGTCTTGGATATAAAATGTTGTATTGCATGCCTTTGCCCATAAGTAGCATGGCAAATCCTGGTCATACAACATCGCTCTCGCTGCCTTCGAAATAGAGCGGTTCTTCCTCTCAGCAACCCCATTATACTATGGATTGTAAGGAACTGTCCACTCTCTCCTGATTCCTGCCTTGGTACAGAACTCTTGGAACTCCTCACTAGTATACTCTCCTCCATTGTCTAATTGAAGAACCCTAATCTCCCTACTTGTCGCATTCTCCACTAGAGCTTTGAACTCCTAAAAGCGACTGAAGACCTCATCCTTGGTCTTCAAGAAGTATACCTAAGTCTTCCTGGAGAAATCATAGATAAAAGTCGTGAAGTACTCGTATCCCCTGAGAGACTTTGTAGACATCGACACACATATATCTCAATGCACTAAGTCAAGTATCCCTTGCGATCTCGTGTCACTCCTTGGAAAAGTTTCCTTCACAAACTTCCCCAACACACATCCTCTACAAACATCATCATGCTTTGTGCTCACCTCTAGAACACGTCACTGTTTCATGAAGCAGTCTAAGTGCTCCATGATGTATATGGCCCATCCTCCTATGCCATAGCTCCCCGTGATCCTTCGGATTGCTGCTGCTAACCAGTGCCTTAGCAGTGTCTGCAATTTGTACAACCAGCCACTCCTAACTCCAATCGCTATAGGTGATCCCCAATCCTTGTGCTTCAATAGCACCTGTGCCCCTCTAAAGAGTACATCATACCATCCAATCTGTCCAATTTGTCCTGATCTTTCAAACCTATTGAGGCCATTTTCAAATCCTCGGGAAATAAGCAAAACCCAAATACATTGAAGAATATAAAATGGGTTCAAAACCCTCAACTTTTCTCTTCCTATGCATGCGCAAAGCCTTCTTTTGCCCTCATATCCTTTCTGATACTGTGTGAAATTTTAATACTGTTGCACTTAGCTGGTTATTATTCTCCTATCAATTTGATTATTTGTCTTTTGCAATTTCTTTGCGACAAATGTTGAATGAAACATTACTGCAACTTCATAGAAAATAAATTAACCACACGAACTGAGAAATTATAGCACACACACACAACTAATGAACACCGATATTTTTGGAGAAATGTTTCTGGAAAAACCCCAGTGTGGGGAAAACCAATTCTGTAGATGAGTATTTTTATTATTCTTCAGCAAAATTCTATAATTGAAAATTACAACTATTTTTCATAAATTGGCAAACCCTTAGAAAATTATTTCCGTCACTTTTGGAAGTCAATTTGGCTTCCTATAGACAACTTGAACCTCCTGATTCAACTCGTCCTCCCTTTGGCTCACTGAATCGAACCACACATGTGGCCCTGACAACTCAACCCTCTCTGGAAAACTTGCACTGCTAGAAAATAATCTCAGCCTCCACTGAAATTCGACTTCTCTTGGCAAACTTGGCTTCTCCTGTGCAAATTGTTCACTCTGGCAAATATCTCTTTGCTTCAACAATTCATCCTCTTTGAAGCAACTCACACCACTAGGAAACTCGGCCTCTCTGCAAATAAAATCAATCTCCCACAAACTATGGAAATCGTTGTGAAGAATTTCCTTCGACAATCCTATCTTCAATGATTCAATCATTGTTGATCTCGATCTACTGGTGCCCTCACACTATCACTGCAAGCTTTGCTCTCATTGTAAATCTATGTCTCTGATCACTCTGATATGTTCTCCAAGTTCCCATCGATATCCTCTTACAATCTCCCGTTGAGTAATCAATGACCAATATCTAATCTCAATTGACAGCTAATATCATCTTGACCCCATCACATGAATTTTCTAGAAGTCACTAGAGGAAAATTGATTTATCTCAATTAATCCAAATTAATTAAGCCATTTCCCTATGTTAGAAAAATTAATAAACTGGATAATTAATTCTAGTTAAGGTAATTTTCCTTAAAAATGTTTCCTAGGTTTTGGAGAAAATTAATCCACTGTGTTCCTTAGCCTCATAGACACAATGTGAGACTAGAACACCTGTCCGAGATACATAAACTAGCAGTCCAAGGAAACTAGTTTTATTCAACCCTAAACCAATCCTTCACATGGCTTCGGATGAACCCTCTGAGTTCTGCTATAGGAACGCAAACCTTTCTCACAGATTGCGAGTCTTCCAGGGTCGAAGTGGCTTCAAGAACCCTTTCACACTTATCTTAGCATGTAAAAGGTAACTGCAGTCTGCGATAGGTTGAGGCCAACCTCCCAGAAAGCCTCAGGATAAACCAAGAAGTGACGTATAGCCTTAGAGATACCTCAACGTCATAACATATCAATACATTACATGGAGGATTCACATATATTTAGTTTGAGAACTTTGATCTAATTCAGGATTTGAACCCTGTTGTGTCTCGGGCCAATTTGTCTTTACTTCAAGGAGTGTGAATGCCTCAGAGAAATGGCATCTTGCCTTAGTGGATTAGGAGAGCAGATGTCTCAGAATAGTTGCGTCTACCCTTAGTAACTTCCGTCTACCCAGAGTTTTGCGATCCTTCAGAAGGGTGAATTTCTTGTTTGCCAGAACAATCAAAATTACCAAAACCACAGATCAAACCAAAATTTCTACAATAAACTGTGCCAAAACAAGAGAAGAGTGACTACGTAGGGTGGGATCACTTCCACCGAAACTAGTCAAAGGAGCAATGGGGTCTTAAAACCCTCAGAGCCTTAGGCTCAAGAACGAACAAAGACAAAATGATCCAACCCAATGATGCCTCAAATGAGTCTAGCCCTCTTGTATTTATAGATTTCCTTGAAGGGAATTTTCTCCTTAATTAATTGAGTGAGGTTCACACCAAACCCCAACTTTGGGCTTTTTTGCCCCAGCTACTCCAAAACTTGCCCTCCGCTGCCCAAACATTGTGTATTTCAGGGTTTTCCCCTTTATCAAGGACTATAGCCTACGAGGATCAATAGGCTACTTTGTCCCTTGGGCCAAATAATCCCTCAAGGACATTACACTGAATCAAGAGAAAATTGGATATAATGCATGTGAAGTGGAATTGCTGGAGCAGTTGGACATATCACTTGTATTTAATATGGGGGATTTGCATTAAAGGTTATGGCTCAAATGAATCTGGAGAGCTATAGAAGTAGAAAGAAAAATCAAAGTGGTTAAAACATATGTTGAGAAAGAAAAGTCAAAGATTGAGATGATTTTAGAGGGAAAATTATTTTGGATGCAAGGCATAGAGTATAAGTAGTATTTGGTGAAGTTGGTGAAGTGGAGGAATAAGTTTGATGCAAAGAGCTTATGGATTCTAGAGCAAAAGTACCAAATGCATCACACGGGAAAAGGTGTAATAGAAGCTATGGATGAAGATGAAGATGTGTGTGGCAGTTAAAGGCTAATTTTTTTAATGGGAGTTTGATGTAGGAGCATCTAGATGCATAATGCAACTGAGGAAGTAAGCACATCGACAATGATGTAGGAATGGAGGCAAAGACAGAGAGTTGGCAAGAGAGAACCGTTAGTGCAAATGAATGTGTCAATGAGAAGTATGAAGAGAGTGTGTGGATGAAGATAGAAAGTCATGTGCACAAGGGATGAATAAGACACAAGGAGTCAATTTCTCACCAAGGTAGTGAACACATCATACCAAGCAAAGGAGAAGACGGAGCATTATGGCGTGGCAGCAGAATTCATTACCAGACTAAAGGTCAGAGGAGGATGGAAAGGTCATGGAGGAAGAAAGAAGGAAGATAGAAGTTAGGTTGGTTCCCAAGAGATGGCTATGGAGGAGTATGAAGAAGTCAAGTTGACTTCAAGGTAGAGAAAATGGGCTTCAAATAGGTTGGTTTCTGAAAGAATGAAAAAGGAGAAAGAAGATTGGTGACTCTAGGGGAAGTGAATCTCAGAGACAAGGAGGAAGGCTCAGACAAGCAAACTGTGTGCAGCAGAAAAGCATATGAGGAACGTTTGATCTATAGAAGGAAGTGATGGCCGAGATGAGAGCCTAAGTGAGTGAAGGCAAACTGATCAAGGATGAGACATTCTAGATTGTATATGTATTATAAAATCTATACAATGAGAATCAGTAGAGCATTATGACAATCTTGTATATGCTTTAAATTTTGTCTTGTATGTTTGTTATAACTCTTGCTCTTGATATACTGTTGCATAACTAGTCTGGTTAATCCTCAACAAAGGGTCATCGAGTGCATCATGTGACCCCATTGTATTAGGAACACAACTATTAAGTTCATTTTCTTGGAAGATCATAAATGTTCATCCATTTCCGGTGTTTCATTTTGATGATATGTAAGAAATAATAGATTGGGTTACAATAATTCCTTCAAACTATTGTATTATATGTCCTCCCCCACTATCCCATTAAATCCCTTATTTTGTTATTTTTTAAACTATTTTGTCATTTTAAACATCCTTCCTCTCCAAGGCTTCCTCATTCAACACAGAATGTTGCAATACAAAAAAGCTAAAAAGACCTTGCTTGAGATAAAAGGTATAGATAAAGCATACCACATTCATAGTTCTGAATGGAACTCAATCCAGACTCTGACATCAACTTTCCAAATTCTTCCAAATTTCCATTGGACCATGATTTAAGCCCTGAAGCATTCTAGGAAATAAATAAAAAAATTAGTCTCCATAAGAAACACACTTTAGCAAAGTTTTGTTCTTTAGGTTTTAAACCATGCCTAATGGAGTTCAACATTTTGACCTCTAATTTTCTTAAAATAGGAAACATATCGATGAAATTTCTCTTTGCAACAAATATGAAAGAACGAACCTGCAAAAACTCTTTTATTCTCTGAGAAATAGTGCTCTGATCTTCGAGCTAAAGCACCTTCTAACTTTTCCTACAACAACAATCACATGAACTATTTTAGTAGTAGAAAATGTAAGTAATGTAACTCTATTCACTCTCACTCCTGAGTCTAAAATGTCATCATCAATACAATATCTCCTTGAAATCCTCTTCCAAATGTAATAATATCTTATGCATACAAGAGAGAATGAAAAGCTCTATACAGATGACCAATAATACAGCAACAACGATGTAAATTAAACTCCCAAAGTTCTTTCATATGCCCATTAATGGCTTATATGTAATTTCCTGGAATCTAGTTCATGACATGCAAAATTCACAATAAAAAAATCTTGACAGTTAGCCTAAACTTCAATGCACATTAATGGAAACAAAATCTCTCATTAAGTTGATAACCCTTTGCTTTAAACAACACAATGAGAAAGTACTCCATACATACATAATTTGGAACTTAAAATGATATTTAAAGCTGTTTCGTATTTCCAATTCAGAAGACTCAATACTAGATAACTCACCCCTTGTTCAAGGTAATTAGACCTATTATGGATTGATCTCCATGGCACCCCAGCACCAAAATGTTATATACAAATGCATGTAAAAACATATTGGTTAGCATGCAATTTAACTTACTCAGACTCTGGGGAGTAATTCATGATCATCCATCATACTGGGCACCTTGAATGACGAGATGAAAGATGCCAAATAGAAAACCTCTCATGTGGCCAAGGACACACACGGTGGGTACCACTTGACATTCATCATGATTATCCATGTGGAAAAAGTCAGACATGGTACTAGCTCACTAGTCTTTGTTCAACATCCCTAGCATGATCATTGTCATCCCTAGAAAAAGACAATAGTAAAAATGAAGATTGGTGTAGCAAACATTATTGAGGGTTTCACTATTTTTACATCCAAGCTATAGGATGTACAGAAATTTGCAATAACAAATATTATTGAACAATAGCAATGGGGAGATCACAAACCATATGCCCAAAGCAGATGCTTGAAAATGTTCCGAACTTCTGTTCAATCCAAATACCCTTAAGGTAAGTCTCCACCATACAAAGTATCCTTAAGGAAGCATAAATGCCACATATCCTCAGTATGAGAAGAATACAAGAATAAATGAAGAGATGCCTTCCTTTTACCTTCAAGGAATATTTATATAGGACTCTAGGAGGTTGTTTTCTCTAGAAGCTTCTAACCATGAGTAGATACACCGAACCTAGTATCCACTAAAGTAGGACATGTCCCGCCTAATTAATGATTAAATTGTGACTACAGATAAATATCAATTACATATTGTATTATGAATGACAAGATATATGGTAACCAGAATTACATATTGTATTATCAATTACATATTGTTCTAGTAACCATGTTTGAATCTATGATCCAGGATGCTATGCATGCTTATATTCCTGTACATGGAATAGTTCAATGTTATAGATTATGGTAGCCCGTTTGTCTTGATGTTAGAGCAAGGTATTGCATATGTTGTGGGGCAGCTTCAAGGCAGATATAGGGTATACAACAAAAGAAGTCCATTAAGTTGAAAGGGCAGATATTTGATGTCGAGCTACAATGGATAGGGGCAACCTGTTTGAGAGGTAGCTAGGGGAAACCTAAAAGATGGGTGGGGGGAACCCTTATCAAATTGTTCCATAAGCTCATCGGGTAAGGAGAACTGAAGGAGATATTCCCTTACATTATAACTCTTTGGCCAGTTTCAAGTTGCTAACTATTCATTCCTTCTAGAGGTTTCTCAAGTTTCACAACGTGAATCATCAACTATATGGAAGCAACAAGAGAAACAATGTGCAAATAATAACCATGAGAAATATGGGGTTGTACATGTTGTAGAAGTTGCAGTTAAAGAGCATATTGAGAATCCTTATTCCTTGTGAAGGTTTCTCAAGTTTCATAAGGTTAATCATCAACTATATAGCAGCAGTTAGAGCAACAGAGTGAAGATAATAACAAGAAGGAATATGGGGCTGTACATGTTGTAGAAGTTGCAGTTAATGAGCATATTGTGAATCCTCATTATTGGGGTTGTACATGTTGTAGAAGTTGTAGTTAAAGAGCATATTGAGAATCCTCATCATTTTGTCACTAAATATGCTAGGTAGTCATCAGCAAAATCCATTGCCATTAAATGAGCTTCCTCATACATAAAGCTCAAGCTAGGGAAGTCAAACCCAAATTAAATCCTGACATTAAACCTTTTGTGCTTGTTGCTGTAAGGAAGCCATTACATGACATTTTGGATTTGATCTTTCTTCTTGTATGAGAGGTTTGAGAATCCAGTTCTCTACTTCATTTGTTAGCTCCAGGACGGAAACCCTCAGGTGATTCAGTGAGATTGGGCAAGTATCCATCTCCCCTTGGTGAATTCATCCATAATTCACATGAGAGCTTAGCAGTTGTATCTCAGTTTAGTTTTGGAGGGCCGGTTTCAACGTTGGAGCCGATTATTTTTGGAGACCAGATTATCTATCTCAGCTATTTCAGTGATATCATCATGTACACTCTTTCCAGTTATTTATTATAATGAAAGCTGAGATTATTTCTGCTTATTGTATTATTGAATTGCATGCACTCTATTGGTTATATTTTACATGGCAATTTTTTGTTAAATGAATGGTAATTTTATGGAAAAATTCTGGTTGAGTTAGATTTCTTCAAAATTAGTCAAATATCCCATTCGGGATATTACAGTAGCATCAGAGTTGTGCATCCTACCAGCCTGAGGGTTTATTGTAGATTAGCTTTGAAGAAAGATCGTAATTGAGGGTTTTTCTTGTGAATTGTCGATCGATATCGTGGCCAAGAATATTTACCAGGCTATTGAACCAAATTATTGAAGAATGAGTTGATATTTGCTAAAGTAATATTTCAGGAGTCGAAGTACTGGAAATTGATCAATTTTCCAATGAGGCCGAGATCTAGTCTTTGGCAAGACGAGTTGTCTACCTCCCCCCGTGGAGGACGAATCACCGATTTAATTGTTAAGGGGTCTATTACCGCTCAAACTAGCAGAGGACCTAAGGGGGATCCCTAAAGGGCAAATGCTAGGCCAAGGGAAACAAATGGAGACTTAGCCCACTGTCACCTCAGCTAAGACACCCTTCTATTTATGGACTTTCACAAATGGGTGGAGACCTGGTATATTATGGAGTCATCGATGAAGGATAAGTCAATGAAAGGATGTGGAGTGACCCAAATAATCCCTTTCCTGGAAGAGTTAGAAAGATAGAGCTTGCCTTCTTTCTAAGCAAGATACAATGTCTTCTAGGGAAAGGAAGGGAGGATTTGAGAGTTAGATTTACCGGATATGACTTGTGAAGGAATTTCCCAATCCCTAAAATCCTTGTTGAAATTGGTATCCCAGATGGTTCTTGAAGACTTGTCTTTTCAAAGGAATGAGACCATGCGGGACCAAGTGGACCCAGTCTAGGGTAGGGGAGAAAAGTATGGCAACCAACGATGTCCCTAACCTGGGTAAGGTATGGAAATGGATCAAAGAAAGAATATTCAATTAAAGGTTTGAATTGATCCAATAAGGTACTAGCCTTTGGGGATGTTGTTGATTTCTAGTAGCATCAGATGTGCTCTAAGTCTCAAATTTTACAGGGAGGCTTAGACACATGCATTCTCCAATATCCAAAAATCGTTTTGGGAAATTCCACTCGGAGACAGTTTTATTAAAATAATTAATTATTTTTAATGGGTCCCTAAGTCTAAACATAGAAAAATTAAAATAATTAATGGGTATTTATCTAAACTGTGGGTGAAACTTCTAGAAGAAGGCGAAGATCAATTCAATATGATCCTAGCCATTGATTAGGATCTAATCTAGGTCGTTGATTGATCAATGAGAGGATTATAATAGGAGACTTGATGGACACTTGGAGTACACACTAGAGGCAGATACTCAGTTGTCTGAGTAAGATCGATTTTCTCATTGGTCGAAGTTCGGCAAGAGAAAATCGAATCAGGGGGAGAGTTGCAGGTGGAAAAGAGAGTGAGGGTAATTAGCATCAGTCGAGAGTGCAAGGGAAGAAGACGTAGAGTAGAGGGAGGACAACGCAAAAGCTGTGACGCAGGGAGAAACAACACAGTAATAGTTTGACGTTGGGACTGCGTGGGGCAATTTTGACGCTGGGACAACATGGGAAAGTTGATGTTGGGACACAGTGAGACGCAGAGGGAAGAGGATCACTTCTCCTGGATCAGAAACTTCTCAGGAAGCGTCTGTAAATTTTCTCACAAAGAATCCTATTCTATTCTACTGGTTGTAATTTGTACATGAGATTTTTGCTGATGAATAATAAAGAAACCCTCATCTGCTGCACTGGTTTTCCCATAGTGGGTTTTTCCGGGGAAGATTGTCCAAAAATAACTGTGTCATTGTGGTTGTATTTGTGCTAGTATTTTTCTTTGCATTTACTTTCCGTAAAATTTTAATTGTGAAGCCTGCTATAGAATTTATTTCGATATTTGCCGTAAGAACACTATGAATAACTTATTTCTGAGTTAATAAGTAGAAGAAATAATATTAATCACCACAGTTGGATTTCTATTTAAAAATTCTCACATGGTATCAAAGGCAAGTTAAAGCAAGAAGAAAAGAGTCGAAAGACTCAGCGTTGAAGGAAGAAAGGAATTCAAAATTCCTGCAGGGGCAGTGATTCGAATCCCCAGGGGGTTTGCGTAGTTCAAGCCAGAAGGACTAGATTTTCGTGGTAAAGCTCTCTCTGAGTGAGTCGATAGAGAGGTAAGATTTCCTAATCAAAATTTGTCAGCGACAAAAGGAACAACACAACAAAAGATTCAACGAAGAGGGGTTTCTTAGGTGGGACGCAATTTTTTCTTGTAATAGTTGTTGGGGCGGGGTAGCATCAGAAATTAGTTGAAAATAGCACAAAGATGGATACTCAAAGTGTCTCAGAATTGTCTACCAGATTAGAAGAAGAATTTGCATGCCTAGCAAATTCAACGTCAGCAAATGTTTGGTACATTGATAGTGGGACTTCAGTTCAATGACTGGAGTATGAGAACATTTCTCGAACTATCAAGAAGAACAAATGGACTTCCAGATTACTATGGGAAACATAACGAAATGTACTCCAGTAGGGAGAGGCACCATAGCATTTCAAATAGAAGCAGGGACTAGCATCCAAGCCACCTATGTTCTGCATGTGTCAGGATTAGGAATGAATTTGATTTCAGTGTCCCAGTTACAGGACAAGGGATACGATGTATACTTCATAGGAAAGAAAGTATATGTCAAGCATCGAAGATGGAAGAAGATGAGACAAATTGGGACTCGAAGCATCAAATTGTATATGTTGCAGCTTGAGTCTCCAATGGCATTGATAGGCAACAATTATAATGGTGAAAAGGAACGAAATGAATTATGGCACAGGCGAATGGGACACTTACACCATGGAGCACTGAGGATGCTCAGAGACACTGTTACAGGAGTACCAACCCTTAGTAGTGAGCATGATGACTTATGTCGAGGATGCGTGGTAGGGAAGTACGTTAAAGCAGCTTTTTCTAGAAATAACAATAGAGCAAAATGTGTATTGGGATTCATACACTCAGATATCTGTGGTCCAATGTCCAGAAGAGCTCTTAGTGGTGGCGAATACTTCGTCACTTTCATTGATTATCACTCTAGAAAAACCTGGATCTATTTCTTAAATACCAAGGATGAGGTCTTTGATTGATTTAGAGAGTTTAACGCACTCGTTGAAAATATGACAAGGAAAAAGATAAAGGTATTGCGTTCAGATAATGGTGGAGAATATATAAACAAAGACTTCATAGGTTTCTGCACAAAGGAGGGCATCAAAAGAGAGTGGCCAACTCCATATAATCCGGAGTAGAATGGAGTAGCAGAGTGGAAGAATAGAACTATTGTTGGGGCAGCCAAAGCTATTTTGTATGATCAAGATCTACCTAAGTTTTTATGGGCAGAAGCTTGCAACACAACTGTGTATATCCAGAAATGAACTCCTCATAGAGCATTGGGGAAGAAAACGCTCGACGGAGTCTTCATAGGGAAGAAGCTAGAAGTCAATCATCTCAGGATATTCGGAAGTGTGGCACATTGTCACATTTCAAACGAGAAGTACAGTAAACAGGATCAAACTGCAAAAAAGGGGTATCTCGTAGGATATAATGAGACCTCAAAGGTATACAAAATATACATTCCTAGCAACAGGACGATTGTAGTGAGACAAGATGCAAAGGTCATGGAGGATAGAGCTTTCAGAAAATTTAGAGAGATGCCAGCAGAAGGTCAGTTAGTAGATGTTCCACTAGTCCAGGAGCAGTAGGGGCAACAAGGAGGATAGACACCTGGATCGAGTACAGTGACCAGTTCCAGTATTTCCTCAAAAGGAGGAAATCCAGATAGTTCTCAGCTAATGGAACAACAAGATCGGGAGGAGGAGTTGATTGAGCCTCCCACCACCATTGGTAGAACCAACAGAGAAGTATGACAGACACTGAGGGACGCAGAGGAGTTTGTTGGAGCTCCTAGAACCGAGAAAAGGCAGCGTAGACAACCTGACAGATACCAAGCATTGGTAGCTCAAGTTGAAGAACCCTCTAGCTTTCAAGAAGCTGTTCAACACTAAGTTTGGGTGGATGCCATGGTAAAAGAGTACAACTCTATCATGACGAATGATGTCTGGGAAGTAGTACCTAGAGTGGAGGATAGATCAGTGGTAGTATCATGATGGATTTACAAGATCAAGTATGCTGCAAATGGTAGTATAGATAAGTACAAGGCTAGGTTCATGGCAAAGGGGTATGCTAAGAAAGAAGGAATAGACTATGAAGAGACCTTCGCCCCTCTATCAGATCCGTTATATCCCTAGCAGCTCAAATGGGATGGGAGATTCACCAGATGGATGTCAAGACAACATTCTTGAACAAGGTGATAGAAGAGGAGGTGTATATAGAACAACCCGAAGGCTTTGAAACTCATGAGAAGAGAACTCATGTTTGCAGATTAAAGAAAGCCATGTATGGGCTCAAGCAAGCACCCATAGCATGGTATGGTCGAATTGATAGTTACTCATGATAGTTGGGATTTGTCAAAAGTGATGATGATCCCAATCTCTACTATTTGATGGTAGAGAATGAGCCCACTTATTCTGGTATTATATGTGGATGACTTATTTTTAACAGGGTCATCCAAGTTCATACAAGATTGTAAGAAGAATCTTGAAGCTGAATTCAACATGAAGGATATGGGGTTGATGCATTATTTTCTAGGGTTGGAAGTTTGGCAGAAGAATGGGGAGATCTTCCTTGGGCAAGGAAGATATGCTACAGATATTCTGAAGAGATTCAGAATGCAAGATTGTTGACCCATGGCTACTCCCATGATCACCAATTGGAAGAAAATAGATGCATCAGGAGACAAGGAAGTGGACCCCACCTTGTACAGACAACTCATTGGGTCACTCATGTATCTGGTCAACACTAGGTCAGACATTTGCTTTGCTGTCAACACTCTTAGTTAGTTCATGGTGGAACCAAAAAGGGTGCATTGGGTGGCAGCTAGACACATGCTTAGGTATGTGCGTGGAATAGTCGAATATGGGTTCAAATACTCCCGAGGGGAGGACGTCAAATTGAATGGGTTCACAGATGCACATTGGGCAGATAGTTCAGTGGACCGAAAACGTCCCTTGGGGTACTGCTTTAGTGTTGGATCAAGGATGATATCTTGGTGCAGTAGGAAGCAGAAGTCAGTAGCTTTGAGCTCAGCAGAAGCAGAATATATGGCAGCCAACACAACTATGTGCGAAACTATATGGTTTAGAAAACTGCTTGTGAATTTGTTCAAAAAAAGGATGGAAGCGACCAAGGTTTATTGTGATAATCATATTTGTATCAAACTCTTTGAGAATCCAGTATTTCATGATCGGTCGAAACACATTGATATTAGATGTCACTTTATTAGAGACTGTGTTCAGCGTGGGGGCAGTACAGCTACAACATGTCCTCACAGGAGATCGAGTAGCAGACATACTAACAAAGGCTCTAGGAAGAGCTAAGTTCATTTAGTTTAGAGAGCAGATGGGTATGGTAGAGAATCCGTTTCAGTAGCAGAAATAGGTGATTTCTCAGTGGCAGAGGGAGTTGCAATATGGATGCAGTGTTTACAAGTGGCAGGGTCAGCAACAGTACAAATACAACATTTGCGCAGTAGTTGGTGGGAGGATGTCAGATATCAGCAAGAGCAGAGGGAGATGTTACAGAACAAGGTGATGCGTCAGCAGATTGCATTACCAGAGAACATTCCTCGCTAAGAGGGAGTGTTGATTTTTGGTAGCATCGGATGTGCTCTAAGTCTCAAATTTTGCAGGGAGGCTTAGACACATGCATTCTCCAATACCCAGATCTCGTTTTGGGAAATTCCACTTGGAGATGGTTTTATTAAAATAATTAATCATTTTTAATGGATACCTAAGTTAAACTTAGGAAATTAAAATAATTAATGGGTATTAATCTAAACTCTGTGTGAAACTTCTAGAAGAAGGCAGAGATCAAGTCAATATGATCCTAGCCATTGATTAGGATCTAATCTGGGTTGTTGATTGAACAACGAGAGGATTGTAAGAGGAGACTTGATGGGCACTTGGAGTACACACTAGAGGCAGATACTCAGTTGCCTGAGTAAGATAGATTTTCTCACTGGTTGAAGTTCAGCAAGAGAAAATTGAATCAGAGGGAAAGTTGTAGGTGGAAAAGAGAGTGAAGGTAATCAACATCAGTCGGGAGTGCAAGGGAAGAAGACGTAGAGCAGAGGGAGGACAACGCAAAAGTTGTGACATAGGGAGAGATAGCTCAGGGGCAGTTTGAGGCTACGACAATGTGGGAAAGTTAACGCTGGGACACAGTGAGATGCCGAGGGAAGAGGAGCACTTCTCCTGAATCAAAAACTTGTTAGGAAGCCTCTGTAAATTTTCACACAAAGAATCCTATTCTATTCTGCTGGCTGTAACTTGTACATCAAATTTTTGTTGAAGGATAATCAAGAAACCCTCATCTGCTGCACCGGTTTTCCCACATTGGGTTTTTCCGGGGAAGATTGTCCAAAAATCACTGTCATCGTGGTTGTATTTGTGCCAGTATTTTTCTTTTCATTTACTTGCCGCGTTATTTTAATTATGAAGGCTGCAGTAGAATTTATTTCGATATTTGTCGTAAGAACACTGTGAATAACTTATTTCTGAGTTAATAAGTAGAAGAAATAATATTAATCACTGCAGTTCGATTTCTATTTAGAAATTCTCACAAATGCTAAGGAAAAGTTTGATCCTGAAGCTAGGGCTTGGCTTTTCTCACATCTCCGTTGTTGGAATGGCCTCAAATTTGGAGTCTTGAGAAAACATTAGCATAGGAGACCCTAAGAGATCAAACTTTTTGGATGGGTAGTTTGCTGGGAAAATGATGCCCTAGGTGACCTAACTTGGCTATACCTGGAAAAAGGTGAAAAGATATGATTTTAGGTGACCACCTCATGGTAGATCAGTACCTTAGTCATGGGAGAATGGGGTCTATGATGAATATGAGTGAGGATCTTTGATTCCCAGTCAAGGAGGCCTCAAGACCACTTCGCTTAGCCTTCTAGGTCAAAGACAAGCAATCTTGCAGCTTATATACCTCGATGTGCAAGGAGATGGCCTATCAAGGTCAATTCGTTGATAGAATTGCCCCTAGGAGATTTCGCTCACATTACATGGCCCATACATTGAGAGATGTTATAATAAAGACAAAATTCCACAATTTAAAGCAGTAAATGCATGCAGCAATTGGCCCTAAAAATAGCGAAAATCTTCATCCAATGTATATGACAAAGTAAAACAAGAATAACATTAAAAGAATGTACTTACATGTAATAGAATATATCCATCCATCCACAATTGACAAAAGAGAAGCTCCAAGATACAATAAACCAATATCTACACATCAAAATTCATCCATAAAGCTCCAATTCAGCCTCTAGAAAAAGTGTGAAATTCTCAAGAGAGAAAAGAGATCCAATCCAAAGTGATATGAGATAATAAACTCATCTCACTTGTATTTATACACTAATGAGGAGTTCGAATTAGCCTCCTTGGCCTAAATAAGCCCCAAAAATAAAATAATGTTATAATAATCCAACTTTTGGTGACAAGCCTACCAAACTAGCTCATGAATGAAAGAAGAAGCCTCTCAAGATGTCAAATACTAATATATGCATGTCATTGGGCCCTCTAAGAGGACTAATGAGGTCCATAGTTGCCATAATGAAGAGTAGGACCCTCGAAAGCAGTGGACAAGGGGGTGGCCCCTTGTAATAACCTGTGATGCTCCAAATGACATGTGAGGGCACACAAGTGTCCTCATGGGTCTCCAAACAAATCGAAGATGCCTGTAAATCGCCTGCAAGGGCTAGGATGGTGTAAGTGATGCCACATCATCATGCAACTCCTGGATCATCTGCCAAGTGTATGGTGCAAATCTGGGGCAAGTGGGTATGATGGATCAGGTGCATCTTCCTCGTCTAATAAGTGAACCACGAGCAATCTCTGAATGGCTGTGGAGAACCATGGAGTGTTATCTACTACTGTGGAGGCCCATGACTCTCAACGCACGCCCTACATATGCCAATATAGTCTTCTAGAGGATTAGGACTGTGTATAGGGAGACCAAACCCAAGATGGAGATGATCTGCAATCCTGCATAAGATCCAATGCGTCCCCTAGCCTTCCAGTACAACAAGTCATTAGAGAAATCGAGTAAATGAGCTTACCAATCATGGACCATAGGTGGAGACTTCATAATGGTCTGCCCTTCCATAATGGGCTTCGGGATGTGCCAATGTCTCCTAAACTCCAAATAGGGTTAACCAATGATCCTATTAGGTGGTTTCTACTTCTAAAGGGGATAATATAGTCAAGGTGCATCCTTCAAAAGGTGGTGGCATGTAACAAATGGGTGAATGAAATGGGAATGAGAAGGGGCAACTCTGGGTCACATGTTGGGATACAAGGGTAGCTAATAAGAGGGGATCTCACACTTGGGTTTATAATGTATAGGAGGGAGCAATCGTGGTACATGAGGTGCCCCGACCTTGATTTTTCCACCCTTATTTATATGCCTTTGGACTTTTTATGATTTTCTTTGATTAACTACTCGGGGCTCAATGGGTAAGAGCATGATGTAAAAGATATAACAATGAATACAGCCCCAAGGGTTAGCTCAACCGGTCAAATCAATGCCTCGTTGATCGGGAAGTCACAGGGTCAATTCTCCCCGAAGCCCTTGGGGTTAGGCCTAGTTATTGGTCGCGAGGCTCGATTCCCTTCGGGGTTGATCATCTTAGATATTTCCGTGGACATAGCGGCCACCCAATGACTTGGGTGTCCGTGAACCACACCAAAAAAAAACAATGAATACCCCCTTTAAAGGTAGGGCGGTTCATTGCCCACCAGGGGTTGGGTCAATCATGGGTTCCTATATGATGAAGGAGGTTCATAGAACCTGTAGGAACCAGGGTGATGGCCATGAGGATGGGGTAGGGCTCATGCATTGGCTTTTGCCCACGTGCTAAATGTGTTTGTCCCGACCATCTTTTGCACTTTGTGGTACATTTCTTGTTGAATGTGGCCAAATATTCTTTTATCTTTCTTTTTAGCTGCATCAACCTCCAAGGCATCATTCCAAGCCAGACCCAAGGTGTGGGCAAGGGGAAGGGGCGTGCTAACCCTATGTGGACCTAGTGGAGGAATGTGGAACCAAGTGGGAGAAATGATGAATGGTGTAGTAATGAGTGGAAAAAGGGTAATATAGGCAGATGAGGGAGTGGGACCACACAACCAAAATAGGGGTTTCCCATGAAATACCATCCCTAAAGCTAAATGGTCAGTAAAAGAGATCCCACAGGACTAGAATAGAAATTAGTGTCCAAAAGGGGTCTATGGGAAAAAGGCACATACCTAATCCATTCTTTCTGTTGAATCCCCCCATTAATCCATGCCCAGAAGTGTCCATGATAAGCAAACTACAATACTCAATTTCCAAATGACAAGACATACCTTTAGGTTCAGGAGGCCCACCTTCAAACATCCAATCATGGCAGATGGGCGAGGGACCACATCGCTGGCTCAGGTGGCAGAGAAATGGCAGAATTAGCTAGCTGGTGGCCTCAAGGGGCTGCTCGTTGCCGACAAAGGACCATCTTGGAGAAAAATAATTTCTCCTAGGGATATCACCCACAAAATAGTGGGAAATAGGGCCACCTTCAGGAGATTGAACTGTGATTCATCATCTTTATTAAGGTGAGTTTTGATTAGCAATTGCTAAAGATTGTGTGTTAAGCATTAAGTTGCCCATGGTGTGATCCAACAATAAATTTAAAAGACGAATTCCTATTTACCGAGGATCAAAACTATTAGTAAGTTGGGAGCAGCTGAGTTAGATCAGAGAGCAACGTTCTTAGAAGAACCAATATCTTTGACAACAACTACACTCTTATCAAAGATCATGAGAGCAAATTGTAGCGGATCAGGGGGCCATGTTTTATTTGCTAGAATCTGCAATTAATGAATGTCCCCAAGACATTCTGCAATTTGTATTAAGATTTGGAGTCAAGAGCGGTCAACGTGTTTTCTGTGCATGGGGCGTGTGGTCGTTGTTCACTTCCGCAAGCCTGCTGGGCGTAGTGTCGCTTGTTGGGATAGTTAAATCGAGCCACTATAGGGGACCTGTGCGCAACCAAACCAGGGGATCCTATCAGATTTCCATTGCCACGATGCGCGATTAACGGGGAGACTCATTAATTGAAGCAAGCCGCAATTTTGTCCTAGGCTATGAGTTGCAATTTCAAATCAATCTGATTGGAAAGTCGCGCAATTTAGTATGTTGTGCATGTTACAAATCGGGTCAGTTTCTTGTCTATCAGGTGGAATTTCTCAACGGCAGGATGAGTCAAAAACCAGTGTTGCCTAATTAAATTTTGGGGAGCGGCTAAGGAGTATGCATCTGATGGGAAAAGATCGATAGATTCTGCTCATGGATCCATTCGTATAAAAGACGATGTGATTTGCTAAGTTCAAAGAGTGATGCCACGTAAAACAGTTCAAGTAGCCGAATTTAGATTTTGGGCAGAGTTCCATTGTATTATGGGGTAGAGCTTCGAGCCATCTAAATTCCAATTTGATCGAGGTAGCCACCATCATCTCAAGAGTCGAGAACCAAATTGGCACGACCGCATCAAGCAAGGTACCCAACGTTCCATTTGTGACAGATATCAGTGCATGTGAGTATAGAGACTGAAGCGTTGAACGAAATTTTGAGCGCAAGAGCTGACGAAATTCCCTAGTTATCTAATTCTGTGGCAGTTCGTTGTATGGTTGACTGTCTTGGTAACTGCGTGGACTAGTCACAATGGTATGTGATTCACTTGTTGGAAAAAAGGGGTTGTGCTTATGGTATGTGTGAGTAGATATATTCAGACTAATCCAGTCTAGTCCCATCATTGAATGAACATCATATATTACATAGTGCTAGTACTAAGTACAATATGTCATTATGGATATACTAATGCTTTTAAGTTGTGAGATTATGTTATTGGAACACTTATGCAATTAGTATGTTTGTAAAGCGCTACCGCTAATATAATATTTGTAGGTGTTAGTGTCCCAGGGAATGACTGTTGTATTGACCATATAAGTCTTATATGACTAGGGTGTGTTTGATAAGTGAGCCAACATAGAATACCTTTGTTATAGTAAAGTATTACTTGTTAATTGTCATTATTGATTGCCATATTGTATGCCAGCAGTAGATATATATTTATGGCTAGCAGTGAGGGTTTATATGTTGCCATAAGGTGTTGAGTCTTTCATAAGATTTTGAGTTAGAGTGTTGAACTAGAGTCTAATGTGTGGTAGAATTGGGCATGTAAATGAGAATATGTCATTTATCTTGTCCAATAGTCTGTGAGAAGTCTACGTATTGAGTCAGCTGGTCATTATTGTACTTTGTGAAAAAGTATTGTATGAGTCAACTTGATGTACTAGATTTCATTAAGCCCAAACATGGATGAAACTTTCATAAAATCCCTTAATAAACTAGCAGCCACCATCAACAAATCCTTTTCGAAAGGGATACTCACTTTGCTACAGTAAGAGCAGCCACAAAAAGAGCATGAGTAAGGACAAAAAATCTTTAAACTTGTGACAAATTTGAAACACATGAGGGTCACGGTGAAGGCTCTTTTCAAACTAGAAGAACTGGATGCACTCATTTCCAAAGTACACCAGTTAGAGGGGAAGAAACTAATTTGGGCCCTAAAACCAGCGATGCTTGCCCTGTGAAAATTCCTAGATCTAACAATCTCTGGAATCCTACTACAACTAGCTGAATCTACGTCACCTAGATCGTAAATTACATTACAAACTTATTTCAGATTTCTTCTTGAAATATTGAAGTAAATTACTGAAACAGCCTACACCAAATTAAATATGATTCTGAAACGTAGAAACTAAGCAACGAAATACAAACACATAGGACACCATTATTTTTGGACAAAAGCCCCTGGAAAAACCCAATGCGGGAAAACCAGTGCAGCAACTTTGAGGGATTATTATTATTAAGCAGTAGAAAATTCTGAATACATCTTTGAATACCTCATAGGGTTATTCAATTACAAAGAGAAATACTGGCAGAAAGAATTGTGAGGTTACCTCACACTATCACTAGAAATCCTGGCTGATCCAGCCCCAGACTGATTGCCCCCGACTTTTCTAGTTGCCTCTATGCAATGTCTGCGTCAGCCCAACATCAAGCTCTCTGGGGACTGCGTCACTCCTCTGGCTGGTCGATTTGTTGCCCAGGAGATTCGATTTCTGCCTCCCGGTCTCACACCCCGGCTCCTGGCTTCTGAAACTCGAATTCCCTCTGCAAATTTCAGACTCCTCACTAGCTTCTACATCAACCCCTCTGGCTTAGCGCTACCACTGCTAGATTACTCTCTGCCTCTCTCTGCTGATGATTTTCGGGCTAAGAAAATCACTCTCTCCGGAAGCTATCCCCGCCCCTCTGCTACAAGAAATCTCATCAACCGAATTTTCCTCCTGAAAAATTCTCACTTCAGAAAATCGATTTCTTGATCTTTCTTGGTGTATTTTCCAAATGACCCTCAAGCCCCTTGTTATATCTTCTTGTTGGACAACCAACGGCCTAGATTAACTCCTAATCAAAGGCTCAGATCGGTTGGACTTGATCTCTGTCTTTTTCTAGAAGTTTCACCCATAATTAGATTAATACCCATTAATATTTTAATTTTCGTAAGTTTAAACTTAGGAACCCCATTAAAAATATTAATTATTTTAATATAATCGTCTCTGGGTGGAATTTCCCAAAACGGTTTCTGGGTTCTTTGGAATGCATGTGCCCAAGCCTCCCTGCAAAATTTGAGGCTTAGAGCACATCCGATGCTATCTTAAATCAACACTCCCTCTTAGCGAGGAATGTGCTCTAGCAATATACCACTGCTGCATACTGCTTTGACTCTAAAACATCATCCTCTACGCTGATGATGTCTGACATGTTGTCCACCAACTATTGCGCTGCTACTGCAACTGTACTGTTGCCTTTGACACTGCCACTGCCAATGCTACATCTGTACTATAGCTCCCTCGCAAATGTTGCATCTGCTATGCTGCTAGCACTGCCACTGTTAACATTGCATCCGTACTGAAACACAGTTGCTGAGAGAAGCAACTGAAAAACATCCAAAACTGGACAAGTATCCAGTGGATACACCTCGGTGTTGAAATCTTGACTACTTCTAGTCCCACGTTGTCTTCTCAAGCCACTGCATTGCTGAAGCTTTGCACTATGCCTCCATGCACTGCGACCTTTCTGCTCTGCATTGCTCAAGTTCTGACGCTGCTAACTACTGCATCTATCGCTTCAATACTCCATGGCACCAACTGAAAACTCCTCCATCCCGCTACTACTGATCATGGGTTCCTGTAGCAAGGTATTGATCCAAGAGGTGGAATCCTCAAGGATCCTGCCCATTTGTAGCTCTTTCGAACTACAACTCTAAATCAGCCCACCTCCCTTCTAGAGGTAACTTGGTTGTCATGGCTAACTCCTCCTGTTCGATCTTTGCGGCTGCAACTTTAGGATTGTGTTTCTCATCCATATCCTTTTTCTTCAAAGGACACTGGGATGTATAGTGGCCCATCTTGCCACATCTGAAACAGTTCACCTTCGAGACGTCTTTCTTTCACCTCTATTGCCCTTGTTGCCCCTTCGATGCAAGGGTTGCATTCTCCTCCTCCTCCTTGGGCTTCAACCCACTGTTTTTGATGCTTCTATCAAGTTTGACCTTGACCAGGTCTCTGTTGATTTGGGGTAGCATCGGATGTGCTCTAGCCACGAAAATTAGTGGAGAGGCTAAAGTACATGAGATCTCCAATACTCAGAAATGATTTGGGCAGATTCTAAACAGTTTGGACAATATTAAAATGATTAATATTTTTAATGGAGTCCCTAAATCTAAACTTAGGGAAAATAAAATATTAATCTGAATTAATATAAAATTGTGTTAGAAGGGTCCAAAAGTCATGGATCAAGCCAGAGTTAATCTTAGCCGTTGATTAGGGACTTAATCTTGACCGTTGATTTGTCAACGAGAAAAGTATAAGAGGAGGCTTGAGGGTCACTTGGAGAACACACTGAGGGAGACTAGTCAGTTCAATTTCTGGAGCGGGGTTAGCTGAGAAATTCGAACTAGTGGTCTGGTGAGCAATCAGGAGGTAGCAAGTACGGAACAGAGAGACGGGATCAGGCACTGGAGACCAGCGCTGAGGCAGGAGAGGCAGATGCAGGGCATTTCAGGCAGACGCAGAGGCAGCAGGAGACTGCGCAGTCACTAAAGGGCCTGTGTGGGTGACGCAGAGAGACCCAGGCTGATGCAGTCAAGCAGGTGCTGACGCAGAGTGTCTGGGAGCCACGCAAAGGTCAGCCAAGTTGATGCTGGGACTGGGAGAAGGGATGGAGAATTTTTTTTCTCTTTGTGGGTAAGCCAGTTTGGCACCCTATTATACTGAAGAATTGTTGAACAATAAAATCCTCCCTTGCTGCACCGGTTTTCCCACATTGGATTTTTCCGGGGACTGTTGTCCAAAATATCTGTGTCAATGTGTTGATTCTTGTACATGTGATTGTTTCTGTATTATGGTGTGATATCTGCAGCAAAATTTATTTTAATGTTTATTGAAGGAATTTCATAAATAACTTATTGAAGAATAAGTAGGAAAAGTAAATGAGATGTTGCAGAGATAGAATTTTCACATGGTATCAGAGCGAGTAATCAGAGACAGAAAGGGAAAATCAGTTATGGGTCGAGACCACGATGCAAAGGCATCCACGTCAGGGGACTCGCACAGATTTTCAAAAGATTGCATAAGAGGAAGAGACTTCGATTTCTCTATGTTGGCTTCCAGGATGGAAGAAGAAGTGGCTTGTATGACTTGTTCTGCATCATCAAAAGTGTGGTATATAGACAGTGGAGCCTCGTGGCATATGACGGAAATCAGGGAATGTTTCTCAGAATATTGAGAAGAGAAGATGAACTTTCAGATCACCATGGGGAACAAGGCAAAGTGTATTCCAGTAGGGAAGGGGGGTACCATAGTTTTTCAAACTGAATTGGGAGAACGGTTTCGTGCTATAAATGTGCTGCATGTACCAAGATTGGGGATGAACTTACTTTCTGTGTCGCAACTTCAAGGCAAGGGCTATGATGTCTACTTCGTCAAGGAGAAGGTATACGTCAAACACCCGAGCTGGAAAAAGAAAGTGCAGATTGGGATCAAAAGTAACAGGGTGTATAGATTACAACTAGAATCACCAATGGCACTAATAGGCAGTGATGGAGACAAGGACTTGAATGAACTATGGCACAGAAGAATGGGTCATTTGCACCATGGAGCTCTGAGAATTCTCAAGAGCACTGTAACAGGAGTTCCGGATTTGAGTACGGAATGAGATGATGTATGCAGAGGATGTGCTCTAGGAAAGTATGCGAAGGCAGCATTTCCTAGGAGCAAACATAGGGCCAAGAGTGTACTAGGATTGATACACTCAGATATCTGCGGACCTATGTCTATCAAAGCTCTCAGCGGTGCCGAGTATTTCCTTACCTTCATTGATGACCACTCAAGGAAAACTTGGATTTATTTTCTGAAAACCAAGGACGAGGTTTTCTGTCGATTCAAAGAGTTCAAGGCTCTGGTGGAGAATCTGACTGGGAAGAAAATAAAAGTTTTGTGCTCAGATAATGCTGGAGAGCATGTCGATAAGGACTTCACTGATTTTTGTGCTAAGGAGGGCATCGGAAGAGAGTGGACAGCTCCCTACAATCCGGAGCAGAATGGAGTAGCAAAAAGAAAGAACAGGACTATTGTACAAGCAGCTAGGGCCATGATGTATGATCAGGATATGCTGAAATTCCTGTGGGCGGAAGCATGCAACACATCAGTCTATGTTCAGAATAGGACTCCTCATCGGGCGTTGGGCAAGATTACTCTAGAGAAAATTTTCATAGGGAAGACACCTGAAGCCAGTCACTTCAGGATATTTGGGAGTTTAGCATATTGCCGCATACCAGAGGAAAAGAGGAAAAAGCTAGATCAAATTGCGGAAAAGGGATATCTGATGGGATATAGCGAGAACACTAAGGCATACAGAATCTACCTTCCAGGGAGCAGGAAGGTAGTAGTTCGACGAGATGTAAAGTTCATGGAGGACAGGGCTTTTAGAAAATCTCGTGAGATGCCTTCCGGGGAGCAGTCAAAAGAGGAACTGTTGGTTAAGCCTCTTCAACCAACGAAAGTAAAAAATTCTTCCTCGGGTCAGGAAGATTCTCAGGATGAGGAAGAGGAGCTAACAGAAGCACCTGTTGGCAGAGGAAGAACTAGCAGGGAACTTCGTCAGATTTTGTGAGATGCAGAGGACTTCATCGGTGCACCAAGAAACAATAAAAGGGAACGAAAACAGCCAGATAGATATCAGGCATTAGTAACTCAGGATGGGGAGCTTGCCAGTTTCAAGGAGGTAGCTCAACATCAGGTTTGGCTAGACGTGATGGTAGAAGAGTAAAACTCCATAATGGTGAATGATTTCTGAGAGGTAGTGCCAAGGCCTCAAGACAGATCAGTGGTACGTTCGAGATGCATCTACAAGATCAAATACGCTACAGACGACAGTGTTGAGAAATACGCTACAGACCAAGTTTGTGGCTAAGGGGTATGCTCAAAAGCAAGGAATTGACTACAAGGAGACCCTTGCCCCAGTAGCCAGTTATGTGTCTATTAGGACCGTAATATCTCTTGCAGCTCATATGGGATGGGAGATTCATCAAATGAATGTCAAAACGGCTTTTCTGAATGGGGTAACAGAAGAAGAGGTATACATTGAACAACCAGAGAGCTTTGAGACACATGAGAAGAAGTCTCATGTATGCAGATTGAAGAAAGCCTTGTATTGGCTGAAACAGGCACCTAGAGCATGGTATGGTCGAATAGATGGCTACTTGCAGAAGATGGGATTTGTCAAGAGTGACGCAGATCCGAATCTCTACTATCTCGTTGTAGAGAACAAGCCGCTAATCTTAGTATTGTATGTGGATGATCTCTTTCTAACAGGATCATCTAGGCTCATTGGGGACTGCAAGAAGAATCTAGCCACAGAATTCGATATGAAGGATTTGGGCAAGGGAGGTATGCTACAGAAATCCTGAAAAGATTCAAGATGGAGGACTATAGACCCATGGCTACTCCAATGATCACCAATTGGAAGAAGATTGATGCATCGGAAGACAAGGATGTTGATCCTACCTTATGCAGGCAGCTCATAGGGTCCCTAATGTATCTGGTCAACACAAGGCCAGACATTTGCTATGCTGTCAACACCCTCAGTCAATTCATGGTGGAACCAAAGAGGGCACACTAGGCAGCAGCCAAACATGTTCTCAGGTATTTACAGGGAACAGTGGATTATGGACTCTTGTACACCAAAGGTAAGGATATCAGTTTGAGTGGATTTACTGATGCAGATTAGGCAGGAAGGTCAGTGGATCGGAAAAGTACCTTTGAGTATTGTTTCAACATTGGATCAGGAATGACCTCCTGGTGCAGTAGGAAACAGAAGTCCGTGGCTTTGAGCTCATCTGAGGCAGAATATATGGCGGCGAGCACAACTTCGTGTGAGGCCATATGGCTTAGAAAACTGCTTGTGAACCTATTCAGAAGGAATATGGAGGTGACCAGGATCATGTGCGATAATCAGAGTTGCATCAAGCGCTCTGAGAATCCAGTGTTTCATGATAGGTCGAAGCATATTGATATCCGATGTCACTTTGTCAGGCACTGTGTCCACCAAGGAGCTGTATAGTTGAGCTACACTCCTACATGAGAACAGGTGGTAGACATCCTCACCAAGGCCCTTGGAAGGACAAAGTTTGACTAATTCAAGGAAAAGATGGGGATGGTCAAGAACCCGTTTCAGTAGCAGAAATGGGAGCAATAACAACACGGATGCAGAGGGAGTTACAGTGCAGATGCAGTGTTGGGAGAAAGGACCAGCAACAGCAAGGATGCAGAGGGATTTGTCGTACAGATGCAGCAGTGGCAGTGGCAGAGCCATGGGCAACAGTACAGGATGCAGCAGTGCAGAGGACGTTGGGCAGGGAGGCTTAGCATCAACACAGGGACCGATGTCGGATGATCAGGGTGATACTCAGTGAGGAGTATTACTAGAGCACAGTCTTCGCTAAGAGGGAGTGTTTATTTGGGGTAGCATCGGATGTGCTCTAGCCACGAAAATTGGTGGAGAGGCTAAAGCACATGATATCTCCAATACCCAGAAATAGTTTGGGCAAATTCTAAACAGTTTGGGCGAAATTAGAATAATTAATATTTTCAATGGAGTCCCTAAGTCTAAACTTAGGGAAAATAAAATATTAATGGGAATTAATATAAAACTATGTTAGAAGGGTCCAAAAGTCATGGATCAAGCCAGAGTTAATCTTAGCTATTGATTAGGGACTTAATCTCGGCCGTTGATTTGTCAACGAGAAAAGTATAAGAGGAGGCTTGAGGGTCACTTGGAGAACACACTGAGGGAGACCAATCAGTTCAATTTCTGGAGCGGGGTTAGTTGAGAAATTCGAGCTAGTGGTCTGGTGAGCAGTCACGAGGTAGCAAGTACGGAACAGAGAGACGGTATTAGGCACTGGAGACCAGCGTTGAGGCAGGAGAGGCAGACGCAGGGCATTTCAAGCAGAGACAGAGGCATCATGAGACGGCACAGTCACTAGAGGGCTTGTGTGGGTGATGCAGAGAGGCCCAAGGCTGACGCAGAGTGGTTGGGAGCCACACAGAGGTCAGCCAAGCTGATGCTGGGACTAGGAGAAGTGCTGGAGAATTTTTTTTCTCTCTGTGGGTAAGCCACTTTGGCACCCTGTTATATTGAAGAATTGTTGAATAATAAAATCCTCCCTTGCTGCACCAGTTTTTCGACATTGGGTTTTTCCGAGGACTGTTGTCCAAAATATCTGTGTCAATGTGTTGATTCTTGTACATGTGTTTGTTTCTGTATTACGATGTGATATTTGCAACATAATTTATTTTAATGTTTATTGAAGGAATTTCATAAATAGCTTATTGAAGAATAAGTAAGAAAGGTAAATAAGATGTTGCAGAGATAGAATTTTCACAGTGTCTCCTTAGCTCCTCTTGTTTTAGAGTTGCCCACATCTCATCCCAATTAGGCAATGCTGCTCTGCCCGGGATACTCTGGACAAAGACTTGCCACTCATCCGAGACAGAATTTAGGGCTAGTCTCACTAACTCTAAATCCCGAGGTGTATGCCTCGCAGCAGACAACTTATCACGGGTCTCCCTCAGCTTTGTGAAGAATGGATCCGACGTTCTCCCTTCTGCATCTGAGCATATCTTAGCTTCAGCTCCAAGTACATCTTTCGCTGCTCGCAATATCCATGATATAATTTGGCCAAGGCATCCCACATCTCCTTAACAGTTGCTCTGCTAGCAATGTGGCACACCACGTGATCCTTGACTCCATCCAAGATCATCCTCTTAGCCTTTGCCATCTCAGCTTTGTACTTCTTCAGCAAATCTGCATTTGCAAGTTCAGCTACCACGCTATCGACATACGTCTTGAGGGCATGCTCATCTAGAAGGAAAGACATTCTAGCCTTCCAGATGACGTAGTTGGTTGCTCCGTCCAACCTGTCCTGATCCGTCAAGCCACTGGTTTTCATATCCTTCGAAAACTGACGAACAACTCCCTTTTTCTCCCTACTCCGTAGCTTCTAGGTTGGCTTACATCCTCCTTGATGGAGCTGGTAAGTTTGTTGCTCCTTTGCAGCCCAGCAAATGAGAACTATTGATTTCCTCAACAAGAAACCACTGAGGAAGTATACCCTCACTATGCGATCTACTTCCTTCTTTCGACAGATTTTCTGGACAGCACTCGGCTTCCAGAAAACTGCATCCCTCTAGCTCTACGCTAAGGCTCTGTGTGACTCCCTCTTCCTTGGAAAATTCTCGATCCGGAAATCTTACCTCTTTGTCGACTCACTCAAAGAGAGACAATCTCGAAAATATAGCCCTCTTGGCTAGAACTGCGCAATCCCTCAGGGGATTCAAACTGTTGCTTGCTGCAGCAAGTTGGCCTTTACTTCAGTGCTAGATCTGTTCTTCCTATTTCACATCAACAACTCCGATACCATGTGAAAATTCCTCAACTAGAATCCCTACTGCAGCAACTGATGATATTACTTCGATTTGTTAAATTCCTTAAAACAAATTACTTGCAGTTTCATACGGCAAATATCGTAATACAGACACTGCAACCTTCACTTAATTAAATTATATGCAGAAACAAGAGACTGAGCAAGAAAGAAAATACAACACAAATGACAATATTATTTTTGGACAAATGTCCCCGGAAAAACCCAATGCATGAAAACCGGTGTTGTAGCTCTGAGGGTTTATTATAATTAAGCAGTAGCAAATTCTGAATACATCTCTCAATACTTCACAAGGTTATTAGTTACAGAGAGAAATAATGGCAGAAATAATTGTGAGGTTACCTCACACTATCACTGGAAATCCTGGCTGATCCAGCCCCAGACTAATTGCCCCAGGCTTTTTTGGCTACCTTTGTGCGGTGTCTGCGTCAGCCCAACATCAAGCTCTCTAGGGACTACGTCACTCCTCTGGCTGGTCGATTTGCTGCCCAGGAGATTCAATTTCTGCCTCCCAATCTCACGCCCCGGCTCCCAGCGTCTGAAACTCAAATTGCCTCTGCAAATTTCAGACTCCTCACTGGCTTCTGCGCTGCCTCTGCATGGCTCTGTGTCAGCGCCTTTGGCTTAGTGCTGCAACTGTTGGATTACTCTTTGCCTCTCTGTTGATGATTCTCTAGCTGAGAAAATCACTCTTTCTCCGGAAGCTATCCCTGGCCCTATGTTGCAAGAAATATCCTCAATCGAATTTTCCTCCTGAGAACTTTTCACTTCAGAAAATCGATTTCTTGATCTCTCTTGGTGTATTTTCCAAATAACCCTCAAGCCCCTTCTTATATCTTCCTGTTGGGCAACCAATGGCCTAGATTAACTCCTAATCAAAGGCTCAAATCGTTTTGACTTGAGCTCCGTCTTTTTCTAGAAGTTTCACCCATAATTAGATTAATACCCATTAATATTTTAATTTTCCTAAGTTTAGACATAGGAACCACATTAAAAATATTAATTATTTTAATACAATTGTCTCTGGGTGGAATTTCCCAAAATGGTTTTTGGGTTCTTTGGAATGCATGCGTCCAAGCCTCCCTGCAAAATTTGAGGCCTAGAGCACATCCGATACTATCCCAAATCAACATGCCCTAATACAAACAAGTTCTTGAAGTGCCCTTGTGAAGGGGTCACACTTCCAATTGCCCCGTCTCAACAATATCATGATGATGACCGCACCTATACCTCCTTACAGTGATGACATAATAAGGAGTGTCTTCCGACTAAGAGTAGAGACCTTTCAGGATTTGGATAACAGTGAAGGTCCTACATTTGGGTAGAAGCTTGAGATTCTGGAAGTCATGGCCTTGGTTGGATCTTATGACATCATAATTGATTTGAAGTGTGATGACCTGATTCTCCAAATGTTCCAATGCTTCTTCAGCATTAAGAAACATCATCATGACACGGTCATAACACATATGTATTCCATTTTGTCTTCATGTATTGGGGGTCATGATGCCATTTGCAGGGAATTGTAGACTAGATTGTTGACCATTTGGAGGAGAGAAACAATGGTCTCACCTGTTGCTTATGAACTAGCTGAAAGGTTTGTTGAGCAGAACATTGGGTTGTTCAGAAGACAGTTAACCAGGGAGAAGTTGCTCAAGTTTGGTGGATCATGCAACAAGAAAGAGCTGAGGAGGAAGGGTCTTTGCTTCATCTACAAAGAACCTTGGGGACCTAACCACTCATGCATGGGTGACACCGAGGAGAGGACATGGGGGGATCAAGAGGAGATTCCTTTTGACTTTCAGGATGAGGATTCTTCTTCTATAGTTGAGTCTATTACCCACCATTTTGTGGGTGATATCCCTAGGAGAGAAATTTTCTCCAAGATGGTCCTTAGTCGCCAACTAGCAGCCCCTTGCAGCCACCAACTACCTCATTGTGCCATATCTCCACCACCTGAGCTAGCCATGTGGTCCCTCACCCATCTGTATGCCTTGTCATTTGGTAATTGAGTATTGCAGTTTTCTTATCATGGATACTTTTGGTCATGGATTGATGGGGGGATTTCACGGAAAGAGTGGGCTAGGTCAGTGCTCGTGTCCCCTAGACCTCTTTTGGATGTTAACCTTGGACACTAGTCCTGTGGGATCTCTTTTACTGACCTTCGGGCTTTAGAGATGGTACTTCATCAGAAACCGTGATTTTGGTTGTGTGGTCCCACTCCCTCATCTACATATATCACTCCCCTTCCACTCATTATAACCCCATTCATAATTCCTCCGCTAGGTCCACATAGGGTTAGCTTTCCCCTTGCTCACACCTTGGGTCGGACCTAGAACGATGCCCCGAAGGTTCATACAGCAGAAAAGAAAAGTAAAAGCATAATTGGCCACATTCAAAAGAAAATGTACTACAAAATGCAAAAGATGGTCACGACAAACACATTTAGCACGTGGGCAAAAGCCAATACATGAGCTCTACCCGATTATCATGGCCATCACCCTAGTTCCTATAGGCCCTAGATGAGACTCCTTTATTATTTAGGACCCATGATTGTCCCAACCCCTGGTGGGCAATGAACCACTCTAGCCTAAAGGTGGTATCCACTGCTATACCTTACCATCATGCTCTTATGATTTATCCCTTGAGCCTCGAGTAGTTAATCAAAGAAAAATCATAAAAGGAAAAAGGCATATAAAGAAGGGTGGAAAAACCAAGGTCGAGGCACTTCATGTACCACGATTTCTCCCTCCTATACATTATATACCCATGTGTGAGCTTCCCTTTTGCTAGCTACCCTACTAACCCAGCATGTGGCCCAAGGCTGCCCCTTTTTCATTCCCTACTCCATTCATCTCTTTATCACATGCCACCTCCCTTTGAAGGATGTACCTTAGACATACAATCCCCTTTAAAGGTAGAAACCACCTAATAGGATACTTGCTTAACCCTATTTGGAGCTTGGAGATATTAGCACATGCCAAAACCCACTATGGAAAGGCATGCCATTATGAAGTGCCCACCTCTTGTCCATGGTTTGTAAGCTCTTTAACTTGATTTCCTTTGATGGCTTGTTGTACTGGAAGGCTAGGGGGCGCATTCGATCTTATGCAGGATTGTAGATGGCCTCCATTTTGGGTTTGGTCTCCTTATATAGGATCCTAACCCTCCCGAGGGCTACATTGGCACATGTAGGGTGTGTGTTGAGAGCCATGGACCTCCACAGCAGTAGACAACACTCCATGGATCTCCAGATATGTTCAGAGATTTCTCGAGATAAACCTATAGGACGAGGAATATGCACCTGGTTCACCATGCCCAACCAACCCCACAGTTGTACCATACACTTCGCAGATGACCCAGGACTTGCACGTTGATGTGGCATCACTTACACCATCATTTGAGCCCTTGCAAATGGTCTACAGGCATCTTCGAGCTACTTGGAGGCCCATGAGATTACTTGTGTGCTCTCACACCAATTGGGAGCACCACAAGTTTATTATTTGGAGAAAAAGGGACCGACCTGTTGTCCACTACTTTTGGGAGTCCTATTAATCACTGTGGCACTTATGGACTTTATCAGGCTTCTTAGAAGGCCCAACGACATGTATTATTGATCATTCGTTCTCTTAAGAGCCTTATTCTTTTGTTTATGAGTTTGTTTGGTGGGATTTTCACCAAAAGTTAGTTGTTTGGCACATTATTTTATTTTAGGTGCTAATGTAGACCCAAGTAGCTAAAAAGAACTCATTAGAAATGTATAAGTAAAAGTGTTTAGGATTCATTTTAGCATTATCACTTGGACTTGGAACTAGCATCTCTTTAAAGACTTTCTCTATCCTTCTTGGAGGACAAATTTTTGGAGCATGGAATGAATTTTGATGTTTGGATAATTTTCATGTCTTGGAGCTGCTTGATGGCAAGTTTTTGGATGGTTGGATATATTCTTTCTAAGTCACCTGACACGGGGACACGGGACACGAAGGAAACGAGGATTCAAGTGTCTGACACGGGCACGTTGACCCCCCGAAATAGGACACATTATATATATATATATATATATATATATATATATATATATATATATATATATAATTAGATATTTCTTACACAAATTTTCATTCATGATACAAATTCATTGATTCAAACATAGATCTTCATCTAGATGTAAGTTTTACAAAATAACATTATGTATACAAATACAATTGTGACATTCATCAATGATGCAATAGGAGAAACACAAGATACTGTAGTTTTCTCATTAAGTCATCAAAATCAAAATGTGTTACATAGGTAGTAGCAATGCCAATGGAAAATAGAAATACAAAGTACAAAACGACTACAAGCCTCAAGGCAGTAGGTAGCTCATGAGTAATGAAATGCATACTCCTTGGCTATTTAGATGAAAGGAAAGGATATATGTTGTCATCTAATGGGAAGTTTATTATTAGTCAAGATTTTGTCTTTGATGAAACAAAAATTCAAATAGTGCAAGACCCTAATAATCACCTTGTCACTTGGGAAAGAAAGCAAGAAAAACAATTCCTCAAAGAAAATCAAATTAGATTGAGAAAGGCTTAGCCCCTAGTATCATCATGAGTTAGATCACTCTTCTTCAGATGAAGATTCTTGAGCACATGATAGATCTATAGCAATAACTTTACAACAGGGAAAACATAGCAGAGGAGCACATAGGCTAAGTAGCCCAATTTTTATTTGTGTCTTTTGTTATAGCTCTTGTTTGTGTTCTATTGTTCATTGCATTTATTGTTCTATCTACAATTACTATTTATCATTGAAAGATTGAATTTGATTGCTAATTGAAGAAAAGATTGGGCTAAGCGATTGTACATAGCATAGAATAGAGGAAAATTAATATGGGATTAGACCTAAGGTGAAGACAAGCCCAAGGAATCAAGAGACGAGAGCAATCATCTTTGGCAGAAGCTAAAAGAGCTTATTTGACTTGGTCAAGATGTCTACCTCTTACTTCAAGGACACAGAAGTTGGGTGACTCATCAAACTTTGTTGCTTGGAAGATCAGGTTGGATGTCATAATGAATGATAATGATGTTTTGGAATATGTGGAAGGAAAAGTACTTGAGCCACCGAAAAATGCTCTCATTGTTGCCAAATTTAAATAGAGGAAAGGTCAGCTCAAAGCCAAGAAAATTCTTATTGATTCTTTGAAAGATCATTTGCTTACTTATGTTGGAAAATTGAAGAAGTTTAAGGATATCTTTGATAAGCTGGTTGGGATGTATGAGGTCAACAATTTGAATCATATCCTCTCCTTGAAGAATCAACTCAAGGACATTAAAATGAACAAGGGGGAATTTGTGCAATCCTATGTCATGAGGATATCCCAATTAAGGGATCAATTGCAGATTGCTGGTGAGCCTATATCTGATAGAGAGTTGGTGTTGGTCACTCTTCAAGGTCTTCCTCCTATTTGGGAAACCTTCATCACTACTATAAGCAACAATGACAAGTTCCCGACATTTGATGAGCTTGTTGGAAAATGTACTCAAGAAGAAACCAGGATGATCTCCAGAGGGAGGATTCAAAAGCATGAAGAAGGAGAGCCCTCTGCATTTGCTACTCAAGATAAGAAGAGGAAAGGAAGAGGGAGACCATCTAATTCTAGAAAGCCTCCTCTAGATTCTAGGGATTCCAATAGTAGATTCAAAAGGGAATTATCAAAAGTTGAATGTTACAACTGTCACAAGCATGGTTACTATGCTCGAGACTTCCCAGAAAAGAGAGAGGCTCCAAGGTCCAATCGGGGTTTCAACAACAACAAGTCTAATAATAGAAAAAGAGGCGATGATAGAAGAAGAAAAGATGCTCCTAATGATCGTGAAGAAGGCTATCATCTGCAAAAGATATCAAGGAACTCAAGGTATGGAAATAATGTTGCTGCCAGTCAATCTGAATATATTCTTATTTCTGCTCTTTCTAGTTCTTCTCCTCCAGATTCTTGTGATAGTTGGTTGGTAGATAGTGGGACTTCTAGACATATCTTTAGGTATCGGGAAGTCCTCTCAAATCTAGTTGAGAGGGAGACTAATATAAAGATCATCCTTGGGGACAACTCTACATATCCTGTGAAGGGCATTGGTTCTGTTAAATTTCATTTGGGCTCTGGGGAATCCGTTCTTCTTCATGATGTCATGTATGTTCTAGGATTAAAGAAGAACTCGCTATCTATATTTGCCTTGGAAGACAAAGGGATGAGAGTTGCCTTCACATAAGAGAAAAGGTCCTCACTTGGCCTATGCAGTCTTGCATGAGGGATGCTTTCACCTTGGGATCTAGAATTAAAGGACTCTATAGAGTCAATGGAAGACCACAATGAGCATTGGTTCATGATAGCAATCATCAAAGTGAGCTATGGCACTGAAGACTGGCACACCTACACTACGGAGCACTACCTAAAGTTAGAAGATTGGTTTCTGGGATGCCTGATGTTCAATATAGTCATGATGGTGTATGTTCGGGGGTGTGCTAGTGGAAAGAAGTCAAGGGGACCATTCCCCTCCAGCAAAAGCAAGACTAATGATATTCTACAACTCATCCACTCTAACCTATGTGGACCCATGCCTATGCATTCCCTTGGTGGCTACCAATATTATATAATCTTGATTCTTTATTGATGACTTCTCCAGGAAAACATGGATATTCTATTTGAAGCATAAGTATGAAACATTTGACATGTTCAAGGACTTCAAGGCGTTGATAGAGAATCAAACAAGGAATAGAATCAAAGTTTTCAGGTTCGACAATGGTGGAGAATATAGGTCAAATGAGTTCGTTGACTTTTGCAAGGAGGCTGGAATCAAGAAAGATACTAGTGTACTATATAATCCCGAGCAAAATGATGTGGCTGAAAGAAAGAATAGGTCTATCTTGGATGTTGCCCGAGCCATGCTGCATTGTTAAAAGCTACCAAAGTTCCTTTGGGGAAAAGCCACAAATACAATGGTCTATGTTCAAAACAAGGTTCATAATCAAGCCCTTGGTGACAAAAATCCCAAAGAAGTGTTTACAAGTGTGAAGCCCGATGTTGGTCATCTAAGGATATTTCACTACCCCATGTACTTTCATGTGCAGAAGGATAAGAGAAACAAGTTGGAAGCCACCAGAAAGAAAGGTACGTTTGTTGGATATTGTGAAAATTCTAAGGCTTTAGAATATATGTGTTTTGTCAAAGGAAAATCGAGTTTAGCAAGGGCGTAACCTTTGATGAAGATGATGCCCTTGGAAAAGAAAGGGACCTTCCTCCGCCGCCTAGAATGTCCTTCTGTGCCGAAATTTGAAAGGGATATTACTAATGATCCCATGGATCCTATGGACCCCTTGGATCCCCCTCCATGTGATCCCCCTGCCAAGAAGAGACCACATTGGCTTTGTGATACGTTACAAGACGTTGAGAGGTATGTCGTTGCTAGAGGAACCTTTAGAGAAAGCAAGAAACCATGCCAGTACCAAGGATACATTGTAGCTATGAGCACCATCATTCAAGTTGAACATCCCACTTTTGAAGTAGTAAAAGAGCAAGTTTGGAAGGATGCCATGGCCGAAGATTATGAATCTATTATGAAGAATGATGTGTGGGATGGTGTTCCGAGACCCAAATGAAAGTTTGTTGTGACTTTGAAGTGGCTATACAAGATCAAACATGGAGATGATGGGAGTATTGAGAAATATAAGACAAGGCTCGTGGCTAGAGATTTCTCCCAGAAAGAGGGAGAAGATTATGATGACATCTTTGCACTAGTTTCTCGATACACTACTATCCATGCTATTGTTTCCCTTGATGCAAGTCAAGGATGATCCTATTGACCACACATGTGTCAACTCCCCCAAGATGCAAAGTACATGTCAGCACTCAGAATTTTTTCAAAGTCATCATCATTATGCAACTTCCATATTATCATTGTAATCCCAAACCCTGCATACCTGTGGGGCTTGTTACCCACCATTTTGTGGGTAATATCCCCAGGAGTTTTTTTTTTTCTGCATGATGGTCTTCATTCAGCAGCCAGTAGCTAGCTCATTATGACATTTTCTCCGCCACCTGAGCGAACCATGTGGTCCCTCACCCATCTGCCATAATCGTATGTTTGAAGGTGGACCTCCTGAATATAAAGGTATGCCTTGTCATTTGGAAATTAATTATTGTAGTTTTCGTATCATGGACACTTCTAGGCATGGATTAATGGGGGTATTCAACATAAAGAATGGGTTAGGTCAATGCCCTTGTCCCCTAGACCCCTTTTAGGTATTAACCTTGGATTTTAGTCCTATGGGATCTCTTTTAGTGACCATTTGGCTCTATGGATGGTATTTCACAGGAAACCCCGATTTTGGTTGCGTGGCCCTACTCCCTTATCAGCTTGTATTACCCTCTTTCAATTCATTATTACCCCATCCATCATTTTTCCCATCTAGGTCCACATTACTCCATTGGGTCCACATAGGGTTAGCTTGCCCCTTCCCCTTGCCCACACCTTGGGTCATGTCCTGGAATGAAGCCCGAAGGTTGATGCAACTGAAAAGAAAGTTAAAAGCATATATGGCCACATTCAACAGGAAAAGTACCACAAAATACAAAAGATGGTTGGGACAAAAAACATTTTAGCACGTGGACAAAAGCCAATACATGAGATCTACCCCATTATCATCGCCATCACCCTCATTCCTGCAGGTTCTATGAGCCTTCTTCATCATATAGGAACCCATGATTGTCCCAACCCCTGGTGGGCGATGAACCACCACACCTTAAAAAGGGGATTCCACTTCTATATCTTACACATCATGCTCTAACCCCTTGAGCCTTGAGTAGTGAATCAAAGAAAATCATAAAAAGGCAATAGGCATAAAAGAAGGGTGGAAAAATCAAGGTCAGGACACCTCATGTACCACGATTGCTCCCTCCTACACATTATAAACCCATGTGTGTGGGCTTCCCTCTTATTACTTACCCTTCCACCCAAACATGTGACCCAAGGCTACCCCCTTTCATCTCTTACGTCATTCACCATGTCTGTCACATGACACCACCTTTTGAAGGATGCACCTTGAATATTGTCCCCTTTAGAAGTAGAAACCACCTAATAGGGTGCTTGGTTAACCCCATTTGGAGTTTAGGAGACATTGGCACAACCCGAAGCCCATTACGGAAGGGCGGGCCATGATCAAGTCCCCACCTATGGTCCATGATTAGGTAAGCTCATTTACTTGATTTCTCCAACGACTTGTTGTACAGGAAAGCTAGGGGATGCATTGAATCTTATGCAGGATTGCAAGTGGTTTCCATTTGGGGTTTGGCCTTCCTATCTGGGGTCCTAATCCTCTAGAGGGCTACATTAGCACATGTAGGGTGAGTGTTGAGAACCATGGGCATCCACAATGGCATATTTCACTCCATGGATCTCCACATCCATTCAAAGATTGTTTGTGGTTCACTTATTGGTTAAGGAGGATGCCCCTAATCCATCATGCCCAGCTGGCCACAGATCTACACCATACACTTGGCAGAGGATCCATGACTTACACAATAATGTGGCATCACCTACACCAACATCCTAGCCCTTGCAGACAATATACAACATCTTTGATTTGTTTGTAGACCCATGAGAACACTTGTGTGCCCCCACATGTCATTTGGAGCACCACAGGTTATTACAAGGGGGCCAACCCCTTGTCCACTGCTTTTGAGGGCCTTATTCTTCATTGTGGCACCCATGGACCCCATTAGGCCTCTTAGAGGGCCCTACGACATGCATAGATTATTATTTGACCTCTTAGGAGGCTTACTTTTTCATTTATGAGCTAGTTTGGTGAGCTTGCCACCAAAAGTTGTATTATTAGGACATTATTTTATTTTTAAAGCTTATGTAGGCCAAGGAGGCTAACTCGAACTCCTAAGTTGTGTATAATACAAGTGAGATGAGTTCATTTCTCATCATCACTTTGGTTTGGATCACTTATCTCTCTTGATATTTTCGCACTTTTTCTAGGATGAATTGGAGATTTATGGATGAGTTTTGATGTAGGGATATTGGTCTATCTTCTCTTGGAGCTTCTTTATTGTCAATTGTGAATGGCTGGATATACTCTATTACATGTAAGTAGGTGTTTTTGATGTTTCTCTTGTTTAACTTTGTCATATATGTTGGACTGGGATTTTCTTTGTTCTCAGGCATAATTGTTGCATGCATTTACTACTTAATATTGTAGAATTTGTCTCTATTATAGCATTTCCTTCAATGTATGGGCCATGTAAAGGAGTGAAATCTCCTAGGGGTAAAATTTGAACTTGACAAGCCATTTCTCTTGCACATCGAAATATAAAAGCTGCAAGGTTGCTTCTCCTTGAGCTAGAAGGAAAATGAAGTGATCTTGGAGGCCTCCTTGACTGGAAACCAAGAAATCCTAGTCTTACTCAACATATAATCCATTCTCCCAAGGATTAAGGCACTGATCTACCAAGGGTGGTCACTAAAATCCACATTTTCTCACATCCTTCCGGGACTAGCCACATTGGGGTACATAGGGCATCAATTTCCCACCAAGCTAGCCATCAAAAGAATTTGATCTCCTAGGGTCTCCTGCATTGGCCTTTCCTCTAGCTCTCCTCCAAATTTGAAGCCATTCCAACGGTGGAGTTGGGAGAAAAGTCAAGCCCTAGCTTCGGGATCAAAACTTGCCCTGCCATCCCCAAGGCTAGTGCCCCATAGGGTCAAGAAAACATCTTCAAGTGAAATTCTTCTCTTGATCCTTTCCCCCACCTTGTCTAGGGTAAGAATATCATTGGTTGCTTCATACTTTCCTCATATCCTAGGCCGGGTCCACTTGGCCTCGTGTGGTCCCGCACATTCAAAAGACCATTCCTCAAGAACCATCCATGATACCAATTCTAACGAGGATTTTAGGAATTGGGGAACTCCTTTACATGCCTATTCCCATAAACCTAAGCCTCAAAAATCGTATTCCTTTCCCTAGAAATACATAGTATCTTGCTTAGAAAGCAAGTGAGCTCCATCCTTTCAAACTTTTCTGGGAAAGGGTTTGGGTCACTCATATCCATTGACCTATCATTCATTAGTGACTCCATCTATATCGGATCTCCTCCCATCGGTGAAAGTCCGTGAATAGAGGTAACAGTGGGCTAAGTCTCCATTTGTTGCCCTTGGCCTAGGATTTTCCCTTTAGGGATCCCACTTAGGTCCCTTGCTAGTTTGAGCAGCAACATTTTGGCACCATTGTCGGGGACACGAAGCGTGTGTTTTGTTCCCTATACGATATATTGACATATCATTATTGGTGACTCGATTGGAAGAACGAAGCCCTGGTTCTTCATTGAAGTTAAAACTCAATGCTTGCAGGGTGAAGCAAGCATTTGTTAAGGCAATTTCATTCACCTTGGTGACTCCCATGTCATTAAGAACCCAACAATATGTTGACCACATATTTTCCCACCATAGATATGACAGGGGCCCCAAGATATCCTTCATCGAAATCCACGAAGAATATGCCAATGTTTGATGGGGATCCACATTCCGTAGCCAACCACGTGGTAAGGTTCATAAGGTACCTTCCAAAGAAAAATACAATGTTCCACCAAGGTTCCGGGACGAGGGGGCGAGGGAGCGAGGGGGCGCGGGAGCGGCCTATGCAAAAGCTCCCTACCATTTTTTAGGAAACGTGGGGGAGCGTCAGGGTCTTAAAAACTTATAAATATAAAATATAATTTATTAATTGAGTCCACTATGACAATTTGGGTTGAATTGAAAAGCTACAAAGCATGATCATTGATATGAATTCCTGGAGCAAGAAAGCAATGAATTTGAAAATTTACACAATCCTTCTTAGAAGAAAACTTAAACAAAGAGAGAATTGTCCTTCTTAGAAGAAAACTTAAACATAGAGAGAACTCAGAACTATACTGGATTATGTATAATGATTTTGAGAAACTGGACTTCTAAGTTCTTGACATATTAGTTAGGCAGGCCGTAGATTTTCAACTGATAATATTAATATATGAATAGCCTAGTTGGCAATGCTTCCATAGGACTAAACCATAGGTCTGATATACCTTCACAATTCTGTTTTAGATACTGCTAACCTAGAGAAAAAGTCTAAAAGAAATCATTTTTGGAACTTGGACTAAACGAAACTTGGATGCTTTTTCCACAGGTAAAGACCATAGGCCTAATATAGTAATAGGCTGACTGTCTATTGTTTATTCAGTTCCCAGGTAACCATTGCGACAGCCATAACCTTGTGCCATAGATTTTTCCATCGGCAATCTCATGCAAAAAATGATAGACACGTAAGTGGAAGTTACTTTCTTCTTTTCATGTTGTTAGACTGCTTAGCTAGTTTCCATTTTACAGATCCTGCTGGTTTCTTTCTTTGAGCGAATGTTTATTGAACCCTTTAAGTTCTCATGGGATCAAAATTAGATGTCAAGGCAGAATTTTGAGAAATCATATAGGAAAGTAGTTGGGTGGCTGGTGGAATATTAACATTTTGTATTTTAATCAGGTCTTATTATATCAACAATATTATATTTCAGTTAGGTCTCATCAACACAACGCATGGTAGTCGAGGAGGCAGTCTTTTAAGTTTTTACAAGTCGGATTTTTCACCCATACTTGTGGTTAATTGGTTCCTGGAAACAAAATAGTCAGATCCACTTTTCAGAACATGTGACAATAGGCTCTTTTCCTAAACCTACTATCACCATGAATGGGAAGAGCCCATATTGAACCGATTGAAGGTCTTGGTTTTCCTAGCTTGCACTTTCAACAAATTGTATTAATTCACTGACTTTTTTTAGGTAATTTACCTTTTGTATACAATTCCTAATACAATCAATAATGATACAGGCACTGTTTGTTAAAATCCGAACAGTGAAATCCAACGCTGTGAGTGGAGCACTCAGCGAACTTGCAAAGGCTGTGAGTGTGTTGTTCATGGTTCAAGGTGTCGTTTTTATAACATGAAACAACGATTTTCCAAAACCCTGAACGTTAGTTAACTCTTAATTAAAGATTAAGTTCAGCATTTAGTTAATTAAAATGTTTTTTAATGCATTAAAGGTGTGCCACGTCCCCCCTCGTCCCCCCACGCCCCCCCCACATCCCCTCTCGTCCCCCCACGCCCCCTCACGCCCCCCCACGCCCCCTCACGTCCCCCCACGTCCCCCTTTTTGGAAACGCTCCCTCAGGGAAGGGAAACGTTTCCCTGGCACGTCCCCCCGAGTTTCCTCCATTTTGGGAGCGTGGGGAAACGTCCCCTACTCGTCCCCAAGTCCCCGGAGCGCGGGGGTGCGAGGAAACTAGACCCCTAGGGGGGGGGGGGGCGAGTCCCCGTGGAACACTGGAAAAATATAACTCAACCTTGTGACCAAATGGAATTGTTTGTCCTATCCATTGCCCCAAGTACTATTTGTCTTGAATCATGTAAACCTAAAAGCATTCCTTCTCTTTCGATGTTGACTACACAGTTCCTATTGCATGAAGGGCTGAGTTTCCAATCTCATGAAGACATATCCCAAATGTTAGATATGGCCCTTTGAGAGGAGGAAGTTATTGAATATGGTTTTATGTTTGAAGAAGAGCCTCTTATTGATGCGTACTTTAATAATAATGCCAAGGGAGAGACTCATGAATTGGAAAGCATATCCTCTAAGGACAATGAGGACGATCTCAACCCCGACAGCCCTCAGATACTACAAGAATGGATGATGGAATGTGAAAAGTCTTGCAGGAAACTAATGGCCACATATGACTCCCAAGAGATTTTCTCCCACTATTGTGAGCAATCAAAAAGGCTCCGTAACACGAAAAGTATATATAAAGAGAGTCCTACTGATGACCTTCTTCTTGAGGCATTTTATCGAAATCATGTAGTAAATACCTTGGAGATCATTCTTCGGGAACGAATGAAGGAGGAAAAATCCCCCATGTCTAAAGAAGGGAATGAATAGCATTCTAACCAACACCAAATATATAGTGAAGAATTTGAGGATTCTGAGGAAGATCATGATAGTCAAATAAACAAAGAATCTATGAGTGACTTTGGGGTTGTTGATTGGGGAATTAGGTATGATTATAGAAATGAAGACCCCATGGTTCCTCAAGTCCAATAAAAATGAGCTCAGGGAAGAAAAAAAAAGCTTTGCCCCTTCCGAATAACAATGTCAGTACTTGTGAAACCCTTCCTATTAATTGGAAATGTCTTTTCTTTATGTTCCAAGATGATTCAATAAAAGAAGAGCATTCCAAGATTGTGGGAAATTATGATGACACTAATATAGAAGAAATTGAGGAGGATGCCTCCCTTGGCCATGCCACCAATAAAGGGTTTTTCTCCATGTTTGAGCGTTCTTCCCCTACCCTAGAGATAGATGTTTGTGATGATGTTCATCCCCCTAGTTTTGATGAAGAGTTGATTTCCCCTATAAAGAACCAAGAATCATGGTTTTTCCCCAAATACAATGATGAGCCCACTTCTTGTTTTCCCAATGACCAAAACAATATCATCCTAAATATGTCTGAGTCTTTCACCCCTTCTTACCCTAAGGATGATAACCCCAAGATAGTTCTCCATCAAAGATTCATATACTGGGTTACTAACATTTCCATCTCCTGGTTGAAGGGTCAAACCCAATCCTCTCGACTGGTGTCTTTTCCTTCTTCCAGGATCCCTTTCTATGGCATATGGGTCTCTTGTTTTCCCACCTCCCTCCCTCACAACCCCTCATATTATTATTCCCATTGTCGAGTCCATTGCAAAAATAATCATGGAAGCATGCATTCTTGTATTGATCGATTGACATGTTGGTTGCATTGGGTCTCTGATTATACCTAGCACTTCACATTATATCATATGCATGCTAGAGTAGGGTGCATTGCATGTTGATTTTTTCATTAGAAATAACATCATATGATATTCCTCATGATAGATAGATGCATAATTACATATTTTATTTTCTGTTGATTTTATGGCCTAACATATTAGCATGTACGATCATGAGATATTGCAAAAGCATGTTGCCCCGTATTTTTCCACCTAGTATATGTGCAAGTAACAAGTCTACGGTAACCAAGAGATTGCTAGAGTTCTCATGACCTCCTGTTTGAGTAGCTTCGCCCACTTTTTCGAGAGATCACGTCCCAGTTGAAGCCAGATGTTACCCACCATTTTGTGGTTAATATCCCTAGGAGAAATTTTTTCTCCAAGATGGTCCTCAGCCAACAACCAGCAACCCCTTGCAACCACCATCTAGCTCATTTGGACATTTTCTCCGCCACCTAAGCCAGCCATGCGGTCCCTCGTCCATCTGCAATGATCGTGTGTTTGAAGGTGGGCCTCCTGAATCTAAAGATATGCCTTGTCATTCGGAAATTAAGTATTGTAGTTTTCTTATCATGGACACTTTTGGGCATGGATTAATGGGGGGATACAACAGAACGAGTGGGTTAGGTTTGTGCCCTTGTCCCCTAGACCCCTTTTAGGTATTAACATTGGATCCTAGTCCCGTGGGATCTCTTTTACTGACCATTTCGATTGCGTGATCCTGCTCCCTTATCCGCTTATATTACCCTCTTTCCATTCATTATAACCCCATCCATCATTTTTCCTACTTGGGTCCACATTCCTCCATTGGGTCCACATAGGGTTGGCTTGCCCACACCTCATGTCATGGCCTAGAATGAAGCCCGGAGGTTGATGCAGCTGAAAAGAAAGTTAAATGTTGCTCAAAGTTGTCATTGATGTCAATATGGCATTGTTGGACATGGCAAATGTCCTAACCCTTGTCATGGATGAATAACCCTTTTGTGATGTTGCCCTAACCTCATTATGCAAACCCTAAGAGAGACCCCTAAGCATGAAGATTGAAATATGATGACAAACCCTAGCTATATTTATATCCCTATCTATATGATGGCCAACCCTAGATTGTTGATGATGAATGGATAAGCCCTTGCCATGAATGCATAATAATGACAAACTCTAGGCACATGTATGCATAATAACCCTATGGAGTGATATTTCTTAGCTACATGAAGCCTTAGATGGTTTGCCCTAGAATGATGGAATATATGCATAAATCAATGAAGCCCTAGATGCCCATGATGCCTTTGAAGATGCCCTTATCCTAATAAATAAAGAACACAAGCGAAGAAACCCTCATCTTGCATAAACTTTAAGGCCTAAAAGATAAAATGTCTTAATCCTATATGGAAGCCCTAAAAATTGTCCAAAACATAATGATAAAATGCCATAGATAAAATAATGATGTCAGTTCAAAAATATAATTTTATTGATGGGTAAATGACCTCATTTAAGGATGGAATTGGCATAAGCTCGTAGAGGACATTTTCCCCTTTCCAACGAGCCCTTACTCACCATCGGTCTCCTCATAGGCTGAGAGAAATTGAATTTATAAGATAGAAAAATCATAATGATTGGCAAGTTGACTTATGTAGGCTGACATGTCTCATTAAGTAACGTGTCTCTTCATTATGGGTCAAAACTAGTATAAATATAAGTTTGAACTCATTGTTCTAGCCAGCAATTCAGTGAAGAATTTAGGGATAGAAGGCACAAAAGTAGACAAGAGGCCGAGGAGGACATTGAAGATAAAGTCTGGGCACAATTCTTCTGTTAAGGGTCTTTAAAGCTAGGACTAGCTAAGATTAATGAACCTGTGGAAGACAGATCTGCCGCAGCCACCTGTGGGAGCTCATTTAAGGCTCAAATCTGTGGCAAATTAACTTGTGTGAAGGCCTAAAATTACCATCAGTACCTCGGACTTGTGGAGAAAGTAATAACTCAGACATGTGATATAGCTTGAAGGCTTGGACAATGTCACTTCAGAGGCCTGGACCTGTAGCTTGTCATTATAGTACCTTGAATCTACAAGCTTGGAGGAGACTACACCTTGAACAGTCATAAACTCGATCTTGTGCTCATACCCTCGAACTATACTACAGTCACTCGGACCTGTGTGTGGAGAGGTATATGGAGAGACTCGGACTTGTGACAGGTGTAAGGAAAGTCACCTGTTAGGCTCAGACTCACCTTGGAGGCTCAGTCTCAGGGGTATAACAGCAACCCAGTCATCACTTACAACTCAGTGAGTGGACAATCACATTGCCTTGGCTCACATTTGCCCAGACTTGCAGCTCGGTGCATTAACTTGTTTTGAGAAGCTCGGATCTAAAGGTTGTTAACCAATGGAGAATCAGAAGTATACAACTGTGGTGGCTCAGACTTTTGTTAAGAGCTACAACAACCTGTGGAAGTAGTGTTGGACGTCAAGATGAAGCCTCTTGAGCTCGGAATAGTGATACAAGTGGCTCAGATCTGTGGAAAGTGTGGAAAGATAAAAGGACTCTGCCTCCAGTGATCTTGGTTGAAAGATTGGCAGTACATATTTGACATTGGTTTACAAGACCTTGTCTTGGAAACATCTCTTGACAGTCTTTTGTGGATTTGGAGCTGCCTTGGGGATACTCTTGAAGACAAAGTTGGAGTGGCCTCATTTAAAAGCCTTTTGTATTGACCTAAGGATTTGCGTAGCAAACCTTGGAGCATCATTGAAGTCATACCTTGGTTGAAAACATTTTTTAGCACACTTGATTATCTTTGAAGCATAATTGAAGAGGACAGATCTTGTTGTTGAAGAAAAACCTTGAAGACTATTTTGGAGCCTTGGAACCTTGTAGATCTTGGAGAGTACTTTGGAATTGACATTGAAGACCCATTGAAGGAAATTGGAAGCATAATAGAAGTTGATCTTGGAGGCATTATTGGAGACCATGATGCATTGTTGAAGCCATCATGATGTGACCTTGAAGAATCTTGTTTGGGTAACATGAAGAGTTGTGGAGACACCTTCTGAGAGACAAAGTTGTCATTGATGAGCTAAGTGTTTTGGAGATCGATTGAGGGCATTGTTGAAGGTGAAGATATTGTCAGGGCTTGCTGCAGAAGATATTGGGAGCCTTGAAGAACTATTGATCTTATCTTGAAGAATTGAAGCATAGGGTTGGAGCCCTAGAGGATAGGAGTCCTCAAGAAGATTAGGTTGGAGTCTATACCTGTGAAAGGGTTGGATCCAATGTTGCATGAAGCGGGGACGAAACGGGGACGTATTTTGGAAACGGGGACGTTTTTTGGAAGCGAGGACATGGAAGCGTCTGCTATATATAGATATATTTTTATATTTTTTTTGCATTTATATTCAAAACTTGCGTCTACTATATTTATATTTTTTTAATATTTTTTTTGCTATATATATATATATATATTTTTATATTTTTTTTTGCATTATTTTTATAATTTTTTTCGAAAGCTTGACGCTTCGTACAGTCGAAGCGTCGTCCGAAATCCGTTTTGGAAAAACTGAAACGCGTTTTAGGCACATGCTTCCTGAAATTTCCAGGAAGTGTGTTTATCAGCCCGAAACGCGTTTCAGACGGTGCTTCCCCCATGCATCTGTACGGATCGCGGATCGGGGTTTTCATCCGCAGGGGGGGGGGGACGTTTCCTGCAACATTGGTTGGATCCCTAGAGGTGAGTGCCTCATAGAGACAAGGTTGGAGCCTTGGGAAGATAGGGTTGGACCCCTAGAGGTTGGAGCCTCGTGAAGTCCAAGTCGGTGCATGGCAAAGTACAGGTTGGAGCCTGGTGGATTGGAGATTGGTGTCTTCATCTAGTGTTGGAGCCCTAAGCTATTGTTGTACTTGATTATTGTAAAATGTGGATTGAAGTCCTCATCATTGATTAATAAAATTATTATTCTACTGTTGTTTACTCTGTGTTCTAATTATAAGTGATCTTAACTGGTAAAAAATAACAATTGTAAAGAAATATTGATTCACCCCCCTCTCAGTGTTTCCAACAATTGGTATCAGAGCTAGTACCTTCACTCAAAGCCTAACAGCTTGAAGGTAGATCCTTAGAACACAAATGGAAAAGCCAAGGAAGAAAGCCTCCAATCCTTCTAAAGATGTCTCTTCTTCAACCATGAAAACAGAAGATAATCAAATTGGGAAAGCTCCATTGTTCAATGGAAACTTTGATATATGGAAGGCAAGAATGAAGATTTTTTTAATGGCTCAAGGCTTTGAAGTCTGGGAATCAGTGATTACTGAAAACATGATGGAAGAAGAATCCAAGGAATATAATGCAAGAGTGATAAAAGAAATCTTGAGTGGGCTACCAAATCCTATAAAGGCCAAAGTGGAAAAATGTTCATCGGCAAAAGATATGTGGGACAAACTTCAAGATCTTCACTCAAAAGGAGCATTGACCATGACCTCTAATCAAGAAGATGATGGAAAGCAAGAAGGAAATCTAGAACCCATAAAGGAAGCTGAAAACAAGAATGAAGTCATCACAACCAAGGAGAACCTAGAAGATGAAGAAAATGAAGAAGATCTCAAGGCAAAACTTGTAGTTGTGCTAGAAGAGATAAGCAGTTTGAAAAAGGAAAATGAGGAGCTCAAGAAGTAAGCACAAGATGGTGACCATAGCCTTGAAAAGACAAAGAAGGAAGCAGACCTATTCAAGCTTCAAGTTCAAGAAAGAGATAAGGAGCTCACCAACCTTAAGGAGGAAATTCATCTAAAGAAGAAAATGCATCATGAAGAAGTCATATTCATGACAAATCAGTTAGATAAAGCAAAGAAAAGGGAAGACACTTTGTCAAGCCATCTTGAACAAAAACACGAGGACTTGAACAAACTTGAAGCGAAAATTGGTTAATACAAGTAAGAGGTCTCTTCCCTTAAATCTCAGCTAGAAAAGGCAAAGAAACAAGCACAAGGATTTGAAAAGGTGATGGAAGATTTGAGACTCCTAGAAGGACAAGTCGATGAAGCAGAAAAGGAAAGAAATGCCATGATATCCCAACTAGGAAAAAAGGATGAAGATATCACCTCACTTAAGGTCCAATCATGTGAAGCAATGAGGATGAAGAAAGAAATGGAGAACCATCTAGCAAAGAAGGATGAAGAATGCAAGATGATGAAAGAAAAAATTGATCTCCTAAAGAAAGAAGTTGATCATCTGAACAAGAGTCTAAAGAACTCTCAATCCCTAGATGACATCCTAAGACATCATAGATCTCCTCTTGATAAATCAGGTCTTGTTTATGCAGGTGAACCCTCAAATAGAAATGATGCAAACCCTAATGCTTCAAACAACAAGAATGTGGAGAAGCTTGGAAGAAATATTGATGCCCCCAGTTCCAGTAAAGGTAAGAAAAAGAGTCAAGATGACATTGGAAGAAACCCTACGCCAAGAAGATATGCAGATGGTGTCAAGAATGCAAGAGGGAATAAATTTGATCAAAGGATCCCAAGACAAAATTACATTGGAAGTACATCAAGGCAATCTCCATCCTCTAGGTACCAAAGTATATTTTTTGGTTATTGCTATTCTTGTACAAATTTTGGGCACATGGCAAACGATTGTAGGGCATATCAAAAGGACAAATATAATGGTTCCCATCAGTCTTCTAGAAGCAATTTTTCAAGAAGAATCAATGCATCCTCATTAAGAAACAAGATGGAGTGCTTCAAATGTCGCAACATTGCACATATGGCTCGTGATTGTAACTTGACTTGAGTCCCTAAACAAGCTAAAAACACGACTACCAAGCAGGAAAAGAAAGTTACACAAGTATGGAGAAGAAAGAAAATTGGATCAGAAAACCTCTTGAACACTCAAGGCATCAACTCATGTTGTTGATCTAATGAGTACATCTTTGGCAGATGTGATATTCTAAGCTTTTGATGATGAAATTCTGCCAAAAAGGAAACCATGCATACTGTTAGGGGGAGTCTGTGATTCTTGACGATTCTTACAGAAGCTATTCGTGAAGAGCCCTAAGAAACCCTTGATGAGACACACATGGACAATCATCTCTTAATAGATCAACTCTCGGGAATAATGCTATTGTGTCTTCAATTCACATTCATTGTTGAAGATGTCTTCCACTTGATCACAAGGAAACAATCTTTCTTGTCTTGAGCAAAAATAAGAGCTAGAGGAGTTTATGCAAGCAGGGGGAGTTAGTTGATCACATGAAGAAATACAAACATCATCTACCTCATCCATTTCCATAAAATCATAATGACAGAGGGAGTTGCAAAGAGCAACATAGAAAGAAGGAGCACCATGACAAGGGAAGCAACATATCTATCAAGGAGAACTATCATTGATGAAGAAAATACGATGGAGCAGCATGTCAAGAAGTAGCTTGATAGGGGGAGGACTTGGACACCTCATTTGCCATTGATGTCAAAGGGGGAGAGAATGTTGAAAGGGTGAGAATATTGCCATCAATGACAAAGGGGTAGATTGTTGGTCAAAGTTATCATTGATGTCAATATGGCATTGTTAGAGACGGCAAATGTCCTAACCCTTGTGATGGATGAATAACCCTTTTGTGATTTTTCCCTAATCTCATTATGCAAACTCTAAGAGAGACCCCTAAGCATGAAGATTGAAATATGATGACAAACCCTAGATATATTTATATCCCTATCTATATGATGGCCAGCCCTAGATTGTTGATTATGAATGAAGGAGCCCTTAACATGAATGCATAATAATGACAAACTCTAGGCACATGTATGCATAATAACCCTATGGAATGATATTTCTTAGCTACATGAAACCTTAGATGGTTTGCCTTAGAATGATGCAATATATGCATAAATCAATGAAGCCCTAGATGACCGTGATGCCTTTGAAGATGCCTTAATCCTAATAAATAAAGAATGCAAATGAAGAAACCCTTATCTTGCATAAACTTGAAGGCCTAAAAGATAAAATGTCTTAATCCTATATGGAAGTCCTAAACATTGTCCAAAACATAATGATAAAATCCTAAAGGCTGTCATAGATAAAATAACGATGTCAGTTCACAAAATATAATTTTATTGATGGGAAAATGACCTCATTTAAGGATGGAATTGGCATAAGCTCGTAGAGGACATTTTCCCCTTTCCAACGAGCCCTTACTCACGCTCTAACTCCTCATAGGCTGAGAGAAATTGAATTTATAAGATAGAAAAATCATAATGATTGGCAAGCTGACTTATGTAGGCTGACATGTCTCATCAAGTAACGTGTCTCTTCACTATGGGTCAAAACTAGTAGAAATAGAAGTTTGAACTCATTGTTCTAGCCAGCAATTCGATGAAGAATTCAGGGATACGCGGCACAGAAGTAAACAAGAGGCCGAGGAGGATGTTGAAGATAAAGTTTGGGCACAATTATTGTGTTAAGGGTCTTTCAAGCTAGGACTAGCTTGGATTATTGAACCTGTGGAAGACAGATCTGTGGCAGCCACCTGTCGGAGCTCATTTAAGGCTCAGATCTGTGGCAAATTAACTTGTGTGAAGGCCTAGAATTACCATCTGTACCTAGACCTGTGGAGAAAGTAATAGCTCAGACCTGTAGCTTGTCATTACAGTACCTCGAATCTGCAAGCTTGAAAGAGACTACACCTTGAACAGTCATAAACTCGATCTTGTGCTCATACCCTTGGACTATATTTCAGTCACTCGGACCTATGTGGAGAGGTATTTGGAGAGACTTGGACCTGTGACAGGTGTAAGGACAGTCACCTGTTAGGCTCAAACTCACCTTGGAGGCTCACTCTCAGGGGTATAACCTCAGACTGGTCATCACTTACAGCTTGGTGAGTGGGAAGTCACATTGTCTTGGCTCGGACTTGCCCAGACTTGTAGCTCAATGCATTAACTTGTTTTGAGAAGTTTAGATCTGAAGTTTGTTAACCAGTGGAGAATCAAAAGTATACAACTGTGGTGGCTCAGACTTTTGTTAAGAGCTACAACAACCTGTGGAAGTAGTGCTAGACCTCAAGAACAAGTCTGTGGAGCTAAGAACAGTGATACAAGTGTCTCGGATCTGTGGAAGGTGTGGAAAGATAAAAGGTCTCTGCCTCCAGTGATCTTGGTTGAAAGATTGGAAGTACATATTTGACATTGGTTTACAACACCTTGTCTTGAAAACATCTCTTGACAGTCTTTTGTGGATTTGGAGCTGCCTTGGGGATACTCTTGAAGACAACCTTGGAGTGGCCTCATTTAAAAGCCTTTTGTATTGACCTAAGGATTTGTGTAGCAAACCTTGGAGCATCATTAAAGTCATACCTTGGTTGAAATCATTTTTTAGCACACTTGATTATCTTTGAAGCAGATTTGAAGTGGACAAATCTTGTTGTTGAAGAAAAACCTTGAAGACTATTTTGGTGCCTTGGAACCTTGTAGATTACTTTGGAACTGACATTGAAGAACCATTGAGGGAAATTGGAAGCATAATAGAAATTTATCTTGGAGACATTATTGAAGACAATGATGCATTGTTGAAGCCATCATGATGTGACCTTGAAGAATCTTGTTTGGGTAACATGAAGAGTTGTGGAGACACCTTTTGAGAAGACAAAGTTGTAATTGATGAGCTAAGTGCTTTGGAGATCGATTGAGGGCACTGTTGAAGGTGAAGATATTGTCAAGGCTGGTTGCAGAAGATACTGGGAGTTTTGAAGAACTATCGATCTTATCTTGAAGAATTGAAGCATAGGGTTGGAGCCTAGAGGATAGGAGTCCTCAAGAAGATCAGGTTGGAGCCTATACTAGTGAAAGGGTTGGAGCCCTAGAGGTTGGAGTCTCATAGAGACAAGTTTGGGGCCTTGGGAAGATAGGGTTGGAGCCCTAGAGGTTGGAGCCTCTTGAAGTCCAAGTTGGTGCTTGGCAAAGTACAGGTTGGAGCCTGGTGGATTGGGGATTAGTGTCTTCATCTAAGGTTGGGGCCCTAAGCTATTGTTGTACTTGATTATTGTAAAAGGAGGATTGAAGTCCTCGTCATTGATTAATAAAATTATTATTCTACCGTTGTTTACTCCGTGTTCTAATTATAAGTGATCTTAACTGGTAAAAATAAGAATTTTAAAGAAATATTGACTCATCGCCCCTCAGTATTTCCAACAATTGTTGGGAATCACGATTGTTGTTAGACCAAAACTCGCAAGTGTTAAGTCAATGATCGCATCGCCAGAGATAAGGATCCACGAGAGGTGGTTAATCCATGTCGCGAAACACACGGGGAGCGTTGGTTATCTAATGTCTAACAATCTCCCCCCCAAACGCGAGCTGGGTATGTATCGAACTCGTGACCTACGCCTTGATACCACTTGTTGGGAGTCACGATTGTCGTTAGACCAAAACCCGCAAGTGCTAGTCAAGGATCACATTGCCAAAGATAAGGATCCACAAGAGGCGGTTAGTCCATGTCGCGAAACACACGGGGAGCGTTGGTTTATCTAATGTCCAACATTAAAAGCATATATGGCCACATTCAACAGGAAAAGTACCACAATGGAAAAGATGGTTAGGACAAAAACATTTTAGAACGTGGGAAAAAGCGAATACACGAGCTCTACCCCATTATCATGGCCATCACCCTTGTTCCTATAGGTTCTATGAGCCTTCTTCATCATATAGGAACCCATGATTGTCCTAACCCCTGGTGGGCAATGAACCGCCCCACCTTAAAAACGAGATTCCACTGTTATATCTTACACATCATGCTCCAACCCCTTGAGCCGCGAGTAGTTAATCAAAGAAAATCATAAAAAGGAAAAATCAAGGCAGGGGCACCTCATGTACCACAATTGCTCCCTCCTATATATTATAAACCCAAGTGTGAGCTTCCCTCTTGTTAGCTACCCTTGCACCCTGACATGTGACCTAGGACTATCCCTTTTCATTCCCTACTTCATTCACCATATCTGTCACATGCCATCACCTTTTGAAGGATGTACCTTGAATATTGTCCCCTTTAGAAGTAGAAACCACCTAATAGGGTGCTTGGTTAACCCCATTTGGTGATTAGGAGACATTGGCACATCCCGAAGCCCATTATGGAAGGGCAAGGCCATTATGAAGTCCCCACTTGTGGTCCATGATTAGGTAAGCTCATTTACTCGATTTCTCCAATGACTTCTTGTACTGGAAGGCTATGTTAGAAAAAGTAACTATGTTCGGTCTTCAATAATGTACTTGAGTCATTATGTAATGTACTTGTCAAAAGAATAAAGAAAAGAATTCTTATTATTGTAACAATGACTTATTAAAGCATGGGTTTCATGCTTAGGTCATCATTATATTATTCAAAGTCCCCATTGTGGACTCCTAGGAATAATATGAGTTTATTGAGTCATTGTATATATGAAGAGACCCTTCTTGGGCTTTCGAATCATGTCAAAATGTTTTGTATCAAGTCAAATATGATTTATGTACCCTCCACATCATGTCGGCCTAGGAGAGATCAAGTCGGCCTAAGGACTCTTATTCGACCCACAAGAAGCCTATATATTCAAGAAGGTCGAAGTCAATTGGAGCATTCACTCTCAAGCATGTTCGATATCTCAAGAAGAGTTGGAGAAGTGCGAAGTCTATTGTAAGGAGGTGGAAAAGTGGGAGTTTGGGAAGTCTTTAGAGAGGAAGAAAATCAAACTTTTGGTGCCTCTCTCTCTTTGTTTTGTGGTCTAGGTTGGGAGATCTAAGTCTCCTAAGATTTCGCTATTTCCGCAAGCTGCATGTTGTCGGAAGTTGTTACCTAGTCCAAGTTGCTCGAAGGGTTCGAAGATCTGGGAGGCTAACATGGTGTGGAGGTAAAGTTTGGTTTTGGTCTAGGGTAGAGAGTCTCAAAGAACACTATTGAAAGGATGAATTATCTTGACTGGGTTTCCCCCTTGCGGGGGGGTTTTCCCTGGCATGTGCCTATATTTTTTGTCTCTTGTTTTTGTGATCTTCATACACATATAATATAGTAATTGTTTGATGAAAGATAAGATAATAAAGAAGTAAAAGAAGCCAACACACTCACAAGTAATTATCAAGAAAGGAGAATCAAACCCTAATATAATATCTTTGATTTTCCAACATGGTATCAGAGCTAAGGTCAAGAGAAGTCGAAGATCACTTTGTTGGCATGGATTCTCCCTCTATGGTGAACTACATAAGATTGGGTTACAACATTGTTGGAAGCTAGATCAAGAAGGTCATCTTCTACTTGTTCAACAAGGTCAAAAGTCAAGGATTCTTAGTTGCCCTTACAGGTTCTCTTACGGATGACAATGCATGGATAATTGATAGTGGAGCATCGAGACACATGACAGGTGAAAGCAAGCAACTTCACACACTATCAAAGGAGCCATCCTCTCATGCAATGGAATTGGGTGACAACAAAAGCTATGTTGTTAGAGGCCTGGGATCAACATCATTGAAGCTGGATAATGGATCGAAGCTGCATCTCAACAACATTCTCTATGTTCTAGGTTTGAAAAAGAATTTACTTTCTATTTTTTATTTAGAAGATAAAGGGGAAAGGATTGCTTTTGTTGATGGAAAAGTATTGGTTTGGCGAAAAGACTCTAGCATTGATAAAGCTAGGGTTATAAGCTATGTTGTCGGGAAATGTGGGTTCGGGGACGGGGACGGGGGCAGAGACGTCATTTTTTGAAACAGGGTGCATGGGTTCATCGAGGGTATATTATAATTTATATATATAATATATAAATATTATATTTTATAAATTATAATCTATATGAATTTGTATATTTTTCAACTTTAAACAAGAAAACTAAAATATTTAAACATGCACATCATTGAACATTCAACATTCACAATGAAATTTCAAAATTTCTAGTTTGATATCAAGTGCAAATTGGAGTTTACATATTAATAAGAATCATGATATGTCCATTGTCATACTACATTCAAAATTTTCCTTAAGGCATCTCCAAACAAGAACTAGGAAATTTGAAAATACTAAAATAAAAATAGCTAATAGTGAACAATGGCTTCCTCAAGCCATGTCATCAACATCACTTAGATCTTCAGTTAGCATGCTCTCTAGGTAGGAACCACTCTCATCTTGAGGCTCCCGCTCATCCATAACAATTGGAGGTAGCTCAATAAGGCCATTTGGTTGTATCTCCTCTTCCGCACACATAGCATCATCCGTGTATTGGTCCCATCTCTTGAAAGGACCCACCTTATACCCAGGGTCTTTTCGAGATATGAGACTTAGTGTGCTATAACTGTACACTAAGTTCTTTGCCTTCTTTGAGCCCAACCTATTTCTCTTTTCTTAATGGATAAAGGCATAAATACTCCAATTCCTCACACAATATGAAGAACTAGCTACCTGGAATATTAGGGGAAGCCCATTCAACTAATTAAAAATTTTAAAATAAAAACTAAAATGAACCCCAAAGAACCTGATTTTGGGGTTCCAGGTACCCATCATCAGGGTTCTCTGTAACTGTCAAGACAAAAGAACCCAAATTTTTTTAATGGAGAACCTGGTTCTTATGGGTTCTTCTCAGAAGAACCCATACCCGAATCCAGTACTTGGGGATGAGAACCCGAGATGGGTTCGACAACCCCACCCCTGGGTTCGCGAAACCGTGCAACAAAGGTTATTAGAGTTCGTGAAGGAAGCCTTTACCGAGTTATCACACCATCTCCTCAAGCTTTGGTTCATATGGAAATAAGTCCCATTGAATTATGGCATCAAAGGTATGGTCATCTTCATTATAGGGTCATCCCTACTCTTAGTCAATTGGTTCATGGTATTCCTAATATGAAGTTAGATCATGAAGCTGTGGGAAAGGGATGCCCTTTAGGGAAGCATACTAGAATGCCATTTCATAATAGTGAAACTAGGTCTAAAGAAATATTAGACCTCATCCATTCTGATGTGTGCGGGCCCATGTCTGACAAATCACTTGGAGGTCATCTTTGTTATGTAACATTTGTTGATGATCATTCGAGGAAGACATGGCTCTACCTACTCAAATCTAAAGATGAAGTATTCGATAAGTTCAAGGAGTACAGGGCTGAAGTGGAAACCCTAACAAAAAGAAAGATAAAGACTCTGAGGTCTGACAATGGTGGGGAATACACTTCTAAAGAATTGATTGCATATTGTAAGGATGCAGATATTAAGAGGGAGATCATTTTTCCCTACTATTGCGAACAAAATGGATTAGCTGAAAGGAAGAATAGGTCAATTGAAGAAGGCATTCGTACTATGCTCCTTGATCAAGATCTACCGAAGTTCTTATGGGGTGAAGCAGCGATGACTTCCGTGTACATTCAAAATAGAAGTCCCCATAGGAGTCTAGATAATACTACACCCAAAGAAGTATTCACAGCGAAGAAGCCGAGTGTTGATCATCTTCATATCTTTGGAGGTCCAAAAGACAAGCGAAAGAAGTTGGACTCGACAAGTTATAGTCTTTCCTCAAAAGCATATAGAATCTACATAAAGGAAGGAAGACACATTGAAAAAATCAAAGGATATTCCTATTGATTCTGATAATGAAGAAGTTCTCGTATTTGAGGAAGAAGAAGGTCATCATGAGAACTCTACTACAAATGTTGAAGAAGAAGGACCAAGTGAGCCTATTCAATCGGTGGTTGTGTAATGTCCCAAATGGAGCAATTTGGGGTTTTCTTGAAATTCTAACTCATAAATACTTCAGATAAAAATTCCATTCATAAATAGAAGATTGCGATGTAAAATTTAACAACAGAGAACAAGCAAATAACGATAATGAGTAGAACGAAATCTCAACTTTATTTATAATATATAAACTGGGGTTTTACATGTCAAAACAATTGATATAGCTGAGATAGAATTGGCCTCAAGAATTTGCTCCAATGCTGCCCTGGCCCTCCACCAAAACTGAACTGTCACTGCCACTGCTAATCTCTCTTGTGAATTATGGATGAATTCACCAAGGGGAGATGAGTGCTCGCCCAATCTCTCTAAATCACCTGAGGGTTTCCGTTCTTGAGCTACTGCTGAAGTAGAGAACCGGGTTCTCAAACCTCTCCACAAGAAGAAAATACATATCCAAGATGTCTCCAAATGATCTCCAAGCCTCCAGAGGCATCTTATTTTATTATTTTATTATTATTCTAGAAGCTCCTCCATGGGCTTTATCTTAAGTGACCCTTTAATTTTCTTTTATTTCACTTAAGTCACTTTTGGCCCATTTCCTCCAGTTAATTATTTTTCCTTAATTAAATGACTAATTAAAGTCATTTTTAATTAAGGAAAATGGTAAATCTCCCACCATACTCTCTTTGGCCACTGGAAGTCACTTCTTAGCATCCCATTCTGTAGATCTTCTCGTTCCAGTTCTAACGAGCTATTACATTGAGGTGTTCCATCAATTAATCTCCTCGGAATGCCACCTCGAGCATAATTAATTAAGTTAGGCCCCATAATAATGCTAATTTTTGAAAGTTATCGAAATGCAACGATACGAAAGGAAAACTGTGTGCATGATGGAATATATCAAGTGAATGCCATCGGACCTCACAAAAACTCCTCAAAACCCCATGAAGCACCACCAGAAGACCCTGGGTCCGCTAATAAAGTAAATCTGCACCTGTGACCTGTCTGCCCCACCCTTGAAAGTCCATCCTAACTATGCCATGAGGAACATCAAAAAAAGGGACATTACAGGTTGTCCCAACCACAAGGAAGAGGCGAAATTGGTTGAAAGCTACATTAGAAGATGCTAAAGGACATGAAGCTGCAAAAGGGTCCTCCAGGGAAAGTAAGAAACCGAAGAGATATTCTAGCTATGCTGCATATATGACAAAGTTAATTGAAGCCAAACCCTCTACATTCAAGGAAGCTGGGCATGAAGAGGTTTGGAAGAAAGCTCTGCAGGAAGAATATCAATCCATCATGAAGAATGGGGTTTGGGAGATCGTTCCTAGACCTAGTGACAAATCGGTTATCACATCGAAGTGGATCTATAAGACCAAACATGTTGTTGATGGAAGTATAGAAAAGTACAAACCAAGGTTTGTCGCAAGGGGTTTCTCTCAAAAGGAAGGTATTGACCATGAAGAAACCTTTGCACCTACAGCAAGGTACACTACCATTAGATTATTGATGTCATTGGCTACTACAATCGGTTGGAATATCCATCAAACGAATGTTAAGACCGCATTTCTAAATGGGACCATTGATGAGGAAGTGTACATCGAACAACCTAAAGGTTTTGAAGTAAATAGCAAGGACTCTCGTGTTTGCAGACTCAAGAAGGCCCTATATGGTTTAAAGCAAGCACCAAGGGCATGGTATGCAAGAATGGATGCATATCTACTTAGAATTAGGTTCGTGAAGAGTATTGTTGATCCGAAAAGGTCGTGAATAATGAGCCCATCATTATTCTACTATATGTGGATGATCTATTCATCACAGGTGTAGAACAAAGAATTCAAGAATGCAAGAAGATGTTGGCAGATGAATTTGAAATGAAGAATCTAGGGCTGAACACTACTACATAGGTCTAGATGTTTGGCAGAGACCTGGGGAGATATATTTGGGGCAAGGAAAGTACATCATCAAGTTATTGCAGAAATTTGGGATGATGGATTCCAGGTCGATGACAACTCCTATGATCACCAACCTCAAGAAGTTAAGGAGCTCTGACTCTAGTCTCGTGGATCCTACCTCATATCGATAGTTCATGGGTTCCCTGATGCATCTGGTAAATACTAGGCCAGATATATGTTTTGCAGTGAACCTTCCTAGTCATTTTCAGTTGGAGCCTCATCATGATCACAAGATAGTTGCCAAACATATATTGAGGTATCTTCGTGGCACTATACATCACTGCCTAAAGTATGATGGTAAGTAAGTCAAGCTAATTGGCTTCACAGACTTTGATTGGGTTGGCCGTGAGACAGATGGAAGGAACACTACTGGAGGATGTTTTAGTCTGGGAGCTGCTATGATCTCATTGATGAATAGGAAGCAAGATACCATTGCATTGAGTAGTGCTGAGGCAGAATATGTGGCTGCATGTAAAGTAGGAAAAGAGGTTGTTTGGTTAAGGAAGCTTCTGACAGATTTGTTCGAGAAGTATTTGGGTCCTACTATCATAAATTGTGACAATCAAAGTTGTATCAAGAGGTTTGGAGATCTTGTGTTCCATTCAAGGACGAAACATATCAATAATAAGTTCTACTTTATTAGGAACTTGGTGTAGGATGGGATCGTGAAGTTAGAGTATGTCCCGACAAATGAACAGGTAGCAGACATAATCACAAAGGCTCTTCCTTATAAGAAGTTCGAATATCTAAGGAATCTGTTGGGTTTGGTAGATATTGGAGATTGTATTAATGATAAGGAAATGAAAGAGATTTGTTGAGGCTTTGCGAGTGAAGCATTGCCTGGGAGACATCAGGTTGGCACTCTGTGTTGATGTCTGGATCCCGAAGTTGAAAAGGTGATGTTGGTTATTGAGCCCTGTTTTGGATACACACATGTATGTTTGGGTTGGTAGTTAACAAGTAAGCCTAATCATACCTAGAGGAGTTGAAAGCTTGAATCCACCTTAGGCCCACATGGATAGATTGCCCTGCTCAGGAATCTAGTCCATGACATTGCGGTGCCTAAATTGTTGAGTGACTGGTTGGATAGATTGCCCTGGTCAGGAATCTAGTCCATGGCATTGCGGTGCCTAAATTGTTGAGTGATTGGTTGGATAGATTGCCCTGGTCAGGAATCTAGTCCATGGCATTGCGGTGCCTAAAAGTTCTTCATGTTTTCATATAGTTTGAGATCTTCCATTGTATATGTACATTATGAATACCTCCCTAGTTAAGAGGGAGTGTTAGAAAATGTAACTATGTTTGGTCTTCAATAATGTACTTGAGTCATTATGTAATGTACTTGTCAAAAGAATAAAGAAAATAATTTTTATTATTGTAACAATGACTTATTAAAGCATGGGTTTCATGCTTGGGTCATCATTATATTAGTCAAAGTCCCCATTGTGGACTCCTAGGATTAATATTGAGTTTATAGAGTCATTGTACATTCGAAGAGACCCTTCTTGGCTTTCGAATCATGTAAAAAGGTTTTGTATCAAGTCAAATATGATTTATGTACCCTCCACATCATGTCAGCCTAGAAGAGATCAAGTTGGCCTAAGTACCCCTATTCGACCCACAAGAAGCCTATATATTCAAGGAGGTCGAAGTCATTTGGAGCATTTACTCTCAAGCAAGTTTGATATCTCAAGAAGAGATGGAGAAGTGCGAAGTCTATTGTCGGGAGGTGGAAAGAAGTGCGAGTTTGGGGAAGTCTTTAGAGAGGAATAAAATCGAACTTTTGGTGCCTCTCTCCCTCTGTTTCATGGTCTAGGTTGGGAGATTGAAGTCTCCTAAGATTTCGTTGTTGCCACAAGCTGCATATTGTCGGAAGTTGTTGCCTAGTCGAAGTTGCTGGAAGGGGTCGAAGTTGCTGAAAGGGGTCGAAGATCTGGGAAGCTGACATGCTGTGGAGGGAAAGTCTGGTCTTGGTCTAGGGTAAAGAGTCTCAAAGAATACTATTGAAAGCAAGAATTATCTTGATTGGGTTTTCACATCGAGGGGGGTTTTGCCCTGGCCTGTGCCTATATCTTGTGTCTCTTGTTTTTGTGATCTTCATACACATATAATATGGTAATTGCTTGATGAAAGATAAGATAATAAAGAAGTAAAAGAAGCTAACACACTCACAACTAATTATCAAGAAAGGAGAATCAAACCCTTATATAATATGTTTGATTTTCCAATAGGCTAGGGGACACATTAGATCTTATGCAGGATTGCAAGTGGTTTACATTTGGGGTTTGGTCTCCCTATACGGAGTCCTAATCCTCCAGCAGGCTACATTGGCACATGTAGGGTGAGAGTTGAAAACCATGGGCCTCCACAACAACAAATTGCACTACATCGATACCCACAACCATTCAGAGATTGTTTGTGGTTCACTTATTAGACGAGGAGGATGCACATGATCCATCATGCCCACCTGGCCCCAGATCTACACCAAACACTTGGCAGATGATCTAGGACTTACACGATGATGTGGCATCACCTACACCATCATTCTAGCCCTTGCAGACGATCTACAATATCTTTGATTTGTTTGGAGACCCATGAGGACACTTGTGTGCCCCCAAATGTCATTTGGAGCACCACAAGTTATTACAAGGGGGCCAACCCACTGTCCACTACTTTTGAGGGTCTTATTCTTCATTGTGGCACCCATGGACCCCATTAGGCATCTTAGAGGGCCCTACGACATGCATAAATTATTATTTGACCTCTTGAGAGACTTACTTTTTCATTTATGAGCTAGTTTGGTGGGCTTGTCACCAAAAGTTGTATTATTAACACATTATTTTCTTTTTGGGGCTTATGTAGGCCAAGAAGGCTAATTCGAACTCCTAAGTTGTGTATAAATAAGAGTGAGATGAGTTCATTTCTCATCATCGCTTTGGTTTGGATCACTTATCTCTCTTGAGATTTTTGCACTTTTCTAAGGATGAATTGGAGATTTATGGATGAGTTTTGATGTATGGCTATTGGTCTATCTTCTCTTGAAGCTTCTTTATTGTCAATTGTGAATGGCTGGATATACTCTATTACATGTAAGTATGTTCTTTTGATGTTATTCTTGTTTACTTTTGTCATATATGTTGGATTGGGATTTTCGTTGTTCTAGGGCATAATTGTTGCATGCATTTACTACTTAATATTGTAGAATTTGTCTCTATTATAGCATTTCCTTCAATGTATGGGCCATGTAATAGGAGCGAAATCTCCTAGGGGTAAAATTTGACCTTGACAAGCCATTTCTCTTGCACATTGAAGTATAAAAGTTGCAAGGTTGCTTCTCCTTGACCTAGAAGGCAAATAAAGTGATCTTGAAGGCCTCCTTGACTGGAAACCAAGAAATCCTATTCTTACTCAACATAGACTCCATTCTCCCAAGGATTAAAGCACTGATCTACTAAGGGTGGTCACTAAAATCCACATTTTCTCACATCCTTCCGGGACTAGCCACATTGGGGTACTTTGGCATCAATTTCCCACCAAGCTAGCCATCAAAAGAATTCAATCCACTAGGGTCTCCTGCACTGACCTTTCCTCTAGCTCTCCTCCAATTTTGAAGCCATTCCGATGGTGGAGTTGGGAGAAAACTTAAAATTCAAGCCCTAGCTTCGAGATCAATACTTGCCCTGCCATCCACAAGGCTAGTGCCTCATAGGGTCAAGACAACATCTTCAAGTGAAATTTTTCTCTTGATCCTTTCCCCCACGTTGTCTAGGGTAAGAATATCATTGGTTGCTTTATACCTTCCTCATATCCTAGACTGGGTCCACTTGGCCCTGTGTGGTCCCACTCCTTTAAAAGACCATTCTTCAAGAACCATCTAGGATACCAATTCTAACGAGGATTTTAGGAATTGGGGAACTCCTTTACATACCTATTCCCATAAACCTAACCCTCAAAAATCCTCTTCTTTTCCCTAGAAATACATAGTGCCTTGCTTAAAAAGCAAGCAAGCTCCATCCTTTCAAACTTTTATAGGAAAGGGTTTGACTCACTCATATCCATTGACTTATCATTCATTAGTGACTCCATATATATCGGGTCTCCTCCCATTGGTGAAATTCAGTAAATAGAAGGGAGCCTCAGCTGAGGTGACAGTGGGCTAAGTCCCCATTTGTTGCCCTTGGCCTAGCATTTGCCCTTTACAGACCCCCCTTAGGTCCCTTGCTAGTTCGAACAGTAACAGGCCTTTGTTGTAAAAATGCTTCTAGTATGTCTATAAATCCATGTAAAACATCTAGGTAAGCCTTTGATTCTTAGCAAAGAGTTTCACTCTAGGGAGTTTTTTTCTTCTGCTAATTATTTGTGTTTTTCAATTACAAGTAATTAGTAGAGTTTTTCTCCCACACATACCCCAAATCTAGAGTGGAGCTCAATCGAGCTCGATGGTAAGGTCTTAGGTGAGTCTTATTGTTATCAAGCCTATGTATATTATCATACTAGATCATCTATCAAGTGTCGCAGAATTTGGTTATGTCTAGAGGTTTATTTTTAATTGTTAAATTTCCCCTTCTGATGGGATGTCTATGTAATATTTGATGTAAAAAAGTGTTGTCTATAGAAGTTATAGGGGGTATGAGTACTTGATTTTACACCTCAACTCCTAAAATTTCTATCTAGACACACTTTGAGGGTGGAAAATACATGTAAACCCCTCTTGAGTCATTTATTTTATTTCCAGTAAAAAATGTCAAAATAATTAACTATAAATTTGTCAAAAAAATTAAAATGAGAGAAAATTAAATTCTCTCTAAGTGGAAAGATTATTAAAAATTGATGAGGACCTTTCCCAAAAAGCAATCCAGTCAAAAAATGAGAAAGGTCACATTTCCAAGGGAAAAAGTCCCACTCAAAAAATTCATTGGGCCAAAAATATAATTTCTCAAGGAAAATCCAATTTTTGGTCTAGGAGGTTATTTTGAATGAGAAGATTTCAAGAAAATATTTTTAAAGTAGTGTTTCTAGTATCCTATACCACTTCCCTTAATTTCCATTGTTTCATCTCCATTCTTCAGGTTAGTGATCATTGGTCATGGGGATTGGCACCTTCTCATCCTTGATTCTAAGTTGGAACATCTTGCCCGGGAGATTGATGTAGCTAAAAGAACTTAAAAACATAAGAAATCCAATCAAAGAAAAAAATAAAATGCAAAGGATGGTTGGGATATTTGACTAGTGTATGGGAAAAATCCTAGGATGAGCTCTACAACCCTCATTAGCCATCACTTAGTTCCTCGAGCACATACTGCGCTATCTATAAAAGGAACCCTTGTATTGTTGCAACCTTGATGAGAGAAAAAATGACTCATTAAGGGGTATTAAATGCTAAATTTAAAAAGTAAGCTTGGGCTCCTAAGTTATGCACCCAAATCAAATCATATCATAAAGAAAAAAGCACACCAGAGAGGTTGAAAGACTAGGCTAAGGAAAGGGGTAATTGATGTGTCCATGATTGCTCTCTCCTTACATCAAGATGTTGGACTACCATTAGCTGGTCATTTGGCCATGGCACCTTGCCCTAAAGTCATTCCCACTTTGTTGCCACCATTTTACACGCATCTATGGATAGATGGGCGAACTTGGACCTATCACTTCCCCTTGGGGGCTAGAAACACCTAGTAGGGTTATCCATCTAATCATCCCTAACACAAGGAGGTAACTTGTTTACAAGACTCAATCTAGTTATATATTTGAAGGTGAACTTTGTCTGAGGTATTATTGTGCCCCCAACATTAGGTATGTTCCACATTGATGCATATATGGTTATTGTACCTCATGATTGTTGATTTTCACTTGATCCTAGGAGGTTCTTGCAAGGTGGTTTCATCACAGCAGCAGAGGCCTCTTGAGATGATTGCTCTACTTTCTCAGCAACATTGTTGAGGTCGTTTTATCCATTCAAGAGAGAGAGTGATCTTGTTGATGCAACATTGCCTATCCAAAGCAGAGCATTGGGATACTTGATGACCCAACATGATGCTTGACACTCTGAGGTACCCCCAAATGTTAAAATGCTAAAATCCCATGAAGCCTAGTGTTGGTGATACTGATGATGTGCCCAAGGGACCTAGGATGCCACCAAGTTGGCCTTGATACTGTTGATGGGCATCACTTGTTCCAGAGCTCGAATGATGATGGTCATCCTTGAGCCCCAACACTTGGGTGACAGAGTGCCACATCAATCCTCTTACCCTTTAGAGGGTGATCTTGGACACTATGGAGATGACGTCTTAGTATGGAGGCACTTTGGAGGCATGCTCATGATCTAGGAGCTACATCTTGGAGTATGGAACACTCATTAGCCCAGATGATGCCTATTGGTGGAATTTAGAACTCATTGGAGGATGATTTCATTCTTGAGGAGGAATTTCTCCCACACGCGTGGGCATTTATGGCATTATTGTTATGTTTTTGAGCTATGAGGTTGGCTTGTAACATCTCTTTTGTGGAGCACTTAAACTAAACCTGTTAATAGGGCTTCTTAGTTGTATTATTATAAAAATGATAGGGATAGGTCTCATATAAAAAAAGCCTCCCCTCATTTCATTTGTTCTTCATCACACATTGAACTATTTTCCACTCTAAGAGAGTGCGAGCTAGTCTTTTTCGCTACTATGGGAAAGATGTGATCTTTGTTGGTGTGACCTTGTAGATGTGACTTTTGCATGGAGACATTGTTCTAGCATTGAAAGATGTGCATATTTTTAGAGAATTTCGTAAGTTTATTGTCTTATCATTAATATTTTGCATGTTGAATGCTTAATAAGGGGTTTCTATTATGCCAATACTAAACTATGGTTTTTTGCTTCATTATTGCATGTAAAATTGTTCTCTCCAAGCCCTATAGGAAACTCTTGACGTGCAAACCCTATATTTAATTTCTCCCCTCCCAAGGGAAATAGCTAGAATTTTAAAATTGGATGCACTAGGCACCCCATTTGTTAAAATTGGCAACTAGGGCCAAACTCCTTGTGGGTCACCTCATTTATGGTAGCTGATATTTTTCCTAGATTCCTCTTATTGAGAGGTGTAGGATTGATCTAAAGATCATCCGATTCTGACAAGTATTTATGGAGATATAAATTTATTTGTATTTACTTGACAAATTGTCAAGGTCGGCCAGCAGTTAAATGTGTGGCACACATGCCCAGTGAATCATATAAATACAAGAGAGGTTGATTCATTTTCTCATCATCTCATCTCCACATCTCTTCTCTCTCCTAGTCTCTTGGGTATGCATAGGAGGAAGAAGACTCTCTCACGTGGGAAGAAGAAAGAGGACACAGTTAGGGCAGCAAGCTGTGACGTGGAAGAAGGAGGACGCAGGAAGGTACAACAACACGTTTTGGGTGCTAGAGGACTGCATTGACCAGCGTATAGGCTCCCTTGACTGCGGATTTGTGTGGGGAGTCTCTCTCTTGCTAGTTGCAGTTCAGATCAGCCTTGTTGACCTTTGTTTGACCACTGTTTTGGGGCAGTGTTGACTGGTTAGGGCTGACTGCAGGAGCTGATATATTGATTATTGTTTTGACCATGCTTTGAGGACTGTTTTGGGCTACTACTTATTTTTGTTGAAGAGCGAGTTCTTCAATTTGACTAGAAGTCAATCCAGGGCTGTTTGACCAAGTTTGACTTTGCTGATATAGGGTTTGCTGCTGTGGATATAAAATTACAGAATTCTAATTTTGTACTATTTCTAGCCGCCACATCTTGTGTCTCTTGTCTTGGCTTGTTTTTTGTCGATCATTTAATGTTCTATCTGCACTTTACTTAATGTATATATGATTGCTAATATGTGGCTAATAAGAAGAAAAGAAGTAAATTGCTCTAAGCATAGAACATACCATAATTTAACATGGTATCAGAGCTGAGGTGAAAACAAAGCCCAAGCAAGAGCAAGAGCAAGAGCAATCACCGAAGGCTGTTGAAGCAATCTTAAAGAAGTCATGGGGTCCTCAACACACTTCCCCGCTAAAGACAAACTCCGTGAGAAGTCCGACTATCATGGATGGAAGATGTCTCTTGATCTAACATTGGAAGAGCAGGAAGTGTTGGACCATGTGAGAGGCAATATTGTTGCGCCACCATCAAATGCATCCGCTGCTACTAGAAGCAAGTGGAGCAAGGAAGAAGTCAAAGCAAGGAAGATCATCCGAGACTCTATCAACAAGTGCCTGGTGGCCTATGTTTCCGAGCTGACCACCTCCAAGGAAATCTACGATAGGCTGGTGAATTTATTTAAAGTTAATGATGCAAATCAAGTTTTGTTCCTTAGAAATAAGCTGAAGGAAATTAAGAAGGGCAAAGATAAGAGTATGCAAGCATATTTCTTAAGGATCATCGAGATCAAGAATGATCTTGTATCTATTGGGGAAGTCGTTCCTAACAGGGAAATGACACTCACAACTCTTGGAGGACTGCCACCTGAATGGTATATATTCAAGACTACTCTTCTCAACAATAATGTAATTCCTGGATTTGAGGAATTGATGGCAAGATGCATTCAAGAATAAACAAGGATGGAAGAGCAAGAAATGCCCGCACTTAAAGGCCATCCCTCTGCCTTTTCTTCTCATGCTAAAAGAATAAACAATTCTGGGGCTAAATGCAAAGGAAAGGCTGGACCAAAAGGTGGAAGAAAAGGTCGATGTTACAATTGCAACAAAATGGGCCACTATGCGAGGGAGTGCCCTGATAAAAGGGACTCACACCATGATGATGATCAAAATCACTCTCAAGGCAATCAAAGGAATGGCAGGCCCAATGGCAGAGGTAAAAGAAAAGTCGAAAATCAAGGAAGAGGACAACCCTTCAAAAAGGCAAGAAACTCCAGGTATGAATCTAACGTTGTTAAAAATAAGCAAGATGAATATTATCTACCAGTGGCCCTCTCTACTACTGCCCCCCCCGGACTCGCTGGGAAATTGGCTTATTGATAGTGGTGCCTCAAGGCACTTCACTGGTTATAAAGAAGCTCTCTCTAATCTGATAGATAAGGAGACCAACCTTAAAATTGTTCTTGGGGACAACTCAAAATATCCTGTGAAAGGCATAGGGAATGTCACTCTTCAATTGAATCAGGGAAATACAATTCATTTACAAGAAGTATTATAAGTACTTGATCTCAAAAAGAACCTGGTGTCCATTTCGGCAATGGAAGACAAAGGCTACAAGGTGGCCTTCATCGATGGCAAAGTACATGTATGGAAAAAGAACTTTAAAGATGTGTTCACTCTTGGGTTTCGAGTTGGTTCATTATATCAGGTCGGAGGAAGTCCGCTGGGTGTCATCTCTTGTGACACATCTCTTCAATCCGAACTATGGCATCAGAGGTTTGCTCACCTTCATTATAAAGCTCTACCCGATGTGAGAAAAATGGTGACCGGGATGCCCGAGTTCATATTAGAGCAAGAAGGTGTATGTTCAAGATGTGCCGAAGGACAGCTCAAAAGGGGACCATTCCCCTCAAGCAAAAGCAAGACCTCCAATATATTGCAGTTGGTTCACTCAGACATATCTGGTATGATGCCTGTGAACTCCTTGGGAGGATATTTATATTAACTCACTTTTACAAATGATTATTCTCACAAGAATTGGATATACTTCTTGAAAAACAAGGATGAAGTGTTCTCCTGGTTTTGTCACTTCAAAGCCTTGATCGAGAATCAAACCGAAAAGAAGATCAAGATCTTAAGGACTAATAATGGGACTGAGTATGAATCCAATGAGTTTCATGACTTTTGCAAAGAGGTTGGCATTAAGAGGGAGACTACTACACCATATACTCCTGAGTAGAATGTTGTGGCAGAAAGGAAGAATCATATGACTGTGAAAGTTGTCCGTGCTATGCTCCATGATCAAAGACTTCCGAAGTTTCTATGGGCCAAAGCTGCAAATACCGCTGTATATGTACAAAACTGATGCCTTCATCAAGCATTGAGTTCCAAGACTCCCGAAGAGATGTTCACTAGTAAGAAACTTGACATATCTCATTTTAGAATTTTTGGAAGTCTTGTATATTTTCATGTGCCGAAGGAGAAAAGGAATAAATTGGGTGCATTTGGAAAGAAAGGAATCGTCGTGGGCTATAGCAAAATACTAAGGGCTATAGAATCTATGTGGCTGGTCAAAGGAAAGTCGAGATTAGCCATGATGTCGCCTTTGACGAAGATATGGCTTTTAGCAAAGTTGACAATCTTCCTACTCTAAGGGGATCTAAAGAAGTTGACACCAGGGAACCGAAGGAAAAGGAAGATGAGACGCTGCCCGATGTGGAAGAACCTATGGATCCTATTGATTCCCCTCTGCAAGAGCCCTCCTCTTCTAGGAAGAGGCCTTCATGGCTTAGGGGGACACTTGATGATGTTGAAGGGCACGTTGCACCCAGGGGAACCTTCCGAGAAAGTTTTGGGTACCAGAGGACAAGTAGTTCCCTAAGGCTTTGATCTTTGGCCTAGGGAAAAGTGTCCAAATTAAATTTTTACTTTTCTCCTAAAGTGACTTTATAAGTGGTAAAGTCATTTTAATTTAAAAGTGACTTTATAAGTGGTAAAGTTATATTCTAATTTAAAGGTGACTTTATTAAAGTGAATGAAGATTAGAAAGTGAAAAAGTGACTATGGAAATAAAAGGCTAAGTGGGTGAGTTAAAAAATAGACAGTGAGAATTAAATGCACATTTATTCTCATCCCTAGATCTAAATGAATCTCAGCCATTAGATCTTAGGGTAACCCAAAAGGTCATTTAGAGAATAAAAGGAGAAGAGAAGAGGAAACGATCAATTCATTCTTTCATGAGCTTTTGAGAGAAAGAGAAGAGAGAGCAAGGAGAGAATTTTTGAGCAGTGAGGAAGTGAAGGAGAGCAGCAACAAAACATTTCAGCAAATCTGGGCAGCAACGTTTATTGGCACGCATCCCAAGGAAAAACCGTACAGCAAGAGAAAGGCATAGAAATCAAGGAAGAGGGGCAGCAAGTTCTGGGCACATTTTTCGAGGCTGACCGTACAACATTTAATGTTGTTTTATTGCTGTAAAAATTTATGTTTTCGCTGTTTGTTAATTGGCATGATTTTCGAGGTGGAGTTCAAGCACGGAAATCGAGATAAGTTGTAATTTGTGGTTGCTGGAATTTTTACTGTGTATTTTAGTTTCTCTGTAAAAGCATTTTTAGAAATAAAGAAGATCTCTCAAACTGGTTTTCCCCAAGAGTTGTAGGGGGTTTTTCCAGGGTCACATTGACCAAAAATCACTGTGTTATTTTCTGTGTGTGGTTGTCATAATTTTGCTATATTTTATTTCTGCAATTTCAGCAGTTGTGAAATCTCTAAATTTGTGTTTTCAGAAAAATATTATCATTTCCAGATTTTAGAATTTTTATCATGCTTGGATTTAAAACTAAATGCATGGAGTGATAAGGAAAACTGATAACCAGAGTGGGGGTTGAAATTTCTTCAACCAGGTATCAGGGATACTTGACCATCATGAGCACGATGATCCAAAATGAGCCTTCGTCATTCGCAGAAGCTGTCAAGCATCAAGTATGGAAGGATGCTATGACTAAGGAATATGAGTCCATCATGAAAAACGATGTCTGGGATGTGGTCCCTAGACTCCAGGACAAAGCAGTTGTCACTTCAAAATGGCTTTACAAGATAAAGCATGCAGTTGATGGAAGTGCGGAAAAGTATAAGGCTTGTTTTGTCGATCGTGGCTTCTCTCAAAAGGAAGGTATAGATTATAACAAGATATTTGCACCTGTTGCCCGATATACCACCATTCGCTCGATCATAGCCCTTGCTACTTCGCAAGGATGGAACCTACATCAAATGGATGTCAAGACTGCATTCTTGCATGGTTCGATCAAAGAGGAGGTCTATGTGGAGCAACCCGAAGAATTTGAGATTCATGATCGAGAATCTCATGTGTGTAGTTTGAAGAAGGACCTCTATGGGCTAAGGCAAGCACCCCGAGCGTGGTATGAGAGGATCGATAGCTACTTGATGAAGTTGGGATTCACTAGGAGTGAAGCCGACCCTAACCTTTATTTTAAGGTTGAAGATGACAATCCTCTCATATTGGTGTTGTACGTTGACGACCTCTTCCTAACAGGGGTAGACCCTCTCATTCACAAATGTAAGAGGGAGTTGGCTTTTGAGTTTGAGATGAAGGACCTAGGACTGATGCACTATTTCCTAAGACTAGAAGTCTAGCAGAAGCCAGGGAATATTTTCCTATCTCAAGGAAAATATGTGGTGAAGATATTGGAGAGATTCGGTATGGTGGATTACAAGCCCGTAACTACCCCAATGGAGCTTGACTTCAAGAATTTAAGCGGTAGTGTTGAAGGACCTGTTTTACAAAATGCTACCGAGTATCGTCAACTCGTCGGAGCATTGATGTTCTTGGTGAACTCCCATTCGGATATATGCTTTGCAGTCAACACGTTGAGTCAACATATGGTTGAGCCTCACCACACACATAGGATTGGTGCAAATAATCTGTTGAGATATCTTCGTGGCACAATCACTCATGGGTTGAGATACATTGTCAGAGATGTGAGACTACTTGGATATACCGATGCTGATTGGGCAGGCAGTGTGGTGGACCGAAAGAGCACTTCTGGGTGTTGTTTCTCTTTGGGATCTGCCTCGATATCCTGGATGAGCAGGAAGCAGAAGTCGGTGGCTTTGAGCACCGCCGAGGCAGAGTACATTGCTGCTAGTATGGCCTCTTGTGAGGCGGCCTGGTTGCGAAATCTCTTCAGTGAGTTGTTTGGATTTACATTGGATACCACCATGATCCTGTGTGACAACCAGAGCAGGATTTGCTTATCAGAGAATCCCATATTTCATGATCGCTCCAAGAATATCGATATCCGGTACCACTATATTCGGGATATGGTGCAGCGGGGAGCAATAAGGCTCCAACATATCGGTACAGATGAATAGGTCGCCGACATTTTGACAAAGCCCCTGGGAAAGGTCAAATTCTTGACTTTCCGAGAACGACTTGGTGTCATTCAGAGACCCTCTTATGAGGGTCGAGTATGATGTATTGAGCTCTGGGAGCTCTAGGGGGGTGCGGGGTACTTCTTGGAGCGACATGCGACCACAGGGTGACTCACCATCCCCTGGTGGTGCACTACGTACAGGGTGAAAGGTTCAACCTTCCCCTGTGACACCCCGTGGCGACTGTAGGACAGGATGATTAGTTCTCCTATGGGCCAGGATGATTAGTTCTCCGTGGCGATTGTAGGACAAGATGATTAGTTCTCGTGTGGGCTGGGATGATTAGTTCTCCGTGGCGAATGTGGAACAGGATGATTAGTTCTCCTGTGGCGACTATTGGACAGGATGATTCGTTCTCCTGTGGACAAGATGATTAGTTCTCCTGTCGAGGCATCCTACCCATGCAGTCTGGGACTCATGGGAAGTACCTCTCATCTGATCAATGAGTAGGGAAATGGGGTTAGGGACCATTAGTTGTACTATCGATGGACGCATCATTGTATCTACCGTATTCCCTATGCTAGGATGACCTCCATTGATCTGGGATCAATGATACTGATCTGGGATCAGTGAGAGTGGTATGACACACTCTGAGACTGACTTCAGGTCAGTGGAGGATGGTATGATACATCCTCGATCATTTCTTCTTCTTCATAGTTCGAGCAGAGCCAAGCTGTGCAGGGCAGTGCATTTGATGGCTGGGATAGTAGTGACGGTTAGACGGATTACAAATGGAGTTCTCCCTAGTTGAGAGGGAGTGTTAAAATTGGCAACTAGGGCCTAACTCCATGTGGGTCACCTCATTTATGGAAGCTGATATTTTTCCTAGATTCCTCTTGTCGAGAGGTGTAGGATTGATCTAAAGGTCATCCGATTCCGACAAGTATTTATGGAGATATGAATTTATTTGTATTTACTAGACAAATTGTCAAGGTCGGCTAGCAGTTAAATGTGTGCCACACATGCCCAGTAAATCATATAAATGCAAGAGAGGTTGATTCATTTTCTCATCATCTCATCTCCACATCTCTTCTCTCTCCTAGTCTCTTGGGTATGCATAGGTAGAATAAGACTCTCTCACGTGGGAAGAAGAAGAGGACGCAGTTAGGGCAGCAAGCTGTGACGTGGAAGAAAGAGGACGCAGGAAGGCACAGCAACACGTTTTGGGTTCTAGAGGAGCGTATAGGCTACCTTGACTGCGGATTTGTGTGGGGAGTCTCTCTCTTGCTAGTAGTAGTTCAGATCAGCCTTGTTGACCTCTGTTTGACCACTGTTTTGGGGCAGCGTTGATTGGTTAGGGCTGATTGTAGGAGCTGATATATTGACTGCTGTTTTGACCATGTTTTGAGGACTGTTTTGGGCTGCCACTTATTTTTGTTGAAGAGCGAGTTCTTCAATTTGACTGGAAGTCAATCCGGGGTTGTTTGACCAAGTTTGACTTTGCTGATCTAGGATTTGCTGCTGCTGATATAAAATTACAGAATTCTGATTTTGTACTATTTCTCTCTGTTAAACTATTGAAGGTAAAAGAATATTTGATCAAATGGTTTCCCTGCATTGGGGTTTGTCCCTGGCTAGCCGCCACATCTTGTGTCTCTTGTCTTGGCTTGTTTTTTGTCAATCGTTTAATGTTCTATTTGCACTTAATGTATATATGATTGCTAATCTGCGGCTAATAAGAAGAAAAGAAGTAAATTGCTCTAAGCATAGAACATACCATAATTTAACACCCTTAATCCTTCGTATTCCTTCCCTTGAATTTTTGCCCAAATGATTCCATTAAACCCTAGTAGGATAGGGCATTGATATAGAGTGTGTTGATCATCCATAAAAAACAATAAAATTTATTTCCTTTTTCTCTCTCCTAGATGGCTAGGGTAGCCACCAGGGTTTCTAGGGAAGATTTGTGAATAAAAGAGAACTTTGTGTGGATGTTTGTGGCTCAAAATTTAGGAATTGCATCTATAAATTGTTTAAAGGAAAAATCTAGCATGTTCATGGTCTATAGCAGCTAAGTAGGGATGATGTCACCCTCTTAATTGTTGTTTATGCATACCTAACAGCCATAGACATGATTCCCTGGTCTAAGTGTACTCTCTATTGGAAGATCATGGTCCTTTATAGTTGAATATCATTCTAAGATCTTTTCATGGGCTGTTATATGACATTGAAATTTTGAATACCTCTGTTAAATTTATTCAATTACCAAAATAACTCCTCAATTACTAAAAATTAAAATCCCTGGTATTTTAACATCTAGAAATATATGTAGCGGATATAAATTAGAGAGATCAATCACACATTGCAATAGCCATAATGTTGGACATTGGATAAACCAACACTCCCCGTGTATTTTGCGACATGGACTAACCGTCTCTTGTGGATCTTTATCTCTAGCGATGCAATCGTTGACTAACACCTGCAGGTTTTGGTCTAACGACAATCGTGATTCCCAACAAGTGGTATCAAAGCATAGGTCACGAGTTTGATACACACTCGGCTCGCATTGGGGGGGGGGGAGATTGTTGGACATTGGATAAACCAATGCTCGCCATGTGTTTCGCGACATGGACTAACCGCCTCTCATGAATCTTTATCTTTGGCGATGCGATCGTTGACTAACACCTGTGGGTTTTGGTCTAACGGCAATCGTGATTCCCAACAAATAATTCACCCACAACAATTCTCTGTCATTTATTAATTTGGAAAATCAGGGTTTCAACCCACAGAGAATTTACAAATAAAAATATAATTACTGGAACCTGCAACTCAGCCCCATTGAAATAATTCAACCCAAGGAAAATAGGCCAACTAAAAATCAATCTCTGAAGAAATTCAGCCCACCTCTCACCAGAAAATCAGCTTCTGCGCCTAGCTCTCACTTAGCCTTTGGGCACTCACAACTCAGCCCTTGCAAATTTGCCTCCCCAGCAACTGCGTTTCCTTCTCACTTCAGTCATTTGGCCTCTCCAATTCCTAGCAAATCGGCCTCCTGAAAAAACCTCGAAATTATCCTTGTATTATTCTTCCTTCTCCTTAGTCAAATTGAACCGCATGCTCTAGAGAATTCATTCTCTCCTTCTTTAGAAAATTGCTTTCCCAAAAATGTCGTAGTTGCCTCTCTCTCTTGTGTTCATGTGTCTTCACCTCTTCACTAGGATTCTTTTATAATTTTCATTAAGCCCAAATCCGTAAACCTAATCCCCCTTCTAGAAGTTCTTCGATTTCAATGGTTGAGATTATTTATAAGTCACTTATATAATTAAATTATTTATCCTTAGAAAATGACTTAATAGTCCAGAATAATTAATTGACTTTAATCATTGTACTTTTCCTAAGTTAGACTTAGGAAAGAAGACAAATCATTTACTCCACCAAGCAAGCACCTAAGGAGGCAATAAATCATATTCCACATGCTAAGACACCAAGCCTATGCAGAAGACCTTCCAAAGCTATCACAAGCTTCAACAATGTCATCATTGCAATCATCCAAGCACTAACTTATAGCACCCTATTTTCTGGTCTAAGCATAGAGTATTTGAACCTTAGTATAGAATACATAGGGCATCTTAGGCATTGTCGGTACTCTATCCAACAATAGACCTTTTAACTCATCACCTTGAACCATAGCATTAGAACATCATTAAAGGTGATTTAGAGAAGCCTCCCTTGTTGTTTAAATCCACTAAAAAGCAGGAGAAAGGTTGTTGAGATGACAGTGGCAACCCTTTCTCTTGCTTCCATAAGGTTTGGAATTGCCTAATGAGGCTTTGCACCCAGTCCTGCTAGATTTTGCGTTAATAGAGTCCAAGCTTTCATTTGTATCTCAATACCTCTTTAAGATGTAGCAGTTTCTTGCTCATCAAGGTTGGGACTTTCAACATTTCCTTTCTTTGGGTGAAGCATCTAATGCTTAAGGAACTAGGTGATGGGTGATGAGTGGGGTAGAGCTCAAGATAGGATTTTTCCCACATGCCAAATAATACCCCAACCATCTTTTGCAATTTACATTTTTCTTTTGTTATGGCTTTTTAACTCTCTTTTAGCTACATCAATCTTTGAGGCCAAATTTTCAGGCCGACTCAAAGATGCAGATGAAGGGTGCCAATCCTCGTGACCAATGATTACCAATCTGACGAATCGAGATGCATAATAAGGAGAGATGGAGAGTGGTAAATCAGATTATGTTGGACACACTACATCAATCAGTGCTTTACCAATACTTCCCTTCCTAAACCCTTAGCCCTCAGAGGTGGTTCCATTGGACTAGAGTGAAGTGTGGGAACAAGAATACAATCGAGATCAATCAATCATCCAGTTTTCTTCGTGATCCATATTGGTATGCCAATAACATTAAATGAAAGCACATGATTGCAAGAATGGTTTAAGTATCTGTCAATAGATCACCCACTTTTCTTCAAAAAGAAATGCAAGATGGGAGAGAGATCTGACTTAAGCAATAAGTGGAAAATCCTGGTATAATGTTACGTGTTAATCATCATAGGGCTGCCTGCTGGCTGGCTGTCCAAGGAGGAGAATGTTTTTTCTCCTCGGGGTACCCTCTTTTTGCTGGGTAACAGCGCCTTTATCTAATGACTCATAAGTACCATGCTATTGTGGTTCGTTATATGACAAAATTTGCAATATTGTGGAGATGGAATATGTGAAATCCTTTTGTGATATGTCAGAAAATAGCTGAACGGCCAGGGTTACTATATATCATATTCAGCTTATGACAGGATACTTTACAAATCTTTCATTGTATGTTGACATTAAGGTTTATTGTCACAGAATCTCATGATGATGGAAGTATTGTAATTGTCTTCAGCAATGCAAACTGTCTTTCGAATTTTAAAACAATGTAATTGGCAGACAAAAGTCAACCATATTTTGAACATAGAATTCCTGGAGAGAAGATTAGTGGTGACATAAGTAGGAATCAGGATATGTTTTTTGTAACTAGAAATGAAAAAATTAACTGTTTGACTTAATTCTGTTCAGATAATGGGGTTATCAACTATTTATTGAGAATTAACTCAGCATTATTATCAAAGATGAGAGGGGAGGCAAGGAAAGAATGTAATAAAAGCAGGCATATACAGTGCCAGGAATTTTTACTTTTAAAACAGACAACAACTATTAACAGGCTCAATTAAAACTTGTCCCATACAAAAAATAATTAACAGGCTCAATTCAAATTCACACGATGAGAATTACCTTGTGAAGTATATAGTCCTCTGGTGCTACTGTTTTAGAAAGAGGAATAACCCAGTTAATATCAAGAAAAAACAGATTATTGTAATATAAGCATGGCAGTGAATAACCATATAATCAGAGATAATGGTTGATTCTCACCATCGCCCAAAAGAGGTTCCGTGAAAGTTTTTCCAGATGCTCTGCAAGAATGAAACTAAGCAATGAGCCATCAAGTAATTATTATTATGACCAACATTAGGATATAGCGTCCATCAAAAGTTGACAATGCCAGTTAGTTGAATCCCAAAACCTGAAGCTCGCATGTTTTTGCATAGGAGAAACAAATAAGGCAAACATACAGAATCCAAAAGATGAGCATTCAGCAGCAAAATTTTATAAGCTTCACAAATTATATTGATTCCCTGAGCTGAACTTTTGCATTTCAGAAGAAAGCAACGTTTGATTTTATGCTTGCAAATTGATATACAATAATCTGGTGACCTTTTAGATAACATGTCACACATGGAAGGATTCATTAATATTTTAGCCACATATTATAATTTATCAAGTTCAGGTATAGCCATTGATGTGTTGCAACAATTTGCTTGTATGATTGCAGGTATGGCCAAACTTCATAATTAACATGTGTGCACTTCTTTTATTCATAATCACCAAACATATCTTACTACTAATGGATGCTTCAATAATGTTAAAATCAATGGAATGTGTTTCACAGGCAGCTGAATGCAAATCTATTTCTAATGTCTCTGGAAAAACAAATGAAGGTGGACTATGCCACCAACAAAGAACTCTATATCATAAAAGAACAAGTACAAACCAAACAATAGTTAAATTGCTTCAAGACATGAAGGAATACATAAGTCCAAGTTGCAGGGATCCAGTCAGGTGGAGAGTTTCCATGGCTGCAACAGATCTTATGCCCATACATGTGGATATGTATTGTTACCCACCATTTTGTGGGTGATATCCCTAGGAGAAAAAATTTCTCCAAGATGATCCTCAGCCGGCAGCCCCTTGCAGCCATCACTAGCTCGTTGTGCCACTTCTCTGCCACCTGAACCAGCCATGTGGTCCCTCACCCATTTGTCATGATCGTATGTTTGAAGGTGGGCCTCCCGAACCTAAAGGTATGCCTTGTCATTTGGCAATTGAGTATTATAGTTTGCTTATCATGGACACTTATGGGCATGGATTAATGGGGGGATTCGGCAAAAAGTATGGCCTAGGTCTGTGCTCTTGTCCTCTAGTCCCCTTTTGGATATTAACCTTGGATGCTACTCCTGTGGGATCTCTTTTACTGACCATTTGGCTTTAGGGATGGCATTCCATGGGAAACCTTGATTTGGGTTGTGTGGTCCCGCTCCCTCATCCACATATATTACCCCTTTCCACTCATTATAACCCCATTCACCATTTCTCCCACCTGGGTCCACATTCCTCCACAGAGTCCACATTGGGTTAGTTTTCGCCCTCCCCTTGCCCACACCTTGGGCCAAGCCTAGAATGATGCCCCGAAGGTTGACGCAGCTAAAAAGAAAAGTAAAATCATAATTGGCCACATTCAACAAGAAATGTACCACAAAATGCAAAAGATGGTCGGGACAAACACATTTAGCATGTGGGCAAAAGCCAATACATGAGTTGTACCCCATCATCACGGCCATCACCCTGGTTCCTACAGGCTCTACAAGCCTCCTTCATCACATAGGTATTAGGAACCCATGATTGTCCAAACCCCTGGTGGGCAATGAACCACCCTACCTTAAGAGGGGGTACCCACTGCTATATCTCACACATCATGCTCTTACCCCTTGAGCCCCAAACAATTAATTAAAGAAAAATCATAAAAAGGAAAAATGCATATAAAGAAGGGAGGAAAAATCAAGGTCAAGGCACCTCATGTACCATGATTGCTCCCTCCTATATATTATATATCCAAGTGTGGGATTTCCCTTTACTAGCTACCCTTGTACCCCAGAATGTGGCACAGGGCTGCCCCTTTTCACTCTGTACTCCAGTCATCCCTCTACCACATGCCACCACCTTTTGAAGGATGTACCTTGGACATATTATCCCCTTTAGAAGTAGAAACCACCTAATGGGATACTTGGTTAACCCCATTTGGAACTTGGAACATTAGCACCTACCAAAGCCCATTATGGAAGGTCATGCCATTATGAAGTCCCCACTTATGGTCCATGGTTTGTAAGCTCGTTTACTCTATCTCCCTGATGACCAGTTGTACTGTAAGGCTAGGGGACGCATTGGATCTTATGCAGGATTGCAGGTGGTCTCCATCTTGGGTTTGAACTTTGGTCTCCCTATACGAGGTCCTAACCCTCCAGAGGGCTACATTGGCACATGTAGGGTGTGTGTTGAGAGCCATGGACCTCCACAGCGGTATACAACACTCCATGGATCCCTAGAGATGTTTAGAGATTTCTCGAGATTCACCTATTGGACGAGGAAGATGCACTTGGTTCACATTTTCCCAGCCAGCCCCACAGATGTACCATGCACTTGGCAAATGACCAAGGACTTGTATGGTTATGTGGCATCACTTACACCATCAACTAAGCCCTTACAGATGGTCTACAGGCATCTTCAACTTACTTGAAGACCCATGAGGTCACTTGTATGCCCTCACAGCCATTGGGAGCACCACAGGTTTATTATGCGGAGAGCAAGGGGCCAACTCCTTGTCCATTACTTTTGGAAGTCCAACTCATCATTTTGGCACTTATGGACTTCATCAGGTCTCTTAGAGAGCCCAACAACATGCATTATTGATTATTCGACCTCTTGGGCTTGGGAGGCTTATTATTTTATTTATGAGCTAGTTTGGTGGGCTTGTCACGAATAGATAGTTATTTGCACTTTATTTTGGTTGATGGACTAATGTAGGCTCAAATTATGTAATTCGAACTCTTAATGAGTGTATAAATAGGAGAGACATGAATTCATTTGTATCATCACTTTGGATTGAATCATTCTTCTCTCTTGAGAATTTCGCACTTTTTTCTTGGAGGATGAACTGGAGCATGGATGAATTTTGATGTTTGGATTGGATTATCTTATCTTGGAGCTTCTTTATTGTCAAATTGTTGAAGGTTGGATATATTCTCTTACATGTAAGTACAAAGATTTCATGTGATTCTTGTTTTACTTTGTCATATGCATTGAATGGAATTTTCGCTATATTAGGGCTAATTATTGCATTGCATAATTGCGAAATTGTGGAATTATTGTTTCTATATAGCATCTCTCAATGTATGGACCATGTATGTTGAATGAAATCTCCTAGGGATAATTCTACCATTGAATTTATCTTGATAAGCCATCTATTTTTGCAAAGCGAAGTATAAAATCTTTGAGGTCACTTCTTCTTGCCCTAAAGGCCAAGTGAAGTAGTCGTTAAGGCCTCCTTGACCGAGAAACGAAGTCCTTTCTCATCATTCTCCTAGACTCCATTCTCCCCAAGGGATTAGGCACTAGTCTACCAATAGGTGGTCACTCAAAGAACTATTTTTCTTCACCTTTCCCTTTCTCTTCTAGGTCTAGCCAAGTTGGGTCATCTAGGGCATCACTTTCCCAACAAAGTAGCCATAGAAAAAGTTCGATCCCCTAGCCTTTACTACGCTGGTGTGTCCTCAAGGTCTCCTCCAAATTTGAAGCCATTTCGATGGCAGGATTGTGAGATATCCCCAATTTATACACTCATTAGGAAATTCTTGTTTTGATCCATTCCCCTGCCCTGTTTGGATTAAGATCATCATTGGTTGCTAAACTCCCTCCCCTTAACCTAGGCTAGGTCCACTTGGTCTCCTGTGGTCCCATACCTTTAAAAAATCAAGTCTTCAAGAACCACTTGGGATACCAAGTTCAATAAGGTTTTTAGGGATTAGGAAACTCCTTTACAAGGCATATTCCTCTAACCTAGCCCTTAAATCCTCACCTCATTATCCTAGAAAGCTTTGTACCTTGCTTGAATAGTAAGCAAGCTCCACTCTTAACCTCCTTCTAGGAAAAGGATCATTAAGGTCACTTTACATCCATTTGTTGACTTATCCTTCGCAAGTGACTTTCCATATACCGAGTCTCCTCCCATCGGTGAAAGTCTGTAAAGAGTAGGGAGTCTTAGCTGAGGTGACAGTGGGCTAAGTCTCCATTGTTTCCCTTGACCTAGCAGTTGTCCCTTTAGGAGTCCCTTTTTAGGCCCCTTGCTAGTTTGAGTGGTAACAACTATGGAGGGAAGAGAAACCTTCCTTTGGTTCTTGTTACCCACCAAAAGTGGGCAACCCCATAGGAGAAAACTTTTTTGCTATTTTGGACAACCAACCAATCAGCGACCCTAGACATTTCTCCATTATGATGCTAGGCCACATTCCTATGCCATTTGCACGAGTCATACACATCCCACCATCTGGAATTCCTCTTGAATGAAGGCGGGCTATCACTCAGCAGATAATTTAAGCATTTTGTAATCAAGTGCTTTTACTTAATGTTTTGGGCATTCTAACGTGGATAAAGGGGCAATCTGGATAATTGACTGATCTTGACTATAAACTTGTTCTCTCACCATTCCAGTGTTGAATTTTGTCACTATGCTCGGTCTTCATAATTTATATTTTAGCCCTTGTAATATATAATGAATATGTAAGACCTGTTCTTCATGTCGTTTTGAATATTTAACCCTTGAAAGAATTATTATATGACATGTTCTTCATATCGGATTTAAAGAGAAAAATTCGAAATTTGAATTTTGACTTTTTCGCTCCAAACTAGTCAAGTCGGCCCTCCCTCAAGTCAAGTCGACCCCAGTGAAGAGACACACACATTCTGGATAGGCAGATCACTATGTATTAAATGTTCGACCTCCACAAGGCACCATTTGACCTCACACGAGGAAGACATTTTCTAGGCATCCAACCGAAGGACAAGAAGGACAAAGATCATCTCTCTAGCTCGCACATCTGGATTTCCCTCTCTTTTAGCTCACATGTGTGTTTTTGGGAAGCATATTCTGGGCAGAATGAAATTTTGGGAAGGCCAAGCTTTTGGAAATATTCTGGGAGGCCAAAATTCAGCCTAGGCAGATCAGAGAGGGTAAAAGTTTGACTTGACTTGACTTGACTAGAGGGTTGCTTGACCAAGTTTGATCATAGCTTGTTGGTTTTTTTTACCTCACAGTGAACTAGTTGCATTAGATGTATCTCTTGTTGACCTAAAGAATTTCTCTAAGGAAAAGGTTGTTAGGTTTTTCCCCCAAGTGGGTTTTCCCAGGGTAAATCTTGTGTTTTCTTTGTGCATTATGATCTCTATTGTCCTTGTACTTTTATGGTTGAATTTCTAAAGTGAGATTGCTTAATGATAAATTGGAATTGTTAAAAAAAGTTCTACATCATTTGAAGTAAATATTAGTATTTTAGAAATTAGTGCTTGTATCTATTGCACTTGAAAACTCAACATGGTATTAGAGCTTTGGTGAAGAATAGGACATTGAGATCACTCTTGGAAAACTTTGGCAAAGGGAAGAGCATAGAGAAGATCTCATCTAACATCTATTTGTTTGTCTATGACTATGGGTTCCTATATGAAGGAAGAAAACAAATTCGAAGGAGCTACAAACTTTAGGGCTTGAAAAACAAGGATTGATCTCCTTGCAAAGAATGAACTCTTAGGTATTGTGAAGGGCAAGGTCACTAAACTCGAAGATAATGAATGAAGGTTAAAATTTGAGAAGGATGATATCACTGCTAGAAGTATCATTTTAGATTCCATCAAAGATCATTTGATACCATATGTCGCAAATCTTGACTCTTCAAAGACGTCTGATGCCCTAATTGGATTATATACTATCAACAACATTGGTCGAAGAATAAGCTTCGTGATGTTAGAATGACAAGAAATGACACTATAGCCTTGTATTTCATGAGGATTTCTCAATTGAGAGATCAACTTCAAGCAATTGATGAAATAATTTTTGAAAAGGAATTAGTGACTACAACACTTCATGGTTTACCCGAATCATGGGTCTCATTTGCATCAAGGATTTGTGCCAAAAAAGAAGCTCCAAAGTTTGAAGAACTATGAATTGCACGTACTCAAGAAGAATCAAGACTCATGTCAAAAGGGAAGATTCAAAGATCCAAAGAAGGTGACTCTGAAGCATATGCAACACGTTTCAAGAAGGGTGGAGGAAGAAAGAAGTTTGGTCTCCAAAGAAAAAATGAAGGAAGAAGACCTGGAGGAAGAAGATTTGCTCCTTGAGGAAAGAGAGATATGTCAAAAGTTCAATGCTATCATTGTCACAAATATGGTCACTATAGAGTCTAGACACGATTGTCTTGAAAGATCAAACGATAGAAAGAGGAGGGGAAAGAAACATGCCATCGTAGCAAACATTGATGAGCTCCCAGGGAGACCCAAGAATGAAGACTCAGGTGACAAAGATTTCTCTTACTTTTCTGCTCTTACAAGTTTTATTGCAAATAGTGATGATTTGTGGCTAGTAGATAGTGGTGCCTCAAGGCACATGATAGGAGATTGTGACAACCTCACAAGCTTAATGGAAAGAAGATTATCTCGAAAGGTAGAGCTTGGAGACAACAACAGTTATACAGTCAAAGGCATTGGGAAGATTTCGATTGAGCTAGAATCAGGAGAAAATGTTCATCTAAGCAACATACTATATGTACCAAGTTTGAAAAAGAATTTGGTTTCTATTTCATGTTTGGAAGATAAGAGAGATAGAGTAGCATTTTTTATGGTAAAGTACTTGGATGGCCAAAGGGCTCAAGTATAGATTCTGCAAGAGTAATTGCAATTCATGAAGGTTGAATAGACTCTTGAAACAACTTGTTCATGGACTTGTACATAATGACATTAATCCATGTGAGCTTTGGCATAGAAGATACGCTCACCTTCACTATAGATCTTTGTTTGCTTTAAAACAAATGGTTTCAGGTGTTCTATGATTGCAGGTGGAGCATGAAGAAGTATGTAAAGGTTGTTCGCTTGGAAATAATGTCAAGGAGCCTTTTCCAAGTAGCAAAAATAGATCCAAGGAAATTTTGGATCTAGTCCATTCTGATGTATGTGGTCCAATGCCAGTGAAATCTCTTGGAGGCTCTTTGTACTATTTAACATTTATTGATGATTTCCCTCGCAAGACATGGATCTACTTCATGAAAACAAAGGATGAAATCCTTCAAAAGTTTCAAGAATTCAAGGCTCAAGCGAAAAACTTGAACAGAAAGAAGATCAAGACCCTAAGATCTTATAATGGAGGAGAATATACTTCCAAGGAGCTCGTTGTCTTCTGCAAAGAAGCTGGGATTAAGAGGGAGTTGATAGTCCCTTACAATCCACAACAAAATGGAGTTGTTGAAAGAAAAAATAGAACCATTGAAGAATTTCTAAGGAAATGATGCATGATCAATACTTACCTATGTTTTTGTGGAGTAAAGCATCTATGGCAGTCATCTACTGTTAATTTTAGATAACAATTGTATGTTCTATGCTTTAGCACAATTTACTTCAATGTTCCTTATCAGCCCAATGACAATTTCCAATTATATCCAATAGCAATTTAAACACATTGATGATAAATGTAGATAGAACATAAAAACATGTGCAGAAGACAAGCCAAGACAAGAGGACACAAGATGTGGCAGATGCTAGGGAAAAACCCCAGTGTGGAGAAACCCTTTGATCAAATATTCTTACTATTCTTCAATAGTTGAGCAGAGAGAGAGAGTACAAATATCAAATTAACTTGCCCAAAACAGTCCCGTCAAATTAGCAGTCAACTACAGCCCTAACCAGAAAGTCAATAGTGGTCAAAGCAGCTCCAAAATGTCCTCCAAGCAGCTCGGTCAACAGTAGATAAATTTGGCTTTCCAAGAAGGTCAACGTCAACCCAAAAACAGTTTCGTCAACCCAATCAAACACTGGTGTAATTTCTACAGTCAAAGGTTGAAGTCAACGCTAAAGTCAAACCAATAAAACTGTCCCAAGAACCTCGAAAACTATGCCAATCAATGCAGCCTTCAAAAATCGAAATTATGCCCTCTAGAACAAAGTCAACGCTGGTCAAAATCACCATGGTCAAAGTTGGTCAACATTGTCCTGTTTCCTGAAATTTTCGGCCTCCAAAATAGTCCTGAAATTCGTCCTCCTTTCACACGTGCGAAGTACAGAAGGCTGCCTCCAAGCTGTATGAACCAATCAAGAGAGGATAGAGAGAGATGTGTGATGAGATGAGTGATGTCCAAATGAGAAGAGAGGTCACTCCTATTTATACACTTTGTTGAGGGTGAGGAGACACATCTATTGGGCTTATGAGCCTACATTTGACTGAGGTCGTCCTTGACAATTTGTGCATGAGAGAGAATAAATTCAAAATCCCATTTATGCTTGTGAGAATGAGATGATCTTTATATCAAAATTGGATCTCTCGAAAAGAGGAATCCAATGCAATAATCATCTCCATCACATGAGTTGTCCTACAGTGGAATTTGGCCCTAGTTTCCAATTTTAACACTCCCTCTCAACTAAGGAGAATTCTACCTGCCAATCCATCTGTCATCATCATGCCATTTTGTCATCCTGTACCATCCCTATCATCACTGCCCACTCTGCTCTATTGAATCATGAAGTATTAATGAAGAAGAAGAGATCGAGAGTGAGTCATAGGATCATACCACTCTCCATTGACAATACTCGGTCCTTGATCCCAGATCAAGTTGTTAAACACCATGCATCCTAGCCATAGGGAGTACGACAGTACACAATGCGTCCATCGGTAGTGCTATGGTCCCTAACCATCTTTTCCCAACTCATTGTCCAGATGAGAGGTACTTCCCATGAGTCCCAAACTCCATGGGTAGGATGTGTGCTATGGCATTGGCAAGAGAAGGTGAACCACTCATCCTGCTCATATGCCATAGGAGAAGGTGAACCACTCATCTTACGCATATGTCAATCGTAGGGGAAGGTGAACCAATCGCCCTACATGCATGTGTCCGAGTAGGGGAAGCTGAACCAATCACCCTACATGCATGTGTCCGAGTAGGGGAAGGTGAACTACTCACCCTACACACATGTCAACCATAATGGGATATCATAGGGGAAGGTGAACCACTCACCCTATATCTAGCGCACCAATAGGGGAAGGTGAACCACTCACCCTATGGTCGCTCATAGCTCTAAGAAGTACCCCAAGCACCCAAGAGCTCTCAGAGCTTTGTGTCCAACTCATACGGGACCCTCATAGGAGGTTCGTTCCATGACTCCAAGTCTCTCTCAGAAGGTTAAGAATTTGACCTTCCCCAAAGCCTTCAAGAGAATGTCTGCAACCTACTCATCTGTTCTAATGTGTTGGAGCCTTATTGCTCCCCGTTGTACCATATCCCGAATAAAGTGGTACCTGATATCAATGTGCTTGGAGCGGTCGTAGAACACGAGATTCTCTTTTAGGCGAATCCCACTCTGGTTGTCGCAGAAGATCACAGTGGTATCCAGCATGTGCTCAAATAGCTCACTGAAGAGCTTCCTCAACCAAATGACTTTACAACAAGCCATACTCGCAGCAATGTATTCGGTCTCAGCGGTGCTTAGTGCAACCGATTTTTTCTTCCTGCTCATCCAAGATATTGAAGCAGACCCCAAAGAGAAGCAGCACCCAGACGTGCTCTTACGATCCACCATACTGCCAACCCAGTCAACATTTGTATACCCATGTAGCCTCAAATACCTGGCAATGTATCTCAGTCCAAATCTTCAAGGACCATTTGAGATTGAAACAGATGCCAGTGACTATGCCATGGGAGCAGTGTTAATGCAACATGGTAAACCCATATGTTATCATTCTGAGACATTTAATTCTGCAGTAGTTAATTATCCCACATATGATAAAGAATTGTATGCATTAGTGCAGAGTGTGAAAAAGTGGAAACATTACCTAATGGGCAAAGAAACAGTTATACACACTGAACATCAACCACTTCAATATTTGCACTCACAAACTAAATTGCAGCAATCAAGACACTATAGGTGGATGGGTTTTCTACAACAGTTTCATCTAGTCATCAGATATAAGAAAAGCATACACAATAAAGTTGCAGATATGTTGTCCAAACCAATCATAAATGCATCTACTATACTTAAGCATAACTCAGTATTGCATGAAAGCTACATTGAACAATATGCTCAAGATATGGATTTTAAAGATGTATATGCAACTTTAAGTCATGGCAAACAAGTAGAAGAATTGGATTATCATGTTAAGGACCAAGTCTTGTATCATTTGGGAAAGTTATGCATTCCTCAAACTAAAAGGGTTAACATAATTCGAGAAGCACATACTTCTCTAATATCAGTTCATTTTGGTGTAAGTAAAACAGTCGCACAATGGCAAAGATTCTGCTATTGGCCAAGAATGCATGAAACAGTTTCTAGATATGTTAAAGGGTGTACCATGTGTGCTAAAAGCAAGCCCAACAATAGAAAATTAGGCTTGTATACCCCACTTCCAGTTCCTTCTCGTCCTTGGGAAAGTGTTTCCATGGACTTTGTTGGGGGATTGCCAAAATCTAGAAAAGGTCATGACTATTTATATGTTATTGTGGACAGATTCAACAAAATGTGTATTTTAATATCTTGTAACAACCAGATTACAGTTGAACAAACAGCGAAGTTGTTCTTTTAGCATGTCTGGGTTCATTTTGGGTTACCCACTTCCATTATATCTTATCGAGATGCCTGATTTGTTTGGAAGTTTTGGTCAAGTCTATGGGAGTTTATGGACACCAGATTGAAGAAGAGCACAGCATTTCATCCACAAACAGATGGCCAAACAGAGGTGGTCAACATGACAATGATCTGGTTGCTCAGGGGTTATTGCAGCAAGCATCCCAAGCTTTGGGATGAACATTTGTGTTATGTGCAACATGCTTACAACTGTGCTAAGCATTCTTCTACACAAAGATCTCTTTTTGAGACTTGTTTTGGTTTCACACCAAAGTCTTCCTTGGATTTTGTCTTTAGTAAAGACATAGCAGTTGATGGACACAGTGATGTGGACAAAGCAACCAAATTCATTGAACAGATCCAAGAAATTCACCAGGCAGTGCAGGAACAACTGGAACAGAGCCAGGCCAAGTACAAGGCAAGGCATGATAAGCATTAGATGGAGCATAGCTTCCAAGTTGGTGATCAAGTTTGGCTGTACATCAGCAAAGACAGAATGCAAGGTGAAGGTAAGAAGCTGAAGCCAATAAGGTATGGTCCTTTCAAGATACTTGAGAAAATTGGTGAGAATGCTTTTTGCCTTGATTTGCCAGCTTACATGCACATCTATTCAGTGGTTAATGCAGAAAATTTGAGACTGTTTGAACCTTCATTAATTGAAGATCCCGAAGAGCAAAGTCAGTTGCCTTCTATTGATGATCTGTTGCCTGAATATCTCAATGAGTTGCAGGAAGATACAGTTCTGGACAGGAAGGTGAGAACTACGCGCAGAGGGGATGTTGAGTACCTCAGAATCGGACTCAAAGGTTCAAAACCAAGCAGTGCACGATGGATGGAAATTGGGCAAGTGAGAAAGCCACATCCTCACTTGATTGATGCTTAAAAACCAACTTTTGGTGGTCCAAAAGCCTTTTTCAGTGGGAAGGCGTGATCCAAATGGATCCTAGAAAATCCTCTAAGTCTTCAAAATCTTCTAAACATTCAAAATTGTCGCCTAAGAAAAACCTTTAAAGAAGGCGGATAACACTATCGGGAGGCAAAAACATAGAGAAATCATTGAAAAACAGAGTATTGGCGGTTTAAAGCAACTTTGAATCGGAGCCGTCGGATCTGGCCAATCAACGGTCTAGATCCGATCGACGAATCGCAATCGGCGGTGGCAAAGGGAGGCTATCGGCGGAGACCACAAAGAATACGCGACAGCGATCAGCGGGGTCAACAAGGACCATCGATCAAGCGTGCAGATCGACGGCCCAAGTTGCATCGCAGTATCGCTATCGGCAAATACAAAGGAGTGCTTACAACAGCCGGGGTATGTGCGATGTGCGATTGCAATCAATCGCATCGGAACATTTCAATGGAGCGGGGCCGATAATAACCATGACCGCGATAGCCGGACCCGATAAAACTATGGACGATATTTGATAATATTTCAAGTCCAGAAATAGCGCTTTTTCAGTGTAAACCGCATTTTCGTTAAACAAACGAAATACAAGGGATAAAGCACCGATGCGATGTTACGGACCCGAAAGGGTTTATTAATGTTGTTGAATACTATTTCAAGTCCGATATGAGTGGGATTTCATGTTTTAATGTATTTTTTTATATAAAAGGGAAATCACAAAATAGGCAGGATTTCGGGAGGACCAAAGGCGGTAAGTGGTTTGGGCCGGGCTCCGCCCAAGCCCATACAATGGCTGCCACGTGTCCAGGCTGAGGAGAGAGAAAACCACCCTTATCGGGCGGTTAACCCCCGTACGAAAGGGTTGCCTGAAATGAACCACAGTCGTTGGATCTGGATCTCCCAGATCAACGGTGGAGATGTGATTCGATCAAAAGGCGGACCCAATAGGAGTTACAAGGCAGATTCATAATATTTGAAGTCCGATAAACAGTGTTTGGCAGACTTTTCTGGTGTTTGAACGTATTTCTCTGTGTAAACAGAGAACGGCGATTTCGAAGGATTTCAAAGGCTCAATGACCTATTCCATTATAGAATAGGTGGCCACCATCCCTGAAAGCGTTTAGCAATGATTGCTAACACTCAGAGGGGGATCTGAGTAGACAGAGGCTGGGGAGCCAGAGAACCCAAGAAGGTGAAATGAGCAGACAGCGCCGACTGGCTTTAAAGCCACAGACTGACAGAAACAAAGACAAGCAGTATTGGAGGCAGTACTGAGACAGAGAGTCAGTGAGGAGAGTTTGTGTACTCAAAAAGACTTGGGGGATCCAAGTAAAGCCTTGTGTTGTGTATCTGTTGTGTGAGACTCAAATTGAGCTCACTTTTGTAAAAACTCTGCTTCTGAAAACATAATAGAGAGGTCACCACTGAAGGTTGGACCAGGAGATGTAGCCCAGGAGTGTTGGGTGAACTCCTTATTAAATTTGTTGTGTTTATGTGTGTTGTCTATTATCCTTCTTTACTGCTTCATTGTCTGTGTATTTCGCAATCTTATCGATCCATTGCACAAAGTAACATAGGCAAGTCCATGCACATGAGTATGTAATACCTTAATAATTGTCTAAGATCTCATTTTTAGATCAATGACGACTAAGATCTCAGTGATATACGCGTACAGTGATTCACACTATCTCAGTGTATAGACGCAGTCATGATCTAAGCATATGTGAAGTTCTCACAGTGACACTCTGTTTTAGTATATATTATGGATGATGATCTTGGTCATAATCGCGTTGGGTTCAAGATCAGATTTTGATGAAGATCTCGGTATAGCTCTCAGAGATGTATATATACAGATCTTAAGGTAGAAAGTGTTATGCGAAGCAGCAGTAACGATTTGGATGAAGGTACAACAATGTTGTAAGAATCACAGTGATGGCCTCGATGAGACAGGCAATGATGATCTCAAAGATGCAGTAGCGATGGCTTCAATGGTGCAGCAATGAGGATGATCCCAGCAGTGACAGAGAAGTGGATTGATGTCTTGGTCTTGGAGAGGCAGAATGTGTCAAGGGTCATGGTCTTGGTATTCGTCAATTGGAATCTCTATAAGAAGAATTTTTTGTGGGTTTTCCTCTCCAAGAGGGAGAGGTTTTGGCCCTGGCATAATGCCAAACATCTTGTGTTCTTGTCTCTTTTGTTTTTTATAGTAGTTTGATGAAGTAAACACACACACTAATAATGCAAAGAAGATCAAGCTAAGATAAAATGTAAAAACACTTCACAAATTGTTATCATGTTAAGAAGAATCACTTTAATTATGCATGCCCTAGATTCTTCAACATGGTATCAGAGGGATTGGTTCAGCAGTCATGGAAAGGGGCAGAAAAGAGACATTCAGAGGTCAAGGCATCAAATTAGTTGAAGGATCTACAATAAAAAACAAGACCTAGATCTAACAAGCAGTCTACATCATCAAGTCTACAGCAAAGGGTTGGAAGGACAATAATCAGAGGATGAAATAGTCAGATCTCAAGATGCATAGCAACAGCTTTGGTGACTCCCACAATCCACATCATGGCATGATCTCAACATTACAGTGATTGATCCTTTCAATAAAAAAACAACTCAAATTCCCACTCAAAGAAGCAGATCATCTACAACATGATTTATATGGACAACACTCGAAGAAGAATGAAGGTGTTCGTTGATAACACTAATTGATGGATCTCTACATCATGGCAAGCAACCTCGAGTCAATGTTGCAAAGGATTAGATATTCAAGTCAATTAATTTGAAGGCTTGAAGATAAGCTTCAACAAGGATCCTATCTGGAGGAAGCATCAATACATCTACCTCAACAACAGCGAACATGATCAAGGTGAAGATCTCATCTTCACATATCAAGTAAGTATCTTTTCATTATATAATCAAGTTTGGTTCTATGACTTCATGATTGCAAGAAGATCTATGGGTTAGATGGGTCATCAAAAGTTATTGCAGAAGGAGTGACAAAATCCTTATGAAGAAGAGAAGTCAGTACATCAAGGTCTCCTGTGAACTCAGAAAGGAGACATAAGAAGGATACATGAAATGCTAGAGGATATATTATCTGAAATGCAGTAATGAAGGCATCAAAGAATGAAGAAATATCTTCATGAGATCTCAGTTACAAGATATGGGAAAAATGATGAGAAAAATAATCATCATTGATATTGATATTGATAAGCAAGGTAGCAGTTGTCCATCAACAGTTTGTGGTCTCTATGCTGAATAGAGAAAGACAAAGGGCTCAAATATGTGCAAAGGAAAGGTTGACAGGACAGTGCTATGGAAAGATAATGGAGTAGAGTTCGTATCATTTGAAGGATAGAGCAGCAAAAGGAAAGAGGGAGTAATGGATCTCCAGTGTGAATGAGATGGTGTCCCTCTCAAAAGGATCCTATCAGAAGTCCTTGCAGATATGATCATGGAAACAAGAGCTCGTATGGGAATCATGAAGGACATATCTCTTAGGAATCTCATTGGACATTAAAGGAAAGGAAGAAATCATCCAAGACAAAGGAAGCATCTGCCAGATGGGGATATACAAGATCTTGAACATTCTATGATAGAAACCTCAGCAGAGGATCCCCTAGTCTAGAAAGGAAGCAAGTGTTTCATCAGGAAATCCAACTTTTGGAATTCATGAGATGATGGTCCAAGGGATTGAAGATCTTTTCAATCAAGGAAGTTGCTGGAAGTAGCAAAGGTAAAATGAGGTATGTATGCTTGTATTTGTTTAATACTGTAATGTCATGTCATTTGGTTGCAGGTGAAATGGATCAAGCATGATCGAAAGGAAAAGGATCTCCTCCTATGAAAAGATCCAGAAAGACATAAGTCTAATTAGATGAAATCAACATAATATGTCCTCAAATGAAGTATGAGGTAGTTGACTACAATTGAAGAACTCTGAGAGCTCCTAGGAATGAAAGATGTGAGGATGGAAGAGATCATGAAGTATGCAACCTGGATGAAGGCAATCAACATCCGGAAGATCAGGAAGACTTGACCAGGAAATCTCCCGAAAAGATGTGAATACTCTGATAGAAGTCTGAAAAGATGAAAACCTTTGACAACAGATATCGTTGGGAAATATGTCAACACGTATGCAATATTTTGATGCCTACAAGAAGATGTCATTGATACAAAGCCATCACCAAAAGGTAACATGTGATTTGTTTTTGGTGTCTGACCTCTTGGAAAATTTTGGGTATGTGTGCAGGGCCAAGGTAAGGAAAGTTGTGAAGGATGTCACAACTATGTACCTTATAAATCATTGTTGAAGAAAAGGTGAAGATAGATGGCCATATGAAGGAAGCCACAGATGAAAAGCCAAGGAGTATACTTTCCAGGAAAGAAGGAATGACATGACAGAGGAAAGTGATGGATGGTTGAACCCTACATATGAAGAAATTGATGACATCGAAGTCTTGGATCATCAGTCAACTAGAAGACCCTATAAAGCATTGATGATAGAGTCCCTGGGTAAGAGGGAGCTCTGGGAGGTTCCTATGAGTAAAGGAACTCGAGCAAGTCTTTGAGTGAAGAGAAACTTGGAACTCGTCCCTGGTTAAGAGGGAGAGTTAGAAACAACATTCTTGTCTTCAGTTTGGAAGAAAGAATGGAGGATTGTGTAATCATCTGGCATCAGACACACTTTGAAGATGTGGTAGGGCATCCAAGACAAGAGTGGGCAAGAGGACCAATATTCTTGAGGGATGGGAACCCAGGATGAGAATAGTCCTAGTAGGTCATACTCGAAGAACACCCGAGTGGGTATGACCCTAAGAGAGACAATGATGATGTGTGTCTATCAGTCATTGGTCTCGCCAACATTGTGTGCCCTAATCTAAGTGAGAGATAGAGCTGTTAGTTGAAATGATGCTATAACAGATGGATTGCAAATCCGATTCTTCTTATGAGAAATTCTTCAGATTTAGAATGACCAAGTACCATTATGAATACCTCCCTAGTTAAGAGGAAGTGTTGAAGAAAGTATAACTAGGTTCGATCTTCATAATGACACGATCTTTGTAAACGATGTAATAAAAAGAAATAAATTATTTTTGTATGCCTTGCTACATGGGTTTCATGAGCAAGAAGTGTCACTAGGTGAAAGACTTCTTCTTGATGTCTTTAGGATTTATTTATATGTCAAAGAGTCATGTCATGTGTATAGAAACTCTTCATGAGTTTATGTAAATGTAAACAAGTCCTCAAAGTTGTAAAGAAGCCCTCCAAAGACCAAGCATAATCCTCCAAGAAGTCTGCAAGCGAAAAGGAGAAGGAATTCTTCATGTCGGCTTGAAATTGAATTAAATAGATAAATGACAGTCACGTCGGCTCAAGAATAGACATGTCGTTTCACCCCTTCATGTCGGCTTGCATATATGGACAAACTACTATAAATACCCACGAAGGGTTAGCACAAATTACACAAGTGAACTCGCAATTTGTCTCTGAATTTTCGGGTGATTGAGGAACAGAAGATCCGCATTAAGGAAGGATAGATCTAGGGTTCAACTGCCTCCTCGGATGGGTATAAGGAGCAGCAAAACCTAGGTTAATCTCCTCTCGGCATAGCTGTGATTTGAAGGTGAAGTCCTCAGATGGATAGAGCAAAAAAGGTTGTGTATTAACGTGTGATCTGGGCATAAACATAATTTATGTGATGATGATCTCAGCGTATTTATGAATAGAAGATGTAGATCTCGGATGGAGGATCTCGGCATACCTGTAGGTGCAATCATGTGTCAATATCAAACATATGGAGCAGAAAGGGCTTAAGATGAGGACGCATAACAGTCTCGGCATTATCTTAAGTCCTGTGATAACACTCTCGGCATAATTATGACAAGTAAAGTCTCGGTAAGTATTCGGACTTGTCACCTAACAGTCTCGGCATATAAATATGTATCTCGGCTCTCCTACAATAGTACCTTGTCTCAGCATATAGACATGGTTACTTATAGAGAGATACACTCCCTGTCGGTCTCGGCATTCCAGATAGATGCAACATGTCTATGATGACTAAGATCTCAGTCATATACGCGTACAATGATTCACCCTGTCTCAGCATATAGACACAATCACGATCTAAGTGTATGTGAAATTCTCACAGTGACACTCTGTTTTAGTATATATTATGGATGATGATCTTGGTCATAATCGCATTGGGTTCAAGCTTAGATTTTGATGAATATCTCAATATAGCTCTTAGAGATGTATATATACAGATCTTAAGGCAGAAAGTGTTATGCGAAGCAACAGTAACGATTTGGATGAAGGTACAACAATGTTGTAAGAATCACATTGATGGCCTCGAGGAGACAGGCAATGATAATCTCAGTGATGCAATAGCAATGGCTTCAATGGTGCAGCAATGAGGATGATCCCAGCAGTGACAAAGAAGTGGATTGATGTCTTGGTCTTGGAGAGGCAGAATGTGTCGAGGGTCATGGTCTTGGTATTTGTCAATTGGAATCTCTATAAGAAGAATTTTGTGCGGGTTTTCCTCTCCAAGAGGGAGAGGTTTTGGCCCTGGCATAATGCCAAACATCTTGTGTTCTTGTCTCTTTTGTTTTTGATAGCAGTTTGATGAAGTAAACACACAAATTAATAATGGAAAGAAGATCAAGCTAAGATAAAATGTAAAAACACTTCACAAATTGTTATCATGTTAAGAAGAATCACTTTAATTATGCATGCCCTAGATTTTTCAACACAGCCCTAGGAAGTAGTGCATCAATCCTAGGTCCTTCATCTCGAATTTGGAAGTCAAATCCCTCTTGCATTGATAAATGAGAGGTGTCATTAGCTTTCAGAAATAGATCATCCACATAAAGGACCAGAAGATAGGCCTGTCCTTTTCAACCTTGAAGTATAGGTTCGGGTCAACATCGCTCCTTGTAAATCCCAACTTCATAAGATAGCTATCATCAATCCTCTCATACCAAGCTCTAGGGGCTTGCTTCAACCCATAAAGGACTTTCTTCAACCTGCATGCATGTGTCTCACGATCTTCAACTTTGAACCCCTCGAGTTGTTCCACATAGACTTCCTCTTTAAGCGAACCATGCAAGAAGGCAGTTTTGACATCCATCTGGTGTAGGCTCCATCCTTGCGAAGCAGCAAGGGCTATGATTGAACAGATGGCGGTATATCAGGCAAACGGTGCAAATATCTCATCATAGTCTACTCCTTCCTTTTGAGAGAAGCCTCGAGCAACCAATTTGACCTTGAACTTTTCAGCACTCCCATCAGCTCCATGTTTGATTTTGTAAAGGCATTTTGAAGTGACCACTGACTTGTCCTTGGCTTTAGGAACTAAATCCCAAACATCATTCTTCATGATCGATTCATATTCCTCGTTCATCGCATCCTTCCAAACTTGGTGCTTCATGTCTTCTTCAAATGTACATGGCTCAGATTGAACTATGGTACTCAAAGCAGCTAAGTACCTTTGGTACTTGTTCAACTTCTTGCTTTCAAGAAATGTCCCCTTAAGTGCAACATGTCTCTCAGCATCTTCAAGAGTATCTTTGAGCCACAAAGGTCTTTTTCCTGAAGTAAAGGGCTCACTAGGAGGTGGATCAATGGAATCCATCAGACCTTCAAACTCGGGCATCAGTTCATCAGACGAAGGTCCATCCTGCTTTTCTGCATCAACATCATCATTGTCCTTCCTAGGGATAGGAAGATCTCAGATCTTTCTAAGAGTAGAATCTTCATCAAAAGTGACATCATGACTTAATTCTACTTCCCTTTGACCATGCACATAGATTCTATATGCCTTCGAAGTTTCACTGTAGCCCACAAATGTTCCTTTCTTCCTAGATGCATCTAGTTTGTTCCTTTTCTCTTTTGGGACATGAAAATATACAGGACAACCAAAAATTCTAAAATAAGAAACATTAGGTTTCTTACTAGTGAAAACTTCTTCGAGTGTCTTGGAGTCCAATGCTTGATGTGGGCATCTACTTTGAACATACACAACAGTGTTGGCAACTTCTCCACATAAGAACTTCGGTAGGCCTTGGTCATCAAGCATGGCACGGATGGCTTCTATGATCGTTCGATTCTTCCTTTTGGCAACTCCATTTTGCTCAAGGGTATATATAGTAGTGCTCTTCCTCTTAATGTCAGTTTCTCTACAATAGCCAATGAATTCATTTGATTCATATTTGGTTCCATTATCGGTCCTCAATATTTTGATATTCTTCCCTGTTTGATTTTCAACCAAGGCTTTGAAAAAGTGGAACCATTTGAACACTTCGTCCTTCTTCGTAAAGAAATAGATCCATGTTTTGCGAGAGAATTCATCCATAAAAATTGCATAGTTGAAGTATCCTCCTAAAGATGTTACGAGCAACATACCTGATATATCAGAATGGACCAATTGAAGAATATCGGTAGTTTGACTTTCACTAGAGGGGAATGGTCCCCTTGTATGTTTTCCAACTTCACATCCTTGACAAACACCTTCATGATCTAAGTTGAAATCGGGCATACCTGCGACCATATTCCTTACATCAGGTAAGGCTTTGAAATGAAGATAAGAAAATCTCCGGTGCCATAATTTGGATTGAAGAGAAGTATCACAAGTCATTGCTTCCAAAGGACTTCCTCTATTATGATAGAGACCTTCAACCCTAAATCCAAGTGTGAATGCATCTTTCGGGTTCCTTCGCCAAACACGAACCTTCCCATCAATGAATGACACCTTGAAACCATTGTCTTCCATCGCAAAAATAAAGACCAAGTTCTTTTTCAGATTAGGTACATACAACACTTCTTGTAAATGAAGGGTTTGACCTTGATTTAAGTGAAGTGACAGTCCCAATTCCTTTCACCGGATAGGTGGTATTATCCCCAAGTATGATCTCCATATTTGTCTTCTGTTCAACCAAGTTTGAGAGGGCCTCCTTGTACCCAGTAAAGTGCCTTGAGCACCACTATCAATCAACCAGTGATCCAATGTATTCGGAGGAGAGACAGTGGTGAGGGCAAAAATAAGATAAAATTCTTATTTCTTTACAACATTAAATTCTTCATACCTGGAGTTTCTCAACTTCTTAAGAGGATGACCATTTCCATTTTGAGCAGCAGGAACATTCCTCTTTCCTTTGTTGTTGAACCTGTTGTTCCTTGATTGCCATTGCCCTTGAAGTGGTTGTTATTGTTGTCATCATCTCTTGGAGTATCCTTCTCTAGTGAAGTGGCCAAACTTGTTACAATTGAAGTATCTCCCTTTTCTTCCTTCTTTGAATCCCAGCTTAAACCCTTGACCTTGTCTTCTTGGACCAGCATTGTTCTTTATTTTAGTATGAGCGGAAAAGACCGTAGGATTATTTCCATTTGAGGACTTATCTCTTTCCATCATCCTAATTTCTTCTTGAGTGCATCTAGCCAATAATTCATCAAATCCCAGAATCCTGTCATTGTTGAGGATGGTAGTGTTGAACGCATCCCATTCTCTTGTAAGGCCTCCAAGTGCAATAAGAGTAAGCTCCTTGTCACCATTGAATTCTCCAATAGATAGGAGATCATTCTTGATCTCAGTAATCCTCATGAAGTAGGATTGGATGGACTCTCCTCTATCCATCTTGATGTCCTTCAACTTGTTCTTGAGAAAGAGAACTTGATTTGCATTATTTACTTTGAACATCCCAACCAGTTTGTCGTACATCTCCTTAAATGTTTCCAAATCATAAATATAGGCAACCAAAGGCTTGTGAATAGAATCAACAATAATTTTCTTAGCTTTGACCTCACCTTTCTTGTACTTTGTTTGTGTAGCAACAGATGCATTTGAAGGAGGCTCCTCCACTCTTCCTTTGACATAGAATCATTTTCTTCCAAAGTCAAATCCAGAGACATCTTCCATGCATGATAGTTTGATTTTTCCTTAAGCTTCTCCTCAGATTTGAAGTAAGATGTAGTCATCATTGAGGCCAGCTTCAAATTCCTGTTCAACAGCTTCCTTAGTGATTATTTTTCTCACTCTTGCTTGGGCTTTGTCTTCACCTGAGATCTGATACCATGTTAATTTTAGATAACAATGGTATGTTCTATGCTTTAGCACAATTTACCTCAATGTTTCTTATCAGCCCAATGACAATTTCCAATTATATCCAGTAGCAATTTAAACACATGGACAGCAAATGCAAATAGGACATAAAAACATGTACAGAAAATAAGCCAAGACAAGAGGACACAAGATGTGGCTGATGCTAGGGAAAAACCCAAATGTGGGGAAACCCTTTGATCAAATATTCTTATTATTTTTCAATAGTTCAGCACAGAGAGAGAGAGAGTACAAATATCAAATTAACTTGCCCAAAAGTCCTGTCAAATCCGAAGTCAACTGCAGCCCTAACCAGAAAGTAAATGGTGGTCAAAGCAACTCCAAAATGTACTCCAAGCAGCTCAGTCAACAGCGGATAAATTCAGCCTTCCAAGAGGGTCAAAGTCAACCCAAAAATTGTTCAGTCAACCCAAAAACTGTTCGGTCAACCCAATCAGCGATTGTTGTATTTTTTGCGGTCAAAGGCTGAAGTCAACACTGAAGTCAAATCAGTCAAACTGTCCCAATCACCTTGAAAATTGTGCCAATCAATGCAACCTTCAAAAATCGAAATTATGCCCTCTAGAACGAAGTCAACGATGGTCAAAATCACCCAAGTCAATGATGTCCTGTTTCCTGAAATTTTCAGCCTCCAAAACAATCCTAAAATTCGTCCTCCTTTCGCATGTGCTAAGTAGAGAAGGTTGCCTCCAAGCTGTAAGAACCAATCAAGAGAGGAGAGAGAGAGATGTGTGATGAGATAAGTGATGTCAAAATGAGGAGAGAGGTCACTCCTATTTATACACTTCGTTGAGGGTGAGGAGACACATCTATTAGGTTTATGAGCCTACATTTGACTGAGGCCTACATTGGACCTCTCGAAAAGATGAATCCAATGCAATAATAATCTCCATCATATGAGTTGTCCTAAGGTGGAATTTGGCCCTAGTTACCAATTTTATCATCTACATACAAACATAAGTCCTCATTGAATCTTGTAAAACGAAACTTTGAAAGAAGCATTCATTGGGCAAAAACCACAGGTTGGACATTAAGAATATTTGGTTGTCCAATTTATACCCATGTACCTAAAGATAAGAGAAGGAAGCTAAAGCCTTCAAGAAAGAAAGGATATCTGTTGGATATAGTGAGTCATCAAAGGTTTCTAGAATCTATGTTCCAACACAACAACAGGTTTTAGTAAGAAGGGATGTGACCTTTGATGAGAATGTTGCTTATTGGAAATCTAAAGAAGTTTCCATGGATTCTAATGATGGTGAAGAACGTGAAGATCCTGAGGAAGAAGTTACAGGTCCATCCAATCTTGTAGAACATCCTATAGAACATCAAAAAGAGCCAAAAGGGCCTAGTGATCCAATGGACCCACTTCTTATTCCTGAAATCAGGAAAAGACCATCTTGGCTTAAATCTACTTTCTTGGAAGCAGAAGAACATGCAACACCATGTGGCACCTTCAGAGAAAGAAAGAGACCAAAGAGGTATTTCAGTTATGAAACATTGATGACTAATCTCATTGATTTTGAACCTACCACTTTTGAAGAAGCAACTAGCTAGCAAGTTTGGAAGGATGTGATGTTGGAAGAATGCCAATCGATTATGTAGAATGATGTATGGGAGATTGTGACTAGCCCTGAAGGGAAATCTGTGGTGACCTCCAAATGGGTATACAAGATCAAGCATGCAGTGGATGGAAATATTGACAAGTAAAAGGCGAGATTTGTGGCTAGAGGGTTCTCCCAGGAAGAGGGAGAAGATTATGATGAGATCTTTGCTCTAGTTGCCAGGTACACTACCACTAGATTTGTTAGTTCCGTTGCTTCTTCTATGGGTTGGAATTTACATCAGATGGATGTAAAGAGTGCTTTTCTTAAGGACATGATTGAGGAAGAAGTGTACATAAAACAACCTAAAGGTTTTGAGGTTCATGGAAGAGAGTCTCACGTTTGCAGATTAAAGAAAGTCTTGTAGACTAAAGCAAACACCTAGAGCTTAGTATTCTTGAATTGACAACTACTTGACAAGATTTAGTTTCTCCAAGAGCGATGTGTTGATTTTGGTTAGCATTAGATGTGCTCTAGCTCCAAAATTTTGTGGAGGGGCTAGAACACATGAGATCTCCAAGACCCGGAAATCGTTTGGAGAAATTCCACCCAGATGAGGAGTTATTAAAATAATTAATATTTTAATGGGTTCCTAAGTCTAAACTTAGGAAAATAAAAATATTAATGGGTATTAACAGAGTTACGGGGGAGCGCCCCCCCTTCGAACCCACTCCCAATCTGCGCTCCGGGCGGGAGTGGCTCAGGAGTGAGTCAAGAGTGCGCTCCTGAAAAAAAAATTACGCTCCCTGCCAAAATCGGGAGCAATTGCGCTCCCGGAGCAAAAATTACAACTCGGGAGCAATCAGGGAGCGATCGCTCCCAATCGCTCCCGAGTGTTTAATTATCGCTTCGGGAGTGACGCGCGCGACGCTGGGAGAGATTCGGGCGCAAAAAAAATCACGGACGCAAAAAAAAAAAAAAAAAAAAAAAAAACATTTAAAAAAAAATGTTTTAAAACAACTTGGGGGCAAAAAACAAATTCATTGTCACTTGAATGAGTTGAGGAGAAGCAGCAGAGCTAAGGAGATTGAGCAAAGGAGCGAGGAGAAGTGAGGAGCAAGCCTGCAAAGAAGTTAGTTACATTAGTTAGGTATTTTAAACCTTAGTTAGGTAGTAATTTAGTATAGTTTAGTTAGTTTAGTTAGTTTAATTTAGTTTAGTTTAATTTATTTAGTAAAAAAATCATGAATCTAAATAAAATTAATAAATTAAATTAATTAATCTAAATAAATTAAACTAATTTTCTCATTCATATTCCCATTCCCATTACCATTAAATTTTGCAGATTCAAAAGCCTACAAATATCAAACATCATGGACCTGGCAATTTTGCTTGGCATTTTCCTCTTCTTGGTCCCTTTTATGGTTATTATGGTGCTGGAGAGCAGGAAACGGAGGGGCCAAAATGAAGAGGGGGATGAAGAAGCTGGAGAAAGTGGATTTGATGAAAACCCCGGTGAGGGGGAGCTGGAGGAGGATGAACATGACTCTCAAAAAACTAAACAAGACCAAACCCCATTGTGGAAATATGTTAACAGGCCTGAAGCAAGGAAAGGGGGTGGAACCACTAAATTTCGTTGCCCCCATTGCAACAATAATTACACAGGTTCCTACACCCGTGCCAGAAAACACCTCTGCGGGAAAAGGCCATGGGATGGAGATAAAAAATAGGGATCAAAACTTGTGCAGCTGTGTCAGCAGCAGATAGAGCCAAATACATAAGGGAAGAGGAGGAAGCCCAATACAAATCTAAAAGATCAAGGGGTTTCTTTGAACCAAGCTCACAATCACAAGCACAAAGAACTCCTTCAGCATCCTCCCAAGGTAGTGGATATGGAGGCATAGGGTCACCAGCTTTAAGGCGTAGAACCATATCAGATTTCCTTGATGAGGGGTGTAGGAATGATGTGGATTCAAAGGTTTACAGGTTTCTCTATGCATGTGGGATACCATTCAATGTTCTTCGCTCACCTTATTGGCACGAAATGGTTTCTTCCATAAATGATGCCCCTAAAGGATACAAGAGCCCTAGGTATGACAAGGCAAGAACCGTTGGACTTGATCATGAAAAAGCAAAAATATCACATTCTTTGAATAGAATGACAAGTTCTTGGACTGACCATGGGGTGTCCATTGTATCTGATGGATGGACAAATGTAAAAGGCAAGCCATTGATAAGTGTTCTTGTTGTGTCTGTTAGTGGTGCCATCTTTCTAACTGCACATGATTACTCAGACAAGTTCAAGACCGCCATCAACATTGCACAAGCATTACTTGAAACAATTGACCGTATTGGGCCATATAATGTCATCCAAGTCATCACTGCTAATGCTCATAATTGTAAGGCAGCAGGAGCAATTATTGAGGATAAATACCCCAACATATTTTGGTCTGGATGTTTGGTTCACACATTGAACCTTCTGATGCATGATGTTGTCAAGAACAAAAATGCACAATACAAATGGATTGGTGATTTGTACAAGAAAGGCAAACAAATGATAAAATTTATTACAAATCATAGCAATACCCATGGCCTTTTCCGCAATCACTCAAGATTGGAGTTGTTGAAGATTGCGAAGACCAGATTTGGTAGCTATTACACTCACCTTCAGGCACCTTTTGAAGGTAAGAGAGTCATTGGCTAGCATGGTATCAAGTCCACATTGGCAGGTATTAAAGGAAAGGGCTACAAATGCAGCTGACAGGCAAGGTTTTGAACTGGTGGAGGAGGCCGCTCTTGATGGTCAGTTTTGGTCAAGTGTGAGGCAAGTATTGGATTTCACCAAGCCCATTTATCACATGATTCGGTTTGCAGATACAGATAAACCAGTGATTGGCGAGGTGTATGAGCAGATGGATACCATGTTGGGGCAAATAAAAAATATTGTTCATAACAGAGATCCCGACTTGTACAAACTGATTCACGATTTTGTGTGTGTACGGTGGAATAAACTTAATCTTCCACTACATTGCTTAGCGTATATCCTTACGCCAAAATACTACTCTACATCTTGGTTGGGCCAACCTGCACCAGGGGGTGGGATTAGGACCAAACCCCATTTAGATGCAGAGGTAACTAGTGGATATTTGCAAGCATTGGAAAAGTTGATACCTGACAGGGAGGAATGTGCAACTGTGCGCCTTGAAATAGGCAAATACTTCAGTGGCACTGGTTTGTTTGGTACCTTCCATGCAATGGAAGACAGAGATAGATTTGATGCTCTCACATGGTGGGAAACATATGGCGGCCATGGACTTTTGCCAAAATTGGCAAAAAAAGTTTTATCACAAGTTGTAAATACTTCTTCTGCAGAAAGGTGTTGGAGCACCTACAGCTTCATACATAATGTGAAAAGAAACAGACTCAATGAAAACCGAGCAGAAAGCTTGGTTTATGTGCACTACAACTTGAGGTTGTTGAGTCATTACTGTGATCGGGCTTGTGAGGATCCCACATATAAAATTTGGGACAACCACCCAGAGGAATACAATTTGGAGGATGGCACTATACATCTTGAAGAACTGGAAGAGGAACTTATAAGGGATGAAGATGAAGCAGCTGCAGCAGCCATGCCACCTCCACCATCCAATAGCAGTGCTCGAGTTCCGAGTATTGTTCCTTTGCTATCGCCACCTCCATCTACACCCTCACATGGAGGGCATGTGCCTTCTAGTTCTGGTCGTCAATCTGCGCGGGAGACTCCTAGAAGACCACCACAACCTGCTTATATTCCTGGAGACTCTCATGGCAAGGGCCACATGTAGAATTACAATTTACTTGTCTTTTCGAGCTTCTATTAGTTTTCATAACTGTTGAGTCTTGAGTCCTTAACTCTTGACTCTTGACTCTTTCATATCATAATGATATTTTTTGTAAACAATATATGACTGTGACAATGAAAATTTGAAGTTTGAAGTTGGCAATTATAACTCATTGGTAATGATTGTGAATTATGAATATGATGCTTCGTGAAAGACTAAAGTTGTTTCATTTCATTTCATTATTCATGTTTCATTTTATAACATTTCATTTCATGTTAACAATTAGAAGTTAGAACTTAGAAATATCTAAGATATTATTTCTTGTAATGGTTAAACTTAGCTTACAAGTACAACTTTGGTGATCAATGATGATAAATGTTATATATTGAATTTTCATGAAAGCTTGAAGTTGAAACTTTAAGATTGAATTTGATGAATCATGATTCACGAGACTCTATATGTTGCAGTTGTAATATGTATGTTACTAACTTGTGGACATGGTTGATGAAGATTATAACTTCTAGATGATTGATGTGATATGGTTCAATGATCAATCTATGTTTTTTTATGTTTTTTTATATCTAATTCATCATTCTACATGTTTTTGTTGACATATATGTATCAAAAATTAAAAAATATAAAAAATATATATATTTTTAAAAAATCGCTCCGGGATTCGCTCCCAAATCAGGAGCTTCTGAAAAATGTCGCTCCCGCTCCTGTTTTCGCTCCCACTCCCCGCTTTCGCTCCCGCTCCCAAGTAACATAGGGTATTAATAAGAATATGGGTGAGAAAGTTCTAAGTGACGAAAATCAAGTCTGTTTTAATTGTAGTCGTTGATTAGGGACTTAATCTCGGCTGTTGATTCATCAACAAGAAAAGTATAAGAGGAGGCTTTAGGGTTAGTTGGAGATACAGCAAGAGATCAAAGAGTTCGATTTTTCTGGGGCGAGGTTTGCTGAGAAAATCGAGCTAGTGGTCTGAGTTGTAGTGAGAGGGGCAGTTTGACAGAGGGGCATCCAGTCCAAGGACGAGAATACATAGCAAAGAGGCAGAGAAGCACCAGGAGAGACATCGCAGCTCCAGAGAGGGTGACGTAGAAGCCAGTGGGGTTGATGCAGGTCCTTAGAGACAGCGCTGGGGTTTTTTCTGTAAGGCGGAGAGAGAGCAGTTCAGCATATTGACTTTTTGAGCAAGGGAGGCTCACTGAGAGGGTGATGCAGCTCCTAGAGGAGGTGGCGCAGTTCCAGCGCAGAGCTTGGAGCAGCCATTGCTAAAAGCACTGGGGACAGCAGGGTCATCTGTGGGTTTTAATCATTGCTGGATTTGCCAAAATATCTGTCTCTGGATAGAGGTACTTCTACCAGGCTTATTCTATGTTGGGTGAGCTAGATTATGGCACCCTAGTTGTATTCAGAAATTTGCTTAATAATACAAACCTTCTATATGCTGCACCGGTTTTCCCGAATTGGATTTTTCCAGGGACGATTGTCCAAAAATAACAGTGTCCCTTGTGTGCAGTGTTATTTGGGAGAGGGAGCAAAAGTGGGGAGCGAGAGCAAAAGTGGGGAGCGAGAGCAAAAGTGGGGAGCGAGAGCGAAAACGTGTGCGGGAGCAACATTTTCAGAAGCTCCCGGTTTGGGAGCGAATGCTGGAGCATTTTTTATATATTTTTTATATTTTGATACATATATGTCAACAAAAACATGTAGAATGATGAATTAGATATAAAAAACATAAAAAAACATAGATTGAACCATATAACAACAATCATCTAGAAGTTATAATCTTCATCAACCACATCCACAAGTTAGTAACATACAACATATTGAGTCTCATGAATCATGATTCATCAATCTTAAAGTTTCAACTTCAAGCTTTCAAAATTGAAAATTCAATATATAACATTTATCATCATTGATCACCAAAGTTGTACTTGTAAGCTAAGTTTAACCATTACAACAAATAATATCTAACATGAAATGAAATGTTATAAAATGAAATGAAATGAAACAACTTTGATGAAGCATCATATTCATAATTCATTACCAATGAGTTATAATTGCCAACTTCAAACTTCAAACTTAAATTGTCATATATTGTTTACAAAAATATCATAATAAATATGAAAGAGTCAATGTTATAAAAACTACTAGAAACTAGAAAAGACAAGTAAATCTATCATCTACATCTTCGTCTTGCCACCACAAATAATGTCTAATTTTTTAGCAGGTCATGGTGGTCTTCTAGGAGTCTCCTCCCGCACAGACCCACGACTAGAACCAGAGGGCATATGCCCTCCACGTGAGGATGTACATGGAGATGATGACAGCAAAGGAACAAAACTCGGAACTCAAGCACTGCTACTAGATGGTGGGGGTAGCATGGTTGTTGCTTCATCTTCCTCTCTCATAAGTTCTACTTCCAGTTCTTCAAGATGTATAGTGCCATCCTCCAAATTATCATCCTCTGGGTGGTTGTCCCAAATTTTATATGTTGGATCCTCATAAGCCCGATCATAGTAATGACTCAACAACCTCAAGTTGTAGTTCACATAAACCAATCTCCCCTTGCAAGCTCTTCAATCTCCCCTTGGATGCCTCTCCTTGCTCCAAATTCTCTCTTGCTCTCTCTCACTCTCTCACACTTAGAAATTTAGAATGAAATGAATAATAAGAGGGAGAGGGTTTATTTATTCCCCCCCCCCCTCCCTTTTTTTCCCTCCCCTCCCCTTCCTTCTCTCCATGTTGTCGTCGCCTCTCCCTCCCGCGCAGGCATCGCTCTTCGCCGGATAGGAACGACTTTTCCAACCCGGGAGCGATCGCTGCCCAATCACTCCAAGGTTGGAAAAATTGCTCCCAGAGCGACGAGAGCGACGCTCCCTAAGTCGACTTGAAAAAAACTAGGGAGCGAATTTTTTGGTTAAGGAGCACGCTCCTGAAAAGGGAGCTGCTACCGAAATCGCTCCCTTTTCGGGAGAACGCTTCTGACCCGCTCCCGCCCGGAGCACAGATTGGGAGCAGGATCGAGCAGGGCGGGGCACTCCCCCACAACCCTACCTGTGTGATTGTCTCATGTTATTTCAGTTCATGATCTGTATGTATGTGTAGTCTGCAATAGTGTTTTCATCGTTGTTTATGTAATTAAATAACTTGTTAAATGCAATGTTCCACCAAGACTCTAGGACGGGGAGACGCGGGTGCGAAGAGACGCACAAGGGGGACGTGTGGGAGTACCCTCAAATTTTAGGGAAACTTAGGGGGGGGGTATATAATTTTTTTAATATATATATATTTCAAATTCATATTCAATAGTGAAAGCATAAATACAATGATACATACATAATTGAATTAAGTAATGAAATACATTGACGCAGCTCCTTCATGTAGACTAATGAAATACATTCATCTGTAGACCACGAGATTCAATAATGAAATACTCTGATACATATTCATCATTCATTATTCACCATTCTAGAATCTACATTGATTTAAAAATTAAATTCATCATTCATCATTCTAGATTCTAAATTGATTTAAAATTAAAATTCATCATTCATCATTCTAGAATCTAATTAGTACTAAGCAAAATAGACTATAATAGACACTAAAATCTAAAGACTGGAATAGTAAATTGATATAACTAAACTAAAAAACAATGGAGTGATAAGTCTAAAAGTCACTCTAAAGTACACAGAGGGCTTGGTGCTCTTGATTAAATACTAATTCCATACCCTTGTACATGACAAAATGCAATGGAAACATTGCAATCCATTGAATCCTAAATTCCTGAAAAACTGTTTAAGTCTGCTAAATTTTGAGTGAGATCTAAAATTCTACTTTCTCCATATGAAATCCAATGAGGTCGGAACCACTCTCAAACATTCTGAGTCATTTCATGGTAATGTTAAAAATTTAAGTAAAAGGATGAAAATCAAATACTAGGTTTTCCCTGTCATAAATCATTGTTTACAAGCAAATTTAAGGGGGACGCATAGCCCATTTTGAGGTCCCCCTTTTGGGGAATCGCGTCCCCCACACTGGGGAAACGTCCCCCCTTGCGTCTCCCCATGTCTCCCCAAAAGGGGGACGTGGGGAAACGTTTCCCTAGACATCCCCTCGTCCCAGGTGCGTGGGGTGCGAGGGGTGCGCGCACCCGACCCTGGGGGACGTGTCACCATGGAACACTAGTTAAATGTAAAGAATAAATAGGAGATGATAAATCAGTGATTGCAGTAGGATTTTTGATGTGTAGATTCAAAAAATTTCACACAATGTTGATCCAAATCTATATAACAAAGTTCAAAAGGATGAGCCTGTGATTTTATTATTGTATGTTGATGACTTATTTCTAACAGGTGTAGAGGAGCTCATTCTTCAGTGTAAGAGGGAGTTGGCTTCTGAATTCAATATGAAGGATCTTGGGATGATGCACAATTATTTGGGACTAGAAGTATGGTTGAAGCCTAGAAAAATATTTCTTCGTCAAGGATAATATATTCTCAAGATCCTGTAGAAGTTTGGAATGATGGACTATAAATCAATGGCAACTCCCATGGTGACAAATCTGAGGAAGCAGAGAGACTCTGAGTCAGATTTGGTAGATCCATCCATGTACTTGAAGTTGATTGGCTCGTTGATGTATTTGGTTAATACTTGGCCGAACATTTGCTTTGCAATAAACACTCTGAGCTAGTCCAGGTGGAACCGAGACATGATCACTAGATTGCAGCAAAGCATGTATTGAGATATTTGCATCTTATAGTTGATTATGATTTGAGATATGTCTCAACTGGTGATATACAATTGTAGGGACATATAGATGCAGAATGGGTGTAATGACCCATCTACCAGTACAAATGAACTGTGAATTATTATCATGCATATGATGCATGCATATGATAGCTACATATGCATGTGTCGTCTACATTGCACTAGTAATCATATTAAATTATGAATAAATTCCAAGCATAGGATAAAAGACGTAATTGTTGAAGATATTAAATAAATATCTAACTCGCAAAAATATATTGGAATATGTATTTTAGTATGTGTCGTCATCATAACAGGTAACCATAGAACATTGTCCAAAAGTTCTAAATTAAATTATTAAAGTTTAAAAGAGAGTTATATTGCTATAAAAGAAGTAACTCTTAAATAAAGGTTAAACATTAAAAGAGGTATAATATAATAAAATATTAAATAAATCTTAATGAAAAAAGGACTACGTAATATAGTTTGGTATCACCTAAAAACTTATAAAGTGATGAGTGTCAAAATAAAGTGTGACTACCTCTTTAATTCACTATGAGGAGCCACATAATAGACAGGGGGCACACAGCCAAGGCAATGGAGGATGAATGAGCAGTGATTCTAAGAAATAAAAAGAGAAGGGAGGGGGATTAAAAGGCGATCTTTTTGCTGCTTAGGAGCATAGTGTTGAGAGGAGGAAAATTTGTAACAAAAGATTACAGGTAGTAAGAACTGAGCCTTTTTTGTTCTTGAAGTTTTTGGGCACAGGGGAACAGAATGCACCAATTGAGAAGCATTATGGACTGAGTACCTAGGTTGTACCCAGTTTCATTGGGAGGTTTTGGGCTTTTGGTAGCAGGAGCAAGAGCAGGAGTAATTCTGAAGCATCTTCAACCACGGAAAACCAGGTAGGTACTCAACAACAAATTAATGAATTCTGATGTTATGAATTCTAGTTAAACTCCATAGCAGGTTTCATATTATGTTTAGTGTAAATATCTTATTAAATTGTTTAGAGCCCTACAATGGGCAAGGAGTGTTGAAGACAAAAAGAGTACCTCTAGAGGTTGCTTCAATTTGGGCTCTGCTATGATTTTTTGGATGAGCAAGAATGTAATATTCCAAATTGAAATTTATAGCAAGTAATAGAGAAAGGAAAAAGGAAGCAGCAACAATAAACAAGTTCCAAGCATGCACATCAAAATACAAAAGAAACTGAGCCAAACAATTGATCCATTTTATTAATATAGAAATTTGAGTACATAAATGGCAAGGAATGATATAACCTGGGTCTGTTATGCAAGCTAATCAAACCCCAGGTGATATCTCATCAATCCAACTGTTGAAATGGCTCCTAACTGATAATGCACACTACCTAGAAAATCTGCTACAAGTTGCCAAGTGGAAATGGATGTTTTTCTCAAAATAATGCCCGGAATGCTCTGAAATTGCAGCCACGAGCTCCACTCATACCCAAAAATTACCAAAAAAGGTTTGGCCCAATTCTAAGCCAAAACTGAACCCACAAAGTGATGTGAACTTCCCAGCTAACTAGTGATACACCCTACTATAAGAATGTGGGTTCCTTGCCCAAACATTGCCCAAATTTTTTTATAAAATTAACCCCAGACTCCTCTCAATAAACCCACAAAAACCAATAAAGGGTTTAGGTTGAATCTACTGACCCCCGGTGACCAGCAACAAGTGCGAATTGCCCAATTTGGCCAGAAAACGCCCCACAGTTCTGATACTACTAAAGTATGCCCAAATCTACCACAGGAAATTTCTCTCAGCTCCGGCTAAATCCTCCACTAAGAAATACCTCCTATCTCCAGCCCTTATCTCTCTCAACTCCACTTCTCTAAATCCCTGCGCAACACTTAGTCAAATAACTTTTGTGTCACTGCTAAAAGATTGAAAAATTGACCTAGGTAATTGTTGAGAAATGTAACTAGTATCAGTCTTCATAATTGTACTTGAGTCATGATGTAATGCCAAAAAGATTGATAAAGAAAATTATTATAAAAGAAAATTTGTTTTTTATGAGCACGTGTAGGAATTTACAGGGTAAGTTCCTTAGATTGAACACCAAAGGACGTCGCTCACAAACAGATCACAGATCAGTACACCAGTATTCTTGATGTGGTTAAAACTCTCAAAGAGGGAAATTGTCCACGACTTGAGCCAACGCGGCCACTTCAGGCAATATTATTAATAAAAGAAAGAAAATTTACATAAGCTTCTCTTATAAACGGTCACCAGACAAATGACCCTCCATGCTCTTTAAATAGAGATCATGGACCAATCGGGTGTTAAGCCATGGATCAAGTATCGGTAATACCAAGGACAGCATAAACCGTCGGATCACTTGATGTCTAGAACATATCGTGACCATCGGATTGTATGTTGCAAAAAGTACATAGTAAAGAAACACACTTTACCTAACTATACACTAGACCAAGTTATACTCAATTATTTCCTGTGTCGGAATATCCTAACATCCCCCCTTAAGAACAACTTGGAATAGGATTGAAGGATGTACAAAGATGACACAATAGGAGAAGAAAGTAGGCATTAGAGCCTACCCCCTCGTAATGACAACTTCCTGAACTCCAACCATAAATCGAAGTTTGCAACTTGATCATCGGTTGAACAATATTGCACTTCAAGAACATGGTCATGAATGAGCTTTCTGATGAAGTGCATGTGTAGTTCAATGTGTTTGTTGTGTTTATGTTAGACTAGATCTTTGCATAGTTGAATGGAACTTTGATTATCACACCAAAGTGTAGTCAGATGTTGCTGTTGAAAACAAAACTCTGACAAGATTTGACGAAGCCACATGGCTTCCTTACTAGCTTCAACGGCACCATGATACTCATCTTTTGCTGAAGAAAGAGAGATGGCACTTTGTTTCTTGCAAGCCCATGTAATAGGTCCAGAACCAAGAGTGAAGACATAACCTGCAGTAGACTTCTAATCATCAAGGTCACCAGCTCAATCAGAATCACTGAAACCAAACAACAGAGGAGATGCTCCTACACTGTAATGAATCCCAAACTGAATTGTACCTCGAACATAACGAAGTATTCTTTTAGCTTCTTTCCAATGAATTTAATGTGCTTTGTGCATAAACCTAGCAACAAGGCCAACAGCAAAGGAAAGATCAGGATGGGTATGGGTCAAATACAAAAGTTTTCCAACAATCTGATGCTACAAGGTAGCATCAACTTCAAGGGAAGTACAAGTGACTGAAAGTTTGACTCCATACTAAAAGGGAGAAGGGGTTGGCTTGCAGTCTCCCATGTGAAAGTGGCATAGAAGATCACAGGCATACTTGGACTGAGAAAGGGAAATACCTTCTTTGGATTGCAAGACTTGAAGACCAAGAAAATAATGCAAGTGTCCTAAGTCTGTCATTTCAAACTTTTTTTCAAGGCTAGACTTCACATGGTTTATAAGGTTGGGATCACTACCAGTAAGGATAAAATCATCAACATAAAGAACAAGAATGGGACTTACCCACTTTCTTGGTGTAGACAGTGTTGTCAGAATGACACCTAGAAAAGCCAATATCTAAAAGAAAGCTATCCATTTTGGCATACCGAGCCCGAGGGGCTTGCTTGAGACCATAAAGGGATTTCTTAAGCTGGCATACAAGGCTAGAGTCTTTTTGTATAAAGCCAAGAGGTTGTTTCATATAGATCTCTTCATGCAAGTCCCCATGCAAGAAGGCGGATTTAACATCCATCTAATGGACTTCCCATTTGAAAGAGGCAGCAAGGGAAAGAACAAGGTGGATAGAGTTCATTTTGGCAACACGGGAGAAGGTTTCAGTATAGTCAATGCCTTCAACTTGTGAAAACCCTTGGCAACAAGACGAGCTTCATGTTTATCAATTTTTCCATCTGGTCCAAACTTGGTTCTGTAAACCCATTTGCATCTAACAAGTTTTCGTCCCTTTGAAAGAGGAACAAGGTCCCATGTATCATTTGCCAATAATGAACGATATTCTTCATTCATAGTTGCGTCCCAATCTGGATGGCCTAAAGCTTCTGCAAAGGTGTCAAGATCATAATTCGTTGAAACTTGAGTCAGTAAAGAAGAGGCTCTATCGAACTAAGAATGTGTATGACGTTGATCTGTAAGATCACCTGCAAGAGTACCTACTGCATCCCAAGTAGCGCAAACCCATTTTGGAAGTTGAGGAGCTGAAGGAAGATCCCGAGAAGGTGGGGGAGGATTGTCATCCTCGTTGTCATCATCTGAAGAAGGAATATTTTCAGAAGTAGAAGAGATAGAGAGAGGTGGCACATCCACCAAACTAGGCTCGTAGGCCGATATATTTTCATCAAACTTTACATCTCTTCTAATGATTATATTTTTGGAGTTAGGTTGAAGAAGTCTATATCCTTTGACATCTTCAGAATATCCAACAAAAATACATTTTTCACTCTTAGGTTCTAAGGCTTTATATTTCTCATATGGAATATGGGCCCATGCTTCACTTCCAAAAACAAGAAAGTGACTTACATCTGGTTTAATTGAGATCCATGCTTCTTCTAGAGTGATATTCTTTAAAACCTTAGTAGGAGTGCGATTTACTATGTAATTTGCACAGTTAATTGCTTCTACCCAAAAATTAAGACTAAGTCCTTTAGATTGAAGCATACAATTAGCCATTTCCTTTAAGGTGCGATTCTTCCTTTCAGCTACACCATTTTGCTATGGAGTATATGGAACAGTATGTTGCAATTGAATTTCGTGCTCAGTGCAAAAGTTGATGAATTTGTTGTTAACATATTCTCCGCCATTGCCAGATGTTAGCTTAAGAATTTGATGTCCATATTATTTCTCAACAAAGGCCTTAAAGGCCAAGAACATGTTAAAGACTTCACTCTTGAGTTTTAAGAAGTATAACCAAGTGCGTCTGGAGAAATCATCAATGAAAGTTAAGAAATACTTGTAACCAGAGAATGAAACAATTGGAAGTGGACCACATAAATCACTATGCACAAGCTGTAAAGGGGTTGAGGCATGCCAAGAGACATGTTTTTTAAAACTATCTCAATGATGTTTTCTAATTACACATCCAGAACAAACACCATCTCTGCAAGATACCATAGGAATACCTGTCACCATATTTTTTTTACGTAGATTTTGAAGGGAGTTAGTTTAAGTGACCAAATCGCTCATGCAAAAGTTTACTCACTTCATCATTATGAGCAACAAATACAGGGAAGAGTTGATGACCCAAAGTTGTCAAACTTATACAAACTTGTAGAATCATCAGCAATGTCAATAGCTATAATTTGTCTAGGATCTCTTAGGTCCTTAATTACAACATTATCACCTTTCTCAATTAATTACTATTAATTAACCAATTTTCCTAAGTTAGACAGAGAAAAAATTTAAAAGATGGTCAATTAATTTAATTGAGCTATCTCTAGGTTGAATTTCCATAAACGATTTCTGGGTTTTGGAGATCTCCTGTGTTTTAGCGTCTCCACAAAGTTTGAGACTAGAACACCATCTGATGCTACAAAAAATAACATTAGCTTGCTTAGGAGAGATCTTAAACGAAGTGAGTACGGAAGAGGTGACATCCACTGCTCTCAGCATTGCGCCATAATGATTACACCTTGTGGGGTTGGAAATGTTTCCCACAATTAGGTGTACAATTTAGGCAACAAAACCCTACGCAATACCTAAGACTTCATTCTTTGCAAGAAGGAGATCAATCCTTGTTTTTGAAGCCCTAAAGTTTGTAGCTCCTTCCAATTTGTTTTTTGCCTTCATATAGGAACCCATAGTCATAGACAAGCAAATAGAACTTAGATGAGGTCTTCTCTAATGCCCTTCCCTTTACCAAAACGTTCGAAGAGTGATCTCAATGTCCTATTCTTCACCAAAGATATGATACCAAGTTGAGTTTTCAAGTGCAATAGATACAAGCACTAATTTATGAAAAACTAATAATTACTTCAAATGATGTAGATCTTTTTTTAATAATTCCAGTTTATCATTAAGCAATTACACTTTAAATGTTCAACCATAAAAGTACAAGGACAGTAGAGATCACAATGCAAAAAGAGAACACAAGATTTACCCTGGGAATAGCCACATGGGGAAAAACCCAACAAATTTTTCCTTAGAGAAATTCTTTAGAAACAAGAGATACATCTAAAGCAGCTAGTCAATTATGAGGTCAAACAAACCAACAAGCTATGTCAAACCTAGTCAAGCAGCCCTCTACTCAAGTCAAGTCAAGTCAAACTTCTTCCCTTCAAACTTCTTCCCTCTCTAATCTTCCTAGGCTGAATTTCAGCCGCCCAGAATACACCCAAAAACTCGACCTTCCTAGAATTTTGGCTTGCCCAGAAACAAATGTGAGAGCTAGAAGAGAGAGAAATCAAAATGTGCGAGTTAGAGAAATGATCTTCATCCTTGTCCTTCGCTTCGATGCCAAGAAAATGTCTTTCTTGTGTGAGGTTGAATGTTGCATTGTGGAGGAGGTTGAATGCTTTATACATAGTGATCTTCCTGTCTAGAATGGGTGTGTCTCTTCACTGGGGCTGACTTGACTTGAGGGAGGGATGAGTTGACTAGTTTGGAGACAAAAATTCAAAATTCAAATTTCGAAATTTTCTCTTTTAAATCCGACATGAAGAATATGTCTTATAATAATTCTTTCAAGGGCTAAATAATCAAAATGACATGAAGAATATGTCGTACAAATTCATTATATATTACAAGGGCTAAAATATAAATTATGAAGACTGACCATAGCTACAAAATGCATGAGGTCAAACTGCCCAAAATCTATGGTCAAACCAGCCTAGTCAAACTTAAACTTGTGGTTAGCTATGCGATCAAATTCGGCCTTACAACTCCTACAATCAACTGCAGCTCAGTCAACTCTAGTCAAACTCAACTCCTGCAGTTTGGTCAGCTGTGGTCAAACTCGGCTCCTGCAGCTCAGTCAAATGTGGTCAGCCTGCTCTCCTTCAACTCGGTCAAAGTCAAATCAATTTGGCCTCCTTTTGTCACACATGTTTTTATAGAAGAGAGATGATGTGATGATTAATGATCAAAAAGAAAGTCTCACATCATGTATATATACAAGTCGAATGGGTTGAATTTGGACCAAGGGACACACCTTTTCATAGTGGGGCCGACTTGTCATTTTTGAGCCTACATGATGCCCAAAATATAAAAATGTTATTTTAATTTTCACAGTTCTTCTAGGCCGAATTAGGTGACCTCTTGGCATGCGGGAATGCGTCTCGATGCTACACAAAAATCAACACTACCCAAGGATGAGGATGTATGGGTGCCACATCCCAAAGAACTGATGATCAGTGGAACCCGAAGAATGGAGGTGGAACATAGGGCTTGTAGTGTAAGATGAAAAGTGGTTAAGTATGGAATCGGGGTGGATGGAGCAAGCTGTCTCAATCAGGGTTTCCCAAGCAGTGCCCCTCCTATAATCATTGGGCCATTAGGGGAGGTCCCATTTGACTAGGATTGAAGATTAACCCCTATTTAAAGTGAAGGAACAATATCATGGTCAAAACCACTCTTTTTTCCAAGACACCCCATAATCTATGCCAAATGCCCAAATACAAACAAGCATAAGCACCTGATTGCAAGAAGAATAAAGTACCTTTTGATTGGGCACCCATCTTTGTTCAGGTACTCTTGCTAGATGGGTGAGAAGTCATATGAATGATGCAGGTGGCAGAGATATACAGTGGCATGTCATAAACTTGTGGTGGCTGTCAAGGGCTGCTGGCTGGCCAGCTAGATGTAGATGAATGGGAGAAAAAAATTCTCCTATAGGGTTACCCATTTTGGTGGGTAGCACTGCATATTATAACAGACTCATAAATCTTTATACAAATCTGCATATATCACTATAAAATAAATCCTAAAACAGAGTTGTAATAGATCCATACACCCTTCATTTATCACTTATAACTTGTACTTAGTGAAAGGGAAGCCCCCTTTGTGTTGGCAATAAGCCATCTTGAAGTGAGGGAAGATCACGCTAAGGTGAGTGGTAACTCTTCCAAGTTCCACTTGAAGTTTCACCTGGTGAGGACTTTGCACTTAAGGTGATTATTTAAGTGGTAGCACAACCAATAACTGAGAACTTTATAAAAGTAAGTAGACCAACTCTGTATAACATGATTGATCAACATGTATAAAACTAGATGCTATACAGAAAACAATAATGGTTCTGCCCGCAATAAGGAATAACTGTTTTCCTTTCAGAATTGCAGAAATGATCACAAAAAAGCAACGGAAAATAAAAATGTCAATGCACAAGGATTCCTTTCCTATTTTGACCACAAGGAAGGTCTTGGAAATCAAGCTGACACAACACTTCAGATGATTCCCGAATCGATATATTGTCCATGGGACCCAGTTATCTGGGATCTGGATCCATGATGATACCATCCTGGATCCCCAGTGCCCAAATTTTGAGGTAAACTGGAACTAGGAATAGCACATAAAAGGAATGATTATTTTAACCAATCAAAAATTAAAAAATAAGATCACTGCACACAATTTCTTTCCCAAAATCAGTTGTTGCAGCAATATCAAGTTATCAACTTACGTCAGCAAAATCCTGGCAGCTTCTTTGCATTCGGCTACTCTTGAATTATACCCTGGTGTACTTGGCAATGAATGTCTCAAGCCTGAAAATGCCAGTAATATTTTATACGACTCTGAAACTTGGCATTGGATATTGTCATTGAATTTGGGAGAAGGTATGAGCTTGTACTCCTTGCTCTGTAAAATACCAGTATAGACAATGAAGGATTAGAATACATGTCTAAAATATATTGACAATCAATGCTTTAAAAAAGTGACCAGAATATTTAAAGCATTAATAGAGTATTCAGAAGTTTGTTTTCATGACTTGATACTGTGAGACAAACAGATACTGGTGCCATATCTATCAAGGTTATTGTGATCAATCTCTATGGCATGTTGGTATTTTTCACTAGATAGCAGTTATTTGTAGCATACATGATCCCAGTTATGACTGGAATATTTCAGAAAAACAAATTATATTTCTGATCTACAATAGACTGACAAAATAGATATTAGAGGGGCAAAGCAAATGCTGCCATAACCAAAAATTTTGTTACTATTAGGAAAAAAATGCCTTATGGTAGCCTATGGAAATAAGCAAGATGTATAGATTATGTGTGGGAATTATGCTCGTAGATACCAAGATTTGCACAAGTATACACAAAATATAAAGGAAAACACAAAAAAGAATTATATAAATAGAATGTTCGTTATTTCTTTTAGAAAAACTCTTAAGAAAGGAAGATTTAATATGCAAATGTTTGTTGCTATGTTTGAGGAAAGCTAATTGCTTCTATAAAATAAGAATAATGTATTTGTTACAGGAACAGTGAATAAGGGTCATTGATGTGCGAGTCACTGTTTCGGTTATACTTTAGGGGTATTTACTAAATTGACTGGTATGAAGTTCTATTGAAGGTTTGGACTCTTGCTTGCATTCCTGTCATGTAGAGCTCATCTTCCCCTGCAAAACGTATAACAGCCTATGCTATTATACAGAAAAGGAAATTGGTTAATGGAGAAGCAGGTAATATTATAATTAGATAATGCAGTCTTTGATGAAAATGAATGAATTTCTACAAAAGAAAAAAGGCATCCTTCTTTTTTATACTAGGCAGGACCACTCAAGCCCATAGGGGATACTAGTGAGCATAATATAATGAGACCTAGTCCTTAAGTTTCCATTGGATTTAATTCGATTATGTATTAACATATACACTTTTGGACTTTTTGGATTTCTCCTATCTCATCATAAATTAAAATAATTCATAGGTGATTTGAAACTTGATCACTCACCTGAATATGTATATTTTATTGCAACCCATAGATGACATGGTCAAATATGATGACTCTCCAACAGTTCTGTAGTTCTATAATTCACCATGCTGCATTGGTTTTGGCGGTGGGGGCACGCATTCCCGGAACGGCTACAGCACACTCCCAAAATTTTCAGGGGACAGCAGGTTGGGGACAGCAATTATATATATATATATATATATATATATATATATATATATATATTCTGGAATTCAATATTAACATTTGTAGTTGTTTCAAGATTCTAAGCACAAGAAGCTATACTTTATAGTATTATGCACAACCTGTACACTCGCCAATTAAAATCTCGAACAATTTAAAAAATGGTTGACTGACATTCCATTTTGGCCACTAGATATGAGCTTTAGTTTTAAAAAACTTAATTGTAACTACTTTTAATGATGACTATGTTAAACATAAAAGGCATTCCTTTCTCAATAGATTTTGCAAACATTTACAACAGTGTTGAAAACCACTGTAAAATACTTTGGTTTTTTAAAGATGGTCATATCCCCAAATAAATAATTTCTGCTAAGGCAAATTTCAAATTTTGCAATTTTGACAAATTATTAATGTTTGACTTGGGAGAAGATAATTGGAGGCATAAATTAATTTTGGAGGAAGTAAAGGGGGCTAACATAGGAGAAATAAGAAATTAAGAGGTTAGTGGGTTGTGGGGGGCACCCAACAAGAAATTCGAATTCCTTCGAGGAATTCGCACCACATGAGGAAAGGGAGAGGAAAGGGGTTCGAACTAGTGGGGCCCACAAGGGTGAGAAGAGGCAGCATCAATTTATAGGAGGAGCAAACTCATTTTTGGGGTTCCTGAAATTGTGCCTTTTACATTTGAGAGTTTGCTTGAGCTGTTTAGCCAAGTTAATTGGTGTTGTTTAGCACAGGGATTTCCAAGTGGAAAATCCCGACTCTCTTTCAGTGAACTTAGAGTGTCACCCTAAGAGAGATTTCTGAGCTGATTGGAGAGTCGATTGTTGGGTATTGTGAGCTCATTCAACCATTGTTTTAGCCAGTTCAAGATACCAGGAGGACGCAAGGCCAGAAATTCGTACAACTGAGTGAGGGGTTTCCTGGGGCAGAAACACCTGGAAAAATTGCAGAAAATCTCCTTGAGGAAGGATGAGCCACCTTGGCCATTTGCAGAGCTGGAGATAGCTGATCTTTGGACGACTGGATTTGTCTCTCCTAGGGCCTGTGCAGGGCAAATTCTGGGCGAAATTGTGGAGTAGGTTGGAACACAGTTTGTGCCGGAATTGGGGCAGGAAATCCACAACCATTTTCAAAGATGATTTGCAGGAAATTTCCCAGCCATTAGAATTAAGAACTCGAGCAGGATTTGTGTTGATTTTCTGAGTGGCACACAGAGCCAAGCAACTGGGGACTTCGCACTAATTTGGGGCAATTTCCAGGGGTTGGAGCTAGCCCAAAAGCTTTTTGGACTTGGTTGGTATGGGGTTGGAGAGCCTACCTCTAATTTTGCAGAATTTTTGGAGCAATTCTGAGACCCCAAATCACAGTTTGCCTCAAGCAACAGCAAAAAAAAAATTCCTGAGTAGAAGTTAGAACATATAGCCAGTGAGGCCATTTCAGCTTGGAGATTTCTTCTCACCCGCCTGGGTTTTGCATGCTTGCTATAGCAAGCCCAGGTGCACTCATTCCACTAAATTTTGTACCCAGATTATCATTGGATATATATAATAAAATGGCCCATTTTCGTGATTACTGCTCAACAGTGTTCTAAATGTTCTTGCTTGTGTGAAATTTTCAACACATGGACTATTTCAGTGTTGTAACTTAGTTCATGCTTTCGATATTTACTGTATTTTCTCTAGTAGAATAATACAGTGGTATCAGAGCATGTTCTTGGCCTGTTGTGGGCTCAGGAGCAGGGGATGACAGGACCATTTGGTGGAGTAGTCTATCGTCATAGAGGCCGAGGCAGAGGTAGAGGAACGGATCATGGTAGAGAGGACGAGCCCAAGCATTTTTCAGACACCGCATTTGAAAACACCAGAGGCGTCATGGGGAATAATGGTGATGAGCAACCAAGGCAAATGATGGGGATGATGAGACAGATGATGAAGCTTCAATTACAGAACATGCATGGGGGACTTCACGGAGAAGCCAATGAGGGTGAAGAAGGCTCACGCACAGGAGAGGGGAGCCAGGCACACCCACACACAAACCAGCAGACCACGCATACGTATGGCCAGACTTACAAACCCACCATGCCACGTTTCATTGAGGAGCCTGAGTGTGAGAGAGGGGTTGATGCATTTACAGAGCTGATTAGATCCTTTACTGATGGGATCGATGAGTATGAGGTTTTGGACACCAGAGTCAAGAAGACTCTCACTTTTGCAAATTGCTACCATCTGAAGGAGAAGTGTAGGGGGGATTGAACTTCATCCTGAAGAGAGAAGCAATACCAGAGTTGGGGCAATCAGAAGTTAGAAGAGAAGGTGACATTACCCAATTTCAATGGGTCAACCAAGAGTTCAGCAAGGGCTTTGGTTCAGAAATTGGATACTTATCTAAATTTGGAACCCATGAGGGACGTTGATGCTATCAGATTTGCTATGCTACATCTGTAGGGAGATGCACATGAGTGATGGTATCATGGGTTGATCACACTAGGGAATGCGTCTATTACCTCATATACAGAGTTCACTCATAGGCTAGTGGAGAGATTTGACAGGAAAAACCAAGAACTACAATTCAGGGAGTTGGCTAACCTGAAGCAAACAAGCAGCACAGAGGCCTATATAGCTAAGTTTCAGAGACTTGCGGTGATGGTCTCAGATATTTCCGAGGTGAGGTTGATTATGTTGTTTACTAAGGGGTTGGTTGAGCAATTGAGAGGATGGGTGCGAGCATACCAGATAGTATCATTGCAAGATGCCATTAGCCAAGTACGGGACATGTTAGACGTTGTTCTGAAGACGAGAGCTCTAGTACCGCACTAGACCCACTTTCCCTCAGAAGGGAAAGGACACCAGACCTCCTCAGAAGGAGTGGACAAGGAGAGGCCAGTTGGACAATGAGACCAGGAGAGACCTCGGGAGGAGGAAGTTGTGCTTCACTTGCCAAGAGCCATGGGCACCAGGGCATCGATGTAACAAGGGCAAGGTCCACTACATCGAGGTATTCTTAGATAGTGAGCCAAAGAAGGAGGAGACGGAGCAGGAGGCAGACGCAGGAGATAGTGGACCCCAAGGCACTAGAGGAGGTGGCCCACCATGCCCACCTGGAAAAGGAGCATTTCTTCCCACTGGAGGGGTTATTACTTGACTATGATGAGTCCCAAAGTATTTGACACTTCGAATTAAGGGCACAATACAGGGGCAACGTGTATCAGTGTTGATGGATAGTGGGGCAACCCACAATTTTATTGATGCACAGCTGATAGAGAGGAGAAGCATTCAGGCAGAGACCTTTGATGGATTTTCAGTGCTGATGTCGGGGGATGGGACCATGCAGTGTACGAGATATGTCCCCAACATGACAGTGACCATGGAGAACTATTCGATAACAGATCATTTCTTCATGGTGGACGTCCCGGACACCAATATAGTGATGGGAGTTCAATGGTTGTATTCTCTGGGGCGTGTCACTACAGATTGGAAGAAGATGGAGATGGAGTTCATGGGCCCGGATGGGAAGATGGTAATGTTGAGAGTGATGCACTCATATCCACCCCAGATAGTGTCAGCGCATAGGATGGAGGCCGACTTGAGGCATGGTGACATCGCTTGGGTTGTAGAGTTGAGGATTTCAGAGATAGGGGGCCAACGCAACAGACACATCCAGACATATTGGCACTCTCGGAGAAGGATCGGGCAGTATTTAGAGAGATTCCACCTGGCAAGCCACCCAATAGAGGATTCAAGCACACCATTGAGCTGGAGGAGGGCATGCATGCAGTCATTACCACTCCCTACAACCATCCCAAGGTATATCGAGATGAGATTGAGAGGGCAATGCAGGAGCTACTGGGGTTAAGGCACATTAGGCCCAGCTCGAGTCCCTTCACTTCTTCAATTGTTCTGGTGAAGAAGAAGGATGGGACCCTTCGTATGTGTATAGATTACCAGGCCCTCAACAAGAAGACGCTGAAGAACAAGTATCCCACATCCCGCGCATTGATGAGATGATGGACGAGCTTAGAGAAGCTAAGTACTTCTGTAAGATAGACTTGCCCTCGAGGTACCGCCATATCTAGGAGAGGGAGCAAGACATCCCAAAGACTTCCTTCCACTATCATTATGGACACATTGAGTTCTTGGTGATGCCCTTTGGGCTAACAAATGCACCAACCACGTTTAGTCTTGCATGAACCATGTGTTCCTTAAGCAGTTGCGATGATGTGTCCTGTTATTTTTTTTATGACATCTTGATATACGACAGGACATGGGAGGAGCACCTCCAGCACTTGGAGGAAGTATTGCACATACTAGAGGAGCAACAGTTATATGCGAAAATATCCAAGTGTCAGTTTGGATTGACGGAGATGTTATACCTTGGACATGTGATTGGGGAGGATGGAGTATGGGTGCACCAGGAGAAGATTAGGGCCATCCTGCATTGGCCTATGCCTAGGAATGTGACAGATTTGAGGGGATTCATGGGCATCTGCACGTATTACAAGAGAGTCGTAAAGGGGTTTTCCCAAATAGTAGTGTTGATTTTTGGTAGCATCGAATGTGCTCTAAGTCTCAAATTTTGCAGAGAGGCTTAGACACATGCATTCTCCAATACCCAGAAATCGTTTTGGGAAATTCCACCCGGAGATAGTTTTATTAAAATAATTAAATATTTTTAATGGGACCCTAAGTCTAAACTTAGGAAATTAAAATTATTTAGGGGTATTAATCTAAACTATAGGTGTGACTTCTAGAAGAAGGCGAAGATCAAGTCAATATGATCCTAGCCATCAATCAGAATCTAACCTGGGTCGTTGATTGATCAACGAGAGGATTATACGAGAAGGCTTGATGGGCACTTGGAGAACACGCACAGATAATTCAATGAATCGATTTTCTGAAGCAGAGCAGCTGCAGGGTGATTTTCGATAGTGAGCCTTTACAGTGAGGGGCAAGGATAGTTGGGTTGGATTATCTTCTCCAGGACCCAGGATCAGCAGCAGAGAGGCAGAGAGACACCAGGAGGAGGCAGCATAGTCTTCCAGTGCAGAAATCTGAAATCTGTCAGGGAACTGAGATTTCTGAGCCAGGAGGGTTGGAAACTGCTACAGAGGGCAAACATTTTGGGTTGAAGCAGAGCCTATTGACGCTGGCATAGCGCCTACGCAGGGCCAATGCAGAGATAGCCGGGGAAAGTTGCTCCAATTGTTGGAACAGCCAAAATTGTTGGGTAGAATGAGGTAACCTCACTAAGTTTTTCTAGCAGTTTATTTTCTATGTAACTGGATTGTCAGAAGGGCATCCAGACTTGTATTCATAAACTATTGCTTAATAATATAAAAAACCCTCAAAGTTGTTGCACCGGTTTTCCGGCATTGGGTTTTTCCGGGGACATTTGTCCAAAAAATACTGTCACTTGTGAATCTTTCTTGATTTTTTTTTTCTTGTTTTGGGCAAATTAATTAATTAAGTGAACGTTGTAGTTGTATTAGCTTCGATATTTGTTGTAGGAAGTAGTAGATAATTTGTTTCAATAATTAACAAATAGAAGTTTAATCAGTTGTTGCAGTAAGTAGATTTGGGTGAGGATTCTCGAATTTTCACAAGTATCACCCCTCACGGATTAGACGAAGAAAGGGGCTTTTGAGTGGACTGATGTTGCACAGGAGGCCTTTGAGCGCCTCAAGCAGGTAATGAGCAGTTGTCCTGTTTTGGCCCTACCATATTTCTCACGACCATTTGTTTTGGAGTGCGATGCCTCTGGAGAGGGCGTTGGGGCAGTTCTGACATAGGGGGGCCATCCTATAACATTTGAGAGTAGGAAGTTACAAGCACATGAGTAGTTGTACTCCATATATGACAAGGAGATGTTGGTCGTGATACATGCGTTGGCCAAGTTTAGACAGTACCTGGTGGGCAACAGGTTCAAAGTTATTGATTTGGGGTAACATCGGATGTGCTCTAGCCATGAAAATTGGTGGAGAGGCTAAAGCACATGAGATCTCCAAGACCCAGAAAGGGTTTGGGCAGATTCTAGCCGATTTGGGAGACATTAAAATAATTAATACTTTTAATGGAGTTCCTAAGTCTAAACTTAGGAAAAATAAAATATTAATGGGTATTAATATAAAACTGGGTTAGAATGTTCCAAAGGATAAGGATCAAGACAAATCTAATCTTAGCCATTGATTAGAGATTTAATCTCGGCCGTTGAAGGACCAACAAGAAAAGTATAAGAGGAGGCTTGAGGGTCAGTTGGAGAATACACCAAAGTGATCAGTTATTCATTTTGCTAGAGCGAGGTTGCTAAGCAAAGTTGAATCAGTGATCAACAGCGAGGGGTAGTGAGTACTGAACAGAGAGACAGAGACAATGCCAAGAGACCAACGCAGAAGCAGAAAGCAAAGAGCAGCAACCAATTTAGGCCATGCAGAGCCCCGCAGAGACAGCGCAGAGGCCAGAGGGATTGCGTCATCCACGCGGAGGCTGCAGGAGTGACGTAGAGGGTCCCAGAGGCTGCGCACTGCCTTAGAGGGTTGACACAGAGGGTCCTGGGGCTGATGTAGGTCAGCAGGAGGCTGAAGCAGAGGCCAGAAGGGCCAGCGCTGAGCTTCAAAGTCGCTGGAGAGGGTTTAGTGGGACAGGTTTTCCAAATACCTGTTTCCGAATAGAGAGGTATTTCTACCATGTATTTTTCTTTGTCGGGTGAGCCGGTTAGGCACCCAGTTGTACTCAAGGAAATACTGCATAATAATAGACCCTCATACTAGCTGCACCGGTTTTCCTACATTGGGTTTTTCTGGGGACATTTTCCAAAAATAACCGTGTCACTTGTGTGCTTGTTTTCTTTGAGTTGTTGAGTTGTATATGTTGTGATTGTATTGTGTTTATTTCGGTATTTAAATGTATTAAATAACTTGTTCGAATTTAAACAAGTAGAAGAAATAAACCAGCAGAATATAGATTAATTTTCTAACGGATAAACTTAGAAAATTCAACAAAAGTGAACACTGACCACAATATTCTTTGCTTCCTTTTGGAGCAGCAAAGCTTACAGGAAACGCAATAGAAATGGGTCAGTAAGATCCAAGTATATGATTTTGAGATCGAGTATGTCAAGAGCAAGCAGAACATAGTGGTTGATGCACTATCACAGAGGCCCGTGAGACTCTCTTCGATGGACATCTCACAGGATTGGAGAGCACAGTTGTTGGTGGAGTACTCCAAGGATTGGCAAATATGCAAGATCTTGGATGGTACGCATGGGGATGACAGGTATCGGAAGATGGATGATGTTATTTACTACAAAGACAAGATCTACTTGGTACCACGATCACATTTAAAGGAGAAGATCCTACGCGCAACTCATGATTCACCATTGGCGGGGCACTAGGGATTCCTCAAGAATTACAGGGCCATTCGAGAGCGTTTCACTTGGAGGGGTCTTAAGGAGGACGTCTTGAAACATGTTCGGGAGTGCGATGTCCGCCAGAGGAACAAGGGGGAGCACACTCATCCAGCAAGGTTGCTACAGCTTCTTCCGATTCCCGAGAGGAAATGGGAGAGCATATCAATGGACTTCATCACCAGGTTGCCAGCAATTCAAGGGAAAGATTGCATTTATGTGGTGTTTGATAGGTTGACGAAATTCGCCCACTTTTTGCCATTCTAGATAAATACTTAACTTCTCAAGTGGCCGAGTTATTTTTCAGGGAGGTGTTCAGACTACATGGGCTCCCTAAGACTATTGTTAGTGACAGGGACAACAGATTCATGGGTGGATTCTAGCAGGAGCTATTCCACCTTGTGGGAACCGAGCTTACACCCAGCACGAGCTACCATCCCCAGACGGATGGCCAGATGGAGATAGTGAACAAATGGTTGGAGGGCAATCTACGCAACTATGTGACCAAGCAACAGAGAGAGTGGGTGAAGTGGCTGCACTTTGGGGAGTATTTCTACAACACTACGTATCACATGTCCATAGGTATGTCACCCTTTCATGCTCTGTATGGTTATGATGCACTAACTTTTGTTGATATGGTCTTTGGAGACAGTTGGGCCACAGGTGCCAAGGATTGGATACAAGAGAGCCAAGACATCCTTATCTCAAAGATAACTTGCAAACAGCGTAGAACCAACAGAAGTTGAATGGAGACAGGGGGAGAGTAGAGAGACAATTTGAGGTGGGGACTTGGTTTCTCTGAGACTTCAACCATACAATCAGTCTACACTGAAGCAGAAGGGATCTGAAAAGCTCAAACCCCGCTTCTATGGGCCATACAGGGTGACAAGGAGGGTAGGAGATGTAGCATATGAGATGGAGCTCCCACCAAGAAGCAAGGTACACAATGATTTTCATGTCTCATGCCTGAAAAGGCTTTGGGGCAGCAGGTGACAGCTACTACAAAGCTACCACCCCTGGATGATGAGGGACACTTGGTTTTGCCACCAGAGACTATCTTCTAGGAAAGGGAAAGGAAGCTTAGGAGCAAGACTCTTAGGGAGTTCCTTGTCAGATGGAAGGCCTTGCCAGAAGAGGATTCTACATGGGAGGGAGAGCAAATTTTGCAGCACCCAACACTACAATTGTTGATGACAAGCAACATTTGGGAGGGGAGGGCTGTCATATCCCCAAATAAATAAATTCTACTAAGGTGAATTCCCAATTTTGCAATTTTGATGTTTGAATTAGGAGAAGATAATTGGGGGCATAAATTAATTTTGGAGGAACTAAAGAGGGCCTGTTGTCGCGCAAACTGACACGACAACGCTCAGACCGGGGGTTGTCACTCTGATCCCCGGTCTCTCCGTTTAAGCCTGTCTCCCACGGCTAAGGGGGGTAGACCCTGAGGAAAGATGAAGGCCAACTGCCAAACAGTTGGGCCGGGAGACGAGATGCACTAAAATGGTTTTATTTATTTGATAGACCAGTGCCTAAATGAGTACTTTCTAGGTGATATAAGAGCATAAATCATAAACAGCAATCACCATTCATCAAATGATCGGAACAAAGCTTTAAATATCCAGCAAAAAACCACAAAGCTCTTCGAATGACGATATCCAGCAAAACTAAGAGAAATAATTTCGCTTCAAATAACAGTGAAACCAGATATCTAATTTGGATTCAGATCTCAGCGTAAAGATATGCAATGATAAACGACTGAATGCAGTAAAAGTAATTCTCCACACACAAAAAAGAAAAAAAGTTTTTTTTTTTTTTTTTAAATCTTTTTTTTTTTTTATATATTTGAAAATGACAAACTTTTAAATCTAAACTATACCTAAATAACTAAATCAAAATCTAAGTCTAGAACCTAAACACATTTTTTCCTTTTTTTTTTTTTTAATAATAAAATCTAAAAATGAAAATCTAGAAATTATTCTAAAAATAAAACTAAATCCAAAATTTAAACTAAAAATTAACAAATTAAAATCTAAAAATTTCTACACTAACCTACCAATCTGGAATACGACCTGCATAAACAAAACTAAGAAATATCGACCTGCATAAAAAAAACGTAAGTCACGGACGGAGACGCTGGGTAATGGCTTGACAAGGTAAAATGGCAGTCGAAAAGCTGAACGCATGAAGAAATTTTGCAAGAGGGGAAGGGTGACGGATTTGAGGACTCGCTGGTCGATTGTCGATGAGAGAAACCGATTTTATTTGCTGTGAATACCCTGACGGCGGTTGAATGAAAGATCGATTTCAGCTTGTGAAGACGGCGGCAATGCCAAACAAAAAGGAAATCGTAAATCTGAAGTATTCTAAGACCTGAAGCGTGATTTGGACTGCGATACCGTGTGCGACCCTAGCGAAAGCGTGACAGCAGGTGAGAACGAATGAAGGGGAATGCTTCACGTCTGAGGTTTGAGGCCGATGCAAAAGAAAACTAACAAAGAGCTCACGTAAAAAAAAAGTTTAGATGCTGCACAGGTCGACGTGATTAGGGCCACAAACGAATAAGAAAGCTAGATCGATACACTTGATGATCACCCAAAAAAAAAAAACTGAATCGGAGTTTTGGAATACGCAGAGGAAAACGCCCAGAAATGCAATCATACATAAAAATTTGCGTGGGTGGCTCAAATTCGAGGGAACTGCAGGCAGGAAAGAAACTATACACCGGCAGTGGGTTTGACGGTCCTGAGGATCAGTTTTGAACGTATAATGACACGATGATTCCCTCATGCGTTGCCAAGAATGATAAAAATTTATAAAATGTTTCAGAACTTACCTGAGCAATAACGTATTGTTGCCAGACTTTGATTTGAATCGAAACAATTCGCCCTTATGCCAGTTCCCCAGAAATGCTTTTATTTTCAGGACAGCAGTATGGTAACCCTGAAAGACAGACAACAAGCTCTCGGCAGATATATGCAGAATTTCAGAGTAAAACCCTTGAAAAATTGCCTAGAATCACAAAATTTTTACAGCTCCAGAACAGCCAAATTTAACAATAATTACAGCAATATTTTCGAAACATCAGAAATTTGAACTTTACTGTGAACAGAAAGAGAATCTCTCATGTAAAACAGAAAATAAACTTTAAACGATTTAACCCAGGGCACAATCAGCTGGGCTCTGCACAGAACAGCCTGTGGGAGTCGGCTGGTTCAGCCCAGAACTTCCCCAAACGCCCACAAATACCCTTCACCTAAAGGTTTCCTGCACACCTCAAGCAAACATCAGCAAAGAGAGCAAGAAATGCTGCCAGATTTCAAGAAATAATGGAGATACCTACCATTATTTCAGAAACCCTACAACATTCAAACCCTAGCACGTGAGCAAGATACCTGTACTCACAATGCTCTGAAGAACCAGCTATTTTAACTGCTGAAAACTGAAATATGCAGAAAAATGAAAACCTCACAGCAATTCCAGAGAGTAACACCAACCAGCTTTGAACCCCAAAGTCTTTTTATTAATCAGAAAATCAGATTACAAGAGAGCTTTCTCAGTACAGACTCACAGATCAAATAAACCTGTAAAATGACCCCCTAAGACCCTATAAGAAGGAAATGATCCCAACGGCTAGTTTTGGGTGATCCATGTAGAACTGATCTCGACCGTTGATGAGGATCAAGACACCTCTTGATCTCATCCGTCGATTTTATTTAAAAAGATATTTTGCATGTGTTCACAAAAAATATTATTATTTTATTATTTAGGGTTTTTGCTTTGTTTTATGAATTTTTTATTATTTATTTATTTTTTTTTTTTATTTTTTTTTTTAATTTTATTTTAATATTTTATTTATTTTCTAAATGGATCATTTGAACCAAACCGTTGGAAACATCCCCTAGGACCTAGGACCTAGGACTCATGAGGGGATTTAAACATTTCTCAACCCTCAAGACACATTACATCATGACTTTTACAATTTACATCTTAAGGGGACGAACCCACTTTAACATAGACCCTCATAGACCACCCAGATCTGCGACACAACTATAATCTAGCAGATTAACACGCTAGGATTCTCCTAAAGTCCTAATAACGAAATGCATCCCGGCTTTGGGGTCGGGTTTGAAGGAAAACTCTGCCGATCCATGGATCGGTGAGACTAAAAACCTCCCGGGACGCAGATCGTCATTAGAAAGTTAGGTCCACCTAGGCAACTTTACATACATGACTCTGATCTGCTTAGATTATTTACAATTCAAACATGCAGACTGGGTTTACAACAGGAAAGATCAAGCTGTCGATGACTGTAGGCTGGCACGGACATGTCGCTCAGGAGCTACCCTTCTCTGCCAACAGAAAGGAGGTGTACTGCATGGGTAGTTGACCAGTAGTGGTCAACATCTGGCTCTACTTGGGGACACGTTGCTGCACTGGTAGGAATGTGAGAATCCAGAATCTGCATCCATACAACACACAAATAAAAATAAGTAGCGTCCATTCCCAAATCATCATATGCATTAAGTACAGGAAAGATAAAAGCTCTTCATTTATTGACTAACTAATAACATGAAAAGTAAATCTAATCCTAAAAACAGAAATGAAATGCTGAAAAGACAAGGAGTAGGGATAGAAATACAATACAAAAGATGCCCCATGGCATTAGATATCATCTCTGAAGAACAGCTTGAGCATTTGGCCGTTCGCTGGTAGATGAAGTGGTTCACCATCCAATCTGCTCAAGTGGAATGAGTTTGGTCCAGCTATGTCTCTAATGATGTACGGTCCCAACCACAAGCTGTCAAACTTTTTATGCTTTCCTGGTTTTTCATTTTTGCAATCCCAAAGTAAAACCATATCTCCAACCTGCAAAGATCTAGATCTAGAGCATTTATCAAAGCTTTTCTTAATATTAGATTGATTTTTGCATATAGTTTCAAAAGCTGTCCGACGAGTCTCATCTAATTCCACAATCTGATCTATCCTATTCTAAACAACATCTTTATCAGTGGAAAAATTTTGGAGAAGCTGATAGGCTGGCAATTTTAGGTGCACAGGTAATGTAACATCCAAGCCATAAACCAATTCAAAGGGAGATTTACCAGTAGATTTCTTCTTAGTAATTCTGTCTGCCCACAAAGCGTACTTGATTTTGCTGTCCCAAGCTTTCTTGTTATCTCCTACTATCTTCTTTATAATGGTTATGAGATTTTTATTACTTGATTCAGCCAAACCATTACCCTGAGGATAGTAATTCGACGAATGAGATAAGACAATGCCATATTTGAAACAAAAAGATGTAAACTCTGAAGAACTGAAAGCCTTGGCATTGTCAGTAGTGATTTTAGCGGGGACACCAAATCTAGTAATGATATTATTCTCAATGAAATCCATAATCACCTTTTCAGTGGCATTCTTAGCAGGAATGGCTTCAACCCATTTAGTGAAATAATCAGTAGCAGTCAAAATCCAAGAGTAGCCATTGCTAGAATTTTCATGGAACTTCCCTATGAAGTCCAGACCCCAATGCTGAAAAGGTGCCTCTACAATAACAGGTTGTAGAGGAAGGGCAGCAAGCTTCTGCTTCCCAGTGAACAGTTGACAGGCTTGACACGTTCTAACAAACTTGTGCACATCAGAAAAAATCGAAGGCCAATAATAGCCAGCTCTCAGGATTTTGTGGGCGGTAGTTCTAGCAGCATAATGACCACCACAAAATCCTGAATGAAAATCTGAAATTAATCTTTTGGACTCAACATCGTCAACACACCGAAGCACTATGCCCTCAGGATTTCTCCATCCAAGGCCATCCTTCATAAGGCAGTACTTAGTGGCTTTTAGTCTAAGAGCCCTTCTCTTATGAGCGACTAAGTGATTAGGACATGAAAGATTTGTCAAGTAGTAAACTATGTCCTTATACCATTCATGCTCTGCTAATCTTCTCAATTCTGGTGAAGATAGGTCGTCAAGGCAAAACAAACCAAGAGTCCTTTCATTACTTTCCGTTAACATTTGAGCTAAACCTTGGCCTTTGATCAGCTTGGTGGGTTTAATTTCTAAATCATACTCCTGTATCTTAGTAACCCACCTAGCACGAGTCCCTAAGCAATCAGTCTGAGTTAAAATGTCCTTAACAGCAGAATGTGGGACGAAAGCAATGATCTTAGAATAACCCACATAAGTTTTAAAATGCTTGAGAGACTTGACCAGGGCATAGGCCTGCTTTTCCATGGTATTGTACTTCAATTCGGAGTTTTGAAGTGCTCTACTCATGAAAGCGATAGGTTGCTCATGACCATCTTTATTCTTTTGAAGCAAGACACCGGCAATGGTATCCTCAGAAGCGAAAGAAAAAATCATGAAATCTTTGGAGTAATCAGGACTAACAAGGACAGGAGCTTTCGCGATAGCAGACTTGATTTCTTGGAAAGCCCTTTTCCCCTCTTCCTGCCAGACAAATTTCACATCTTTCTTCAGAAGACTTTGAATGGGCTTAGCTATTTCCGCATAATTCGGGATAAATCTTCTAATAAAATTTATCTTTCCAAGGAAAGACTAAAGGGACTTGAGGTTATGCGGGAGAGGGATCTTTTGAATTGCTTCGACTCGTTCGGGATCGATCTTGACTCCTTCCTTAGAAATGATATGACCGAGTAATTTCCCTTCAGTTACCCCAAAAACAGACTTAGCCGGATTCAAAGAAATTCCATATTCTCTACATCTATCGAAAACTTGCCTAAGATGATCTATATGACTGATACCATCTTTGGAGAAAACGGTAAGATCATCTTGATATATTTCGATAAATTTGCCGATTAACCCTTTAAAGGCATAGTCCATGGCCCTCTGGAAAGTAGCTCCAGCGTTTGTTAACCCAAATGGCATTCTGATGTATTCAAAAGGGCCCCATGGTGTTGTGAACGTGGTCTTGTGTCGATCTTCCTTTTTGACCCAAACTTGATTATACCCAGAAAAACCGTCTAGCAATGACATCATTCCAGACCCAGTTACTCTTTGCAACAAAGTTTCCATTTTTGGCAAAGGGTAATTATCTTTTTTGCACGCTAGATTGAGGTTTCTAAAATCAACACAAAGTCTTATTGTACCATTCTTCTTCCTGACAATCACCAAATTCGAACACCATGTCGAATGCCTAGTTTGAGCGATGATTCCTGCTGCAAGCATCTTCGCAAGCTCCTTTTGGACCAGGGGGGACAACTTAGGATTAATCTGCCTAAGTTTCTGCCGAAAGGGTTTAGCATTTTCGTCTTTTAAGGGAATAGTATGCTCCATGATATCTTCCCTATAGCCCTTCAACTCATCATAGGAAAAAGCCAAAACATCTCGGTATTCACGAAGTAAATCAGTTAACTTCTTCCTTTCCTCCAGACTAGTGCCTTTACCGATTTTAACCATTTTCGGATTTTCAAAAGTACCAATGTTAACTTCAAGGTACTCGCCTGGATCCAACTTGTCTTCTTCTCTCAGCTTCGTGGCATCATGCCGATCAAAATGTTGCTCTAAGGCAACTACATTTCTGGGAGTAGGGTTTATGATATGTCCATGATCTAAAGAACCATCCTCGCCAGAAACTACCCGGAAATCCTCAAACTCATCCAAACGATTGAGAAAACGAACGACTTGCTTTTCATCATTAAAAACTTGCCAATGTTCTGAGTTGTCTGGGACAGATGGTCTGAATATTACCTCCATTTTAATTTTATCGTTAATTAACTCATCAGACAACTGGAAAGTGGTAGCAGCTACGGCAAGTTCATCTGCCAAACTATTCAGCTCTCTAGGAATTGCTTCAAGGTTAAGGGCATCGAAATGTTCCATAGTATCCCACACAGCATTTCGATAGTTTCTTAATCTCTGATTTCTACATGTGAATTTGTTCTTAAGCTGCATGATAACCAGATCGGAATCCCCCTTTATGCTAAGCAACTTAATCTTCAAGGCTTTGGCCAATTCAAGGCCCAACAATATGGCTTCATACTCAGCGACATTGTTGGTTGCTTCAAATTCTAGACGATAGGCAAACTTGAATACGTGACCAAGGGGAGACTTAAGCACAATTCCAGCACCTTTACCATGACTAGAGGACGCACCATCAAAATACATATACCAGACTTCATCCCTAAGATCTTTAATCTCATCATCGGGAGGAATTATGAAATTGGACATGATAGCATAGTTCCCGATGTCAGATTGTTCTCTAATTATTTCATTACGAGGCTTCTTAGGATCTTCAACATGAAATTTCCTCTCAGGCTCTCTATTTAGTCTAACGAAACCGTCACCGCTAGGAGAAGGAATCATAGCATATGACCAATTCATCTGAATGCTTCCTCCTAGATCAGAAGCCCACTTCCTAGATAACAGCATACCCCAAGCATCAGGTACATCAACGACAACAATATCCATAACCACCATGATGTCTGGGTAGACCGAAAGATGAACTTGCAAATCCTTAATTAAACCATGTACCTCGATCTTCTTAGAATCCATGGCGCATATATTATAGTAGGGTCTGGAAACTCTTAAGTTAAGCTGTTCCATAACCCTTTTAGTCATAACACAAGCAGATGCGCCTGAATCCAACATGCAGTTATTCAATTTATACCCATTGACTAATAAGGTGATAAAGAAGGGTTGATGATCCTTGTTATCAGCATCTACGCTTTGCAGATAAATAGGAGCATCATGATAGTCAACCTCACGAATCTTCTGCTGAGAAGCGTTGACTTGAGGACCCTGAATTGCTTTTAGTAACTTGTCCCTTTGGGAAGGGATCTTAGCGATCTCAGACACGGGAACCCAGATTTTAGCATTATTAAACCAATTCCCCAAATCGACATCTATTCCAGAGTTTATACCAGGGCTTAAAGTTCGAGGAGGAATTTGATTTCCGCTCTGATCTTTATCCCTTCTCTGGTATGTTAAACCCTTATCTCTAGCAATTTCCAGAATTTTCTCAGGAGAGGGTTTCTCACCATATAACCTGGCCAAAATGTCATCTTCGCTTTCAAGGTTATTTATACCAAAAGCAGATTGAGGATTCACAACATCATAGCTCCTTTCCTTAACCTCTATCCAATCATTCATGGGCAAAGGAAACTTGCTCCCTACTACGTTTATTTGCTCACCTGTCCCAAGCATTCCATTATCGAGAAGTCTTCTGATAATGGGACAAGAGGACTCTTCGTGAAAATCAGCACAAGCACGACAGTAAGGAGGAGCATCATCCACCAGGTTGGTAAGCGGATTAGGGGGCCTTTGCTCACTAGATTGACCCTTTCTTTGCCAGTTACTATTTCTGTTATTATTATTTCGAGGCTGAAAATTTTGCGGTTGCGCTCTTTCCATTTGAATTAACCTATTCTGCAAAGTGTTTATCTCCTTATTATGATTGATTTCCATGGTTTCAATTTTTTGAAGCAATTTAAGAACAAGCTCACTTTCTGGCTCCTGGGCTGCTTTTCCCTTAGGTTCCTTTAGTTTCGTAGCAGCCCTATCAAACCCTGGGATTTCAGACTTCCCAGAAGCTGCCTTGTCCTTCTCAAGCTCTACAGCTAAGGTTTGGCAAGCTCGATAATCAGTAAGTTTAGCACGCCTTAACTCATAAGATGGCTCAGGACCAAAGGCATCAATATAAAAATCTTGGAGAGTTTTATCTGAAGGTTTATAGTCTTGAGGTAATTCTCTAATAATGCCATTAAACCTTCTATTAAATTCCTCAACAGTTTCGTCTTCTCTCTTTCTCATCAGAGTAAGAGCTCTTACAAGATGTCGTCCCTCTCTTTTATCTCCATATCTTTCTCTAAATGAATTAATGATTGATTGTAAAGAGTCAAACGAATTAGGAGGTTTTTCTGTAAACCAGTCATGAGCATCACCTCCTAGAGTCAAGATAAAAAGGGTCATCCTGACATCCTCATGATCAAAATCAGGAGATCTAGCGTACTTAGCCATCCATATGTTGAAATCTCGCAAATGGGAATTAACAGTAACGGCATTATCTCCATGAAAGCTAGGCAATTTGTCTATCCCAACAGATGGAATATCATTGGGGGCTCCAGGAATGTTAGAAAAATCACAAGGACCCAACATACTCATGATGTTGCGCCTAACTTGACCTTTAAAGAGCAAATGAATATCGGAGAGGGCTTCTTGTCCAAGATTTCCAAGAAGTGTACGAGAAGCGAGTTTGTGTGATCGCACCCTATAAACCTTTTCAGGATCAGGAGTAGGATTGCACAGACTGCTTGGATGTCTTCTAGTGTACACTCTTGTAGATAATATAGGAAGTGGAGTCGCCACTTGAACAAGAAGTTAAGCACAGGAAAGCTTGCAAAGCAAGAACCAAGGACAGAAAAACTCTATCCCCGGCAACGGCGCCAAAAAATGTTGTCGCGCAAACTGACACGACAACGCTCAGACCGGGGGCTGTCACTCTGATCCCCGGTCTCTCCGTTTAAGCCTGTCTCCCACGGCTAAGGGGGGTAGACCCTGAGGAAAGATGAAGGCCAACTGCCAAACAGTTGGGCCGGGAGACGAGATGCACTAAAATGGCTTTATTTATTTGATAGACCAGTGCCTAAATGAGTACTTTCTAGGTGATATAAGAGCATAAATCATAAACAGCAATCACCATTCATCAAATGATCGGAAAAAAGCTTTAAATATCCAGCAAAAAACCACAAAGCTCTTCGAATGACGATATCCAGCAAAACTAAGAGAAATAATTTCGCTTCAAATAATAGTGAAACCAGATATCTACTTTGGATTCAAATCTCAGCGTAAAGATATGCAATGATAAACGACTGAATGCAGTAAAAGTAATTCTTCACACACAAAAAAGAAAAAAAGTTTTTTTTTTTTTTTTAAATCCTTTTTTTTTTTTATATATTTGAAAATGACAAACTTTTAAATCTAAACTATACCTAAATAACTAAATCAAAATCTAAGTCTAGAACCTAAACACATTTTTTCCTTTTTTTTTTTTTAATAATAAAATCTAAAAATGAAAATCTAGAAATTATTCTAAAAATAAAACTAAATCCAAAATTTAAACTAAAAATTAACAAATTAAAATCTAAAAATTTCTACGCTAACCTACCAATCTGGAATACGACCTGCATAAACAAAACTAAGAAATATCGACCTGCATAAAAAAAACGTAAGTCACGGACGGAGACGCTGGGTAATGGTTTGACAAGGTAAAATGGCAGTCGAAAAGCTGAACGCGTGAAGAAATTTTGCAAGAGGGGAAGGGTGACGGATTTGAGGACTTGCTGGTCGATTGTCGATGAGAGAAACCGATTTTATTTGCTGTGAATACCCTGACGGCGGTTGAATGAAAGATCGATTTCAGCTTGTGAAGATTGCGGCAATGCCAAACAGAAAGGAAATCGTAAATCTGAAGTATTCTAAGACCTGAAGCGTGATTTGGACTGCGATACCGTGTGCGACCCTAGCGAAAGCGTGACGGCAGGTGAGAACGAATGAAGGGGAATGCCTCACGTCTGAGGTTTGAGGCCGATGCAAAAGAAAACTAACAAAGAGCTCACGTAAAAAAAAAGTTTAGATGCTGCACAGGTCGACGTGATTAGGGCCACAAACGAATAAGAAAGTTAGATCGATACACTTGATGATCACCCAAAAAAAGAAAACTGAATCGGAGTTTTGGAATACGCAGAGGGAAACGCCCAGAAATGCAATCATACATAAAAATTTGCGTGGGTGGCTCAAATTCGAGGGAAATGCAGGCAGGAAAGAAACTATACACCGGCAGCGGGTTTTGACGGTCCTGAGGATCAGTTTTGAACGTATAATGACACAATGATTCCCTCATGCGTTGCCAAGAATGATAAAAATTTATTAAATGTTTCAGAACTTACCTGAGCAATAACGTATTGTTGCCAGACTTTGATTTGAATCGAAACAATTCGCCCTTATGCCAGTTCCCTAGAAATGCTTTTATTTTCAGGACAGCAGTATGGTAACCCTGAAAGACAGACAAGCTCTCGGCAGATATATGCAGAATTTCAGAGTAAAACCCTTGAAAAATTGCCTAGAATCACAAAATTTTTACAGCTCCAGAACAGCCAAATTTAACAATAATTACAGCAATATTTTCGAAACATCAGAAATTTGAACTTTACTGTGAACAAAAAGAGAATCTCTCATGTAAAACAGAAAATAAACTTTAAACGATTTAACCCAGGGCACAATCAGCTGGGCTCTGCACAGAACAGCCTGTGGGAGTCGGCTGGTTCAGCCCAGAACTTCCCCAAACGCCCACAAATACCCTTCACCTAAAGGTTTCCTGCACACCTCAAGCAAACATCAGCAAAGAGAGCAAGAAATGCTGCCAGATTTCAAGAAATAATGGAGATACCTGCCATTATTTCAGAAACCCTACAACATTCAAACCCTAGCACGTGAGCAAGATACCTGTACTCACAATGCTCTGAAGAACCAGCTATTTTAACTGCTGAAAACTGAAATATGCAGAAAAATGAAAACCTCACAGCAATTCCAGAGAGTAACACCAGCCAGCTTTGAACCCCAAAGTCTTTTTATTAATCAGAAAATCAGATTACAAGAGAGCTTTCTCAGTACAGACTCACAGATCAGATAAACCTGTAAAATGACCCCCTAAGACCCTATAAGAAGGAAATGATCCTAACGGCTAGTTTTGGGTGATCCATGTAGAACTGATCTCGACCGTTGATGAGGATCAAGACACCTCTTGATCTCATCCGTCGATTTTATTTAAAAAGATATTTTGCATGTGTTCACAAAAAATATTATTATTTTATTATTTAGGGTTTTTGCTTTGTTTTATGAATTTTTTATTATTTTTTTTTTTATTTTTTTTTATTTTTTATTTTTTTATTTTTTTATTTTTTTTTAATTTTATTTTAATATTTTATTTATTTTCTAAATGGATCATTTGAACCAAATCGTTGGAAACATCCCCTAGGACCTAGGACCTAGGACTCATGAGGGGATTTAAACATTTCTCAACCCTCAAGACACATTACATCATGACTTTTACAATTTACATCTTAAGGGGACGAACCCACTTTAACATAGACCCTCATAGACCACCCAGATCTGCGACACAACTATAATCTAGCAGATTAACACGCTAGGATTCTCCTAAAGTCCTAATAACGAAATGCATCCCGGCTTTGGGGTCGGGTTTGAAGGAAAACTCTGTCGATCCATGGATCGGTGAGACTAAAAACCTCCCAGGACGCAGATCGTCATTAGAAAGTTAGGTCCACCTAGGCAACTTTACATACATGACTCTGATCTGCTTAGATTATTTACAATTCAAACATGCAGACTGGGTTTACAACAGGAAAGATCAAGCTGTCGATGACTGTAGGCTGGCACGGACATGTCGCTCAGGAGCTACCCTTCTCTGCCAACAGAAAGGAGGCGTACTGCATGGGTAGTTGACCAGTAGTGGTCAACAGGGCCAACATAGGAGAAATAAGAAATTAAGAGGTTAGTGGGTTGTGGGGACCACCCAAGAAGAAATTTGAACTCCTTGGAGGAATTCACACCACATAAGGAAAGGGAGAGGAAAGGGCTTCAAACTAGTGGGCCCACAAGGGTGAGAAGAGGCAACATCTATTCATAGGAGGAGCAAACAAATTTTTGGGGTTCCTGAAATTGTGCATTTTACATTTGATAGTTTGCTTGAGTTGTTTAGCCAAGTTAACTGGTGTTGTTTAGCACAGGGATTTCCAAGCGGAAAATTCCAACTCTCTTTCGGTGAACTTAGAGTGTCACCCTAAGAAGAATTTCTGAGTTGATTGGAGAGTCGATTGTTGGGTATTGTGAACTCATTCAGCCATTGTTTCAGTCAATTCGAGCTTCTAGGAGGACGTCAAGCCAGAAATTTGTATAGCTGAGTGAGGAGTTTCTTGGGGGAGCCACATCTGGAAAAATTGCAGAAAATCTCCTTGAGAAGGACTAGCCACCTCAGCCATTTGCAGAGCTAGTCATAGTTGATCTTTGGAGGACCGAATCTGTCTCTCCTAAGGTCTGCGAAGGGCGAATTCTAGGTGAAATTGTGGAGTAGGTTAGAGCAAAGTTTGTGCAAGAATTAGGGCAGGAAATCCACAACCATTTTCAGAGATAATTTGCAAGAAATTTCCCAGCCATTAGAATCAGGAACTGGAGCAGGATTTGTGGTGATTTTCTGGGTGGGACATAGAGCCAAGCAGTATGGGACTTCACACTAATTAGCGTCAATTTTCAGGGGTTGGATCTAGCCCAAAAGCTTTCCTGGGTTTGGTTGGTTTGGGTCTGGAGAGCCTACCTCTAATTTTGCAGAATTTTTGGAGCAATTCTAAGACCCCTGTTAATTTTAGGTATGTTCTATGCTTAGAGCAATTTATTTCAATTTTCATAGTTAGCTCAATATCTTTTTCATATTAGCAATCACATCAGTATTAAAGTAAACTGTAGATAGAACATAAACATAAATCGTAGAAGACAAGCCAAGACAAGAGGACACAAGATGTGGCGCTAGCCAGGGACAAACCCCAATGTGGGGAAACCCTTGATCAATTCCTTTTATGTTTTCAATAGTTCAGTGGAGAGAGAGAGAGAGAGTACATTTACAGCAGAAGTCAACACTTTTTCTAGATAAGAGAATAGATCATCTCTACATGAGATCAGTTGAAGACATGCTGCTTCAACTGATTATCCAAGGTGACTCCTTCACCTATCATTCTGTTGCATCTCGTCATCATGCTGCACCTCACCGTGCTGCACCATGTTGCACTCATCATCACATTGCTGGACCTCATGCTACCACTGTTGTCCCACTATTAGTGATATTACCATTCCATGGTTGCCATACTGATGTCCTGTTTGCTTACTCCATCAAGCTTCATTGTTGCTCCATGCATCCCCATGTTTGCAGTTGTCCATGCTTTACCATGCTGCATTTCTGTCTCATTTAGACATGTTGTACCTTAGCATGTTTGGTGTACTAATGTGCTCAATTGGCTCCAACTCGCTGCAAGGAAAACTGATCCAAACTGGTCAACTCCTTTGACCCAACATCCCTCCACCAAACATTGTTTTCATTTGTTTGCTCTGTTGTTTGCTGCACTCCTGGTTAGGGCACTTACTGCAACCCTAGTTTCATCCCACAATCAACAAACTAACCCTTTAAGGGTTGTGGCATACCCTCAAAGGTATCCTCCTCACCCACGCTGCTTGCTTAGGGTACTGTCCACCCTTGACAGCCCTCACGCAACCTCTAGCTGTGTGCTATGGCCTGCAACCTAGCACAACAGATTGTTGTAGCAACAGACCTCCGAAAATGTGCCCAAACAACTTCCAAACAGCAACGTATTTGACCCTTAGGAACTCAGCCTAACAATCATCCTTCTCAGCCCTCTATACAGCAAACTCCGACCTTGTTTACATCACTATTCCAACCCTAAAACAATCCGCACTTGCCTCAACCACTCAGCCTCCTGTAGCAGACTTCGGATCCCTTTCAACCACGCTATCTAGACTCCAGAACTCCTCATGCTCTCTTCTAGGATGTTGCGGCTAGGGAGAGCCTAAGGCTTGATATGACAGCGGTTAGGTCTTCTTAGGATCTCGGATAGGCCTCCTCTATACAAAGTATAGGAACCTTTCTTTAATTGCAAATAGACCTTCTTTTGCTGCGGCTAGGGCATGACTAGATCCCCTTCAACTGCGGCTAGATTTCCTCTCTTCAACTGCGTCTAGGGCACCTTGGTTTGATGTGTATAGAACCCTTTCTTTACTGCGTCTAGGGCTTCTCCTTCTTGATCTCTCTAACCACAAAACCTAGACGAGTGGAGAGAGATCTTAGGAGAAGTGTGTGTGAAATGACTCTCAAGTCATCTCCTTTTATACTAAAACGTTGGCACTTGTGGGGTTTATTTGGTTGCTGGCTGACCTTGACCAATCCTACACCTCCCGATGAGAGGGATCCAAGAAAAATATCAGCTTATTAATTAATGGAAAAACCTGTGAGCAATTTATGAAACCGATGTTTCGGACTAGCTAAGTGAGTCCATCATCAGGGAATGAGATCTGTTTTTTGAGAAGAGAGAGACAAGAAGATGTGAACCTATTAATAGAAGGATAGAGAGATAACTTTGGGTAGGTGAGGTCGGCTTGAATTTTTCATATATTTATTAAAAAATTGATTAAATTAATTTTAATTTTGTTTTGAATTTTATTTTAATAATAAATTTAAAACTAAATTAAAAATAAAATTAATTTAACCTAAATTAAAAATAATTTAAACTAAATTTAAAATAAAATCAATTTAATTAATTAATTAATTAATTTAATTATTTATATATATATATATATATATATGTATATTTTTATTTTAATTATAATTTTTTTAAATTATGAGCTGTAAATGCTGTCTCAAGGAAGAATTTGCATAAATTAAAGTTACTTTATTTTATTCAGTAAGGGTTTCCAGGTATTACTTAGTTTAAGACCATCATCCCTATTCATATTATTAGAAGATTTTTCAATTTCAATTGCCTCTTTAATTCTTCTTTTTAAATAGTGGTCTTCCTTATGGATTAATTTAGCTTGTTCCATGCATATATAGTGAGAGGAGGAACAAGCGTGCTCTGCAAGACCTGATTTATCAGACCTATTTCTAGTAATATCACTAGTGTGTTCTTTTAATCTTACTCCAAAGGATCTCCCTGTTTCCCCTATATAAACTTTACCGCACGAACAAGGAATCGAATAAACGCCTTTGTGATTTTTTGGGTCGATTGCATCTTTAGCAGATTCAAGCATGTTTTTTATGGTGTTAGGGGGGGTGAAAGCTACCATAATGTTGTGCTTAGCGAGAACTTTGGCAATTTTATCAGTGGTTCCTTTGATATAGGGAAGGGAGATTCTAGGGGTTTCAAATGATTTCCTTTTGTTTTGTTTATTGGTTAAGGAATCTTTAATTATTTTGCGGATGGTGTGGTGTTGATAGCCATTGTTTACAAAAACTTCATGGAGATGGACAAGTTCTTCATCTAGATGTTCTGGGTCGGAGATTCTAGAGGCTCTGGTGGTTAGGGTTTTGATGACACCCATTTTTTGCTTAGGATGGTGGTGGGAGTTTGCATGAAGATACCTGTCAGTGTGCGTTTGTTTTCTGAAGACCTAGTGGACAAATGCACACTGACAGGTATGATATGACAGCGGTTAGGTCTTCTTAGGATCTCGGATAGGCCTCCTCTATACAATGTATAGGAACCTTTGTTTAACTGCAAATAGACCTTCTTTTGCTGCGGCTAGGGCATGACTAGATCCCCTTCAACTGCGGCTAGATTTCCTCTCTTCAACTGCGTCTAGGGCACCTTGGTTTGCTGTGTATAGAACCCTTTCTTTACTGCGTCTAGGGCTTCTCCTTCTTGATCTCTCTAACCACAAAACCTAGACGAGTGGAGAGAGATCTTAGGAGAAGTGTGTGTGAAATGACTCTCAAGTCATCTCCTTTTATACTAAAACGTTGAGCACTTGTGGGGTTTATTTGGTTGCTGGCTGACCTTGACCAATCCTACACCTCCCGATGAGAGGGATCCAAGAAAAATATCAGCTTATTAATTAATGGAAAAACCTGTGAGCAATTTATGAAACCGACGTTTCGGACTAGCTAAGTGAGTCCATCATCAGGGAATGAGATCTGTTTTTTGAGAAGAGAGAGACAAGAAGATGTGAACCTATTAATAGAAGGATAGAGAGATAACTTTGGGTAGGTGAGGTCGGCTTGAATTTTTCATATATTTATTAAAAAATTGATTATGACATCCTCTTATACTTTTCTTGTTGGTCCTTCAACGGCCGAGATTAAATCTCTAATCAATGGCTAAGATTAGATTTGTCTTGATCCTTATCCTCTGGAACATTCTAACCCAGTTTTATATTAATACCCATTAATATTTTATTTTTCCTAAGTTTAGACTTAGGAACTCCATTAAAAGTATTAATTATTTTAATGTCTCCCAAATCGGCTAGAATCTGCCCAAACCCTTTCTGGGTCTTGGAGATCTCAGAAGATACCTGTCAGAAGATGTCCCTAGAATGATTGTTATCATCATCAAGTGATGTGTCCCTGCCATTTGGACACTCCTTCGCATAATGGTTGAACAAGTCATCTGCCTTTCTTTCCACCCTTAGATCAAGACTTCCCAATGAAATGATCTTTAGGTAGGCCATCATAAGCTTCCACTGCGCCATTCTGATAATGTTCTCTGCTTCGATTTTACCCTAGGTGAATTTGAAGAAGGATGAGGAATCCATTGATCCTTTTGTCCTTTCCCAACTGTCTTTGGTGATTGCTCTTTCACTCTTGCTTGGGCATTGTCTTCACCTCAGCTTTGATACCATGTTAACTTTAGGTATGTTCTATGCTTAGAGCAATTTATTTCAATTTTCATAATTAGCTCAATATCTTTTTCAGATTAGCAATCACATCAGTATTAAAGTAAACTGCAGATAGCACATAAACATAAATTGCAAAAGACAAGCCAAGACAAGAAGACACAAGATGTGGCGCTAGCCAGGGACAAACCCCAACGTGGGGAAACCCTTGATCAATTCTTCTTATATTTCTTCAATAGTTCAGCAGAGAGAGAGAGAGATAGTACATTTACAGTAGAAGTCAACACTTAGACTTTCTAGATAAGAGAATAGATCATCTCTACATGAGATCAGTTGAAGACATGCTGCTTCAACTGATTCTCCAAGGTGACTCCTTCACCTATCATTGTGCTGCATCTCGTCATCATGCTGCACTTCACCGTGTTGCACCATGTTGCACTCATCATCACATTGTTGGACCTCATGCTGCCACTATTGTCCCATACTAATGTCCCACTGTTAGTGATATTACCATTCCATGATTGCCATACTGATGTCCTGTATGCTTGCTCCATGAAGCTTCATTGCTGCTCCATGCATCACCATGCTTGCAATTGTCCATGCTTTACCATGCTGCATTTCTGTCCCATTTAGACATGTTGTACCTTAGCATGTTTGGTGTACTAATGTGCTCAATTGGCTCCAACAGGCTGCAAGGAAAACTGATCCAAACTGGTCAACTCCTTTGACCCAACATCCCTCCACCAAACACTGTTGTCATTTGTTTGCACTGTTGTTTGCTGCACTCCTAGTTAGGGCACTTACTGCAGCCCTAGTATCATCCCACAATCAACAAACTAACCCTTTAAGGGCTGCGACATACCCTCAAAGGTCTCCTCCTCACCCACACTACTTGCTTAGGGTACTGTCCACCCTTGACAGCCCTCATGTAGCCTCTAGTTGTGTGTTATGGCCTGCGGCCTAGCACAACAAATTGTTGTAGCAATAGACCTCCGAAAATGTGCCCAAACAACTTCCAAACAACAACGTATTTGACCCTTAGGATCTCGTCCTAATAGTCATCCTTCTCAGCCCTCTACACAGCAAACTCGGACGTTGTTTACATCATTGTTCCAACCCTAAAACCATCCGCACTTGCCTCAGCCACTCGGCCTCCTGTAGCAGACTTCGGATCCCTTTCTTCCACGTTGTCCAAACTCCAGAACTCCTCTTGTTCTCTTCTAGGCTGTTGCAGCTAGGGAGAGCCTAGGGCTTGATAGGACAGCGGTTAGGTCTTCTTAGGATCTCGGATAGGCCTCCTCTATACAGCGTATAGGAACCTTTATTCAACTGCAAATAGACCTTCTTTTGTTGCGGCTAGGGCATGACTAGATCCCCTTCAACTACGACTAGATTTCCTCTCTTCAACTGCGTCTAGGGTACCTTGGTTTGCTGCGTATAGAACACTTTCTTTACTGCGTCTAGGGCTTCTCCCTCTTGATCTCTCTAACCACAAAACCCAGACGAGTGGAGAGAGATCTTAGGAGAAGTGTGTGTGAAACGACTCTCAAGTCATCTCCTTTTATACTAAAACGTTGAGCACTCGTGGGGTTTATTTGGTTGCTGGCCGACCTTGATGAATTGTCTTATAATACAAATAAATTCATATCTCCATGAATACTTATCGGAATCGAATGATCTTTAGATCAATCCTACACCTCTCTATGAGAGGGATCCAAGAAAAATATCAGCTACCATAAATAAGATGACCCACATGGAGTTTGGCCCTAGTTGCCAATTTAACAACCCCAAATCACAATATGTCTCAAGCATCAGCAGCAAAAAAAATCCTGAGCAAAGCATACAACTAGTGAGCCCATTTCAGCGTGGATATTTCCTCACAGCCCCCTGGGTTTTGCAGGCTTGCTATAGCAAGCCTAGGTGCACTCATTCCACTATATTTTGTACCCATATTGTCATTGGATATATAATAAAATGGCTCAGTTTGGTAATTTATGCTCAACAGTTTCTAAATGTTCTTGCTTGTGTGAAATTTTCAGTACATGTTCTATTTCATTGTTGTAGCTTAGTTCATGCTTTTGGTATTTACTATATTTTTGAATTTTCTCTAGTAGAATATTACAAATATTAAATTCATATTTCAAATTAAGAAGGAGATTGAATAGGAATTTATTTTAAACATTTAGTACCCAATCCAAGTCACTACTATTTGATTTTTTTCACAATGCCTGAGGTTGGGATGGTCGAAGCACTGAACTTGAATGACTCCATGAAACCCACATACAATATGTAAAAGCTAGAATAATCCAAAAAATGAGAAAGAACATGAGAAATAACCACAAGGATTAGCCTTTTAAAATGTTGCATTTTTTGTTTTCTTGACATGGAGTCCGCTTCTTGCTCAAACTTGCTCTTCGTTGGTGGAGATATGAGATGTCACTTCATCTATTCATACTTTTCGAATGGGGTAAAATAACCCAAGGGACACACCCTCAATTTTTCGAGCTGACTTGTCACTCCAAAAATTAATTTTATTTTAATTTTTCTAGACCGACTTCAAGACCCCTTCAACCATGCAAGAATACCTCTCGATACAACAAAAATCAACAATCCCTCTTAGCAAGGGAGGTATTCTCCTTAGATACAAACAGATTTCCCTTTAGTTGTGTTGACCACTACGTGTCAACGACCCATAGCAATACACCCCCCCTTTTTCGCAAAAGGGATAGCGCCTGATCGATGTGTTCCTGCCATCCAGCTATCATCATCAGCCTGAGGATCATGTTATAATGTAAACCCATTCTGCATGTGTATAATGTAAATAATCTCAGCAAATTTGTGTTGTGTATGTAGTTACCTAGGTAAACCTAATTTTCTGGTGACGATCTGCATTCCGGAAGGTTTTTTGTCTCACCGATCCATTCTCGAATGGTCGGCAGAGTCTTCCTTCAACCTTACCCCAAAGCCGAAATGGATTTTGTCACTGGGATCTTAGGGGAGTCTTAGTGTTCTAGATCAAGTCTATGTAAAAGTGATTTGGGAATAATCTTAACTATTTGGTTAGGTTATTTTATTACAAATTGCTTGGTCTGTTGGATTATATTTGTGTCGCAGAATTGGGTAGTCTGTGAGGGTCTTTCACAAATGGGTTTTCCCCCTTGAAATGTAAAAAATGTAAAGATCATGATGTAAAGTGTCTTGAGGGTTGGAAAATAATTTATCCCCTCATAGATTAATTAATTAAATTTTATGGCCAAAATTAATTAAAATCCTAAGCTAAAAATTTAATTAATTCTAAGTCCTAGGGAAATTTAAATTCTCCGAAGGCAAAATTCGTCGGTCCTTAAAAATTAAATTTTAAGAGGTCCAGGGACTAAGGTAAATTGATTATTTTGCTAAATTTTAAGCCTTTGGTCCCTAGAGTTAAGTCAAAGTCAAAATTTTGAGGAAATTAATTCAAAAATTTAATTTTTGAATTAAAATGCATTTAATTGAAAAATTCGAATTTCCTCAATAATTTAAAATTTCGACTGTGAGATTAAAAGAAATTTTGATCCTCATCAACGATCAAGATTGCTTTGACGAGGATCAATCGAACTAGCATTAGAGGATTTATCTTTAAATAGGAGGTCATTTGTCAGTCAGTTCATCCAATCTCTAGATCGTGTACTAAGCGAAAATCTCTCTTGTAATTTTTTTATGAACAATAAAAAAAGATTTTGGGGTTAATTTCTGCTGGTGTTACTCTTCGTGGAAACACTGTAAGATGTGTCATTTTTATGCATAGATTTCTTTTTAGCCATTGATGATAGCTTTTTGAAGAATGATTTGAGTACAGGTATCTTGCTCAGTCGTTGGGGTTTGAATGATAATTTTAGTTTTGAATATAATAGCAGGTATCTCTATTTATCTGAATTTTATTATCATTTTCTCGCTCTATGTTGATGGTTGAATTGAATTTTGCAGGAGAGTCTTGATTTCTAGATCATCAAGTGTTCGGGGAAGTTCTCGGTTGAACCAGCCAACTCCCGATCCGTGTTTTTTAAATAGCCTAACTTAGTTTGATCCCGGGCTTATCATAAGATATTTTCATGGGTGATGCATGAAAGGTTTTGAGCTCGGATCCTCCTTTAAAATTCAAAAAATTTAATTTTTTCAGTGTTAAATCGATAGATCTCGCTGTTGAGAGCCTCAGATTATCAGATCCGAGAGCGGAGTTGGACTCACACTTCTATATCTGATAGATCTGTTATTCAACTGCATAGCTCTGTAATTATTTTCAATTTTCTGGGTTTTAGTTTTTGGGTCATTGTATATATCGTTTGGGCGTTTCTTGTCGTCTTGCAGCTGCAAATCTGAAAAGGAAAACTGTGCAAAATCCAGATCTAGGCCCTGGAGGGTAAGATCTGGATCTTTGAGGTTCATCAACATCATTTTGCAACAATTTTATTCGAAAGAATTTTACAGTCCATGGTTTTAAATTTAATTTTTTTTTTTATCTGGAAGAATTTTTTTTTTAGGATTTCACCGGCAAAATTTTAAATAGAGATATAACATCTTAAGTTTGGGAATTTCTGAGTTTTATTGGGCACCATTTGTCTTTCTATCTACTGCCTGGGGTTTTCATTTTTTTTTGTTGCAAGAAAATTTCGAAATTTTTTGGGCAAACTATTTGAAACCCTCACTACTCTCGATACCCATCAAATCTGCCCTTTCTCCTATCCGCTTCTCCTCCATTCCGCTGCCATTGCCTTTCCTTTCATGATGCCCAAACTCTCCTTGCAGCAGCCCCATTCTACGCTACCCACATCGCTCAGTCAACCTGCGTCCTTTCAAACCCTCGCACAGTTGCTCCTCTATGCTGCTATCCATCTGTTGCTATCACTGCAGCGCCCTCTTCCAATTCAATCGAATCCTTGCATCCCACGTCCATCCCTCAGCTCCGTTCCCAGATCCTCGATTCTTTTCCTTTTGCTACCCAACCCCTTAAACCTGTGTTTTCTGTCCAGATTCGTGGCTCCTCCTCACTGCTAGCCCACTGCACATATTCTTGGCCATTACCCGAACTCCTCAACGCAGCAAATGCTTCCATCCCAGCTCCATTTACGTTGCTCATCCCTCCGCGGTTCCCACAGCCTTCTCCCTTCTGGCCTCTTCTTCTGCGGCTCCCTCAGCTGCTTGTCCTCTACACGCAACTCCCAACAAAACCCTTCCACGCAGTCTCTTCCTCTCCTGCGGCCATATGCTCTTCACATTTCTTTCTTCCACGGACCTGCAAATACAAAGCAACAAAACGTATTCGATTCTTTTTATTTTGATTTTTTTTATATTTCATTTGTATATGCGTTAGTTTAGGGTTAGCTCTTTATTCTTTTTGTTATATATATTTTTTTTATTTCATTTAAACAAACTTTCAATTAGATTCATAAAAAATAAAAAATAAAATAAATCGATTTTGATTTCATTTCATTTTTATTTTTTATTTTGATTTTGATTAAAAAATATAAAGTTTCAAAAATCTAAAAAATTAAAAAACTTTTAAAACACTAACCTTTTTGACATTTTATTTTTTCCTTTCTTTTATTTCTAATTAAAAAAAAAAAATCATTAAAAATCATTAAAAAATCTAAAAATTCTAAAAATTTAAAAAATCATAACATTTTTTGAAAAAAACCTAAAAGTCCTAAACATTAAAAAATTCTCAAAAATTTAAATTTTGTGACTAAGGAGTTAAAATAAATTGAAGGAATTGACTTAAAAGAAGTAAATTAAAGGGATTTGCTTTCACATTAAAAAAAAATTATGTGGCCTATGGCCCATTAAAATTTTAATTTGTTTAATCCTTTGATTCACTTCAATTTATTTATTTATCACATTGAAGTTATTGCCTAAGGAATAATTAAAATTTAAACCTAAAGTTCCTTAGTATTATTTGGTGATTAAATGCATTTTTTATATTTCTCTATGGTCAAGATGTTATAAATGTTTTATATTATATTGGTGATAGGAGAAAATTGATTAATTCTAGATCTTAATCATTAATGAAAATCATTAAATCTGGAATCTCTTGCATGATACAATTTGGGCGTTTATATTGATTATTCATGATTGTCATTCTTGGAAAATTGGAAAATTGTTCTGGATAACTTGTTTTACTTAATCTACGGTTAATTGAACATAAAGGCACTGGTCTATAATTGTTTCTATCGCATGGTCGTGTCTTGGTTACATTGCCGTTTAATCTATTCATCTGAATTAATCGAGATTCATTTACATTCGTCAGGTTTTCCAACTTTAAGTCTCCTAGAGCCTGTGTTCTATAGGCTTTCTCATCCATTTACCTTAGGGACTACCCCCCTTGACTTGCCTAGGAGAGAGTCTAAACGGAGTGAGTAAAGATCGAGAGTGACAGCCCTTACTCTGAGCGTTGTCATGGTGCCTAGACACTTTGTGTGACAACATTTTTTTGGCGCCATTGCTGGGGACATTTTATTCTCAGCGTTTCAACGACATTTCCTCATCATTCTTCTCGTTTCTCGCCTTTTCATTTAAGCTGGTCAAGCGACACAACATTTCCTGGTGTCATTTGATCTTTTCATCGCCCTATCTTTCGTCATCTCATTAATCGTTTCATCTGCACCTTTAGCACCTGGACATTTTGGTTCGTTTCTTGTTTGGGTGGCGACTCCACTTCTTTCATTTACTATTTCTCAGACAAGAAGCCCTCCCTTGTATCTAGTTATTTGCCTTTTGGATCCTAGAGCTAGACTCATGTTCAAGTGGTGACCCAACTTTTTTCATTTCTTACAAGAATTTCTACTAGAAGCTCGATTCTTGTGGACCTCTTGATTTTCTTGAGCAGGGGTCTCTCTCTCTAGCATCCATTTGGTCCCTCATTATTCCTTCAAGCAAGTCACCATGGATGATTCGTTTACCCTGTGTCATTTTACTGATTTTCTCCATGATATTCCAGAAGTGGCCATTCATAAATTGTCTTTGTTCTCGAGTGGTGATTCAGTCGATGTTAGAAAGCATCTATGCAGGTTTACTTATACAATACTTAGATATTGTAGTTCTCCCAAGTATGATCATGAAGATGTCAAAATGCGTCTATTTGCCTTTTCTTTAGAGGATGATGCTTTGAATTGGTTTAATAATTGTCCTGAAAATTCTTTCGCTTCTTTACAAGACATCGTCAATGCTTTTACAGATAGATATGGTTATCAAGGTAGCTCGCCTTGTGCCCCTAAAATTATGCAACAGAATGAAAGTGATCTTGTGAAGGATCCAGGGGTCAATGAAAGATTTCAAGGCAATTCTCCATATTAGAATGTGCCATCCGCTTGTACCGTTGTAAGTCAAATCCATGACAGTGGAAAAACAAGGACAAGTTGTCAAATCAGTGTTGACAATGAAAGGGAAAATGATAAGCAAATTATAGAAGAACTAAAGCAGTTGGTTAAAGAAATGCAGTTCAGTCAAACGCAACTGGTAAAAAATATGGAGTTTAATCAAGAAAAATTTGTAACTGATTACGCCAAGGATATGAGAACTTTATACGCTCAACTGGAAAAACGTGATGAGGAGATGGAAATCATGAAAATTAAACACTCTGATTGCGTAACCACCGTAGTAGAAAAGTGTGCTCAGAATATGGAGGATATGAGGACCGACATGTAGAAGGACATGGAAACCATGAAAGCTAATCATCGCAGAGAAGTTAATTCTATGCAAAGCAAGTTATGAACTATGGATGAAGAAATGACCATCATGAGATTCGATTATAATAATCAGTTAGCTACCATGCAAGCAAATCATGAGAAAGAGATAAAACATATGCAAAATTATTTCATGGGCATGAAAGCAAAGAATGATAAAATTATAAAGGGCATGGAAGTTGGTCAAATATCTCTTCAGAATAGATTATTGGCCATAGAAGAAAAGCAGGTATAGAAATTTCAACATCAACCAAAAGATGAAAGAAACAAGGAGACATCGACAGATCATAAGCCTCTTTGTCTGCTGCAGCAAGCTCCATCTTATTATGAGGAGGTCATTTGTTCCATTGAAAAGTGGCTAATTGAAGGTGACCCGGATAAAACAGAAATTGATAAGAATCAGATGCGGACTGAAGAAAGACATGTCAAGCATATCTTACATACTTCATCTAAAGGTTTTGAAGCAGAATGTTCCACATCACTAGTGATACATCCTGCCACAAAGAAAAGACACAAGAGAACGAGAATGAGAAAGCAATTTGATGCATCAGATGGCCGCGAGCAGCTTGATTTTCGGATAGGAAAAAGTCCTACCGTACACAGCATTGGACATGGCACATCCGAGAAACAACCGATAGATTTGCCTGAAAGCAGGTAAATGCTCAGTATGCACTATACTGAATGAATCTGATGCCATGGGGCATCTTTGTATTTCTAACCTTATGCCCTTTTATTTCAGTATTTCATTTTGTAGTTAAATTTGGTTTTTCATATTGTTAGACTAGTTAATAAATAAAGAGCTTATATCTTTCCTGTACTTAATGTTATATGATGATTTTTGGATGGACACTACTTTTGTTTTGTTGTGTGTTGTGTGGATGCAAATTCTGGATTCTCACATTCCTCCAGTGCAACAACGTGCCCCCAAGTAGAGCCAGATGTTGACCACTACGTGTCAACAACCCATAGCAGTACACCCCCCTTTTTTCGCAAAAGGGATAATGCCTGATCGATGTGTTCCTGCCATCCAGCTATCATCATCAGCCTGAGGATCATGTTATAATGTAAACCCATTTTGCATGTGTATAATGTAAATAATCTCAGCAGATCCGTGTCGTGTATGTAATTACCTAAGTAAACCTACTTTTCTGGTGACGATCTACATTCCAGGAGATTTTTGTCTCACCGATCCATTCTCGGATGGTCGGCAGAGTTTTCCTTTAGCCTTACTCCAAAGCCGGAATGGATTTTGTCACTGGGATCTTAGGGGAGTCCTAGTGTTCTAGATCGAGTCTATGTGAAAGTGATTTGGGAATAATCCTAACCATTTGGTTAGGTTATTTTATTACAAATTGCTTGGTCTGTTAGATTATATTTGCGTCGCAGAATTGGGTAGTCTGTGAGGGTCTTTCACAAATGGGTTTTCCCCCTTGAAATGTTAAAAATGTAAAAATCATGATGTAAAGTGTCTTGAGGGTTGGAAAAATAATTTATTCCCTCATAGGTTAATTAATTAAATTTTCTGGCCAAAATTAATTAAAATCCTGAGCTAGAAATTTAATTAATTCTAGGTCCTAGGTAAGTTTAAATTATCCAAAGGCAAAATCCGTCGGTCCTTAAAAATTAAAGTTTAAGAGGTCCAGGGACTAAGGTAAATTGATTATTTTGTTTAATTTTAAGCCTTTGGTCCCTGAAGTTAAATCAAAGTCAGAATTTTGAGGATATTAATTCAAAAATTTAATTTTTGAATCAATTAAAATGCATTTAATTGAAAATTTCGAATTTCCTCAATAATTTAAAATTTCGACGGATGAGATTAAAAGAAATTTTGATCCTCATCAACGGTCAAGATTGTTTTGACGAGGATCAATCGAACTAGCATTAGAGGATTTATCTTTAAATAGGAGGTCATTTGTCAGTCAGTTCATCCAATCTCTATATCGTGTACTAAGCGAAAATCTCTCTTGTAATCTTTTTATGAGCAATAAAGAAAGACTTTGGGGTTAATTTCTGCTGGTGTTGCTCTTCGTGGAAACACTGTAAGATGTGTCATTTTTATGTATAGATTTCTTTTTAGCCATTGATGATAGCTTTTTGAAGAATGATTTGAGTACAGGTATCTTGCTCAGTCGTTGGGGTTTGAATGATAATTTTAGTTTTGAATATAATAGCAGGTATCTCTATTTATCTGAATTTTATTATCATTTTCTCGCTCTATGTTGATGGTTGAATTGAATTTTGCAGGAGAGTCTTGATTTCTAGATCATCAAGTGTTCGGGGAAGTTCTCGGTTGAACCAGCCAACTCTCGGTCCGTGTTTTTTAAATAGCCTAACTTAGTTTGATCCCGGGCTTATCATAAGATATTTTCATGGGTGATGCATGAAAGGTTTTGAGCTCGAATCCTCCTTTAAAATTCAAAAAATTTAATTTTTTCAGTGTTAAATCGATAGATCTGGCTGTTGAGAGCCTCAGATTATCAGATCCGGGAGCGGAGTTGGACTCACACTTCTCTATCTGATAGATCTGTTATTCAGCTGCATAGCTCTGTAATTATTTTCAATTTTCTGACTTGCGTTTTCTAGGTTTTAGTTTTTGGGTCATTGTATATATCGTTTGGGCGTTTCTTGTTGTTTTACAGCTGCTGATCTGGAAAGGAAAACTGTGTAGAATCCAGATCTAGGCCCTGGAGGGGAAGATTTGGATCTCTGAGGTTCATCAACATCATTTTGCAGGAATTTTATGCGAAAGAATTTTACAGTCCAGGGTTTTAAATTTAAATTTTTTTTATCTGGAAATTTTTTTTAGGATTTCACCGGCGAAATTTTAAACAGAGATATAACATCTTAAGTCTGGGAATTTCTGAGTTTTATTAGGCACCATTTGTCTTTTTGTCTGCTGCCTGGGGTTTTCATTTTTTTTTGTTGCAGGAAAATTTCGAAATTTTTTGGGCAAACTATTTGAAACCCTCACTGCTCTCGATACCCATCAAATCCGCCCTTTCTCCTATCCTTTTCTCCTCCATTTCGTTGCCATTGCCTTTCCTTTCACGCTACCCGAACTCTCCTTGCAGCAACCCCATTCTACGTTTCCCACGTCACTCAGTGAACCTACGTCTTTTCAAACCCTCGCACAACTGCTCCCCTATGTTGCTATCCATCTGCTGCTATCATTGCAACTCCCTCTTCCAATTCAATCGAACCCTTGCATCCCACATCCATCCCTCAGCTCCACTCCGAGATCCTCGATTCCTTTCCTTTCGCTACCCAACCCCTTAAACCTACGTTTTCTGTCCAGATTCATGGCTCCTCCTCGCCCCCAGCCCACTGCACGCATTCCTGGCCATTACCTGAACTCCTCAATGCAGCAAATGCTTCTGTCCCAGCTCCGTTTACACTGCTCATCCCTCCACGGTTCCCATAGCCTTCTCCCTTTCGGCCTCTGCTTTTGTGGCTTCCTCTACTGCTTGTCCTCTACACACAACTCCCAGCAAAATCCTTCCATGCAGTCTCTTCCTCTCGCGCAGCCATATGCTCCTTACGTTTCTTTCTTCTGCGGACCTACAAATACAAAGCAACAAAACGTATTCTATTCTTTTTTATTTTGATTTTTTAATATTTCATTTGTATATGTGTTAGTTTAGGGTTAGCTCTTTATTCTTTTTGTTATATTTTTTTGGATTTCATTTAAACAAACCTTTAATTAGATTCATAAAAAATAAAAATTAAAAATAAATCGATTTTGATTTCATTTCATTTTTATTTTTGATTTTGATTTTGATTAAAAAATATAAAGTTTCAAAAATCTAAAAAATTAAAAAACTAGCCTTTTTGACATTTTATTTTTTCCTTTCTTTTATTTCTAATTTAAAAACAAAAACAAAAAAAGAACAAAATTCATTAAAAATCATAAAAAATTATAAAAATTTAAAAAATCATAACATTTTTTGAAAAAAACCTAAAAGTCCTAAACATTAAAAAATTCTAAAAATTTTAAATTTTGTGACTAAGGAGATAAAATAAATTAATGGAACTGACTTAAAAGAAGTAAATTAAAGGGATTTGCTTTCACATTAAAAAAAAATTATGTGGCCTATGGCCCATTGAAATTTTAATTTGTTTAATCCTTTGATTCACTTCAATTTATTTATTTATCACATTGAAGTTATTGCCTAAGGAATAATTAAAATTTAAACCTAAAGTTCCTTAATATTATTTGGTGATTAAATGCATTTTTTATATTTCTCTATGGTCAAGATGTTATAAATGTTTTAAATTATATTGGTGATAGAAGAAAATTAATTAATTCTAGATCTTAGTCATTAACGAAAATCATTAAATCTGGAATCTCTTGCATGATACAGTTTTGGGCGTTTATATTGATTATTCATGATTTTCATTATTCGTCACATATTGGAAAATTGTTCTAGATAACTTGTTTTACTTAATCTACGGTTAATTGAACATAAAGGCACTGATCTATAATTGTTTTTATCTCATGGTCGTGTCTTGGTTACATTGTCGTTTAATCTATTCATCTAAATTAATCGAGATTCATTTACATTCATCAGGTTTTCCATCTTTAAGTCTCCTAGACCCTGTGTTCCATAGGCTTTCTCATCCATTTACCTTAGGGACTACCCCCCTTGACTTGCCTAGGAGAGAGTCTAAACGGAGTGAGTAAGGATCAAGAGTGACAGCCCTTACTCTGAGCGTTGTCGCGGTGCCTAGACACTTTGTGCGACAACAAGCTGTAATTCCTCCTCCACGAGAAAAGTTAATGAGATTGTTATGTTGATGTAGTGTCTTCTCACATGCACATTTATAGATGTAGATCACTCCATCCTTGAGCAAGCAATGTGAGTAACCTGGGCTATTTACTCATGGCTAAATTAGCATGGCCTAGCCAAATCAACATGGCTTCCCAGATAAATGTATCCATCTCCCCTAGTCAAATCAACATGACCCAACCAAATCACCATGGCTTCTCAAGAGAAGGTTTGCCCTTAGGCCATTCAGCCCTGGCCAAATCAGCATGGTTTCTCAGGTGAATGTATCAATCTCCCCTCGTCAAATCAGCATGACCCAGCCAAATCAGTTGAGCTTCTTAAGAGAAGGTCTACCCGATCCCGTAGATTCCCTAGGCCACTCACCATTGGCCAAATTAGCATGGCTTCTCAAGTGAATGTATTATTCCCCCGCTAGTCAAATCAGCATGACTCTGTGGGAGAATGTCTGCAGATCCTGTAAAGACATCAACACTCTCTCAATCAGGGACGCATTCTACATTACGCCAAGATTGTATCTGAAGTATACAAACTTCGCTCTAAACAAAGGCTTGATGAGAATGTTTGCAATCCACCCATCTGTGGATATGTAATGGAGCTTCACTGCTCCCTTCCGCACCATGTCACAAATGAGAAGTGATATTTGATCTCAATATGCTTCAACCTATCATGAAAAATTGAATTCCCCGAAAGCTTAACACAACTTTGATTATCACAACATATATCAAGGTCGTCTCTAACTCCTAATCAAATATCCCTACAAGCTTCCAAAGCCACACTGCTTCTTGACTTGCGGCACTGACTCCGATAAACTCTGCCTCTGTTGTACTAAGTGCGATAGAAGTCTGATTCCCGCTAAACCATGATATCATAGTTGATCCCAAGCCGAAGCAACAAACCAAGGTGCTCTTTCTGTCCTCTGCACTCTCGGCCCAATTTGAATCCTTATATCCCTACAGCCTCACTTCTCCACCTGAGTGTTGAAGAAAGTGTAACTAGCTTCGGCCTTCTTAATGACATGACCTTTGTAAATGATGTAATAAATTATTTTTTGTATATCTTGCCACATGGGTTTCATGAGCGAGAAGTGTCATTAGGTAAAAGACTTCTTCTTGATGTCGTTAGGATTTATTAATAAAGTCAAAGAGTCAAGCCATGTATGAAGGAGCTCTTTAAGAGCCTATGTAAAATGTATTCAAGTCAAAGCAGCGCTCCAAGACCAAGAATAATCCTCCATTGGCATGCTCAGGAGGTCTGCAAGTAAATCGATTCAAATCTCATCAAGTCGGCATCAATATCGAATTAAATATATAAATGGCAATCATGTCAGCTTGGTTAAAATGACATGTCGGTTCATGAACTCACGTCGGCTCAAATAGGAGCACTAACCATTATAAATATCTATCTAGGGTATCCGCAAATGGCAGATCAAAACTCGCAATTTCTCTCTGAAATTTTAGAGGGTTAAAGGAGCAGATCCGCATTACAGGAAGGAGATAGTTCATGGTTTCGGATGAAGAAGTCTTACCATGCTATTCGGATGGGTATAAGGTCTAAGGTCCGCATAAAAGGAGGACAGAATAGTAGTGATTACAATAAGTAATCACAACATCAAAAACCCTCGCAGATCCCTAAGATCTCTACTCTTTCGAAAGGTATCGCACGAGTATAATCTCAGCATGATTGTGATCTCAGAGCATATCACAATAAGAAGATTCAGATCTGTCTCCTAGTAGCCTCAGCATATACACGTATCTCAGTGATCTCACCACAGCACACTACCTCGGCATACTAAGACGCAATCACAGTGTCAAGGGTTACAAGCAGTAATGACAATGATTATAACAGTCTCGGCATGTTGAGAAGCAGTACCCATCACAATCTTGGCTTAGATGGAAGGTAAGATCACAATCTCGGTGGATCTACTTCATAAGCAGTCAATGTATATAAAGAAATTCGGAACTCTTATTGTCCTCACTGTCTCGGCTTAATGGGCATCACAATGATCCTACAGTTGATATCACAGTCTCTTCATAATAAGAAGGAGCAATACCATAGTCTCGGACTCTCGGCATAATTAGGAGAAGCAGTGACAAGGAAGATCAGTCCCATCATAATGAGAAGGAATGACAAGGATCATCACTGTTTCAACATGACGATGATGAATAGGATCTCATAGTGGCATTCATACAGTCATGATCTTATCTCAGTTATGATCCTGGTCTTGTAGATCATGATCTCAATGAAGGCAAGAGATCTCAATGATATGATGAAGAAGCAGCAGTGAAGATCTCAGTGATGCGGCAGTGATAGCTTCAATGGTGCAGCAATCATGATGATCTCAGCAATGACAGAGAAGAGGATTGATGGCTTGGTCTTGGAGAGGCAGAATGTGTCAAGGATCATGGTCTTGGTATTCGTCAACTAGAATCTCTATAAGAAGAATGCTTGTACGGGTTTTCCTCTCCAAGTGGGAGAGGTTTTGGCCCTGGCATAACACCAAACATTTTGTGTTCTTGTCTCTTTGTTTTTTATAGCAGTTTGATGAAGCAAACACACACTAATAATGTAAAGAAGATCAAGCTAAGATAAAATATTAAAACACTTCACAAATTGTTATCATTATAAGAAGAATTACTATAATTTTGAATACCCTAGACTCTTCAACATGGTATCAGAGCGTGGTTTTAGAAGTCAAAGAGAGGGAAGAAAAGAGACATGCAAAGATCAAACCCTAGATAAAAGGATCAGCCTACAACAGCAGTATATAGTAACAAGGGTTGTTGTCTATCCAATCAAGTGTTGAAGTTTCTAAGTTTACTTAGTTTAGAAACCCTTCATGCACTTTTTCTGATTTATTCCTACCTACTTGTTATTTTTCTTTAACAAGTTATTTACAAAGTAAATACAGAAAATAAACACCAGTGCATGCTCAACATATTACAGATCAGCAACTAAAAGAAACAAGAACAAACACACCACATGACACCATTATTTTTGGACCAATGTCCCCAGAAAAACCCAATGTGGGAAAATCGGTGCAGCTATTTGAGGGTTTTCTTATTAAGCAATATCAGAGTACAATCTGGGTGCCGAAACCGGCCAACCCAATAGAGAATTTCCTTAGCAGCTATACCTCACAGTTTGAGAGAAATGTCCTGGCTGAAACCCCAGAAAATCCTTCCGGCAGCTCCTCAGCACAAAACTGCTCTGCGACCCTAGCGTCTGCCCAATCTGGACTGTGTCAGCCCCTCTCTGTCTCACGGTGGCCCTGTGTCAGCCTTTCATGGCCTGCATCAGCCGCAGGAGGCCCTGCGTCAGCTTTCTGGGCCTCTGCGTCAGACACGTTGGTCTCTCTAGTGCTCTACGCAGCACTTGGTTGCCTCTGGGTGAACCCTTGCTGGCTCTGCGTCACTCTCCTTGGCTGCTGCGTTGCTCTCCCGACACAATCTTTGCCTTCTCTGTTTCTCTGTACTCAATGCCCCTCAGCTGCTCTCCCAATCACTGATTCTATCTCTCTTAGCAAACCCCGCTCTAGAGAATAGAATGACTAATCACTCTGGTGTCCTCTTCAAGTGACCCTCAAGCCTCCTCTTATACTTTCCCTGTTGACATCTCAATAGCCGAGATTAAGTCCCTAATCAACGGCTAAGATTAGATCTAGCTTCATCCATGTCTTTTGGACCATTCTAACACAGATTCATATTAATACACATTAATATTTTATTTTCCCTAAGTTTAGACTTAGGGACTCCATTAAAAATATTAATTATTTTAATATCTCTTGACCTGTTTAGAATCTGCTCAAACCCTTTCTGGGTATTGAAGATCTCATGTTCCCCAGGCTCTCCACCAAATTTCGTGGTTAGAGAACATCCGATGCTACCCCAAATCAATACTCCCTCTTAGCGAGGACTGTGCTCTAGCAATACTCCTCACTGAGTATTACTCTGATCATCCGGCATTAGTACCTGTGCTGATGCTAGGCCTTCCCGCCCAACATCCTCTGCATTGGTGCATCCTGTACTGCTACCCATGTTTCTTCCACTGCCACTACTGCATCTGTACGACAACTCCCTCTACATCTGTGCTGCTACTGGTCCTTTCTCCTAGCACTGCATCTGCACTGCACCTCCTCTCATCATGTTGCATCGTACTGCTCACTGTTGCAATGCAACTCAGTTACTAAGAAGTAACTGATCTCCCAACTGACCTCCCTCTTGGGCTAGAGACACCCACTGATGTTGAAGCTCCCTCTGTGACTGACAAGTGCTCCCTCTCTGACCTCTGTGCTGCTACAACAACTCCCTGCATCTCACACCATTGCACACCTCTCTGTGTCGTCCTGCACTAGTGCAACACTCCTGTTCCTCTCGCACTGCTATAGCCTTCTAGCCTCGCGTTGTCTCGGGACTCCTGCACTGTAGCTCTCTCTGCCACTCCATCCGCATCCGTTTCTACCCACCTAGCCAATCCTACTACTCCTCGTTGGGGCTCTCGTAGCAAGGTTTAATCCAAGAGGCTGGGTACCTCGAGGATCCTACCCCTCATCGCTTGTAGTCCACCTGACTACAACTCGATGTCTCCCCACTTCCACTCAAGTGGTGCATGTGCACTTATGGCACACAGAACAGAAAGGATCCTAGCCTTCCATATGACAAAGTTGGATTCCTCATCCAACCTGTCCTGATCCCTCAGCCCATTCATGGCCATTTCTCTGCTCTTCTTGTTGACTCTTCCGAGTCTCTCTACTTCTTGCCTGGAAGTTCTCTGTTAGACTCCTGCTGAGTCTACTTCCTGTCTGGAAGTTCTCTGTTAGACTCCTGCTGAGTCTCTCTACTTCCTGCTTGGAAGTTCTCTATTCAACTACTACTGAGTCTACTTCCCGTCTGGAAGTTCTCTGTTCGACTCCTGCTGAATCTACTTCTCGTCCGGAAGTTCTTTGTTCGACTCCTACTGAGTCTCTCTACTTCCCATGTGGCAGTTCTCTGTTCGACTCCTGTTGAGTCTCTCTACTTCCCGTTTGGAAGTTCTCTTCTGGACTCCCTCAGAGCCCTGATTGCCCTCCTGGAAATCCTTCTATCGCTTGTCGAGATGCCCCCTACTTTGATCGTCTTGTGCAACTGCACTGTTGATCTAGGTTCCTCGGCTAGAAACCCTCGGTAACAACTCCTCTGGCCCTGCTCTCTCAGGTATTGTTCTGACTACAGTACCTCACCAGCTCCACTCTGCGATATTTCTACAGCCTTATAGACTCCAGCCACTGCCTCTCTATGAACTGCGTCAACCCCTCTCTACCTCATGCTAGATCTGCGTCACCCCAGATGGGTTTGCGTCAGCCCTGGGATGCCTTGTGTCACCTTCTAGCGCACTGCGTCAGCAACACTGGCCTCTCTGAGGCTCTGCACAACTCCCGGCTTCTTCTGCGTGACTCTGGCTGGCTCTGCGTCACACTTCATGGCTTCTGCACTGCTAGAAACAACTTCTGTCACCTTGGGAAACTGTTTTCTGCTACTATTGCTCCGTTCGACTGATGTCTTTTAGTCCTCCTGTGATCTGCAATCACACTCTAATACCATGTTGAAGTTTCTAAGTTTACTTAGTTTAGAAACCCTTCATGCACATTTTCTGATTTATTCCTACCTACTTGTTATTTTTCTTTAACAAGTTATTTACAAAGTAAATACTGAAAATAAACACTAGTGCATGCTCAACATATTACAGATCAACAACTAAAAGAAACAAGAACAAACACACCACATGACACCATTATTTTTGGACCAATGTCCCCGGAAAAACCCAATGCGAGAAAACTGATGCAGCTATCTAAGGGTTTTCTTATTAAGCAATATCAGAGTACAATCTGGGTGCCAAAACTAGCCTACCCAACAGAGAATTTCCTTAGCAGCTATACCTCACAGTTTGAGAGAAATCTCCTGACTGAAACCCCAAAAAATCCTTCCTGCAGCTCCTCAGCACAAAACTGCTCTGCAACCCCAACGTCTACCCAATCTGGACTGCGTTAGCCCCTCTCTGTCTCACGCTGGCCCTGCGTTAGCCTTTCTTGGCCTACGTCAACCCCAGGAGGCCCTGCGTCAGTTTTATGGGCCTTTGCGTCAGACACGCTGGCCTCTCTAGTGCTCTGCGCAGCACTTGACTGCCTCTGCGTGAGCCCTTGCTGACTCTGCATCACTCTCCTTGGCTGCTGCGCTGCTCTCCCGGCACAATCTCTGTCTTCTCTGTTTCTCTGTACTCAATGCCCCTCAGTTGCTCTCCCAATCACTGATTCTATCTCTCTTAGCAAACCCCGCTCTAGAGAATAGAATGACTGATCACTCTGGTGTCCTCTCCAAGTGACCCTTAAGCCTCCTCTTATACTTTTCCTGTTGACATCTCAACGGCTGAGATTAAGTCCCTAATCAACAACTAAGATTAGATCTGGCTTGATCCATGTCTTTTGGACCATTCTAACACAGATTCATATTAATACACATTAATATTTTATTTTCCCTAAGTTTAGACTTAGGGACTCTATTAAAAATATTAATTATTTTAATATCTCTTGATCTGTTTAGAATCTGCCCAAACCCTTTCTGGGTATTGGAGATCTCATGTGCCCCGGCCTCTCCACCAAATTTCATGGTTAGAGCACATCCGATACTACCCCAAATCAACATCAAGGAGATAATCTACAACAGCAAAATATTTTTCTACACAGTCATCACTGAAAGACCACCAAGTCTCTCATCAAGATGTCCTCAAAGCAATTAAAGGGTACATCATCTTGAAGAAGGTCGAAGCCCAACAGGCAGTCTACAACAGCAAGGAGATCTACAATCAAAATATGAAACCTTCAGATCTCAGGATACATATCAACAACCTGTATATCAAAATAGCTTGAAGGAAAAGAAGGCAATCTTCCTATCAAGGATCTCATCCAGTGGAAGCATCAAAACCTTTGCCTCATCAGTAGGGTGAAGATCTCATCTTCACATATCAAGTAAGTATCTTTTCATTCTATAATCAAGTTTAGTTCAATGACTTCATGATTGCAAGGAGATTTATAGGAAAGATGGGTTATCTAAGGTCCTTGCATAGAATAAGAAGGATTGACAAAATCCTTATGGAGAAGAGAAGTCAGTGAACAGGTCTCCTTTGAATTCATGAGAAGGAACTCTTAAAAGTCCTCTCATCTCTATGTAGAAAGAAAGGAGACAGATAAGAAATATATAAAATGCTAGAAGAGGTAATCTCTGAAATGCAGTAAAGAAGGTCATCTTCATGAGATCTCATTTGGGAGATCTGAGAAAGATGATAAGAAAATAATCATCTACATTCTTAATAAGCAAGATGACAAGTGTCCTTGGGATATGGAAATTTCCTCGTGCAACAATTTGTGGTCTCTATGCCAGGTAGAGAAAGACAAGTTGTAAGGACTCAAATATGTGCAGAAAGGAAAGGTTGACAAGACAGAATAGTACTATGGAAAGATTATAGAGAGGAGCTCATATCGCCGGAAAGGTGAAGGAAGCTGAAGAAAAGGGCCAAGGAAATAGAGAGTAACAGACCTCTACTATGAGTGAGATGGTGTCTCTCGTAAAAGGGTCCTATCATAAGTCCTTGCAGATATGACCATGATAATAAGATGCATTAAAATAAGAGTTCATGATATCACCACGATATGTGACAGTTTAACATGAAGGATGTAGCTCGTGGGAACCTCATTGGACATTAAAGGAAAGGAAGAAGTCATCATGGTCAAAGGAAACATTTGCCAGATGGGGATATGCAAGATCCTATAGATTCTCTAATAAAAACCTCAGCGGAGGATCCACTAGTCTGGGGAGGCAGCAAGTGTTTCATCAGGAAATCCAACTTATGGAATTCATGAGATGAAGGACTAAAGACTTGAGAAATGAAGCAGATCAAGGGATTGAAGATCTTTTCAATCAAGAAAGCTGCTGGAAGAATCCTGAAGGAAAAATGAGGTATGTATGCTTGTATTTGTATTTAATATTGTAATATCATGACATATGGTTGCAGGTAACATGGATCGAGCATGATCAAGAGGAAAAGGATCTCCTCCTCTGAAAGGATGCAGAAAGGCATAAGTCACACTAGATGAAATCAACATAATATGTCCTCATATGAAGTATGAGGTGGTTGACTACAATGGAAGAACTCTGATTGAAAGCTCCTGCGAATGAAACGTGTGAGAGTGGAAGAGATCGTGAAATATGCAACCATGATGAAGGTAATCAACATCCAAAGAATCAGAAAGGTTTGATTAGGAAATCTCCCGGAAGGATATGAAGACTCTGATGGAAGTCTGAAAAGATGAGCTCCCTTAACAACAAATATCGTTGGGAGATGTGTCAACAAGTATGCAGGGTGTTGATACCTACAAGAAGATGTTACTGGAAAAGGCCATCACCAAAAAGGTAATGTGTGATTTGTTTTTGGTTTCTGACCTTTTGGAGAAAGTCTAGGTATGTGTGCAGGGCCAATGTAAGGAGAGTTTTGAAGGATGTCACAACTATGTACCTTGTGATCTAGAGAAATCATCGTGAAAGGAAAGGTGAAGATAGATGGCCCTATGAAGGAAGCCCCAAATGTAAAGCCATGGAGGATACTTTTTGGGAAAGAAGGAATGACATTATGGAGGAAAGTGATGGATGGATGAACCCTACATGTGAAGAAATTGATGACATTGAAATCTTGGATCGTCAGTCAAATAGATGACCCTATAAAGTATTGATGATAGAGTCCCTGTGTAAGAGGTAGCTCTGGGAGGTTCCTATGAGTAAAGGAACTCGAGTAAGCTTCTGAGTGAAAAGAAACTTGGGACACATCCCTGGTTGAGAGGGAGAGTTACACACGACATTTTGGTCTTCAGGTTGGAAGAAAGAATGGAGGATTGTGTAATCATCTAGCATCCGACACTCTTTGAGGATGTGGTAGGGCATCCAAGACAAGACTGGTCAAGAGGACCGATATTCTTGAGGGCTGGGAACCCAAGATGAGAATAGTCCTAATAGGGCATACTCGGAGAACACCTGGGTGGGTATGACCCTAAGAGAGCCATTGATGATGCGTGTCTATCAGTCATTGGTCTCGCTAACATTGTGTGCTCTGATCTAAGTAAGAGATAGAGTTGTTAGTCAAGGCCTTGCTATATGAAACAATGTTGGTTGAAATGATGCTATAACAGATATATGCAAATCCGATTCTTCTTAGGAGAAATTCTTCAGATTGAGAATGACCAAGTACCATTATGAATACCTCCCTAGTTAAGAGGGAGTGTTGAAGAAAGTGTAACTAGGTTCGGTCTTTACAATGACATGATCTTTGTAAATGATGTAATAAAAAAAAATTTGTATATCTTGCTATATGGGTTTCATGAGCAAGAAGTGTCATTAGGTAAAATGCTTATTCTTGATGTCTTTAGGATTTATTAATAAATTCAAAGAGTCAAGTCATGTATGAAGGAGCTCTTTAAGAGCCTATGTAAAATGTATTCAAGTCAAAGCAACCCTCCAAGACCAAGAATAATCCTCCATTGGCATGCTCAAGAAGTCTGCAAGCAAATCAATTCAAATCTCATCAAGTCGGCTTCAATATCGAATTAAATATATAAATGGCAGTCATGTCGGCGTGGTTAAAATGACATGTCGGTTCATTAACTCACGTCGGCTCAAATAGGAGCACTAACCACTATAAATACCCATCTAGGGTATCCTCAAATGGCAGATCATAACTCGGAATTTCTCTCTGAAATTTCGGATAGTTAAAGGAGCAGATCCGCATTACAGGAAGGAGATAGTTCAGGGTTTCAGATGAAGAAGTCTTACCATGCTATTCGGATGGGTATAAGGTCTAAGGTCCGCATAAATGGAGGACAGAATAGTAGTGATTACAGTAAGTAATCACATCATCAAAAGCCCTCGCAGATCCCTGAGATCTCTACACTTTCGGAAGGTATCACAGGAGTATAATCTCGACATGATTGTGATCTCGGAGCATATTACAATAAGAAGATTTAGACCTATCACCTAGTAATCTCAGCATATATACGTATCTCAGTTATCTGAAAACAGCACACTACCTCAGCATACTAAGACGCAGTCACAGTGTCAAGGCTTCCAAGCAGTAATGACAATGATTATAACAGTCTCGGCATGTTGAGAAGCAGTAACCATCACAGTCTCGGCTTAGATGGAAGGTAAGATCACAATCTCGGTGGATCTACTTCATAAGAAGTCAATGTATATAAAGAACTTCGGAACTCTTACTGTCCTCACTGTCTCGGCTTAATGGACATCACAACAATCCTACAATTGATATCACAGTCTCTTCATAATAAGGAGCAATACCATAGTCTCGGCATAATTAGGAGAAGCAGTGACAAGGAAGATCAGTCCCCTCATAATGAGAAGGAATGACAAGGATCGTCATTGTTTCAACATGATGATGATGAATAGGATCTCATAGTGGCACTCATACAGTCATGATCCTATCTCAGTGATGATCCTGGTCTTGTAGATCATGATCTCAATGAAGACAAGAGATCTCATTGATATGATGAAGAAGCAGCAGTGAAGATCTCAGTGATGCGGCAGTAATAGCTTTAATGGTGTAGCAATCATGATGATCTTAGCAGTGACAGAGAAGAGGATTGATGGCTTGGTCTTGGAGTGGCAAAATGTGTCAAGGGTCATGGTCTTGGTATTCGTCAACTAGAATCTCTATAATTCTTGTGTGGGTTTTCCTCTCCAAGAGGGAGAGGTTTTGGCCCTGGCATAATGCCAAACATGTTGTGTTCTTGTCTCTTTGTTATCGATAGTAAGTTGATGAAGCAAACACACACTAATAATGTAAAGAAGATCAAGCTAAGATAAAATATTAAAACACTTCACAAATTGTTATCATAATAAGAAGAATCACTATAATTCTGAATGCCCTAGATTCTTCAACACTAAGACATATCTCAAACCATATCTAATTGTACCACGTCAGTACCTCAACACATGTTTTGCCTCATACCTTGGCTCAACCATAAATTGACCAGCTTTCTTCATTGTATCCATCACCACAACTGCTTAAATGTCACCCTGACTAGGTGCTTCCTCTAACACTGAAGCAGATCCTCCTATGGGAATCCTGGTAGCTCCCTTCCACCACGGAAGAAAATTCTCTAGCCACTACTGCTCCCTCTGTCACCAGAAGCTCTTCCAGTCATCTGGCACAGTCTTAGATGTCCTACCAATCTGTACAATCGTCCTTCTCTAACATCAACCACTGCAGCCGAGTCTATGTTGAGCCCTTTGGCCATACAAGAACCTGACCATCTGGTGACTGGAGCAAAAATCTCCTTGTAATCAACTCCCTCTTTCTGGAAGAACCCTCTTGCCAAAAAACTCGCTTGTATGTTGCCATCTACTGCATGAATCATCACCTTAGAAACCTCCACAATGGACCTGTTCTTCTTTTCCTCAACCCCCATGGTAAAGGAAAAAATCATAACCACGCAATCATTTTCTGGTATCTAAAGCAACTAAGAAGAAAATTCAAAGGAGTATCAAGTCCATGCAAAATAAAAAGGCAAGAGGCTACCCAAAAAAAAATCGAAGGAGAAAAATATGATTGGAAATACTTATCTCTTGATCAAGGACGAAATTGTTAAGGGTTGTAGGGAACTGTTAAGTCACTCTTGAACCCTTCCTCCTTGCAAAAATCAATGAAGTCATTGGTGTGAAAATTTCTAACTTGAAATTCTACTGCAGTAACTGATTTATTTCTCCTACTTAAATAAGTTATTTACAAAACCCTTCAATAAACATCAAAATAAATTCTATTGCGGTTGTCACATAATAACATAGAGAAAAATCACAGTGATATACAAGCACAAGAATCAATCACATCAACACAGTTATTTTTGGACAATTGTCCCCGGAAAAACCCAATGCGAGAAAACTGGTGCAGCAGATGAGGGCTTATTTATTATTCTTCAGCAGCAATCTCTTTACAAGGAATGATTTTACAGAATATAGAGACACCTCTGAAAGAAACGCCTGAGGCAATTTTTCCCCTTTCTCTGGAGAAATTCTGACGCCCCGGAGACCCTTCAGCCTTCACTGTATCACCTTTGTGTCACTTCTGCGTGAGGCCTACATGAGGATTGCATCCCTTGTTGCGTTGTCTCTCTGATCTTCCCTCTGCGTTGTCCCTCTGATGCTCTGTGTCACCTCCTCCTCAGTCTCTGACTGATGTTGATGCCCTCCTCTTCCTTCACCCTGCAACTCTCCCTCTGAAATCGAACTCCTTCTCCTTGAGAATCGATTTCCCTCGGGTTACTGAGTATTTGCCCGGTGTGTCTCCAAATGACTCTCAAGTCTTCTCTTATACTTTTCCTGTTGATGAATCAACGGCCGAGATTAAGTCCCTAATCAACGGCTAAGATTAAAACAGACTTGATCATCATCTCTTAGAAGCTTCCCACCCATACTTTCATTAAAATCATTAATATTTTTATTTTCCTAAGTTTAGACTTAAGAACCCCATCAAAAATATTAATTATTTTAATAAAATACAATCCAGGTGGAATTTCTCCGAACAATTTTTGGGTCTTGGAAATCTCATGTGTTCTAGCCCCTCCACAAAATTTCGGAGCTAGAGCACATCTGATGCTACCCAAAATCAACAATTGAAAGTATACTCTCCTCCATTATCTAACCTCAAAACCTTGATCTTCTTCCCTATTATGTTTTTTACATGAGCCCTGGACTCCTAAAACCTGCTAAAGACCTCATCCTTGGCCTTCATGGGAGAAATCATCAACTAATGTCAAAAGAAGTAATCTTCCAAAGTTCATTTGCAATCTCATCAAGCTTAGATCATGGTTGCTTGGAGGTAAGTTATTAAGTGCACAGCTAAGACTAGAATGCTTATTCAACGATTATGAGTGAAATTTCTTAATTAGAGATTATCTTGAGTTTCGACAAGTTATGTGCAATCTAACAATTAAGAAAGTGCTAATTACTTAATGCCAAAAATAGACCAATCCACAAGATGATAGCAATTGAAAGAAACTAGAGCACTTATCCACCAAAGATTATCAACATAAGATACAAATCAAAGTTACTCAAGTATATTCTTATGCTAGTACCACAATGCCAATTAGATCTTAAATTCCCAAGTTAACTTTATTCATCAACAAGATTTGACTTTGACTTAACCACCAAGGCCCAAGGGTCAAATTTTTCTTGAAATTTCCAATATTTCCTTGGTGGGGGACCTCCAAAAATTAATTCCTTTGAGACCCACGAATTTTCCCACTTGGAAAATTTAATTTCTCTAGATATTTAATTCTGACTCTAATTAATTAAATTTCTGGCTTAGGATTTTCTATTTAATTTTACCAAAAAATTTAATTAATTGACACTTGAGAGGAATAATAATTTTTTTCACATTCTAATATTTTAGCCATGGTGTTTAAGTATAAGGGACCATGCACTGGAATATTTTTTACATAAGATTTTTACAAATTCGACCCTCAAAGGAAAATACCCGTTCAGCTGAGACCCTCAAACTATATACCCAATTCTGCGACACAATATGATCTAGTAGACCAAGTGATTTGTAATAAAATAATTTACCCAATTAACTTAAATTATTCCTAAATCACTTTTACATAAGACTCAACTAGAACACTACGACTCACCGAAAACTTTGACGAAGAATTTCACCCTAGCTTTGGGATGACGTTGGAAGGAAAAACTTTGCCAACCATCCGTGTTTAGAAACACAAATGAATCAGTGAGATGAAAAACCTCCTAGGATGAAACTTTCACCAAAATAATAGGCTCACCTAAGTTGTTACATACACATACGGTCTTACTAGCATCATTTACATTATAAATTTGCATAATGGGCTTACAATAACATAGTGTTGATGACTTATGATCTTGATCCTTTGAAGAAAAATATGGTACATATTCTTTCTCGGAACTTTGACAAAATGAGTGCAACAGGTTTCTTATCTGATGTGATGGGGCAATCATTGGCCCTAGGAACTAAGGTAATGGCCATAATGATAAAGGGGTAGAGTTCATGCTTTGATTTTGCCCACATGCTATTATTAATGTTCCGGCCAGGGTTGCGAGGGAGGGCCCCCCCTATGGGAGCGAATTTCGGGAGCGTGCTTCCTAAAACAATTTTTGCTCCCTAGCTTTTTTTTGTTGATTTTTTTTTACAAACACGGTCCAAACGCAAAATTTTTTCAAAGAAACAATAACTTTTTAGTGGGGCAACCTAATGATCAAGCCTATGGCCCTAGTATTGATATGCAATTCATGGTAATGTTAAATTCTTAAAGTAAAAGAAACATTCTCCTTTATCTTTCATTTTCATCCTTTCACATAAATTTTTAACATTACCATGAAATGGCTTAGGATGTTTGAGAGTGGTTTCGACCTCATTGGATTTCATATGGAGAAAGTAGAATTTTAGATCTCACTCAAAATCCAGCAGACTTACCACTTCTTCAAGATTTCAGGATTAGGGGGGTTCCAATGTTTCCATTGGATTTTATCATGTACTAGGGTATGGAACTCGTATTTAATCAAGAACACCAATACCTCTATGTACCTTGATGTTAGTGACATTGGTTGTCAAACTCCTCTATCATGACCCTACTAAAAATGTACCCATCACTCAAATAAAATCTTGACTTGACATGCTATGTTTTTTCTATCGTATGTTAATGCTTAGAGGGTGATATTAATGACAAAGATCCCAAGATAGGCAACGATTTGATGATATGTAGGTCTTTGTTGTAGCATGATGTTTTTGGATGCTAGAGGTCATATAGAGCCTATTTGTTGATGTATTTTCAGTCAGTGTTGTTAAAATCGTGACTTTATCGCGCTTTTTTCAAAAAATCGCGCTTTTTTCACCAGACCGCATAAAACGCGCATTTTATCCCAAAAAATCGCCGGTTTTTTTATAGCGCTTTTTTCCGAAAAAAAACGCGCTTTTTTCAAAAAAGCGCGATTTTTTTGAAAAAAATCGCGATTTAAACGGAAAAAAGCGCCGAGGGCGCGGGCAGCGGGCTTTTAATAAGGAAAAATGAATTTTTTTAAGTCATTTCTGACTGTCGCCGCGCAGAGGAGGAGGAGAAGAGCTGAAGGAGAAGAGCTGAAGGGTTTGGGTCGACTTTGGGAGCGAATCCAAGTGTTTTTAGGAGAAATCCAAGACAAGATCACCAATTTGTCCATAAAAACGGTATGTAGATTAATTTTTTTTTGTTTTGCTTCTTTAAAAACTTTGTTTTTCATTGTTTTTAAAGAGTTTTTTGTAATTTTTCATTGATTTGGGATGGGTAATTTGTTATGACTATGAGAACCAATTTTTTTTTTTTTTTTTTTTTCATTTTTTTTAAACATTGTTTATGTTTTTTGAATTTTCATTGTTTTTTGGCATTTGCCATTGGCATTTGGTTGGGTAACTTGGGTTTGGAAATTGGGATTTTGGAAATAATTAACTTGAAATTTTGTAAATGCTAAATTGTAATTTGTATTATGTAATCCTAAATTCCTATTTCCTAATCCTTATTTTTCCATAGGTTTGCAAATTCAAAATTCAAAAACAAACATGCCAAGGAAATTGGATCCTTTCTGGGAATATGGTGAACCTAAAGCTCCGAATGATAGACAAAACTTGAATTGCAAGTTGTGTGGAAAGGAGATAAGCGGGGGGGTGTACAGGTTGAAGTACCACCTTGCACAAATCCCTGGACGTGATGTGGGGCCCTGTATAAATACAAATCCTGAACTTATCCAAAGAGCCAGGAGAGCATTGGGAGAATTAGAGCACACTAGAGAGGCCAAAGAAGAACTCAAAAGGCAACTAAGAAGGTCAGCTGAAGGAAGTGGACCAAGTGGCACTGGTTCTACTGCAGCGTCAGTCAATCCGGTAGCTGCATCATCATTTTTTGTTCCTCGAACCACACCTGGTTCACAACCAACTATCGGTTCAATGCTAAAAAGAACTGAAAAAGAACAAGCTGATAGGTTGATGGCAAAATTTCTCCTCTGGAGTGATATTCCTTTCAGCATTGTAAGGAATAATCCATTTTTCCAACCTGCTGTTGATGCTATTGCCAGTGTTGGCCCGGGGTACAAAATCCCTTCTTATCATGATTTCAGAGGCCGGATTCTTCAAGAGGAAACGCGTGACTGCACCCAAAGATTGGAGGATTTTAGGGCATCATGGGCACAAACAGGATGCACTATTATGTCAGATGGTTGGACTGACCAAAAGGGGAGAACCCTTATAAACTTCTTGGTTAGTTGTCCCAAGGGGACTATGTTTATCAAATCTATTGATGCAACTCATCAAATCAAAGATGCAAGAACTTTATGTGATTTGCTGGATGTGTTTATTTTGGAGGTGGGTGCAGAAAATGTTGTCCAAGTCATAACGGGCAATGCTGCAAATTATGTTGCTGCTGGTAGAATGCTTATGGACAGGCATCCTACTTTATTTTGGACACCTTGTGCTGCCCATTGTATTGATTTGATGTTAGAGGACATAGGGAAAATTCCCTTTGTCAAAGATATTGTTGACTCATCAAAAAGCATCACAAAATTTATATATAATCATACATTTGTGCTTAGCTTGATGAGAAGATTCACCAACAACAAAGAGTTGGTGCGCCCCGCCATTACACGGTTTGCGACGAGTTTCATATCTCTTCAATCCCTTTTGAATTCTATGTGGGATTTGAAGAGAATGTTTCTTTCAGAGGAGTGGCGTGCTTCGTCAATGAGCCGCAAACCAGAAGGAGAGGCGGTATGCAGACTAGTTTCATACCAGGAAGACTTCTGGGCGGGAGTGCAGGAGGTGTGCGCCGTTACTGAACCTTTGGTAAAGGTTCTTCGGTTGGTTGATGGTGAGAAGCCCGCAATGGGCTATTTGTATGAAGCCATGGACAGGGCCAAAGAAGCCATTCGGTCCTACTATGATGATAAGGGAGATGATGGGTTTCAGAAACAACTCCTTCTATGGGAAGTGATTGATGAGCGATGGAACAACACACTCCATCGTCCCATTCATGCTGCTGGGCTTTTCCTGAACCCTGCATTTTCTTATGCATGTGGGTTTGATTTTGATGCTGAGGTCGTGGAAGGATTATTAACCTGTGTCCAGAAGATGGTGAGATCTCCAGAACAACGTATAGAGATCTCTAGACAAATTGAGACATATAAGATGTCAGGTGGCACATTTGGCTTTGAGATGGCTGTCACTGATAGGACGATTAAAATGCCAGGTATTTTTTAGTTTGTACTTTGTAACTTTGTTTCAAATTTCATTGTCTCTTCAAATTCCATTTTTTTCTTATGTTTATTTAAAATTTTATTTGTAATTTTGTTGTAGACGCATGGTGGAAGATGTATGGTGGCAGAGTACCCCTTTTGCAAAAGCTTGCCGTACGCATCCTCAGCCAAACATGCAGCTCCTCAGGATGTGAGCGCAATTGGAGTGTATTTGAAAAAATACACAACAAGAAGCGCAATAGGTTAACACTTAAACATTTAAAATATTGCAAATTTCCAAATAAATTTTTGAATTCATTAAAGTTTTAAACAATATTTTTTTTATGATATTAATTATTAATTATTATTTCATGAACTTTGTACAGGTTGGAGTCCCATAGACTTAATGACATGGTCTATGTCTACTACAATCTTCGATTGTGGGTGAGGCAACTAGAGAGGACACCTGATATGGAAGCCATCTCATTGGATGGGATTGACACCACTGCTGAATGGAGGGTTGAGACCGAGAGGCCTCTCATGGATCCCACTGATGATTGGTTAGTGCAGGATGAGGGGGAGGAGGAGGAGGAGGAGGAGCAGGAGCAGGAGCAGGTGGAGGAGCAGGAGCAGGAGGAGGAGGTGACACCGCCTACCCGGGCTACCACTACCACCAGTAGAGGACGTCGTCTCCGTCTACCTCAGCCTCCTGTAGCTGCTACTACTAGTTCTTCAGCTTCTAGAGCACGTCAGACTCCACTGCCATTTCCACCAGCACAGGCACCAGCTTCTACATCTAGAGGGAAAGAGAAAGCTGTGCCATTTTCTCGCAAGAGGGGCAGAGGAAATCAATAGGATTAGACTTTCATTTTATTGTATATGACATTATGACATGATGAGATACATTATCATATTTTTTGTTGATATTTTGAGGCTGAGTTGGGACTCAGGACTTACTATTCAGGACATGATTCAATGTTATGTGTGATTTTAGCGCTAGAAATGATATTAAACATCTTATATATTAGTTTTTTTATCATATTTATGTGTCAATGTATTTATTTTATGTTGTAGATGGTTTAGATATTAAAAAAATTGAAAAAAAATGAATATTTTTGTGCCAAACGCTTTTTTCCCGCTTTTTTCCGCTTTTTTCCCGCTTTTGCCGATTTTTTCCGCTTTATTCCCGGCGCCGATTTAATCCCGCTCGCGCTTTTAACAACATTGTTTTCAGTTCAGAGATGGATTGCACTTGATGCTATTTTGGTTATGTGCACCCTTACTTGCTATAGAAATCAAAACTTGTAACTTGTGCACCTATGGTTGATGAAGATTGCAACTACTAGATGATTATTGTTATATGGTTTAATCCATGTTTTCATGCTTTGTACAACTAATTCATCATTCTACATGTTTTTGTTGACATATTGGCGTCAAAATATATAAAAATATATATTATATAAAAAAATGCTCCTGATTCTCTTCCAAACCAAGAGCTTTTGAAAATGTCGCTCCCCGCTCCTGCTTCCCACTTTTGCTCCCGCTCCCGCTTCCACTCTTGCTCCCCTCTTTCCCTCCCGCTCTCAAGTAACCTTGGTCCCGACCACCTTTTGCATTTTATGATTTGTTTTTTTCTTTTGTTTCTTGCTTGTGGCCATGATATGCTTTTAACATCCTTTTAGCTGTATCAACCTTCAGGGTAACATTTCCATGCCCGACCCAGATATGTGAACAAGGGGAGAGGATGTGCTAGCACCCTGTGGACCCAGAGAGGGGAAATAGTGAATAGGGCTTGTAATGTGCAAAGGGAAGTGATAAATATGAAGTGGGAAAACGGGACCACGCTACCAAAATCGGGGTTCTCCAAGTAGTGCCCTTTTTAAAGCTATAGGCTAATAAGGGAGGTCCCACTTGACTGGGGTTGGAGATTAACCCCCCATTTAAAGTGAGGGAACAAAACCATGGTCAAAACCCTTCCTTCTTCCAAGTTACCCACTAATCCATGTCAAAATGCCCAAATGAAAAACAAGCATAAGAACCCGATTGCACAATAAAAAACATACCTTTTGAGTCAGATTGCCCACCTTCTAACATGTGCTCTTGTCAAATGGGCGAGGAGATATATGACTAATGCAAATGGTGGAGACAAAGTGGCACATCACATTGGCTACAAGGTGGCTGTTAGGGGTTGTTTCCAGACGGATGTTGCCTAGAAGAAGATGATAATGATAAAAGTTCTCCTAGGGGTACCCACTTTTGGAGGGTAATAGTGCGAAAATTTCATAGAGAAAGAAGAGGGAAGAGAGAAGAAGAAGGGGCAAAATTGCCTTATAAAACTTCTAGACTTGAAACTTTGATCGATGCCTTGTGCAACTTTAATGGTTTTTCTTCCTTTATTTTCTAGGCACATCTGGCAAGTAACACCTCCCCAATAGTATCCTTCCTAAAACTATAAGGCTTTAGAGGCAGTCTCACTGGACTAGAGTCAAACACTAACCTCCCAGGTGAAGTGAGGGAACAAGAATACAGTTAAGATCAGTCAATCATCCAATTTGCCCCTTGATCCATATTAGTATGGCTATAACATTAAGTGAAAGCATATGATTGCAAAATGGTTAAAATACATGATCATGGATGACCCACCTTCCTTCAAGAAGGAATGCCAGATGGGAGAGAGAAATATGATCAGAGCAAAAAGTGGAGGATCTTGGCATCATGTTATGTGTTGATCATACAGGATTGCTTGCTAGCTAGCTATCGAAGCCGGTGGGTAACAATTCTCTCTCTTGGATGATTATTGGTGATCCTTTGATGATGTGTGTTATTTTCATGTAAGTTATCTTCTTCCATCTTGTTCTTGTTGATGAATTGGAGTTTATATAAAATTTTCACCAATGTTTTGTTGATGTTTTATGGTTCTAAAATCTCCTTTTGCAATACCTTCATCAAGTTTCTCTTAAGGGACCTAGGATTAGCTCCCTCCCTTTCAATCTCCAATGGAGATAGAAGGACACTAGGGTTAAAGGGTTGAGGAACACATGCATGTGTTCCTAAATTTCTTTGAATCCACATCCATCTCTTTTTTTCCATAGATTTTTACTCCTAGACTCCATTAGCCCTAGATTGAGAAAAGGCGCTAGTCTTATCTCCTATGCCAATCCCTATAAAAAAACCCTAGATATTTTTATTTTATGTTTTCCACAGTAAATTACGGTTAGGTTACAGAAAAATAATTTATTTTCAGCGCTATTTACCCAAGATATTATTGTCCTATGGTTAGGACTTGTATGCATTCATTTGGAAAATAAAAATATCATTTTACATGCATTTTTCAGCCATAAATTAGGGCTGGTGTCCATGGTTTATCTTGTTATGTGTTTTCCAACATGGAAAGTCATTGCAATTTATTCTCATGTTTACACCAGTGTTGATAATATCGGTATTAGTAAATATCGGCGAGGGTCCTGAAAACTTCTTATCGGCAATATCAGCGAAAATATTGGCAAAATATTAGCAAATATCAACAAGCATAAAAAATGAATAATATATTCATTTTTTTCAGATTTTTAAACATACAACGCAATAACAACATGAAATAAACACATTGGCACATAAATATGAAGAAAGCACTGATATATATGATATCAAATAGAAATTATACATCAAAGGCAATACCAAATCCTGTTGATCCCTGATAATTCTCCAATCAAGGACTCAAATGTGGTGAACCAATACAAAATAACATCACATATATAAAAGTGTCTCATCATCATGAGTTATATGTAGAAAAATAAATAAAACTAGTAGCTATCTATCTAAAATCAGTGCCCTCTCCCCTTTTTACGGGAAAACATGATGGGTTGTTTGCCAGGCCTGCCCCTAGCAATAGAAGGCCCTGGCCTTGTGTTAAATTATGGTATGTTCTATGCTTAAGAGCAATTTACTTCAAATTTTCTTATTAGCCCAATATCAATTTCCAGTATAGCAATCACATCAACATGATAGTAAAATGCAGATAGAACATAAATGTAAACAACAGAAGACAAGCCAAGACAAGAGACACAAGATGTGGCACCAGCCAGGGACAAACCCCAATCAGGGGAAACCCTTTGATCAATTCTTCTATATTCTTCAATAATTCAGCAGAGAAAGAGAGAGATAGTACAATGTCACAAATTTGTGATTTACAACAGCAGCAATACAATCTTTGCTCAGCAAGGTCAAGGCTGGTCAAACATCTCCCAAAACACCTTAAATCAACCTAAGAGAACTCGACCTCCAACAGCAATAAATAGCAGCCCAAAACAGTCAACGCAAAGAGGTCAAATAGTAGTCAATGCTACAACAACACTATAGTCAGCCCTAACCAGTCAACAATGTCCCAAACATGTGCTCCAACAGGTCAATGCTAGGTTGTCCAGCAATGCGGCTAGCCTAGGAGAGGTTGCCCAACCCAAGAACGCAGTCAACTTCCTCTTCGTTGGTCAAACACATGCATAATATACCCCTGCTGCTCCACAGTCAGCCCTAGGTCAACACTGTCCCAAAACTAGCCTGCGTCCTTCCTTCTCCCACGTGTGAGTGTCTTCCTCCTCCTATGCATACCCAAGAGACTAGGAGAGAGAGGAATGAGATGGTGAGATAAGTGTGCTAATGCCTCAAGGTTTCCTCTACTTATATGCCACGTTGAGGTTTAGCTGGGGATGTGAGATTTCGCTGGGGGTGTGAAACACTATTTTACTTGCTGGCTGACCTTGACAAATTGTCAAGAAATACAAATAAATTCATATCTCCATGAATACATGTTTAAATCGGATGATCGTTAGATCAATCCTACACCTCTCGGTGAGAGGAATCCAAGAAAAATATCAATTGCCATAAATGAGGTGACCCACATGGAGTTTGCCCTAGTTGCCAATTTTAACACTCCCTCTCAACGAGGGAGAACTCCATCTGCTAATACATCTATCTGTCGGTACGATCTCTGCCATCAAATACACTACCCTACAATGCTCGGCTCTGCTCTGCTCTGTTGAACTATGAAGAAGAAGAAATGATTGAGAATGTATCATACCATCCTCTACTAACCCAAAGTTAGTCCCAGATAAAAGAGAGTGTCCAATAGCACTCTTACTAACTCGAAGTCAGTCCCAATGAAGAGAGTGTGTCATACCACCCTTACTAATCCGAAATCAATTCCAAATAAAGAGAGTGTCTCGTATCACTCTTACTGACTCAAAGTTAGTTCCAATTGATCCTAGATCAATGTCATCCTAGCATAGGGAGTACGGTAGATACACGATGCGTCCATCGGTACTAATATGGTCCCTATCCTCATTTCCCTGCTCATTGGCCAGATGAGAGGTACTTCCCATGCATCCCAGACTGCATGGGTAGGATGTCTCAACAGGAGAAAGATGAACCATTATACCTACCTACATGTCGCTAGGGGGTATCACAGGGGAAGGTTGAATCATTCACCCTGTACATAGCACACCACTAGGGGAGGGTGAGTCACCCTATGGCTGCTCGTCGCTCCAAGAAGTACCCCAAGCCCCCCGGAGCTCCCAGAGCTCAATGTATGCATCATACAAGACCCTCATAAGAGGGTCTCTCAACGGCTCCTAGTCGTTCTCAGAAAGTCAAGAATCTGACCTTTCCCAGGGGCTTTGTCAGAATGTAGGCAACCTTCTCATCAGTCCCAATATGATGGAGCCTTATTGCTCCTCGTTGTACCATATCCCAGATAAAGTGGTACCTAATATCGATGTGCTTGGAGCGATCGTGAAATACGAGATTCTCTGATAAACGAATCCCACTCTGGTTGTTGCCTTAGTCACCAGGTTCGGCGAACTTGAACGAATAAATTCGAAATTCGCCAAACTTCAAACGAATTCGAATTTATTCATTCAAGTTCGCCGAACAAAATGGAAAACTTGAACATCATGGCAAACCCGAATTTTATACCGAACAAAATTGCGAACTTTAAAAAAAAAACACCAAAAAAATCGTTGGAATTCGTTTAGGTTCATTTTAAAAATAAAATAGAAATGTTGTTTGCAAATTGCGGGCCCCATGGTTTTCGTTTCATTGTTTGCGGGCCCATGCGTTAGGTAACACTATAATAGGTTTCATTGTTTGCAATTGCAACCCGCGGGTTTCGTTGTAACTTTTGTCACCTGTGTTTAGTTTTATTATCACCACAACCGGCGACAGTCCAGACTCCACAGCATAGTGAGCAGTGCTATTGCAATTTTGTGGCGACCACAACCTACAGGTGAACCGTGACAAGCACAGCACCCCTCCGCGACAAGCACATCTCCTCTCCACATACACAGGTGAACCGTGACAGGCAAAGCTCCTCTCCGCGACAGGCACATCTCCTCTCAGAACTCTATCTTCTCAGTTCTCACACAACCTACAGCCTCAACCCTAACACAGCCTACAGCCTCAGCCCTTAGGTGTTTTTAAATTTTCTGTGGCAGCGCATTGATTGTGGCAGGCTGCTGCAGTGACTCACCAGTGCAGCACGTCGGCATACACATCTCGGCCAACCGCCACACAGCTTGGCCTCCTGCACAGTGGCACACTACAGTCGCTGCATACACAATTCTGTTGATGCTTGAGGCCCGAGGGTTGCAGACTTGCAGTTCTAAGTTAGAACTTCTAACTTCTAACAGAGATGAGAGCAATGAGCCACCTTCAAGCAGCCTTAGCAAGCCTTCAAGCAGCCTCCAAGCTCCAGCAAACCGCACTGTCCAGACTCTAGCTTCTAGGTAAGTCAAAAATTAAAATACACATGTTTTTTTATCAGTTCAATACAATTTACTAGTTTTTATCAATTAAATACAATTTATCAGTATTTAAAGAGGCTCAGGCTAAATTTTGAACTGATAATTTTATTTTTATAAATTATAGTTTCAAACTTTCATAATTTCATTCTGCAAAAAAAATATAAAACTAATTAAAATGTAAATTAAAAAAAATTGCAGACATTTCAAGCTTCAAGCCTTCACCTCAGTCTTCAACAATCAGAAGTTCAGAACCTTCAAATTTCAATGGCACCCCCAAAAATAAATTGTTGTAGCATGGAATTTTGTCAAAAAAAGGGGAAAAATCTTGTGTGTCAGCGGTGTGGACATCAATTCGTTCGCTCTTTAACTAGAGTAGTGGATGACCTTCTCAGTATTAGCAATGGAAGTGGAGGTGGTGTTGAAGGCTGCACTAAGATCTCTGTTGAACAAAAAACCACAGTGGAGAAAGACTATTTCACTTCAAAGATGGAAAAGGAGAAAAGGGAAAATATGAGGCTACGAATTGAAAGGGAGATTGCCATGTCTTCCTCCAACACCATTAATTCCATCTCAACCATTGGTGGATCAAGTTCTACTCAAGTAAAAATAGGTGCAACCAAAATATTAAATCAATTCTGGAAACCTGTTGAGAAACAAGAAGTTGATGATGCTGTTGCAAAATTCTTTTATGCATGTGCAATTCCCTTTAATGTGGCGAGGAGTCCATATTTTAAAAATGTAATTAAAAAGGCCATTGATTTTGGGAAGGGCTATGTTCCTCCTAGATCTGAAGCTTTAAGGACAACATTGCTAAAGAAAACAAAAGACAGGGTGACAGGGAAGTTGGTTCAGATTAAAGAGTCTTAGAAGCTTACAAGATGCACAATTTTGAGTGATGGTCGGTCAGATTTGTGTCATCGCCCATTGATCAATGTGCTTGTTTATAGTCCTCAAAGGGTACTTTTCTTGAAGGCAATAAATGCAATGGATCGAGTGAAGACATCAGAATTTATTTTTGAAATTTTGGACGAAGCGATTCAAGAGATTGGGGAGGAAAATGTTGTCCATGTTATTCCAAATAATGCATCAAATTGTGTTGGTGCAGGGAAGCTAATTATGGAAAAGTATAATCACATTTATTGGACCCCTTGTGTAGCTCACTGCTTGGATTTAATGTTGCATGACTTAGCCAAATTTCCTTGGGTCAATGAGATAATCCGAAGAGCCAAAACAATTGCAAACTTCATCATCAACCATCGTCGCACTTTGAGCATATATAGGAAGAATGCATAAAAAGAGTTGTTGAGGCCCTGTGATACAAGGTTTGCCACTTTTTATATTACTCTGAAAAGAGTTGTTGAGGAAAAAGCAAGCCTAAGAGCTGTTTTTTGCAATACTGAGTGGTGGAGATCTACCCTTTCAAAAGAAACTAAGGGGAAAAATGTGGAACAAATAGTGCTCAATAATGGCTTTTGGGAAAATGCAAACAAGGTTTTAAAAATATGTGGCCCAATTGTTAATGTGCTCCGCATGGTTGATGGTGACAAACCTTGTATGGGTTTTGTTTATGAAAGCATTGATTGTTGCAAAGAGACCATTGCAAGTGCTTTTAATAATGTGGAAGTTGATTACCAGGAGATATGGGATTTAATTGATCAAAGATGGAAGATGATGCATAGTCCATTACATGCAGCAGCATGCTATTTGGACCCTAGATTGTTTGGGTTACCAAGACATAGGGATGAAGAAGTCATGAATGGACTTATCCAGGCTATTGAGAAGCTAAATCCAGATCCAGAAATTGCAGGTTTGGTCAAAAGTCAGTTGAGGGCATACAGGTTAGAAGAAGGGTTATTTGGAACACAATCAGCAAAGTATGATAGGAGCAAAAGTGATCCAGCAGTATGGTGGGAATTTTATGGTTCAGGGGCACCAAAATTGCAAAATTTTGCAATTCGTATCTTAAGCCAAGGATCAAGTGCATCAGCATGTGAAAGGAATTGGAGTTCCTTTGACCACATTCATTCCAAGAAAAGAAATAGATTGTTATCTGGAAGATTAGAAGATCTTGTTTATGTTCGTAGTAACTTGCAGTTGGCTTTGAAAAATGTGGCTAAAGAGTCATCCAATTCCTCTACTCTATGGATCGATCCTGTTCCAAATGCATCAATGGATGAAGCTGATTTGTACATTGATAGTGACATTGACAGGGAATTGACTGATGAATCTGATGCTAAAGCATCTAGCGGATTCACAGCTCCTACTGCTCTTGATGATATAGAACTTTTTGATATAACAAGTGGGCCACAGGAACATCAAGAATAAAACTTGTGTTCCTGTTTTAGATTTCTAGTTTACTTTTTGCATGAACAATTTTCTAAAACTGCCAAGCTACTTTAAACTTTCGAGTTTATATATAAAAATTTCAATATATGAAATTTGATATGGCCCATGGTTTTGTTGAATTTGATATGGGTGTGAATGTCTATGATGAATTCCTCACCTTGTTTACCATGTTACATGTAAAGAAGTTGGTTCTTTATTGGCACTCGCTTTCATGGTTTATAAAATTATGTGGAAATGATTTAAATGTTTGAGCAATAATCTTATGTGTTTGCAATGTGCATTATGGACTTTGAATTTGACTTTAAATTGATTTTTTTCATATATATACATTTTTTTTTCAAATTTCTATATGTCGAATTTTATGTCGAACTTTATCGGCAAAATTTTAGGTGCCGAACTTTATTCGAATTTCAAGGTCACCGAACTCGAACATGAACACGAACCTGGTGACTTAGGTTGTCGCAGAGGATCGCGATAGTATCCAGCGTATGTTCAAACAGCTCACTGAAGAGATTCCTCAACCAGACAGCCTCACAAGAGGCCATACTCGCAGCAATGTACTCTGCCTCAGCGGTGCTCAAGGCCACTGACTTCTGCTTCCTACTCATCCAGGATATCCAGGCAGATCCCGAAGAGAAACAACACCCGAAAGTGCTCTTTTGGTCCTCCACACTGCCTGCCCAATCAGCATTGGAATATCCATGTAGCCTCACATCTCCGGCAGTGTATCTCAACCCATGAGTGATTGTGCCCCGAAGATATCTCAGAAGATCCTTGGCACCAATCCAATGTGAGTGATGAGGCTCAACCATATATTGGCTCAACGTGTTGACTACAAAACATATATCTGGACGGGAGTTCACCAAGAAAATCAATGCTCCTATGAGTTGACAATACTCAGAAGCATTTCCCAAAATACGCCCGGAAGCACTACCGCATAACTTCTTGAAGTTAAGCTCCATCGGGGTAGTCACGGGCTTGCAATCCACCATACCAAATCTCTACAATATCTTCGCCACATATTTTCCTTGAGATCAGAAAATTTCTCTTGGCTTTTGCCAGACCTCCAGTCCTAGGAAATAGTGCAGCAGTCCTAGTTCCTTCATCTCAAATTCGGAAGCCAACTCCCTCTTACATGTGTGAATGAGAGGGTTTGCACCTGTTAGAAAGAGGTCGTCAACATACAGGACCGGTATGAGAGGCTTATCATCTTCAACCTTAAAGTAAAGGTTTGGATCGGCTTCACTCCTAGTGAATCCCAACTTCATCAAGTAGCTATCGATCCTCTCATACCAAGCTCGGGGTGCTTGCTTCAGCCCATAGAGAGCTTTCTTCAACCTGCATATGTGACATTCCCGACTATGAATCTCAAACCCCTCGGGTTGTTCCAAATAGACTTCTTCTTTAATCGAACCATGCAAGAACGCGATCTTGACATCCATCTTATGTAGATTCCATCCTTGCGAAGCGACAAGGGCTATGAACGAGCGGATGGTGGTGTATCAGGAAACAGGTGCAAATATCTCATCATAGTCTACACCTTCCTTTTGAGAGAAGCCTCGAGCAACAAAGCAAGCCTTATATTTTTCAGCACTCCCATCAACTCCATGCTTGATTTTGTAAAGCCATTTCGAGGTGACAATTGTTTTGTCCTGGGGTCTAGTAACCACATCCCAGGCATCGTTCTTCATGATGGACTCATATTCCTCATTCATAGCATCCTTCCATACTTGATGCTTCACGGCTTCTTCGAACGATGAAGGCTCATTTTGAATGATGGTGCTCATAATGATCAAGTATCCCTCATACCTGGTCGGCTTCTTACTTTCACGGAAAGTCCCTCTAGGTGCAATATGTCCCTCAGCATCATCAGTGTCCCCCTAATCCATGAGTGCCTCTTCCTAGAAGAGGAAGGCTCTTGCGGAAGGGGATCAATGGGATCCATAGGTTCTTCCACATCGGGCATCGTCTCATCTTCCTTCTCATCCAGCTTCCTGGTGTCAGCTTCTTTATCTTTCCTTAGAATAGGAAGATTGTCAACCTTGCTAGGAGCCATATCTTCGTCAAAGGTGACATCATGACTTATCTCAACTTCCCTTTGACCAACCACATAGCTTCTATAGCCCTTAGAATTTTCGCTATAGGCCACGAAGATTCCCTTTTTTCCAGATGCACCCAATTTGCTTCTTTTCTCTTTCGGCACATGAAAATATACGGGACTTCCAAAAATTCTAAAACGAGAGACATCAGGTTTCTTACCAGTGAACATCTCTTCAGGGGTCTTGGAATCCAATGCTTGATGAGGGCATCAGTTTTGAACATATACGGTGGTATTCGCAGCTTCGGCCCATAGAAACTTCAGAAGCCTTTGATCATAGAGCATGGAAGGAACAGCTTCCATAATCGTACGATTCTTGCTTTCCGCCACACCATTCTGCTCAGGAGTGTATGGTGTTGTGGTCTCCCTCTTAAAGCTGGCTTCCTTGCAAAAGTCATGGAACTCATTGGATTCATACTCGGTCCCATTATCAGTTCTTAAGATCTTGATCCTCTTCTCGGTTTGATTCTCGATCAAGGCTTTGAAGTGATGGAACCAAGAGATGGAACCAAGAGAACACTTCATCCTTCTTTTTCAAGAAGTATATCCAAGTCTTGCGAGAATAATCATCTGTAAAAGTGAGATAATATAAATATCCTCCCAAAGAGTTCACGGGCATCATACCAGATATGCCAGAGTGAACCAACTGCAAGATGTAAGAGGTCTTGCTATGGCTAGAGGGGAATGGTCCCCTTTTGAGCTTTCCTTCGGCACATCCCGGACATACTCCTTCATGCTCTACTTTGAACTTGAGCATCCCTGTCACCATCTATCTCACATCGGGTAGAGCCTTATAATGAAGGTGGGCAAACCTTCGATGCCATAGTTCAGACTATAGAGATGTGTTGTAAGACATGACTCCTAACAAACTTCCTCCAACTTGATATAAAGAGTCAACTCGAAACCCAAGAGTGAAAGCATCTTTAAAATTCTTTTTCCATACACGTACCTTGCCATCGATGAAGGCCACCTTGTAGCCTTTGTCTTGCATTGTCGAAATGAACACCAGGTTCTTCTTGAGATCAGGTACATATAGGACTTCTTGCAAATGAATTGTGTTACCCTGATTTAATTGAAGCGTAACATTCCCTACACCCTTTATGGGATAGGTGGAATTGTCTCTAAGAATAATCTCCAAGTTTGTCTCCTTCTCTATCAGATTAGAGAGAGCTTCCTTGTAACCAGTGAAGTGCCTTAGGCACCACTATCAATAAGCCAATTGCCCAACAAGTCCGGAGAAGAGGTAGTGGAGAGCGCTGATATCAGATAATATTCATCTTGCTTACTATTAACAACATTTGATTCATACCTAGAGTTCCTTGCTTTCTTGGAGGGTTGACCACTTCCTTGATTTCCTGCATAAGTCTTTCCTTTGCCATTGAACCTGCCATTCCTTTGATTGTGGTTGGAGTTGCCCCCGGAGTGATTTTGATCATCATCATGTGATGTGTCCTTTCTATTAGGACACTCCCTCGCATAGTGGCCAAATTTATTGCAAACGAAGCATCTTACCTTCCTTCCACCCTTCGATCCGGTCTTTCCTTTGAAGTGACCTTTAGACCCAGAATTATTTCTCATTTTGGCATGAGAGGAGAAAGCAGTGGGGTTGCCTTTGCTTGAAGGCATTTCTTTCTCCACCATCCTTGTCTCTTCTTGAATGCATCTCGACGTCAATTCTTCAAATCCCGGAATTTGGTCATTGTTGAGAAGAGTGGTTCTAAATATATACCATCGGGATGGGAGCCCTCCAAGGGTAGTGATAGTTAGTTCCCTGTCAGGAATGACTTCTTGTTGAGTTTAGGTATGTTCTATGCTCAAAGCAATTTATTTCAATTTTCACAATTAGCTCAATATCTTTTCCAGATTAGCAATCACATCAGCATAATATTAAACTGCAGATAGAACATAAACATAGATCGCAGAAGACAAGCCAAGACAAAAGAACACAAGATGTGGCACTCGCCAAGGACAAACCCCAATGTGGGGAAACCCTTGATCAATTCTTCTTATATGTTCTTCAATAGTTCAACGGAGAGAGAGAGAGATAATACATACACAACAGAAGTCAATACTTTGACTTATCTAAATAAGAGCAGAGATCATCTCTAAGAAGATGATACATGAGGTAGTTGAACTCAGTTGAAGATATGCTGCTTCAACTGATTCTCCAAGGTGACTCCATCACCAGGTTGCACCTATCATTGTGTTGCACCTCATCATGCTTCACTAATCATGAATGTGCCCATCACTGTGCTCAATGTATACTGCAATGTATCATCACGCTGCACCACTGTCATTAAGCTGCTCTTCATCACAAGCTCCCATCACCGGGCTGCACTCATCATTATACTGCACTACACTGTTGTCTCTAACACCATGCTGCATCCAACTGCTACATCTAGATAAGTAGCTGCATCCATGGGCTATAGCTAAACATGTTGCATCAACCGATGTATAAGTGTCGATGCGATATACGTCAGCAATTGCAAATCGCAAAGGTTCAGGTCTAGACCTTAACGTAGACCAGTCCCTTATAGTGATGCGATAATATGTGCCGGACTCGATAGGACTCAACACTCCCGTGCATAAAATTTCAAGTCCGCTTTCCCGAATCCGCTAAGTGTTTTAGCATGATTTCTCTGTGTAAGCCATTCGGCGATAAACAAGTAAATACACAGGGGTGATGCTATATGGGTTCTACAGACCCGATAGCATTAAAACTTCCGCCTCCGATAGTGTATTTACAATACACCTAAGTCTTCCACCTCCGATAGAGTATTTTGCGCATACTTATATAAACTCTGCCTTTTCCGCTCCGATAGTGTATTCGCCATATAACTAAGTCTTTCTGCCCCCAATAGTGTATTTTCCATATATGTAAGTCTTTCTGCCCCCGATAGTGTTAAACGCGCATGTATATCTGGGTTTATGCCTCCGATAGTGTTAATGCATCCTTTGCTCCTTTGATAGCTCCCGATAGTGTAATCTGTGGCATATATGTCTCCTGACAGCTCATTTGCATGCATATGACCCTTTTGTGGCATACATTGCTCTGATAGCTCTCGATAGCTCTATCTGCTTCCTCCATTGCTCTGATGGCTCTGTTTGCTTCCACTGGCTCTGTTTGCTTCCTCCGATGGCTTTGTTTGCTTCCTCTGGCTCCTCGAATATTGCCATATTGACATCAATGACAATCTATGTCAACACCATCCTTGTCTCTTCTTGAATGCATCTCGACATCAATTCGTCAAATCTCAGAATTTGGTCATTGTTGAGAAGAGTGGTTCTATATATATACCATTCGGATGGGAGCCCTCCAAGGGTAGTGATAGTTAGTTCCCTGTCAAGAATGACTTCTTGTTGAGTTTAGGTATGTTTAATGCTCAGAGCAATTTATTTCAATTTTCATAGTTAGCTCAATATCTTTTCTAGATTAGCAATCACATCAGCATAATATTAAATTGCAGATAAAACATAAACATAGATCGCAGAAGACAAGCCAAGACAAGAGAACACAAGATGTGGCACTAGCCAAGGACAAACTCTAATGTGGGGAAACCCTTGATCAATTCTTCTTATATGTTCTTCAATAGTTCAACAGAGAGAGAGACACAGATAATACATATACAACAGAAGTCAATACTTTGACTTATCTAAATAAGAGCAGAGATCATCTCTAAGAAGATGATACATGAGGTATCTGAACTCAGTTGAAGATATGTTGCTTCAACTGATTCTCCAAGGTGACTCCATCACCAGGTTGCACCTATCATTGTGTTGCACCTCATCATGCTTCACTAATCATGACTGTGCCCATCATTGTGCTCAATGTATACTGCAATGTATCATCACGCTATACCACTGTCATTAAGCTGCTCTTCATCACAAGCTCCCATCACCGGGCTGCACTCATCATTATGCTGCACTACACTGTTGTCTCTAACACCATGCTGCATCCAACTGCTACATCTAGATATGTAGTTGCATCCATGGGCTGTATCTAAACATGTTGCATCAACCATGTAGTATCCAACCATTATGCTGCATCTCCTAGAATGTTGTCCACCTCCTGCATAAGAAGGGACACTACTTCTGTCATGCTGCCACACTGCCTTAGCTGTTGGCTATGGCCTATGGCCTAGCCCAGCAGCAAGATAAGCTATGATCCCACAGTCCTAGGATACACACAAGGCTGTCATCAACATGTGGCCCACTGAAATACAATGTTGATCTGTGTGCTATTGGAGCTTCTTCTCATCAAGGTATGGAGGTTTCTCATTGTTGTAGCAGTTCCTTTAGCCAACGTAGTATAGCCCTTCTAAACTGCTGATAAGAACCTCTTGTGACAGCGTATAGGATCTCCTCATAAAACATCTGAAGAGACCTCTCCCTTCAACGTGGTTGGTCTTTAGGACTGCGGCCAAGATGTGCACCTAAAACACATTCTTAGGACTGTTAACAATGTCTCTTTCTTACAGCGGATAGGTGGTGTAGAAGACTGCAGCTAGGGCTTCATTTGAGGCTTCTCTGGACAGCGTATGGAGGCCTCCCTGCTGCATTGAGGAGCCTTCTTTAAGGACAGAGACAGAGTCTCTATCTACGGTGACAAGACCTGCGGCTAGGGCATGAAGGACCTGCGGCTAGGGCAGGATAGGACTGCGCATTAGGGCAGCGTGTATAGGCCTCCTTCACCGTGCTAGATCTCCAGCTTGAATTGCGGCTAAGTCTCCTTGATTGAATGGCGGTTAGATCACCTTCTTTAGGACTACGGCTAGGGCAGTATTAGATCTCTTCTTGACTGCGGCCAGACTGTGGCTAGGGCTCCTTGTTTAGTCTCCTTTCCTCCTGCGTCTAGGGCTTCCTCCTCTTAGACTTCTCTTCCACTAAAACCCAAAACAAGTGGAGAGAAATCAAGAGTGAAGTGTGTCCAAATGACTTGCAAGGCACTTGTATTTATACTAAAACATGGAGCACAAGTGGGGGCAGTTTGGTTGCTAGCCGACCTTGACGAATTGTCCCATAACACAAATAAATTTATATCTCCACGAATACTTATCGGAATCAGATGATCTTTAGATCAATCCTACACCTCTCGATGAGAGGAGTCCAAGAAAAATATCAACTGCCATAAATAAGATGACCCACATGGATTTTGGCCCTAGTTTCCAATTTTAACACTTCTTCAATCGATAGGAGATCATTCTTGATCTCAATGATCCTTAACAAGTAGGATTGAATATCTTCATCCTTGCCCTTCTTAATATCCTTCAACTTGTTTTTGAGGAACAAAACTTGATTTGCATCACTAACTTTAAACAAGCTTACCAATCTATCATAGATCTCCTTGGAGGTGTTCAACTCGGAAATGTAGGCCACCAAACGCTTGTCAATTGAATCTCCGATGATCTTCTTCACTTTGACTTCACCCCTAGTAAGTAGGATTGAACATCTTCGTCCTTGCCCTTCTTAATATCCTTCAACTTATTTTTGAGGAACAAAACTTGATTTGCATCACTAGCTTTAAACAAGCTTACCAGTCTATTGTAGATCTCCTTGGAGGTGTTTAGCTTGGAAATGTAGGCCACCAAACGCTTGTCAATTGAATCTCGGATGATCTTCTTCGCTTTGACTTCACCCCTAGTAAGTAGGATTGAATATCTTCATCCTTGCCCTTCTTAATATCGTTCAACTTATTTTTGATGAACAAAACTTGATTTGCATCACTAACTTTAAACAAGCTTACCGATCTATTGTAGATCTCCTTGGAGGTGTTCAGCTCGGAAATATAGGCCACCAAATGCTTGTCAATTGAATCTCGGATGATCTTCTTCACTTTGACTTCACCCCTAGTATATTTGTTCCTTGTAGCAGCCGATGCATTTGATGGAGGCTCAGTGATTCTACCCCTCATATGGTCCAACACTTCCTGCTCTTCCAATGTCAGATCAAGAGACATCTTCCATCCGTGATAGTCAAACTTCTCACGAACCTTGTCTTCGGCGGGGAAGTGTGATGAGGTACCCATGAAGCCTTTTGACTTTTTCCAATTGTCTTCAGTGATTGCTCTTGCTCTTGTTTGGGCTTTGTCTTCACCTCACCTCTGATACCATGTTAAATTATAGTATGTTCTATGCTTAAAAGCAATTTACTTCAAATCTTCTTATTAGCCCAATATCAATTTCTAGTATAGCAATCACATCAACATGATAGTAAAATGCAGATAGAACATAAATGTAAACAACAGAAGACAAGCCAAGACAAGAGACACAAGATGTGGCACCAGCCAAGGACAAACCTCAATGCAGGGAAACCCTTTGATCAATTCTTCTATATTCTTCAATAATTCAGCAGAGAGAGAGAGATAGTACAATGTCACAAATTTGTGATTTACAACAATAGCAATACAATCTTTGATCAATAAGGTCAAGGCTGGTCAAACAGTTCCCAAAAGACGTTAAATCAACCTAGGATAACTCGGCCTCCAACAGTAATAAATAGCAGCCCAAAACAGTCAATGCAAAGAGGTCAAATAGCAGTCAATGCTACAACAATACTACAGTCAGCCCTAACCAATCAACGTTGTCCCAAACATGTGCTCCAACAGGTCAACGCTAGGCTGTCCAGCAATGTGGCTAGCCTAGGAGAGGCTACCCGACCCAAGAATGCAGTCAACTTCCTCTTCGTTGGTCAAACACATGCATAATATACCCCTGCTGCTCCACAGTCAACCCTAGGTCAACGTTGTCCCAAAACTGGCCTGCGTCCTTCCTTCTCCCACGTGTGAGTGTCTTCCTCCTCCTACGCATACCCAAGAGACTAGGAGAGAGAGGAATGAGATGGTGAGATGAGTGTGCTAATGCCTCAAGGTCTCCTCTACTTATATGCCACGTTGAGGTTTAGCTGGGGGTGTGAAACACTATTTTACTTGCTGGCCGACCTTGACAAATTGTCAAGAAATACAAATAAATTCATATCTCCATGAATACATGTCGGAATTTGATGATCGTTACATCAATTCTACACCTCTCGATGAGAGGAATCCAAGAAAAGTATCAGTTGCCATAAATGAGGTGACCCACATGGAGTTTGGCCCTAGTTTCCAATTTTAACACCCCGCCCCTGCACATAATGTCAAATAATGAGTGCTAGGTATGGATTTGTGCTCTCCTATATCTATAGCAAATGGTGTTGATGTTGATGCTCCCCCCGTCTCCTGCGCCTCCTCCTCTGCCTCCTGCTCCTCCTCGTGTTGCTCCTCCTCTGAGTCCTCCTCCTCTTGTTTCCCCTGTTCTAATGGATCATCTGGCTCTAACCATGAAGGTGACTCCTCCAAGATGGGCACCTCAGAGTCCACCCTCCACTGAGACAATACATCAATGTTGTCTAAGGAAATGGCATCTGGATCCATTGGTGCTTCTATTTGCTTCACTCGAAGTTGGATATTGTAATGCACATACACTAAATCATTGAGGCGTGCGAACTCCAACCTGTAAGTGTCAAAAAAACTAATGAGTCTTGACTCTCGACTCTTGACACTTTAGGGTCATAAATTAAAAATTTTAAATTACAATAAATGTAATTGCTCAACTGAAGATTGAAGCTCAAAGTTATACCTGTTGTGCTTTTTTGAGTGTATTTTCTCAAATACACTCCAATTGCACTCACACCCTGAAGAGCTACATGTTTGACTCTGGATTCTTATGGCCAATTTCTGCAAATTTGGTGCCCTTCCACCATAACTTTGCCACCAAATATCTACAACAAAATAAAGAAATAAAAAAATCAAAAACTTAAAACATAATTAAACTTTCAAATAAAAGTTACATAATTGAATTTTAAAAATCTAAAATTATAAGGAAGGAAGTTCTAAATTGAAAATTCTAATGAGTAATGACTTGTCACTTACATGGCATGAAGAGGGTCCTTTCCCTAATAGCATCATCAAAGCCAAATAGGCCAACACAATCCCGATAAAACGTTATCTCGCGATTGATTTTGCTACGAAGTTGAGGATCAGGTACCATCCTATGAATGCAGGAATGGAGCCCTTCCATCACCTCGCCATCAAAATCAAAGGCGCATTTATATGAAAATGCGAGGTTGAGGAAGAGTGTTGCTGCATGAATGGGTCGATGAAGCATCCCTGTCCACCGATTATCAATCACATCCCATAACATCATATGCCTATCAAGCCCAGCAGAACCCTTGTCTACATAATAAGCACGAATGGCCTCCTTGGCCCTATCCATGGCCTCATACAAATAAGCCATTGCAGGCTTGTCCCCATCTACCAATCTCAAAACCTTTACTATAGGTTCACCAACTGAGCATGCTTCTTCTACTCACTGCCAAAACATGTCAGAGTAAACCATTTTTGCAATGGCTCTCCCGTCCTATCTCCTACTGTATCTACAATCACGCCATTCATCAGAAACAAACATTTTCTTCAACTCGAACTGGCATCAAAGAAAATATTGAAGAGTAATAAATTTGGTGGCAAAACATGTGATTGCAGGATGCCGCAACTCCTTGTTTCTATTGTACCTCCTCATGAGGCTAAAAACAAAAGCATGGTTATAAATAAACTTGGGGACGCTCCTAGACATATTAATCACCTCCTTGATGAAGGAGAGTTTCCCCATATCCTAAAGTAGCAAATCAATACAATGTGCTGCACACGAAGTCCAGAACAATGTGTGGTGCCTCTCCATAAGCATCCTGCCGGCAGACACATAATTAGTTGCATTGTTTGTTATGACTTGCACCACATTTTGCATACCAATCTCCCGAATGAACCCATCTAACAACTCACATATCGTTGTTGCATCTTTAATATGTGTTGATGCATCCACTAATTTAATAAACATGGTACCTTTAGGACAATGTACCAAGCAATTTAGAAGGGTCCTAACCTTCCTATCTGTCCAACTATCAGACATCACTGTGCATCCAGAAACTTCCCATGTTTGTTTCAACTGCGCCAATCTAGGGTTGATGTCCTGCTTTTCTGCTTGAAGAATTGGCCCCCGCAACTCCTCATATGTAGCACCTTTGTACCTTGGGCCCACAATAGCAATAGCATCACACGTTGGCTACCAAAATGGATTCGTTTTGGTGATGTTGAGAGGTAAGTTGCTCCAGAAAAGACACCTCCCCATAACTCTATCTACTTCTTGCTTCTCCTTTTTTTTAACAATTGATTTTATGGAAGGTTGTGCTCCATGTCCTATTAGTGGAACAAAAAATGATGACCTCGCACTAGCAGTAGCAGGTGATGTTATGGAGCCCCTCCCACTACCCTCAACCTCAAAATCAAAAGAAGATATCCCGAAAGATCTACTTGCACGTTCAGCCTTGTTTCTTTCTACCTCTTCCTTCTTTCTATCTTTTTCATCAATTTTTTCAAGAGCTTTTTGTATAAGCTCCAGACTATAAACTGTACAAAGCCCAACATCATGTCCAGGGAGTCTAGCCAGATGGTATTTCAATCACGTAACCCCTCCTGTCATCCTAGTCCCACACAATTTGCATGATAGATATGCCCGATTTGTCCCACCATCAGGCTCCCCATACTCCCAAAATGGGTCCAAGGCTTTTGGCATATTTGTAGTGAGCTAATTCAAACCTAGGGCACCAAAAAAACAAAAAATTGAAATTAATGATTGAAGTTATTCCACCCATACACAAAAAATAATAAGTAATAACCACCTCATTTTACAAAATAATTTTTTTGCTACATTATTTGCAATGTGAATTCAATGAAAAATGACAATAAGAGGGTGCATTTGAAAGTTAAAAAAAGAAATGGAGTTTGTTGTCCAAATATGGAGAAAACCCTTGCATTGGCTCATGGGCATGAAAATCATAGCAAATGGAAAAAAAAAAATGTTGGTAGGCAAAGAGGCAAGCAAGAATAACCCTAAATCTATCAAAAAAATCATTAACATAGGGGGTTTTTATAACATACCTGTTAATGGAAGAAATGAAGATTGTCTCACTGTTCTTCAATCTTTGATCAACAAAAAATTCGTAGTTGGTGGTGATAATGGCTCTTCGATCCTCAATTCCTCCTTGACAACAACCACAACACTCTCCCCTTCCTTCTCCAACACTCAGAAAACAAAAATGAGCAAACAAAAATTGATTTTTCCCTTTTCCAGTCGCGGCCCAGCCGGCCCGGTGATATTTCACATCGTCGCGCGATATTTTCACGAGATATTGGCGATATCTCGGAAATATTGCGATATTTTCGGGGAGCGAAAATATCATGATATTTTATCGGCAATATTTCGGCTCCCCGAAAATATTGCAATATTTCCGAATATCGCCGATATTTCGGCGATATTATCAACACTGATTTACACATTAATTAGCCCTAATTCCTCACTAGTTTATCATTGATTCCACAGCTTTTTCTTGTTGCCGTTATAAAGTATTTGTGTGCTATAAATCATTGGTTGAAACCCTAGTTTATAACAGCAAAGTGTAATTTCTTGATTGCAGGTGTTTGGGAACTTATTTGAGCCTCTATAGGTTAATCTAAACCCTCTAGCTTTAACCATAGGAACTTTTGAACTCTTCATATTATACCTTAAGTCACCCAAAACCCTAATCATTGCATACTTATCCTTGGGTGAATCTTATTGTAGAACCCTTAGGGGACATTTAGCCTAAGTCTAATTGAGTTACTTGATCCCTAAGATCTACTAGGAAAGCCTTCCTTGTGATGGATTGTATCCAACCATAGAAACAAGGGGATTGATTGTTGAGGTGACAATGGTAACTCACCCATTCTTGCTCTCATCTAGGCTGCTTAGTGAGGCTTTGCACTAAGATGCTATATTTTACAATAACATATCTCACAATAGATGACCCCACCTCTATCGAATGAATATGCTAGATGAATGAATGCACAGACCAAGTAATGGGTGAGATCTTTCAAAGGCTCGCTATCTGTGGATCATGGTAGGGGCTGCTGGCTGGCAAACTGCATCATAGGAGAAAAAAATTCTCCTATGGTTTCCCATGCATATGGATGGGTAGCAAGTCCCAACTATAAACTCTCAAACCTGTCGTAGTCTCCTACTTTCTCATTCCTTTTGCCCCACTACAATAATTAATCTCCCACTTCCAAGGACTTATCCCTACCTTTCCAAATCAAATACCTCCTTCACTTGATCCCGACAGTCAATGAAGTGATTATTAGCTATCCACATCAAGTTGTTCCAAGCAATCAATGTGAGTCCATAATGCCTCCTGATTGGTAGTGAACTCCTCTAAGAATTTATAAACTGGCAACCTCAAATTGACCGGTAATACTACATCCAAACTATAAACCAGCTCAAATCAACTTTTACCATTCAAAAAAAAAAACCATGATAAGATCTTCCCATAATGCAAATCTGAGGCAATATTCCATGCTCTCTTGTTCTCCCCAATCACCTTGATAATCTAGATAAGGTTCTTATTAGCTAGATTCTACCAATTCATTCCGCTGTGGATAATAATTGGCTGAATGAACCAATGTAATGTTGTACTAGGAACAAAAACTCATCAACTCGGCTTATCAAAATACTAGCATTATCTATGGTAATGCTACTCGAAACTCTGAATCATGTAAGAATGTTCGTTTCCAAGAATTTAAATATACTGGCACTGGAAGAATTCTGCAATGGTACAGCCTCTACCCATCTAGTAAAATAGTCTGTAGCTGTAAGAATCCAACTGAATCAATTTTTGGAGTTCTGATAGAACTAGCCAATGAAATCAAGCACTCATTCCTAGAATGGAGACTGCATTATGACTGGATCAAGAGGTAGGGCTGGAGCATTTCTCATTCTAAGCAATATTCTAACCTGCTCTTCCTCGACTATTGCTCCAAAAGATATATTAACTCTCTTTCATGGTGGACTCCCTTCCAGTTTATCCACAAGTTCCATTTCCTCAAACCAAGTGTCACAGCAATGATTTCTTCAAACAGTCTACGGAGGAATTATCCAATCTGCTGTTATGTTGCTCTTATGAGGCCTATGGACAGGTCTGTAATTTGTACCAGTGGTGTGCCCTTTCAGAATGCTGAAAACAGAGTGTACTCCGCCTCTAGATTATGTTTTCTTTGCTATACATAACATACTGTGATTTTGCTGTTATCTACTGTGTAAAAGATCCAGATTAGAACAATGGACAATTTAAAACATAGAACAGGTACCAGACAGTGCTGATTGCTGATCTGTATCTTCTACAAACTATAATAGTGATCAGTATTTAAACCTTAGACTGAAAAAATGTGTGTGAATGCTTTTGAGTCAATGGTCTGTGCCAAAACATGAAGTGACATCAAAACAGAGCCCCCAAAACTATGGCTGTTTATCATACAAGGTATGATCTCATGTGCCAGATAACCCAACAGCTGGATGAATCCTTATACGTACTGGAAACTCTTCCAAAAGATGACTTGTTTTAATCCTCTGCATAATCCTCCCTTGTCTCATCCACATGGATCTCCAGTCAAACCTCCACGTGTCATGAACCTCCCATCACTGTTTCACCTCCACATGAACCTCCCATCACTGTCTCCCCTCCACAATTCTTAGAAGTGCAAGAAGCAGTTCTAAAGGAGGTACAAAGGTTTCTATGAATTGTGGGTGTTGCTGCAGGTCTCAACCTGGAACAGCAGGCCATTTTTGAGATCCAAACCCATTAGGGTACAAGATTCACCACATATATGTTTGTAGTATGTAGGTATATATGTATGCATATTATATAAAATGTCTTAAAATTTAAAAGACGGAACGAAGGAAATCTAATAGAGTAAAAAATCTGAGTACCGATATGATTGATCAAAAAATGATTCCAGTGACTAGTAGAAGATGTGAATTTCATAATAGTCGTAACAAGATTCAACATAACATAAATAATTATTATATTAAGTTATAGTATTAAGCTGTTATAGAAAGATTCAAGATTTCAAACTTCAACTCATTTAAACAAAAACAGAATACTAAATGCTCATCAATGGCAATACTACTATTGACACATCCTCTCAGTGCTTGGTTGACTTGCTCTCCTCAAATGTCTGTTGTTGGACTTTGCACATGCCACACTACTGAAAAAACACCGTGTTAGAAATGTTTCTTACTATTGGTTGTTAAAGCATGCACACTTCTAAGAGGGGAGTGCCCAAGTAAAGAAAGTGCGAAAAAACGGGTAATAAAGCATTATTTTTGTCTTTTACTTGTACAAGAAAGGTCGTCCTAAGGGTCTGTTAATGCCCAGATTTACACACTGAAAATCAAGCACTAACTCCAGGTCTTTTGATTCATCCAGCATGATCTGACTGAATATCTCGTTAACTTCCATATTGTTCAAGACTCTTCTGTTTGATGTACATTTTCAAAGGAATTTTTTGAGGCTGCAAGATTCTGCTTCTCTCAACACTTGTATTTAAGAATCTATAAGAACTGTTATGGTTGTGTACTATGTGGCTTCTTTCATCCTTGCTTGAATCTAAAATATATTCCTGCATCTGAAGTTTTGCAACAGTACATACACTGCTCTTGAGTCCCTATGCATGGTTGAATATGAAATTTATTCTTACATAATATTTTCATTCATTGAAAATTGTGTTCTTCTTTTAACCATGCATCTCCTTGATTTACTTGATAATACACTGTACATTGATTTGATAATGTCATAAATATTTTAAAATGAAACTCTTATTCCAATATCATTCCTTGAAGAGAAGTGATTCAAGAGTCTAGTATTTCCTTTTCTGGATCTTCAACTACTTGCATCAAGCAGTTTACATCTTACATATCAATCACTGCACCTCATGAGACACTGGCACCTTTGTTTTTATCATAAACACACGACTAACCTCCAATTTAGGAAATTATGAATTCTAAATTAGGATTGTAGAATTTCACCTTGCAGTCGATGCATGTGAGGCAATTACGTTCAGAAAGCAGGATTGCTGATTGATCCAAAACACCATTATTTATACCCATATACTCATTCTCAATCAACCTGCATCATACAGAACAAAAGAACAAATGTTGGCATGTTCTCTCAACAACAAATGCAGCCAGATAAAGTATGTTTACTTACCAAGTTGCAGACATATGAATTACTTTACTTGCAAATCGCTTTAGACAAACCAAAGCCATCAAAAACACAATCCACTTGGACTTATATTGTGCACAAACACTTGTCAAGATTCTCTGTAATGATGCACATATCAACTCTCTACCTTTATAAACAAGCTATAACCATTCCCACGTGTCCATGTTGAAATTAAAACACACATTCTAATAACTCTATTTTTAAACAAAATGTTCAGTGACAAGCCCTAAACATAAAAATATGCTTACACAAAACACTTTTGAAGTATTCCTCCATTGTAATAAAAGTGAAATTTGTAACTAAAATAAATATTAATTAAAAATGTAAAATAGAAGGGGTAACTAATTGTTATTAAGCATGGTGTTACCCCTCATATTGACATGAGTGGAACACATGATCTTGTGTAGGTTGATGGGATAATTATAGGCTTCCAAAGGTTGGAACATTGGTGAAGCTTGCTTCAGGGGTGTATCTTTTCTCTTCACAGATCTTCATCAAGGTGGTCACATCCTAGTCATGTTCACATAGTGTTGCATGATTGTCCTCTAAAATGGTGATGAATTTACCTACTTCCATTCAAATTCCTAAGTTACCAGAAATGTCTTTAGAAACCGATAGAAACGTTGTTTCGCGTTTCTGAAACAAAAACAGGTACGATTTGCCATAAAAACATCATCGAAACGTTTCCTAACTGTTTCAGGGTTTTGGAAATGGGGGATTTGAATTTTGAAATGTTTCAATACTTTGTAATTTTTTTTGGATCCACCCGTAAAAGTTAAATGCCGAGAACGTATTTGGTTAAAATCCAAAAGTTGGGCCTGCCCCCTCTGACCACGAGTTTTGCTCTGCAGCTGCTACAACAAATTTGCAAAACTTGGTGAATTCAGGTGTATGAATGAATGTTGTTGGTGAAAAATAAAAGGCTATGATATATATATATATATATATATATATATCTAAAAACTCTGTAATTATGTGGACCCAAAATCAAGCGGTCAAACCATATTGAAATTATTATACGGGATCAGAACTCCGTGTACCCAGAAATGAGGCGGTCCCATAAACCCTAAAACATTTTTTGAAAACAAACTCACAAGGGGCACCATTATTTTTGGACAATCATCCCCGGGAAAACCCAATGCAAGAAAACTGATGTAGCAGTTTTGAGGGTTTTATTAATATGCAGATTTCTTGAGTACAACTAGGGTGCCAAACTAGCTCACCCAACAGACATTGTTACATGGCAGTAATACCTCTTCTCGGAGACAGATATTCAGCAAGTCTGCCCCACGAAAATCCTTCTGGCGCTTCTCCAAGGCTCTGCATCAACCTTGCTAGCCTCAGCATCACTCCTGAAGCTCCTGCGTCAGCCCTGCTAGCCTCAGCATCACTCCTGAAGCCCCTGCATCAGCCCTGCTAGCCTCAACGTCACTTCTGAAGCCCCTGTGTCAGCCTTCCAGCTCTTTGTGTCAACTCTCTGCCTTTTGTGTCACCCACGCAGGCCCCTCAGCCTCTACGTAGTCTCTAGCTGCCTCTGTGTTAGCCTCTTTGGTCACTACGTTGACCCTCAGGCACTATCTCTGCCTCTCTGCAATGTACTCACTGCCCCTCACTGCAACAGATCACTTGTTTGAATTTTCTCAGCAAGCCCCGCTCCAGAAAATCAAACTCATTGATCAATCTTCGTGTATCTCCAACTAACCCTCAAGCCTCTTCTTATACTTTTCTTGTTGAGTCTTCAATGACCGAGATTAAGTCTCTAATCAACGGCTAAGATTAGATTTGGCTTGATCCATGTCATTTAGAACCTTCTCACCCAATTTTATATTAACACCCATTAATATTTTAATTTTCCTAAGTTTAGACTTAGGAACTTCATTAAAAATATTAATTATGTTAATATCTCTATAAACGGGTGGGATTTCCTCAAACCATTTCTGGGTTTTGGAGATCTCATATGCTTTAGCCTTTCCACCAATTTTCATGGCTAGATCACATCTGATGCTACCACAAATCAACACTCCCTCGTAGCGAGGAATGTGCTCTAGTAATGCTCCACCACTGAACATCACACTGATCCTTCCGCACCGGTACCTGTGTTGATGCTTGGCCTGCTGCCTGTTGACCACTACCGGTCAACTACCCATAGCAGTACACCCCCTTTTCTTCGCAAAAAGGGATAGCGCTTGATCAACATGTCCGTGCCATTCGACAGTGATCGTCGACTTGATCATACTATGTTGTAAACCCAGTCTGCATGTGTGAATTGTAAATAATCTTAGCAGATATGAGTCATGTATGTAAAGTTCCTAGGTGGACCTAATTTTCTAGTGATAATCTACGTTCCGGAAGGTTTTTCGTCTCACCGATCCATGATCGGCAGAGTTTTCCTTCAGCCTAACCCCAAAGCCGGAATGGATTTTGTCATTAGAATCTTAGGAGAATCCTAGTGTGTTAATCTGCTAGATTATAGTTGTGTCGCAGAACTGGGTGGTTTATGAGGGTCTATGTCAGATGGGTTTTCCCCCTTGAGATGTAAAGTTGTAAAAGTCATGATGTAAAGTGTCTTGAGGGTTAGAAAATGTTTTAATCCCCTCATAAGTCCTAAGTCCTAGGTCCTAGGTGATTTTTCCAAAGGCTAAGTTCGAGGATCCATTTAAAAATTAATTAAAAATTAAAAAAATAAAAAAATAACTGAAAAATAAAAATTTAAAAAAATAAAAAATAAAATAAATTATAAAATAAATTAAAAAAAAACAAATAAAAATTTAGATAAAAAAAATAATAATAAAATAAAGTAAAAACCTAAAAATAATAAAATAATAATATTTTTGACTAAGTTGCAGGAAACGTGGGGAGGGGGTCCGTTTCCCCAGGGGAAATGAAATGAAACTCGTTTCCCCGTACCGTACGGCCTCGAAACGCGTTTCCGGCCGTACGGCCACGTTTCCCGAAACGGAAACGTGGCCGTACGGCCGGAAACGCGTTTCCAGGCCGTATGTGCCACGTTTCCCCAAAAAAACACTTGTTTTTTTAATTTTTTTTTTTTTTAATTTGTTTTTAAATTTTTTAGGGTTTCCAGGTAGTTCTAGAAACCTATTCTAAAGTTATAAAAGAGCAACTTGGCTCATTCTCTCATCACATCATTCATGCTTTATGATTGCACATATATATAATAATAATTTTTAAATATTTTTAATATATATATATATATATATTATTATATATATTCGCGTTTCCCCGTTTCCAAAATTTGGGGAGGTCGCGTTTCGTTTCGCTTCCCGTTTCAGAAACTCGTTTTCGTTTCCCCGTTTCGTGCAACTTAGATTTTTGAGTAAATAAATGCATAATTTCAATTTTTAATGCATTAAAAAATTCGACGGATGAGATTAAGAGATGTCTTGATCCTCATCGACGGTCGAAATCATTTTGACATGGATCACTCGAACTAGCTGTTGGGAATTTTTCCTTTAAATAGGGTGCTAGGGGTCATTTGAGATGAGATTTGATCTGAGAGTCTGGTGCTAAAGAAAGCTCTCTTGTAGTCATTTTTTGTGCAACAAAGAAGACTTTGGAGTTAAAAATCTTGTTGGTGTTACTCTTCTGAAAATGCTGTAAGATTGTTCTATTTTTTTTTTTGCATAATTTTATTTTCAGCCATTGATGATAGCTTAATGAAGATTGATCTAGGCACAGGTATCTTGTCTGGTCTTTGGGGTTTGAATGATAGTTTAGATTCTGAAATATAGTGGCAGGTATCTCCATTTGATCGGGGTTTCACTATTGTTTTTTCCTTCTATGTTGATGGTTGATTTTAAGCTGTGCAGGAAATCCTTTTTTTCAGATTACCCGGCGTTAGGGGAAGTTCTCGGCTGAGCTAGCCAACTCCCGGGTTGTGTTTTCTGAAAGAGCCCAGCCAGTTCTTGATCCCAGGCTTATCATTCGAAATATTTTCTATGAATGCATGCAGGGTTTTCTGAAGCGTCTTACATTAAAATAAAATTCTGAAAATATTACTATGGATTATTGACAAATCTGGCTGCTTAGAGTCATTACATTGTAAATATTGTAATTATTTAGCTGATTTAGGGTTTTCAGTTTTGTTTTTGGGACATTTTACCTCTGGGTTTTTTGTTTTTTGACATTGCAGGCTGCAGGTATAGACTTTAAAAGTTTTTTTTTTCAGGGTTTCCAGCAGGGATAGTCTTCAACGGATTCTCAAATCTTTTGAGGAAATTTCAAGGTTTATCAGAGCTGTCTGCTGCTCAGGGTTTCATTTTACTGAAAAATTTCAAAAATTTTTATGCTGTGTAAAATCACACAGCCCCACGGATCTGTAAGCCAAATCCGCACCTGGGCGTGATTGTTTCTCTCCTGTTAGCAAAACCCTCTGGCAGCTTCAGCATTTTTCCATTATTGTATGTTCCCTCTGTCTCTCTTCTTTTCTGTCAGGTCATACATCCACTCTCATTTTGCTGCATACCATCCACTCTCATTTTGTTGCCGGCGTCAAGCAAATCTTTATCTCCCACCCGATGTCTGCTCCTTCAATCTTCGTGAATCTATCACGTTGCCCAATAATATCCTTCAACCCTCACGCATTCATTACTTTTCCTCTGCGGCATCATCACTCTCTCCTTTACGCTGCCATATTTCCAGCGCTCTGCTATCACTCTTTTCCTTGAATTGACCTGTGTGCATATGCATCAAAAGACAACTCGATTTTCTTGGATTGTTTTTCCCTTGCGCTATCAGCTCCTCCTTCAAACGATTTCCTCAGCCGCATCTCCTTCACGCTGCCATTGTCAAAAACTGCAGCGCGTCCATATCCATCACGCAGCCCCTTTTTGTCTTCACACACAGTGTAAAATCCATGAGAACTTGCAAATAAAAAGGGAAATCACGCAGTCTTTCAGTTGGTTTTACTGCTGCCGCCGTCAAACCCTTCAAACCTGCGCAGCAAACGACAAGCAGAAATCGAAGTTCGTTTAGCGTGTTTGGCATATTAGCATATCATTTTTTTGATCAATCTTTCAGGTTCAGTGTAAGTTGTTCCTTTGTGACAATGCGTTAAAAGCTAAGTTTAGTGATGCGTAGGTTTGTACGTTTGAGCCTTTGTTTAATTTAGCATTTAGATCTTAGAGTTTGATGTGATTTCATAAGGTTGTCAATATAATACGTTTAGTGTTAGTTGTTTTTTTTTTTTTTTTTAATTGTTAGTTCTTGTTTACATAGAATACGTTTTAGTTTTTTTAAAAAATAAATAAATATAAAAAAATAAAAAAAATAAAAAAATAAAAATCATAAAAAGTTTCAAAGTTTCTTTTTACTTTTAGGACTTTGGTTTTAGGTTTAGATTTAGGTTTGCAGTTATTTTGTTTAGTCGTTTTAGTTTAAAAAAATAAATAAAAATATATATATATAAAAAATCATAAAAAAATTTCTTTAGTTTAGTTTAGATATATTTGAGTTTCATTTTATTTTTCTTATGTTAGATCTTTATTTAATTTAGGACTGACATTTTATATAATTTCATTTCAGGTGTTAGTGTTGTATTTAGTTTAGGTTTGAATTTTAAGTTTTCTTTTAAAAATATAGCAATAAAAAAATCATAAAAAAGGTCCCTTTTAGATTTTAGTTAGGGTTTAGGTTTTATATTTTGTTTTGTTTTGTTTTTTTTTTTTTTAGATTTAAAAGCTATAGACTTCAATTTAGATTTGATTTTTATATAGTTTTATATTAGATTAGATCTTAAATTTGTTTCATTTTGAGTTTAAGAATTAAAATTTATAAAAATTATAAAACTTCAAAAATCATAAAGAATTTGTTTCCTTATAGTTTAGATTTTGATTTAATACCATTTAGATTTTCTTTTATTTAAAAGTTTCATTTAGTTTTAAAATTTTTCTTTATCTGAAAAACATAAAAATATTTTGGAAATATTTTGCCACATGCAGTCTTGGCTCGGGGATTTATCACGTTTTATTTTTTCCTGCTGAGCCTAAAATTTTGATGTGGGATTAATGTTTATCCTCTTTTATGTGATTTGGCATGCTTGAATGATCATGAATGTGATATCTGGTTAGCGTTTAAAATTACATGGTTGTGTATCGAGCTTTATCTTTCGAAGTTTTAAATTGCTAGATCATCGTTAAAGCATTGTGAATTTACTGGATATCTTGCATCGTTCGAGTTATTTGATGATAAATGATTGCTCTACATGGTTTACATCTCTGCAACATTTAGTGAGTAATCATTTAAACATTAACTTCATAAGGCACTGGTCTATTAACTTTAACAAAAATCAATTAAGTGCTTGTTCCCCCTCGTGTCTCCCAACCCAACTGTTTCACAGTTGGTCATTCATTTTCCCATAGGGTCTACCCCCCTTAGCCGCGGGAGACAGGCTTAAACGGAGAGATCGGGAATCAGGGTGACAGCCTCCGGTCTGAGCGTTGTCGTGACAATCCGTGAGACAACATTTTTTGGCGCCGTTGTCGGGGATAGAGTTTTTTTTGTCCTTGGTTTATTCGACATTCATCATTATTTCTTCTTTCTTATTTTTCATTTGAGCTGGCAGAGCCAAAAAAAATTGGCATCATCTCATCTTTTACGCCATTCATTAGCCTGTCAAACGGCCAACATTCTTTGACGTCTTTTGATCTTTTCATCACCTTATCTTTCGTCATATCAGCAACTACTCTTCGGTTCATTTCTTGTTTGGGTGGCGACTCCAATTTTTTTTGTTTTTTCCCAGACAAGAAGCCTCCCTCATATCAGCTTGTTTGTTGCTTTTTGGATCCTAGAATTAGATTCATTGTTCAAGTGGCGACTCCACTTCTTTCATCTATTGATTTTCTTGAGCAGAGATCTCGTTCTATCATCCATTTGGTCCCTAGTTATTCATCATGGATTATTCATTTAAACCATGTCATTTTACTGATAATCTCCATGATTTTCTGAAAGAGGCCATTTCTAAATTATTTTTGTTCTCAGGTGGTGATTCAGTCGCTGTTAGACAGCATTTAAACAAGTTTACTTGTGTAATGATCATATATTGTAGACTTCCTCAATATAATCATGAAGATGTCAAGATGCGTCTATTTGTCCATTCTTTAAAGGGTGATGCTTTGAACTGGTTTAATAATTGTCCTGAAGATTCTTTCACTTCTTTACAAGACATTGTCGATGCTTTTAGAGATAGATATGGTGATCCAGATAGCTCGCATTGTGCCCCTAAAATTGTGCAACAGAATGAAAGTAATCTTGTAAAAGGTCCAGCTGTCGATGAAAGATTCCAAGACAATTCTTCATATCAGAATGTGCCATCCACCTGTACCATTGCAGATCAAATCTATGATAGTGGAAAAGCAGGGACAAATTGTAAAAACAGTGTTGCCAATGAAAAGGAAGATCATAAGCAAATTATACAAGAACTAATGCGGCTGGTAAAAAATATGGAGGTCAATCAAACTAATTACGCTAATGATGTGAGAACTTTATGCACCCACTTGGAAAAACGTAATAAGGAGATGGAAATTATGCAAAATCAGCATGCTAAGGAAATTGATGCCATGAAAACTAATCATGACACAAAAATTAGTTTTATGCAAAGCAAGTTATCAGGCTTAGAGGAAAATATGACAAACATGCAAGCAAATCATAAGGAAGAGATAAACTCTATGCAGTATTGCTTGATGACCATAAAGGAAAAGAACGATAAAGTAATAAAAGATATGGAAGAAAACCATGCCAGGGAAATTAGTGCTATAAAGGTTGAACACTCTAGTCAGATGGATGCCATTAAAATACAGTTTCAGAAATTTCAATAGCAATTGGAAGATGAAAGAAACCGAGGAATGTCAATAGATCAGAAGCCTCTGTATCTGTTACAGCAAGCTCCATCTTGTTATGAGGTTCTTTGTTCCATTGAAAATTGCCTAGATGAAAGGGAAATTAATAATCAGATTGATACTCACACGGTTAATCCACCAGTCATTGAAGATCAAGTTATAACTCATGGCACCTGTGAGATTGGTCCATCATCCTTGGCAGGGCAGATGCAGAATGAAGAAATACATGTCACGCATATCTTGCATACTTCATCTGAGAGTTTTGAAGCAGAAAGTTCCATGCCATCAGTGATACAGCCTACCAGGAAGAAAAAGAGCAAGAGGAAGAAAATGAGAAGAAGATTTAATGCATCAGATGGCCGCGAGCATCTTGATTTTCGGATAGGAAAGAGTCCTACCATATGTAGAATTGGACATGGCACATCCGACAAGCAGCCGACAGATTTGCCTGAAAGCAGGCAAATGCTCAGTATACACTATATTGAACACATCTAATGCCATGGGGCGTCCCCTGTATTTCTAACCTTACTCCTTGTTTTTTCAGCATTTTCATTTCTGTTTTAGGATTAGATTTACTTTTCATGTTACTAGATAGTTAATAAATGAAGAGCTTTTATCTTTCCTGTGCTTAATGTTATATGATGATTTTTGGATGGACGCTGCTTATTTCTGTTGTGTGTTGCGTGGATGCAGATTCTGGATTCTCACGTTCCTACAGTGCAGCAACGTGTCCCCAAGTAGAGCCAGATGTTGACCACTACCGGTCAACTACCCATAGCAGTACACCCCCTTTTCTTCGCAAAAAGTGATAGCACTTGATCGACATGTCCGTGCCATTCGACAGTCATCGTCGACTTGACCATACTATGTTGTAAACCCAGTCTGCATGTGTGAATTGTAAATAATCTTAGCAGATATGAGTCATGTATGTAAATTGCCTAGGTGGACCTAATTTTCTAGTGATAATCTACGTTCCGGAAGGTTTTTCGTCTCACCGATCCATGATCGGCAGAGTTTTCCTTCAGCCTAACCCCAAAGCCAGAATGGATTTTGTCATTAGAATCTTAGGAGAATGCTAGTGTGTTAATCTGCTAGATTATAGTTGTGTCGCAGAACTGGGTGGTTTATGAGGGTCTATGTCAGATGGATTTTCCCCCTTGAGATGTAAAGTTGTAAAAGTCATGATGTAAAGTGTCTTGAAGGTTAGAAAATGTTTTAATCCACTCATAAGTCCTAAGTCCTAGGTCCTAGGTGATTTTTCCAAAGGCTAAGTTCGAGGATCCATTTAAAAATTAATTAAAATTTAAAAAAAAAAAAAAAAAATTAATAATAATAACTGAAAAATAAAAATTTTAAAAAATAAAAAATAATAAAATTTATAAAATAAATTAAAAAAAACAAATAAAAATTTAGATAAAAAAAATAATAATAAAATAAAGTAAAAACCTAAAAATAATAAAATAATAATATTTTTGAGTAAATAAATACATAATTTCAATTTTTAATGCATTAAAAAATTCGACGGATGAGATTAAGAGATGTCTTGATCCTCATCGACGGTCGAGATCATTTTGACATGGATCACTCGAACTAGCCGCTGGGAATTTTTCCTTTAAATAGGGTGCTAGGGGTCATTTGAGATGAGATTTGATCTGAGAGTCTGGTGCTAAAGAAAGCTCTCTTGTAGTCATTTTTTGTGCAATAAAGAAGACTTTGGGGTTAAAAATCTTGCTGGTGTTACTCTTCTGAAAATGTTGTAAGATTGTTCTATTTTTTTTTGCATAATTTTATTTTCAGCCATTGATGATAGCTTAATGAAGATTGATCTAGGCACAGGTATCTTGTCTGGTCTTTGGGGTTTGAATGATAGTTTAGATTCTGAAATATAGTGGCAGGTATCTCCATTTGATCGGGGTTTCACTATTGTTTTCTCCTTCTATGTTGATGGCTGATTTTAAGCTGTTCAGGAAATCCTTTTTTTCAGATTACCGGGCATTAGGGGAAGTTTTCGGCTGAACTAGCCAACTCCCGGGTTGTGTTTTCTGAAAGAGCCCAACCAGTTCTTGATCCCAAGCTTATCATTCGAAATATTTTTTATGAATGCATGCAAGGTTTTCTGAAGCGTCTTACATTAAAATAAAAATCTGAAAATATTACTATGGATTATTGACAAATCTAGCTGCTTAGAGTCATTAATCTGTAAATACTGTAATTATTTAGTTGATTTAGGGTTTTCAGTTTTGTTTTTGGGACATTTTACCTCTGGGTTTTCTGTTTTTTGACATTGCAGGCTACAGGTATAGACTTTAAAAGTTTTTTTTTTCAGGGTTTCCAGCAGGGATAGTCTTCAACGGATTCTCAAATCTTTTGAGGAAATTTCAAGGTTTATTAGAGCTGTCCGCTGCTCAGGGTTTCATTTTACTGAAAAATTTCAAAAATTTTTATGTTGCGTAAAATCACACAGCCCCACGGATCTGCAAGCCAAATCCGCACCTGGGCGTGATTGTTTCTCTGCTGTTAGCAAAACCCTCTGGCAGCTTCAGCATTTTTCCATTATTGTATGTTCCCTCTGTCTCTCTTCTTTTCTGTCAGGTCATACATCCACTCTCATTTTGCTGCATACCATCCACTCTCATTTTGCTGCCGGCGTCAAGCAAATCTTTATCTCCCACCCGCTGTCTGCTCCTTCAATCTTCGTGAATCTATCACGTTGCCCAGTAATATCCTTCAGCCCTCACGCATTCATTACTTTTCCTCTGCGGCATCATCACTCTCTCCTTTACGCTGCCATATTTCCAGCGCTCTGCTATCACTCTTTTCCTTGAATTGACCTGTGTGCATATGCATCAAAAGACAACTCGATTTTCTTGGATTGTTTTTCCCTTGCGCTATCAGCTCCTCCTTCAAACGATTTCCTCAGCCACATCTCCTTCACGCTGCCATTGTCAAAAACTGCAGCGCGTCCATATCCATCACGCAGCCCCTTTTTGTCTTCACACACAGCGTAAAATCCATGAGAACCTGCAAATAAAAAGGGAAATCACGCAGTCTTTCAGTTGGTTTTACTGCTGCTGCCGTCAAACCCTTCAAACCTGCGCAGCAAATGACAGCAAACGACAAGCAAAAATCGAAGTTCGTTTAGCGTGTTTGGCATATTAGCATATCATTTTTTTTATCGGTCTTTCAGGTTCAGCGTAAGTTGTTCCTTTGTGACAATGCGTTAAAAGCTAAGTTCAGTGATGCGTAGGTTTGTACGTTTGAGCCTTTGTTTAATTTAGCATTTAGATCTTAGAGTTTGATGTGATTTCATAAGGTTGTCAATATAATACGTTTAGTGTTAGTTCTTTTTTTTTATTATTATTTTTTATTTTTAGTGTTAGTTCTTGTTTACAAAGAATACGTTTTAGTTTTTTAAAAAGATAAAAATAAAAAATAAAAATAAATAAAGTTTCAAAGTTTCTTTTTACTTTTAGGACTTTGGTTTTAGGTTTAGATTTAGGTTTGCAGTTATTTTGTTTAGTCGTTTTAGTTTAAATATATATATATATATATATATATATATAAATCGTAAAAAAAATTCTTTAGTTTAGTTTAGATATATTTGAGTTTCATTTTATTTTTCTTATGTTAGATCTTTATTTAATTTAGGACTGACATTTTATATAATTTCATTTTAGGTGTTAGTGTTGTATTTAGTTTGGGTTTGAATTTTAAGTTTTCTTTTAAAAATATAGCAATAAAAAAAATCATAAAAAAAGTCCCTTTTAGATTTTAGTTAGGGTTTAGGCTTTATATATATATATATATATATATATATATATATATATATATATTTTTTTTTTTTATAGATTTAAAAGTTTTAGACTTTAATTTAGATTTGATTTTTATATAGTTTTAGATTAGATTAGATCTTAACTTTGTTTCAATTTGAGTTTAAGAATTAAAATTTATAAAAATTATAAAACTTCAAAAATCATAAAGAATTTGTTTTTTTATAGTTTAGATTTTGATTTAATACCATTTAGATTTTTTTTTATTTAAAAGTTTCATTTAGTTTTAAAATTTTGCTTTATCTAAAAAACATAAAAATATTTTTTGGAAATATTTTGCCGCATGCAGTCTTGGCTCGGGGATTTATCACGTTTTATTTTTTCCTGTTGAGCCTAAAATTTTGATGTGGGATTAATGTTTATCATCTTTTATGTGATTTGGCATGCTTGAATGATCATGAATGTGATATCTGGTTAGCGTTTACAATTACGTGGTTGTGTATCAAACTTTATCTTTCGAAGTTTTAAATTGCTAGATCATCGTTAAAGCATTGTGAATTTACTGGATATCTTGCATCGTTCGAGTTATTTGATGATAAATGATTGCTCTACATGGTTTACATCTCTACAACATTTAGTGAGTAATCATTTAAACATTAACTTCATAAGGCAATGGTCTATTAACTTAACAAAAATCAATTAAGTGCTTGTTCCCCCTCGTGTCTCCCAACCCAACTGTTTCACAGTTGGTCATTCATTTTCCCATAGGGTCTACCCCCCTTAGCCGCGGGAGACAGGCTTAAACGGAGAGATCGGGGATCAGGGTGACAACCCCCGGTCTGAGCATTGTCGTGACAATCCGTGCGACAACACTGCCCAACATCCACTACACTGCTGCTTCCTGTACTGCTGTCCATGACACTGCCACTGCCACTGCCACTGCTACATCTATACTGCAACTCCCTCTCAACATGTTGCCCATGCTGCCCATAGCATTGTCACTGCTAACTGCTGCACTGCAACTCAATTACCAAGAAGTAAGTAATTGATCTACCCAAATTCTGACATCCTTGTCAGTCTGGAAGCCTTCTGATGTTGGAGCTACCTCTGCTACTATCCTGTGCTCTCTCTGCTACCTCTGCACTACTGCAAACACCTTTGTGCCTCTCGCACTGCTGCAACCTCCACTGTGCCTCTTGCACTGCTGCAAACACCTTTGTGCCTCTCACACTGCTGCAACCCCCACTGCCTAAGTCACCTGACACGGGGATTCGAGACACGTAGGATTCGAGATTCGTGGTGTCGGATCGGGACACGCTGACCCCCCGGAACAGGACATGTTAGGACACATTATATATTATTTTATTAAAAAATATATATATATAATATATATTTAAAAATATATATATATATATATTAAAAATTAGATATTATCATATTTCTTACACAAATTTTAATTAATGATACAAATTTATTGATTTCAAACATAGATCTTCATCTATAGCTATTAGCATGCATAGTACATACAAAATTCAAATAAATGTCAGTGGTACTGGTCACATAAATGATAAATCTATTAAAAATTTAAATCATGATTCATAATTCATAACTGAAAGACAACTTACAACTACAAGATAGTAAGATAAACACACTGACAACTGTAGTTTTCTCATTAAGTCATCAAATCAAAATGTGTTACATAGGTAGTGTTGGTGCAATGCCAATGGCAAATAGAAATAGAAAATATAAAACAACTACAGGTATACAAGCCTCAAGGCATCAATCAGCATCACTGTCCCCATCATCATGGTCCCCACTGCTCTCCTCTACATCCTCCTCCTCCCCTGTATCCATAGTCGCCTTTGCATCTGCTGGTATGGAGGCTGACCCCTCTAAGTCATCAAATCTAACAGGCTCTAGCACTGGATCATTGAGATCCATGTTGGCCAATGCCAACTCAACAATGGTGTCCAGACCCATATCATCAGGAACAATGTTACTTGGGAGCGGGAGCGAAAGTGGGGAGCGGGAGCGACATATTCAGAAGCTCTTGGTTTGGTGCTCTTGATTAAATATGGGTTCCATACCCTAATACATGACAAAATTCAATGGAAACATTGCAATCCCCCAATCCTAAAATCCTGAAAAACTGATAAGTCTGCTGGATTTTGAATGAAATCTAAAATTCTACTTTCTCCATATGAAATCCAATGAGGCCGGAACCACTCTCAAACATCCTGAGTCATTTCATGGTAATGTTAAAAATTTAAGTAAAAGGATGAAAATGAAGATTAAGGAGAATGTCACTTTTACTTTAAGAATTTAACATTACCATGAATAGCATATCAATACTAGGGCCTAGACTTGATTATGAAGCTGCCAAAATGCTCTACTCCTTGCTGCAACAGCACAAATCACTTACCAAATGAAAATATTAATGAGCAAACACGCCCTTTTCATACCCGCGCTGAGCTTAGCGAGTCCTGGAAACCGGACACGTGTCCTAAAATCGTGACACGCCCCTGAAAATCACGACACGCCCTCGGACACGACGTGTCTTGTGATTTGGACACGAATCCGGACCGAATCGTGTCGGATTCGCCGGATTCGGGATTCGCAGGGGGTTTAGGACGAATCCGGTTTCCTAGCCCACTGCGCTACTACAGACCTATGCACTCTAACACTGCCTTGTCGCTCCATTGCATCTTGTTCCTCCCGACCTCTGTCATCCTGCTACTATCGTTAAGGGCTCCCGTAGCCGGATGTGATCCAAGAGTTTGGGCACCTCAAAGATCCTGCTCCTCATCCTCTGTAGTCCTCCTGACTACAGCTCGATGTCACCCCACCTCTTCTCTAGAGGTGCATGAGCACTCATGGCATAGTCGTCATCAGTCTCGACTTCTTTCTCCACCTTAGCTGAAGCTGCCTTGGAGTCAGAAGCCTCTCCCTTATTCTTCTTCCTGGGACATTGGGTTTCATAATGACCCAGCTCCCCACAATGGAAGCACTTCACCTTGGAGATGTCCTTCTTCTTCCTCTTCCCTTGTTGTCCCACAGATGCCAGAATCGCATCCACCTCCTCCTCTTTCTTGATTCAACCTCCTTTGCTGCTACTCCCTGCCTTGGTCAACCGTCTGATCTCTTCTTGGCGAAGAGCTGCCCACATCTTTTCCCATCCTGGAAGAGTAGCTCTGCCCAAGATGCCTTGGACAATGTCTCCCACTCCTCGGAGACTACATTTAGGGCGGTCCTCACCATGAACTCCTGATCCAGCGTGGCCCCTATGGAAGTAAGTTGGTCCCAAATCTCCTACAATCTGAGGAGGTATAGATCTATCTGCTCCCCCTTTTGCATCTGATACGACCATAGCTGATTCTCTAATAGCATCTTCTACTGCACGGAAGTGCCTTGATACAACATCGTCAAAGTATCCCACATCTCCTTTGTCGTGTTTTGTTTGGCAATATGTGGTACGACATGATCCTTGACCCCATCAAGGATTATGCACTTTGCCTTGGCCATTGTATCCTCATACTTCTCATTATCAGTTGGGTCTACTGGGATAGCCACGGTTCTCAAGGCAAAGCCCTTGATGCAATGTCTATCCAGGACTGACAAGATCTTGGCCTTCCAGATGACAAAGTTGAAAGCCCTGTCCAACCTGTCCTAATCCCTCAGTCCATTCATTGCCATCTCGGGCTCCTCTTCTGGACTCCCTCTAAGATTCGACTCCCCTCCTGGAAATCTCCCTCTAAGTCCTAATTTCCCCGTTGGAAATCTTCCCACCAACTATCGATCCGCTCCTCTCCAATCCTCTTTGCAACTGTAACTCAGATCTGGATTTCTTGGCTAGAAATCCGTCAAGGTAGCGACTCCCTCTACCTTAGTTCTGTCTCGTTAGGCATTATTCTGCTTTGACAGAAACTACACCCCACGAGCTTCCCAATCCACAATTTTCCCACAGCTTCCTAGGCCCTGGTAACTAAAGAAACTGAGCCTTCCAGCTCTGAGCAATCCCGGCAAAGGCTGAATCACTCCTCTGGCCAACTGTGTTAGGCCTACCTGGCTGAGCTTCTACCTCTCTCTGCCTCAGCGCTGGCCCTCTCTCTGGCTCAAAATGATGACGCAGACCCTCTGTGTCACTCCTTCTCTGCTACCTTCTGCTTAGGAGCAGCTCTGACTCTCGGGACAACTACTACTGCTGCAAATTTCCGATATTGTTGGTGCCTTCAGTCCTCCTGTAATCTGCAACCCTCTGATACCAGGTTGAAATTTCTAAGTCTAACCCGTTAGAAATCTCCTACTGCATCCTCTAGTTTAATTCTCTTATTTGTTTATTACATTAACAAGTTATTTATTTATATAAATACTGAAAATAAACATAGATGCAACCTTAACTCATATACAGATCATCAACTGAAATACTAAAACAAACACACAAGGGACAACATTATTTTTGGACAATCGTCCCCAGAAAAGCCCAATGCAGGAAAATCGGTGTAGCAGTTCTGAGGGTTTTATTATTATGCAGATTTCTTGAGTACAACTAAGGTTCCAAACTGGCTCACCCAACAAAGATTGTTACACAATAGTAATACCTCTTCTCGAAGACAGATATTCAACAAGTCTGCCCCACGAAAATCCTTCCGACGCTTCTCCAAGGCTCTGCGTCAACCCTGCTAGCCTCAGTGTCACTCCTGAAGCCCCTGTGTCAGCCTTCCAGCTCTCCGCGTCAACTCTCTGGCCTTCTGCGTCACCCACGTAAGCCCCTTAGCCTCTGCGCAGTCTCTAGTTGCCGCGGCGTACCTTCTGCTGCCTCTGAGTAGCTCTAGCTATCTCTGCGTCAGCCTCTTTGGTCACCGCGATGACCCTCAGGCACTATCTCTACCTCTCTGCTATGTACTCACTGCCCCTCACTGCAACAGATCACTTGTTCGAATTTTCTCAACAATCCCCGCTCCAAAAAATCGTATTAACTGATCAATCTTGGTGTATCTCCAACTGACCCTCAAGCCTCCTCTTATACTTTTCCTGTTGAGTCTTCAACGGCCGAAATTAAGTCTCTAATCAACGGCTAAGATTAGATTTGGCTTGATCCATGTCATTTAGAACCTTCTCACCTAGTTTTATATTAATACCCATTAATATTTTAATTTTCCTAAGTTTAGACTTAGGAACTCTATTAAAAATATTAATTATTTTAATATCTCTCTAACCGGGTGGAATTTCCTCAAACCATTTCTGGGTCTTTGAGATCTCATGTGCTTTAGCCTTTCCACCAATTTTCATGGCTAGAGCACATCCGATGCTACCATAAATCAACATTCATAATGGTACTTGGTCATTCTCAATCTGAAGAATTTCTCATAAGAAGAATCGGATTGGTAACCCATCTGTCTAGCATCATACAACCAACGTTGTCACATAGCAAGGCCTTAACTAACAGCTCTATCCACATGATCAATGCACAATGCTGGTGAGACCAATTAGTCATAGACACCATAATCATTGTCTCTCAAGGTACATACTCCACCCGAGTGTTCAGAAAGTATGACCTTCTTTGGACTATTCTTATCTTGGATAGCCAGTCCTCAAAGAATATCGGTCCACGACTGCTCTTATATTGGATTCCCTATCTCATCCTCAAAGAGTAGTGGATGTCAGATGATTACCCAATCCTCCATTCTGTCTTCCCAAGTGAAGACCAGAATGATGTGCCTATCTCTCCCTCTCAATAAGGGAGGACATATCAATTCCAATAATGGAATGTACTCATTCCTACAGAAGGAATGTACCTAAGCTCCCCCTAGCTTAGGAATTTCCAAGTTCCTTCCAAGTAAAAAACTTGCTTCCAAGCTCCCTCTTAATTAGGGACCTACAACAGCTCCTGGACCAGCTGCTTGAAGAGCTCCTTCCTTCGATGTCATGAATGTCTTTGTCCAGGAGTCTTCATCTTTGTGGCTTCTACATAGGACACAAACCATCGATCATTTTCATCCACGAATCAGTCATGTCATCATTCCTTTTATTAGAAAGTAAACCATCAGTCTTCATCTGGCCTTGCTTCATGTCATGTTGCTTTCTTCATGCCATATTTTCCCAAAGGATCTTACATCCTTCTATGTGGTCCTCATGGAAGTCATCCACAGTTCTTCCCTTTGGTAGTTCTGCATAAGCCCATCCAGATATTTGTTCAAAAATAAGAAATGAACACTTAAATCAAAATTACCTTTGTGATGGTCTTTCATCATGACATCTTCCTGTAGGTATCAGTATCCTACATACATGTTGACACATTTCCCAAAGATATCCATTGTTAAGGGTCCCCATATTTTTAAGACTTCCATCAAAGTCTTCATATCTTTCCAGGAGATTCCCTAGTCAAATCTTCTTGGTCTTTCGGATGTTGATTTCCTTTACCATGGTTGCATATCTCACGATCTCTACCTTCACACATTTCATTCTATTCCCAGGAGCTTTCAATCAGAGTTCCTCAATTGTCGTCAACCACCTCATACTTCATATGAGGACATATTATATTGACTTCATTTAGTGTGACCCATGCCTTCCAGCATCTTTTCATAGGAGGAGATTCCTAACCTTTGATGATGCTTCTCAAGATAGAATCGTGATCCATGTTACCTACAACCATACAACATGACTTTATAATAACTAATACAAGCATACATACCTCATTTACCTCTAGGTCGTCTAGGCTTCTTTCAGCAGCTTCCTTGATTGAAAAGATCTTCAACCCCTTGATCTGCTTCATCTTTTTATCTCATCATACCATCATCCCATGAATTCCACAAGTTGGAGTTCTTGATGAAACACTTGCTTCCACTCTAGATCGGTGAATCCTTCGATGAGAATTCCATCAAAGAATCTTGAGGATCTCGCATATCCTTATTCAGCAGATGTTTCCCTTTTGACTGATGTATGATGAGACTTGTCCTGGATGACTTCTTCCTTTGATCTTTCAATGAGGTCACCAAGAGCTATATCTTTCAAAGTTGATTATCAGACATCCTTCATGTTTCTTATGGTGATGTCACGAGCTCTTACTTCTAATGCTTTTCCTCTTCCTTGGACTTCCTTCTTTCAACTTTCTCCACTTCTTCGGTGAAATGGACTTCTTCTCTATTCTTCTTGTTATTGTCCTTCTTAAGCCAAGGACAATCTTTCCTGTAATGTTCATAGCATTGAATCTTAGCTATGTTCTTTGTTTCTTTCGATAAAGTGTCTGAATCCTTTCATTTGATCCTTCAACACTTTTGCCCTCAACTTGTCTTCTTCTATCTTGCATAGAAACCACAAGTTGTTGAATGGGATAGCCTTCTTATCCTCATAGACATTGTTGCCTTGTTCATTAGTTAGTGCATTTAGAACAATGAGGATTATCTCTCCCAGATCTTGCAATTAAGATCTTATGAAGATAACCCTTTTTCCTTTGATTCCTTCGATTTGAGTAGATCAAATCTAAGTGATGTGACCTTTGCATCTTTAGAGAATAGCTCTACCAGCCTATCATATATATCTCTTTGATGTCTCCAATATTGCTATACGAGGGGACCTTTCATAAGAATCCATTTCCATGTATTCAAAAGAGACCTTTCCATTGATATGTTCAATGACTTCCCTTTCTTCGAGGATTGTGTTTGTCCTTCTTTTCCATGCAAGGAATTTCAATGACCCAACCAGCTTATAGATCTCCTTGCAAAACGAAGTCATTTTACCAAATTTGATTATAGAATGAAAGATACTTACTTGACAAGTGAAGATGAAATCTTCAACTTGATCACTTTGATGGTGGTTGAAGAAGATGTATTAGTGCTCCTTTTGGATGATCTTCTTCCAAATGAAAAAGCCCTTCTTCAATAGAGGAGATTACTCCTTTTAAGATCTCAACACCTTTAGATCTAGCTTCCTTTGTTAATGGTGATAGATGAGGATGTTTTGTTGTTTCCTCGGATGATCTTCTACAAGGATAAGGAGAGGATCCTTGCTGCAATGATAGGGAGCTTGCCTCATAGCTTTTGAAGATGATGACAATGCCTTCTCGCCTCCAAGATACTTCGACTTCTCTTGAAGTGCAGATCAGAAATGCTTCTAGGATTTCGACTCTCTCCAAGATGATGTGATCTTCGACTTCGAGCTACCTTGCTTTGTAGATAACTTGATGAGGGTCTTTGTGGTCTTTTGATGATGACTATAGGATCCAACACTTTTGCTAGAGTAGACTTCTAGCTGCTTTGATGTGTAGATCTATTTTCCTTGAGTAGGAATAAGGCTTTTGCCTTGATTGATAATCCCAAGACTCTTCTTGACGAAAGCCTTCTTCTATGATCTAGGGTTTGATTCTCCAAAGTAGATCTCGACTTTACTTTGATATTCTTCAATCTTGCTTTGATGCCTTTCTTGAAACTCGATCCTTGAGTGTCTCTTGATTGCCTGCCCTTTTCTTGACTTTGACACCTTAGCTCTGATACCAAGTTGAGAAATATAGGGCATAAGCATTATGTGATTTAGCTTCTATTAGTGACTGCTTGTGAATGCTTTTTACTTGATTAGATTAGGATCTTCTACATGTTAGATTATTAGTGTTCTTCCTCATCAAACAGTAACCAATGCATGAACATAAATACACAAGAGATACAACATGTAGGCTATGAGCCAGGGCCAAAACCACTCACTCTTTGAGAGGAAAACCCGCACAAATTCTTCTTATAGATATTCCATTTGACGAATACCAAGACCAAGACCCTTGACCTAGTAGCCTCTCCAAGACCAAGACACTTGACCTAGTAGCCTCTCCAAGCCCAAGACACGCATCCTTTTTCCATCTTCTCGTCTTCTCTTCCACTACGACCTTCTCCATAGCATAAACTAAGATCACCTCTTCTCATGACAACGAATTGTCATGTCATCAAAATTACCTTACTACACTCGATGTATCACCGAGACAGAGGTACTGCAAGGTAGCATCTATACAATCATTATATTGACGTCATAGATTACTGCCACTGTGATCCGAGCTTTAGTCTTGCTGCCTCCGATTTCCCTTCAACACGTTGCCATTCAAACTGTTATTTCATGTATCACTGCCCATCTGAAATATAGAGAGGGAGATCTGAGTTTTGTTGACTGAGATCAACCCTTTACTTTCCCTTCATCTCTTCCTCGTTGTCCCTTCTTCTTTTATCTGAACTTGACATCTAAATTTGTTACTCCTTTGCTATAATTGTGACCTGGAGCTCGGAGGGATCCGAATTTCCTTATCAATTATTGAACTGTAGCCTTCACTGAATCATTGAAATGGTTATGCATATCACTGGTAATCTGAACTTCTTCTTCAGTCACAGTCATCCGAAAACTTCGTAGGAGGATGTCTGAAATTCTGTGTTTAGAGGAATATGTCGAGGTGCCTATTTATAATTGTTGGTGCATATTAATAAGCCGACATAATACTTCGAATAGGTGCATCTTCTTAAGTGAGCCGACATGAGCATTTATTTCACCTTGCAAGCCGACATAGGAAGAGGATTGTATGCTTTTCATTGGAGGCCTATCTAGACATTTTATAGACTCATATACATTGTTATCTCCCCAAGAAGGGTTCTTCATACATGACATAGACTCTTTTAACTTTTAATGACCAATCCTAAGGCTCTCAATGGGAGCCATCTAAAATAAAATCACTTGCTCATGAAACCATGAAGCAAGGCTTACAATGATAATTTTATTTTCTTCATTACAACATTTACAAAAGTCACAATTACATGTCATTATGAAGACCGAACCTAGTTACACTTTTCAACATCCAAGTAGATCGATAATGTTGTATACCATCTATAAGGGCTAGAATGATGACATAAACCCTCCTTCTGCCTCCCATGGTGAGACACATCCTCATCTGGGCCCTAGAACATCTGCCAAATGTGTGGTGCAAGTGCGAAGTCGATAGGGCATGGTGGCCCAGGTGCACCATCCTCATCCAAAAAGGAGGAACAGGAGCAGTCAATGAATGGTGTTGAGGGGACCATGAAGTGGCAATCTGCTTTCTGATATGGTGGAGGCCCATGGCTCTCAACACTCACCCTACAAGTGCCAATATGACCCTCTGGAGGGCTTGGACCCCATATAGGGAGACCAAACCCCAAATGGAGACCCACCTACAATCCTGTATAAGATCCAATGCATCCCCTCACCTTCCAGTACAACAAATCATTAGAGTAATCGAGTAAAAGAGCTTACAAATCATGGAATCAAGTGGACACTTCATAGTGGCATGCCCTTCCATAGTGGGCTTTAGCATGTACAAGTGTCTCCAAGCTCAATAAGGGGGTTAACCAAGGACCCTATTAAGTGGTTTCTACCTCTAAAGGGGGTGACATGTCCATGGTACATCCATCAAGTGGTAGGTGGTATGTGATATAATGATGGAATGGAATGGGGCATCAGGGGAAGGCTCCAAGCCACATGCCACAGTACAATGTTAGCTATAATAGGGAAGTCCACACTTGAGTATATGGATATAGGAGGGAGTAATCGTGGTACATGACTTACCCTGGCCTTTGTTTTTCCACCCTTCTTCATGTGCCTTTTGCCTTTGACTAATTTTTCCTTCATAACTACTCGGGGCTCCAGGGGATGAGAACATGATGTGTGGTATATAGCAGTGATTACCCCCTTAAGGTGAGGCAATTAATTTCCCACCAGGGGTTGGGACAATCATGGGTTCCTTAATGATGAAAGGGATCAATATGAGGGACCCTAGGAACTAGGGTGATGGTCATAATGATAGGGGTAGAGCTCATATTTGGCTTTTGCTGACGTGCTAAATGTTTATGTCACGGCCATCTTTTGCATTTTATGGTACGTTTCCTGTTGAGCATGGCCAAAATATGATTTTTCTTTTCTTTTTAGCTGCATCAACCTTCGAGGAATCGTTCAAGGCCTGACCCAAGGTGTGGACAAGGGCAGGGGGAAGTTGTTGAGAAATCTAGGGGCAGCAAGAATAGGTGATTTCTCTTATTATGATAATTGTTTGTGATGTATTTTTACTTTTCTTAATTAGATTCTTCTTCGCTTGTTTCTTATTAATGTTTTCATCATCAAACAACTACCAAACCATAAAGAACAATGAGACAAAGGACACCAAATGTAGACGATCATCCAGGGCCAAAACCTCTCCAAGATGAGAGGACAACCCACCAAAATTCTTCTTCTTATAGAATCTTCAATTGACAAATTCCAAGACCTAGACCCTTGACCAAGAACCCCTCCAAGACCAAGTCAATGCTTCCTCTTTGAATAGCTTCTCCTTCCAGCAACTTCGACCTACTCTGCAACTGCAACTGCAACTTGGACTTGCCCAGAAACTACAACTTAGACTGCCCAGAAACTACAACTTCGACTCGCCCAGAAACTGCAAATTCGACTACCCAGAAACCGCAACTTCGACTTGCCCAGAAAATACAACTTCTCTTCTTTGCTTAGGTAGATTCTCTCTCCTAGAGAACTCACCTTCCAAAAAAGCTCTTCTTGATGACCTAGCTTCACTTCTGCAACTCAGCTTCACTACAGCAATATGTGCCCTAATTCCTTCACACATGTGGAGACAAGTAGCCCAAAAACAAATCCAAAATAACTTGATTTTCCTTCCTTCCTTTGTCTTCCTCTTTTTCGCACTTCTTCTTGTCCTTGTGATCAAACTTGTGTGGAGTGAAGTGTCTCCAAATGACATTGAGTGCCCTATATATAGGCTTCCTTGAGCCTTCGATTACGCCGACTTGACATGTCCTTAGGCCGACTTGTTGCTTTATGAGGCCGACTTGATGCTTGAATGTTTGACATGGTCTTGGAGGGTATTTTGACTCTAATTTGACTCAAATATTTTTCTTACAATATGTAACATGCCTAAGAAGGGTTATTCATACACAACAATGACTCTTTTGACTTTATAGACTCAATGACAAATCCTAGAAGTTCTCAATGGGAGTTTGACCTAACATATATTTCCCTCGAGCATGAAACCCATGCCTTAAGAACAATAATAAATTTATTTTTCTCTTTTTCATTGAATACATAAAATCAACTTTACATATGTCATTATGAAGACTAAACCTAGTTACATATTTCAACACTCCTCTTAACTAGGAAGGTATTCATAATCCATACAAGGTACTTGGACATTCTCAATCTGAAGAATTCTCATAAGAAGAGTCAGATTGGTAACCCAACAGTTTAGCATCATATCATCCAGCATTGTCATATAGCAAGACCTTGACTAACAACTCTATCTCTCCACAGGATCAGAGCACAATGCTGGCAATACCAATGATTAATAGACACCTCCATCATTGTCTCTCCGGGAGCATACCCCACCCAAGTGTTCACAGGATATGTCCTTCCAGGACTACTCTTATCTTGGATTCCAGTCCTCAAAGAATATCGGTCCTTCACGACTCCTCTTATCTTGGATGCCCTACCACATCCTCAAAAAGTATTGGATGCTAAGTTGTACGAAACAGGGAAACGGGCACAGGTACGAAACGTGACCCGCCCCGCCCCCCCCCCAAAAAAAAATTTGGAAACGGGGAAATGCAATATATATATATATATATATATATATATATATTAGGACATTTAAGAAATATGTGCAATCATAAAGCATACATGATACATTCTAATTTATTACATTATGATTAAATTGTCAATTGTCAATGCATAAACTATAAGTCTCTAAATTTACATCACATTTATTCATGAATAATCACATAATGAAAATAGCAATATCCAAAATCACGAGAATTTCTAATTTCTTGTCTCGTGCTTGATTGGGAGTCTCCTATTACATAGTCTAACGACCTTAGTGCTCTTGATTAAATACAAGTTCCATACCCTAGTACCGTACGTGCTCTTGATTATTGGGAGTCTCCCTTGCATAGAGGGCTTGGTTCTCTTGATTAAATACAAGTTCCATACCCTAGTACATGACAAAATCCAATGGAAACATTGCAATCCCCCCAATTTTGAAATCCTGAAAAACAAATAAGTCTGCTGGATTTTGAGTGAAATCTAAAATTCTACTTTCTCCATATGAAATCCAATGAGGGCGAAACCACTCTCGAACATCCTGAGTCATTTCATGGTAATGTTAAAAATTTAAGTAAAAATGATATTCTCCTTTATGTTTCATTTTCATCCTTTTTCCTTTTACTTTAAGAATTTAACATTACCATGAACTGCATATCAACACTAGGGCCATAGGCTTGAACACTAGGCTGCCCCACTCAAAAAAAATCCTCCTTTTTATAACTTGAGAGGCATCTAGAAGCATCCAGAAGATATTTTAGTCGCCTAATAAAAAATTAGAAGCGAAAAAAAATAAAAAATAAACGTCAAGTGTTAACTGGAAACTCGTTTCCAGCCGTACTGGCCACGTTTCCCTAGCGTGAAATGGGCCAGTACGGCGGGAAATGAGTTTCCAAGCCGTACGGTACGAGTTTCCGTTTCGTTTCCGGCCAAAAATGGACCCCTAGCCAACATTTCCTGCAACTTAGATTGGATGCCATATGCTTTCCCAATCCTCCATTCTATCTTTCCAAGTGAAGACACGAATGGTGTGTCCAACTCTCCTCGTGGCCTTCACTAAGACTTACAGTTGTTAGTCCTGGCATAGTGCATGACACATGAAGTAGAGAACTATATCTGTCACTCCCTCTTATCCAGGGATGACCAACCCATTCCATAAAAGGAATGTACCCAAGCTCCCTCTAAGCTTAGGGACTTGCTTCCAAGTTTCTACCAAGTTAGAAACTTGCTTCCAGCCTCCCTCTTGATTAGGGACCTATTTCCAGTAGTAGCTCTTTCTTCATTATTGGAGATCATGGGACGATGTCACGAATTTAATTCTCATATTATGGAACCTTCATCTTTTGGGACTTCCCAGTATGGCATTGACCATCGATCACTTTCATTCATAAATCATGTCAATCACGTCATCCTTTCTTTCGTTCAAAAGTGATCCATTAGTCCATATCTAGCATTTCCTTCATACCTTGCTAACTTTTTCGCATCATATTTCCTTCAGGATCTTTCATCCTACCACATGAGTATCAGTTGTAGATGACATCTACAACTCTTCCTTTGGTAGCCCTGCATTAGCCCATCCAGATATCATTCAAAAATAGAAAATGAACATTAAATCAAAATTATCTTTGTGATGATCTTTCACCATGACATCTCCTTGCTTGCATCAACATCCTACACATATATTGGCACATCTCCAAAAAGATATATAATGCCAAGGGTCACTATCTTTTTCAGACTTTATCAAGATATTCATATCTTTCCCATGGAGATACCATAGTCAAAAATTTTAGTCATTGAATGTTGATTGCCTTCTTCATAGTTACATTTTTCATGATCTCTTCCTTTCTTTAGTCACACATTTCCTCCCAGGAACACCCAATCTTAGTTCCTTCAACTTTGTCAACACCTCGTATTTCATATGACATATTATGTTGATTTTATCTAGTCAATGTGTGAACCATGCCTTCATGCATCCTTCCAAAGGAGGAGATCCTTGATCATGCTCTTGAGGTAGAACACTCTTCCATGTTACCTGCAACTATATGACATGACTTAATTTTATCAAATACAAGCATACATACCTCATTTTCTTCCTTTAGGTCATCTAGACTTCCTTCAACAACTTCTTTGATTGAAAGAACTTCAATCACCTTAACCTGCTTCACTTCTTTTGACATCATACCATCATTCCATGAATCCCATACAAGGTGGAGTTCTCAGCGAGACACTTGCTTCTTCCAATAGGTGAACCTTCCAATGAAGATTCCAACGGAGGATTTTGATCATCCTTATCCAGCAAATGTTTCTGTTGAATAATGTATGATGAGCCCTTTAAAGTTTATACTAGATGACTTTCTTCTTCTGATAAGTACTACTTATGCTTCTAATGAGGTTACCGAGAGCTACATCCTTCTATAGGTGATAACCATAGACTGCTATTTCAGCTATCTTTCATACTTCTTTATGATGATGTCACAAACTCTTTCTTTCATTCATATGCTTCTATGATGCCATCTCCTAACATGATGCATCCTATCATGCTTCTAATGATTCCTACCATGATAGTTTACAACAAAAGAAAACTTGAAAAGAACTATGTGAGGAAGACTTATCTCAATAATAGTAGAGATCTTTTAACTCCTCTTTCTTGGATTTCTTCTTTTCGGCTTCTTCTACTTCTTCAATAATATGGGCTTCTTCCCTTCTTCATTTGTTGTTGTCCTTCTTGAGCTTAGGACACTCTCTCTTGTAGTGTCGATATTCTTGACATCTATAACATTGGATCTGCGACATATTGATCTTCTTCTTTTTCTAAGGACCAAACTTTCCAAATTTTCCCTTTCCTCGTCATGACAGCAAATGTTTGAACCTGCTCAATTGATCCTACATCACTTTTTGCCTTCGACATATTTTCTTCAATCTTGCATAGTGACCACAGATATTGAATGGGACAGATTTCTTCTCTTCATACGCCTTTGTGTTGATTTGGGGTAGCATCGGATGTGCTCTAGCCACGAAATTTGGTGGAGAGGTTGGGGCACATGAGATCTCCAATACCCAGAAAGGGTTTGGGCAAATTCTAAACAGATAAAGAGATATTAAAATAATTAATATTTTTAATGGAGTCCCTAAGTTTAAACTTAGGGAAAATAAAATATTAATGTGTATTAATATGAATCTGTGTTAGAGTGGTCCAAAAGACATGGATCAAGCCAGATCTAATCTTAGCCGTTGATTAGGGACTTAATCTCGGCCATTGAATCGTCAACAGGAAAAGTATAAGAGGAGGCTTGAGGATCACTTGGAGATTACACCACATGATCAGTCATTCTATTCTCTAGAGCGGGGTTTGCTAAGAGATAGAATCAATGGTCGGGAGAGCAACTGAGGGGCATTGAGTACAGAGGAATAGAGAAGGCAGAGATTGTGTCAAGAGAGCAGCGCAGCAGCCAAGGAGGGTGACGCAGAGCCAGCAAAAGCTCACGCAGGGCCACGCAGAGGTAGCCAAGTGCTGCGCAGAGCACCAGAGGGGCCAGCGTAGCTGACACAAAGCCTCCTAGGGCTGACGCAGGCCAAGAAAGGCTGACGCAGGGCCAACGTGAGACAGAGAGGGGTTGACGCAGTCCAGATTGGGCAAACGCTGGGGTTGCAGGAGCAGTTCTGTGCTGAAGAGCTGCCAGAAGGGTTTTTTGGGGCTTCAGCCAGGAGATTTCTCTCAGACTGCGAGGTATAGCTGCTAAGGAAATTCTCTGTTGGGTAGGCTAGTTACGGCACCCAAATTGTACTCTGATATTGCTTAATAAGAAAACCCTCAGATCGCTGCATTGGTTTTCCCGCATTGGATTTTTCCGGAAACATTGGTCCAAAAATAATGGTGTCATGTGGCGTGTTTGTTCTTGTTTCTTTTAGTTGCTGATCTGTAATATGTTGAGCATGCACTGGTGTTTATTTTTAGTATTTACTTTGTAAATAACTTGTTAAATAAAAATTAACAAGTAGATAGAAATAAATCAAAAAAAGTGCATGAAGGGTTTCTAAATTAAGTAAACTTAGAAACTTCAACAATTTGATACAAGGTTACCTTGTTCATCATTTAGTGCATTTAGAACAATGGTAATCATTTCTTTATCGGATATCATCTCTCCTAGATCTTGAAGTTGATTCCTTATTTGTGATGCTTTGGTAAGACATGTAGATATCCCTTCATCCTTTGATGCTTTCAACTTGTATAGATTAGATCTTAGTGATATGACATTTCTCATCGTGCTTTCAGAGAATAATTCTGGTCAGAACCCCAAAGTATGATGATGTGGCAACATTATATTGGTTGGACTATGGCACACTTCATTATGAAATAAAAGGATAATTTTATGAAGAAGAAACCTCAATTAATAGGGTCAAGTATTGCTCTCAAATTTATCACGATCCAAGCTTAGAAGAAAAGTCAAATCATTTCAAATTGGAGGGAAGGTTTTTGCTGCCAAATAAATTTAAAATTTAAATTTCAAAATAAAATGGAAATGGTCCCGAATTGGAGGGAATTCTTGGCTCCTAATAAAATTCAAATTCAAGTTTGGATTCCCTCCTCAAATTGATCAAGTCGGCCTCAAGTGTTTTATCATCCACTATAAATATGAACAGATCCTTCACAAAGGAAATGTATTCAACAACTAATCTTCTAAAATTTTGTCCAAAGCATTGCAGCGTAGCACAGTCATGCTCATCTTATGAAGGAGGTCAAAGTTCTAAAGTTTTTCTAGGGATTAACATTTGTCCCTTAGGCTATGGATATTCACTACTTTTCTGGGTCTAATTGAAGCTTATCATGGCGCATTTCTGAGGCAATTATCTCTGGTAATAGCGGAGTTCTTATGGCACAACTTCTGTGGAAAACTGAGCCTATCTAAGGCATATTACCCTTGTGCAGGCGAGGTGGAGATACACGCTTACCTAAGGAATATTCGCAAGTTTCTAACAAAGATCTCAAATCATTATTCTGTGGTTTTTGTGATGTCCGAACCGAATTTCAGTGACCCAATCTGAGACAATTTGTGGTTTGAATTTCCATCGAGTTTGGATTTGCTAATATGCACAAAATTTGTTGGAGATTCCAGAGGTTGGTTATCATCTTTGGGACTTAGGGTTTCACTTGATTTTGCTCTAATCTGGGTCATTAATTGTCAAAGAACTCACTGAAGGTTGATTCGAACTAAGTATTTTCGCCTTACAATCTGAAGCATCTCTGAAGCATCCAAGTGTATGTGGCATTGTTGTTAACATTGTCTAAAGCACTATCCAAGCAGACCTGAGGTAACTAACATTCGATATTTAAAAGCATAGTTCTAAGCCTATGAAAGCTTCTCGGCCATGCATCTTTTCTACGTTGTATACATCAGTGTTGCGAACATCGTGATTTTTTCACGCTCTTGATTTAATCGCCAATTTTTTCAGCGATTTTTTTATTTTCAAAAAATCACGATTCGATGCGAAAAAATCGTGGGGATCTGAAATAGGGTGTTTTTAAAGCGAATTTTGGGTTTTTATTTGTCATTTTTTGCAGACATCGTGCTTGTTTGAGAGCTAAGGAGGAGAGGAAGTTGACTACAAGGGCAGAGGAAGAGAAAAACGAAAGATTTTAGCATCCCAAGCAAGACAAATTCGAGTTTTGACCAAATTTCTTCAGCAAAGCGTGGTTTCCAGGTATGGGCACCAAATTTGGCCACTCTTTTTTTTGTTTTCTTCTTGTTTTTGTTTGGGTTTCTATAACCCATTGATTATCAATGATTTTTGAGTGCATTTGGCTGTGTTTTTTTTTCCATTTTTGTTGCATAGAGTGGAGAGGGTTCATTTTGGTCAAAAATGCAAAAACTTGATTGTTAGATTTATTAGTTTAATTTCTTCTTGTGCTATTTTTTTTGCATCATTTTTGTTTGGGTTTGAATGTGCATTTTTCTATTATTGTTGCACTAAGTTGAGGTTTTTTTTGTTGTCAAAAATTCAATGTGTTGTATGTAGTTTTTTTTATTTTTTTTAACTTGCAATTCTTCTTGTGCCCTAGGTTCAACTTCAAACTTCATCTTACATTAAAACTCAAGATTTCAACCAAGTTACAAACATGCCAAGGAAATTGGACCCTCTATGGGAATTTGGTGAACCCAGTGGAGGGTTTGACATAGAAAACTTGTCTTGCAAGTTGTGTGGGCATCATATGATGGAAGGGTGTATAGATTGAAGTATCACCTTACACAAATCCTTGGACATGAGGTAGGGCCTTGCACCAATACAACTCCGAAAATCATCCAAAGAGCCCTCAGATCATTGGAAGAAATAGAGCAAACCAAATAATCTAAGTCAGATCTGAGGAATCAACTAGCAGGGAATAGAGTGTTAAGAGATGAATATGAGAGTGGCACTGGTTCTACTTCAACATCAATATCTACAACCAACCATGTAGCTACCTTATCATATGTTGTTCCTAGAACCACGGCTAGTTCACAACCATCTATCTCTTCAATGCTTAAAAAAATGGAGAAAGAAGAAGCTGACAAGTTGTTGGGCAAGTTTTTTCTTTGGAGTGATATTCCTTTCAGCGTTGCAAGGAATAATCCATTTTTCCAGCCTGCTGTTGATTCTATTGCAATTGTTGGCCCAGGGTACAAAGTCCCTTCTTATGATGACTTTAGAGGCCGCATTCTTCAAGATGAAAAGGTTGACTACACCAAAAGATTGGAGGAGTTTAGGGCATCATGGGCACAAACAGGATGCACTGTGATGTCAGATGGTTGGACCGATCAAAAGGGGAGAAGCCTTATAAACTTCTTAGTTAATTGTCCCAAGGGGACAATGTTTATGAAATCTGTTGATGCATCTGCACATATCAAAGATGAAAAATTATTATGTGATTTGTTGGATGTGTTTATTTTGGAGGTGGGTCCAGAACATGTTGTCCAAGTCATAACGGACAATGTTGCAAATTATGTTGTTGCTGGCAAGATGCTTATGGAGAGGCATCCTACTTTATTTTGGACACCTTGTGTTGCATATTGCATTGATTTGATGTTGGAGGACATGGGAAAAATTTCTTTTGTCAAAGATATTGTTGACTCATCAAAAAGCATTACAAAATTTATATATAATCATGCATCTATGCTTCATTTGATGAGAAAATTCATCAACAACAAGGAGTTGGTGCGCTCCGAAATTACACGGTTTGCCACCTATTTCATATCTTTTCAATCCTCTTGAATTCTATGTGGGATATGATGAGAATGTTTCTTTCAGATGAGTGGCATGCTTTGGCATTTAGCTGCAAACCAGAGGGAGAGGCCATATGCAGATTAGTTTCATACTAGGAAAGCTTCTGGGCGGGAGTGCAAGAGGTGTGCAGCATTACTGAACCTTTGGTAAAGGTTCTTCGATTAGTTGATGGTGACAAGCCCGCAATGGGCTACTTGTATGAGGCCATGGACAGGGCCAAAGAATCCATTTAGACCTACTGTGATGATAAGGGAGATAAGGGGTTTCAGAAAACAAATCCTCCTACGGGAAGTGATTGATGAATGATGGAACAACACACTCCATCGTCCCATTCATGCTGCAGAGATCTACCTAAACCCCTCATTTTCTTACCCCTGTGGGTTCTAATTTGATGTTGAGGTCATGGATGGATTCTTCACCTGTGTTCAGAAGATGATGCCATCTCCAGCAGAACGTGCAGAAATCTCCAAAGAAATGGAGATATACAGGATGGCAAGTGGCACATTTAGCTTTGAAATGGCTGTGGTTGATAGGAAGACTAAAATGCCAGGTATTTCTTAGTTTGTTTCAAATTTCATTGTCTCTTCAAGTTTATAACTTCATACTTTGCTTCAACTTTCAAATTTCATTTTTTTTCTTATGTTTATCTTATTTGCAATATTGTTGTAGATGCATGGTGGAGAAGCTATGGTGCCAGAGTACCCCATCTACGAAAGCTTGCCATTCGAATCCTCAGCGGAACATGTAGTTCCTCAAGATGCGAGCACAACTTGATTGTATTTGAAAAAATACACACCAAGAAGTGCAACAAATTAAACTTAAAACTTAAAATATTCCAAATTTCCAATTAATTTTTTTAATTCATTAAATAGTATTTTTTTATAATTATTATTTTATGACCTTTGTAAAGGTTGGAGTCCCAACAACTTAATGACATGGTCTACATCTACTACAATCTTCGATTGTGGGTGAAGCAACTTGAGACGACACCTGATATGGACACCATCTCATTGGATGCAATTGACACCACTGCTCAATGGAGGGTTGAGGCCAAGAGGCCTCTCATGGAGTCTGTCGATGATTGGTTAGAGCAGGAGGTAGTGGAAGGGGTAGAGGGGTTGGAGGAGGAGGAGGAGGTGACACCACCTACCCAAGCTACCCCTATCACCAGCAAAGGATGTGGTCTACCTCCTGTAGCTCCTAGTTCTTCAGCTTCTAGAGTACAGCAGAGTCCACTACCAACTCCACCGACATCTACATCTAGAGGGAAAACTATTGCATTTTCTCACAAGAGGGGCCAAGGAAATCAGTAGTATTAGTTATTTGGTTCATTTCATTATATATGACATTATGACTCGTGATATGAGATACATTATTATTTTTTGTTGATATTTTGAGGCTGAGTTGGGACTCAGGAGTCAGGACTTACTATTCAGGACATGATTCACTGTTATGTGTGATGTAGCACTAAAAATGATATTACACATCTTACATATTAGGTCTTTTATCATATTTATGTGTCAATGTATTTATTTTATGTTGTAGATTCTTTAGATATTAAAAAAATTGAAAAAAAATGAATATTTTTGTATTTGCCAATTTTTTCCTGATTTTTACCGATTTTTTCCCGATTTTTCCAATTTTTTCCCCTCGCCAATTTAGTCCCGATCGCGATTTTCGCAACATTGGTATGCATATCTTTTGAAATGAAGCAAAACTTGTATAGTTGTAACAATCAGTCATTCAAATACAAACTGTGCATGACTAGCATAAAATCTGAATTAAAACTTGGACCATTTATTGTTGACCTTGGTCCTTGACTTGCGGATACAAACTCGCATCTATTTTAGACTGTGTTTAGTGCTTTCAATAGCCGTGCAATGAAACATTAATGCTTGAAGGCTATTAGGAATTGTGGCTTTATTACACAGAAAATCTGAGCATGAAATATCATTTTCTTGAGGTCAATCCAATTGTCTTGAAGCCATACTCTTTTCAGCCTAATCTCAGAAATTGAGGTGATGTTCTTGACATTGGGCACTGAAGGTTAAAGTGATTCGACCACAGTCTGGTTGTGGCACATCAATTCTGCTCCATACATAGAAACTTCTCTTGCAGCAGTTCCCTGAGCTACTTGTCCACACATCTAAAGTATACCTCGCTGTCATTGATGTGTTAATGTGTAAACGCCCCAACATCTACACAGTATACATTCTAAGCAGAGGTTTGCAAGTATATATTGATCTGTAGAAAGGTTTGACGAAGGCAAGATTTAAGATTGGTATGATTGAGAACTGATGCTGCTAGGGTTTGTGCAAAAGGCTATGTTTGCAGGAAGTACAACACAGATTGCATGATTCGGGACTGACAATATATTGATGGTGAGATCAGTTTGGTAGTTGATTGGTGAAGAGAAGTATTATCGCTGCTAGGATTTGTTTTATCAGTTGTAGCCTTGGGGTGGTTGATGTTGAATAGTAAGATTGACAGAGAAGGATGATGTATGATAGCCAGCAATATTTGATTGGATCAGATATGCTACAACCTAAGGGCAGACTTGACGGTTAGTGCAAACATTGGTATGCTGCTAGTGTATGTTGTATTATATGAACAGAATAAGTGTGGCTTGAATGCTGAGCAGAGTTGATACAGTGACGTTGTGACATGGCACTACTAGGATTTGACAGAAGATAGATGCAGGACTGTTAATTGCAGTGGACTTGACAGAGTTAATACTGATGGATTGTTGTGCTAAGCAGAGGCAGAAATGTTTGTGACAGTGTTGATATGATTACGCTGATATGAGATGAAAGGTTGCAGTACAGAGATGTTTGACATTCATGCATGTTTGATTTGTTAAGAAGAACAAAAAGAAGACAAAGTTATACCAGCTAGGGTTTGACTGACACTAGGACTACTGAACAGACTTGCATTGTGAGCTGAGTTGTTATGGACAGATGATATGTTCCAGGATTTACAGTGATCGGTGAACCAGGGTTTGAGCATAGGATATCTATGAAGCTAGGGCTTGATGTTTTGAGCAGGAGCAGATCTGATTATCAAGCAGAGATTGTATTGCAGTTGTTTTGCATTTGAGCACAAGTGGACCAGTGTGAAAATTGTGAAACGTGGTCCACCGGCTGATAAGGGTGGTAGGGTGGTGCCAGGTAGGAGAGTGGAGTCTCCTTCAGGTTGGAGCCTGAGAACACTTCAGGGCAGCAGGGTGGTGCTAGGGCAAGTTGGACCCTGCACAAGGTGTTGGAGCATCCTTCCAGTTGCAGCTGGTAAACAGAGTGTCGGAGCATCCTTCACGTTGGAGCCTATAAACCAGGGCGTTGGAGAGTTCTTCCAGTTGGAGTTGGTAAACCAGGGCGTTGGAGCATCCTTCAAGTTGGACCCTATAAACCAGGGGGTTGGAGCCTCCTTCAATTGGAGGTGAGAATCTTGGAAGTTGGAGCTTCTTAATTGATGTAAATCTTTTAAAGAAAAATATTAAAAATCATTTGGTGGTTTTTCTCCTAAAAGGGTTTCCACCTGAAAATCTATTGTCTACTGTCTTGATGGGTGTGCATTGTTGAATGGTGTTGTTTACTATTCATGTGATGGTGATTTATGTTGATCTAATACTAATGATAATTAATTCTCTATGAAGTTAAAAATACTAATTGAAGAGAAATATTGATTCACCCCCCTCTCAGTGTTTCCAACAAAAACTTGATCAAGAAATAATGTTTGTCCTTGATGTTGCTATTTCATCACTTCCTCTTGCTAAGAGAGACATGCTCAATCATTCCAAGCTTGTTCTCGAAATAATTTGCTTGACTGTTGAATAGTACTGGAGCCATACTGCACCCTTCTATACCATGTCTCGGTACTAGATATCATTGTGATTTGACATGTCATCATCACCTACACTTGATCAAACAATCTTGCAAGTAGTTTCTAAAGCCATACTACTTCACAACTCGCCAACCAAGTTGCAATATACTTGGCTTCCGCAGTACTGAGTGCAACAAATGTTTGCTTCCTACTCATCGAAGAAATCATGATGGAGCCAAAACTGAAGCAATATCCTAATGAACTCTTTCTATCTTCTGCAATCTCTACAAAATTTGAATCTATGAATCCCTGCAACTATACTTCACTTGTTTGACAAATATCTCAAACTATAACTAATTGTGCCATGACCAATTGTTTCAAGCTAGTACCTCAACACATGCATTCGCTCAACCATAAACTAACCTTCTCCTTCACAGGATCCATCACCACAGCTACTTTTTGGTCCGCACTGGGCACTCCCTCTAAAACATATCTTGTTGTAGTAATCCTAGCTACTCCTCCTGCCACTTTTGCTTTCTAGTAATTGAAGCATATTTTTTGTATGGCATGGTCCACTCATAGAAGGCATATTGATATTACAGCCCTCTTATGTTTTGCGGTCCATCATTTGAAGAATCTCAATAGTATACTTTTGTTGACTAAGGAAGTAAGGCATCAAATCTAGATCCTACATTTCGAACTCAAAGGTCAACTCCCTCTAAAGATGAACAAGGCTTAATTGCTCCCTCTATCACGCGAGTCCTTCTGCTCAAGTCGATGACAACAAAATCAACCATGATCAAATGATCAATAATTTCAAGTCTAAGGAGCTTGTACAAGGCCTTCTTTTGTTTGCAAGTAAAAGACTTCATGTACCTCAAAAGCTTGAGGTAGACTTCATCAAGGAAAACGTTCTTTACATTCATAAAATGTAACTTTCAAAAGAAATCATAAAGATAATAATTTTAACAGAAGTGTACTTGACAAAAATGTCTCTTCCCAGTCTTTTCCCTCTTTCTGGGAGAACCCTCTAGTCTATCTATGTTGCCATTTGTTGCACGCTTGATTTTGTAGATCCATTTGGAAGCACCATTGACTTCCCTTTGGCACAATCAAGATATGCTTCAAACTTGTTGATTTGCTTGCTCCCCCTAAGCTAGGATCTCATTTAGTACAATATCTCTCAACACAAATCAAGGATTCTAAGAGAATTCTCTTGTCACAAGCTTTGCTTTGTTCTTCCACCACTTTCATCGGTTGCGAGAGCTTTGCAACCTTCACTATGTACCTACAATCCTCACTAGGAGGCCATGGAAGAACAATTATAACCAAGCAAAGGATACAAAGACAAGAGACTAAATAGTAAAACAATAACAGTAATAATAAAGAGAGATATAAGTTACTTATCTTTTGAGGATTATAGGAAAATGTCAGCTCCCTCTTGATCTTAGCCTTCTTGAATCCATCTTGCAAATTTATCAACCTCGTCTTCATCATCAACATGATGTCATTTCTTCCTTGCATGAGCTATGGTTTCTTCTTTCAACGGAAACATTAATCTAGGTCCAGATCTAGGGTTTTATCCACAAACCCTAGGGTTCTTCACATCCAAGACTTCCAATCCTTTACAAACCCTAATTTTACAATACTCATCCTTTTGCAAGTCCAACAACCTTTGTCATTAGCAAATTTTCCTTTTATTTCCAAACATTCAAACTCATAGGGTTTTTCCATGCCACCTGACATGTGATGTCATCAATTAAGAAAAATCTTCAATAAGGTTATGACATTCGAATATCTCCTATAGCACATACTCCTAAAGTAGTCCTACTAGCTCTTAATCAGCGAATTCTTAGTGCAAGTTTCATCAAGACTGAACTCAATCCTTGAGCATGATTCAAATCATTAAAATGTCTTATCAGTTTATGACACTTGAAACAAGTGTATCCAAGATGCATTCTGCCTTAACAAGAGACTTCAAGGGATTTGCTTCAAATTTGATAACCAAGCTTCAAGGGTTGAATAACTTTTTCAAAGAATGACAGCAATTTGACCTCTAGGCTTAGGCAGCCCTATGTTCATTCCAATGTTCTTCCTTAACTCCCTCTAGCTATGAGTAACTTTACAATATCTAAACTTCAATCAATACATTACGCTTCAGGATGCCAAACGTTATGGTCACATATCACATATCTCTCTTAGTAGCTTAACTCTTACTTCAAATACTGACGTCATTACTTTAAGATAACTTACATACTGCAGAACACTCTCTATCATTGGTTTTGCCATATTTTGAAAAACCTTATTCAAGACAAAGGTCTTCTAGGGTTTACCAACCCTAAGATCGTCAATATTTTGTCATGGCAACTTTTGTTGTAATATATTGAGTTTGTTGTCAATCAAGTGATATTATTAGTCAATCAAATAACTTTGTGGAAATATGTCTTTGATTTTTCACTTAGCCCTGTATAGAAAACTTTGTCCATAAAAAGGCTACTAGGTATTTTCCTTCTATAAGTTACAAGGACTCTCTCCTTCACCTGCTATTCTTAGGTGAACAATACATTAGTAATCAAGCAAACAAATTCCAAGACTCAACGAACACTATCATTAAATACTTTGCATAGTCTATTATCCAATATGTAAAGCAAGGCTGAGTTGTAACTTCGCTTTGCCTTATAACAACTTTTCCCTAAAAGAAGTATGCTTCAACAGTGGTTTCTTACGAATCCAAAGTGAACTCTTCTTCAGACCAAGAACTCTACTCTAAATGGTGGGATCTCTCTTCTTATCTGTTCAAAAGTGCTAAGAGGCAGAAAGACTGATTAGCCCTTCAATACCATTGGAGGCATTCCTCTCAATCCCTTAAATTATTTAGATTCAGTCTCTAACACTGTAATGAGATAGTAAGCTTTCCATGTGCCTCCGAGCCAGATACAGGAATATCATGAATGCTAACATCAGGTATCCCATGCACAATTGATGGTTGTAAGTTTTCTAGGTAAGTTAGCTGCAAGATCAAATGAAGAAACTCTATCTGCCTTGGTACTCTAACACTTCAATATTTTCAGGTAGCCTAAAAGATGTTGATTCAGCCGATTTAAACCCTCTTCAACAATACAGGTTGAACCACAATACTTAAAATCCAGAGATTCGTGATTGTGAGGGACAACAAAACTAATCTCCCACATGGAAGTTGATTTACACTCCATGGCCAGAGCCTTTTGCTCACTGATTTTGTAAACAATTATTTTACAATCTTAGAATTAGGAATTCAAGGTAGCCTTCTTTTAATCCTTGAGGGGAGGTTTGCCTCAATTAGACATGAATTCAAGTTATGACAATAAATATTCCGTTATGCTTCTCGATCAAGTAGCTTCCTGAGGTCAGAGGTTTTCTTTGCAATCTTCAATAAGAGATGAATGGATCTCTTGGCCTTCCTTACCAGATTCTTCTTTGCCACCTGTGGTCATATTCAGCGTCCAGCATTTGACCTCTTAGGTATTTCGAACTTTTGAGGCACTTCGGACTGAGGCCTAGCCTCATAAAATCTCGACCCCTCTATAACCAACTCTCTCGGCCTACCTAAGGTTAAACTGAGGCATTTTTGGTCTAATTTTCCAGAATTCTTCGGCCCTTATATCAAATATTTGTAACTTTGTCATGAACTAGGTTTCTTGTCTAGCAAGAGGACTAGGGCTAAGGTTGCTCTAGCAAGAGGACTTAGCCCACTCTTACTTTTTCAAGGCTACTCTTTAACCATACGCTCTAAAACCATGTTGATTTTTCAAAGATCTTCTAAACTGATAATTACTTCTTATGGTTTCTTAGGTTAATCTTTTCTTGCATTCACATTCATCATAAAGAAATTACACAAAAGATCTCAACATTAGAAACAAACTTCCAATAGGGTCACGAAGAGATAGCCAAACAAGAAACACAAGAATTTTACGTTGGGAAAACCCACATGGGGAAAGCTGAGCAACCTTTTCCTTAGAGAATTATTCAAGTCAAGAAAGATACATCTAATTCTTCGAGTCAAACCGACTAGTGACATAGCCCTGGCCACACCTAGTCAAACTACCCTCTAGACAAGTCAATCTGCTTGCCCAAATAATTCAACCTAGTCAGTCTTCCTCAAAATATGGTCTACTACCTTCCACAGAGATTCGGTCCTGCTACCATCTTACAAATTCGTCCTTATCTGGATCAGAATAGTGCCTCAGATGATCCGAATTCTTCCTCAGAAGTGATTGAATTGGATGCCCAAATGTGGCGAACGGATTGCCTCTATATAGTGAACAAAGGTGCCCCCCAAGTGGTGTGATTGTTGGGCTTGGGCCAACTTAAGTAGGTCAGAGCCGACATTATATTTGGAGGCAAAAATTCGTAATTCAAATTTAAATTTTCTTCTTTTTGAAATCGACATGAAAAAAATGTCTTACATTAATCATTACATGTATTTTAAGGGCTCAAATATAACTTATCAAAACCGACCATAGCTACAAAATTCAACAAACATCAATCCTTGGAAGGAGGGGATTACCATGATTCTAAAAATGAATGGTTTGTTGGATCTTTTGAACACAGATATCCAGGTATAAGACAATGCCATAATCAAAACAAAATATTGATAAATCTATTGAATTGAAGGCTACAAAATTGTCAGGTGCAATTTTTGTTGGCACTCTAATCTTGTTATAATCCTTTCTTCTTATAAGTCCATGACAACTTTATAAGTAGCCTTCTTTGCTAGAATTGCTTCCACCCATCAAGTGAAGTAATTTGTACTAGTGACAATCTATCGGTGACCATTGCTTGAATTTTCCACGAACTCTCCAATGAAATCAAGGCCCCATTGTTGGAAGGGTGCTTCTATTATAATCGGTTGGAAAGGGGGTGTCGCTAACTTCTTTCCTATGAATAGCTGGCAACATTGACACTCTTTCACAAATTTGTTGACATCTGCAAAGATACTAGGCCAATAATATCCTCCTCTTAAGATCTTATGTGTTGTAGTTTTGATTGAATGATGTCCATCACAAAATCCTTGCAAAAAGTCTATTGTTAAAGTCTTTGTTTCTTCCTAGCGAACACACCTAAGAATTAATCCATCTAGGTTTTTCCATCTCAGTCTCTAATCAATGAAACAATACTTGGACACTTTTAGCCTCAAAACCCTCTTTTTATAATTTGGAAGGTCCTAGGGAGCTATGAGTTAATTTAAATAATAGATGATATCCTTGTACCAATCATGCATTTCCAATTCCTCATTGACTGCACATACTATAGCACATGACTCTTTCTTCAAATCAAGAGCTACTTCATTCCTTTCAGCCATTAACTAAGTTAATTCTTTTCCTATGGTGAGTTTCATGGGCTTGATCTCTCAGTCATGTTCCTATATCGTTGACATCCAGTTTCCTCCAATTCCCAAGCAATCCTATTGAACTAAAATATCCTTAATTGTTGGATGTGGAACATAAACAATCACCCTATTATAGCCAATATAAGTCCTGAAGTGCTCAAGTGATTTGACTAATGCATAAGCCTGTTTTGAAATGATGACACATTTCAACTCAACATCCCTAAGAATTTTTCTAATGAACGTTATAGGCTTCTCTTCACCCTGTTTATACTTCTAGAGAAGTATACTTGCAAGAGTATTGTTAATATATACGTATATATATATATATATAAAATCTTTAGAACAAACAAGGCTTTACAATACAAGAGATTTCACAATAACTTCCTTGATATCTTTCAATGCTTCCCTGCTACTTTCATCCCATTTGTAATCAACATCCTTCCTTAGCAACTTGTTTAGAGGCTTTGTGATCTTGACAAAATTTGGGATGAATCTTCCAATGAAACTTATCTTGCCAAAGAAGGACTTAAGTTCCTTTTGACATATGTGGAGTGATTTCCTTGATCGCTTTAATTCTTTCTAGATCCACCTTTATACCTTCTTTAGAAACAATGTGCCAAAGTTTGCCCTCCGTGGCACCAAGGATTGTTTTCTTTAAGTTCAGTGAGATACTATATTTTTGACACCTTTCAAAAATCTTCCTAAGATGTGCAATGCAAGAAGCTCTCTTCTTTGAGTATACTATGAGATCATCTTGATAGATCTCAATGATTTTCCCCATGAGGTTAGTCCATCGCTCTCTAAAATTTGGCACTTGTACTAATAAGCCCGAAAGGCATCTTCTAATATTCATAAGTACCCCAAGGTGTGGTTAATTCAATCTTATGTTGGTCATCCGTGTTCACCAACACTTGGTTGTACCCTAAGAGGCCATCCAAGAAACAAAACATCTCCAAACTTGTAATCCTTTGTAAAAGCATCCCCATGTTGGGGAGTGGACAATTATCTTTAATAGATGAAGCGTTTGTTGATTTGGGGTAGCATCGGATGTGCTCTAGCCATGAAAATTGGTGGAGAGACTAAAGCACATGAGATCTCCTAGACCCAAAAATGGTTTGGGCAGATTCTAACCGGTTTGGGAGATATTAAAATAATTAATATTTTTAATGAAGTTCCTAAGTCTAAACTTAGGAAAATTAAAATATTAATGGGTATTAATATAAAACTGGGTTAGAATGTTCCAAAAGTCATGGATCAAGCCAAATCTAATCTTAGTCGTTGATTAGAGATTTAATCTCGATCATTGATGGACCAATGAGAAAAGTATAAGAGGAGGCTTGAGGGTCAGTTGGAGAATACACCAGAGTGATCAGTCATTCTATTCTCTAGAGCAGGGTTTGCTAAGAGGGATAGAATCAGTGATCAGCAGCAAGGGGTAGTGAATACATAGCAGAGAGGCAGAGTTGGTACCAGCGAGACAGCACGAGCCCGGAGAGGTTGAAGCAGAGGCAGCTAGGTGCTATGCAGAGGCAGCCAGGAGCTACGCAGAGCTAGGAGAGGCCAGCATGTGAGACGCAGAGGGTCTAGGAACTAATGCAGAAGTTCCAGACGCTGACGTAGGGCCAAGAGGCAGCGCTGGAAGGATTTCGTGGGACAAACTGGGTGCTGGTGAGCAGGGTAGGGTGACGCAGAGCAATGGGAGCTGCAATTGTTGTTGTGGGATTGTTCATCCGGTGATTAATCAGCCAGAATATCTATCTCCGAGGAGAGGTACTACTGCCGAGGGAATTCTCTATTGGGTGAGCCATTTCTGGCACCCTAGTTGTATTTTGAAAACTGCATAATAATAAAAACCCTCTAAATAGTTGCACCGGTTTTCCCGCATTGTGTTTTTCCAAGAACATTGGTCAAAAAAATAACAGTGTCACTTGTGTGCTTGTTTTCTTTCAATTAATGATCTGTAGATGTTGATACTGTACTTGTGTTTATTTTCAGTATTTACATGGTAAATAACTTGTTAAGTAATTAAACAAGTAGAAAGAAATAAACCAGATAGTACAGGAAAAATTTCTAACGGGTTAAACTTAGAAATTCCAACATGGTATCCAAGCGTGGTTGCAGATCACAAGAAAATTGAAGGCATCAGCCAAGCAGAGCATTTGCAGCAGATTCAGTTGTCCCGAGTGACAGAGTTGATCCTTGCAAAAGGCAATAGAGGAAGGAGTGGCGCAGAGGGACTGTGTCATTGTTCTGGGCCAAAGAAAGGCAGCGCCGAGGCTAAGGGAGGCAGAATCAAGCTCATGCAGAGCCCAAGAGGGCTGATGCAGTTGGCTAGGGGAGCTGATTTGTCGATGTTGGGATTGCACAGAGCCAAGTGGCTCAATCCTTCAATTGCTAGGGCATAGGAGGTTGTGGGTAATTTGCGGAGCGAAGCTAGTGGGGTATTGTGGTTAGAACAGTACCTAACAGGGCAAGACCAAGGAGGAGGGAGTTGCTGCCAAGGCGGATTTCTAGCCAAGCAATCCGGATCAGTGTTGCAGTTGCACAGACGATCGGAGTGGGGCAACTTGGCATTGGCAGAAGGATTTCTAGGAGGGAAATCAGGACTCAAAGGGAATACAGAGGAGAACTTCCAGACAAGAAGTAGAGAGACTCAGGAGGAGTCGAACCGAGAACTTCCAAACGGGAAGAAGAGAGACTCAGCAGGAGTCGAATAGAGGACTTCCAGGAGGGAAGCAGAGAGACTCGGAGGAGTCGACAGAAGAGCAGCGAGATGGTCGTGAATGGGCTAAGAGATCAAAACAAGCTGGATGAAGCGTCCAAATTTGTGGTCTGGAAGGCCAAGATCTTGTCCATTCTAGACAGAACATCGCATCAAGGGCTTCGCCTTGAGAACGATGGCTATCCCAGTTGACCCGGTAGTGAATGATAGGTACGAGGAGGCAATGGCTAAGGCAAAGTGCATCATCCTTGATGGGGTCAAGGATCATGTGGTGCTACATATTGCCAAGAAGGAAATGACAAAGGAGATGTGGGACACTTTAAAGACATTGTACCAGCATACTTCCGTGCAGAGGAAGATGCTCCTGGAGAATCAGCTAAGGGCATACCAGATGCAGAAGGGACAGCAGATAAATGTCTTCCTCGGTCCGTTGAAGGAGATCCGTGACCAGCTAACTTCCATAGGGGCCACGCCGATGAGGAATTGAGGGTGAGGACCGCACTAAATGCAGTTTCCGAGGATTGGGAGGTATTTGTCCAGAGCATGCTGGGTAGGACAAAGCTTCCAGATTGGGAAGAACTGTGGGCAGCTCTATGTCAAGAAGAGATCAGACGGCTAACCAAGGCAGGGAGTAGTGGCAAAGGGGTCAGGATCAAGAAGGAGGAAGAAGAGGATGCAGCTCTAACATCTGCGGGAAAGCAGGAGAAGAGGGAGAAGAAGGACCTCTCCAAGGTCAAATGCTTCCATTGTGGGGAACTAGGTCATTTTGCAAACCAGTGTTCGAAGAAGAAACGCAAGGGAGAGGCTTTCGAGTCCAAGGCAGCGCCAACAAGGGCGGAGAAAGAAGTCGACGAGGATGACGATTGTGCCATGAGTGCTCATGTGCAACTTAAGAAGAAGTGGGGAAACATCGAGTTGTAGTCAGGAGGACTACAGGCGATGAGGGGCAGGATCCTTGAGGTACCCAACCTCTTGGATTATACCTTTCTACGGGAGCCCCGAAGAGGAGTAGCAGGACTGGCAAATGTCGATAGAGACGGATGCAGATGGAGCGGCAGAGAGTGCTGCAGTGCAGAATTCCCTAGATAGCGCAAGGCTAGTAGGCTGCAACAATGCGAGAGGCACAGGAGTGTTGCACCAGTGCAGGATGGCAATGGCACAGAGAGGTGTGCAACGGTGCGAGATGCAGGGAGTTGTTGCAGCAACGCAGAGGTCAGTAGAGGGAGCACTTGTTAGTGGCAGAGGGAGCTTCAGTATCGGGAGTGTCTCTATCCTAACAGGGCTGTCAGAGTTGGGTGGATCAGTTACTTACTTCTCGGTAACTGAGTTACAGTGCAGCAGTTAGCAGTGGCAGTGCTATAGGCAGCACAATGCAGCATGATGAGAGGGGATGTAGTGCAGATGCAGTGCTGGGAGGATGGACCGGCAGCAGCACGGATGCGGAGGGAGCTGTCGTACAGATGCAGTAGTAGCAGTGGCAGGGCCATGGGCAGCAGTACAAGATGCAGCAGTGCAGAAGATGTTAGGCGGGGAGGCTTAGAATCAGCATAGGGACCGATGCTGGATAATCAAGGTGATGCTCAGTATGGAGTATTACTAGAGCACAGTCCTTGCTAAGAGGGAGTGTTGATTTGGGGTAGCATCGGATGTGCTCTAGCCATGAAAGTTGGTAGAGATGCTAAAGCACATGAGATCTCCAAGACCCAGAAATGGTTTGGGCAGATTCTAACCAGTTTGGGAGATATTAAAATAAGTAATAGTTTTAATGAAGTTCCTAAGTCTAAACTTGGGAAAATTAAAATATTAATGGGTATTAATATAAAACTGGGTTAGAATGTTCCAAAAGCATGGATCAAGCCAAATCTAATCTTAGCCATTGATTAGAGATTTAATCTCGGTCGTTGATGGACCAACGAGAAAAGTATAAGAGGAGGCTTGAGGGTCAATTGAAGAATACACGAGAGTGATCAGTCATTCTATTCTCTAGAGCGAGGTTTGCTAAGAGAGATAGAATCAGTTATCAACAGCGAGGGGCAATGAATACATAGCAGAGAGGCAGAGTTGGTACCAGAGAGATAGCGCAAAGCTCGGAGAGGTTGATGCAGAGGCAGCCAGGGGCTATGCAGAGCCAGGAGAGGCCAGCATGTGAGACGTAGAGGGTCTAGGGGCTAACGCAGAAGCTACAGAAGCTAACGCAGAGGCTAGCAGAGCTGACGCAGGGCCAAGAGGTAGCACTGGAAGGATTTCGTGGGACAGACTTGGTGCTAATGAGCTGGGTAGGGTGACACGGTCCCTATCAGAGTGAAGCAAAGCAGTGGGAGCTGCAATTATTGATGTGGGATTGTTCATCCGATGATTAATCAGCCGGAATATCTGTCTCTGAGGAGAGGTACTACTGCCGAGAGAATTCTCTGTTGGGTGAGCCATTTCTGGTACCCTAGTTGTATTTTGAAAACTGCATAATAATAAAACCCTCTGAATAGCTGCATCGGTTTTCCTGCATTGGGTTTTTCCGGGGACATTGGTCCAAAAATAACGGTGTCACTTGTGTGCTTGTTTTCTTTCAGTTGATGATCTGTAGATGTTGATATTGTACTTGTGTTTATTTTCAGTATTTACATGGTAAATAACTTGTTAAGTAATTAAACAAGCAGGAAGAAATAAACCAGATAGTACAGGAATAATTTCTAACGGGTTAAACTTAGAAATTCCAACAGCATTCAGATTACACATAGCCTGATTTCTCCTTATTTCTTTCTCACCACCCCAAGGTTTGACAATTATTACTTCAAAATCTAGAACCTTAGTGCAAAGCCTCACTAAGCACTTTAAACCAAGGGAAACAATGGGATCAGTCAGATTGTCAACTTAGCAATTGTTCCCCTATGGTCTTATGGTCAAATACTATCCCCACAAGGGAGACTTCCCCAACAAATCTTGGAGATCATATGACCCAAGGGCTCCCGAGCTAAATACCCTCCAAGGGTTTTGCTAAATAAAACACCCAAAGATAATATTCAAGAGGTAAGGCTCCAGGTGAGATGAGAGATAATTCAAGGTAACAAGTTCAAAGGACCTATGGCTAAATCTAGAGGACATATCTTGAAGAGGCTCAAATAGATCCCAAACACCACACTACCTTCAAATTACCAATTGCCATTATAAATTAAGGTTTTTGAGAAGCACAATTTACAACATAAAAATTTTATGACAGCAATTAAAAAATAGCCTATAAATTATCATATGCAAATAAGAACAAAGGCCATTACATGAGCAAACTAGGAAATAAGTTGCAGCAATTTTTCAATGGCTGAAAAGCAATAAAAGTTAAAACAGCTATAAAACCCTAAATTTGAGCCCTAAAAGTGGTTGAAAATGCATAAGAAATGATATTTTTTCTTTCCCAAATTTATATATGCAAATCCTAACCCTAGGACTATTTAGTCTAGGCTAAGTCACTTGGTTTGAGTTCATGTTCGAGTTCGATGACCTTGAAATTTGATAATAATAAAAAATGACAATGAAAAATTGGCAATAAAATTCAAAATTAAGTTTGAGAAACTATTAAAAAAGTAAAAATTAAAAAATATATAAAATAAAGTTCAATATACTCATAATCAATATACTTTTTCCATCATAATTAATTATAATCAATTTAAAATGTAACAAATCCAAGTTCTATATTTATATATAGATTATTGAAAACTATATATATATATATATATATATATATATATAATGTTGAAAGTACTTTTTGTTGAAAATTGAAAACGAATTTTCATTTTTAAAATAAGTATTTAATTGTAAATCCTAAACCTATCTATTGGTAACGTTGTAGCCTCATTCTACACAAATAGATGACATGCTCTTTGCGATAATCTTATGAAGATGTGCTTCCATAGTTACATGGGTACTGCTCCTAGGCATTAGAGAGCACGTAACCCATGCTCCCGTACTCGTGGGAGCTTGGGAGTTGGTAGGAAACGCTCCAAAATCGTCGGGAGCTTCAACGAGTACTATGGAGCTTTTCGGGAGCTTAACTGCAACAGATTTTGACGTTTCGGGTACTTATTTTGAGCAGATTTTGATGTTTTTGGTACCTATTTTGAGTAGAGAAGGTACCATTTGCTTATTTTCTAAGTGATACATGCCAGGTAAGGGGGTTGGACTGCATGAGCTCTGTAAAGCGACAGAGATGTGGAGATGTAGCAAAGGTTTCAACAAAATATAGACAGTTGGCAGTCATTCCTTGGCAACTTCTGTTGCAAATCTTGAATTTCAACAATTGCAAATAAATCTACTCTCTTGAAGCCTATCTTGAATCTTTAATGATAAGATTCAACGAATTACAGTGATGGTCAGAAAGAGAAAGAGTAGCGTGTTAGCTAGTTTCATTTTATAAATTTCCAAACTTGAATTTCGAAGTTGAATATAATATAGCATTGCATGAAATCACATAATAATAGAGTAATAACAACATTTTTTTCAATTTGCGAGTTCCACATGTTTCTTTGCTGGGAAGGAATTTGATTGGAAAATTGTTGATGGATTAATATTTTGATATTTTTGGCAGTGTTTCAAAGTTCAATCTTTTACATATTTCTTTGCAAGATGGAATTTAATTGGCATGTTTTGGATGGAAATGAATTAACTATTTACTTTTATTTTTAATATATACTAAATTTTAATATATTATAGTATTGCCGCTCCCAACTTGAAGTTTCCTGTAAATTTGGGCAAATCTTCTAGCTGTGTCGGATACTTGTTCCCCCATACCCAAAGTACCGGCGTACCGAAAACTCGTGCAATATAGTGTGCTTCGTTGTTTACATTTTAATGGTGTTTCTAAAAATCATTGTTCCACCTAGATACTTTGGGTGAAACTCCAACATTCATTTGGATGGCACTAAGTGCAATAATTGGGCATCTTTGGTGAAATAGAATTCTCTCCAATGATGGTTGTTGAACCAATATTTTCCTTCAAAAATCCATAAGGTGTAATTCCTATCGTGTCAACTAATGAAATTCAAACCAAAAAAATATCATGATCCAAAGGACATTTTTCCATAGGGTGTTGTGCAATTGAGACTAAACAATATTACAAAGATGTGAACTAGATACACATTTGCATTTTCAGGGTCCTATGATTATTTGATTAATTCCAATCCTCTAATAGTTGGGATATCAAGATGATAGCTTTTCTCAACCATACTATACTAACAAGCCTCCAAGAAGGGTATATGGAAATGTAGTAACAATATATGGTAACTTGTAATTCACTCTATCTAAATTATCTCTAATACCTAAACAACACCTATGAATGGGACAACATTGCTTATTCAATTTTGTTCTATATAATATAATGCAAAGCATCCAGTACTTCAATAAAGGGGATGTGCTTAGAGAAAAAAGGGTGTAATAGATCCACTTGCCTTGTACTCTTATGAGTTGGTAGCTTGCAAAATCTAACAAGAAGATTGCTTGACAACAATAAATATTTTGTAACCATTCAATGATGGTTAGGGACTACAATTGATAAATATGTTATCAAAAGATTTAGCTAGAAAATTAAAAATCTTTTAAGGTGGGTTATCACATTACCAAAAAAATTCATAGGAATGTCATATTATGGTTCCTTTGCTACAATTCCATTTGTTTCATATATTAGTAATGGAGGATTGATTCTTTTGTGTGCCCCTATCACATCTTACAAAATTTTGGTTGCAAATACACACTGAAGAGTTCGAAAAATATGTGTTTTGAGATGCAAGGTAATATTATCAAAAAGAACATTTGTAATCTATACTTACTAGTCAAAAAAGCAAGAATCACCTCTCAGTACATTCCAATGTAGTGTTGTCTATGAAGCTAGTAATGAAAAGATCAAATAGAGATTAAATAACAAAAGAATAATATTCAATACAAGAAATAGGTTTTGACAAAAGCATTATACATAGATAGATAAATTCAATGTACAATTGTGACTAAGGCAATTTGTTCTAGTCACTGCTTAATAAATTTTGTGCTTTAGTATTTCACCATTCCTAGCAGACTTAATATCTATGATGCCATTCTGCTTTAGCACAACTCAACCTCAATTCTCAAGAACAAATTATACTAGTAACTAGACATAGGAAAAATATAGTCTCAATCAATGTATGAATTCATTGCACAAAAAGACACTAAAGGCTTCCAAGTCATACATACATGCTATGTCAAAAGAATCCAAACTACCTAAAACACAATTTAAAGCATTCTACAATTTCAATTATTTACCTATCCAACTCAATATTTTCTAATTGAGAAATCGTCAAATCATTTGCACTTTCAAAGGCCAACAGATATGCAACCCCAACCTGTCAAGCAAGACGAAACAAGTTAGAATAATTGTAGTAAATAGATTACCATTTTTCGCTAAGCTAAGGAATTTTACTACAATGTATATGTTTCCTTCTTGTTTTTCTCTCCATAAATTTCTTTGTGGAGAAAAGGGACTTGAATGTAGATTTTACACTAAAATAGGCCTACAAGTGCATGCAAAGATTAACAATAATAACCATCCTAGATCCATTTTAATGCCGGATCTATCAAGTGCCGAGAGGAAACAAATCTCTCGAGGTGCAAACCTCTTTTTTGAGTGCAAAACTTGAGGAAAGGTTTGCACATCGAGAGATTTGATCCCTCGCGGCGCTTGATAGATCCGGAGTTAAGATGGATCTAAGCTGGTTTCAGTCGTGTGCGGCCAAGGAAAATATATCGAAGATATGATTAATTTTATCAATAATATGTAAATACATCTAATATTAATATAATCATTTTAAATATGCTAAATGTGTCTGAGATTAATCTAGTCATTTTAATTTTAAATTTGCTTAGTTACTTTAGTTTGTTGAGATGATAAATATTGTTAATAACTTTAATGATGAAAAATGATGAAATAAAAATTTTGAATGCAAAGTGACAATGTAATAGTGTTGAATGATAGAAAATGTGAATAATAAGAATGTAGTCAATTACAAATAGTCTTCATTGTGATCAATTTCAAACTATTTTCTTCTACTATTCTTATTGTCACCCTTGTTAGTTTTGTCATCTTTTCATATCGATTATATGAAAAGGACAATTGAAATCGTAAACCATTTAAATCTTTAGCTCGAGTTGTTGTAGTAAACATCATACCTTGTCTCTCTTGCTCTCCAATATTAATAAGTTGAATTACTATAACACAAAAATCAATGTACATTGCCAATAATGTTTTGTGCTTACACTGAAATCAATGCACATTGTTAATCCAATCACTTTAAAATTAATGTACCATCATACATCCAATTACATCAAATCATAAATCAACATCTACACTGAAATCAATGCATCTAATGCAAGCAATCAAATAAGATTAGAAAACAACTTCTACACTGAAATCAATGCATCTAATGCAAGCAATCAAATAGGATTAGAAATCAACATCTACACTCAAATCAATGCATCTAGTGCAAGTAAGCAAATAAGATTAGAAACCAACATCTACACTGAAATCAATGCATTTAGTGCAAGCAATCAAATAGGATTAGAAATCACCATCTACACTGAAATCAATGCATTTAGTGCAAGCAATCAAATAGGATTAGAAATCATTTACATTAAAATCAATGCATCTAGTGCAAGCAATCAAATATAATTAGAAATCAACATCTACATTGAAATCAATGCATCGAGTGCAAGCAATCAAATAGGATTAGAAATCATCATCTACACTGAAATCTATGCATTTAGTGCAAGCAATCAAATAGGATTAGAAATCATCTACATTGAAATCAATGCATCTAGTGCAAGAAATCAAATATCATTAGAAATCAACATCTACACTAAAATCAATGCATCTATTGCAAGCAATCAAATAGGATTAGAAATCGTTATCTACACTGAAATCAATGCATCTAGTGCAAGAAATCTTGTTCCCTCTCTCCCCCTTCCATCTATATCTATATCTCCCTCCATCTCTCCTTCTTTGTCTCTCTATCTCACCCCCCCAAACACACATGCTCTCTCACTCCATATTTATCAATCTCTCAACCTCATATTTATCAATCTCTCCCTCCCCCACTCCATCTCTCCCTTCTTCCCTCTCTTTACCTTCCATCATTATCTCTATCTCCCTTTGTCTTTCTATATCACCCCCAAAACATACACTATCTTTCTCCAATCTATTTATCTATCCCTCCCTCCTCTCGCTTTCTCTCTCTCTCTTCCCCTTCTCTCCCTCTCCCTCGCTTCTCTCTCTTTCCTCCTGTTGTCCTCTCTCCCTCTCTCTCCATCGTCCTTATCACTCCCTCTCTCCCTCCACCATTCTCTCTTTATGTCTTTCTTCTTACCTCCCTCTCTCTCCCTTTCTCTCCCACCTTTGTCTCTCTCTCTCTTCACCCTCCAACTATGTTACTATATCGCTCCCTCTCTCCTTCTCTCCATCTCTCCTTCTTTGTTTCTTTATCACCCCCAAATATACACACTCTCTCTCCATCTCTCCCTTGTCACTCCCTCTCTCTCTCCACTTCTCACTTTCTATCTCTTTCTTCTTCTCTCCCTCTCCCACCCTCCAACTCCATCTCTTTATCCCTCCCTCTCTCCTCCTCTCTCTCAAGTCCTCTCTCTCTCCCTTTCTCTCCTACCTCTCTCTCTCTCTCTTTGCCCTCCAATCCTCTCTCTTCCCCCATCACTCTCCTCCTCTCTCTCCATTTCTCTCCAACCTCCCTCTCTCTTCCCCCATCTCTCTCTCTCTCTCTCTGTGCCTTCCAATCCTCCCTCTCTCTCTCTCTCTCTCCAACTATGTTACTAAATCCCTCCCTCTCTGCTTCTCTCTCCCCTTCTCTCCATCTCTCCTTCTTTGTCTCTTTTTCTCACCCCTAAACATACACACTCTCTCTCCATCTCTCCCTTGTCACTCCCTCTCTCTCTCCACCTCTTACTCTCTATGTCTTTCTTCTTCCCTCCCTCTCTCCCCCTCCAACTCCATCTCTCTCCTCCTCTCTCTCAAGTCCTCTCGCTTGTCCTTCCTCTCTCTCCCTCTCTCTCTCTCTCTCTATGCCCTAAAATCCTCTCACCATATCCCCCCTATCTCTTTCTCCCCCCCACACCCCCCTATCTTTGTGTCTCCCTCTCCCTCTCTTACCCTTCTCTACCTCTCTCACTCCTCTCCCTCTATCTCTCTTAATTCCTCCTCTCCCCTCTCCTTCAGTTTATCTCCATCTCTCCCTTGTCACTCCCCCTATCTCCCCACCTCTATCACTCTATGTCTTTGTTCTTCCCCTCCCCCCACCATATATACCTAGAGTTAATATATATCATGATATATTAATATATATTATAATATAAAAAAATGTATATTGTATTAATCCAAAGTTATTAAATTTAATAATATTAATATTATAATATATTAATATGAATATTAAATTTAACAATAATATTAATATTAATATTAGGGTTAATAATGTTTTTTTGCATGGTATTAATAATAATTTGGCCCATCGTATTAAAATGATATCTAGCCCATAGGCTTCACCTAAATAAAACCTTTTTTTTGAGTTTTCGTAAATATAAAGAGGTTTATGGAGTAAATATAAAAAGAGGTTTTATTTATTTACCATACCTCTAGTTTATTTATATTTTTATTTATTTACCATACCTCTTTTTTGAGTGTTCGTAAACCTCTTTATATTTTAAATTTATATTGTGTTTATACATAATAATAATTAGATTGATTTTTAAATAGGGCCAACATTAGATTAAAAATGTTAAATGTTAAATGTTAAACATTACATGTTAAGTGTTTACGTTTATATTTACATTTACATTTATATGTTTACGTGAGATCTACCCCCATACTGGGTTGTAGAGTGCTTCTTGGCGCAATAACTAAAGATTAACTAATGCTCTGAAAAAAGATTAAAAAGTGCTAATTGCTAAGAAATATTGATTCACCTGCCCCCCCAGTATTTCCAACATTTATTTTTGTTCTAGGTCAAACCTCCATTGAAAGCTTCTAAGATTGAGTCATAAGTCATTTTCCATGTCATCATGTTATAGACCCTTCTTGGGCTTTGTATATTGAGAAATAAATTTGTAAAAGAGTCAAATTTGTAAGATTAGCCTCCTCCATCAAGTCGTCTTGCCCACCTCTTCATGGTGGCCTCATAGAGGAGCCCCAAACCACTATAAATAGTTGAGCAGTCGACCTATTATAACATCATCCATCCATGAATTCGATCTACAAGTCCTCAAGTAAAGAAGGAGGTGCGAAGAACTCCAATGATAAGCCTTTATCATTGCAAAAGAAGAAATAACCACAGCGAAAAAGGAAGAGACCTTTGGGAGCCAAAAATTTGCACCACATGTGAGCTAGGGTCTTTGCAAGTTTGTTCTATTAAAAGCCGAAAACTTCAGATGATACAGAAAGGATCGAGACATGGTTTGACTAGCATTGTTGGAGAATAATTTGTGTTAACTTGTGAAGAATTTGACTTAAGTTTGACTTGATTACATGGGAGGCTAACTTGATGGATTGGAGGAAATCTATGTCTTGGTCAAAAAGGTCTAGGTTGTCTCATTTGATCTGATTCTAAAGAAGAGACGAATTTCTTCGGGTTTCCCCCTAGAGAGGGGCTTTGCCCTGGCTCAGTGCCTACATCTTGTGTTCATATTGTATGGTTGTGATCTTCATGTTTTTGGCAAATATTTGATGATAAGAACACTAATATAATCAACAGAAGAAAAAAATAATATCAAAGGTAAATGCCAAGTAAAAGAAATTAAGAATAAGTTGCTCTAGTCCTGCCCTAATGGATTTCTCAACATGGTATCAGAACTAAGGACAAAAGCATGATGGCAGCTTGTGTTGGAAAATGTAACTATGTTCGGTCTTCAATAATGTTCTTGAGTCATCATGTAATGTACTTATCAAAAGATTAAAGAAAATATTTATTATTATTATTATTATTGTGACTTATTCAAGCATGGATTTTTAGGTCAAAGTCCCCATTGAGGACTTCTAGGATTTATTCTGAGTCTACAGAGTTATTGTACATTTAAAGAGACCCTTCATGGGCTTTTGAATCATGTAAAAAGGTTAGGTATTGAGTCAAATATTAATTATGTAACCTCCATACCATGTCAGCCTAGAAGAAGATCAAGTTAGCCTAAGGACACTATTTGACCCCACAAGAAGCCTATAAAAGGAAGCTCATCGAATTCATTTGGAGCATCATTCTCTCACAAGTTCGAATTCTCTTGTAGCTAGGAAGAAGTGCGAAAATCTCTTGTAGCTGGGAAGAAGTGCGAAGTTCTCTTGTAGTTGGGAAAAGGTGCGAAGTCTGTTACTGGGAAGCCAAAGTGAATGCGAGTTTGGGGAAGTCTAAGGAGACAAGGAAAAACGAAATTTTGGTGTCTCTCTCTCTCTGTTTCGTGTTCTGGATTGGGAGATCGAAGTCTTCCAAGTTTCACTGTTGCCGGAAGCTGCCAGTTGCCGTAAGTTGCTGCCTAGTCGAAGTTGCTGGAAAGAGGTCGAAATTCTAGGAGGCTGACTTGGTGTGGAGGGAAGGTTTGGTCTTGGTCTAGGGTGAAGAGTCTCAAAGAATACTATTGAAAGGAAGAATTATCTTGACTGGGTTTTCCCCTCGAGGGGGGTTTTGCCCTAGCATGTGCCTACATCTGGTGTCTATTGTTTTATGTGTTGTTGCTTTTGGTAATTGCTTGATGAACTAAAGAAAGAAGATATAAAGAATTGTAATAAAAAGAAACATCACAAGTAATTATCAAGATCAAGAAAATCTTTCTGCCTTTTTGATTTTCTAATAGCTTGAACATCACATATGTATGGAGAGAGATGGATTATTTGCATTAGTCCTAAAGGCCAAACTATTTAGAAGAAGTGTGAAGTCTAAAAACATTTTTATGGGCAACTTTATAAAAGAAATTGAGGCCACAGGCCTGGGTAATAAGAACAAGAAGATTAAAAGAGCCAAGAAACATCTTTTTGAAGGACCAAAAGTCTAGATTACAAGCCTAGACCAAACCGAGTCCCTAGTAAAAAGGATCGAACCTCTGTGTATAAAATTTTAGGTTTGAAATAGGATCCAATGTTTTCTTGCAGAGGTAACCAAATCACAAGATTGAATATTCTTTGAGGACTAGACGAAGTTCCCATATCAAGCAAAGAGTTTACTTGTCAAGATCGATCTATTAAGAGACATTGTATGCCTGTTCTGAAGCTAAAGTCACCATAAAAGGAAAGGAATCAAGATTCCTGTGAGAAAAGACGCAAGCCTGTGTGTGTATATATATATATAAGAAGAATGAACCTGAACAGTAGATTAAAGCTGACCCAGAAGAATAAAAAGAAACTTTGTTTTATAAGACAAACATGACTTGAATATGACAGTCATCTCAGAACTTACATTGCATGGGTAACATCGATATATTAACAACAATATATTTGGAAACTATAACATCAACATATGGCTAAGTTGAGACTTTGATACATAACTACAAATTGGCCATACAACAGTGATATATTTAGATCCAAACAACAATTGACACCACAGTAATCTGAGGAGCTCTTAAACTCGACACAATTGAAATATTCATGGCACCTTAAGGAATCCAGTGCAGCAGACTTATTGTAATCATGGAGGACCAAGGTAAGTAGTCCTTGAGGTAAGTATAACTGTTTTCATCCATATAATTATCTAGATTCTAAACCTTATTAGATTAAAGTTTTTGAAATTCCTTTTGGTTCTAGGGTTTGTAATATTGAAAGTTGTTGAAAACCCTAGTTGAGAAACCCTAATCCCTTTCTATTTTGTTCCCTCGTAAAAACTCTAGTTTTGGGTTTATAAATAGTATGGGAAACCCTCGTTAGGATAATATAAACCCGAATTTGATGTTTTGAAATACAACAACTAGAATCTTAGGGTTTGGATCTAAAAAACCCTAGGACTTTCTCCCTTCCTAAAGAGTCTATGAAATCCCTAGTATTGTATTTGTCTATTTTCGGTGGTACTTGTCAAATAAATGTTGCAGGTACATGGAGAAATGTTGATCTTGTACAAAAGGAAACCCTTCAAAACGAAGCTTCCTCCTTCTCACAAAAGGATAAGTATTTTAATATATCTAGCTTTATTGTTACTCAAATATAATCCTTTTCCTATATTTTCCTTGAAAGGTATATTTTAAAGCTTTTGCAGATAAAATAAAAAAGATTGTCTAGATTCGGAGGGAGACTCTCAAAGACTTGAGTCATGATAGAAGCCTTGCTACAAAAGGAGCCCTTTGAAAGAAAGCCCTACAAGGTTTGTGAAAGAAGCAACTCTAGGTATGTATAAAGATTTGCATCAAAAGGTATAATCATTTTTGTCTTACATTACTGACTCTCTTAAGTTGTGCTATAGAATCATTCTTATTTGTTAAGATGATTGATCAACCCTTGTAGTACTTTGCTAAAACCCTAACCTTTAGGGTTCACTGTAAAACCCTAGCCTTTTTTATGCTTAGGATTTGTTGATGTTATGTTGAAACCCTAGCCTTTTAGGGTTTGTTGTTGAACACTAGATTTTTAGAGATTGATGAATTAGGGTTTATGACAAAGCCTTTGTAACTGTTAATGAAAGATCCTAGGAATGAAACCCTAGGTGTATATGCTTTCGTATGAATGAAACCCTAGCTTGGTCAAAATTGTTGAATATCTAACATTGAAATTTTGATGTTTCTATTTAGGGTTTACGACAAAAACCCTAGTAGAGATTGATATGAGGTTCTAGGGCATGATAATGAAACCCTAAATGTAAAATGCTTTCACTATGATTGAATTTAGTTAAAGTTTAGGGTTTGAGACAAAACCCTAGCATAGATTATTGTGAAAGTCTAGGGCATGTAAAATATGAGGTTCTAGGGCATGATAATGAAACCCTAGATGTAAAACGCTTTCGCTATGATTGAATTTAGTTAAAGTTTAGGGTTTGAGACAAAACCCTAGCATAGATTGTTGTGAAAGTCTAGGGCATGTAAAATGTAACCCTTGTTGATTGTAAACCTAGGTAGGTTTAGGTTTTGATATCTAAAGTCTGATTGATTATGCTCCCATTGTGATGACATGCTAACCCTATATTGATAAAGTTGACTTCATGTTCTATATCTGTACTTGGTTGAACTAGTTGTTGAAGATTTGTAGGTACATAGTCTTCAAGACGCTGAAGATGTTTACCTACCTCATACTTGATGATGACTTGATGATGATGTTGAGCATGATGAAAAGAGGGAGTTGTAAGAATCTTGGTAACATTGAAGTATACATTGTTGATGACCTTGTTGCCAAGTGAGAATAGAAGGAATGATGTTCTGGAAGGTTGAAGTTCTCCGATGATGTGATGATGTGAAAGAAAGAGCATGTGTGGTTGAAGTTGATGAATTTGTTCCCTAGTAGATAAGAAGCTTGGATAAAGAAAGTGTATATTTCCCCAGTTGAGAAGGAGGACATATTGCGACAGCTATGGTAAAGACCTTGAAGAAAGGGTACGATAGTTATTTGTGATTGATGAAGTTATGAACAAGAAATTGGATATTTTGGAAAGTGTTAAGGTTGAGTTTGGTGTTGCTGCAAAAGTTGAAGAAGGAAGCTTCCTTCGAGATGTATTTGGCTATTGTGATGACCTAAGCAGCATCAGAATAGTTGAAGACCTCAGAGTTTCATGCTAGCATATAAGAACATATACATTGAAAGTTTGATACTAGTTGGGGTTATGAAGCTACAGTATGTCCCAACAGATGAACTAGTAGTTGATGTGCTGACAAAATATCTTCCCAACAAGAAATTAGTTTTAGGAGCATGCTCGGATTGGTGGATGTGTTTATCTCTTCCTGAAAAGTTGGTATATTAATAAATGTCTCTGATTTGGTTGAGAGGGAGAGATAAAGTACCATAAAATTCCCTGTATGATGGTACTTGGGAGGACATCTTGACTTGGTTAGTATTGAGATCTCTTTTGATGTCCAGATCCTAGAGGGAGGGTATTGATTGGAGCTTCGATATAGTGTTGATACTAGGATCCCTGTAAGGGTTGGTGTCAGGACTCAGGGCATGGAGGTCTAGATGGTTCCTGTTGGATGGATACCAGGGTTGTAGCCTGATGGTACTTATAGTGGCAAATGCCTAGATGACACCTTAGTCCATGTTGGGTGTGTTGTCGCACAAAGTGTCTAGGCACCGTGACAACGCTCAGAGTAAGGCTTGTCACTCTTGATCCTTACTCACTTCGTTTAGACTCTCTCCTAGGCAAGTCAAAGGGGGTAGTCCCTGAGGTAAATGGATGAGAAAACCTGTGGAACATGGGCTCTAGGAGATTTTAATGATGGACAATTTGATGAATATAAGCGAATCTCGATTAACTTAGATGAATAAATCAAGCGGTAATGTAACCAAAACACAACCACAAGATATAAATAGTTATAGACCAGTGCCTTTAATATTTGAATTAACCATCAACTAAATAAAACAAGTTATCCAGAACAATTTTCAATATGTGACGAATAATGACAATCATGAATAATCAATATAAACGACCAACACTATAACATGCAAAAGATTCCAGATCTAAAATGGTTTTCATTAACTGCCCAGATCTAGATTCAATTAACTTTCTTCAAAGCCAAATATGATTTAAAATGTTTATTGCACCTTGACCATAGAAAAACATGCATTTAATGACACTAAAGAACTTCAAATTCAAATCTTAATTATTCTTTAGGCGATAACTAAAGAAGTAAAACAAATCAATGGGTTAAAATATCGAAATTTTTAATGGGCCATAGGCCACATTAAAAATTTTAATGTTTAAGCGAAAACCCCTTAACTTATTTCATTTTAAATTCTTATTTACAAATTTAAAATTTTTAGAATTTTTTAATGTTTAGGATTTTTAGGTTTTTCAAAAATGTTATGAATTTTTTAGAAATTTTTAAATTTTTTATGATTTTAATGAAATTTTTAGATTAGAAATAAAAATCAAAAATGTCAAAAGGCTAGTTTTTTAAAAGTATTTTTTTTTTTTTTAGATTTTTAAATATATTAGATTTTTTTAGTTTTTAAATTTTTTATAAGAAATCAAATTCAAAATGAAACAATGTGAAATAAAATCAAAAATGAAATTTTAATGAAGTAAACTTTAAATGAACTCAAAAATCAAAAAAGAAGAAAATAAAAAAAAGTACAAACCCAATGGTAAAAGTAAAGAAATATAGACAAATGAAACAAATAGAAAAATCGAAATAAGTTACAATTAACCCTAACTCAAATCATAAACCTATACATTATGCAAATAAAATAAAATAAAAAATCGAAATGTTGTTTTGTTGAATGCAGGTCCAGATGGCGGAAGGAGAGCTCGAAGGGAAAGCGAGAGACTGCGATAGGAGGATGAACTGGTGATGAGCTCGACGGATTTTTGGCAGGTCGTCGGATGGAGGAGGGTTCGAGCTGAGGTGATGGCTGTGTGAGGAGCAAATAAAGGGTTAAGATACAGCATGAAAGGTTGGACAACAATGGTGAGAAGGGCAGGTTAGGAAGAGCAGACAACATATGGAGCGGCGTGACAGATTCAGTTGCAGTTTGAGGAGGAAAGGTTGCATGAGGGTTTGAAGAAAAAACAGCGGAATGAGGGATGGCGTAGGCTTGAGGAAATGCGTGAAAGGGCTAGAGGATAGCTGGACAAAGGGAGAGTTAGCAGCGAGGGTATACGCAGCAGGGGCGGACAGAGCAGCTATGTTAGAGGACGAGTTGTAGCTCACATAGAGGAGGTGAAAGAGCAGAGATCTGGTAGCAAGAAAGGCTGCGAATAGGAGCAGAAACAAGAGTTTGAAGGCCAAGGGAGAAACGCGAATCCGCAGGGTTTGATGGCAGCGAATGGAGGAGCCATGGATCTGGACAAAAAACGCATGAATAAACCCAAGTTTTTCCAGATTTACATAGAAAAAAAACCCAAACTCAGAAAATAATTTCAAAATTTTCCAGAAAACAATGGTGAAGGCGAATTCGAAATTTTTTGCTTAGGAAACACCAGGCAGCAGAGAAATTGTAGCCCAAGAACAAAGAGAAATTTCCAGATTAAGATCTTATACCTCTGCTTAAGATTTACCAGTGAAACCGCAGTGAAATTATCCAGATCAAAACAATTTTATGGAATCCACTTGTTTCAGATTTGTTAATGAAACCCTCACAAAATTTCCAGATCTGAAAATAAATAAATTTAAACCCTTGGACTGCAAAATCTGGATATGATCCTTGCAAAAAATGATGTTGATGAACCCCAGAGATCCAGATCTTACCCTTCAGGGTCTAGATCTAGACTCTACACAATTTTCTCCTTCAAATCTATAGCTGCAATACAATAAGAAACACCCAAATGATATGTACAATGACCCAAAAAACTAAAACCCAGAAAACCCAAGTCAAAAAACTGAAGATAATTACAGATCTATGTAGATAAATGGAAAATCTATCAAATCTAGGGAGTGTGAGTCCGACTCCGCTCCCAGATCTGATAATTTGAGACTCTCAACAGCCAAATCTATCGATTTAGCACAAAAAAAAATAAATTTTTCAAATTTTGAAGGAGGTACCGAGCTCAAAACCCTTCATGCATCACCCATAATAAAAGATCTTATGATAAACCCGAGATCAAATCAAGCTGGGCTCTTCATAAAACACGGATCGGGAGTTGGTTGGTTCAGCCGAGAACTTCCCCGAACGCTTGATGATCTAATAATCAAGGATTTCCTGAAAACTCAATTTAACCATCAACATAGAGCGAGAAAACAATAATAAAATTCAGATAAATAGAGATACCTCCTATTATATTCAAAACCTAAATTATCATTCAAACCCCAGTGACTGAGCAAGATACTTGTACTCAAAATCGCTCTTAAGAAAGCTATCATCAATGGCTAAAAAGAAATCTATGCATGAAAATGACACATCTTACAGTATTTCCCGGAAGAGTAACACCAGCAAAAATTTAACCCCAAAGTCTTTCTTTATTGCTTATAAAAAAGATTACAAGAAAGCTTTCGCTTAGTACACAATCCAGAGATCGGATCAACTGATTGAAAAATGACCTTCTATTTAAAGATAAATCCTCCAACAGCTAGTTCGAGTGATCCTCGTCAAAGCAATCTCGACCGTTGATGAGGATTAAAATTTCTTTTAATCTCATCCGTCAAAATTTTAAATTATTGAGGAAATTTGAAATTTTCAATTAAATGCATTTTAATTAATACAAAAATTAAATTTTTGAATTAATTTCATCAAAATTTTGACTTTGACTTAACCCCAGGGACCAAATGCTTAAAATTTAGCAAAATAACTAATTTACCTTAGTCCCTGGACCTCTTAAACTTTAATTTTTTAAGGACCAACGAATTTTGCCTTTGAGGAATTTAAATTTACATAGGACCTAGAATTAATCAAATTTCTGGCTTAGGATTTTAATTAATTTTGGCCAGAAATTTTAATTAATTAACCTATGAAAGGATAAATTATTTTTCTAACCCTCAAGACACTTTACATCATGATTTTTACATTTTTTACATCTCAAGGGGGAAAACCCATTTGTGATAGACCCTCACAGACTACCCAGTTCTGCAACACAAATATAATCAAGCAGATCAAGCAATTTGTAATATAATAACCTAACCAAATGGTTAGGATTATTCCCAAATCACTTTTACATTGACTCGATCTAGAACATTAAGACTCCCCTAAGATCCAAGTGACAAAATCCATTCCGGCTTTGGGGTAAGGCTGAAGGAAAACTCTACCGACCATCCGAGAATGGATCGGTGAGACAAAAAACCTCCCGGAATGTAGATCGTCACCAAAAAAGTAGGTTTACCTAGGTAATTACATACAAGACACGGATCTGCTGAGATTATTTACATTATACACATGCAGAATGGATTTACATTATAACATGATCCTCACGCTGACGATGATAGCTGGATGGCAGGAACACATCGATCAAGCGCTATCCCTTTTGCAAAAAAGGGGGTGTACTGCTATGGGTCATTGACACATAGTGGTCAACAGGGTGGATACCTTGGCAGTTAGGGTATCCCTAGCATTGAGTAAGTTGTTCTACTTTTCTTAAGAATATTTCAAATTGAGGTCAACCTTGTACCAGTTGAACAATTATGAATACCTCCCTAGTTAAAAGGTAGTGTTGAGTAATGTAACTAGTATCAGTCTTCATAATTGTATTTGAGTCATAACATAATGTATTTGTTAAAAGGAAAATATTTATTAGCATGGGTTTCATGCTTATTTATTTTTGTTCTAGGTCAAGCCTCCATTGAAGGCTTCTAGGATTGAGTCATAAGTCATTTTCCATGTCATCATGTTATAGACCCTTCTTGGGCTTTGTATATTGAGAAATAAATTTGTATAAGAGTCAAATTTGTCAAATTAGCCTCCTCCATCAAGTCAGCGTGCCCACCTCTTCATGTCGGCCTCATAGAGGAGTCCCAAACCACTATAAATAGTTGAGCAGTGGACCTATTATGACAACATCCATCCATGAATTTGATCTACAAGTCTTCAAGTAAAGGAGGAGGTGTGAAGAAGTCTAATGAGAAGCCTTTAACATTGCAAAAGAAGAAATAACCACAGCGAAAAAGGAAGAGACCTTTGGGAGTTGAAATGCTGCCACATGTGTGAGCTAGGGTTTCTGCAGGTTCATTCTATTGCAAGCCGAAAACTTCAAATGCTGCAGAAAGTGCCAAGACATGGTTGACTAAGATTTTTGGAGATTACTTTGTGTTGACTTGTGAAGAATTTGACTGAAGTTTGACCTGACTACATGGGAGGTTGATTTGATGGATTGGAGGAAATCTATGTCATGGTCAAAAAGGTCTAGGTTGTCTCATTCGATCTGATTCTAAAGAAAAAAAGAAATTCTTTCCCTTAGAGAGGGTTTTTGCCCTGGTTAAGTGCCTACATCTTGTGTTCATTATGTATGGTTGTGATCTTCATGTTTTTGGCATTTACTTGATGATAAGAACACTAATATAATCAACAAAAGAAAAATATAATATCACAGGTAAATGTCAAGTAAGAGAAATCAAGAATAAGTTGCTCTAATGCTACCCTAATGGATTTCTCAACAACATCACACGTGTGAAGGAGACAAAGAGACTTTTTCTTACCAATGTTGACCAATCTTTTATGATCTGTTTGACTTGCGTTGACTTGGGCTAGTTTGATTCTTCTTTGACAGAATTATTTCATTGTCTTGGAGGTCGAGCATTGCATGAGGACTTTGACTTTGTTTGACCGAATATTCATCTTTGTTTTCTAGCTCGTTGACTTTTGTTGACCACAGGCTTGACTGAGGTATTTGACCGAGAATTGCAGCACTGTTTTGACTGAGGTTGACAGAATTTCAGCCCTCTCATTTAAGAGCTTCCACAGGCAAAAATTCGGCCTTATTGTTGCAGACTTGACTTTGACCAATAGTTGACTTTCTCTCTCTTTGTTGACTAGTTTTGACTTGGACAATTTGAGATCAGATTTGAAATCTTGTTGGAATATTCTTAGATGTATTATTGATTAACTAGATTTCTCTCTCATAAGGAAAGATTGGTTGGGTTTACCCCTTGTGGGTTTTTCCCTCGCTATGAACCTAATTTTGGTGTCCCTTGTTCTACTGTTTACTATGATTTCTATATTGCTCTATTGTTGAAATGAATGGTTGAGGTTTTTCATGTATAGCTACTCAATGATTGGAATGTAAAAAGATTGGTTATATCATTAGAAGTAGTTATCAATTGTGAAAAACTATATTAGTCTTGACTACACTAGTAAAATCAACAGCATGCATTACAATAAATAAACACTCAACCAAAGACATGCTAAATGGGTGGAGTTTTTACAAAATTTTACTTTTGTAATTAACCACACTAGTGGTTCGTCAAACAAAGTAGCAGACACATTAAGTAGAATTAATTTAATTCTACAGGAATTTCAGTTTTATGCTACAGGCATTGATGAACTCAGAGAAATGTATGAGAATGATGTTGATTTCAGGGAAGCATATGCAACATGTAAAAATCCCGTGAGCACAAATACAACACAATGGTCCAGTTATATGATTCAAGATGGTTTATTATTTAAAGACAACAAACTCTGTATTCCAAAATGCTCCATGAGAAATAATTTAATATAGGAAAAACATAGTGGAGGATTGGATGGACATTTCGGAGCTGATAAAACTTTTGTTGTGTTAAATTCATTTTATTATTGGCCAAGCAAGCAAGCCAATGTGAACAGATTTGCGGACAGATGCAAAATTTTTCAGCGTGCAAAAGGAAGAAGTCAAAACATTGGGTTATATTAGACATTGCCTATTCCCAATAGACCATGGGATTCAACCAGCATGGACTCTATTCTGGGATTGCCTCGAACCCAGCAAGGTAATGACTCAATTTTTTTTATTGTGGACAAATTTCAAAATGACACATTTTATTCCATGTACCAAAACTATTGGTGCAACTAATGTGGAAAATTTGTTTTTCAAAGAAATAGTAAAACTACTGTAGAAATTCCACGAAATTCTGCAACTACTAATATGAACAATCTGAAAACTACTTTCTTTTCATATAGACATGAAATTTCTCTACTTAAGTTGTAGCGGAATAGGAACAAAAATAAATACACAATCACACAATTCAACAACACAACTTTTCTAGGGAACCCAATTGGGAAAACCCTCTGCATGATTGAAAATCTTATTGAAGAAGAATAAGCAATATATCTCTTACATATAGTTTCAATAGAGAATACAATGATATCCCTGCTTGAACTAAGCTTGAAACCCCTGCAAGACCCCTGATCCTTATGCCTTCTTGCCTTACCTAGATGAGCCTGAAATCCTTGCACAAATCCTACGAAAGAAGCCCCTATTTCCTAGCGCATGGGCTACGCCTATTTCTTAGGAATTAACCCCTATTTTCTAGCGCGTTCCCAAGGCAATTCTTCTTTTTTCAATACTTGCACAAGCTCCTCTTGCACGTTCTTCCCTCAGAAGCTCATAAGCTCATAACCTCGTGCTCAAGAATGAATACAACTATGCCTTTGTTCCTCCTTATAAGCTTTTTGAATGGCTAAATATGGCAAATTATATTTTAGGAATTGATTTTGTGATTAAAGAGTTAATTGATTTGAACTAACTCATGCAACTCGTCTCATCTCAATTCTAGAACTTGAGATTCAATCACTCGTCCTTTTCCCAATTTACTCGCACTAGAAGACAACAAACTTGGCCTTCCACTTTTAAACATTAGTTAACTACTTCATAACTCGTCCTAACTTTTAGGAACTCGTCCTAAATTATACGAACTCATCCTAATTTGTAGGGACTTATCCTAAATCTTAGGAATTCGTCCTAACTTATAGGAATTAGCTCCTAACTTATAGGAATTGATTCCTAACTTATAGGAATTCAAGCATGCTAAGGAAGAACTCATTGAGGTCCCTTTGATTAAGGCACAAATCAAGGAACCTTTCTCGCTACTATTTTCAACAACTACATGGATTGCCTCAGAGTATTGTGTTAGACATGGATACCAAATTAGTGCGCCATTTTCAGAGGACTTCATGGAAAAATCTAGGCGCCAATTTGAATTTCAATTCAACATATCATCCGCAAACCGATGGTCGAACAGAAATAGTAAATCAAAGATTGGGAAATATTCTAAGGAGTTTAGTGAGTGATCATCCCAAATAATGGGATCAAGCACTCGCCAAAGCTGAATTTGCTTCTAATGATTCACCCAGCAAGAGTATAGTTATGAGCCCATTTCAAATTTTATATGGAATGCATCCTAGAGGTGTGTTGACCACTCCGTGTCAACTACCCTATAGCAGTGCACATTTTTGCAAAGGAATTCCATCATGTTTGAGCAGTCAAATATCCAAGATTCATCAGTCATCAATCTATCAGAGTTATAAACCCATTCTGCAATGTTTGTAATGTAAATGATTCTAGTAAGACCATATACGTATGTAACAACCTAGGTAAGCCTATTATTTTGGCGATGATTTTCATCCTAGGAGGTTTTTCGTCTCACTGATTCATCTGTGTTTCTAAACACAGATGATCGATAGAGTTTTTCCCTCTAGCCTCACCCCAAAGCTAGGGTGGAATTTATTGTCAAGGTCTTAGGTGAGTCCTAGTGTTCTAGTCGAGTCTTTTGTAAAAGTGATTTGGGAATAATTTAAGCTAATTGGCTAAATTATTTTGTTACAAGTCACTTGGTCTACTAGATCATATTGGTCGCAGAATTGGGTAAATTATTAAGGGTCTATGTCTAAAGGTGTTTTCCCCTTTCAAGGGTTGAGTTAATTATAATATCTTGATGTAAAAATATTTTGGTGCATGGTCCCTCATATTTAGACACCATGGCCTAAATATTTAAGGGTGGAAAAATTATTAATACCCTTTAGTATCAATTAATTAATTTTTCTGGCCAAAATAAATTAAAATCCTAAGCCAGAAAATTAATTAATTTTTATTTTTGGTTTTCCAGCAAAAAAGTGGTTAAATAATTAGCCGGAATTTGGTCAGAAAATAAAAATGAGAGAAAAATAAATTCTCTCCAAATGAAAAATATTTAAAAAGTGAATGTGCACTTTTCAAGAAGGGTTTCTCCACAAATCAAGCAAGAAAATATTTTTGGCCTAGAAACAGAAAAATTGATCTTTTAATGAAAATTGAATTTATGGTCCAAGTTGGTTAAGAGAATGGGGGATTTTCGAGGAGAAAATAAAATATATATATATATATATATATATATATATATATATATATATATATATATATATATATATATATATATTCTTTTGGATCAAGAAAAATAGCATCATCAAGGAATTCAAATTTTTTCTCAAGCAATCAATGGTGGAGATCATTTTGACATGGATCAAGCATTTAATGGTGCACCATCATGGAACTAGCCATTATTCACTTGGAAGCCTCTAGAGCTCTCATTTTTTCTATATAAGGAATCATATGTTCCTTGTTGTCGCACAGAATGTCTAGGCAGCGCGACAACGCTCAGAGTAAGAGTTGTCACTCTTAAATCCTTACTCCGTTTAGACTCTCTCCTAGACAAGTCAAGGGGGGTAGTCCCTAGGTGAATAGATGAGGATAGCCTGTGAAAAACAGACTCTAGGAGATTTTAATGATGGAGAACTTGATGAATTTAAATGATTAAATCAAATTGATAGATTAAACGCCAAAGTAAACAAGACACAACCACAAGATAGAAATAATTTTAGACCAGTGCCTTCGATATCTGAATTAACCATCAATAAAACAAGCTATCCAAAACGAATTTCAATATGTGACGAAAAGTGACAATAATCCATATAAATGCCCAACACTGTATTACGCAAAATATTCCAGATTTAAAAACGATTACTATTAATGACAAAATCTAGAACAGTCAATATGATTTATCGCGCTAGACTATATGAGAATTTAAGATTTAGCGTTTAACATCAGAGACACCAAGGAATTTAAAATTAATCAACGGGTGAAAATCAAAATTTTAATGGGCCATAGGCCACATTAAAATTTTTAACATTCAAGCGAAAAACCCCTTTAATGTAAATCCTTAATCACAAATTTAAATTTTTAGAATTTTCTTTTTTTAAATGTTCAAAATTTTTAAAGTTTTTTCATTCTTTATATTTTGAATTTTTTTTTTTTTTGGATTTTTTAAAGTTTTTTAATTTTTTTTTAATGTTTTAATTTTTTTAATTTTAGAAATTTAATTTTTAGATTTTTTAATTTTTTAAGGTTTTCAAAATCAAAATTAAATTAAAAATAAAAAAGGTGAAATGAAATGAAAAAAGTATTAGACTCTGAATTAATGTATATACAAAAATAAAAATAAAAAATTAGAATGAGAGAAACATCACATGAAAATCAAAACGAAAATAAAAATAAAAAATCAAATTTAAATCAAAATCAATGAAACTAACCCTAAGTCCTAAGTCCTAAATATATATACAAGTGAAATAAGATAACAGAACCAACTAACGCAGCGTACATAGAAAAAAAGAAAGAGGGTTTCGAATGTTTTCGTTTGTGTTTGCAGGTTCTGACGGCAGAAAGGAGGAGGCTGTGATGAGAAGTTTGTTGCGAAGAGAGAGATGAGCTGAGATGGCAGAGAGGATGGATTTGCAGCGTGGAAATGACAGAGAGGCAAGGACGCAAGTTTGGGCAGCGACGGAAGGGAGGCACGCGGATCTGGAGGAAGGATTGATGAAGAGACAGCGGGTTAAGAGAAAATAGCGAGGAATGGAGGGATGGCAGCATGCTAGTGGGGATGAAGGGTGAACTGGAGCAACGGACGAATGTAAGCGCGAACAGGGATAGCCGAGAGCAGGGATGGAGCGATGCTCTAGTAGCGTGGAGAGGTATGACAACAGACAAGGAGCAAAGCAGGTTTGATGGCAACGTAGAGGAAGAAAGGCAGGCAGCGAGGAGCGAAGGGAGGAAATTACGCACAGGCAGAGGAGGACTGCAAGGATGGAAGAGATTTCGACAATGCTGCGGGTATGGCTGCCAGCGAGGGTTTTGTAAAAAAAAATTCAGAAATTTGCAACGAGATAAAAACCCAACCAGCAAAACAACAAACCTAGACAGATGATACCCATAAAAACCCAGAAATTTTCATAAAACCTTGATCAAAATGCTGCATTTCTGTTTTAGATTTTTCAGTGAACCCCTTCAAAATTTTCCAAATTTGAATAAAATATTAAATCCATCTACTTCAGATTTGACCCTAAAACCCTCACTGAAATTCTAGATCCGAAAACTAAATTAATTCCTTGTAAAAATGATGCTGATGGGCCTCCAGAGATCCAGATCTTATCCTCCGAGGCCTAGATCTGGACTCTGCATAACCTGCAACCTGTACCTAAAAACATAAATAGCCAGAACCCGAATATGCAAAAATAAATGAAACCCCAGAAAACCTAAGTCGGAAAAACAAAACTAATTACAGATCTATGTACAAAAATGGCAGATCTATCAAATCTAGGGAGTGTGAGTCCGACTCCGCTCCCAGATCTGATGATCTGTGGCTCTCAACAGCCGGATCTAACGATTTAGCACAAAAAAAATAAAATTTTTTGAATTTTAGAGGAGGTACTAGGCTTGAAACCCTTCATGCATCACCCATAAAAATAATATCTTATGATAAGCCCAGGATCAAATTCAAACTGGGCTCTTCAGAAAACACGGATCGGGAGTTGGCTGGTTCAGCCGAGAACTTCCCCGAACGCCCGATGATCTGATAATCAAGGATTTTCCTGCAAAACTCAATTCAGCCATCAATCATAGAGCGAGAGAACAATAATAAAATTCAGATCTAATAGAGATACCTGCTATTATATTCAAAACTTAAATTACCATTCAAACCCCAGCAACTGAGCAAGATACGTGTACTCAAATCGCTCTTTAGAAAAGCTATATCAATGGCCAAAAAAGAAATATATGCATGAAAATAATACATCTTACAGCATTTCCATGAAGAGTAACACCAGCAGAAGGTAACCCCAAAGTCTTTCTTCATTGCTCATAAAAAAGATTACAAAAGAGAGCTTTTCGCTTAGTACACAATCAAAAGATCGGATGACACTGACTGACAAGTGACCTCCTATTTAAAGATAAATTTCCCAATGGCTAGGTCGAGTGATCCTTGTCAAAGTGATCTTGACCGTTGATGAGGATCAAAATTTCTTTTAATCTCATCCGTCGAAATTTTAAATATTGAGGAAATTTCGAATTTTTCAATTAAATGCATTTTAATAAATTCAAAAATTAAAGTTTTGCATTTATTTCCTCAAAACTTTGACTTTGACTTAACCCCAAGGACCTAAAACATAAAATTTAGCAAAATAATCAACTAACCTTAGTCCCTGGACCAGTTAAGATTTAATTTTTTAAAGGATCCATGAATTTTACCTATGGAAAATTTAAATTTACCTAGGGAAAATTTAAATTTACCTAGGACCTAGGACCTATGAGGGGATAAATTATTTTCCTAACCCTCAAGACACTTTACATCAAGATTTTTTACATTTTTTACATCTCAAGGGAGAAAACCCATTTGAACAAGACCCTCACAGACTACCCATTTCTGCGACACAAATATAATCTAGCAGATCAAGCAATTTGTAATAAAATAACCTAAGCAAATAGTTAGGATTATTCCCAGATCACTTTTACATAGACTCAATCTAGCACACTAGGACTCCCCTAACATTCTGGTGACAAATCCATTCCAGCGTTTGGGTAAGGCTGAAGGAAAACTCTGCTGACCATGGATCGGTGAGACAAAAAACCTTCCGGAATGTAGATCGTCATCAAAAAATTAGGTTTACCTAGGCAATTACATACACGACACGGATCTGCTGAGATTATTTACAATTTACACATGCATAAAGGGTTTACAATATAACATGATCACGCTAATGATGATAGTCGAACGGCACGGACACGTTGATCAAGCGCTATCCCTTTTGCGAAAAAAGGGGGTGTACTGCTATGGATCGTTGACACGTAGTGGTCAACATCTGGCTCTACATAGGGACACGTTGCTGCACTGGAGGCACACAACAAAACATAAGTAGCGTCCATCCAAAAATCATCATATAACATTAAGCACAGGAAAGATATAAGCTCTTCATTTATTAACTAGTCTAACAACATGAAAAACAAAATCTAACTACAAAATGAAACACTGAAATAACAGGGATAAGGTTAGAAATACAATACAAAGATGCCCCATGGCATCAGATGCATTCAATATAGTGCATACTGAGCATTTGCCTGCTTTCAGGCAAATTTGTAAGCCGTTTCTCGGATGTGCCATGTCCAATCCTGCACATAGTACGACTTTTTTATATCCGAAAATCAAGCTGCTTATGGCCATCTGATGCATCAAATCGTTTTCTCATTCTCTTTCTCTTGCGTTTTTTTTTGTGGCGGGTTGTATCGCTGATGACGTGGAACATTCTGCTTCAAAACTCTCAGATGAAGTATGTAAGATATGCGTGACATGTCTTTCTTCATTTTGCATCTGATTTTTATTGTTTTCAATTTTATCCGGATCACCTTCAATTAACCACTTTTCAATGGAACCAATGACCTCCTCATAATAAGATGGAGCTTGTTGCAGCAAATAAGGAGGCTTTTGATTTGTCGACGTCTCCTTGTTTCTTTCATCCTCTGACCGCTGTTGAAATTTCTGTAACTGTATTGTTATGGCATCCATCTGGCTAAAGTGTTCAACCTTCATAGCACTGATTTCCCTGGCATGGTCTTCCTCCATGCTCAATAACTTATTCTGAAGACATATCTGACTAGCTTCCATATCTTTTATTACTTTGTCATTCTTTGCCTTTATGGTCATCAAGCAATGTTGCGTAGAGTTTATCTCTTTCTTATGATTTGCTTGCATGGTAGCCAACTAATTATTATAATTGAATGTCATGATGGTCATTTCTTCATCCATAGTTAATAACTTGTTTTGCATAGAATTAATTTCCCTATCATGATTAGCTTTCATGGTTTTCATCTTCTTGTCTCGCTTTTCCAGGTGGGTGTATAAAGTTCTCATATCCTTGACGTAATCAGTTACAAATTTTTCTTGATTAAGCTCCATATTTTTTACCAGCCGCATCAGTTCTTCTATAATTTGCTTCTCATTTTCCCTTTCACTATCGACACCGATTTGATAACTTGTTCCTGCTTTTCCACTATCATGGATTTGATCTGCAATTGTACAGGTGGATGGCACATTTTGATATGGAGAATTGTCTTGAAATCTTTCATCGACAGCTCGACCCTTCACAAGATCTGTTATCACCCCAAGAAACTCTCCTAGGTTGTATATCAGAGATGCTCGGGAACATTACAAACTCAACAAAATTGTTGGAAATATGGTGGATGAATGAAAGAAATGTTGCATATTCAAGCCAAATAACCACTTCTACTATGCTTGACCCCAGACATGGGTGAACACCCCCAAACTACAAGGATTTTAACCACCAATTACTCACAGTTTGAGGATAAGGTGATAATGGAGAAGACTAACCACACCAGCAGATGCACAGGACCCTGTGATGGCCGACTGCAACCAGTTAAAAGGTCTGTAAATTTGTTTTCTAATACACAGACAGGATGACAACTCTCTGGCATTAAAACAACAGAAACCTGCATACAAATTCAATGTTACATGCTAGACGCAAACACAGAGGTGGGATGACAGCCCCTCTAATGCTAAACATTAACAGCACATGAATAAATGCAAAACAGGCACAGCCTGGAACAAGAAGAAGAAGTGGACAGTGAGCAATTAACAGCAAAAGAAGCTTGCATTAGCTGAAAATAAAGACCAAACGCTGCAGGTATCACAACAGTTACAATCTCCAGAAGTTGAACCTTACAACAAAATAACACTCATCAACCTGATTACATCGTTTTTCTGGGTATATATAGAATCTGTTTACAAAAATTGCTCTGCTGCTAAGCGTGGAGAGGTCATAATGGACGACCAACTACATTTATAGTCAAATATGGTGCTCTGATAACAGTTTGATTGTTTTAAATGAACAAAATGGCTCTTTTTGTACTTTGATGTCCTTCCTGAACAGGTGAAATATTATCTGCATGACTTTCAATAACTGCTGCAGTCATTGAACTGCTCGAGGATCATTTTTCTCATCCTTGGCCGTCCTGTCTCCTTAATTGTGGTTGTTGAGAATTCAATGCAGAGTGTACCGGATGATCTCTTCCTTCTTCGCGCGCATAAAACAGGCCAAAAACACTGCAAAATACATTAAACATGGACGAAGAGCCGAGGAAGAACGTTGGCCGTTGGATCTGACAAATAGACGGTCGAGATCTGATGGCGGGAGGTGATGGAAGACACAGACGCGTAGGGATCAATAGCAGCCGTCGGATCACGAAAATGAACGGTGCGTATTAGATCTAGGGAGCTATCGGGCGTAAGTGTGAACAGATGAACGAGGGCTGTTGGATCGCGGCAGGAATGATCCAACGGCTGACGGGAGGCAGAGATAATCGATGGTTAATGAGCGGGGAACGAGCGGTTTCACGGGCGGGCGGTTTTCACCGCACCGCTTTCGGGCTATGGTGGTTTATGTACAGAGCGGTGCGATGCAGTTAAATGACAACGCGTGGCAGGTAGGTCGGCGGGGAAAACCACTTTCCCGCGGGCTAATGAACGAGCGGATTATGGGGTGAAGGCTTCTGAACATCGTCGGATGACGAGGTGGGATCATCGGACGGCCGAGAATGAACGCACATATTTGGAGTGATGTGACAGGTACGAGCCCGTCGGGTTATGATTTTCTTTTAATTATATGTGCGCGGGATTAAACGAAAAAAGGTTTATACAGAGTTTTAAAAGGCTTTCGGGCTTCTATAAAGGGTAACGGGGTTTAATGGGTTTTAAACAAAAAGAAGCATGGGAGCCCGAAAAAGGGTTTATGAGGGGTTTAAAGGGAAATAAGGGGAATTTATGGGGAAGGAAGAAACGGAGGTTAGCAGGAGTTATAAGGAGAATGAAAAAGAAAAGGAACCGACCTCTGCGAGGCTTCATAAAACATGAAACAAGGCTGCCACCTCTGCTCTCCATCCATCAAAGGTCACAAAATGTAGCAGAGCTAACAAGATCACTTTCATTTTGTTACATAATTTTAGGGGCAGAAGGCGAGCTATCTTGCTAACCATATTTATCTTTTAAAGCATTGACGATGTCTTGTAAAGAAGCAAAAGAATCTTCAGGACAATTATTAAACCAATTCAAAGCATCACCCTCTTAAGAAAAGGCAAATAGACGCATTTTGACATCTTCATGATCATATTGGGGAGAACTACAATATATGAGCATTATACGAGAAAACCTGCATAGATGCTTTCTAACAGCAACTGAATCACCACCCAAGAACAAAGACAATTTATGAATGGCGATTTCTGGAATATCATGGAGAACATCAGTAAAATGACACGGGGTAAACAAATAATCCATGATGAATAACGAGGGACCAAATGGATAATAGAGAGAGATCTTTGCTCAAGAAAACCAAGAGATCCACAAGAAGCGAGCTTCGAGTAGAAGTTTTGTAGAAATGAAAGAAGTGGAGTCGCCACTTGAACATGAATCTAACTCTAGGATCCAAAAGGCAACAAACAACTAGATATAAGGGAGGGCTTCTTGTCTAAGAAATAATAAATAGAAGAAGTGGAGTCGCTACCCAAACAAGAAACAAACCAAAACGTCCAGGTGCTAAAGGTGCAGATGAAACGATTAACGAGATGATGAAAGATAGGGCGATGAAAAGATCAAATGACGTCAGGAAAAGCTTGCCGCTTGACAAGCTAATGAATGGCGTAAAATATGAGATGATTAAAAATGATGATGAAATGAATCGTAAAGCCCAGACTCAATAAATCGTTCCCCGACAACGGCGCCAAAAATGTTGTCGTTGCTGACCCAAATGAAAAGATGAGAAATGAAAAGTCAATGAAACGCCGAGAATAAAATATCCCCGGCAACGGCGCCAAAAAATGTTGTCGTTGCCGACTAAAATGAATGATAGAAAGATGAAAGATGAATGTCATGAGGACCAAGGACAAAAAAACTATCCCCGGCAACGACGCCAAAAAATGTTGTCGCATAGAATGTCTAGGCAGCGCGACAATGCTCAGAGTAAGGGTTGTCACTCTTAAATCCTTACTCACTCTGTTTAAACTCTCTCCTAGACAAGTCAAGGGGGGTAGTCCCTAGGTGAATAGATGAGGATAGCCTGTGAAAAACAGACTCTAGGAGATTTTAATGATGGATAACTTGATGAATTTAAACGATTAAATCAAATTGATAGATTAAAAGCCAAAGTAAACAAGACACGACCACAAGATAGAAATAATTTTAGACCAGTGCCTTCGATATCTGAATTAACCATCAATAAAACAAGCTATCCAGAACGATTTTCAATATGTGATGAAAAGTGACAATAATCCATATAAATGCCCAACATTGTATTACGCAAAATATTCCAGATTTAAAAATGATTACTATTGATGACAAGATCTAGAACAGTCAATATGATTTATCGCACTAGACTATATGAGAATTTAAGATTTAGCGTTTAACATTAGAGACACCAAAGAATTTAAAATTAATCAACGGGTCAAAAATCGAAATTTTAATGGGCCATAGGCCACATTAAAAAATTTTACATTTAAGCGAAAAACCCCTTTAATGTAAAGCCTTAATCACAAATTTAAATTTTTAGAAATTATTTTTTTTAAATGTTTAGAATTTTAAAAGTTTTTTCATTTTTTATATTTTGAATTTTTTTTTAGGATTTAATAAAGTTTTTTAAATTTTTATTTTTTTTAATGTTTTAATTTTTTAATTTTAGAAATTTAATTTTTAGATTTTTTAATTTTTTAAGGTTTTCAAAATCAAAATGAAATTAAAAATAAAAACAGTGAAATGAAATGAAAAAAGTATTAGAATCTGAATTAATGTATATACAAAAATAAAAATAAAAATTAGAATGAGAGAAATATCACATGAAAATCAAAACGAAAATAAAAATAAAAAATCAATGAAACTAACCCTAAGTCCTAAGTCCTAAATATATATACAAGTGAAATAAGATAACAGAACCAACCAACACAGTGTAGATAGAAAAAAAGAGGGTTTCGAATGTTTTCGTTTGTGTTTGCAGGTTCTAACGGCAGAAAGGAGGAGGCTGCGATGAGAGGTTTGCTGCGAAGAGAGGGATGAGCTACGATGGCAGCGAGGATGGATTTACAGCGTGGAAATGACAAAGAGGCAAGGACGCAGTTTGGGCAGCGACGAAAGGAAGGCACGTGGATCTGGAGGAAGGATCGATGAAGAGACCGCAGGTTAAGAGAAAATAGCGAGGAATGGAGGGATGGCAGCACGTTGGTGGGGATGAAGGGTGAACTGGAGCAACGGACGAAGGAAAGCGCGAACAGGCATGGCCGAGACCAGTGTTGGAGCAATGCTCTCATAGCGTGGAGAGGTATGACAGCAGACAAGGAGCAATGCAGGTTTGATGGCAACGTAGAAGAAGAAAGGCAGGCAGCGAGGAGCCAAGGGAGGAAATTACACACAGGCAAAGGAGGATTGCAAGGATGGAAGAGATTTCGACAGTGCTGCGGGTATGGCTGCCAGCGAGGATTTTGTAAAAAAAAATTCAGAAATTTGCAACGAGATAAAAACCCAACCAACAAAACAAAAAACTTAGACAGATGATACCCATAAAAACCCAGAAATTTCCATAAAACCTTGATCAAAATGTTGCATTTCTGTTTCAAATTTTTCAGTGAACCCCTTGAAAATTTTCCAGATTTGAATAAAATATTAAATCCATCTGCTTCATATTTGACCCTAAAACCCTCACTGAATTCCAGATCCGAAAACTAAATTAATTCCCTGTAAAAATGATGTTGGTGGACCTCCAAAGATCGAGATCTTACCCCTTGGGGCCCAGATTTGGACTCTGCACAACCTGCAACCTGTACCTGAAAACATAAACAGCCAGAACCCGAATACGCAAAAATAAATGAAACCCCAGAAAACCTAAGTCAGTAAAACAAAACTAATTACAGATCTATGTACAAAAATTGCATATCTATCAAATCTAGGGAGTGTGAGTCCGACTCCGCTCCCAGATCTGATGATTTGTGGCTCTCAACAGCCAGATCTAACGATTTAGCACAGAAAAATTAAAATTTTTTGAATTTTAGAGGAGGTACTAAGCTTGAAACTCTTCATGCATCACCCATAAAAATAATATCTTATGATAAGCCCGGGATCAAATTCAAACTGGGCTCTTCAAAAAACACGGATCGGGAGTTGGTTGGTTCAGCCGAGAACTTTCCCAAACGCCCGATGATCTGATAATCAAGGATTTTCTTGCAAAACTCAATTCAGCCGTTAATCATAGAGCGAGAGAACAATAATAAAATTCAGATCTAATAGAGATGTCTCCTATTATATTTAAAACTTAAATTACCATTCAAACCCCAGCGACTGAACAAGATACCTATACTCAAATCGCTCTTTAGAAAAGCTATATCAATGGCCAAAAAAGAAATATGTGCATGAAAATAATACATCTTACAGTATTTCCATGAAGAGTAACACCAACATAAGTTAACCCCGAAGTCTTTCTTTATTGCTCATAAAAAAGATTACAAAAGAGAGCTTTTCGCTTAGTACACTATCAAAAGATCGGATGACACTGACTGACAAATGACCTCCTATTTAAAGATAAATTTCCCAATGGCTAGTTCAAGTGATCCTTGTCAAAGTGATCTTGACCGTTGATGAGGATCAAAATTTCTTTTAATCTCATTCGTCGAAATTTTAAATATTGAGGAAATTTCGAATTTTTCAATTAAATGCATTTTAATAAATTCAAAAATTAAAATTTTGCATTTATTTCCTCAAAACTTTGACTTTGACTTAACCTCAGGGACCTAAGACATAAAATTTAGCAAAATAATCAACTAACCTTAGTCCCTAGACCAGTTAAGATTTAATTTTTTAAAGGATCCACGAATTTAACCTCTAAAAAATTTAAATTTACCTAGGACCTAGGACCTACGAGGGGATAAATTATTTTCCTAACCCTCAAAACACTTTACATCAAGATTTTTTACATTTTTTACATCTCAAGGGGTAAAACCCATTTGAACAAGACCCTCACAGACTACCCATTTCTGCGACACAAATATAATCTAGCAGATCAAGCAATTTGTAATAAAATAACCTAAGCAAATAGTTAGGATTATTCCCAAATCACTTTTACATAGACTCAATCTAGCACACTAGGACTCCCGTAACATTCTGGTGACAAAATCCATTCCAGCTTTGGGGTAAGGCTGAAGGAAAACTCTGCTGACCATGGATCGGAGAGACAAAAAACCTTCCGGAATGTAGATCATCATCAAAAAATTAGGTTTACCTAGGCAATTACATACACGACATGGATCTGCTGAGATTATTTACAATTTACACATGCAGAAAGGGTTTACAATATAACATGATCATGCTGATGATGATAGTCAAACGGCATGGACACGTTCATCAAGCGCTAACCCTTTTGCGAAAAAAGGGGGTGTACTGCTATGGGTCGTTGGCACGTAGTGGTCAACACTCCTCATTGTATCATCTCTTGAAGTTGTTGTGCTCTGGCTTTTTGGTCTTGAAGCTTTCTCTATTTTGAAATAGTAATACACAAGTCCTTGGGGTGAAAAATTGTGGCTCTTCTCTTATGGATATGGTAATGAATTCTTGAGCTTAATTTTCTACTAGTGATTTTATTTGTTACTTCATTTGCTTACATAGAATTACTAGTGTATAGTTATCTTACACTGGTAATTACATCTGGAAAATATTTTAGGATTGGAAGTGGCTAGTGTGCTTTTGTTCAAGTTGCTCGAATTTTCTTCCATTATATTTTTCATTTTTCATCTGAAGCTAACAAAATATTTCTGAGGTGTGAAAAATATTCAGTTGAAACAAATCTCAAGCGTAAGGGGATGCTTTTGCTTAAGTTAACCAACTCTTGAGTGATTAAGTAGAAGAGTCCATTTTATTTCACTTGAAGGATTGATCTGACGAAATTGTCGCAGGGTTTCCAGACCTTAGATAGATGAAAACTTTATTTATCTCATTTATCTCTTTTTAAATTATTGTGCTCAATAGAATAAATTTGATATTTAAAGAGCTAATTACATTGTACATGTTTGTAAATGATATTTGAATTATTTTTGTTTTAATTTCTTTTTTGTAAATATAATATTTGTAGATATTTTATTTTAGTATTTGTAAATATTTCAAACTTCATAAAAAAATATATAATTAAAAATAAATAAATAAAATAAAATAAAATTAACCTTTATGCTTATGACTTTCTTTTATATATATTTGTGGTCTCCATTGTTGAAGAATCTAGGGCAAACACAGCTAGGTTGATTCTTCTTATACATTATAACAATTTGTGAAGTCTTGATACATTTTTATTTTAGCTTGATGTGAGTTAGCTTCATCAAACTACTATTAAAACAAAAGAGACAAGAACACAAGTGATTGGCTTTCTGCTAGGGCCAAAACCTCTCCCTTTTGGAGAGCAAAACCCAAGTGTAAATTCTTCTTTTAGAGATTCCATTGACGAATACCAAGACCAGGACCCAAGACTCAATCTGCCCCTCCAAGACCAAGCCATCAATCCTCTTCGTGTTACTGTTGAGATCATTCTCTTCTCTATACCACAGAGGTCATCATCATTATGATCTTCATCACTGCTGCAACCCCATGCCCTTTATTACTGCTGCAACATTATGCTCTTCATTACTGCCGCAACACCATGATATTCATCACTGTATATTAATATCGTATGCAAAGAGAGCATATAGAGACTGTAGGGATCATTGTAATCCTTTTCATACTGAGACAGTGAGTCTTTTATTATGTACATTCATTAAGGTTGTGACAACGTTCTAGATCCTTGTGATTACAATGATCAGTACTGCATTTCAGCACAGATCTACACACATACATAGAGATCATATGTTAATATTGTGTAGTCTTCTTTTATCCATCCGAGATCCATGCATCTATAGGTATGCCGAAATATGATTTTGCCCAGAACTTGAAACTATGCTGAGAGTATTCCATTTGTATGCCTAGATCACACGTTGCATGCTCCACCGTGAATCGGCAACCATGATTGCACCTAAAAACCAAGACAAGGTGCAGTCAAACCCTACTGCGGCTCTCTATCTCATCCGAGGCCTTGACTACTGCTAATTGCCTTGACTGCGGCTTCTCTTCTATGCCTGCGGCTCCATCTCCCTGCGGCTACCTCTCACTGCGGCTACCTTATGACTGCGGCTTCATCTCCTCAATACTGCAGCTCCATCTCCTCAAGACTGCGGCTCCATCTCCTCAAGACTGTAGCTACTGTGGCTTCTTAGAGCAGCTTTTTATTACCGAAATTTCAGAGAGATAGAAGTGCGAAGTTCTATATTTTGAGATGACCCTTCGTGGGTATATATAGTGGTGAGGGTTCATATGTGGGCCGACATAACTTCATGAACCGATGTGTCTTTATACCAAGCCGACGTACTTACTTGATTATAAAATAAAAAAGGGTACTTGATTGTGAAGATGAAATATTCACCTTGATCAAATGCAAATTTCCTCCTTTTCCTTCAATCTATCTTGATTATGTATTTGGGCTACATAAGGAATCTATGCAGCATTGTCTTGTAATTGCTTGCCATGCAAAAAACACCTTCATTCTTAATCGAGTATTGTCTATCCAAGTCATGTTGTAGCTGATCTGATTCTGTTCCTTTGTGAAATGATTGAACTCACGGTGGCATGACCTAGATCAAAACTATGGGAGTCATCAAAGAGGTTGCCATGAATCTTAAGATTTGAGAGCTTCATCTTTGCCCGTCATCCTTCAGAACCCTTGTTGTTATAGACTGAGGTTGGACGTTGCGTCTTAGATCTAGGCCTTGTAGATCCTGATCCCTTCAACTACTTTGAGACCTTGTAGAAAACTTGACTTTTGAATTTCTCTTCTCTGCCCCTTCTTTGATTGCTGAACCTTTTTCTCTGATACCATGTTGAAGAATCTAGGGCAAAAACAGTTAGGTTGATTCTTCTTATACAAGATAACAATTTGTGAAGTGTTGATACATTTTTATTTGAGCTTGATGTTACTTCATTATTAACATATGTGAGTTAGCTTCATCAAACTGCTAACAAAACAAAAGAGACAAGAACACAAGTGATTGGCTTTCTGCCAGGGCCAAAACCTCTCCCTCTTGGAGAGGAAAACCCATGCGTAAATTCTTCTTATAGAGATTCCATTGACGAATATCAAGACCAGGACCCAAGACTCAATCTGCCTCTCCAAGACCAAGCCATCAATCCTCTTCGTGTCACTGTTGAGATCATTCTCTTCGTTGTACCACAGACGTCATCATCATTGTGATCTTCATCACTACTGCAACCCCATGCCCTTTATTACTGTTGCAACATTATGCTCTTCATTACTACTGCAACACCATGATCTTCATCACTGTATATTAATATCCTATGCCAAGAGAGCATATACAGACTATAGGGATCACTGTAATCCTCTTCATACCGAGACAGTGAGTCTTTTATTATGTACATTCATTAAGGCTGTGACAGCACTCTAGATCATTAAGGCTGAGATAATATGTTAATACTGTGTAGTCTTCTTTTATCCATTCGAGATCCATGCATCTACAGGTATGCCGAAATATGATTTTGCCCAGAACTTGAAACTATGCTGAGAGTATTCCATTTGTATGCTTAGATCACACGCTACCTGCACCACCGTGTATCCGCAATCATGCCTGCACCTAAAAACCAAGACAAGGTGCAGTCAAACCTTACTGCGGCTCTCTGTCTCATCTGAGGCTTTGACTGCTGCTAATTGCCTTGACTGTGGCTTCTCTTCTATGCCTACGGCTCCATCTCCCTGCGGCTACCTCTCACTGCGGCTGCCTTATGACTGCGGCTTCATCTCCTCAACACTGCGGCTCCATCTCCTCAAGACTGTGGCTCCATCTCCTCAAGACTGTGACTATTGTGGCTTCTTACTGCAGCTTTTTATTGCCCAAAATTTTAGAGAGATAGAAGTGCGAAGTTCTATATTTCGAGTTGACCCTTCGTGGGTATATATAATGGTGAGGATTCATATGTGAGCCGACATAACTTCATGAACCGATGTGTCTTTATACCAAGCCGACATAACTTGTATTTATATATTTAATTCATATTTCATTGTAGCCGACGTGATCATCTTCGCTTGCAGACTTCTTGTGCTTATTCTTGAGGCATTGATCTTGGTCTTGGAGGTCTGCTGCACTTGTTGAAGGCTTGTATACATTTACATGGACTCATGACATGATTCTTTGACATAGACATAAATCCAAAAGACATCAAGAATAAGTCTTTTACCTAGAGACACTTCTTGCTCATGAAACCCATGTAGCAAGATTACAAAAATAATTTATTTCCTTTCATTACATCAAATACAAAGATCATGTCATCATGAAGACTGAACCTAGATACACTTTCTTCAACACTCCCTCTTAACTAGGGAGGTATTCATAATGGTACTTGGTCATTCTCAATCTGAAGAATTTCTCATAAGAAGAATCGGATTTGCAATCCATCTGTTATAGCATCATTTCAACCAACATTGTTTCCATTTAGCAAGGCCTTGACTAATAGCTCTATCTCTCACTTAGATCAGAGCACACAATGTTGGCGAGACCAATGACTGATAGACACACATCATCATTGTCTCTCTTAGGGTCATACCCACCCGGGTGTTCTCCGAGTATGCCCTACTAGGACTATTCTCATCTTGGGTTCCCAACCCTCAAGAATATCGGTCCTCTTGCCCACTCTTATCTTGGATGCCCTACCACATCCTCAAAGAGTGTCGGATGCCAAATGATTACACAATCCTCCATTCTTTCTTCCAAACTGAAGACAAGAATGTCGTGTCTCACTCTCCCTCTTAACCAGGGACGAGTTCCAAGTTTCTTTTTACTCAGAAACTTGCTCAAGTTCCTTTACTCATAGGAACCACCCAGAGCTCCCTCTTACACAGGGACTCTATCATCAGTACTTTATAGGGTCTTCTAGTTGACTGACGATCCACGATCTCGATGTCATCAATTTCTTCACATGTAGGGTTCAGCCATCCATCACTTTCCTCCGTCATGTCATTCCTTCTTTCTCGGAAAGTATCCTCCTTGGCTTTACATTTGGGGCTTCCTTTATCAACTCATCTATCTTCACTTTTCATCAACAATGATTGCTATGGATCACAAGGTACATAGTTGTGACATCCTTCACAACTCTCCTTTCCTAGATCTTGCACACATACCCAGATTGTACCAAGAGGTCAAACACCAAAAACAAATTACATATTACCTTTTGGTGATGGCCTTCTTTCAGTGACATCTTCTTGTAGGCATCAATCATCCCGCACACATGTTGACACATTTCCCAATGATATCTATTGTCAAGGGTCTTGATATTTTCAGACTTCCATCGGAGTCTTCACATCATTCTGAGAGGTTTCCTAGTCAATTCTTCCTGATCCTCTGGATGTTGATTGCCTTCGTCATGGTTTCATGCTTCACGATCTCTTCCATTCTCATATCTTTTATTCCCAAGAACTCTCATAGTTCTTCAATGATCATCAACTACCTCATACTACATAATGAGGACATATTATGGTTATTTCATCTAATTTGACTTATATCTTTCTACATCCTTTCAGAGTTGGAGATCCTTTCCCTATTGATCATGCTTGATCCATTTTACTTGCAACAATGTATCATGACATTACAATATCAAATACAAGTATACATACCTCATTTTCCCTTTAGGTTACTTTCAACAGCTTTCTTGATTGAACGGATCTTCAATCCCTTGATCTGCTTCATCATGTCATGAGTTCTTCATCTCACGATTTCCATAAGTTGGAATTCCTGATGAAGTATTTGCTGCCTTCCCAGACTAGGGGATTCTCTGTTGAGGTTTCCATCAGATATTCTTCAGGATCTAGTATATCCTCATATGACAAATGTTCCCTTTGACCTGGATGACTTCTTCTTTTCCTTTAATGTCCAAAGAGATTCCCAAGAGCTATGTTCTTCCTATATGAGCTCTTGATTCCATGATGCCACGATGCATCTTCTTACCATGCTCATATCTACAAGGACTTCTGATATGACCCATTTAAGAGGGATGCCATTTCATTTATATTGGGGATCTATTACTCCCTCTTTCCTATAGCTTCCTCTAGCCTTCGGATGATATGAACCCTTTTTCATAATCTTTTCATAGTGTTGTTCTGTTTTTGTTAACCTTTCCTTTGCACATAGTTGAGTCCTTTCAACTTACCTTTCTCTATCTGGCAAAGAGATCACAAACTATTGATTGAGGTGACCTTCTTGTTCATGGACAATTGTCACCTTGCGTATCAATGATGATTATCTATTCATCATTTTCCCAGATCTCTCAATTCAGATCTCATGAAGATATTTCTTCATTCTTTGGCACCTTCTGCAATGCATTTCAGAGAGTATGTCCTCTAGCATTTCAGGTATCCTTCTTATGTCTCCCTTCTTACTTGATAGAACCTTAAGAGTTTTCATGACTTCAAAGGAGACCTTGATGCACTGACTTCTCTAAGGATAATGACAAACCTTCTTATTCCATGCAAGACCCTTGATGACCCATCAATATATAGGTCTTCTTGCAATCATGAAGTCATAAAACCAAATTTGATTATAAAATAAAAAAGGGTACTTACTTGATTGTGAAGATGAAATATTCACCTTGATCAAGTTGGTAGAAGTTGGAGTAGACATGCAAATTTCCTCCTTTTCCTTCGAGCTATCTTGATTATGTATTTGGGCTACATAAGGAATCTATGCAGCATTGTCTTGTAATTGCTTGCCATGCAAAAAACACCTTCATTCTTAATCGATTATTGTCTATCCAAGTCATGCTGTCGCTGATCTGATTCTGTTCCTTTGTGAAATGATTGAACTCACAGTGTCATGACCTAGATCAAAACTGTGGGAGTCATCAAAGAGGTTGCCATGAATCTTAAGATTTGAGAGCTTCATCTTTGACTGTCATCCTTTAGAACCCTTGTTGTTATAGACTGAGGTTGGACATTGCCTCTTAGATCTAGGCCTTGTAGATCCTAATCCCTTCAACTACTTTGAGACCTTATAGAAAACTTGAATTTTGAATGTCTCTTCTCTGCCCCTTTCTTTGATTGTTGAACCTTTTTCTCTGATACCATGTTGAAGAATCTAAGGCAAACACAGTTAGGTTGATTCTTCTTATACATGATAACAATTTGTGAAGTGTTGATACATTTTTATTTGAGCTTGATGTTACTTCATTATTAACATATGTGAGTTAGCTTCATCAAATTGCTATCAAAACAAAAGAGACAAGAACACAAGTGATTGGCTTTCTGCCAGGGCCAAAACCTCTCCCTCTTGGAGAGGAAAACCCATGCGCAAATTCTTCTTATAGAGATTCCGTTGACGAATACCAAGACCAGGACCCAAGACTCAATCTGCCTCTCCAAGACCAAGCCATCAATCCTCTTCGTGTCACTGTTGAGATCATTCTCTTCGCTGTACCACAAACGTCATCATCATCGTGATCTTCATCATTGTTGCAACCCCATGCCCTTTATTACTGCTACAACATTATGCTCTTCATTACTGCTGCAACACCATGATCTTCATCACTGTACATTAATATCCTATGCCAAGAGAGCATATAAAGACTGTAGGGATCACTGTAATCCTCTTCATACCAAGACAGTGAGTCTTTTATTATGTACATTCATTAAGGCTGTGACAGCGTTCTAGATCATTGAGGCTAAGATAATATGTTAATATTGTGTAGTATTCTTTTATCCATTCGAGATCCATGCATCTACAGGTATGCCGAAATATGATTTTGCCCAGAACTTGAAACTATGCTGAGAGTATTCCACTTGTATGCTTAGATCACACGCTACTTGCTCCACCGTGTATCCGCAATCATGCTTGCACCTAAAAACCAAGACAAGGTGCAGTCAAACCCTACTGCAACTCTCTGTCTCATCTGAGGCCTTGACTGCTGCTAATTGCCTTCACTGCGGCTTCTCTTCTATGCCTGCGGCTCCATCTCCCTGTGGCTACCTCTCACTATGGCTGCCTTATGATTGCGACTTCATCTCCTCAATACTGTGGCTCCATCTCCTTAAGACTGTGGCTCCTTCTCCTCAAGATTGTGACTATTGTGGCTTCTTACTGCAGCTTTTTATTGCCCAAAATTTTAGAGAGATAGAAGTGCGATGTTCTATATTTTGAGTTGACCCTTCATGGGTATATATAGTGGTGAGGGTTCATATGTGAGCCGACATAACTTCATGAACCGATGTGTCTTTATACCAAGCCGACATAACTTGTATTTATGTATTTAATTCATATTTCTTTGTAGCCGACGTGATCATCTTCGCTTGCAGACTTCTTGTGCTTGTTCTTGAGGCATTGATCTTGGTCTTGGAGGGCTGCTACACTTGTTGAAGACTTGTATACATTTACATGGACTCATGACATGATTCTTTGACATAGAAATAAATCCTAAAGACATCAAGAAGAAGTCTTTTACCTAGAGACACTTCTTGCTCATGAAACCCATGTAGCAAGATTACAAAAATAATTTATTTCCTTTTATTACATCAAATACAAAGATCATGTCATCATGAAGACCGAACCTAGTTACACTTTCTTCAACATCCATAGGAACAATGTAGGTTTTTGGCTTTTCTTTTTACAGGTGTATTTGTGGGCCCATCCCTCACCCAGCCTAAGTGGTTAGGGTTTGAGGCCTCTATTTGAAATTTCTTTTAAATTTCAATATTATTTTGTGGGGCCGCTAAGCTTTTAGGGTTTCATTGTAGGCTTAGAGGATTAATATTTTAACGCTTTGTGCCTCAGAAAATTTACATGGTTTCAACTTCAAGTTTTGTTTGGTTCTCCAATTTAGATTTCGATTTGGGTTTGATTTGCAGTCTCATAGATAAGTTTTGTGGCTCAGATTTAGGCTAGTTGTAGGGTTATAGAAACTTATAATTTTATCTCTAATCCGCATTTGTTTTGGCAGAAGCAAATTAAATTTTTTGCAGGGTTTGTCAACAATTTGAAGGCCTCATTTGACCAGCGAATTTTTTTAATGGATTCACTAGCCTCATTGTCGATTCTGGCTTAGCCGCAAACCATTTTGGCACAAGTTACCCTTGGCTGCATTCAATTTTTTTTTTATAACTGTAGGCTTATTATTCACTCTTTGGTTGGGCTAGAAGGGTTTAAGATTCATATAGTTATTTTTGTCTCAAGTTGTTAAAGCTAATCATTGGTTTGCAGGTGTATTTCGTCATATTCTTTGAAGGGTTTGAAAGAAAACGAGTAGGAAGGGCTCAGCCCTCACCCCAGTCTAAACGGCTAGGGTTTGAGGCCTTACGCTATACCTTTTTGTGGGTTGTTAGACTTCAGAACTTATCTTTCTTGGAAGCTGCAGGATTTGAGGCTTGGTCTAAGCATTTATTTGAAATTTTTCTATGGATTTTAAAATTATTTTGTGAAGTTGCTGGCTTTTAAGGACCTCAAGCAAATTCTGCCTTCTAAAGCCAGTCCACAAGGGGTTTTCTACAAAATTTCTGATATAAACTGTTGATAATTTCCCAAGGCTGCAGGGACATTAAATCATTTTTTTTGGTGATTTCTGCAGTAAATTTGTGGAGGTCGAATCTTGAAACCATAAGAAATTACCCAGAATTTCCTTAGTAATATTTAATTCAATTTTTGTGGTTAAATTGGGCTAGGTTGCATGCATTAAGGGCTTGAATTTCATTTGCTGCCTAACTTTACAGGGAATCACAAAAATTTTAAAAGGGTTTCTCCACTAAAATTTTGTTGACTTAACTGTGTTCTTTTGCAAGGTTCAGGACTTCTCCAAACTGACCTCTTTCTACTAGATGTGAGCTTAAAATTTCCTCCAATACCTGGTGCTCACGGAAAGTTGATTGGCAGGATTATAAACAGTGACTTGTTCATTAAGAGACATATCTCTGGTATCAAGGAAACTTTGCAGCAGAGAAGTTGTTTGTTTTGGGACTGTGTTTTTCTTTCATTTTGATTAATTTTTCTTTTGTTGGATATAGCTACAGGAATTTAGAGCACATTCACTGTTTGAATATTCAGTGATTTATATATATATATATATATATATATATATATATCTGGAAAAGCTTTGTATCTTGCTGTGAGCGTAGAACTTTCATATCACCTGGTGCAAAATATTTTGAGGTTTCAGGTCTTTGCATTTTAGGGGTCTTTTCATCTACTTGGAGCTTAAAGTTAAAGTGACAAATTTTAAAGCCCTCCTTCATCAAATCTGAAAAATTCCAAGGGAGTTTCTTTCAACCTGGTCACACAAGAAAATCAATCGGAACAATAGTAATAATAAGCCTAAAATCGCACATGATAATTCCAAGAGTAATCATAAGCATTTAACTCACATCTTTTGCAAATTCGGATGACTGATTTGGGTATTGGAGGATTGATATTTTCACTACAGTAATCTGATCTTTCATTAACAGTGGTATTTTGTGGAGTGGTGTATCCTTTGCAAATCAACCATTGGTTTTAGGTCTAAAATTTTGTCTTGCAGGGACAGTCATCAGTTCTTCCTTAAAGGGACGTTTACCTTCGAAATATTGAGCTTTCTTTACTGCAAAAAATCATTTGCTTTGGAATTGTTGGCTTGGGAATTTTCCTCTTGTTTTCATCTAAGACTGTGAGCCCCTCTCACTGGCATCAATTTGTTGGAGGACTGGTTTTGTTGCTGCAACAAGTTCAATCATCAAAGTGCTAAGCCTCATATTGAAGCAGAGGATCCATCATATTTGTGCACTATTTTATTGGAAAGACAAAGGAATTCAAAGTCTGATCTCTGGATATTTTTTTGGATTTGTCTTTCATCTTAAGGAGTTGTCTTATCTTTGTAACTCTCATATCTCTGTTGTAAAGCTCCTTGAAAAGAAGAGCCTTTCTTTCTGTCCTAGAGGCTTTTTTTTTCCCATTTGTAAGTTCACTAATAAAGCAATTCTTTTTTTTGAGGGAGCTTGGAATTTGTTTCCAAGGCATCCTGTTTCTCCTTATTTAAAAGGGAGATCTTGTGTTTGGTTTTGTAACTCACTAACTTGCACACTGCATTGCATCTTCTAATTGCATTCTCTATCTTGCACTTTCCTAGTTGCTTCTGATCTGATTTCATTGAAGTATTTCCAGCCTTGCTTCAATTGTTGTTTATGATCTAAAGTAATTTTTCTAATAACTGTTAGCAATTTCATCTGCCTTTTCCATGATTGAGAATTGATTATAATATTTACTTGTTCAACCGTCTAAACAAGCAAAGAAGACCTTAAATTCTCTATTGTATAAAGGCATTGTGGAATTTTTGCTCTAACTCTTTTAACTTTAATTATCAGTTTTTCTCTTGAGTAACTATGGTTACTTCATTGGTTATTGTATAAGCTAATCTTGTGTTCTAAGTGTTTATCATAATCTTTGGATTGGTATCTACTTTCCTTGAAGCAGCATTGTTATCATTATAGTCCATTGAAAATCTTGCATCAATATTTGCATTCTAGAGTTAGATTTTGCATTTCACCTAACTTAGTTTGCATTCACCTATCTGGCTTTGTCTAATTTGGCATATTGTTATTTTGTGAGCACTCTATCTTTACTTGCAATTCTATATTATTGCTCTTGTATTGTCATTTAATTTCCTTGCTCATTGTCCATTGATATTGTTACATTTATTTGAGCATCTCTTTAAAAACAAAGTACAAGTTTCTTTTATTCTTGCAAGGTAGATTTTCTGCTCATCTTTTAATATTGTGTCATTTCCTATACTAATACTTGTCTTGTAGCATTATTTATCTTGTGACTTGAAATATCTTGCAAGTGTTGAATCTCTTCTAAGCATTGTTATAAGGCATTGGTTTATCATTGTTAATCTAGTCATTGTCTTATTTATCTTATTGGGATTGTCCTGTTAAATATTTACATTGCTCTTTTAGTAATCAAGCTTGCTAAATAATTTTAATCAAGTTGCTTAGATAAAGAATTGTCTTTCCCTTAGTCTCCTAGACTTGTTGTTGCAACAAGTTTTCCCTTTCTAACTATCCTTAGGGACTACCCCCCTTAGCTTATCTAGGAGAGAGCTTAAACGGAGTGAGTAGGGATTAGGTGACAGCCCCTACTCTGAGGGTTGTGCCTTAAAGATTATACCTTGCGGGGTTAGAAACTTTTCCCGCACTTAGGTGTACATCTTAAGCGACAACAAGGTGTATATGAATTAAGAAATTTGGGTAATCAGGAATTTAGAAGTGCAGCAAGAGAAAATTTTGCAATTAGCAGGAAAGGGTCAAACAGCAACTACAAGAAAGTAGCAGCAAATATAAACAGTGGGTGGACATGAAGAAGAAACAATGAAATTTTCAGATTGGTGACTTAGTCATGGTACAGTTGAGAAACAAGAAATTTCCAGCAAAAACATATAATAAGCTTAAGATGAAGAAGATTGGTCCTTGTAAAATCTTGAGGAAATTTTCCTCCAATGCATATGAAATAGAACTCCCTCAAGATATTGGCATTTCACCTATCTTCAATGTAGCTGATTTATATCATTTCAAAGAAGAAGACAACACTTCAAATGATGCAACTATTAGTGATGAAAATCAGACTGGTGAATGGAAGAGTCAACTGCCAAAAGCAGTTCCAAAAGAGATTGACCCAGTGTTGGATCAGAAATTGATTAAAAGTACCAGAGACAAGGAATATTATCAGTGTTTACTCAAGTGGAAGAATCAACCTGTTGAAGACTTTACTTGGATGACAAAGGCAAAGATTTCAAAGTATGGTACCACTGTGGAAACCCTTATGAAGATTTTATTTCCTCGAGAGTTTGATGCAGGAGCATCACCATCAGTAAATTCATTTTGACCATGATGGTCAAAAATTCATTTACTACAGGAAGTGGGTTTCCTGAATTTATTTTAATTATTGAATATACTTGGAAAAAATAGTATTTAGTTGAAATTGTTACGTATTTTCATAAATTAGAAGTTTGTTGTAGCTGATATCCGAGAGATATTTTAGACAATTTTATTATCTCAAATATTTTCTAGATTTAGGACTCAGATCATAATTAATGGATCTGAACTAATTTATTGTTTGCATTAAAAACAGACCTAGAGTTCAAGAGAGAGATTCAAATAGCTAGAGAGGATTGTGAGTGTGTGAGTGAGATTTAGTGTGTTTTATGAAGAAAAGGACTCAATACATTGAAGAATCTTTTTCCTTTTTATTGATGGATTACTGGTGCTCTGCTTTGATTTGAAATTGCTTCCAATTTATGTATTATAGAACTGTTGTAGAATTCTTTGTTGAGTTTTGATCCGGGCCCCAACGTCTGCACTACATCACCAAGTACACAATCAAAGCTACCATGTTTTTCCGCAACTCGCAATTGGCGTCAACTAGTTTTCACAGATCAAGTCTCATTACAGTGGTATGTCGTCGGGTTCGTTCTACAACTAGCCGAACGAAGAAATTATAAGCCAAAGTTAAAGCATAAAAAGCTTAAGCTTTCATCGTTAGCACGCATCCCAAGATTAGTCGGCTTGTCACAAATTTTGTTAAAGTTTTGTTGAATCTTGCTTGGAGCCCTGACCCCTAAGTAAGCGACTTGGTAGGACCTAGTTGAAGATCACATACCATTTGCACTTGAATCAGAGCAAATCAGACAGACCATTAGTTGGCCTTTGTTTGTTGGACATTTTATATAGTCAACCTGACCCGACTAGTCTGCAGCATAGCCAAACCTGACTTGTCAAGAGCATAAAAATTATAAATCATGGAACCTCCCAAGCCGACTAATTTATCATTTGTAATAAAAGTTTGATAATTGAGTTTTAGATGGGTTTTTATCAATTTTTGAAGAACCAGGTTGCTTGTAAACTTGATTTGAAAAAAAATACCAAGTAGGGGCATTTGGAAATACTGAATCGGCATCAATGCGTGTATGCATACTAAGAAAACAGTGCAGGGCCATTCTCCCTTATGATTATACATCTGAAAGGTTCTAGGGCCCACAATGAATGAGGTAGGTGAGCATTGTGAGCTTGTAGGATTCCATGGGTTGCAAAATACAGCCCTACAAGCCATAGGTCCTAAAGAGGCACACAACATAAATATCAACAAAAGAATACACAAAAAATTTAAACATAGAATCAGACAATCACATTGTCAATTATTCGATATGGTTCCATATGAGGGTATATATAGATGCAGATATACATATATGCATGAACATATGTGTGAGTGAGTATATTTAGAGAGAGAGAGAGAGAGACAATTTGACTAATGGGAAAGAGAAATTTGGTTATTTTAGAGCAAGCATTTTTCCTATATGGGAATTCTATTTAATAGTCTAAGAGATCCTAGACATTATATCTCAATTCCAATAAAGTTTGAACTTTGAACTATCCAATGCAATTTCAGCTAACTTGAATAAGACTTACCGCAGCAGAAGAGCTAATGCCTGAACTATCAAAAGATCCTGATCCCTCAATAAACCCAATAATACCCTGCAAAAGATTGTTAACCAAAATATTAACAGAATGTCAAAATACCACAGTAATTCAAAAGCTGAAATCCATCAACCATGTTAACTTGCTAAACAGTGGAAAATAATGGCAATAAATGTAAAAAAATAAAACAAACCATAACTTAAAAGCATATTCCAATGGCCTAGACCACCAAACTGGAGAATAGACATAATTATGTATGTTAACGCAAGGATTACTCATTATTAAATGTAAAGGAGAGAGAACGAGAGCAAATTTTGAAAACATTGACAAAAAACTTCAATGGTATGAGGTTAAAAATCAACAAACTGCATAGCTTTTTCTTTTCTACAAAAAAATTCTTATATTTACAGACAACTAATTGCAAACATCAAAAGAGAAGAGGAAGGGTATATACAATGGACTTTACATCTTCTTCCAAAGAGCTACTAATGCTGAAATAAAGTCTAAATAGGCCATAAAATGTAAAATTTGAGCATCTTTGATTAACAAAGCTCCTATGTCCTATAGTTGGTGACATACCTCATTATGCGGCATGCCACATAGCACAAAATGCAGGCAAAGAGCTAACCTCAATGCCAAAAACAAACTCACCCTATTTTCCAAAGAATGAACAAAGAAAAAACTTTCAAGGACCATCGAATCCCGATTAAGCATGAACAAACTAGATGGTTCCAATCACCAAACAACACCATCCAACAATAAATCTAACCTTAAAAGAGACCAAGGCAATGGTCCTAAATGAACGCCCACCAACTCCTAGTGAACTAGCACTCCCCAAAAATATGTTTCATCACCTCAAAGCAATGACAAAAGGAACATAGTCCATCTCTTTTCCAATCTTGATTTCAAGGGGATCCCCTAGTAGATAACAAGCCAATAAAAAAACCATAGCTTATGGAACAATAATTCTACCCACCCACCTATCCTCTGCATCAACAAACACCCATCTCACAATGAGAATCAAGCCTAATGAATGTCATTGATGCAACAAGTTGACAAAAGTCCTACTCCTACAACAATTTTCCAAAACTCCAACCCCATTCCCTCCAAAACGACCCAAAATCCCAATGTTCATTTTAAACAAAGCCTACAATAGAATAAGCCCTAACAAATATCGATCAAGGGTCAGGAGGCCACACTCCTAAGCCAAGGAATGCCAACCTTTCCAAGACCAAAGAGATGCATCCAACAAATCTCCCAAAAAGAAGATGCCTTTCCTTCTCAATAACCGAGCCTAAAGTCAAGGGAACATACTAAAATCAGTGCCTTGAGACCTCCAACTTCAAATAGAAAGACGTGCCAAATCCCAACCTACCCTACTTCACTCTAAGTTCCACCTAAACACTCCCACCACTACTCCCCATGCTAACCAAATACTCCTAAATACAAGTGAGCATAAACCTAAAACAGATAGGGTGATATGACATCACACAAAGCAAAATTCCCCACACTTTGCCCATGTACTATACTATCATCATCCTATGCCAAAATAAAACCTGCCAAATGGGTGGTAAGGAAAACTATATACCTTTAATAAAGGCTCTTACTCAAATAACCTAGTTCAAATCAAATGATTATTAACTTAGGCAAACATCCATCTATGCCTTTACAAGCATCATTTCTCTTCACCTTGGTCTTCATAGTATGATCAAAAGATAATATTGACAACCTCTCCTTCAATTATGTTTCCACATAGCCACTAGATATTAAATAGATTGAAACCATGCAAATTGAACTCTCAACCTAGTTTGACTTTGCTTTGATACCACAAAAGTTACAAAGATCCCTAAAGCAAGTGGAAACATCCAAATTTCATACAAGGATGGGTAGTAATAAGTATGTAACAAACACAAGAGACAAGTAAAAAATGGAGAGCTCCAACAACCATACTTATCTAGAGACGTTGTGAATATTTTTTATTTTCTTCTTAGCACTTTATTTGATGATTAGTGTCACCCAAACGCCAAAGTGAAAAGACATTGACACAGTCTAGGAACCTTGTCCATTAACACATTTGGACACTTGTGTGGCCATGATGAACCCCAAGGTACACACTGCAAAATCTACAAGCCTAGTGCAAAGCCTCAATAGGTATAAGTTCAGTCCTCATTAAAACAAGAGATCGGTTACCATTGTCAGCCCAGTAGTCTTTCTCCAACTATTTAGTGGTATCATTAAAACAAGAGATTGGTTACCATTGTCAGCCCAGTAGTCTTTCTCCAACTATTTAGTGGTATCCCAACCACAAGGGAGGCTTCCCTATAAAAATCACCTAAAGGATATTTAATATGAAGGGTTCAAGGTGATTAATGAGGTCTAATGAATAGGATAGGGTACTGGTAGAGCCTGGAGGGGCACGCTGATCTTTACCAAAGAAGAAACACTTTGTCCCTATACCACTTTAAGTAAATTAGAGGGTTGTTATAAGTTAAGGTTTTACATATTTTCAATGATATGGCATTCAATGTCATATAAAAGCCAAGAAAAAGTAGTCTTATAATGATTAATCAACAAAGGGTTGAAACTATTACTTAGAAATGCGAAGTTGAAGGTGTGTAAATGAGTTTTTATGCCTAAAACATGCATAAAACAGCAATATAATGATGATGTCAGCCCTAGAAATAGGGTTTTAACATGCAAAAAATGCTAATTTTGTTTTTCATAATTATTAATGCAATTCCTCCTTAAAGTGCATTGACATGTCAAATAAAATCCTTTTTAGCAATATTTCATGGAAACACTAACCCTAACCCTAGCTATCTAGAAATAAAGATAGAAGAGACATAATTTAGTAATAGTAGAGGGTTTAATCCCCACCACCTAGACAAGTGCCTTGATCTAAATGGGCAATGGAGTCATCTAGGGAAAATTCAATGAGGACAACCTTGTTGGAGAGGGTGAGATGGCAATGGCATCTACCTACACCCTAGCGGCTTTCTTTTTAGGGAGATTTTAAATTTGAGAGATGCGCAACTTGGAGTTTTCTTAAAGGATTCAAGGGAAACAATTATGCATATTGTTGACCACTACGTGTCAAGTTCAACAACCCATAGCAGTGCACCCCCTTTTTTCGCAAAAGGAATAGCGCTTGATCGATGTGTTCCTGCCATCCAGCTATCATCGTCAGCCTGAGGATCATGTTATAATGTAAACCCATTCTACATGTGTATAATGTAAATAATCTCAACAGATCCGTGTTGTGTATGTAATCACCTAGGTAAACCTACTTTTCTGGTGACGATCTACATTCCGGGAGGTTTTTTGTCTCACCGATCCATTCTCGGATGGTCAGCAGAGTTTTCCTTCAGCCTTACCCCAAAGCCGGAGTGGATTTTGTCACTGGGATCTTAGGGGAGTCCTAGTGTTATAGATCGAGTCTCTGTAAAAGTGATTTGGGAATAATCCTAACTATTTGGTTAGGTTATTTTATTACAAATTGCTTAGTCTGCTGGATTATATTTGTGTCGCAGAAATGGGTAGTCTGTGAGGGTCTATTTCAAATGGGTTTTCCTCCTTGAGATGTAAAAAATGTAAAAATCATGATGTAAAGTGTCTTGAGGGTTAGAAAAATAATTTATCCCCTCATAGGTTAATTAATTAAATCTTCTAGCTAAAATTAATTAAAATCCTAATCCAAAAATTTAATTAATTATAGATCCTAGGTAAATTTAAATTTTCCAAAGGCAAAATTCGTGGGTCCTTTAAAAATTAAATTTTAAAGATGTCCAGGGACTAAGGTTAATTGATTATTTTGCTAAATTTTAAACCTTTGGTCTCTAGGGTTAAGTCAAAGTCAAAATTTTGAGAAAATTAATGCAAAATTTTAATTTTTGAATTTATTAACATGCATTAAATTGAAAAATTCGAAATTTCCTCAATATTTAAAATTTCAACGGATGAGATTAAAAGAAATTTTGATCCTCATCAACAGTCGAAATTACTTTGACAAGGATCACTCAAACTAGCCGTTGGAGGATTTATCTTTAAATAGGAGGTCATTTGTCAATTAGGCCATCCGATCTCTGGATCGTGTACTAAGCTCTCAAGCTCTCTTGTATACCTTTTTGAATTAATGCAAGTCTTTGGGGTTTCAACGTGCTGTAGTGTTCCTCTTCATAAATTTATGGTAACAATGTTTTAGTTTCTGCTTAATATTATGTGAAAACTATCAATCAATAGCTCTCTTAGAATAATCTGAATACAGGTATCTTATTCAGTTTGTTGGATCTAGGGTAACATTTTTAATTTTGATTGAAGTAGCGGGTATCTCTATTTCTTCATAATTTTATTGTTGTTCTATTTCTCTACTTGATTTGATGGTTGATCTAGTGTTTGCAGAAGATCTCTTAAGTTCTCATTGAGCGTTTGGGGATAGTTCTCGGTTGGACTAGCCAACTCTCAACACATATTTTCTGAAGAGCCTACTTCATATAAGCCTCAGGATTTATCTAACGATAATCTTTTTGTTTGCAGGGTGTTTTTGGGCTAGTACCTCCCTAAAATTTCAAAATCTTTTAAATATTTTGTGCAAATTTTGATAGATCTGGCTATTAAGAGTCTTAGATTATCAGATCTGGGAGCGGAGTTGGACTCATACTCCTCAGATCTGATAGATCTGTAAATTATTTGTATAGATTTGTAAATTATTTGTATAGATCTGTTATTTACTTGTGTAGATCTGAAATTTTGTAACATAATTTTGAATATTAACACTTGGGTTTTTGGGATTTTCTCTATTTTTGTACATATTGGGTATTGGGTGTTTTTTCTTTTCACTTGTGCAGAAATAGATCTGAGAAATCAACCAAGAAAATCTTCAGATTTGAGCTAGATCTAGACCCTGGAGGGCAAGATCTGGGCTCAAAAGGTTGTTTGCAGAAATAGATCTGAGAAATCAGCCAAGTAAATCTTCAGATCTGAGCTAGATCTAGACCTTGGAGGGCAAGATCTGGGCTCAAAGATTGTTCGCAGAAATAGATCTGAGAAATCAACTAAGTAAATTTTCAGATCTGAGATTTTTCAAGCAAATCTGGGGGTTTTGAGACAGATCTAGGCCCTGGAGGGCAATATCTTATTCCAAATCTTTTTACAAGGTCATCCATTAGATATTTTGCAATAAAGCTAAAGATCTGAAGCAAAATAAATTTTTTTAGAACAAAAGTTTCAAGTTTTGGGGCTCCTAAGCCCAGATCTGCCTTCTCCTAGCCAGTGTTTTACAACCAGGCCGAGTTGACTCGGAAACGGCTTGGTCATACCGAGTCGGAAAAAAAAAATGCGACCAGGCCAAGTAACCGGCCAGTTTGGCCGAGTCAGCTATGACTCGGCCTAGTCATCTAATGACCAGGCCGAGTCATAGCTGACTCGGTCAACCAGGCCGAGTCCGCATTGACCAGGCCGGGTCAATAAAAAGCGGCTGGGCAGCGTTAAACATGTTTTTTTTTTCACTTTTTTGGTGTTTTTTGGTAAAGTTAATAGGGTTTGTGGATTCCAAAGGGTAAAGGTAAATTGTTAAATGCTTTTGGGGTCCATTTCCCCCTCCCAAACTCTATTTAAGACAGCCAAATGCTCTCATTTCACTCACAGCAGTCTTATGCATTTGAGTGAGAGTCTTCTTTGAGAGTTAGTGAGCAGTTCTTGAGCTTGTTTTGGAGCAGCAGTGAGGAGTCTTGGAGGAGCATTGTAGCTGGAGTGAGGAGCTTCTTGGGCAGCCATTTGGAGCAGCATTGAGGAGCTGATTCTTGGAGCAAGCTTGAGGAGGCAGTTTGCGCCTGGAGGTATTTTTTTCCACCCTTACAAATCTGTTTTTGCTTAGTAAATTTTAGGTGCATATCAAGAAAGCTTAGAGAGTGTTTTTTGTCAAATAAATGAACATTGAATCAATTTTATTTTTTTTTTTCATTTTCAGATTGTTTTCCTAGTCAAAAAATGGCACCTAGAGCAAAAGATCCTGCTTGGGCATATGTTGAAATGGTTGATAGTCAAATGCAATGCAAATTTTGCCATAAGAAAATTAAGGCAGGTCCTGGGGGGATTAATAGGCTGAAACAACACTTGGCAGGGATTAAAGGCCAAATTACCCCATGTCCCTCTGATGAAATTGAGGAGATTAGAAAGAATTTGTTGGCCAGCTTTGAAAAATTTAAAGAAGATAAGGCTAGGCAACAAGAGATACAGGCTGAGATTGGGAGGAAGAGGGAGATACAAAGAATGATGGCTACCAACCCCCACTATGATTTTGAGGGTTCTTCCTCTATCCCTCAAACTGAGGCATCCAACCCTTTCCGTTATGTTCCTCCCTCTTTTGGTTCAGTTCAAGATAAGGGAAAGGGTAGAATGAAGGGTAATGTGACTATCAAAAGTTATTTCACTCCCTCCTCTCCATCAGATGCACATGGTCCTGCAGTTAGTAAAGGTCAAATTCAGCCCACTTTAGATGACCATTGGAAGAAAGAATTGAGGGAGACTGCTTGTGACTACATAGCTAGATGGTGGTATGATGCTGATATCCCCTTTAATGCTGCTCGTTCACCATATTATGAGCCTATGTTTGATGCCATACATGCTGCTGGAAAAGGCTTCAAAGGCCCTACTATGCAAGAGCTAAGGGGGGTTCGTTTGCAGAAAGAAATTCAATCCATTAATGAGTATTTGCAAGAGTTCAAAGACTCATGGGCAAGAACAGGGTGTACCATCATGTCAGATGGATGGACTGATCAAAGAAACCGTACCATCATAAACTTTCTTGTCTTCTGCCCACAGGGAACCATGTTTTTAAAATCAGTTGATGCATCTGATAAGGTAAAAGATGGCCACTTGTTGTTTCAGCTATTGGATGAGGTTATTGAGGATGTGGGGGTGGCTAATGTTGTTCAAATCATCACTGACAATGCCTCTAACTATGTTCTTGCTGGTAAACTGTTAGAGGAAAAACACAAGACCATCTTTTGGACCCCATGCGCTGCACATTGCATAGACCTCATGCTTGAGGATATTGGAAAATTAGATTGGGTCAGAAACACTGTAGATAATGCCAAAAGCATAACAAAATTTATCTACAATCATACACTGGTTTTGAGTCTCATGAGGAAACACACTGGAGGCAAGGATATTATTAGGCCTGCCATCACTAGATTTGCTACACATTTTTTGACATTGCAATCTATGCTTTCCCAACATAGAAACTTGCAAAGGATGTTTTCCAGTGACGAATGGAATCAAACCAATTGGTTTAACAAACCAGAAGGCAGAGAATTGAAAAGGAAAGTCCATGATGAAACTTTTTGGAGAAAGGCAGCAGAGATTGTGAAGCTTGCTGAGCCACTGGTTAAGGTGTTGCGGTTGGTGGATGGGGAAAGGTTGGCTATGGGCTTCATTTATGAGGCTATGGATCAAGCAAAGGAGCAAATAAAGACAGCATACAAGGATAGAGTGGCAAAGTATGGGCCCATTTGGGCAATCATTGATGAAAGATGGAACAATCAACTCCATCGCCCTATACATGCAGCTGGGTATTTTTTGAACCCACGGTATCATTATAGAGCTAAGGAGTCAGGAGCTTTGAGCGGGGAGGTCAGAGATGGACTGGTTGATTGCATTGAACGCATGATCCCATCGGAGTCTGATCAACTGCAGATACATCAACAGGTCACATCCTTCAGCAATGCAACAGGTACCTTTGGGAAGAACCTAGCAAAGATTGCAAGAGAAGCAGATGAGCCAGGTAAACAAAAATTTCAATTTTCAATTTCTTAACGGTTTTACAGTTTTACTTTTTTTATTAAAGACTAAAGTTTGTTAAATCATTTATAATTTGAAAGTTAGATATAATTTGTAATTTTGTTGAGCTTCAGCCTTCATCTAACTCATAATTCATTACACTCCTATGTTTTTTGCAGCACAATGGTGGGAGGCCTTTGGTGGCCAGTGCCCTCAATTGCAAAAGTTTGCAATTCGTATTTTGAGTCAAACTTGCAGTGCATCTGGGTGTGAGCGCAATTGGTCTGTCTTTGAGAGGATTCACACAAAGAAGAGAAACCGTTTGGAGCAAAAACGGTTGAATGATCTAGTTTTTGTCCAATACAACCTTCGGCTCAGACGGAACCAATTGCTGAACAAAAGACTTGATTCAGATCCCATTGTGTTGGAAGACATTGATCCAACATCAGATTGGGTAGTGGAGAGTCGTGCACCAGAGTTTGATCCTGATGAGGATCTTGATGAACTTGGCCTGGGTCTGGAACATCAACTTCAGCCTGTTCAGTTGAATGCAGATCCCGATCCACCAGCCTCAGTCTCACAGCCAGCAAGGACTCCGAGGAGTAGGACTCCAGTTGTAGGTGCTTCCTCTGCTCAGCCACGACAGAAGCGCAGCCGCATATCTACTCTATCTCAGCTTGCATCTGCTAGTGGTACTGGCACCACTTCTACAGTTGCAGTTGGAGACGATGATGATGAGGAGGCATGGGGCCCCTTGTCTGACTCTGATGATGATGATGAGTCTGATCCAGAGATTGGTCGATATGATCTTGGCTCCTCTGGCAGTAGCCAGTAGTACTAGTATTGGAGTCTGGTCAGCATCACAGTTTACTTTTGTTGTAGAGGCCATTTCTAGCCTCCTTGGTTATTTGTATTTTGTTTTGAGTCTTTGATCATGTATGACAGTTGACTATGTATTGCCATTGGGTACCATTTTGATATAATGGATTGGTTCATGAGCCTACTTTGATCATATGTTGTCTTCCATCTATATTATAATGCTATGTGTTTGGAAACATGAATGAAAATCTTTAAAATTATGTTTAAAATATTTAAAATTATGTTTTTTTATAAAAAAAATAAATATTTAATGTATTTTTTACAACGACCGAGTCATTGAAATCGACTAGGCCGAGTCATTACCGAATCCTGGTCGGAGTCGGAGTCGATCCTCGGCCTGGTCGGAGTCCTGGTCCTGGTTGTAAAACACTGCTCCTAGCCCAACACTAGTTCTATTGGGCCTAGTGCTAGCTCTCATTGGCCTAGATTTCCTTTGCTCCATTTCTGATTTGAATATTTGATTTTCTGAAGCTAATCATTGGTGGGTTTTTGCAAAAAATTTGGTAAAAATTTGTGTTTCAGGTATATAAAAATTTTGGGCAACTTGGGCAAGTGATCTTCAAGGCCTAGGGCCTAAGGGTTTGATCTCTAAACCACCTTTTTCCTCACTGTTTGCTACAGCAGTCATATACCTTTCTAATAGTGGTGAAAAACACATCTAAGTGGTTTGAAATTAATTAAAAAATTGTTAAATACATTAAAAAGTCGTTTATGTTTGATGTGTATCAAGTATTTGCCCTAGATCTACATTCTGGCTCACTGTTATCTTTGAATAATTCTGTTTCTGAAGTCTGAAATATAACAGTGAAAAAATTTCATGTGGGTTAGCCTAAAATCAGTGCCTAAGTTGTCTAATACATTAAGGAATTAATTTCTTGAGTTGGGCATTCATCATTAGGCTTATTTCATGTTTTAATTTTGGCTGTAATAAGTATATCAGATCTGATATAATTCCGGAAATCACATCATAACAGGCTGGAATTTTTTAATAATTCATGTGGACAAGTTTGGAAAAATTTCGGTAAATTTTTTGCATAAAGATATCATTGATAGCTTACTGTTTCCATTGTCATATCGCTGCTGTCATAAAGTTTTTTTTACTGTTGTCCTAAAAATTAATTTCTAAAATTTAAGTACTCTGTCATGGAATTGTGATAAAATGCATATCCCTTGTTTCATAAACTGAGTATTTTTTTTTTTTTGAGCATCTATTGACATTGATATCGAATTGCAAAGTTGTTTTTGTTCTCTTTGAGCTAAATTGTATCAAGAAGATTTGAAATAAGCTGGTGTTTTAACTGTAGTATCTTCAAGAGTCTATTTTCTAAGTCTTCATCTTAAAAAAGGCAAGCATTTCATTTGGATAATTGAGGGCTTCTGCGGCATAAGTGTTTTCCCATTCTCGAGTCTAACTTCATCTCATCTTCTGGTGCATTTGCATATAAGTTAACTTTGCATAGATAAAATTTACTTCCAAGCATAAGCTTGGTCGATAGACAGATAGATCTCCATCCGTCTTTTCTTGAGAAGCCTGTTTTAATAGTACTTAAAACGGTGACCTTACAGTTGTCAAAGCCACAGTTCTCTGCAGCGCCGAAGGCACCAGGTATGTTAGAATTTCAGGAGAGGTATCGTTAATCACACCTTAGTGTGTTTCTCCTGATCTTCTCTCTGTCAATTACTACGAAATCAGCCTCAACACAGAAAGGATTGAAGGGTTCACATTTAAATATGCGTTTAACTAAAATTAACCAAGATTCTTGCATCTCACATTAGTTTTAGGATCTGCGTTTCGTATAAAATAGTCATTCATCTGAGCAGCAGTTGCTAATCGATTACTTGGTCTTAATTTCCCTAGCAAGATCATTGACTAAATAAGGCACTGGTATCAATCGTTTAAAATCTAATCAAATCCTATAAGTCTTGCTAAATCTTAATCAAGTACTTGATCGCTTCACTGTGTCTCCCGAACCAGCTAGTTCTTCTTTATTCCACTTTTCCATAGGGTCTACCCCCTTAGCCTGCTGTAGGGAGACAGCTTAAACAGAGAGATTGGGGATCAGGGTGACAGCCCCCGATCTGAGCCATTGTCACAGTGCCTAGACATTCTGTGCGATAACACATACCATAAAGGAGCAAGATTTTTATATAAATTTAGAAATTTTAACCATGGCACGTGTAAAAAGTGTACTTTACACAATATAATATGCAAAATATAGAAGATATGCAACAAACTTACAAATTTTCCACAAGAATCTCTTCAATCAATCTCAAGAAACCAACTTCAAGCAAAAGATCCGCCTCCAAAGCAACTCACGTTGATTTTTGTAGATATGGTCGGTCCTCATATTTCTGAAATGATAAATAAAATTGTGGATTCCAAGTTGGCTCCAAAAAGAATAAAACTTTAATTTTTAAATTCTGAATTTTTCCTCCCAAATGTAAATGTCCGCTCCTCTACGAGTTCAAGTCAGCTCACCCCAAAACACACACCTATTCGTCCTCATCCATTCATTATAAATCAGCCATTCATCCTCTCCTTTTGAGCAAGATTTTCGGATCACAAAAGACATCATCTAAGGCAGAATTTCAAGCCAATATGAGGCAAGTAAGAGAATGAATCTAAGGAAATTTTTGAGGCATGAAAGGAGGACGAATTCTCTGATGTAGGAGGCCAAAATTTCAGAAGAGCAAAATTTCAGGAGGGTGAATTTTATCTTTGTTTGATCATTGATCAATTTGATTTGATTTGATTGGAAAATTTCAGATTGTATCTCTTGTTGAATAGTCAAATTTCTCTAAGAAAAGGTTGTTGGGCTTTTCCCCTAGTTTGGGGTTTTCCTAGGGTAAATTTTGTGTTTCTTGTGTTAGGTTGTCTCTTCTATTGAAAAGTATAACTAGGTACATGTCATTATGATTTTATGTAATTGATGTAAAGAAGAAAATAAAATTATTATTGTAATGCTTGTGTCATGGGTTTCATGAGCAAGGAATTCTGTTTTTTGTATGACTCCCATTGTGAGTCATTAGGATTGATCATAAAGTCAATATGAGTCAATGTCATGTATGAAGGACCCTTCTTAGGCATGTTACAAATGTATGTAAGTCAATAGAATTGTCAAAGTAGCCCTCCAAGACAAGCACAAGTTATCCCTCTTCAAGTCGGCTTTAAGATGAAATGCAAAACTCATGTCGGCTCACCTAAATTAGAGACACAACTCTTCATATGATCATGTCGGCTAATTACATGGACAGACTACTATAAATAGGCAGCTCGGCCTATTCCACAGTCATGCAATTCGGATCTCCTCTGCAATTCGGGTATCTACTATAGAGACAAGTTCGATTGACAATTGAGGCAAGGAGCTCGGATAAGGGTACAAAGATAAGCTCAATTTCGGTATTATCAAATTCTGGTTCAATGCTATCTCAGATGTGAAATCTCAATGCTATATCACAGTCAAAAGTTTTGGTGATACCATAGTGACATCCCCTCACTGTCTCGGTGCTATATCACAGTAAGGATCTCGGTGTAATCTCTGTCTCACAGAAAAGAGAATTCAGTGCCACCACAACAAAGAGAATTTGGTGCCACCACAGGAAGAAGGTCACAAGTGTGTGACAAGGTCTCGGTGCTATTACATGAAGAAGGTCTTGGTGCTACCTCAAAGAATAGTGACTATGGTTCAGTGGTGTGACTTCAGGATTCAGTGCTACTGCTAAAGGAGAGGTTCGGTATCCTTGATAAACTCAGTGACCACAGAATTCGGTACCATTACAGTGACCTCAATTTGGTGTCATCACATGACCACAATGATCTCATGTGGTGCGAAATCTGAAGTAGAAGGAACTAAGAGAGAGTAAACGAGAAGGTGGAAGAGGACTTGTGTCTTGGTCTTGGAGTGGCAAATAGGTCAAGCGTCTAGGTCTTGGTATTCGTCAATTGGAATCTTTATAAGAAGAATTTGTGCGGGTTTTCCTCTCAAAGAGTGAGAGGTTTTGGCCCTGGTAGATAGCCTACATCCTGTGTCTCTTGTCTATTTATGTTCATGCATTGGTAGTTGTTTGATGAAAAAGAACACTAATAACTTAAGCAAAAAGAAGATCCTAATCTAATGAAGTAAAAGGCACTCACAAGCAGTTACTAATTAAGAGAAATCACCTAATTCATGATGCCCTAGATTTCTCAACATCTTGATGTTTTCATTGTCATTAATGTTTTATAGTTGATGATTTTTCTTGTATAATGTTTTAATGATGAATGTGGTATAAGATGAATTGGTTAAGAAACGTTGAAAGTAATTATTTTTTTGGAAATCTCTAAAAATCAACAACTCATACAATAGAAATCACATTGTGGTCAAGAAGAAGAGACAAGGAGCTAGTGCACACTTTCAAAGAGAGGAAAGTTTGATGAATGAATGATGATCCAAATGAAATGAGATCCCCCTCTATTTATATGAGGGCAACCAAGTCACATTTTCATTATTTTACAAGCAAAACCCTATAAAGTTCACTTGAGCATTCAACAAGCTTAGAAGGTCACAAGTCAAACTTAAAATAGCTCTAAAACATAACAAAAAGACAAAAATAGCCCTCACATGTGAGAAATAAATGTCTCTGCCATGACATCGCCCTCTAGAAATGATCAAGGTCTATCAAGCAAGTGATGAATAGGTCTGTGAGTGCTCCTCACTCCAAGAGATGCTCAAAATACATGGGTACATCTCTAAAAAGTCCTCTTGGAGCATGACATCATCCCATTAGAGAAATTTTGAGGTCTAAAATGGGCCTCCTAAGGAATATTATAAAATAATAGTGGAAATAATAAAATAAGATTAGATTACATCATCAAATTTTAGAGGGAAAAAAAAAGAAAATAACTATTTTTTCAACTCATATTCTCAACCTATCTCTCTGTAGTTTTACACAAATTTCGAGTGGGAGCACTCATTGGATGCAGAATTTAATTCCTCATCCAAGGAGTACCCATGTTGCATACTTTCGATGGACCCTGCTACACGAAAAATGAGAAATATTTCACATATTTTCATGTATTGCTCATTTTTCATGTAGCATGGACCATCAGAAGTATGCAACATGGAAACTCCTTGGATGAGGAATTAAATTTCGCATCCAACGAGTGCTTCCACTCTAAATTTCAGTAAAATCGTCAAGATATAAGTTGAAAATACGAGTTGAAAAAAATAGTTTTTTTATTTTTTTATTTTTTAATCTTTTCTCTTTTACTCCAAAAATAGTGAATCATCCCCCATGGTTGACATCATCATCTTGAATCCTATTGGTCCTTATAAAGTTTATTTTGGTTGTACATTTTTGTTTTGAGGCCCATTTTAGACTTCAAAATTTCTCTAATGATCACCCTTCTAAGGTTTGTGGGGGTGAAGTGGCATGATGCAAGTCGAGTGTTGGAGTCCAAGGAGAATGTGCAAGTCCTCCCAATTCATCTCAAAGATGATCATCCTCATTTGAGCTCTGGAACAAGCAACACCCATCAAGCAAGTTCAAGGCTAGCCTGGGAGCGTCTGCATGTTTAATTTCAACTACTAGCCAAATTTATTTTCTCACAACAATTAATTTTATCCCCAACAATTTATTTATTTAGCCAAACAAATGTTGAATTACTGAAAAACAAAAGCATTGGTATTTTTAACTTCTAGAAATAAATATATGCAACAGAATTTAAATCAAAGAGATCAATCACACATTGCAAAAGTAATTCACCCACAACAATTCTCCTTCATCTAATAATGTGTAAAATCTGGGTTTTTTACTCGTAGAGATAAAACGAAAAATTCAATATCTAGAACGTGTAACTTGACTCCCACAAAATGAATTCAGCCCTGGAAATTCGGCCTAGCAAGGAAGGGATTCTCCACCACCCCCATCTTATCTCGGTACTTCACAAACTTCCCTTTCACAAGAGGCTTAATGAGAACATCTACCACTTGCTCCTCCATAGAAATGTACTACAATCTCACAACACCTCTTTGGACCCTGTCTCTGATGAAGTGATATTTGATCTTGATATGCTTGGATTGATCGTGAAACACGAGATTCTCAGAAAGCTTAATGCAACTATGATTATCACAGTGAATCACCATTGGACCCATCTACGAATCAAATAGTCCTACACGAATCTTGCAAAGCCACATTGCCTCACAACTCGCCATACTTGCTACCATGTACTCTGCCTCTGCTGAACTAAGTGCCACTGACTATTGTTTCCTGTTGAACCATGAGACCATGGCTAATCCCAAGCTGAAACAACATCCAGATGTGGATATTTTGTCCACTACACGCCTTGCCCAATCATAATCTATGTACCCTTGCAGCGCCACTCCTCCAACTCTGACATACCTCAGTCCAAAGTTTATCGTACCACGCAGGTATCTCAACACATGCTTCACTGCCACCCAATAAACCTGTCTCAGCTCCACCATAAACTAGCTTAGTGTGTTCACAAAAAAACATATATCCGACCTAGAGATCACTGTTACTGCTCAATTTAGCAGGGGTCCTAGGAGGGGTTCCTATGGGACTACTACTAGATCAAGTGACAACAATGGGACAAGGACCCACTGTCACCTCAGTCGATGTCCCCTACTCTTTACGGACTTTCACCGATGGGAGGGATCCCGATATGATGGAAGTCACTATGAATGATAAGTCAACGATTGGATAGGTAGTGATTCCTAAAGCCCATTCACAAGAGAGACTCAAATGATAGGATTTGCTTGCCTTTGAAGCAAGGTGTGGGGCTCTCCAAGGAAGGCTCAAAGGAGGCCTAGACCTAGGGATTAGAAATATCTCTTGACAAGGGATGTCTTAGACCCAAGGTTCCTAAAAAGAAGAGGTTTCTAAGTGACCTTGTGAATAAGAAATGGTAGAGATGTGAGACCACAAAGAAGCCCAAGGGGACCCAAACAAGAACTAGGGTTTCGGGTGAATCTTTAAACAAAGAACCTAGGTTAAGCAAGGGGGAAGAAGGGATCAGTAATAGATGAACTTCCTTTGAGTTTTCAAGCATAGGAAATCCCTAAGAAGACAACTAACCTAAATGGATGAAAAACCTAACGGTTTGGGAGCTAGGGCTTGATGTATCTCACAAACAAACTGTGGGATTGATCTCAAATTTGGAGGGCAAGTGGAGGATACCCCAGCGTAGTTCCTGGCCAATTCGCTAAGCAAACTGATGGTCGGAATGGATTTTGCTAGAAGCCCTAGGAAAGTCGTTTAGGCTTAAGGCAAGAAATTTGAAAAAGGATGAGAAATTATGGTGATCATCAAGGGTTTGTAGATCAGTGCCTAGCCTATTGTGGAGAATGAAGTCAAAGTGTGTTTGATTTAGGATTCTCACTTTATCAAGGAGCCCTATTGCAACTTCGCATGCTCTGGTGAAGCATCTACAAGGTCACAAGAAGCATTTATACTTCAATTTGCAAAATAATGGAGTTTCAAGGTCAAAGTTTCACAACTCACCCCTAGGAACATTCACTTCTTATTGCCAAAATGAGTAACATATGCAACGAGCCAAGATCACATGTGCTTTATGAATTCACATCAACATTAGGGCACAAGAAAAATCAAGACATATCTTTCCATACATGAGATATTAAGCATCAGAAATTTTGCAAGAAATAGCACTTACATGACAAAAGAAGTATATCCATCCATCGCATTTGCAAAGAATGAAGCTCCAAGACAAATAGCAATTATCCAAACATCAAAATGCATCAAATAATCTCCAATTCGTCCAAAATAGCATGTTCGAGTTCTTTCTCCAAAGAGATACAAATCCAAGTGATGATGAATGAGAGAGAATGCCTCTCTTTAATTTATACAATCCCCTAAGGGATTCAAATGGCTTATTTTAGCCTAATAGCCCCCAAAATAAAATAATGTGCAAAATAACAATACTTTCGATGACAAACCCACCAAATAGCTCCATAATATGAAAAATAAGACTCCCAAGAGGGTCGAAATGGTAATACAATAACTAGGAGGGCCACTAAAAGGCCCAATGGAGCCCAATATGTGCCAAAATGAGTGGAAGGGCTCCAAATATAATAATTAAAAGGGGTGGACCCTTGATTTCCAAGCAAATGACTTGTGGTGCTCCCAAGTGGTTGTGGGGGCACAAAAACATCCTCATGGGTGTCCAAGTAGATCGATTAAGTCTGTATCCCATCTGTAAAGGCTGGAACAATGATGCAAATGCTCCCTTTGTCTCCCATGATGAGACACAACCCTAGCTGGGCCCTGGATCAACTGCCAAGTGTGTGGTGCAAGTGTGCAGCCGGTTGGGCAAGGTGGTTTAGGTACATCATCATCATCAAATAGGTGGAACACGAGTGAGCAATGGATGGTATTAAAGGACCCCATGGTGTGGCTATCTTCTCTCTGCTATAGTGGAGGCTAATGGCTCTCAACGCACACCCTACAAATGCCAATATGACCCTCTGGAGGGCTTGGACTCCGTATAGGGAGACCAAACCCCAAGATGAAGACCCACCTGCAATCTTGTATAAGATCCAAAGCGTCTCCTCACCTTCCAATACAACAAATTATCAGTGTAATTGAGTAAATGAGCTTACAAACCATGGAACCAAGCGGCCACTTCGTAGTGGCATGTCCTTCCATAATGGGCTTTAGAGTGTATTGGTGTCTCCAAGTTCAAGGAGGTTAACCGAGGACCGTATTAGGTGGTTTCAACCTTTAAGGGAATGAAAGGTCCATAGTACATCCATCAAGTGGCAGGTGTCATGTGATATAATGATGGAATGGAGTGGGGCATTAAGGGAAGGCTCAAAGCCACATGCCATAGTACAAGGGTAGCTAAGATAAGGGAATCCCACACTTGGGTGTATGAATGTAGAAGGGAGCAATCGTGGCACACAAGTTACCCCGATCTTTGTTTTTCCACCCTTCTTCATATGCCTTTTTCCTTTCATTGATTTTTCTTTTAAAACTGCTCAAGGATCCAGGGAATGGAAGCATGATGTAAATGATATAGCAGTGAATACCCCCTTAAGGTTGGGCAATTCATCACCCACTAGCGGTTGCAACAATCATGGGTTTCTTAATGATGCAGGGGGCCAACATAGGGGGGCCCTAAGAGGCAAGGTGATAGCCATAATGATGGGGGCTGAGCTCATGCTTGGTTTTTGCCCACAAACTAAATTTGTATGTCTCGGCCATCTTTTTCATTTTATGGTACATTTTCTGTTGAGAGTGGCCAAATTATGCTTTTTACATTCTTTTTTAGCTACATCAACCTCTCGGGCATCGTTCTAGGCCCAACCCAAAGTGTGGACAAGGGGAGGAAGAGGCTACCTCCTTGCGGACCCAAAGGACAAATGTGGACCCAGATGGGAAATATGTGAAGAGGGTTTGTAATGAGCAGAGGGGAGTGATGTATGGGTGTAAGGAAGCAAGACCACGTAACCAAAATTGGGATTTCCCAAGTAGTGGCACTCCTAAAGTTAGTAGCCAATAAAGGAGATCCCACGAGACTAGGATACAAGGTTAACCACCAAATTGGACAAGGGGACAAGAGTACAAACCAAGCCCATTCTTTTCGCTGAATCCCCCCACTAATCCATGTCCAAAAGTGTCCATGATAAGTAAGCAAAAATACCCAACTACACAATGAAAGTCATACCTTCAGGATTGGAAAGTGCACCTTCAAACATACAATCATAACAGACAGGCGAGGAAGAATAATGGTTGGCTCAAGTGGTGGAGATGATGGCACATTGAACTATCTGGTCGCTGCAAAGGGATGTTGGCTGCCGGCTGAAGACAATCTATGAGAAAATTCTCCTATGGGTGTCACCCACAGGTGTTGGGTAACAATGACCAAATACATCAAGGAACCTATCAGTTGTCTATGCATTGTGGGATACACCAACTCGCCTTTAGAATTGTTGAGCTTCTTCAATTTAGTTATCATCAATGTAGAATTGGCATGCAATCCTCCATCCTAAACCTCCTCAATATCCCAACTGCATACTAACCCTGTCCAAGGAAAATCTCTCGTGGTTGTTGACACACCTCAAATCCCAAAAAGTAGTGCATCAATCTGATGTCCTTCATGTCGAACTTCGAAGCAATATCCTCTTTGCACATCCCTATGAGCTTCTCCAATCCTATCAAGAAGAGATCATCCACATAAAGTACCAAGATGAGCGACTCGCCCTCAACAAGTACATAGTACAAGTTGGGATCCACCTCACTCTTGGTGAAGCCCAAACCAAGAAGACATCCATCAATAATAGCATACCATGCGCGCGGAGCCTGCTTCAGCCTGTAAAGGGCCTTCTTTAACCTGCATACATGGGAATCTCTCCCATACACCTCAAAGCCCTTAGGTTGCTCAATATACACCTCCTTCTAAATTACTGTGTTGACGAAAGCAGTCTTCACATACATCTGATGTATCCTCCACCCCATGTCTGAACTGTTAGTTTTTGGTAGCATTGAAAGTGCTCTAGCCTTGAAAATTGGTGAAGAGACTAAAACACGAGTTCTAAAGAACCCAGAAACTATTCGGTGAAATTCCACCCGGATTGTATTTTATTAAAATAATTAATATTTTTAATGGAGTTCCTAAGTCTAAACTTAGGGGATTTTCAAAATACAACCTTTAGATGCGGGGTCTGCCACCAAACAAGGCGTCTGCAAAATACATGCAAAGAAGCAAAGAAAAAACAAAAAAGAGAATGCAAAAGCAAAAAGGATGGCAATTTCTAGAACCCTCTTCATCAGATGATGATGAAGAAGAACAAGATGAAACCCAGCAACAACAGGAGACAAAAAACAACAAAGCTCATATGAGATGGGAGATGAAAAGGAGGAAGATCAGAAGAAGCAACTAGAGAATCCAAATTACTCAGTAGTTAATCCGATACTTGAAAGCCAAGTAGAAGGAAATAACAACAACCAAGGCAACGGTGGAAATAAGCGACCACATTTTTCCGAAAGCTCTGATTCAGACAAAGAAACCTCAAATCTTACAAGTAATAATCAGCTGGCAATCATCACTACCCCTCCATCTCTGGGGGCCTGGCAAAAAGTTCAAAAGAAAAAAGGCAAAAAAGACAAGTCCAGTGTTGCTGGCAATGTGTAATTTTAATTTTTATTTTTATGTTTTTTCTTTTTATTTTCCTGGGTAGCTTTGCTACTATGTGTGTGTCATGCACACGGGTCCTTCGGGACAACCTCCGGAATGCTTCAATGCATCTACTACAATGTAACTTTCTATTTTATTAATAGAAAGTTGCTGATTTTTTCTTTGGAAAAAAAAAAAGGTCCAAACTTAGGGAAATTAAAATATTAATGGGTATTAATCAAAATATGGGTGAGAATGATCTAGAAGGCGGATCAAGTCATGTTTTAAGCTTAGCCGTTGATTAGAGACTTAATCTCGGCCGTTGAAGACTCAACAGGAAAAGCATAAAATGGAGGCTTGGGGATCATTTGGAAACACACACACACAGATTGAGGAAATCGAATTTCTAAGGTGAGAAGTTCTCAGGAGGAAAATCAATTGGGGAGATCTTGCAGCAGAGGGACAATGACAATCCGGGAGAAGGACTTTCCAAAGAATACTGATAGAGAGGCGGACAGAGCTTTCAAAGAGGCAGTGCAGTAGCCGAGACAGCGGACGTTGGGCCAGTCTGGGCCCATGCAGCCTTGACGCAGAGCCAGAAAGGCCTACGCAAAGTAGAAAGCTACCTGTCACGCAGAAGCTGGAACTGCCGGGAACAGCCGAAACTGTCGGGAATTGCCGAAACAGCCTGGATATGTGACACAAAGGGGAAAAGTGGTGACACAAGGCCAGCGCAAAAGTAGCCAGGGTTAGCCAGTCTTGTGTAGGATCAATCGGAAATCTGTCGAGTGAAATGAGGTAAAACTCAGTCAGATTTTCAGCTAGTATTTTCTTTGTAAATTATTTCTAGATGAGCCTCCTAGATTTGTATTCAAATATTTCTCTTGCATAATATTAAACCCTCAGAGTTGTTGCACCGGTTTTCCCGCATTGGGTTTTTCCGGGGACTATTGTGTCCAAAAATAAGTGTGTCCTATGTGTTGATTTGGGGTAGCATCAGATGTGCTCTAACCACGAAAATTGGTGGAGAGGCTAAAACACATGAGATCTCCAATACCCAGAAATGGTTTGGGCAGATTCTAAACAGTTTGGGATATATTAAAATAATTAATATTTTTAATGGAGTCCCTAAGTCTAAACTTAGGGAAAATAAAATATTAATGTGAATTAATATAAAATTGTGTTAAAAGGGTCCAAAAGTCATGGATCAAGCCAGAGTTAATCTTAGTCATTGATTAGGGGCTTTATCTCAGCCGTTGAATTGTTAACAAGAAAAGTATAAGAGGAGGCTTGAGGGTCACTTGAAGAACACAATGAGTTGATCAAAAATTCGATTTTCTGGGACAGGGTTTGCTGAGGAAATCAAAGGAGTGATTAGAGTTACAACTGAGGGGCAGTGAATACAGAAGCAGAGAGGTAGAGATAGTACCGAGAGGATCAGCACAGAAGCCGGGAGAGAGCGACGCAGATCCAACCAGAGGTTCATGCAAAGCCAACCAGGGCTCATGCAGAGGCAGCCAGGAGCTGCGCAGTGCCTCAGAGAGCCGGCATGGGTGACGGAGAGGCTCTAAAGGCTGACGCAGTGCCTCCAAAGGGTGGCGCAGGGCGAGCTAGGGTGACATTTGGCAGACGTTGGGCCAGAGAGCGTTGATGCAGTCCCTAGAGGCTGGCGTTGGAGTTTTCGTGGGGCAGATTGGAGCTGGGAGTTGTCGGAGTGTTTATCCGAGGTTTCAGCCAGAACATGTCTCCCACTGAGAGGTACTACAGCCGAGATTATTCTCTATTGGGTGAGCCGGTTTTGGCACCCAGATTGTATTCTGAAACTGCATAATAATTAAAACCCTCAGATAGCTGCACCAGTTTTCCTGCATTGGGTTTTTCCAGGGACATTGGTCCAAAAAAAATGGTGTCACTTGTGTGCTTGTTTTGTTTCCTTCAGTTGATGATCTGTAATGTGTTGAGCATGTAATTGTATTTATTTTCAGTATTTACATGGTAAATAACTTGTTAATTAATCAGAACAAGTAGGTAGAAATAAATCAGAAAAGTACATGAAGGGTTTCTAACAATTAGACTTAGAAATTCCAACATGGTATCAAAGCGTGGTTGCAGATCACAGGAGAACTGAGGACATCAGCCGAGCAGAGCAGCAGCAGTAGAAAACAGTTGTCCCGAGTGACAGAAGTTGTTCCTAGCAGAGAAACAGCAAGGAAGGGGTGATGCAGTGCCTGCATCATCAAGTTTGAGCCGGGCAAAGGATCAGCACAATGGCAGAGGGGAGCAGACTCGACCTACACATTGCCCAGTCATCTTTCTCAGTCAAGAAGGATTGACAGCCCTGGCCAGGAGGTGCAGATTTTGCCGGTGTCGGGATTGTGCAGAGCCTAGAAGCTCTAACCTTCAGTTTGTTGGAGCATAGGAGGTTGTGGGTAAGTTGCAGAGTGAAGCTGGTGGGGTACTGTAGTCAGAACAATACCTAACAGGGCAAGACCAAGGAGGAGGGAGTTGCTACCGAGGATTTCTAGCCAAGAAATCCGGATCAGTGGTGCAGCTGCACTAACGATTGGAGTGGGGGCATCTCGACATTGGCAAAAGGGTTTCCAGGAGGGAAATTGAGGCTCAGAGGGAGTCACACCAAGAACTTCCAGGAGGGAAGTAGAGGAGCAGCGAGATGCCAGTGAATGGGGTAAAAGACCAAGACAGACTGGACGGAGCCTCAAACTTCGTAGTCTGGAAAGCCAAAATCTTATCCGTTCTAAACAGGAACCGTCTCAAGCAATTCGTCTTGAGGACAATAGCGGTCACAGTTGACCCGGTTGATAACGATAGGTACGAGGATGCAATGGCGATGGCCAAGAGAATCATCCTTGACAGGGTCAAGGACCATGTAGTACCACATATTGCCGAGAAGAATACGGTAAATGAGATGTGGGAAGCCCTAACAAAGTTGTATCAGCATACTTCTGTGCAAAGGAAGATGGTACTAGAAAATTAGCTGCAGTCATACCAGATGCGGAAGGGAGAACAGATCGACACCTTCCTCAATCAATTGAAGGAGATCCGAGATTAGCTGACTTCCATAGAAGCCACGTCGGATCAAGAATTGATGGTGAGAACAGCCCTGAACACAATCTCTGAAGGCAGGGAGGTGTTTGTCCAAAGCATATTGGGCAGGGCAACCCTTCCAAATTGGGAGGAAATGTGGGCGGCTCTTCGCCAAGAAGAGATCAGAAGGCTGACCAAGGCAGGAAGCAGCGGCAAGGGGGTCAAAATCAAGAAGGAGGAGGAGGTGGATGTTGCCCTAGCATCTGAGGGAAAGCAGGAGAAACGGAAGAAGAAGGACCTCTCCAAGGTCAAATGCTTCCACTGTGGGGAACTGGGTCATTATGCGACCCAGTGTTCGAGGAAGAAGAGCAAGGGAGAGGCTTCCGAGACCAGGGCTGCACCAGCAAGGGCAGAGAAGGAAGTGGAGACAGATGATGATTGTGCCATGAGTGCTCACACGCCACTTGAGTAGAAGTGGGGAGACATCAAGCTGTAGTCAAACGGACTACAGGCAATGAGGGGCAGGATCCTCGAGATACCTAACCTCTTGGATTATACCTTGCTACAGGAGCCCCGAAGAGGAGTAGCAGTACTAGCAGAGGTCAGTAAAGATGGATGCAAATGGAGCAACAGAGGGAGCTACAATGCAGGATTCCCAGGATAGCGTGAGGCAGCAGTGCAAGATGCATGGAGTTATTGCAGCAGCGCAGAGGTCAGAGAAGGGGCACTTGTCGGCGACAGAGGGAGTTTCAGCATCGAGGGTGTCTCTAGCTTGACAGAGATGTCAGAGTTGGGAGATCAGTTAGTTACTTCTCAGTAACTGAGTTGCAGTGCAGCAGTTAGCAGTGGCAGTGCTATGGGCAACATGATGCAGCATGATGAGAGGGGTTGTCGTACAAATGCAACAATTGCAGTGGCAGGGCCATGGGTAGCAGTACACGATGCAGTAGTGCAGAGTATGTTGGGTAGTAGGCTTAGCATCAGCACAGGGACCGATGCCAAATGATCAGGGTGATACCCAGTGAGGAGTATTACTAGAGCACAATCCTTGCTAAGAGAAAGTGTTGATTTCGGGTAGCATCGGATGTGCTCTAGCCACGAAAATTTGTGGAGAGGCTAAAGCACATGAGATCTCCAATACCCAGAAATGGTTTTGGAAAATTCTAAACAGTTTGGGAAATATTAACATAATTAATAGTTTTAATGGAGTCCCTAAGTCTAAACTTAGGGAAAATAAAATATTAATGTGAATTAATATAAAATTGTGTTAAAAGGGTCCAAAAGTCATGGATCAAGCCAGAGTTAATCTTAGCCATTGATTAGGAACTTAATCTCGGTCGTTGAATTGTCAACATGAAAAGTATAAGACGATGCTTGAGGGTCACTTGGAGAACACACCGAGTTGATCAAGAATTCGATTTTCTGGGGCAGGGTTTGCTGAGGAAATCGAAGGAGTGATCAGAGTTGCAGCTGAGGGGCAGTGAATACAGAAGCAAAGAGGCAAAGATAGTACCGAGAGGATCAGCACAAAAGCTGGGAGAGAGGGATGCAGAGCCAGCCAGAGGTTCACGCAAAGCTAGCCAGGGCTCACGCAAGGGCAACTAGGAGCTGCACAGTGCCTCAGAGAGCCAACGTGGGTGACAAAGAGGCTCTAAGGGCTGACGCAGTGCCTCCAGAGGGTGACGCAGGGTGAGCTAGGGTGACGTTGGACAGACGTTGGGCCAGAGAGGGTTGACGCAGTCCCTAGAGGCTGACATTGGGGTTTTCGTGGGGCAGATTGTAGCTGGGAGTTGTCGGAGTATTTATCCGGGGTTTCAGCCCGAACATCTATCTCCGACTGAGAGGTACTCGAGATTATTCTCTGTTGGGTGAGCCGGTTTTGGCACCCAAATTGTATTCTGAAACTGCTTGATAATTAAAACCCTCAGATAGTTGCACCAGTTTTCCCACATTGGGTTTTTCCGGGGACATTGGTCCAAAAAAAACGGTGTCACTTGTGTGCTTGTTTTGTTTCCTTCAGTTGATGATCTGTAATGTGTTGAGCATGTACTTGTATTTATTTTCAGTATTTACATGGTAAATAACTTGTTAATTAATCAGAACATGTAGGCAGAAATAAATCAGAGAAGTACATGAAGGGTTTCTAACAGTTAGACTTAGAAATTCCAACACTATGTATCTTGTTCTTTGCTCTGTTTTTGTTTCATGAGATCAAATTTTTAATTAGTGTAGGCAGAAGTAATTTGCTTCAGTATTTAGAAGAATAACTTAATGAACAATTTAAAAATCAAGTAAGTGAAGTAGATTCAGATTTGTTGTAGTAGGGGTTCCTTTAGTGTAGGAATTTTCACATGGTATCAGAGCATTGATTTTGAAACAAGGAAGAGAAAATCCAGTGCTAAGCAGTGAGGCCAAAAGCTGCACTTGGCAGCAATTCGAATCCCCTTGAAGGGATTGCGCAGTCCTTGCCAAAAGGTAGATCTGAGGAAATCTCTCTCTGAGTGAGACAAAAGAGAGGTACGATTTCCAGTTTGTGAGTTTGCAGAGGCAAAGGGAGTGACACAAAGCCTCAACGCAGTGCTTGAAGGGCGCAGTTTCTGCCGGGGCAGAAATCCGCTGGAAAAAAACGAAGACACGTAGAAGGGGAATTTTCTCCTCAAAGAACTTTCCGCCAGAAAGTTTGAATTTCACTTGCTGAGAAGATAAGCAGTGCTAAGCAGTGACTAAAGGAGTCAGTTCAACAGTTGGGTGTGATGGCATTGCATGGGCTCAGAGATCAGGACAGGTTGGACATAGCCTCTAACTATGTCATATGGAAGACCAGAATCTTAGCTGTTCTGGAGGAATATGATCTCAAGGCCTGTGTCAAAATTGTTGTAGCTATTCCTTGCTAACAACGATCAAAAGAAGAAGTACAAGGCCGAGCAGGGGAAGGCAAAGAGGCTCATTCTTGATGCAGTTCGAGATCATGTGTTCTCACACTTGCAGGGCAAGGATACAGCCCAGGAGATGTGAGAAGCCTTGTCATCTCTGTATGAAGGCTCTTCCGAACAATGGAAGATGTATTTAGAGCAAAAGTTGCACCTGACTTTGATGCAGAAAGGAGAAGGGCTGAACCTCTATCTTCAACGTCTTCAGGACACTAGAGACCAGCTTGTTGCAGTGGGGTCCACTCCTCAGCCAACCGCGATGGTGAGGATAGCCCTACAAGGAGTCTCGGATGAATCGCAAGTTTTCGTCCAAAGCATATTGTGCAAGGAAAAACTACCCTCATTGGAGAACATGTGGGCGACTCTTCAACAAGAGGAGTTACGGAGGGACCTAGTGAAGGTCAACCTCAATGGCAGCAGTGGGAGTGGCACAAATACGAAGGAGGAGGAGGAAAACGCAACTCTAGAATCGAAGGGACAGCAGAAGCAAAAACGAAAAAAGGACATTTCGAAGGTGAAATGTTTCACATGTGGCGAGATGGGCCACTATGCATCCCAATGTCCTTTGAATAACAAGGATAAGGATGAGAAACATGATCCTAAGGCTGCTTCAGCAAAGATAGATGAGGAAGAGTATGCCATGAGTGCCCACTCAACTCCAGGAGGGAGATGGGGCGATATTGAGTTGTAGTCAGGAGGACTACATGTGGGCAGGATCCTTGAGGAGTCCACCTCTTGGATCAATTCCTTGCTACGGGAGCCCAAGGTTCAGCAGTAGCGAGATTGACTTAGTTTCAGATGATGCAGTGGAGTGTTTGGAGGACAGATGCAGTGGCTTGGGAACAGAGACTGATCAGCCCAGAGCAAGGTTGGCAACAATGCAGATGGCACAGTGCAGAAGTCAGCAGCAGCGCAAAAGATTCAGAGGGTCAGCAACAGTCAGACTCCAACATTCATTGTATTATGCAGAACACAGTTAAGTTCAGCAAATTTTGGATGTTTTTCAATTGCTTCTCTCAACAACTGAATTGCAGTACGGATGCAGTGTTAGCAGTGGCAGTGCTAGCAGCATAACAGATGCAGTGTTTGAGAGGGAGATGTATTACAGATGCAGCAATGGCAGTGGCAGTATCATGGGCAGCAGTACAGTAGCAACAGCAGCACAGTGTTGGTGGCAGCAGCAGTGCATAAAAGGAGGTACTTCAAAATTAGAGCAACATGTAGGTGGACATTGTTGCTAGAGCACTTTCCTCGCTAAGAGGGAGTGTTAGTTTTTTGTAGCATCGGAAGTGCTCTAGCCTTGAAAATTGGTGGAGAGGCTAAGGCACATGAGTTCTAAAGAACCCAGAAACTGTTTGGTGAAATTCCACCCTGATTGTATTTTATTAAAATAATTAATATTTTTAATGGAGTTCCTAAGTCTAAACTGGGAGAAATTAAAATCTTAATGGGTATTAATCAAAATATGGGTGAGAAAGATCTAGAAGGCGGATCAAGTCATGTTTTAATCTTAGCCGTTGATTAGAGACTTAATCTCGGCCATTTGGCACCTAGTTGTACTCAAGGATAGACTGCATAATAAAATAAACCCTCGGAATTGTTGCACCGGTTTTCCCGCATTGGGTTTTTCCGGAGACGAGTTGTCCAAAAGTAATTGTCACTTGTGTGTTTGCTATTTCTTTCAGTGGTTGATCTGTAGATGGTTGAGACTGTATTGTGTTTATTTCGATGTTTATATTTAAATAACTTGTTTCTAATTAACAAGTAGCAGAAATAAACCCAAAGAATACAGACAAAATTTCTAACGGATAGACTTAGAAATTTCAACACCATCTCTCTCTCTCTGCTGAATTATTGAAGAATATAAGAGGAATTGATCAACGGTTTCCCCGCATTGGGGTTTGTCCCTGGCTGGTGCCATATCTTGTGTCTCTTGTCTTGGCTTATCTTCTACTATTTACATTGATGTTCTATTTGCATTTTACTATCATGCTGATGTGATTGCTATTCTGGAAATTGATATTGGGCTAATAAGTAAATTTGAAGTAAAATGCTCTTAAGCATAGAACATACCATAATTTTACATGGTATTAGAAGTGAGGTGAAGACAAAGCCCAAGCAAGAGTGAAAGAGCAATCACCGAAGACAGTTGGAAAGGTCAAAAGGCTTCATGGGTTCCTCATCCCACTTCCTGGCCGAAGACAAGCTTCATGAGAAGTCTAACTATCACAGATAGAAAATGTCTCTTGATCTCACATTGGAAGAGCAAGAAGTGTTGGACTATGTGAGGGGTAAAATCACGGAGCCTCCATCAAATGCACCGGCTGCTACAAAGAACAAGTACACTAAGGGTGAAGTCAAAGCGAAGAAGATTATCCGAGATTCAATTGACAAGCACCTGGTGGCCTACATTTCCAAGTTGAACACCTCCAAAGAGATCTACAACAGATTGGTAAGCTTGTTTAAAGTTAGTGATGCAAATCAAGTTGTGTTCCTCAAAAATAAGTTGAAGGATATTAAGAAGGGCAAGGACGAGGATATTAAATCCTACTTCTTAAGGATCACTGAGATCAAGAATGATCTTCTATTGATTGGAGAAGTCATTCCTGACAGGGAACTAACTATCACTACCCTTGGAGGGCTCCCATCTGAATGGTATATATTTAGAACCACTCTTCTCAACAATGATCGAAATTCGGGATTTGAAGAATTAATGTCGAGATGCATTCAAGAAGAAACAAGGATGGTGGAGCAAGAAATGCCTTCAAGCAAAGGCAACCCCACTGCTTTCTCCTCTCATGCCAAAAGGAGAAATAATTTTGGGTCTAAAAGTCATTTCAAAGGAAAGCATGGATCGAAGGCTGGAAGGAAAGGAAGATGCTTTGTTTGCAATAAATTTGGACACTATGCGAGGGAGTGTCCAAATAGAAAGGACACATCACATGATGATGATCAAAATCACTCCAGGGGCAACTCCAACAACAATCAAAGGAATGGCAGGTTCAATGGCAAAGGAAAGAGGAATGTGGGAAATCAAGAAAATGGTCAACCCTCCAAGAAAGCAAGGAACTCCAGATATGAATCAAATATTGTTAATAATAAGCAAGATGAGTATTATCTGATATCAGCCCTCTCCACTACCTTTCCTCCGGACTCGTTGGGTAGTTGGCTTATTGATAGTGGTGCCTTAAGGCACTTCACTGGTTACAAGGAAGCTCTCTCTAATCTAATAGAGAAGGAGAAAAACTTGGAGATTATTCATGGAGACAATTCCACCTATCCCGTAAAGGGTGTAGGGAATGTTACTCTTCAATTAAATCAGGGTAACACTATCCATTTGCAAGAAGTCTTATATGTACCTGATCTCAAGAAGAATCTAGTGTCCATTTCGGCAATGAAAGACAAAGACTACAAGGTGGCATTCATTGATGGCAAGGTGCGTGTTTGGAAAAAGAATTTTAAAGATGCTTTTACTCTTGGGTTTCGGGTTGACTCTTTATATCAAGTTGGAGGAAGTCCATTGGGGGTCATGTCTTGTGACACATCTCTTCAATCTGAACTATGGCACCGGAGGTTTTCCCACCTTCATTATAAGGCTCTACCCAATGTGAGATAGATGGTGACAGGGATGCCCAAGTTCAAAGTAGAGCATGAAGGTGTATGTCCGGGATGTGCCGAAGGAAAGCTTAAAAGGGGACCATTCCCCTCAAGTAATAGCAAGACTACAAATATATTGCAGTTGGTCCACTCCGACATATCTGGTATGATGCCCGTAAACTCTTTGGGAGGATATCTATATTATCTCACTTTTACAGATGATTATTCTCGCAAGACTTGGATCTACTTCTTGAAAAAGAAGGATGAAGTGTTCACCTGGTTCCGTCACTTCAAAGCCTTGATCGAAAATCAAACCGAGAAGAGAATCAAGATACTAAGCACTGATAATGGGACCGAATATGAATCCAATGAGTTACATGACTTTTGCAAAGATGTTGGCATTAAGAGGGAGACCACAACACCATACACTCCTGAGCAGAATGGTGTGGCCGAAAGGAAGAACCGTACGATTGTGGAAGTTATTCGTGCCATGCTCCATGATCAAAGGCTTCCAAAGTTTCTATGGGCCAAAGCTGCAAATATCGTCGTATATGTTCAAAACCGATGCCCTCATCAAGCATTGGATTCCAAGACACCCGAAGAAATGTTCACTAGTAAGAAACTTGATGTCTCTCATTTTAGAATTTTTAGAAGTCCCATATATTTTCATGTGCCGAAAGAGAAAGAAGCAAATTGGGTGCATTTGGAAAGAAAGGAATATTTGTGGGCTATAGCGAAAATTCTAAGGGCTATAGAATCTATGTGGCTGGTCAAAGGGAAGTCGAGATAAGTCACGATGTCACCTTTGACGAGGATATGGCTCTTAGCAAGGTTGACAACCTTCCTATTCTAAGGAAAGATAAAGAAGCTGACACCAGGAAGCCGGATGAAAAGGAAGATGAAACGATGCCCGATGTTGAAGAACCTATGGATCCTATTGATCCCCCTCCGCAAGACCCTTCCTCCTCTAGGAAGAGGCCCTCATGGCTTAGGGGGACTCTTGAAGATGCTGAGAGACATATTGCACCCAGAGGGACTTTTCGTGAAAGCAACAATCCAACCAGGTATCAGGGATACTTGACCATTATGAGCACCATGATTCAAAACGAACCTTCATCGTTTGAAGAATCCGTGAAGCATCAAGTATGGAAGGATTCTAAGAATGAAGAATACAAGTCCATCAAGAAGAATGATGTCTAGGATGTGGTCCCTAGACCCCAAAACAAATTAATTGTCACCTCGAAATGGCTTTACAAAACCAAGCATGGAGCTGATGGGAGTGCTGAAAAGTACAAGGCTCACTTTGTTGCTCGAGGCTTCTCTCAAAAGGAAGGTGTGGATTACGATGAAATATTTGCACCTGTTGCCCGATACACCACCATCCGCTCAATCATAGCCCTTGCTACTTCGCAAGGATGGAACCTACATCAAATGGATGTCAAGACCACGTTCTTGCATCGTTCAATTAAAAAGGAAGTCTATGTGGAACAACCCGAGGGGTTTGAGATTCATAATCGGGAATCTCATGTATGTAGGTTGAAGAAAGCTCTCTATGGGCTAAGGCAAGCACCCTGAGCTTTCTATGAGAGGATCGATAGCTATTTGATGCAGCTAGGATTCACTAGGAGTGAAGTTGATCCAAACCTTTACTTTAAGGTTGAAGATGATAAGCCTCGCATATTGGTGTTATATGTTGATGGCCTCCTTCTAACAGTTTCAGACCCTCTCATTCACAAATGCAAGAGGGAGTTGGCTTCTTGATTTGAGATGAAGGACCTAGGACTGATGCATTATTTCCTACAGTTGGATGTCTGGCAAAATCCAGGAGAAATTTTCCTATCTCAAGGAAAATATGTGGTGAAGATATTGGAGAGATTTGGTATGGTGGACTGCAAGCCCGTGACTACCCCAATGGAGCTTAACTTCAAGAAGTTATGCAATAGTGTTGTTGTACCTATATTGGGAAATGCTTCTAAGTATCGTCAACTCATAGGAGAATTGACGTTCTTGGTGAACTCCCTTCCAGATATATGTTTTGCAGTCAACACGTTGAGCCAATATATGGTTGAGCCTCATCACTCACATTGAATTGGTGCCAAGAATCTTCTGAGATATCTTCGGAGCACAATCACTCATGGACTGAGATACACTGTCGAAGATGTGAGGCTGCATGGTTATTCCTATGCTGATTGGGCAAGCAGTATGGTGGACCGAAAGAGCACTTCCGAGTGTTGTTTCTCTTTGGGTTCTGCTTCGATATCCAGAATGAGCAGTAACCAGGAGTCAGTGGCTTTGAGCACCGCTGAGGCCAAATACATTGCTGTGAGTATGGCCTCCTGTGAAGCTGTCTGGTTGTGGAAGCTCTTTAGTGAGTTGTTTGGACATATGTTGGATACTACCGTGATCCTCTGCGACAACCAGAGTGGGATTCGTTTATGAAAAAATCTCGTATTTCATGATCGCTCCAAGCACATCGATATCAGGTACCACTTTATTCGGGATATGGTACAACGAGGAGCAATAAGGCTCCATCATATTGGGACTGATGAGCAGGTCGCCGACATTCTGACGAAGCCCCTGGGAAAGGTCAAATTCTTGACTTTCCGAGAACGACTAGGAGTCATGGAGAGACCCTCTTATGAGGGTCCTATATGATATGTACATTGAGCTCTGGGAGCTCCGAGGGGCTTGGGGTACTTCTTGGAGCGATGAGCAACCATAGGGTGAGTGGTTCAGCCTTCCCCTAGTGGTTTGTTGTGTACAGGATGAGTGGTTCAGCCTTCCCCTGTGATACCCCATGGCAACATCTAGGCAAGATGACTGATTCATCCTTCTCCTGCTGAGACATCCTACCCATGCAGTCTAGGACTCATGGGAAGTACCTCTCATCTAGCCAATGAGTAGGGAAATGAGAATAGGGACCATAGTAGTATCGATGGACGCATCATGTAACTACCATACTCCCTATGCTAGGATGATATTGATCCGCGATTAATTGGAGCTGACTTTGGGTCAGTAAGAGTGGTATGAGACACTCTCTTTATTTGGAACTGACTTCGGGTCAGTAAAAGTGGTATGAGACACTCTTTATTTGGAACTGATTTCGGATCAGTAAGAGTGGTATAACACACTCTCTTCATTGGCACTGACTTCGGGTCAATAAGAGTGCTATTAGACACTCTCTTTTATCTGGGACTGACTTCGGGTTAGTAGAGGATGGTATGATACATTCTCGATCACTTCTTCTTCTTCATAGTTCAATAGAGCAGAGCAGTGCAAAGCAATGCATTTGATGGCAGAGATAGTACAGACAAATAGATGGATTAGCAGATGGACTTTTCCCTAGTTGAGAGGGAGTGTTAAAATTGGCAACTAGGGCCAAACTCCATGTGGGTCACCTTATTTATGGCAGCTGATATTTTTCTTGGATTCCTCTCATCGAAAGGTGTAGGATTGATCTAACGATCATCCGCTTTCGACATGTATTCATGGAGATATGAATTTATTTGTATTTCCTGACAATTTGCCAAGGTCGGCTAGCAAGCTAAACAATGTTTTACACCCCTAGCTTATCCTCAACGTGGCATATAAAAGGAGGATACCTTGTGGCATTATTTCCATCATCTCATCATCTCATTCTTCTCTCTCCTAGTCTGATTGGGTATGCGTAGGAGGAGCAGGTCTCTCACACGTGGGAAGGAGGAGGACACAGTTTTGTTTTGGCAGCGTTGACTTGGGTTGACCGAGGTGCAGGAGGATTGTTTCAACAGCGTTGACCAGCGTGAGGGTATCTTTGACTGCGGATTAGTGTGGGGAGCCTCTTCTAAGCAAGCCACAGTTTTGGACAGCAAACGTTGACCTCTGTTTGACCACCCATTGACCAACGTTGACTGTCAAGGGTTGACCGCAGACTTGCACTTTCGTTGACTGCAGTTTGACCACCATTTTCGGATTGTTTTGGGTTGTCTATCATTGTTGTTGGAGGCCGAGTTGACTGAGGTTGACTTGAGGTCAATTCTGACCTGTTTGACTAGCTTTGACTTTGTTGGTTAGGGTTTAGTTGCTGCTATCATAAAATTACAGAATTGTGTAATTGTACTATCTGTTGATTTGGGGTAGCATCGGATGTGCTCTAGCCATGAAAATTGGTGGAGGCTAAAGCACATGAGATCTCCAAGACTCGGAAATGGTTTCGGCAAATTCTACCTGGTTTAAGAGATATTAAAATAATTAATATTTTTAATCAAGTTCCTAAGTCTAAACTTAGGAAAAATAAAATATTAATGGGTATTAGTATAAAACTGGGTTAGAAGGTTCCAAATGACATGGATCAAGCCAAATCTAAGCTTAGCCGTTGATTAGAGATGTAATCTGAGCCGTTGAAGGACCAACAGGGAAAGTATAAGAGGAGGCTTGAGGGTTAGTTGGAGGATACACCAGAGTGATCAGTTATTCGATTTACTAGAGCGGGGTTTGCTAAGTAAAGTTGAATCAGTGATCAGTTTGCAGCGAGGGGCAATGAGTACTGGACAGAGAGGTAGAGATAGTGCCAAGAGACCAGCACAGACGCAGACGCAGAAACCAGAGCAGGCCACACAAAGCCCAGTAGAGACACCGCAGAGCCAGAAGGGCCTACGTCATCCACGCAGAGGGCAGCAGGAGTGTCGCAGAAGGTCGTAGAGGCTGCACAGTGCCTCAGAGGGTTGACGCAGAGGGGTTTGAGGCTGACGCAAAGACCAAGAGGGCTGACGCAGTGCCTCAGTGGCGCTGAAGAGGGTTTCGTGGGGCAGATTTTTTGAATATCTACTTTCGAATAGAGAGGTATTACTGTCGGTTATTTTTCCCTGTTGGGTGAGCCAGTTTAGCACCCAGTTGTACTCAAGGATAGACCGCATAATAAAATAAACCCTCAAAATTTTTGCGCTGGTTTTCCCGCATTGGGTTTTTCCGGGGACAAGTTGTGCAAAAATAATGGTGTCACTTGTGTGTTTGCTATTTATTTCAGTTGTTGATCTGTAGATGGTTGAGACTGTATTGTGTTTATTTCGATCTTTATATGTTTAAATAACTTGTTTCTAATTAACAAGTAGGAGAAATAAACCAGAAGAATACAGACAAAATTTCTAACAGATAGAGTTAGAAATTTCAACACTATCTCTCTCTCTCTGCTGAATTATTGAAGAATATAAGAGGAATTGATCAACGGTTTCCCCGCATTGGGGTTTGTCCCTGGCTAGTGCCACAGAGCATGGTTGCAGATCACAGGAGAGCTGAAGGCACTAGCTAAAGCAGAGCATTTGCAGCAAAAACAACTATCCCAAGTGGTAGAAGTTGTTCCTTGCAGAAAGCGACAGAAGAAGCTTTGACGCAGAGGGGTTGCGTCATCAGTCCGGGCCAAAGAGAGGCCAGCACAAAGGCTGAGGAGGGCAGAAAAAGGCTCATGCAGAGACCAAGAGGGTTGACGCAGTTGGCTAAGAGAGCATTTTAGCCAGTGTCGGGATTGCGTAGATCCTAGAGGCTCAGTCCTTCAGTTGTTGGGGCATAGGAAGCTATGGGCAGTTTGTGGGGAGTTAAGCTGGTGGGGTGTTGTGGTCAAAACAGTACCTAACGGGCAAAACCAAGGTAGAGGGAATCGCTACCAAGGTGGATTTCTAGCCAAGGAATCTGAATCAGTGTTGCAGGTGCATAGGAGATCGGAGAGGTGCGACTTGATGATTGGCAAGAAGATTTCCAGAAGGGAAATTGAGACTCAGAGGGAGTCTAGCAGAGAACTTCCAGGCGGGAAGTAGAGAGACTCGGAGGAGTTGAAAGGAAGAGCAGAGAGATGGCTATGAATGGGCCGAGGGATGAGGACAGGCTGGATGGGGCGTCCAACTTTGTGGTCTGGAAAACCAGGATCCTATCCATTCTAGATAGACATCGCATCAAGGCCTTCGCCTTCAGAACAGTGGCGATCCCAGTTGACCCAGCTGATAATGAAAAGTACGAGGAGGCAATGGCCAAGGCGAAATGCATCATCCTTGATGGGGTCAAGGATCATGTGGTCCAACATATTGCCGAGAAGGAGACGACAAAGGAAATGTGGGACGCCTTGAAGAAATTGTACCAGCATACTTCCGTGCAGAGGAAGATGTTACTTGAGAATCAGCTGCGGTCATACTAGATGCAAAAGGGGGAGCAGATAGATCACTTCCTCGGTAGATTGAAGGAAATTTGGGACCAACTGACTTCCATAGGGGCCACGCCAGATCAGGAGTTGATGGTGAGGACCAGCTAAATGCAGTCTCCGAGGAGTGGGAGACATTTGTCCAGAGCATTCTCGGCAGGGCAGATCTTCCAGATTGGGAAGAATTGTGGCGGCTCTTCGTCAAGAAGAGATCAGATGACTGAGCAAGACGGGAAGTAGCAACAAAGGAATCTGCATCAAGAAGGAAGAGGAAGAGGATGCAGCTCTAGCATCTGCGAGAAAGCAGAAGAAGAGGAAGAAAAAGGACCTCTCCAAGGTCAAATGCTTCAACTATGGGGAAGTGGGTCATTATGCGAACCAGTGTTCGAGGAAGAAGAACAAGGGAGAGGCGTCTGACTCCAAGGCAATGCTAGCGAAGGCGGAAAAGGAGGTAGAGGAGGATGACGATTGTGCCATGAGTGCTCATGTACCTCTAGAGAAGAGGTGGGGAGACATCGAGCTGTAGTCAGGAGGACTACAAGCGATGAGGGGCAGGATCCTTGAGGTACCCAAACTCTTGGATCAGATCCTTGCTATGGGAGCCCCGAAGTGAGAAGTAGCAGGACTGGCAGATGTCGGTAGAAACGGATGTAGATGAAGTAGCAGAGAGTGCTACAGTGCAGTAGTCCTGGGCAGCGTAGAGCTAGCAGGCTGCAACAGTGCGAGAGGCACAGAGGAGGTTGCAACAGTGCAGGATGGCACAAAGAGGTTTGCAGCAGTGCGAGATGCAAGGAGTTGTTGCAGTAGCGCAGAGGTAGTAGAGGGAGCACTTGATAGCGGCAGAGAGAGATTCAGCATCGAGAGTGTTTCTAGCCTGATAGGCATGTCAGTAGTTGGGTGGATAGTTACTTCTCAATAACTGAGTTGCAATGCAGTAGCAGTTGGTAGTAGCACGATGCAGCATGATGAGAGGGGGTTGCAGTGCAGATGCAGTGTTAGGAGAAAAGACCAGCAGCGGCACGGATGCAGAGAGAGCTGCTGTACAGATGCAGCAGTGGCAGTGACAGGGCCATGGGTAGTAGTACAGGATGCAACAGTGCAGAGGATCTTGGGCGGGGAGGCCTAGCATCAGCACAGGTACCGATGCCGTATAATCAGGGTGATGCTCAGTGTGGAGTATTACTAGAGCATAGTCCTCGCTAAGAGGGAGTGTTGATTTGGGGTAGCATCGGATGTGCTCTAGCCAAGAAAATTGGTGGAGAGGCTAAAGCACATGAGATCTCCAAGATCCAGAAATGGTTTGGGCAGATTCTACCCGGTTTAGGAGATATTAAAATAAATAATATTTTTAATGGAGTTCCTAAGTCTGAACTTAGGAAAAATAAAATATTAATGGGTATTAATATAAAACCGGGTTAGAAGGTTCCAAATGACATGGATCAAGCCAAATCTAATCTTAGCTGTTGATTAAAGATGTAATCTCGGTCGTTGAAGGACCAACAAGAAAAGTATAAGAGGAGGATTGAGGGTCAGTTGGAGGATACACCAGAGTAATCAGTGATTCGATTTACAGAGCAGGGTTTGCTAAGTAAAGTTGAATCAGTGATCAGTTTGCAGTGAGGGGCAGTGAGCACTGGATAGAGAGGTAGAGATAGTGCCGAGAGACCAGCGCAAAGGCAGAGAGGCAGTCGCAGAAGCCAGAGCAGGCCACGCAGAGCCCAGCAGAAACAGCGCAGAGCTAGAAGTGCCTGTGTCATCCATGCAAAGGGCAGCAAGAGTGACGCAGAAGGCCGTAAAGGCTGCACAGTGCCTCAGAGGGCTGACGCAAAGGGGTTTGACGCTGACGCGGAGGCCAGGAGGGCTGACGCAGTGCCTCAGTGGTGCTAGAGAGGGTTTCGTGGGGCAAATTTTCTGAATATCTGCTTCCGAATAGAGAGGTATTACTACCGGTTATTTTTCTCTATCGGTGAGCTAGTTTGGCACCCAGTTGTACTCAAGGATAGACTGCTTAATAAAATAAACCCTCAGAATTGTTGCACCGGTTTTCCAGCATTGGGTTTTTCCGGGGACGAGTTGTCCAAAAATAATTGTCACTTGTGTGTTTGCTATTTCTTTCAGTTGTTGATCTGTAGATGGTTGAGACTGTATTGTGTTTATTTCGATGTTTATATGTTTAAATAACTTGTTTCTAATTAACAAGTAGGAGAAATAAACCAGAAGAATACCGACAAAATTTCTAACAGATAGAGTTAGAAATTTCAACACTATCTCTCTCTCTGCTGAATTATTGAAGAATATAAGAGGAATTGATCAACGGTTTCCCCGCATTGGGGTTTGTCCCTGGCTAGTGCCACATCTTGTGTCTTTTGTCTTGGCTTGTCTTCTACTATTTACATTTATGTTCTATCTGCATTTTACTATCATGTTAATGTGATTGCTATTCTGGAAATTGATATTGCACTAATAAGTAAATTTGAAGTAAATTTCTCTTAAGCATAGAACATACCATAATTTAACAGTTTTCCTGTATTGGGTTTTTCCGGGGACTATTGTGTCCAAAAATAAGTGTGTCCTATGTATCTTGTTCTTTCCCCTGTATTCTGTTTCATGAGATCAAATATTTAATTAGTGTAGGCTACAAAAGTAATTTGCTTTAGTATTCAGAAGAATAACTTGATGAATAATTTAAAAATGAGGTAGGTGAAGTAGATTCAGATTTGTTGCAGTAGGGGTTCCTTTAGTGTACCATGTTAGTTTTTGGTGGTATCGGAAGTGCTCTAGCCTTGAAAATTGCTGGAGAGGCTAAGGCACATGAATTCTAAAGAACCCAGAAACCGTTTGGTGAAATTCCACCCGGACTGTATTTTATTAAAATAATTAATATTTTTAATGGAGTTCCTAAGTCTAAACTTAGGGAAATTAAAATATTAATGGGTATTAATCAAAATATGCGTGAAAAAGATCTAGAAGGCGGATCTAGTCATGTTTTAATCTTAGTCGTTGATTAGAGACTTAATCTCGGTCATTGAAGACTCAACATGAAAAGTATAGAATGCAGGCTTGGGGTTCATTTGGAAACACACACAGAGAGATTGAGGAAATCGATTTTCTGAGGTGAGAAGTTCTCAAGAGAAAAATCGATTGGGGAGATCTTGCAGCTAAGGAGCATTGAGAATCCGGGAGAAGGACTTTCCGAAGAATACTGACAGAGAGGCGAAGAGACCTTGCAGTGGCAACGCAGCAGCCGGGAGAGCTGAAGCTAGGCCAGTCTGGGCCCACGCAGGCTTGACGCAAAGCTAGAAAAGCCTACGTAGAGGAGAAAAGTTGCCTGTCAGATAGAAGCCGGAATTGTCAAGAACAGTTGAAACTGTTGGGAACTGCCGAAACAGTTGGGATAGCTAACGCAGAGGGCAGAAGAGGTGACGCAGAGCCTAAAAGGCTGACGCAGGGCAACGCAGGGCCAACGTAGAAGTAGTCGGGGTTAGCCAGTCTTGTGTCGGATCAGCCGGAATTCTGACAAGTGAAGTGAGGTAAAACTCACTCAGATTTTCTATCAGTATTTTCTCTATAAAGGATTGCTAGTTAAGCATCCTAGATTTCTATTCAGATATTTCTCGTGCATAAAAATAAACCCTTAGATTCGCTGCACCGATTTTCTCGGATTGGGTTTTTTTTCCGGGGACTATTGTGTCCAAAAATAAGTGTCCTATGTGTCTTTTTCTTTGCTCTGTTTTCTGTTTGATGAGATCAAATATTTAATTAGTGTAGGGTGCAGAAGTAATTTGCTTCAGTAATCAGAGGAATAACTTGATGAATGTACTTTAAAAAAATCAAGTAGGTGAAGTAGATTCAGATTTGCTACAGTAGGGGTTCCTTCAGTGTAGGAATTTTCACATGGTATTAGGGCATTGATTTTGAAATAGGGAGAGCAGATCCAGTGCCGAGCAGTGAAGCCGGAAGCTGCACTTGGCAGCAATTCAAATCCCCTTGAAGGGATTGCACAGTCCTTGACGGGAAGCAGATTCGAGGAAATCTCTTTCTGAGTGAGACGACATAGAGGTACGATTTCCCGATCGTGAGGTTGCAGAGGCAGAGGGAGTGACGCAGAGCCTCAACGCAATACTTTAAGGGCGCAATTTGTGCCGAGCAAAAATCTGCTGGAAAAAAACGAAGACGCGTAGAAGGGGAATTTTCTCCTAAGAGAACTTTCCGCCGGAAAGTTCAAATTTCTCACTTGCTAAGCAGTTGAACAGTGCTAAGCAGTGACTAGAGGATTCAGTTAGATAGTTGGGTGAGATGGCATTACATAGGCTTAGAGATTAGGACAGGTTGGACGGATCCTCCAACTATGTCATATGGAAGACCAGAATCTTAGTTGTTCTGGAGGAATATGATCTCGAGGCCTACGTCAAAAGTGTTGTAGTTGTTCCTGCTGACAACGATCAAAAGAAGAAGTACAAGGCCGAGCAGGGGTTGGCAAAGAGGCTCATTCTCAATGGAGTTCGAGATCATGTGGTCTCACACTTGCAGGGCAAGGATACAACCCAGGAGATGTGGGAAGCCTTGTCTTCTCTGTATGAAGTCTCTTCCGAACAGCGGAAGATGTATTTAGAGCAGAAGTTGCACCGGACTTTGATTCAGAAAGGAGAAGGGGTGGACCTCTATCTTCAACATCTTCAGGACACTAGAGACTAGCTTGCTACAGTGGGGTCCACTCCTCAGTCAACAGCGATGGTGAGGATAGCTCTGAATGGAGTCTCGGATGAATGGCAAGTTTTTGTCCAAAGCATATTTGGCAAGGAAAAACTACCTTCATGGGAGGAGATGTGGGTGGCTCTTCAACAAGAGGAGTTAAGGAGGGACCCAATGAAGGTCAACCTCAATGGCAGCAATGGGAGTGGAACAAAGACGAAGGAGGAGGAGGAGAACGCAGCTCTAGCATCGAAGGGATAGTAGAAGCAGAAGCAGAAAAAGGACATTTTGAAGGTGAAATGTTTCAGATGTGGCGAGATGGGTCACTTTGCATCTCAGTGTCCGTTGAAGCAAAAGGATAAGGATGAGAAGCATGATCCAAAGGCTGCTCCAGCAAAAATTGACGAAGATGAGTTTGCCATTAGTGCCGACGCATCTCCAGGAGGGAAATGGGGCGATAATGAGCTGTAGTCAGGAGGACTACATGTGGGCAAGATCCTTGAGGAGTCCACCTCTTGGATCAAATCCTTGCTACGAGAGCCCAAGATTTAGCAGTAGCGAGATGGACTTAGTGTCAGATGATGCAGTGGAGTGTTTGGACTCTGGAGGACAGATGCAATAGCTTGGGACCAAAGACTGAGCAGAGCAAGGTTGGTAGCAGTTCAGTTGGCACAATTCAGAAATCCGCAGCAGCGCAGAAGATACAGAGGGTCAGAGACTATTAGCAATCAGATTCCAACATTCATTGTATTATGCTAAACACAGTTAAGTTCAGCGAATTTTGGATGTTTTTCACTTGCTTCTCTCAGCCACTGAGTTGTAGTACGGACTCAGTATGGATGCAGTATAAGCAGTGGCAGTGCTAGCAACATAGCAGATGCAGCGTTTGAGAGGGAGCTGTAGTACAGATGCAGCAGTGGCAATGGCAGTGTCATGGGAAGCAGTACAGTGGTCGCAGCAGCACAGTGTTGGTGGCAACAACAATGTAGAGAGGACGATGCTTCAGAGAGAGAGCAGCATGCAGTTGGACATTGTTGCTAGAGCACTTTCCTCGCTAAGAGGGAGTGTTAGTTTTTGGTAGCATCGGCCGTGCTCTAGCCTTGAAAATTGGTGGAGAGGCTAAGGCACATGAGTTCTAAAGAACCCAGAAACCGTTTGGTGAAATTCCACCCAAATTGTGCTTTATTAAAATAATTAATATTTTTAATGGAGTTCCTAAGTCTAAACTTAGGGAAATTAAAATATTAATGGGTATTAATCAAAATATTGATGAGAATGATCTAAAAGGCAGATCAAGTCAAGTTTTAATCTTAGCCATTGATTAGAGACTTAATCTCGTTTGTTGAAGACTCAACAGGAAAATTATAAAATGAAGGCTTGGGGTCCATTTGGAAACACACACAGAGAGATTGAGGAAACCGATTTTCTGAGGTGAGAACTTCTCAGGAGGATAATCGATTGGGGAGATCTTGCAGCTGAGGGGTAGTGAGAATTTGAGAGAAGGACTTTCCGGAGAATACTGACAGAGAAGTGGAGAGAGCTTGCAGTGGCAACGCAGTAGCCAGGAGAGTTGACGTTGGGCCTGTCTAGGCCCACGCAGGCTTGACGCAGAGCCAGAAAGGCTTGTGCAAAGAAGAAAAGTTGTCTGTCACGCAGAAGTCGAAACTGCCAGAAACAGCTGGAACTGTCGGGAACTGCCGAGAACTGCCAGAACTGTCGGGAACTACCAGAACTGCCAGGATAGCGGACGCAGAGGGCAGAAGAGGTGACGTAGGGCTGACGTAGAGCCTGAAAGGCTGACACAAGGCCTACGCAGGGCCAGCGCAGAAGTAGTCGATGTTAGTCAGTCGTGTGCCAGATCAACCGGAATTCTAGCAGGTGAAGTGAGTTAAAACTCACTCAGATTTTCCGCGACTATTTTCTCTGTAAAGGATTGCTAGATGAGCATCCTAGATTTGTATTCAGATATTTCTCCTGCATAATAATAGACCCTCATAATTGTTGCACCGGTTTTCCCGCATTGGGTTTTTTCCAGGGACTATTGCGTCCAAAAATAAGTGTCCTATGTATCTTGTTCTTTGCTCTATTTTCTATTTCATGAGATCAAATATTTAATTAGTGTAGGCTGCAGAAGTAATTTGCTTCAGTGTTCAAAAGAATAACTTGATGAATGTAATTTAAAAAATCAAGTAGGTGAAGTAGATTCAAATTTGTTGCGGTACAGGTTCCTTCCGTGTAGGAATTTTCACGGCCTCTTTGCCTTACCCCTAGGTTGCTCAATATACACCTCCTTCTGAATTACTGTGTTGACAAAAGCAGTCTTCACATTCATCTAATGTATCCTCCACCCCATATCTGAAGCAATGGACATAACTGCTCTAATGGATGCATATCTGGCGACAAGCACAAATGTCTCCTCGTAATCCACTCCCTCATTCTGGAAAAACTATCTCGCCACGAGCCTCTCTTTACACTTCTCGATACTTCCATCAACTACATGTTTGATCCTATATATCCATCGAGAAGTGACCACAAACTTTCCCTCCTGTCTTGGCACTATGTCCCATACATCATTGCTCATGATGGAGCTATACTCTTCTATCATGCCATCCCTCCAAACCTGCTCATTTATAGCCTCCTAAAAAGTGGAGGGCTTAGACTCGCTGACACTGCTCGATAGTGCCAAATAGCTAGAAAATTTGGCCAATGGTCTACTCTGCCTGAAAGTGCTACTAGGAGCCTCCACATGCTCCTCAGCATCTCTCAAGGTCTGCTCGGCCCATCCTGACCTCTTGGTAGAGCTCAAAGGAATATCCAGCTCATCTTCCATATCTATTGATTGTGTCCCTGTTGTTGGTGTTGTTGGTCCTCATTCTTCCTTAGGAACCTCTCGCTCCCACTCCTCTACCACTGTTGGCTCTTTCTCATGAGATCTCCTAAGGGTCCTACCCTCAAGATCACTTTCCTCTATCCTAGAATGTAGACTCGATAGGCCTTTGAGACCTCATTGTAGCCCACAAATACGCCCCTTTCAAACAAGGGGTCCAACTTAGTCCTCTTCTCTATGGGAATACGGACATAAACTAGACAAACGAATATGCACAGATGGCTAACATTTCGTTTGACTCCTATAAACAACTCCTCAGGAGTCACACCCTCCAATATCATGTGAGGACACGTACACAGTTGTATCACAAGCCTTTGCCCACAAAAACAAAGGCAAATCCTGACCATGTAGGAGAAAAATTTTCTCCTATGTACACTACCCACAGGTGGTAGGTAACAGGTCCAACAGCCACTTCCTCTCCCGTGAAGTTGACTTCAAGTCCTTTGTCTTCTATGGCCGAAACTAAAAGGAGATTTTTTTTCCAATCCCAGTACGTATAACACCTCGTTCACCTCCATGATACCACCTGAGTCATCTGAAACTCAATACTCCAAGTGCCTTCTACTACATACTTGACCTTATCACCAAGCTCCACATGTACATCCCTAGGCCCCCTGGTCATGTTCGTGAATATGTCTCAATATCCCGTCATATGACGAGATGCACCATTGTCCATGAACCAAACACCTCTTGTGACGGTTCCAGAAAGGCAAGACATGATTTAAGGCCAAAGCATTTCAACATGGGGAAGGACTTGCACTGAAATACCTAATAATATTATGAGGCTCAACAACAAAATAATAAGATATAATAAAATAAGTCATAAAACTTAATGGAGGAGTGGAAGATGGAGCACCTGCATCTGCCTAGAACCTACATAGAGGCGGCTTAGGGTTTTCCTCCTAAGTCTCCCCACACATCGTCTACCCCGGTTACACTCCCTTACCTACACACCGACGTCTCTGACTTCCCTCCGTAGTCTCTCTGGGGCTTACCTGCATCACTGACTGACCTGGCAGCTGGCGCGAATATCACTCGGATTGTCGATTAATGGAGGCATGGAGATGGATCAGGTGGACTATTCGGAAGATCCCTTTGCATCGGTCCCCATCTGGACGACCACACCCTCCCCCCCCCCCCCCCGATATCGGATGTGTCTTTGTCCTCGCTTCCTGCTTCCCATGACGGTTTCCCCTTGGCAGTTTGTTTGCCATTGCTTTCAGATCCCGATCCCTCATGTCCGGTCGATCATTTGCCCAATGTCTCCCTCCCTTGGCCGGATTCTGTTACCCCTCCTCCCTCTCTGGCTACCCTACACTTCCTGGCCTCCTGCATAGACCCTTCTCCCCCTTATTACCCGCCAGGCTATTCTATTCCTCCCCCTGTCGGCATTTCGACCTACCCCTCTTCCTCTGTGCCATAATCAAACCCTTCATTTATACCCTCTAGACCTTGCTCCACCCAACCGAATACCCTTGTTTCTGGCTCACCCTCTTCGGGTTATTTTGAAGGGACTCCGACTTGCCCAAAGGAAGGAGATATTGATCAGAGGGCGGAAGAGCAAGATCCTCCACTAGAACCCTCCTTGGGTGCACGGAACGGCAAGCAAGCAAAGCAGGGATCTAAGTGTGTCAAGGCAAAGAACCAGGACGTATCTCTCCACTTTGGGGAAGGTATACAAATGGGGGAAGTTGTAGATACTGCGGTCCGGGTCCTGGTTGGGCGTGTTCGGGGAGCGCACCTACTCAACAATTAGACTACAACAGTGGATCTCGGAGATATGGGGGCACATATTATCTGAACTTCCGACTGTTACCACCCTAGCTTGAGGTTGGTTTGCTTTACGCTTCCAGAGGGTTGATTACACATCATGGGTACTCTCCAAGTATTGGAAAATCGAGCTCACTCCAGTCCTCCTCAAGAGATGGAGCCCTATGTTTGATTCGAAGCGGGACCAATTGGGATCTGGACCCCTTTGGGTAAGACTTCTCGGTCTGCCCTTGCATTTTTGGTCTGATGACATCTTCCAACGCATGGGAAACGCTCTAGGCACCTATCTGGACCATGATAAATCTTATATTTCATCTGATAACATGTCCCTGGCTAGGATACGGGTTCATCTGGACACACAGGAAGGTTTAAAGGAACAGATCACTCTCTATTGGAAGCATTTCACTCGCATCTTGATCCTGGACTATGAAGGGGTACCTTTCGATGCTGACGCTGCCACAAAGTCGGTCATCTTTACAAGTAATGTCCCCTGATAAAGAATACCACTGCAAAGGATCATCAGACTGTGGATTAGGAGATCGCCCCAGATGCTCATGTTCGTCCCGCTCCTTCGGATACTGCACTAGCGACTACTAAAAAGGCTCGTGAGAAGAAGCACGGCACATCTCAAATTCGGCCTCCCTCGCCACCTCTCACCAGGGCTTAGGCGGCAACTACTGCTGCACTTTCTTCGGGTAATTCCAACCTCTGTTCCTTTGTCAATTCCCTTACATCATCTGCATCTGTGGTTTTCTCCTCTGCATCTCATTGTAGCTCTACCGAGGGAAAGGAGCGAAGCTGCAGATAAGATTCTCAGGGTCTAATCTGACCGGAAATACCCTCACCCATCATTTGTATCTTCTCCCCCCCTCCTTGACTTGCCCCTTGAATCAACCCTCCCCTATCTTTTCCTGTACCCCTCCCTCCTTCCCAGAGCACAACCTGTCGGTTACTCCCTCAGAGGCTTCGAACTCCTCTATCCGCTCCCATTCCTACAACCTCCGATCCTTAAACGCCCTCTGATACAGGATTCTTGTGGCATTGGAATTATCTCCCCTCCCCTGCCTCCTAAACCCCCTCGGGGTCGTCCCTCAATTTCAAAAGCTATCTTACAAGCTGGTATAGATGTGGTCGTTGGTCGTCAACTAGCCATTAATCGGGTTTTTAGAGCACAGAACACCCTGGGGTCTTCCCCCCAATGAAGTGGCTCTCTTTTAATTGCCGAGGGTTAGCTAGTCCCGTAAAAAAACTAGCCCTTCGCAAACTCTTGGATACCGAGAGAGTATATGTCATTTTTTTACAAGAGATACTTAGGCTTATTGATCACATTATTCCAGCCCTTGAATCACTGATTCCCGGATGGCAATTTCATGCTTTGGATGTGCGTGGGAGATCTGGAGGCATCGCCTTAGGGTTCAATCGTAGAATGGTCAAATTATCCAATATCTGGGGTGGGTTTGGATACATCGGAGCAGACATTTATTCATCTGAGCTTTGTTTAGATATTCGACTGATTAATGTATATAGCCCATGCCACAATCGGGTCACCTTCTGGGAACATCTCCTCAGATCAGGCCCCCTTCAAGCAGATAATATCATTTTGGGTGGTGATCTTAATTTTTCTATTGGACATGTTGAATCATGGGGACACAATGCCCAGATTGACTCCCTATCTAACATTTTCGAATCCCTCTTTTAGGAGCATGGGTTAATTGATATTCCCATGGCTCAACTTCAGCCGACCTGGAGGAACAGAAGGATAAGGGATGCTATGCTGGCTCGCAGATTGGATCGCTTCCTTATCAAGGAGAGACTATTAAGGAATTGTCGTAATTACAAACAGTGGGTTGGATCAGGGGGTTTGTTAGATCACTTCTGCATATATCTTGAAATCAGTGGCCACGAACATAAGCCCAAAGCACCTTTCAAATTTAATGCAACATGCTTGAAGGATCTTGAGTACCTCTGTCTTGTATCTGACTATTTGAAGTTTAATTCTCCCAGTTCGGGCCAAACCATATCGGAGGGGTTCTCACATAATCTCATCAGCCTCAAGCGTATTTCCATGAAATGGGCCCATAACAAACGATTGCATGATGATGACTCCCTTCGAACAATTGAGTCTGAGATTGCGAGCTTAGAGGATGAGCATGGAAGAGGCTATCTGTCTAAAGATCTTAAGTCACATCTCACTTCTCTAGTAGCTAATCAGGACAAAATCTTGAAGGACAGGGAAGAATCATGGAGACTCTGAAGCAGAGCAATTTGGCTAAAAGAGGGGGATGATAATACTAAATTCTATCATAAATTTGCCAATGGCCATCGTGCTATCAATACTATTTAGCAGATGACAAATGATTAGGGACAGCAGGTACAATATTTTCAACAACTGGCCTCCCTCGGCTCATCACACACGGAACCTATATAGGGCTCCTCGCAATGCATCTTTGGCCTAAGTCATAAGAGTGGTTGGTTTATTTCCCTGCTATGTGGAATAGGAGGATGCCGAGGACCTGCTTAAGCTTGTCTCGATGGGGGAACTAGAGAGCACACTTAAATGGTTTGAGAAGGAAAAGAGCCCCGGACCAGATGAATGGCCTGTTGAGTTCTATATTGCTTTTTTGACATACTTGGGGGGGGATCTTCTAAGCATTATTAAGGAACGTCGTACTTCGGGTCGCATGTATGAAGCCTTCAACTCCACCTTTATTGCTCTCATACCGAAGACAGACTGTCCTGAATCCTTCAATGATTTTCAACCAATCTCTCTCTGCAACTGTATTTACAAAATAATGGCCAAAATCATTGCCAATCGACTCTGACCCATCCTCTCAGCACATATCTTACCTGATCAATTTGCATTCCTTAACAACCGCCAGATTCATGATGATATTGGTACAGCACAAGAGGTTCTCCACTCCATCAAGACGAAGAGATTGAAAGGTATGATTCTTAAGGTTGATCTTTCTAATGCTTTTGATCGTGCAAGTTGGCTATATCTTAAAATGTTATTAACACATTTGGGATTCCCACTGGAATTCATCAATTGGATAATGTGTTGTATCACAAAGGTATCTTTCAGTGTACTTATTAATGGCTCTGCATCTCCATTCTTTCATGCGGAAAGGGGACTCAAATAAGGATGTCCTCTCTCCCCTCTACTATTTCTGCTTATTATGGAAGGTCTTAGTAGACTTATCTCTGAAGAATGTCGTTTGGGGCGCATACAGGGCATCAAGATCACTAACCATTTCACATTAACACACTTATTATTTATAGACGGTGTCCTACTTTTTCTTAATGGGAGTATTGTGGATCTGATAGATATATACTCCGATATCATGCTATTCAGCACTGCTACTGGCATGGAGACCAATGACAGTAAATCTACCATTACAAAATCTGGTTGCTCTCCACATGAGATTCAATTCGCACTTCACAGATTCCCCTTTACTTCACGATCTTTGGATGATGGCCTCAAGTACCTGGGGTTTCGTCTTAAGCCTTTGCATTATAAAATTGCAGATTGGATATGGTTGGTGGCTAAGATTGAACGCAGACTCAATATCTGGCACCATAAATACCTCTCGAGGGTCGATCGCCTTATTCTCATCAAATATGTTTTGGAAGCAACTCCTATTTACTGGATTTCCTTGGCTTGGATCCCAAAGGGTATTCTTATGATAATACAAAAGCTATGTTGCGTATTTCCATGGAAGGGAAGATAGGATGGACGAATATATGCTTGGGTCCCTCCCTAAGAAATGGGGAGGGTGGGGATTAAAAAGCCTGACTCATTTCTCCACCGCCCTAGCAGCGAAATTGGGGTGGCAAATTCTTACTGCGCATAGTCTATGGATAGAGGTTGTACTTCATAAATATATTTACCCCTTTGCATTCTGGATTGGATAAGATTACCCTCTTGGAACAGGACAGGCATCTCGGTTATTTGGAAAGCAGTTCTTAATTCTATATTATATATACGTGATGGTCTAACCTGGAGGATTAGATATGGTTCCTTTGTACGAGCAGGATTGGACTCCTGGACAAGAAGTGGCAATGCGTACAGTCTACCACAGGAATTGATCACATTCTTATCCAACACGGGTATCTCACATCTTGATCAAATTGCAGACCCTGGGAACTCCAATCTATTCTCCCAAGCTTGGAAATCAGACATCCAACTGGGCATTCCGAACATATGGCATCAAGATTGGCTTAACTATGTTAATGCACTCACTGAATCTCATGTCAGGATCATTGAAGGGGATGATGAATTGATATGGGCAAAAGAAAAGCACGGCAAATATACCCCCAAGGATGGATACACTGTCATATTTTCTCCTTATCGACTACCAGTACTTGAGAGGTACTATGGAAGATGAAAGCGCCGCCCCCCCCCGCCCCCTCCCCCCATTCTAGGCTATTCATGTGGACTGTTCTTTGGAACCAAGCTCCCACTGGGGATAACCTCATGAAACATTCCTTTAATGGTCCTTCATGGTGCTGCTTATGCCATCAAGACTCTGAAACCATTGATCATCTTTTTCTACACTGTCCCGTTACATTGGAATTCTGGTGATTGATAGTCTCTTCTCTTCCCCTGCCCACCCGTTGGCAAGGCAATACCATTCAAGAGGCTTGGTATTCTTGGTGGTCATTGGTTAGGCCACTAAAGGCTCGAAATATTCCTATCCTTGTCTGCTGGGCCATTTGGCTTACTTGGGGGGGGTGCCATGTTATATCTATCTGACACTCACTTTTTCAAAATTCAGATGGGGTTGGGCAATGGGACAAACAATTTTGCTGAACTAATCACCCTCAGAAATCTTCTACAATTTGCATTAGAAAAACAATGTAGACATCTGCAAATATATGAGGATTCCAAGATCATTATTAATTGGTTCAACAATATATCTGTCATGCTTTTTCTCTGAGGCATATATTGGATGATGCACTTCGTTTAAGGGCCCAATTTGATTCCATTGTTTGTCACCATATCTACAGGGAACACAATCAAGTTTCCGACCAGCTTTCCAAGGAGGCTGCAGTCAGGCCTAGGGGTTCATGGCTAATTCTGGAGTAGTTGGACGGGGAACACTACCAGTACTACCACAGCAATATATGGACATCAGAGCATAGGGGCCTGAAGGGCCTGTTTTTTTGTATATTTTTGCTTTCCATCCTGTATATATCCTAACTGAACACTATGCTGTTATATATATTTAGATATGTAAATATGCTATCACTATCAGTGATCCCCATGGGGGTTTTTTATACTCAGCATTTCTGAAGGGCGAGTCGCCCCAACTTATAGCATATGCTTCTATAAGCATCTACAACATGTAATTTTCTAATCTTAATGAAAATTACGATTTTTCCTTGAGGGAAAAAAAAGTCATAGAACTTACTATTTAAATATAGTAAAAACAATATTTTAATTAAATACAATGAGTCAGCTTATGAATGAAATAATACAACTTATTACATGACTCACCCTTTGACTTGTATATGAAAAACTCACCTGCACAGTACATTCATCTAATCAAATACCGATCATTTATCACAAGCTACAACATATGAAAGTTCATTTTCTTCATAGGTCCATAAAAGGAAAGGCCACACTTTTTTTTTCAAGCTAGTTAGTTGCAATAAGTGCAATCTAACCCTGCATTTATTTTATGAAGGTGACTCTTTTGATATAAGGTGGCCTATCTGAAATGTAGAAATTTCACAAATTGACATTTCTTTTGCAAATCCAGAAATTTCACCTCTTTAGAGGCTCCATGGATTTAATCCCTGTGAATTAACAGCCTTGGTACTGAAGTGAAATATAAATTTCAGCAGCAAACAGTGACCAATATTTCACTTCCACATCAACCCCAATATGCTAGCAATCCAAGAGAGAAGATACCAAGTATATGCCAACAAGTTTCACCCCTTTAGGGCAGTCTTTTGATACATAAACCAGATCTGAAATCACTACAATTAATGAAGATTTACAGCAGTAAATCTGTCCTATTATCTTTGACATAAATGTTAAATCCTAGCCCCGAGGATTAGCTCAATTGGTCGAGTTTCCATTACTAAAGCACCTTGCTAATGGGAAGTCATAGGGTCAATTCTCCTCGACGCCGTCGGGGTTAGGCTCTGCTAATAAGCCGGTGGGATGTGATCCCTTCGGGTGGTTCTGCCCAGATATTTCCTCGGGAAAAAAAATATAAATGTTAAATCCCTTAACAATTTCAGCCTTAACTTATGTCAAATCATTCAGGCATATAACTGCTGGAAATTGCCAAGCCATAAAGGCAATGATCAATGAATATCAAATCTACCCAGAGACAATTTTGGACAGCTGAAAACTCCATATATAGATAAGAGATGAAGCTTAAGTATATTCTCTCAACTTATTACAAGCCAATACAACCCTCCAAGCTGTCCAAACTAAGGAAAACCAAGAAAAAACCTAGTTTCATGAAAGATAATCCAACAGGTGAGAATCACCACTAACAAGTCCCGCTTGGCATCATGCAAATCACCTCCTCTTCCATTCCACAACAAATACAACTTGGGGTTCATAATTAAACCCTAACTCCAATGACTCCTTGGGGATAAAACCCTAACTTTAGACTTCAAGAATGCTCCATCAAACCCTACCACCTTATGACAAAGGGAGATAAAGCACAAAAAAGATCAAACAAGAAAAGGGGAGAGAGAGAGAGTAGTGCTCCTCTTATATCTCTAAATCAAGTAAGTGTAAAGAAGAATAAAAGATAAGAGAGGTCTACAATGACAAATGGACCTAATCCAAGCAACCTACAAGACACAAGTAGATCCACATGTAAAGAGCTCTACTCCAAGAGACATATGACAAGCTCTAAGGTGATGATGATTAACACGCAAAGATCCAAGGCATGTCCGCTACTCCCCAAGGTCCAATAGTCCTCCTCGAAGGCTCCAAAGTTCCAATGCATCTACAAGGTCATGTGTCTCCTTAGGGACCACCACACCTACATGTCCACTACCAACCTAAGCATCGTCAAGTCAAGTGTAAGCCTCCATGCAAGAAACCAAACCAACCCATGCTATTTAGAACTTAATTTTCTCCTCCAAATGACTCAAAACTCCTCCTCTCAAGTGAAAGATGTCCTCCAAGCAAGCAACCTCCCTCCATGTGCTGATTACATGAAGAAGTCACAAAGCTCCATAATTCCCCAACACTCCAAGGGACAATGTCATATAAGCATTCATACAATGCCTAGCAACTTATGAGCAAATCCACTCCAATGTGCAAGTCCATCACAGAACACCAAGCATCAACCATGCACCACACATGTCATGAAGCACCCCCAAATAGGGTGTAAACAATCTCTAAGTACTTGTGAAAGATAAAATGAAACAGTTGTACTTTTCCCTGTAAATTTCATATATTTGCCTTAGGAAATTCATTTCTTTGCAATAAATTGTGCATTCATTGTTGCCTATCAATGTGCATATTATAGTCATAATAAATGTATGGCATGATTGTTACTTGGTTTATGGCACCATTGTATCATATAACAATCATCAATGATTTAACATGGTAATCTTTTAATGGGCATTAAATGGTATTCCTATTTATACATTGAATTTTTTTGAGAGGTTGTAACACTAAGCCTTACAAAACTTAATACAGAAACCATTTATTGGTCAATAACATCTCTTTACCATGTTCAAAGAATGTTGTTTGGACTACTGACCTAGAATTTTATGCTTGTGACTCATTTAGAATTCATCCTTTTCAAATGGAAAAAAAAGATTGCCAACACTATTAAAATCAAATTTTGACAAAACATATACTTTTGCTCAAAGCAAATTTCCATGTCAAACATGAAATAAATAATTAGAAACATAAATTATGGATTACCTGATATAAATGTTTACCCGCCCTTTTTAGAGCAAATGCAGCGCCTCTTGCATAGCGCCCCCATCCACATTCTTCATCTACACCAATTTGATCTCCTTTGCGTAGATCATTGTCAATTCTGCAGGGTTGGAATGGCAAGTTCCAAACATTTTTGTGACATAAAAAGAAGTCAAGTAAAAGTGCATGGTCCAATAACAAGAGAACTAAAGAATAGCATGATAAAAAGACCAACTCATATAACAAACAAAATCATTAATCCTCTCAAATCCAAAATATTCTAAAGAATAATAAGCATGTTAGCTCCATATATAAGTTCGTGAATTTCCAACCATCTAGATCATTAAAAATGTGTCTACCGTGAGAATCGTAATTGCCATAATTCAATGTTAAATAAGGGATCATTACATATATGAATAAAAAAAATCCACAAGTGACAGTGTCCAACATTGGTGAGTTTATCGAGACATTACTTTTCTAAGCCAGGATTTCTTGTTAGGTGATTCTCATGATAAAAAGACTAACTCATATAAACAAACAAAATCATTAATCCTCTCAAACCCAAAATATTCTAAAGAATAATAAATATATTAGCTCCATATATAAGTTAGTGAATTTCCAACCATCTAGTGTAATATTCCTAATTAGCCATGGCTAATTGGAATATTCGATTTTGTTCAATTTTTGCCGTCTATAGTTATTTATAAATAAAAAAGTGAGGAAGGGGGACATAACTCACTTTTAGAATAAAAAGTCACTTCCTAGTAGCACAACGTTGTGACTTAAAGGGGAGCCAAGGGGGGCCAAAGGGGGACGCAGAGATGGAGCCCACGCAGACACATGGAGGCACTGTGCAGGAGGGTAGAAACACGTGGCAAGAGGAGAATCACGCAAGAGGAGGTGAGCCTTGGGATTGAGAGAGGCAAAGGCTATAAAAGAGAGAGGAGCCCCCTCATTTTGATCATTCCGGTTATGAGCATTTGTGATAGTCAGTTCGACTTAGAGCACGCTGGCTGTTTAGCTAGTCTGCAGCACTGTTTAGTGCATTGAGTGTCTCCGTTCGGAGATCTCACCCTTAGCCCTGGGGGACTTCGAGTGCGTGCTCGGGCAAGGTATTTCCATTGGCATTCCAGCAGTAGTTTCTTCAGTATTTCAGCAGTAGTTTCATTAGCGTTTTGGAGGACTGCGCAGCACTGAGAGGAGGACGCAGTTCTTTCTAGCAGGAGTCTAGGTTGAGGGTTTGCAGGGGGATTTGTGCTGAGAGGTAGAGCAAGGGTTCAGCTCTTGCATATTAGAGAGTTTTGGTAGGGGTTTCAGGGAGTTTTCTAGAGGGTTTCATTCGGTGGCAGCGCAGAGCATTGAGGGACTGCGCAGAACCCCAAGGGGGTGATTTTTGGGGGTCGGCCATTTCAGGAAAGCTTTCTGGGCTTTTCTAGGTTTCTTGAGTAGAGTCTGATTCCAGAGTTTCAGCCTTTTCTGAGGAGGGGAGCAGCCCCAAATCCTCATTTGATTTCTAGCAGCAGCAGCAGCACGACAATTTTCCAGCAGCTTGGATGCAGTTCAGAGAGGGGCCATTCCTTTGCTATTCTTAGTGTATTTCTTCACTTGCCTGGTGCAAGTCGAGGTGCCATCTTCCCGATCACCTCCTGTACTCATTCTATTCCTCAGTATAATAAAATGGCTCAGCATTCTCTCTGCATTTCTTGAGTATATGCTTATGGTTATATTGTTATATGTTGCATCATTGTTATTTGTATCTCTTTGAGCATTCTCGGCTATTATACCACTAGTGTGTTTCTCGTATACTCTTAGACAGAGTCTGGAAAGGGCCAGGTAGCCTCTGGATCTCGTCCTCTTTTCAGAGGCGACATATCTAGTAAACGCCCTCCCAGTCCATCTCTGGTTGGAGTTTTGCTTGTGTTTGAGGAATATTCCTGGTAAGGGATATTACAGTGGTATCACAGCATAGATCTAGCTCAAACTGTGGAGCTAGCAATCTATGACACCGGGGGAAAAACCCTACATCTATTACAGAGGTCGGAGATACAGGGACACTGGGTGTAGGTTAGAGAACACTTACGGAGAGGGAGACTGTGTTCCGGTGGTGGACGCAGGACAGGAGGAGCCTGTGGTGGATGCAGGACAGAGGGAGCCTGTGGTGGACGTTGAGCAGGAGGATCCGATGGCAGATGATGACGGGAAGAGATTTGTGGATATACTCCTCAAATCCGTGCAGGATCTGTCGAGGCCAGTGTTGCAGGAATCGCCCCCCCCCCCCCGGATCCAAAGGCAGAATCGCGGATCGGAGCGAATTGATCCGGAATCCCCAGTGGAAGCGCGGATCCGTTTTTGAGGTGGCGCGATTCCGGGTTAAAAAAACGATTCCTGCCATTTGAGGTTGCGGCCCCCCGGAATCGCGCATCCCTGGACGCAACCTTGACGCAACCTGGACGCAACCTTGACGCAACCTGGACGCAACCCACCAATATGACATCATTCTCATATAGGATTCCTAATACCATATAACTTGAGCATTGTAGCCTGAATATACGGTCTTACTGCTCTGAATACAATGTCAACTCAATGAATATACATTGAAAAAGGGCGGGTTGCGTGGCGCAACCGGAAGCGCAATCATCTACTGAACTGATGGATGCACTTCTATATATTCATATACTGTACCATCATACATAGGGATGCCATACATATTTGTGAGATTGATACACACACACACACATAAATATATACAACTGTTGAAGTTGAGGTCATGCATATACTGTTGTAATTAGAACATAGCAATACCATACTCAAGCTATTTGAGCAGTGATATCCATACATAATGCTAAGTGCATATAAGAATGAAGAAGTCTCTGCTTATAGGTTTATACCCATCATTGCCAATATTGGGAAGCCATACCAATATTGATCTATATGAGAAACGATAACATATATATGACTGAAGCAAGTGACATGTCCATATTGAATTGATGTCATGAACAAATGTCATAATGCAAAGAATCATACTGAAGCATATGCCAATGATCATATGACACTATTGGTAAATCATACCAGGAGCAAGAGCATAGCCATATAACGAACGTCCAATTATTCCAGAGGTGCAGTATCAAATTATCAATACACTGTGAGAGTAGATCTGAGAGACTTCCTTGTAAAGTCTGCAATTCTTGCTAATGTAGTTTGTTGCCCTTACCTTGCTTCAAATCACTGTGATCTTATGTCCAACTATGCTTCCACCTATGCTGATCTACTAGGTATTCAATGTACTGCTGGTGGGGCTTAAGGTTCCTCCTCAAGCCTCCTACAATTCACGGTTTTGCTACAGCAAGGTCTAGGTCTTCATATACATGAAAATATACTTGGTTATAACTGCACTGATCCTCAGGATGACTGTGGCCTGGGTAGAGGACCTTAACTAGGCCTTCACCCCCTCAAAACAGACCCCCCAAGCTGCTGTAGAAACAACCCTTCTTTGTGGCCTAGAGAAGAATGAGAATCTCCTTCGATGACAAGGAACCACCCCCCTTTACCTGTGCTGTTGCTTGAGATGACTGCAGCTAGGGCAGTAGGTCCCTTCTAGGCCTCTTGGCGCTCTCAAATCCTCCTCCTCATACAGCTGTAGCAGCACCTTCCTGCAGCCTTGTAAACAGAGACAAACCCTCCACAAAATAGCACAGAAAAAGCATCAATACTTCTTGACTTGTGGCCTGATCTAGCAAGTGAGATGCTGCCCTAAATAGTCTTGAATTAGCTCTCCAAGCCTCCTTGCTGGCTGCTTCCATTAAATGCTGAAGGAGGACTTTGCAATCATGGTTTGCATTTTCAAATTTGATTTGTGGCCTTCATGAGCAATTGAGCCCAGCTCTGACATATTCCCAAACTTGAATTCTAACAGTCCCTTGCTTGATAGAAACTTGATAACTTTCCTTGTGATTGCATTCCTTCTCTTGCTTGAGCTTGTCCTATGAAATTTTATAGGCATCAAGCAGTATCAAATTGATACTGATGTATGTTTGTAATAGCTAGAATATAGATGATTGTTGTACATACTAGTAACTACAATGGAATCATGGATGCCATATCTATCTTGATTTATGCAAAAATATGCATGTTTTCATGTCTTCTACAATTAATTTGGTATTTGGGATGTTTTTTTTGAGTATAAATGCAAAAAAATATAAAAATATATATATATATAGCAGACGCTTCCGCGGACGCTTCGCTTCCTAGATTTTTGGAAAATGACGCTTCCGCGCTTCCGCTTCGCTCCCGCTTCGTGCAACGATGGGGCAAAGATTCACGGCAGTAGAGGCCAGACAGCGTGAGAGCCCACAGGTTTTTCAAGTTGGTGAGGGATCGGGTGCATCCCACCATTTGCCAGAGCAGCGTGATACTGCGCAGCAGGTGGCCTCACATGCCCCTACACGCTCTACCATGCCCACTTTCCTAGGAGCAGACACGGGGGCCATAGCCCGGCAGGAGGCAAAGCCCGGACATATGGGCGATTATTTTGCAGAGTACCAGGCCTATGGGCAGGAGTTCAGGGAAGCCCTCTCATTCAAAGATTTTGTTCAGCTCCAGCGGGATAGTAGACCCCGCGACCATCACAGAGGGTACCGGCATTACCATGATAGGGACACCCACTGTGCAGCGAGTAGATTCCACTTGCCTACGTTTGATGGTTCATCAAACAGTTCGGCAAAGTCTTGGGTGGAGAAGCTGGACATTTATTTCCAGCTTAACTAGATGTCGGAGATAGAGGCCATCAAGGTGGCAACGTTGCATTTGGATGGGGAGGCCCAGGATTGGTGGTTTCATGGGATGGTTACACTAGGGCACTCCACAGTGACAACATATGCCGAGTTTACCAGGAGACTGATGGAGCGATTTGATCGGAGGGATCCAGAGCAGCATTTTGTTGAGCTGACGAGGCTCAAACAGACAGGGAGCCCAGAAACCTACATTGCAAATTTCTCGAGGGTCTCTGTGATGGTGCCAGACCTATCCACAGCACGGAGGGTCTACATGTATGTTGAGGGGTTAGCAGAGCCACTTCGGGGTTTAGTCCGATCCACTAGACCAGCCACACTCCAGGATGCTATCACCAAGACCCGGGACTTACAGGATGTCTTACCCAGGACCCAGACACCTTACCCCCAGAGACAGACTTTTTAGTCTAAGGGGAAGGATGTGAGGATTCCAACTCCAAAGGGGAATCCAGGACGAGTACAAATTGATGACGATGTCGGGAGGGTGCTGAAGAAGAAGCGGTTGTGCTTCACATGTCAGGAGCCGTGGGCACTGGGACATAGATGTGCTGTTGGTAAAGCACATTTTATTGAGGTCTTCTCCAAGAGCAGTGGAGAAGAGGATGACGAGGATAATGTGGAGGCAGGAGATAGCCATGTTGTACAGGGTCCTTTGCCACCTCCACTGCCAACAGCAGGTGGTGCATCTTTTGCACCCACCGGAGGGGCCCTTGCAGCATTGCGAGGAGTTCCCAAGTATCTGACGCTACGCATACAAGGGACAGTACGTGGCCAGCAAGTATCAGTTCTGGTTGACAATGGGGCAACCCACAACTTCATCGATGCACAAATGGTTGAGCAGAGAGGTATACGGACAGAGAGCTTCGATGGGTTTTCAGTCTTGGTCCCAGGAGATCAGACCATGACGTGTGCTCGTTATGTTCCAGAGCTTTCAGTGACGATGGGCACCTAAACATTGACTGACCACTTTTTCATGGTCGATATTCTGGACATCAACATGATACTAGGTGTTCAGTGGCTTATCACTCTAGGGAAGGTCACGACAGATTGGAAGACCCTAAAGATGGAGTGGGTTGATGAGAAGATAGGGAGGCATGAGAAAATACGGGGACAGCACACATATCCGCCTCAGACTGTTTCGGCTCATCGGATGGAGGCAGTGTTCCGAAAGGGAGACATAGAGTGGGCAGTGGAGCTGCGTGCATCAGAGGCAGGGACTACAGGGCAAATGGTACATCCAGAGATACAGTCTATCCTTGATCAGTATGCCATAGTGTTTGGGGAGATTCCACAAGGACAGCCACCGGATCGAGGGTTTGAGCACACCATCGAGCTTGAGCAGGGCATACAGACCGTGATTACCACCCCCCTATAGGCACCCCAAGGCCTATCGGGATCAGATTGAGTGGGCTATCCAGGAGTTGCTGGCTCTTGGGCATATCCGACCGAGCACGAGTCCTTTTGCTTCTTCTGTGGTGTTGGTGAAGAAGAAGGACGGTACATTGAGGATGTGCATTGACTATAGGGCCCTGAACAAGAAGACCCTGAAGAACAGGTACCCCTTACCCAGGATCGATGAGTTGATGGACGAGTTGAGAGGGGCACGTTTCTTCTCAAAGATCGATTTGAGATCATGGTACCATCAGATTCGCGTGAGGGAGCAGGACATTCCCAAGACTTCCTTCAGGTGTCACTATGGGCACTTTGAGTTCTTGGTGATGCCTTTTGGGCTAACCAACGCCCCAGCTACATTTCAGTCCTGCATGAATCACATCTTCCGTAGTCACTTGAGGAAGTTTGTTTTGGTATTCTTCGATGATATTCTCATTTACATCAAGACTTGGGAGGAGCATCTCCAGCACATTGAGACAGTATTGCGTATCTTACAGGAGCAGCAGTTCTATGCCAAACTCTCCAAGTGTGAGTTTAGGTTGACGGAGATGTTGTATCTGGGACACATCATAGGGGTGGACGGAGTGAGGGTCCACGAGGAGAAGATCAGGGCCATCAGAGAATGGTCGGAGCCGAGAAACGTGACGGAACTTCGAGGATTCATTGGCATTTGTACTTACTACCGGAAGTTCATCAAAGGTTTCTCACAGCTTGTTGCACCCCTAACAGATTTGAAGAGGAAGGGGGCATTCAGTTGGTCGGATACAGCGCAGTGATCCTTTGACAGGCTCAAGGAGGTTATGAGCAGCTGCCCAGTGCTTGCGTTGCCAGATTTTACGCAGCCATTTGTTTTGGAGTGTGATGCGTCGAGAGAAGGGATCGGCACAGTATTGATGCAGGGAGGTCACCCTATAGCCTTTGAGAGCCGGAAGCTTCTTTCGCACGAGAAGTTGTATTCCATATATGACAAGGAGATGCTGGCCAGCATGCATGCATTGGCTAAGTACCGGCAGTATTTGGTGGGTAACAGGTTCAGGGTGAGGACTGATCACAACAGCCTCAAGTTCTTTTTGGAGCAGAAGCAGCTACAGGAGAGGCAGTAGAAGTGGATCAGTAAGATCCAAGCATATGACTTTGACATTGAGCATGTCAAGGGTAAGAACAACGTGGTAGCAGATTCCCTTTCACGTAGACCAACCACGTTGTCTCTTATGAGCTTGGATACAAATTGGAGGGCTCGACTCTTAGTAGAGTACTCCAAGGACAGGTTTGCATGTGAGGTTCTAGATGGGCAGGTAGCAGATGACAGGTACAAGGTGGTCGATGAGATCATCTATTACAGGGACCGGATCTTCTTGACTGATGGGTCTCAGCTCAAGAAGAAGATACTCCAGGCATCACATGATTCACCTTTGGCAAGACATCAGGGGTTTACCAAAACCTACAGGGCCATTAGAGAGAGGTTCTCATGGAAGGGCCTCAAGGAGGACGTACTCCAACACATCCGGGAGTGTGATGTTTGCCAGAGGAACAAGGGAGAGATGAGCCATCCCGCAGGTTTATTGCAGCCTCTCCCCATTCCGGAAGGGAAATGGGAGAGTATTTCGATGGAATTCATCATAGGGTTGTCCATGGTACAGGGCAAGGATTGTATCTTTGTTGTCGTTGATCGACTGACGAAGTACGCACATTTTTTTGCCATATCCGCACACTATACAGCAGCACAGGTGGCCGAGCTGTTCTTCAGGGAGATCTTCAGGCTACATGGTCTTCCTAAGACCATCGTCAGTGATAGGGACAATCGTTTCATGGGCGGGTTTTGGCAGGAGCTTTTCCGATTGGTGGGGATGGAGTTGACACCAAGTACCAGTTATCACCCACAGACGGATGGGCAGACAGAGATAGTTAACAAGTGGCTGGAGGGCTACTTGCGTAACTATGTCATTGGGCGGCAGCGAGCATGGCTGAAGTGGCTGCATCTGGGGGAGTACTGCTACAATACTTCACATCACATGTCCATTGGTATGTCACCATTCTATGCCTTATATGGGTATCATCATTTATCTTTTGTTGATGTGATGTTTAGTGATAGCAGGGCTCCTAGAGCAAAGATTTGGATCCAAGAGAGTCAGGATTTCCTCCGAGCTCTCAAGGATAACATGGCTACAGCGCAGAACCAGCAGAAGCTGTATGCCGAAAGGGGTTGGGTGGAGAGATAGTTCGAGGTAGGAGACATGGTCTACCTACAATTACAGCCACACCGACAGTCGTCACTGAAGCAGAAGGGGGCTGAGAAGCTCAAGCCCCGCTTTTATGGGCCATACAGGGTGATACGCAGGATTGGATAGGTTGCATATGAGTTGGAGCTGCCCCAAAGCAACAAGATTCATAACATTTTCCATGTATCATGCCTGAAGAAGGCATTGGGGCAGCAGGTGACAGTGACAGATGAGCTACCACCGGCATTTGGTATTGCAGCCGGAGGCTATCATTGATACCAGGGAGAGGCAGCTGCGGAGCAGGACGGTCCGGGAATTCTTGGTGAGGTGGAAGAATTTTCCGGATGAGGATGCCACTTGGGAGAGTGAGAAGATCTTACAGCATCCATCACTTCAGTTGCTTGAGGACAAGCAACATTTTGCCAGGGGAGACTGTAGTATTCCTAATTAGCCATGGCTAATTGGAATTTTCGATTTTGTTCAATTTTTGCCTCCTATAGTTATTTATAAATAAAAAGTGAGGAAGGGGGGCATAACTCACTTTTAGAATAAAAAGTCACTTCTTAGTAGCACAATGTTGTGACTTAAAGGGGAGCCAAGGGGGGCCAAAGGGGGATGCAGAAATGGAGCCCACGCAGACAGATGGAGGGACTGCGCAGGAGGGTAGAAACACGTGGCAAGAGGAGAATCACGCAGAAGGAGGTGAGCCTTGGGATTGAGAGAGGCAAAGGCTATAAAAGAGAGAGGAGCCCCCTCATTTTGATCATTCCGGTTATGAGAATTTGTGATAGTCATTTCGACTTAGAGCACGCTCGCTGTTTAGCTAGTCTGCAGCACTGTTTAGTGCATTGAGTGTCTTTGTTCGAAGATCTCACCCTTAGCCCCGGGGGACTTCGAGTGCCTACTTGGGCAAGGTATTTCCATTGGCATTCCAGCGGTAGTTTCTTCAGCATTTCAGCAGCAGTTTTATTAGCATTTTGGAGGACTCTGCAGCACTGAGAGGAGGACACAGTTCTTTCTGGCAGGAGTCTGGGTTAAGGGTTTGCAAGAGGATTTGTGCTGAGAGGTAGAGCAGGGGTTCAGCTCTTGCATATTGGAGAGTTTTGGCAGGGGTTTCAAGCAGTTTTCTGGAGGGTTTCATTCAGTGGCAGCGTAGAGCATTGAGGGACTGCGCAGAACCCCAAGGGGGTGATTTTCGGGGGTCTGCCATTTCAGGAAAGCTTTCTGGGCTTTTCTGGGTTTCTTGAGTAGAGTCTGATTCCAGAGTTTCAGCCTTTTCTGAGGAGGAGAGCAGCCCCAAATCCTCATTTGATTTCTAGCGGCAGCAGCAGCAGCATGGTCGTTCTCCAGCAGCTTGGACGCAGTTCAGAGAGGGGCCATTCCTTTGTTATTCTGAATGTATTTCTTCACTTGCCTGGTGCAAGTCGAGGTGCCATCTTCCCGATCACCTCCTGTACTCATTCTATTACTCAGTATAATAAAATGGCTCAGCATTCTCTCTGCATTTCTTGAGTATCTGCTTATGGTTATATTGTTATATGTTGCATCATTGTTATTTGTATCTCTTTGAGCATTCTCGGCTATTATACCACTAGTGTGTTTCTCGTATACTCTTAGACAGAGTCTGGAAAGGGCCAGGTAGCCTCCGGATCTCGTCCTCTTTTCAGAGGCGACATATCTGGTAAACGCCCTCCCAGTCCATCTCTGGTTGGAGTTTTGCTTGTGTTTGAGGAATATTCCTGGTAAGGGATATTACATCTAGGTCACTAAAAATGTGTCTACCATGAGACTCGTACTTGCCATAACACAATGTTAAAAAAGGGATCATTACATATATGAATCAAAATATGCCATAAGTGAAGGTGTCTAACATGAGTGGGTTTATTGAGGCATTAATTTTCTAAGCCAAGCTTTCTAGTCAGGTAATTTTCTTTTTAGTTTGGCACACATTTTCTGATTCATTTGTCTTTTTTCCAATACAATATCATCCCATAAAAAATAACCCACGTCGGTCAGCATATAGACCATAAAAATTTATCGTTGCCACAGTATACAGCCTAACAAAATTTACATAGTACTCAACCATTAAGGCTTGTAGCACAGTGTCAAAAATAGATCTAACAAACAGAAAATGATTCATTTGTCTTATCATAGTGGGTGAATGTATTGTAAAAGGGATTTCCCATGAGGGAAGTTTCAATGTTCTTGACCTTATTACCTGCCAAAGAGGATATCTTCTAGGCCAACAACTTGGCATTTGGCTATAGGGTTCAATTTCATCCTAAGATTGCAATGTAGCCAATCAATATTACAATAAGAATTAATAGATATGTTATAATATTATTTTCATTAAATCCTTTTGAAAGGAAATTACTGAGAGATGAACCCTACTAAGATCCTCATTAGTCCCACAGTCCAAAGTCCCTAAATTTGACAAAGAAGCAGAGGACTACCCAAGAATGGAGGTGGTTGGGGAATAATAAGAGATTTTCTACCTCGTGTTTTAATCATGCTATTTTATTTGCTTCTAGACACTTTAACTATGATTTTGGGTGTTTTGGTGGTTGCCAACCCATGTTTTTTTACTTTTGGCATCTAACCCATGTACTTTTTTGCCTAAGCCAACCCATGTAGTTTTTGGATGCTTGTGGGCACTATATGCACAACCAACCTTCTTTATATTAAATCCCTATACATATGTAAAAACTTAATATTAATAGCCAAAGCATTTGTTAATTATTTTCTATTAATTTCCTTCTTGTAATTTAATTAAATTTTAGCTTAGTAAATAAAAAGCATTGCTAGGATATTAATAATAAATAAATACGTTTTTAGTGGAAGCAAAATGAAACCAATCTCACACATGCACACAAAATTTAATGCACTTTAAATCTACTACTCATAAATTAAATTCTCAGCATACAAGGGCTCCTTTACAAGGAAAATGGCCCACCGAGGAAAAGTACAAGCTACAGCAATTACGGCCCTCTGAAATTTCCCCTGACCACCCCCACGACCTGTTGTTTGCTCAACCCACAGTGAGATACACAACGTTGTCCAATGTGTATTATAAAAAAGTCTACCGCCAAAATAAAAGGCTTTGCATATGTATATGATCGTTTGGTCATTTAATTAGATAGGAAATATATTTTTTTATTTCTTTTTGCTAATTGGTAAAGTGTCACGTGTTTTGGTTTTATTATGAAGTTGCATCAAGTAAATTGATGGTTAAGTGAATTAGGAAATTTGTGGCAAGAGTTAAAGGGTCCCATTAAAATGATATGCATTTAGAATTTCATGTAATAACTTAGGGTATAGGGTTTTAGAGTTAGAGTTTGGCTAGGGTTAGGATTTTAGGGTTGTAGCCTTTTAGGGCTTTCACTAGCCATTAGGGTTTAGGTAGAAATTTAGGGTTTCAATAATCTATGATAGGGTTAGGGTTACATCAAGGTTTAGGGCATGTATCACCAGGATATTTTCCATCTCCAACAATGCCATATTGACATCAATGGCAACCTAGATTAACAATCTCCCCCTTTGTCATTGATGGAAATATTCTTGCCCTTTCAACATTATCTCCCACTTTGACATCAATGGCAAATGGGGTGCCAAGTACTCCCCCTGTCACGCTGCTTCTTATCAATAGTTGTTCTTCATAGGTATGTTACTCCCCCTGTCATGGTGCCCTACTCTTGTGAAGATGATTATTTAATGTGATGCAAGAGCAATAACCCCCATCTTTTGGCGAAGATGTTCAAATGCTTCTCGAGGAAGAGGTTTTGTAAAGATATCAGCAATCTGCTCCTTGGTATTGATATATTCCAACTTTATGTTTTGTTCAGCTACTTGTTCACGAAGAAAATGATACTTGATTGGTATGTATATGGTCTTTGAGTGCATCACTGGATTTTTGCTGAGACTGACAGCACTTGTGTTATCACAATAGATGGTGATTGGTTGGTTGGTATCTATGTTAACATCTTTTAGAGCTTCCTTCATCCATAATATTTGAGTACAACAATCTGCAGCAACTATATACTCAGCTTCAGCTATAGATAGTGATATGGATGTTTGTTTTTTGCTGAGCCAAGATACTAGACAATCTCCCAGGAAGAATGCATTTCCACTAGTACTTTTTCGATCATCGACACTTCCGGCCCAATCAGCATCGGTGTATGCAGTCACAGTAAGAGTTGAGCTCTTAGGGTACCAAAGTCCAAAATCAAGAGTTCCTTTCAAGTATCTGAGAATTCTTTTTACAGCTAACAAATGGGATTGTTTAGGAGCTGATTGAAATCTTCCCACCATTCCTACTGCTTGCATAATGTCAGGTCTCGTAGCAGTTAAGTATAGGAGGGCTCTAATTATTGACCTGTAATGAGTTGCATCTACCGAAGGAGAGTCATCATCTTTGCTTAATTTGCAATCTGTGGTCATAGGTGTGCTCATGGGTGCACAGTCTTCCATTCCATATCTTTTAAGCATGTCTTTAAGATATTTTGCTTGAGATATGAACATCCCTCCTGTGGTTTGAGATATTTGTAGTACAAGGCAGTAAGATAATTCTCCTATCATCGACATTTCGAACTCTTTTGACATATTTTGAGCAAACTTATGGCTCATTTCATCATTATAGCTAGCAAAAATCAGATCATCAACATAGACAAGAGTGACTAGTAACTTATCTTAATCCATCTTCATGTAGAGATTACTTCCTGCCACCACCTTCTTGAAGCCTTGTTGTTGTAGATAGTGATCCAAGCTTGCAGACCAAGCTCTAGGAGCTTGTTTCAACCCATATAATGCCTTTCTCAACTTACAAACAAAGTCTTTTCCTTCTACTAGATTAAACCCTTCTGGTTGCTCCATGTAGACTTCTTCCTTGAGTTCCCCATTCAGAAATGCTGATTTTACATCCATTTGATAGATTTGAATCCTTTGGAGCAAGAAAATGCCAAGAACATCCTTATAGCTTCCATACGAGCTACCGGTGTACTTGTCATCCTTCGTTGAGTTTGTATCCCCTCGTCAACATTGCCAATAACCTGCTCTTCTGGGTGATGTTTTTGGAGGAATTTTACATTTGAAGGGGTTTGAGATGGTTCTTTTTCCTTTTGTTTTTCTTGATCTTTTTCCTCTTTTTCAGGTTCTTCTTTGTTTTCTTCAATGAGAGGGTCAACTTCATGATCTTCAATTTCCTTTTCTGGAAGATCTTCATCAATCTTCACATCAATGCTTTCCACTATAGTCAATTATTATAGCACTTGTAGGCTTTGCTCCTAGTAAAATATCCAAGGAATATTCCTTCGTCAACCCAAGAATCAAATTTTCCTGGTGAGTCATCATTGATTTTTATGAAGCATTTGCTTCCAAAAATCTTGAAGTATTTTACTGAAGCAGGTCTTCCTTTCCATAATTCATAAGGAGTCTTCTCATTATTTGGTCTTAGTTGAGTTCGATTCAAGGTATAAACTGTTGTTCTGACTGCTTCTCTCCAAAATTTTGGCTGCAATTCAGCTGCTATTAACATTGTTCTTGCCATTTCTTGAACAGTTCGGTTTCTTCTTTCAACTACCCCATTCTGCTTGGGTGTTCTAGCAGTGAAGAGTTCTCTTTCAATTCCATGTACTTTACAGAATTCATCAAATTCTTTTGATGTGAATTCTCCCCCTCTATCTGTTCTAAGACATTTAATCTTAGAATCTTTTTCATTTTCTACAAGAGCTTTAAGATTCTTAAAACATTCAAATGCTTCAGATTTATATTTTATGAAATATACCCACATCATTCTAGTATAGTCATCAACAAATAAAGCAAAGTACCTTTCTCCTTGGAGTGTCGGAGTTCTAGTTGGTCCACATAAATCAGCATGAATGATCTCCAAAGGTTTTGATGTAGAGAACTCCTTGGTCTTGTGGCTGGTTCTAGTTTGCTTTCCATGTTGACATGGACCACATACACCTTGATTTGGCTTGAATAACTTTGGGATGTCTCACACTGCATTGATCTTGCTGATATTGATCAAGTTATCGAAACTTGTATGTCCCAATCACTTGTGCCACAGCCAACTTTCATTTGTTTGACTTAGGTAACATTTATCTTCTTGAATTTTGTTCAAAATGTAGACGTTATCTGATGTTCTAACTCCTTTTGCCACAAGTTCTCCTGAGGAAGAGTTCCTTATTTCACAATCTTTAGTGCTAAAGACAACTTTATGTCCTTGATCACAGATTTGGCTAACACTTAAGAGATTGTGTTTGAGCCCATCTACTAGCAAAGCATTTTGAGCCTTTCCTTTTCCATTAATAAGGGTAACAGTTCCTTTTCCAGCAATTTTGGCAGATCCACTTCCAAAGGATACATTTCCTTCCTTTTTGTTCAATGAGACAAACTTCCTTTTGTCACCTGTCATATGTCTGGAGCACCCACTATCCAAAAACCAATGATTTTCATCACTATGAGCACATAGAGCTAGGCCACATTTATCCATATTTGGATTCTCATCTTTTGCTTCTCTTCTTTTGAGGGGGCAATTTGTTCATCGTGTCCATTATCATTACATAATGAGCAAATTGGATCAAATTTGGCCAAAGGATCAAAAGAGTTGTAGGTCTTGATTTGTCCTTGCCCTTTGAGATCATATGGTTTGTTTGTTTGATTCTTCAATTTTGGTGTTTCATCCTTACGAGCCATGCAATGTTTAGCTTGGTGACCAAAATTTTTACAATAATAACAATGACCAAAAAGATAGTTTGGTACCTATTGTAATAGCCATGATTTGAATCAACATTCTTTCTTGGAGTTGTTCGCTCTTCATTTTTTGGATTTGAGATGGGCCTTTGATGAAATGTTTTTTCTTCCTTTGGGTTGCTGGAAAGTATGTTGGCATAGCTTTTTGCATTATTCTTAGTACTTGATGATTCTCCTTTAAAACATATCCCAGATTTGTCATACTGAGGTTTTTGAGCATTTAGGATAATGTCAAGTGTTTGAGAGCATTCCCAACTCCTTTTGACTTGCTCCAATTCCTTCCCCAGAGATACTATTTCAGCTTTATGATTTTCACAAATTTCTTCCTTTTCTTTTAGCTTATTTTCCAAGAGGTCTTCCCTTCTTTTTGCTTCCTCCTTTTCTACCTTGAGAGAGATGATTTTATTTCGTAATTTCTCATTTTCTTCAATGGCACCCATTAACAATTCATCTACATTTCCTTCTAGTCCTGAATCATCATCATTTGTGAATGCCATGAATAATACTTCTTGGCTTCCATCATAGTCATTTTCTTCATTTGATTCATCATTACCTCCTTTGTGATGAGGGAAATGATTACTTGATTTCTTTTTGATGACTGCAAATTCATCTTCATCGGACTCATCTTGCTTAGAGAAGAAATTCTTCTTATTAAAGCCTTTCTTTTTGTATACCGTCCTTTTAGAATCCTCCTCATCATCAATATCATGCTTATGAGGACATTTTGCAGCATGATGACCTATTCTTCCACAATTGAAACAAATAAGAGAGTACTTACCTTTTAGCTTGGATCCTTTCTTCTTAATCAGTTGGAAGAGGGGAAGGAGCTGTGTACCCATTTAAAACCGAATGCCAAATTTCAAGTCCAAGGGACATTAAGTAGTAGGACATTCTTTTTTTCCAAAAACCAAAATTTGTGTCGTCGAACAAAGGAAGCCTTCCTGACACTTTGATTTTTCATTGTGACTAAGAATCCTTCTTCCAGTTGTTAGGCTGATTATGAAGAAGCTGGCTCTGAAACCAATTGTTGGAAATACTGAGAGGGGGGTGAATCAGTGTTTCTTTCAATTGTTATTATTACCAGTTAGATTCTTCATAATTTAGTCAGCGAAACGTATAAGAATAATTTTATTGAGTATAAAAGAATAGATACAATGTATGATAATTATTCCCAAGCACCAACTTGGTTTTGATGAGGCTCTGACCTCTAGGGCTTCGACCCTATATAATCCAAGGCACCTACCTTGTGTTTAAGAGCACCAACTCCAAGGACACCAATCCTGTTGTTTAATAGAGAATGTGTAAGGTACTTACTTCAATGTTCTTGGTATATTCTTCAATGTCTTCACTACTTCAGCAACGAAAACACTTTGGCTTTGCTTTGTACTTGTCCTTGATTTACTTCACTGTCCACTGTCCAAGAAAGAACTCTTCATTGTCCAGGCTTATAAGATTACAATCAACAGTCTGAGAGAATACAAGTCATGATCTTCTGCAATGTCCGAGTTACCACAATCCGAGGCACTGTTCTAACAGTCCGAGCTATAAAATAGCAGTCAACAGTTGAGAGAATGCAAGTAAGGATTTTTTGTAATGACCGAAGTATCTTCTCCTCAGTCCGAGTCTAACTGAGGTAATGAAACTACCCAAACAGTCATTGACGCATAAATAAAAGAAGTGCCAAAGAACGTTGCTCGGTTCTGAAGGTGTAAGGCTACAGTGTCGAGGCAAGCCACTCCCACTGATCCAAGAATTTATGTAACGATGCAATCAAAACAAGAGACTGTCCGATGTTCGCTTAGAAACTTCATCCGCAGGCTGTCCGAAATTTTCACGCTTACTGTAACTCGGTTGACCCAGAAATATGCGTTTACCGTATTTTATTCAGAAATATGCGTTTACCGTATTTTATTCAGAAATATGCGTTTACCCAAAAATATGCACTTATCCGCAGGCTGTCCGAGATATGCGTTTACCGTATTTTCACTTACGTAACCTTAGTTTATCTGCTGTTTATTTCTTCGGTCTGAGTCTAACTGAGGTAATGAAACTACCCAAATAGTCGTTGACACATAAATAAAAGAAGCGCCAAGGAACGTTGCTCGGTTTTGAAGGTGTAAGGCTACAGTCTCGAGGCAAGCCACTCCCACTGATCCGAGAATTTATGTAACGATGCAATCAAAACAAGAGATTGTCCAATGTTCGCTCAGAAACTTCATCCGCAGGTTGTCCGAAATTTTCATGCTCACTGTAACTCGGTTGACCCAAAATTATGCGATTACCGTATTTTATTCAAAAATATGCGTTTACCCAGAAATATGCGTTTATCCGCAAGCTGTCCAAGATATGCGTTTACCGTATTTTCACTTACGTTCACGAGATGTGAACCTTGGTTTATCTGCTGTGTATTTCTTCGCTGTAATTCTATATATTTTCAAATGAGATTGTGCCACAATATGTACACGTAGAATGTTGTCTATGTCCGAAGTGTGGAGCCGACCAGTCATGCCGACATGTAAGGTTTGAACAGTGAGATACACAACGTCGTCCAATGTGTATTATAAAAAAATCTACGCCCAAAATAAAAGGCTTTTGGATATGTATATGATCGTTTGGTCATTTAATTAGATAGGAAATATATATTTTTAATTCTTTTTGCTAATTGGTAAAGTGTCACGTGTTTTGGTTTTATTATGAAGTTGCATCAAGTAAATTGATGATTAAGTGAATTAGGAAATTTGTGGCAAGAGTTAAAGGGTCCCATTAAAATGATATGCATTTAGAATTTCATGTAATAACTTAGGGTATAGGGTTTTAGAGTTAGGGTTTGGCTAGGGTTAGGATTTTAGGGTTGTAGCCTTTTAGGGCTTTCACTAGTCATTAGGATTTAGGTAGAAATTTAGGGTTTCAATAATCTATGATAGGGTTAGGGTTACATCAAGGTTTAGGACATGTATCACCAGGATATTTGCCATCTCCAACAATGCCATATTGACATCAATGACAACCTAGATTAACACCTACCCGTCACTCGTGCAACTGTCTGCACCCCAACCCGTCACACATGCAGTAGTTGTATTGTTTCCTGTTGATTCTTTTGTGTAGCATCAGGAGGTATTCCAGCATGCCTAAGTCGTCCTAGAAGAATTATGAAAACTAAATTAAAAATTTGATTTTTGAATAACAGGTCGACCTAGGAGGGTGAAGGGATGTGTACCTTGGGTTATTTCAAACCCATTCGACAAGTATAAATATATAATGTGATGCATCATTCTCCAACCAGTGAAAAAGCAAGTATGAGATTTGTTTTCGGAGGTTATTTTTTCTACTTTTATCTCTCTCTCTCTGCCACACGCATGGAGAAAGAAGACTGAGTTTAATATCTCTATTTGTTCGAGTTGAATGGGCATTGACAGAGTTGTTTGACCTCTTATTTGACCGCAGAACTATACAACATTCACTGCAGGGTCACAGTTGACCGAAACTTTGACTAAATTTTAACCGCAGAATTTGACCCATTTGACCACAGAGTTCAGAAGTGATTTCTGACAGGCTTGACCAGGCTTGAAGAGTATAAGTTTGACCCGGTTTGATTGGAAATTGACTTGGATTATTGGCATAGCTTTCTAGACAAATTGATGATTTGTAAACCTTGCTAAAGAATAATTTCTCCTAAATAAAAGTTGTTGGATTTTCTCCCAAGGTTGGGTTTCCAAGGGTAAAATTTGTTGTCTCTATTGTGCATGGTTGTCCTTCTATGATCTTTAATATTTCCACTGTATTTACTGTTGATTTTTTTTAAGTGTAATTGCTCAACGATATCAGTGGCATAGAATACTGTGTGAAAATCATTAAGTAATTATCTAGCAAAAAATTGTATTCTATTGTGCATCTTGGAGAAAAGTCAACATGGTATCAAAGCTTTGTTGAAAGAATAGCCACTGATGTTAGCCTAAGAGACAAGTGTTTAGCAGCTTGATTAGTTTTTCGATCTCTTGTGAAAATGGCACCAAGTCTCAAAGTTGAAGACAAGTTAGATGGTGCCATCAACTTCAGATCTTGGAAGACCAGAATTCTCCTTATCTTGGAAGAGAATGGGCTTCAAGATCATGTGGAGAAAGGTATTCCAGAGCCAAAGAGAGCTGAGGAGAAAGCCAAGAAAAAGAAGAATGAAGCCAATGCTAAGAGAATCTTGGTAGATTCCATAAAGGACCACTTGATTCCTCATGTTGTTGCATGGAAGACTGTCAAAGAAGTATATGATGCTCTGGTAGGATTGTATGAGAGCATCAACACTAGCAAGAAGTTAACCTTGAGAAGTTGTCACCGTAGTGTCATAATGACTAGATTAGATTTTGTTGTCTCGTAACTTATGAATCTTCCATATTAGAGATGACTTTGTAGCCATTAGAGATACCATTGATGATACAGAGCTTGTTACAGTAACTCTCAATGGATTCCCTACCTCATGGGAGCCATTTATTCAGGGAATTTATGCACAAAAAAATTTGCCCAAGTTTGATGTTGATTTGGGGTAGCATCGAATGTGCTCTAGCCACGAAAATTGGTCAAGAGGCTAAGGCACATGAGATCTCCAATACCCAGAAATGGTTTGGGCAGATTCTAAACAGTTTGGGAGATATTAAAATAATTAATATTTTTAATGGAGAACCTAAGTCTAAACTTAGGGAAAATAAAATATTAATGTGAATTAATATAAAACTGTGTTAGAATGGTCCAAAAGTCCTGGATCAAGCCAGATCTAATCTTAGCCGTTGATTAGGGACTTAATCTCAACTGTTGATTTGTCAACGAGAAAAGTATAAGAGGAGGCTTGAGGGTCACTTGGAGGACACACCGAGTTGATCAAGATTTCGACTTTCTGGGGCTTCGTTTGCCGAGGAAGTCGAGAGAGTGATCAGAGTTGCAGCTGAGGGGCAATGAATACAGAAGCAAAAAGGCAGAGATAGCACCAAGAGGATCAGCGCAGTAGCCGAGAGTGAGGGACGCAGAACCAGCCAAGGGTTCACGTAGAGCCATCCAGGGCTCACGCAGAGGCAACCAGGAGCTGCGCAGTGCCTCAGAGGGCCAACGTGGGTGACACAGAGGGCTGGCGCAGTGCCTCTAGAGGCTAACGCAGGGGTTAATGGGCTGACACTAGGCCAGAGAGGCTGACGCAGTCCCTAGAGGCTGACGTTCGGGTTTCGTGGGGCAGATTGGAGCTGTGAAGCTGCCAGAGTGATTATCTAGGGTTTCAACAGGAACATCTGTCTCTGACTGAGAGGTACTACTGCCGAGATTATTCTCTGTTGGCTGAGCCGGTTTTGGCACCCAGATTGTATTCAGAAGCTACATAATAATAAAACACTCATATAGTTGCACCGGTTTTCCCGCATTGGGTTTTTCCAGAGACATTAGTCCAAAAACAACAGTGTCACTTGTTTGATTGTTTCTTTCAGTTAATGATCTGTATGTGTTGATATTGTACTTGTATTTATTTTCAGTATTTACATGGTCAATAACTTGTTAAGTAAATGAACAAGTAGGAAGAAATAAATCAGATAGTACAGGAAGAATTTCTAATGGTTAGACTTAGAAATTCCAACATGGTATCAGAGGGTGGTTGCAGATCACAAGAGAACTGAGGACATTAGCCGAGCAGAGCAGCAGCAGCAGAAAATAGCTGTCCCGAGTGACAGAAGTTGTTCCTAGCAGAGTCGCAGCAAGGAAGGGGTGACGCAGTGCCTACGTCCTCGAGATTGAGCCAGGAAGAGGCTAGCACAGAGATTGAGGAGGGCAGAAAAGGCTCACGCAGAGCCATGCAGAGACCGAGAGGGTTGACGCAGTTGGCTAGGGGACCATTTCAGCGAGTCCCTGATTGCGCAAAGCCTAGGAGCTCTAACCTTCAGTATGCTGGGGTTTAGGAGGCTGTGGGTAAATTGCAGAGTGAAGCTGGTGGGGTAATGTAGTCAGAACAGTACCTAACAGGGCAAGGCCAAGGAGGAGGGAGTTGCTACCGAGGATTTCTAGCCAAGAAATCTAGATCAATGGTGCAACTGCACTAACGATCGGAGTGGGGGCATCTCGACATTGGCAGAAGGGTTTCCAGGAGGGAAATCGAGGCTCAGAGGGAGTCACACCAAGAACTTCCAGGAGGGAAGTAGAGGAGCAGCAAGATGGCAATGAACGAGGTAAGAGACCAGGACAGACTGGACAGAGCCTCAAACTTCGTAGTCTGGAAGGCCAGAATCTTATCCGTTCTAGACAAGAATCGTGTCAAGCACTTCGCCTTGAGGACGATAGCAATCCCATTTGACCCCACTGATAACGACAAGTACGAGGAGGCAATGGCGAGGGCCAAGAGCATCATTCTTGACGGGGTCAAGGACCATGTGGTACCACATATTGCCGAAAAGGACACGACAAATGAGATGTGGGAGGCCCTAAAGAAATTGTACCAGCATACTTTTGTGCAGAGAAGGATGTTACTAGAAAATCAGTTGTGATCATACCAAATGCAGAGGGGAGAACAGATTGACCCCTTCCTCGGTCGATTGAAGGAGATCAGGGATCAACTGGCTTCCATAAGAGCCACGTCGGATCAAGAATTGATGGTGAGAACAGCTCTGAACGCAATCTCAAAAGATTGGGAGGTGTTTGTCCAAAGCATACTGGGCAGGGCGACCCTTCCAGATTGGGAGGAAATGTGGGCAGCTCTTCGCCAAGAAGAGATCAAAAGGCTCAGTAAGGCGGGAAGCATCGACAAGGGGATCAGAATCAAGAAGGAGGAGGAGGTGGATGTTGCCCTAGCATCTGAGGGAAAGCAGGAGAAACGAAAGAAGAAGGACCTCTCCAAGGTCAAATGCTTCCACTGTGGGGAGTTGGGTCATTATGCAACCTAGTGTCCAAGGAAGAAGAGCAAGGGAGAGGCCTCCGAGACCAAGGCTGCGCCAGCAAGGGTAGAGAAGGAAGTGGAGACAGACGATGATTGTGCCATGAGTGCACACACACCACTTGAGCGGAAGTGGGGAGACATCAAGCTGTAGTCAGATGGACTACAGACAATAAGGGGCAGGATCCTCGAGGTACTCAGCCTCTTGGATTAGACCTTGCTACGGAGCCCCGAAGAGGAGTAGCAGTGCTGGCGGATGTTAATAGAGACAGATGCAGATGGAGCGACACAGGGAGCTACAGTGCAGGATTCCCAGGACAACATGAGGCAGCAGTGCAAGAAGCACGGGAGTGTTGCACCAGTGCAAGATGGCATAGAGAGGTGTGCAACGGTGCGAGATGCATGGAGTTGTTGCAGTAGTGCAGAGGTCAGAGAGAGAGCACTTGTCAGCGACAGAGGGAGTTTTAGCATCGAGGGTGTCTCTAGCCTCACAGAGATGTTAGGGTTGGGAGATCAGTTACTTACTTCTCAGTAACTCAGTTGCAGTGCAACAGTTAGTAGTGTCAGTGCTATGGGCAACACGATGCAACAGGATGAGAGGGATTTGTAGTACGGATGCAGCAGTGGCAGTGGCAGGGCCATGGGTAGCAATACAAGATGCAACAATGCAGATGATGGGTAGCAGACCTAGCATTAGCACAGGGACCAATGCCAGATGATCAGGGTGATACTCATTGAGGAGTATTGCCAGAGCACAGTCCTTGCTAAGAGGGATTGTTGATTTGGGGTAGCATCAGATGTGCTCTAGCCACGAAAATTGGTGGAGAGGCTAAGGCACATGAGATCTCCAATACCCAGAAATGGTTTGGGCAGATTCTAAACTTAGGGAAAATAAAATATTAATGTGAATTAATATAAAACTATGTTAGAATGGTCCAAAAGTCATGGATCAACCCAGATCTAATCTTAGCCATTGATTAGGGACTTAATCTCAGTCGTTGATTTGTCAACGAGAAAAGTATAAGAGGAGGCTTGAGGGTCACTTGGAGGACACACCAACTTGATCAAGATTTTGACTTTTTGGGGCTGGGTTTGCTGAGGAAGTCGAGAGAGTGATCAGCGTTGCAGCTGAAGGGCAGTGAATACAGAAGCAGAGAGGCAGAGATAGCACCAGGAGGATCAGCGTAGTAGCCGAGAGTGAGGGACGCAGAACCAGCTAGGGGTTCACGTAAAGCCAGCCAGGCTCACGCAGAGGCAGCGAGGAGTTGCGTAGTGCCTCAGAGGGCCAACGTGGGTGACGCAGAGGGCCAGAGGGCTGACGCAGTGCCTCCAGAGGCTGACGCAGGGGTTATTGGGCTGATGCTGGGCCAAAGAGGCTGACGTTGGGGTTTTGTGGGGCAGATTGGAGCTGTGAAGCTGCCCGAGTGATTCCCCGGGGTTTCAACCAGAACATCTGTCTCCTAGTGAGAGGAAATACCGCCGAAATTATTCTTTGTTGGGTGAGCCGGTTTTGGCACCTAGATTGTATTCAGAAACTGCATAATAATAAAACCCTCAGATAGCTGCATCGGTTTTCCCGCATTGGGTTTTTCCGGGGACATTAATCCAAAAACACCGGCATCACTTGTGTGCTTGTTTCTTTCAGTAGATGATCTGTATGTGTTGATACTAAACTTGTATTTATTTTCAATATTTACATGGTAAATAACTTGTTAAGTAAATGAACAAGTAGGAAGAAATAAATCAGATAGTACAGGAAGAATTCTAACAGTTACACTTAGAAATTCCAACATTTGATAAGCTATGAATTGATTGTGTCCAAGAGGAGGTCAGATTGTTGTCCCAGAATAGCTTGTGGATTCTGTAAGATGAAGAAGCTTGAGCCCTTGCAACTCATACTAGGAAAGGAAAAAGAAGAATGAAATTTAGAAAGTTTTATAAGAAGAATACAGGTAGAAGACCCGCCCCTGTTCAAGATCAGAAGAAGAAGGCTATGTCAAAGATCAAGTGCTTCATTTTGTCATGATTTTGGGCACTATGCCTCCCATTGTCCTCAAAAGAAAAGGAAGGAAAAGCAACATGTATCAATAGCCAATGATGATGAGGATGATGATGATGACCATCCTCCTCGAAAGAAGTCACAGGGATTTCTCCTTTAGGAACTGTTACCAATTGTAGTTATGTTTGGACTATTGTGCCTCCAGGCACATGACAAGTTTCCGAGTTTCTCTTACAAATCTGTCAAAGAGGAAGTTAACAATTTCTTGCAACCCTCAACAATTTCTTCCTTAACCAAGAAATAAGTGCTTCCAATCATACTTTTCTCCCTTGATTATGATTATTATTTTTTATTTTTGAACAGCCTCTTGTCCTTGTATTTTGCTTGGTTATAATTTTTCCTCCATGGCTTCTTGAATGGAGTTTGCAAAATGAAAGAATAGATCCATTGTGGAGACTGCCAAGGCGATTATTCATGCTACAACTAACAGCATAGAAGCAAGTTTTGTGCCAAGAGGTTCTCCCAGAAAGAGGAAGTGAACTATTAGAAGATTTTTGCTCCAGTCGCCAGATGGTCAAGTTCTTATAAGGCCAAAAAACTCGAGCATAGACTCAGCAAGGTTGATTGGTGTTCGAGAGGGAAAATTGACAAATTTTTAGGACATCCAGGACTATGCTAGATGACCAAAAGAGCTTCCAGTTCCAAGGGAGAAGACAGTCAAGCAGAGTGGAAGGAGCATCCTTCCAAGAGGATGTCATGGGTTGAGATTGTCAGACAATATGCTCAGAGACAAGAGGTCTCTAGGGACCATGCCAGACAACTGAGTATGCTTCAGTGAATAGAGAGAGCAGCAGTGGCATGAAGATTTGTTTTCATGACAAAGGGAGCAACCAAGATTGCCACAAGAGGATCTACTTCAGTGTCATAGGGAGCACCCAGTGAGGGTAACCAAAAAGCAGTTGTGGTGATGGATCTAGTGAAGGAAGCTAGTTAGTTTATGGTTGAACTGAGGCACAACGCCAAACACGTGTTCAGGTACCAGTGTGGTATAGTTAGATATGATTTGATATGTCTCAAGAAGTGAAGTGAGGTTGCAGGGACATGGATTCGGATTGGGGTGGGAGTGCAAAGGACAGAAAGAGCACCTCGGGGTGTTACTTCAGCTTAGGATCAGCTATGATATCCTAGTTTAGCAAGAAGCGGACTTTTGCCGCACTCAGTACAGCAGAGGCAGAGTATATCACAACCAGTGCCGCAAGTCATGAAGCAGTATAGCTTTGGAAGTTACTTGCAGAGCTAATCATGAGCTTGAGACAACCTCGATATTTTGTGATAATCAAAGTATTTTTAAGCTTCGGAGAATCCAATTTTTCGTGACAGGTTAAAGCACATTGAGATCAAATATCACTACATCCAAGAAATGGTGCAGAAAGGAGCAGTGAAGGTCCAGTATATATCCACAAATGAGCAGATAGCGGGCATTCTCATCAAGCCTCTATCTAGAGCGAAGTTTGTGTACTTCAGGGACAAGCTTGGCATGATGCAAAATGTGTCCCTCGTTGAAAGCGAGTGTTGATGTCTTTGCATAATTGGACAGATCTTCTCCTGAGAAACCATGAAGGCATTTGACTAGGTCATGCTAATTTGACTAAGAGGACTTTGGTTGGGCCATGTTGATTTGGCCAGGAGTGAATGGTCCAGGGGCAGTTCCTCTCTTAAGAAGCCATGAAGGACTTGGTTGGGACATCCTAATTTGACCAGATTTGATTGATGTAATTCACGTGAGAAACCATGAAGGACTTTGGCTAGGCCATGCTGATTTGGCCAGGGGTGAATCGTCCAAAGGGCAGAGCCTCTCCTGAGAAACCAAGGACTTTGGCTGGGTCATGTTGATTTGTCCAAAGGAGATTGATACATTTACCTGAGAAGCTATGCTGATTTGGCTAGGCCATGCTAATTTGGCCAGGGGTAAATGGCCAAAGATACTCACATTGCATACTCCAGGATGGAGTGATCTATAGACATGCATGTGAGGAGTCACACTCCCTACTCCAAGATGGAGTGATCTATGGACGTGCATGTGAAAAGACACTACATCAACATAGCAAGCACATGAACTTTTCTTGTGGAGGAGAAATTTCACCTAAGGAGAAATTTGTTTGCAGCCAAGGAGAATACCTCCCTCGCTAAGAGAAAGTGTTGATTTTTTTTGTAGCAACGGGAGATATTCCTGCATGCCTAAGTCGGCCTAGAAGAATTATGAAAATTAAATTAAAATTTTGATTTTTAAATAACAAGTTGGCCCAGGAGGATGAAGGGAGATGTCCCTTGGGTTATTTCATCCCCATTGGACAAGTATAAATATATGATGTGAAGCTTCATTCTCCAACCAATGAAAAAGCAAATCTGAGATCTATTTTCGAAGGTTATCTTTTCTACTTTTATCTCTATCTCTCTTGGCCGCACGTGTCGAGAAAGAAGACCGAGTTTTTATTTCTATTTGACCGAGTTGAATGGTTGTTGGCCGAGCTATTTTACCTTTCGTTTGAGCACAAAATTGTATAGTGTTGACCATAGGGCCGCAAGCCGTTGACCGTAGGGTCACAGCCCTTTGACCACAGGGTAGCAGTTGATCGAGACTTTGACTGTGTTTTGACCACAAAGTTTTGGCCCAGGATACTCACACTGCTTACTCCAGGATGGAGCGATTTATAGACGTGAATGTGAGGAGTCACACTACCTACTCCAGCGTGGAGTGATCTATAGACGTGCATGTGAAACGACACTACATCAACATAGCAAGCTCATGAACTTTTCTTGTGGAAAAGAAATATAGCTAAGGATAAATTTGTTTGTAGCCAAGGAGAATACCTCCCTCGCTAAGAGGGAGTGTTGAATTTTTTGTGTAGCATTGGGAGGTATTCTCGCATGCCTAAGTCAGCCTAGAAGAACTATGAAAAATAAATTATAATTTTGATTTTTTAATAACAAGTCGGCCCAAGAGCGTGAAGGAATGTGTCCCTTGGGTTAATTCACCCCCATTCGACAAGTATGAATATATGATGTGATGCCTCATATTCCAACCAACAAAGGTTATCTTTTCTACTTTTATGTTTTATCTCTCTCTCTCTCTTCACTAAACGTGTTGAGAAAGAAGACCGCTTTTTTATCTCTGTTTGGCCAAGTTGAATGGGCACTGATCGAGTGTTTTGACCTCCGTTTTGACCGCAAAACTGTACATCATTGAGTCTTGACCACAGGACCGCAAGCCATTAACCATAGGGTCGTACCCATTCACTGCAACCCTGTAGTTGACCAAGACTTTGACAACATTTTGACCGCAGAGTTCAAAAGTGATTTCTGACAGAGTTGACTACGGTTGACGAGTATAAGTTCAATCAAGTTTAACTAGAAATTGACTTGGATTATTGGCACAAATTTCTAGAAAAAATGGTGATTTGTAAACCTTACTGAAGAATAATTTCTCCTAAAGAAAATTTGTTGGGTTTTCTCCCAAAGTTGGGTTTCCCAAGGTAAAATTTGTTGTCTATATTGGGCATGGTTGTCCTTCTATGATCTTTATTATTTCCGCTACATTAATTGTTGATGTTTTCTAAGCGTAATTTCCCAATGATATCTGTGGCATAGAATATTGTGTGAAAATCATTAGGAAGTAATTATCTGGCAAAAAATTGTATTCTATTGTGCATCTTGTAGAAAATTCAACATTTCCCACGGCACGTGCAGCAATCGTACTGCTACCTATGGCACGTGGTAGATCTTCTCCCTTTGCATAGCACATACGGCATCTAGTAGCCCGTGTGGCTATTGTGTGCAGTACACGTGGCGTGTGTAACCACCCCATCCCACATTTACACAATTCTACAAGCTCGACAGGTAAACATGAGCTGAGAGACTTTGATGTGACCCAACATCCAAGTTCTAGTTATGGAACTGGGGTCTGCTAACCAGAAACTTAGTGAAACCTCTCACGGACATCAGATCAACTAAGTGTCAAACCACAACCCCTGGTGCTCAAACCTTGAGAAGGAACTTCTTTTTAACTGAACTCACAACCCAGCTACAAGCATAAGTCGTTGTGAGTGCGGCTACAAGGCTCCAGCCGTAGGCACAAGCCTCCCTCCGTGCGGTTGTAGCTGAAATTTCCCAGTTCCATGCATGCGACCACGAAATCAGTGCCGCATTTTCAGGGCTAGCCTATAGGCCATTGCCCAAAACAACCTAGAAATTTCCAGAATCAAGTTTAAGGTGATGACAAGTCTATATGATAAGTACTAAGGCTATAGCTTAATCAAAAATTGCCAAACACATGAGAACATTTTGTCAAGCACATGGTAAACATAGTAACTACAGGGCATGAATGCATATTTGTCCATGTCTCCTTAACTTCATCAAGGAATCATCAAGAAGGCTCAATGCCCTCTCAAGCTAGTTGCAACAACACTAGTTAGCCCATGCATTCACATAACCATTCAATAGCTTATCAAATCATGAACAAGATCCATAACAAGAGCACATCAATTAACCATACCTATAACCAAAATGAATCCATGAAAAATCAATCATAAAATCAACACAATAACGAGTACATGTGCTGATTGATCACAATAAGGAAATAACTCATATTAACATATGCAAATGGTAAACAAGTCAGGGAATTCCACGTACCACCCGACCATAGATTGGGTTGAACCAAATCTTTCTTTCATCCAATCACCCCCGTGCCATATTCCAAGCATGAATGTGGGATCATATGGGTTAAACCAAAATAGAACCAACCAGGGCTTCCAGAGGCCAAACCACCTCAACCCTCAACCACAGTGATTTCACCTAAACTGGTCCAGAAATCACTAATACCAAACAAGCTGCCTCCAACTTTCTTCACCATATCCAGAGGACTTCTCCTGTCTCCACCCATCCATCAAGAGTTCTAGGAGAAAGCCCATCTCCACCCTTGACCCTTGGGAATTTCCCGAGACAACCTCACCAAGATCTAAAGTCTACTGGCCATCCAAAGTTTCAACTAAACAAGGAACCCACAACACCATGGCTATTCATGAAATGGCAAGGCAAGGATGAAAACCACTATCAATCCAAGCAAATCCCATGCCAAGGACAACAAAGCAACCAAACAACCAAATGCATGCAGCATGCACTTGAATCTCAGCAATGAAATCATACATGCAACCTGTTACCTGCAATGTTCTCTTGTTGTAGCTGCTTTTCCAACCTTTTCCTTGTGCCCCCTTGCTCCCCTTTGCTTGTCCTTTACTTGCTTGTGTCCAAGTGCTTCCTCTTTCCTCTTAGAGCTCTATTTTTGAAAGTGATCAAAGCTAGAACTGACAAAAGTTGTGAACTATTTCTCTTATGCCTTTTTATTATTGATGTCTAGTCTCTTCCTTTCCTTTTTCCTTTTTTCTTCATTTTCCCTCATTTTCTCTCTAATTTCCCTTGCATGCATATTTGTGTCCCTTCATCTTCCTTTTCTCTTATTTTCCTTTATTTCTCATATTAAATTGTCATTTATTGCTTCTTTGCCTTTGCCAATTTCCATAGCCATTAATTAACCATAAGTGATGCCCACTATAATGTTTTGCCCTCCATTCAGCTTAGAATACATGTTCCATGACCTTGGTCTTATTTTATTTACATAGAAAATCAACCTGGGGGTATTACCAACCCCTCCCCCTTTGGGGAACACTGTCCTCGGTGTTCTATGACACTTATGACCAACAAAACATACTACATAGCTCGACGCAGTATTTACAATAACAACTGTTGAAAACCATGACAAACATACCACTTATTTTAGATTTATACAACTCGATGCAATATTTACAATGACACACATACATAGATATATATACATATCAAAAACTCATTTGTTTCAACCAACAAATAAAGAAGGATATAATGCCTGCATCTAATCAGTCATCTCCCATGTAGCTTAATCGGGCCCAAAGTGCTACCAATGCACTTTAACCTACTCTATTGCCATGTTCCGAAGCATGAGCTATTTCTGCTGCAATATGCATTGTGGCTCTAGCTGGAACTCTCCCTCTAGTTCCACCTACAATACAAACCAATCAATCACATGATCAACATCCTGTACATATCTCTTAAGCAATGAAACATGGAAAACATCATGGAATTTCATTGTTGGCGGCAGTGCAAGTTTGTAGGCCACTGGTCCAATCCTCTCAAGGATCTCAAAAAGTTCACAATACTGAAGTGCCAGCTTGGCACATAACCCAATCCTCAAGGAACTCCTCTTGGGTTTGATTCGCAAGTACACATGCTCCCCAACCTAAAACTCCTTGAATGATCTATGTTAATCCGCATAAATCTTCTGTATGTCCTGTGTTGCCTTTAAATTCCTTCTAATAACCTGCATCTCCTACTCCATCTCAGCCAACATATCTGGTCCAATCAACACCCTGTTCACTGGATCACTCTAGCTGATAGGAGTATTACAACTCTTCCCATAGAGAGCCTCAAATGGACTCATCTTCAAGGATTCCTGATACCCATTGTTATAAGCAAACTCTACCAGTGGAAGATACTCCTCCCACTTCCTCTACTGATGCATGACATACATCCTCAACATATCCTCAAGAATCATGTTAACCCTCTCTATCTTCCCATCTGTCTATGGATGATAAGTTGTACTGAAGGCTAACTCTGTCCCCAAGCCTACAAACAAATCCTTCCAAAACTTGGAAGTGAACTTAGCATCTTTGTCTAATACAATCTTCTTGGGAACTCCATGCAACCTCACTATCTCCCTGATGAAGATCTGAGCCACTTCACTAGCTGAATTAGTAGACTTCACCGCAATGAAGTGAGCTACCTTGCTCAACCTGTCAACCACAACCATGATGGAATCATGCTGCCTCGATGTCCTCGGCAACCTTGTAATGAAGTCCATGGAAATGACCTCCCATTTCCATTCTGGAATTGGAATAGGCTGCAATAGACCAATTGAATGCTTGCATTCAGCTTTCACTTGCTAACAGTCCAAACACCTTGCAACAAACTCAGCCACCTCTTTCTTCAAATTCAGCCAATAGTAGAACTTCTTAACAACTGTCAAAGTATTTTGGTATCCCGAGTGGCCTGAATATGGCTTGACATGAAACTCTCTCAAGATAAGCTTCTTCAACTCGCTGTTATCTGGCACATAAATCCTATTCCTGAATCTCACCAAGCCATCTGTTGTGAGGTGATACTCCTTATCCCTATCAACCTCACCTTGTTGCTGCAACCTCTGCTTCAGTTGTTGATACATCTCATCATGCTGCCCTAGATGTAAAATCCGCTCTTGTAAATTTGTCCCATAACAACTCACAGCTGAAATATGATTCACCTGCACTCTCCTACTGAGAGCATCTACAACCCTGTTCTCCTTGCCCTTAATGTACTTGATCTCAAAATCAAACTCACTGAGAGTAGCCAACCATCTAGCTTGCCTGGAATTTAGATTGGGTTGGTCAAATAAATACCTCAGTCCACTATGATCACTCATCAGAACAAACCTCCTGCCAAGGAGATAATGTCTCCACATCTTCAACGCATGAATGATAGCTATCAACTCAAGATCATGAGTCACATAGTTCTACTCGTGCTCATTCAGCTTCCTTGATTCATAACAAACCACCTATCCTTCCTGCATCAAAACTCCACCAAGTCCTTCCTTACATGCACCTGTACAAACCACAAACTCCTTATCAAGATCTGCATCTTCAAAACCGGAGAATTTGTAAGCAACTGCTCAAAACTAGTTGCACACTCTTCAGTCCATTCAAACTTTTTCCCTTTCCTGTGTAAAGATGTGATAGGATAGCCAATCTTAGAGAAGTTCCTGATGAACTACCTATAATAACCTACTAGTCCCATGAATGATCTAACCTCATCTACATTCCTCAGAGCTGGCCATTCCATGATAGCTTTAATATTTTCCAGATCCACTGTTATCCCTTCCTTGGAAACAACATGTCCCGAGTAATGAATCTAAGTCTGAAAGAAACTGCACTTATTGAGCTTGGCATATAACTTATCCACTCTCAACAACCTCAACACCACTGCCAAGTGCTCTACATGCTCCTCTTCATTCTTTGAATATACCAACATATCATCAACAAAGACTATCACAAACTTATCTAGATAAGGGCGCAACACATTGTTCATCAAGCACATGAAGATGGCTGCAGCATTGGTAAAACCAAAAGGAACCACCACAAACTCATAGTGCCCATACCTTGTACGAAATGCAGTATTGTAGATGTCTTCTTCTTTGATGCGCACCTAATGATATCCTGATCTCAGATCAATCTTCGAAAATACTGCAACTCCCTTCAGCTGATCAAACAAATCATCAATCTACATAAATGGATACTTGTTCTTGATAGTCACCTTGTTCAACTACCTATAATCAATGCACAATCTGAGAGTACCATCCTTCTTCCTTACAAACAACACTGGTGCACCCCAAGGCGACACACTTGGCCTTATGTATCCCTTATCAAGCATCTCTTTAAGTTGCAACTTTAGTTCCACCAATTCCGGAGTGCTCATCATGTACGGTGCCTTAGATGTTGGTGTTGCTCCTGGTACCAACTCAATAGAAAATTCCACCTCCTTATGAGGTGACAGCTCTGGAATCTCTGCAGGAAACACGTCCTGAAACTGCTACATGATCGGATACTTCCTCAGGGCTTCATCATCCTCATCCTCTTTCCCTTTGCCACTGAACATGAACTGGAAATAATACAGATCCCTTCCTGCGACAGCACGGCTATAACCATTCTCATCGATGTAAGCTTCTTCTTTCCCTGCAAGATTCTCTTTTCTGCATCATCATCCAGGCACTCAATGTCCTTGTCATAGCAGTCCACCTTGGTCCTGTGAATGAACAGCCAATCCATGCCCAAAAGCATGCTATATGATCCCAAAAGAACCACATTTAGATGTGTTGATGTAGGCATGCCATTAAACTCAAATGCACAAGATCTCACCCAATGATGAACTCCTCTTGGTTCTTGTAGCCAACTACACCAACCAAGATTTTGCATGCACTTCCTTATTCAACCGGCACTGATCCACCAAGTCGGGACTAATATAGCTATAATTTGATCCAGGATCAATCAAAATAAAAACAACTTGATCACAAAGCTTACCTTCCATCTCAATAATGGATGCATGATGATCTGCCTGCCTATTATCCACTATTGCATAAATCCGAGGATTTCTCTGACCTACATCTCCAATTGTCTACGCCTCCTGACCACTGTAAATCTGAGGCCTGCCACCCTGATGTGATGGACAATCCCTCCTGCGATGCTCTCCACCACAAGTCCAACACCTCAAAGGTTTCCTGCCATCGCCTTTATTCTGTTGCTCCTCGGGTTGAGAGCCACGTCCTTTCTCAACTGCATTGAATTTCTTATGTGGGGCCATATTTTCTTTCTCATCTACATCCTGAGATCTTCCTCGCTTCTTAGGCCATTTTCCTTTCGTCTTCTCATTACCTTTCCAGTCCCGCTTGAACTCAGGTTTGCGCTTAGACTACTCATAACAATGTTTCAGCTTTCTAATGACTTCCTCCAATGACCGAGGCTCATTATAGTCAATCCTCCTATAAGCATGCTAGCGGTGATGGCAATGATGTCTCTCAGAACTAGAGCTAGAGTAAAATCCATGAGTGTTAACCCTCATGTTAGGCGTATCCAAGGATCTGACACCTCTCACTGTATCCTACCTGTCCAACCTGTACCCCTTCTGAGACCTGCTTCCATCTACACCATTTGTCTTTTCCTCCTGTCCATGGTTGATCCCCAGTTGTCCCTACTTTTGTAAATCTGTAAGGCTCTGAAGAATCACTACATTAACCTCAGCTTGCTTTTCCTGAGCTTTGGCAAGCCTTTCATGTGCCTCAATCAACCGCTCATTGTCTGCCTTGCAACTCATGATTTCTTCCTTCAAACTTCTCAATGTATCTACCAAACTAGGAGAATGTCCCTCTCCTTGCTGCTCAACTAATCTCTCCCATCCTACCAATGTCTCTTCAGGCTTGTACAAAGAGTCGTATGAACTGTACTCAACTATTCTGCTCTTCATCTCTTGGCCTTCTATTTCCTGCAATATGTCATTGTTAGCTATGTAAAACATAATCAAAATCATACCTCAAGGTATCTCAGGGGAGGCTATTGCATCTGCACAGGCCAATCTAGATTAGCACGATACAACATCACAAGCATACCAACTTATACATGGATATCATAACCATAACAATAAGTAGCTAACATGCATGCATGATAAACATATAAACAACTGACATGCATGCATAACAATCTGCATACGTTGTTGTGAGTGCGGTTAGAAGGCTCTAGCCGCACGCACAGGCCTCCCTCTGTGCGGTTGCAGCTGAAATTTCCCAGTTCCATGCATGCGGCCACAAAATCAGTGCGACATATTCAGGGCTAGCCTATAGGCCATTGCCCAGAACAGCCTAGAACTTTCCAGAATCAAGTTTAAGGTGACGACAAGTCTATATGATACATACTAAAGCTAGATTTTGATGAAAAATTGCCAAACACATGAGAACATTTTGTCAAATAGATGGTGAACATAGTAACTACAGGTCATGAATGCATATTTGTTCCATGTCTCCTTAACTTCATCAAGAAATCATCAAGAAGGCTCAATGCCCTCTCAAACTAGCTACAACAACACTAGTTATCCCATGCATTCACATAACCATTCAATAGCTTATCAAATCTGAACAAGATCCATAACAAGAGCACATCAATTAACCATGCCTATCACCAGAATATAACCGGAATAAATCCATGACAAATCAGTGATAAAATCAACACAATAACCAGTACATGTGCTCATTGATCACAATAAGGAAATAACTTATATTAACATATGCAAATGCCAACCAAGTCATGGACTTCCACGTACCACCCGACCACAAATTGAGCTTAACCAAATCTCTCTTTCAGCCAATCACCCCCATGCCATATTCCAAGCATGAATGTGAGATCATATGGGTTAAACCAAAATAGAACCAACCAGGGCTTCCAAAGGCCAAACCACCTCACCCTCAACCACAGTGATTTCACCTAAATCAGTCCAAAAATCGCTAATACTAACAAGCTTGGATGCCTCCAACTTTCTTCACCATATCCAAAGGAATTTTCCTGTCTCCACCCATCCATCAAGAGTTCCAAGAGAAATCTCATCTCCACCCTTGACCCTTGGGAATTTCCCAAGACCACCTCACCAGGATCCAAAGTCTACCGACCATCCAAAGCTTAAACCAAAAAAGGAACCCACAACACCATGGCTATCTAGGAAATGGAAAGGCAAGGTTGAAAACCACTGTCAATCTAGGCAAATCCAATGTCAATGATAGCAAAGTAATCAAACAACCAAACGCATGCACCATGCATTCGAATCTCACCAATGAAATCACACATGCAACCTGTTACCTGCAATATCCTCTTATTGTAGCTGCTTTTCCAACCTTTTCCTTGTGCTCCCTTGCTCTCCTTTGCTTGTGTCCAAGTGCTTCCTTTCTCTTCTCTTAGAGGTCTATTTCTGAAAGTGATCAAAGCTAGAACTGACAAAAGTTGTGAATTGTTTCTCGGATGCCTTTTTATTAGTGATGTCTAGTCTCTTTTTTCCTTTTTCCTTTTTTCTTCATTTTCCATCATTTTCTCTCTAATATCCATTGCATGCATATTTGTGTCCCTTCATCTTCCTTTTCTCCTATTTTCCTTTATTTCTCAAATTAAATCATCATTTATTACCTCTTTGCCAATTTCCATAGCCATTAACTAACCACAAGCAATGCTCGCTATAATGTTTTTCCCTCCATTCAGCTTGGAATATGTTTTCCGTGACCTTGGTTTTATTTTATTTACATAGAAAATCAAATTGGGGTTGTTACAGCGTGTGGTGTCTCTAGCTGAGCACAGCCTCATGTGTGTGATTGTTGTTAGATGAGCTACAGGATTCAACTGTACAAACTTGTTGTAAATAATCCTTCTTGTTGTAATTACACTTGTATATTTCCTCTAAACCCTACACACTTGGACGGAATTTCCTCATCACCCAATCACTGAGATCCTCACTATCTCACTGTCTTGTGCTTACTATTGTGTCTTCCTTTTTCACCCATTCTTGCTTTATAAGCTTTAGTTTTTTACTGCATAACCCTAATCCCCAAAATGATTGGCGATTGAGATCAGATCTCACCTTACTTCAGATCAATGGTTAGGATTCGTCTAATTTGCTAATGCAAATAACATTTTCATTTCCTTAGATTAAAGTCACATTTCTCACAAAAAGCACTTCATTTTAATTAATCCTTTAATTGAAATGATTGTTCTGAGGTTAAAGGTTGTGGACGACTTCCACAAGTCTAGACACTTATATATGTGTGGAAGAACCTGTCTGATGCTACAATCCTCAACACTCCCTCTAAGCAAGAAAGGCACTGCCTAAAGGGCCACATAGAACTAGCTTTCCCTCTAGTCTTGGCACAATGTCCCATGCATCATCCTTCATAATGACATTCCTCTAAACCTCTTGGTTTGTTGCCTCATCAACGCCATGCAATACGAAAACTTCTTCAGAGGCTTGCTCTCCCTGAATGTGCTCCTAGGAGCCTCACCATGCTCCTGAGCATCCTTCAATGTCTACATAAACTACCTAGGTCTCCTGACAAAACTGGAAGGAGCTACTGACTCCTTCCCACCTAAAGCTTGACTCCTTGAATTGGAAGCCTCCGAACATTGTTCACCCTTCGGAGCCTCCTACTCCTCATCCTTTGTTAATGTTAGTAGCTCATGAGACTTCTTAGATGCCAAGTTCTCCTTGAACTTAACGTCTCTACTCACAATTGTCTCCCTCTATGCTAGAATGAAAATCATGTAAGCCTTTCAAGTCTCGTTGTACCCCATAAACATGCCCTTCCCTCTTGAAGGCTCCAACTTCGTCCTTTTCTCCACAAGCACATTGATGTATATTGGACACCAAAATATCCTCAAATGTCTTATCTTTGGCTTCACCTCAACGAATGCTTCCTCTGGAGTCTTTGCCCCCAATATCATGTGAGGACTCTTGTTCTACGCATATATTGTCGTGTTACATGCCTCTATAGAAAGGAACATGGGAAGATCCTGGTCACATATCATAGCCTTGGCAAAACGGAAACCTACGATGGACCGATTCTTTCTCTTTGCAACCCCATTCTGTTGAGGATTGTACGATATTGTCAACTCCCACTTGATCCACGCCATCTTGCAAAAATACTTGAAGTCATTGGAGGTATGCTCTCCCCCATTGTCTAACCTCAAGACCAGCATACATCCTACCCATGTAGTCCAAGACTCATGGGAAGTACCTCTCATCAGGCCAATGAGTTGGGAAAAGTGGATAGGTACCATAGCACAACAGCTGGACGCATCATGTACTACAGTGCTCCCTATGTCTAAGATGCATGGTGTTCAACAACTTGATCACTCAAGATCAAATCTGATTGGGGTTCTACCCCTGGACTAACTTTTGTCAGTGGAGAGTGGCAAGGTCTTGTGACTCACTCTCGATCAAGTCTTCTTCATTATTACATCATTGTTGTTGATTTGGGGTAGCATCAGATGTGCTCTAGCCACGAAAATTGGTGGAGAGGCTAAAGCACATGAGTCCTCCAATACCCAGAAATGGTTTGGGCAGATTCTAAACAGTTTGGGAGATATTAAAAAAAAAATATTTTTAATGGAGTCCCTAAGTCTAAACTTAGGGAAAATAAAATATTAATGTGAATTAATATAAAATTGTGTTAGAAGGGTCCAAAAGTCATGGATCAAGCCAGAACTAATCTTAGTCTCGACCGTTGATTTGTCAACGAGAAAAGTATATAAGGAGGCTTGAGGGTCACTTGGAGAACACACCGAGTTGATCAAGATTTCGATTTTCTGGGGCAGGGTTTGCTGAGGAAGTCGAAAGAGTGATCAGAGTTGCGGCTGAGGGGCAGTGAATACAGAAGCAGAGAGCCAGAGAGTGTGCCGGGAGAATCGACGCAGAAGCAGGGAGAGGACGCAGAGCTAGCTAGAGGCCACGCAAAGCCAGCTAGGGCCCACACAGAACCAGCCAAGAGCTGCGCAGTCCCTCAGAGAGCCAACGTGGGTGATGCAGAGGCTCTAGAGGCTGACGCAATGCCTCCAGAGGCTGACACAGTGCCTCCAGAGGCTGACGCAGGGGTTATTGGGCTGACGCTGGGCCAGGAAGGGCTGACACAGTCTCTAGAGGCAGACGTTGGGGTTTTCGTGGGGCAGATCGGAGCTGGGAGCTATGGGAGTGTTTATCCGAGGTTTCAGCCAGAATATCTGCTTCCGAGTAGAGAGGTACTACTACCAAGATTATTCTCTGTTGGGTGAGCTAGTTTTGGCACCCAGATTGTATTCAAATACTGCATAATAATAAAACCCTCAGATAGTTGCACCAGTTTTCCCGCATTGGGTTTTTCCGGGGACATTGACCCAAAAACAATGGTGTCACTTGTGTGCTTGTTTTGTTTCCTTCAGTTGATGATCTGTAATGTGTTGAGCATGTACTTGTATTTATTTTCAGTATTTACATGGTAAATAACTTGTTAATCAATCAGAATAAGTAGGTAGAAATAAATAAATAAAGTACATGAAGGGTTTCTAACAGTTAGACTTAGAAATTCCAACATGGTATTAGAGGGTGGTTGCATATCACAGGAGAATTGAGGACATCAGCGGAAGCAGAGCAGCAACAGTAGAAAACAGTTGTCCCGAGTGACATAAGTTGTTCTTAGCAGAGAAGCAGCAAGGAAGGGGTGACACAGTGCCTGCGTCATCGAGTTTGAGCCGAGTAGAGGATCAGCGCAGTGGCAGAAGGGAGCAGACTCGACCTACGCAGTGCCTGGTCATCTTTCTCAGTCATGAAGGATTGACGCCCATGACCAGGAGGTACGGATTTTGCTGGTGTCAGGATTGCGCAGAGCTTAGAAGCTCTAAGTTTGTTGGGCTTAGGAGGTTGTGGGTAAGTTGTAGAGTGAAGCTGCTGAGGTACTGTAGTCAAAACAGTACCTAACAGGGCAAGACCAAGGAGAAGGGAGTTGCTGCCAAGGCAAATTTCCAGCCAAGGAATTTCGGATCAGTGGTGCAATTGTACAGACGATCGGAGTGGGGCAACTCGATGTTGGCAGAGGGATTTCCAGGAGGGAAATCGAGGCTCAGAGGGAGTCACACCGAGAACTTCCAGAAGGGAAGTGTTAGGCCCCTATACTACTAGTGTAACCCCTTTTCTATTGTTATTATTTTGCCCTTACATTATTATTGTTATGTCGGCTCTTATTATATTATGACCCCTTAGACTCCTATATATAGAAAGGAGGTCTTGTCATTTGTATCATCCAACAATTGTTCATTTATGTAATGTAAAAGAGGTTGCCCCCTCGAAGAGGCTGAATTCTAAGGCGTTGATCTATCTTTTCTATCTTTCTGTGAGCTGCTTTCATAACATTTGGTATCAGAGTTTTGGATTCTAGGGTTTTGCTGCTCCAAATAGGTCATCGTGGAATTTTCGCTATAACTTCTCTTTTGCGACGTTTCAGAAGTGAAACAAAAACCTATTTTAGAAGAAATCGCGTTGAACCTTGGGTTCGAATTTCAGAGCTTGTCTCCCTACATTTTCGGCATTTTCGGAGATATGATCTGAGGAAGTTAGGCATTTTGCAAGCTCCAAAATTTAAGCTAAAACAGGTCATCGTGGGATTTGTGCTATAACTCTTTCACTACGAAGTTTCAGAAGCTCAAACAAAAACCCATTTGAGAAGAGATCGATCTGAACCTCGGCTCCAAATTTCAAATCCTGTCTTGCTATATTTGCAAAGGTATAGTCTGAGGAAATTAGGGCTTTTGCAGACCCATGAATTACATTCCAAACATCTCACCTTGGGAAAATCGTCATAACTATCTCTGGGAATCAGATTGCAATTTCGTAAGAAGGTACAGAAAGAGGACGGACTGTAGTTTCCTGTGTATAATTTTCAGATCCTAAGGTAAAAACAGTGACATGTGGCACTTCATACAAGTTCGCTCTTCTGAAAAGGTATATAATTAGGTCATGTTGGGAGATTGTGCATAACTCTTTCTTGGAGAATCTAAATTCGATCAGATTGGTGGCATTGGAAAGAGGACATAGAGGGCTACTGTAGGTCGCAATTTCAGAACTTAAAGATCCGAAAGTACAGAGTTACAGTTGTTTCAAGATCGAGCTCCTAAAATCAAGAAAAAACGAGATGAGGAAGTTTGATGGCAAGGATCCGGTAAATTGGATACTACAAATGGAGAAGTATTTTGATCTACATGGTGTACCATTGTTACAAAAGGTATGTATTGCATCTTCATATTTAGAACCGGATCAATTTTTATGGTATAAAGGGCTTTGTTCTCGTAAACAACTTGTTACGTGGTCAATTTTCACGGAGGAAATGATAGCACATTATGAGGATACAAAGAAAAACACATTCTTTAGCCAATTGATAAATCTCAAACAAAAGTGTTCAATGGCAAAGCACATTGAAGACTTCCCAAAATTGAATATAAGGGTAAATGATATTCCAGAGAAGCAAAGGATTGATGTCTTCATAGGTACTTTATAGGATAACATTCAACATGAGGTTCGTCTTTGGGAACTTGATTCATTGGAGAAGGCATTCAGGTGGGCAAGAAAAATTGAAAGCGAAATTATGGAAACAAGGAATGCCACCACTCACGACTATAATTATGAAAGTGTTTCTTCTCCCAGCCTTCCACAACCTACAAGGATTACACCACAACAATTGGAAGAAAAAAGAGAAAAGGGGCTTTGTTACAATTGTGATAGCAAATCCACTAAAGGTTATAAGTGTGCTGAGAATAAATTATTTTACATAGAGTATGAAGAGGAGGAAGAAAAGGATCAAGAAACATCAAAAGAAGAGGATATACACCAGGAACAAACCCCGGAGAAAGAAGAAATGAATCCGACCATATCTTGTAAAGCATTGACAAGAATTACCACTCCTCAAACTCTCAAGATAGAAGGACATATCAAGAATAAAAAGGTTCAAGAAGTGAAAGATCATATCGAGAAAGAAGAAATGAATCCAACCATATCTTGTAATGCATTAGCTAGAATTACCACTCCTCAAACTATCAATGTAGGAGGACATATCCAGAAGAAAAATGTTCAAGAAGTGAAAGATCACATCAAGTGTCAAGAAATGAATTCGACCATATCTTGTAAAGCATTGGAAGAAATTACCACTCCTCAAACTCTTAAGATAGAAGGACATATCAAGAAGAAAAAGGTTCAAGCAATGAAAAATCACATCGAGCATCAACAACAAGTTCTCCAACTTTTAAAGGATAACACCACTTTGGTGCAGAATCGAATGAAACAACAGGTAGATCAACATCACAGTGAAAAAGTGTTGATGTAGGTGATTGGGTATTTTTATGGTTACATCTCAAGCAAGTTATTTATGAGAAGGAAATGTTGGCAATACTACATGCACTTAAGAAATGGCGACCTTACCCAATGGGAAGACACTTCAAGGTAAAAATGGATCATGATAGTCTTAAATACTTTTTAGAACAAATATTATCTTTAGAAGAACAGAAAAAATGGGTCACAAATATGTTGGGTTATGACTTTGTCATCATCTACAGAAAAAGGAAGAAAATTTTTGTTGCAGATGCACTCTCAAGAAAGAATGAGGATGTGGAAGCATTGTTTTGTGCTATTTCTATTATCCAACCAGATTGGATAAACGAAGCAAGAGATGAATGGAAGAAGGACAAAGAAGTGTGGCCACTCATTCAAAAGTTGCAGAATATCCCAATTCAAACAATATTGCCAGAACTTGAAGAGGAAGGAAAAATCATATTGGAACCTGGAGCAGTCACAGAAATAAGAACCCAACAGCTACGAAACCGATCAATTTCAGAGTATCTCATTAAGTGGAAAAACTTACCCGCCGAATATTTCACATGGGAGGACAAGAATTTTATACAGAAGCGTCAAGAACTACTCAAGCGTTGAGAACAACACTTTTTGAAGGAGAGGGGCATGTTAGGCCCCTATACTACTAGTGTAACCCCTTTTCTATTGTTATTATTTTGCCCTTACATTATTATTGTTATGTCGGCTCTTATTATATTATGACCCCTTAGACTCCTATATATAGAAAGGAGGTCTTGTCATTTGTATCATCCAAGAATTGTTCATTTATGTAATGTAAAGGAGGTTTCCCCCTCGAAGAGGTTGAATTCTAAGGCATTGATCTATCTTTTCTATCTTTTTGTGAGCTGGTTTCATAACAGGAAGTAGAAAAGCAGCAAGATGGCAATAAATGGGGTAAGAGACCAGGATAGACTGGACGGAACCTCAAACTTCGTAGTCTGGAAGGCCAAAATCTTATCTATTCTAGACAAGAATCGTCTCAAGCAATTCGCCTTGAGGACAATAGCGGTCCCAGTTGACCCGGCTAATAACGATAAGTACGAGGATGCAATGGCGAGAGCCAAGAGCATCATCCTTGGCGGGGTCAAGGACCATGTAGTACCACACATTCCCGAGAAGAATACGGCAAATGAGATGTGGGAGGCCCTAAAGAAGTTGTATCAGCATACTTTCATGCAGAGGAAGATGCTACTAGAAAATCAGCTGCAGTCATACCAGATGCAGAACGGAGAATAGATCGACCCCTTCCTCGGTTGATTGAAGGAGATCTAGGATTAGCTAACTTCCATAGGAGCCACACCGGATCAAGAATTGATGGTGAGAACAGCCCTGAACGTAGTCTTAGAAGACTGGGAGGTGTTTGTCCAGAGCATACTGGGCAGGGCGACCCTTCCAGATTGGGAGGAAATGTGGGCGACTCTTCGCTAAGAAGAGATCAGAAGGCTAAGCAAGGCGGGAAGCGGCGGCAAGTGGATCAGAATCAAGGAGGAGGAAGAGGAGGATGTTGTTCTAGTATCTGAGGGAAAGCAGGGGAAACAGAAGAAGGACCTCTCCAAGGTCAAATGCTTCAACTATGGGGAACTGGATCACTATGCGAGCCAGTGTCCGAGGAAGAAGAGCAAGGGAGAGGCTTCTGAGACTAAGGCTGCGCCAGCAAGGGCGGAGAAGGAATTGGAGACAGATGATGACTGTGCCATGAGTGCTCACACGCCACGTGAGCAGAAGTGGGGAGACATCGCGCTGTAGTCAAACGGACTACAGGCGATGAGGGGCAGGATCCTTGAGGTACCCAACCTCTTGGATCATACCTGGCTACGGGGGGCCCAAGGAGGAGTAGCAGTGCTAGCAGATGTTAGTAGAGACGAATGAGGATGGAGCGACAGAGGGAGATACAGTGCAAGATTCCCAGGACAGCGCAAGGCTAGCAGGCTGCAACAATGCGAGAGGCACTGGAGTGTTGCACGACTGCAGGATGGCACTGAGAGGTGTGCAACGACACAAGATGCAGGAAGTTGTTGCAGCAACACAGAGGTCAAAGAGGGAGCACTTGTCAGCGACAAAGGGAGTTTCAGCTTCGTGGGTGTCTCTACCCTGACGGAGATGTCAGAGTTGGGAGATCAGTTACTTACTTCTCAGTAACTGAGTTACAGTGCAACAGTTAGCAGTGGCAGTGCTATAGGCAGCACGATGTCGCATGATGAGAGGGGTTGTCGTACGGATGCAGCAGTGGCAATGGCAGGGTCATGGGCAGTTGTACAGGATGCAGCAATGCAGAGGAGTTGGGCAGGGAAGCTTAGCATCAACACAGGGACCAATGTTGGATGATCAAGGTGAAGCTCAATGAGGAGTATTACTAGAGCACAGTCCTTGCTAAGAGGGAGTGTTGATTTGGGGTAGCATCGGATGTGCTCTAGCCACAAAAATTGGTGGAGAGGCTAAAGCACATGAGATCTCCAATACCCAGAAATGGTTTGGGCAGATTCTAAACAGTTTGAGAGATATTAAAATAATTAATATTTTTAATGGAGTCCCTAAGTCTAAACTTAGGGAAAATAAAATATTAATGTGAATTAATATAAAACTGTGTTAGAAGGGTCCAAAAGTCATGGATCAAGCCAAAATTAATCTTAGCCGTTGATTAGGGACTTAATCTCGGCCGTTGATTTGTCAACGAGAAAAGTATATAAGGAGGCTTGAGGGTCACTTGGAGAACACACCGAGTTGATCAAGATTTCGATTTTCTGGGGCAGGGTTTGCTGAGGAAGTCGAAAGAGTGATCAGAGTTGCAGTTGAGGGGCAGTGAATACAGAAGCAGAGAGGCAGAGAGTGTGTCGGTAGAATCAGCGCAGAAGCCGAGAGAGGGGTGCAGAGCTAGCTAGAAGCCATGCAGAGCCAGCTAGGGCCCACGCAGAGCCAGCCAAGAGTTGCGTAGTGCCTCAGAGAGCCAGTGTGGGTGACGCAGAGGCTCTAGAGGCTAACACAGTGCCTCCAGAGGCGACGTTGTGCCAGGAAGGGCTGACGCAGTCCCTAGAGTCAGACGTTGGGGTTTTCGTGGGACAGATTGGAGCTGGGAGCTATCGGAGTGTTTATCCGCGGTTTCAGCCGGAATATCTGCTTCTGAGTAGAGAGGTACTATTGCCAAGATTATTCTCTGTTGGGTGAGCCGGTTTTGGCACCCAGATTGTATTCAGATACTGCATAATAATAAAACCCTCAAATAGCTGCACCGATTTTCCTACATTGGGTTTTTCCAGGGACATTGGTCCAAAAATAACAGTGTCACTTGTGTGCTTGTTTTGTTTCCTTCAATTGATGATCTGTAATGTGTTGAGCATGTACTTGTATTTATTTTCAGCATTTACATGGTAAATAACTTGTTAATTAATCAGAACAAGTAGGCAGAAATAAATCAGAAAAGTACATGAAGGGTTTCTAACAGTTTAGAAATTCCAACAATTGTTCAGCAGAGTTGAGACGAGATACAGAGATGGTACATGACGACAGGATGGTCTGATGATCGATGATGATGGATGGATTGGCAGGTGGAATTCTCCCTAGTTGAGAGGGAGTGTTAAAATTGGAAACTAGGGCCAAATTCCACTATTGGACAGCTCATTTGATGGAGATGATTATTGCATTGAATTCCTCTTTTAAAGAGAACCAAAATCGACCTAAAGATCATCAAATTTGGACAAGCAGAAATGTGTTTTTGAATTTATGCCCTCACATGTGCAAATTGTCAAAGTCGGCCACATCACCATGTAGGCTCAAGAAGCCCGATGAATGTGTCCAACTTGTATAAATATAAGTGACCTCTCACCTCATTTGGCATCATCATTACTCACACATTCTTCTCTCTCCTTCTCTCATTGGTTCGTACAGCTATCGGGCATATCATTTTCTCTCACATGTGTGGCAAGGAGGACGAATTTCAGACAAAATTACAAGGCCGAAAATTTCAGATTTTCCTACAGTTTGACCAGCATTGACTTTGACTTTCCAGGCAGATTTTGACTTCGATCTTTTGGGAGGATCTCTGTCTCATCAGGCCGCATTTATTGGCACAAAAACCGAGGTTTTCTGTTGACTTTGACTGTGTTGACTTCAGACCTGCAACTAGGGTTTTTGCAGCAGATTTGACTTTGACTTTGACCGAGTTTAAGGAGGAATTTTGGGACTGTTTTCAAGGCATCTTGACCAGCTGATCAGGTCGCATTTGACCAAGGTTGACCAAGCTCTTTTGTGGACTGTTTGCTGCTGCACCATTGACTGGTTAGGGCTGATTTAACTGCTGTTGACTGAGAACAACATTGCAGATTTTGACAGGGCTGTTTTGGACATCTATTGGCAAGTCAATTTTGACTTTTGTACTCTCTTTCTCTGCTGAACATTTGATATAATAATAAGAAGAATTGATCAAAGGGTTTTCCCCATCTTGGGGTTTTTCCCTGGCATCCGCCAAATCCGGTGTTCTCGTGTCTTGGCTTGTCTTTTGCATTTTTATTGTTCATGCTCTATCTACAGTTACTGTCAATGCAATTAATGGTTAATGTGATTGCTATTGAAATCTAAATTGGAAATTGTCATTGGGCTACTAAAAGGACATTGAAGTAATTGTGCTAAGCATAGAACATACCATTGTTAACTAAAATTAACAACCATTAACAAAATTATCTCATCTTATATCACCAAAAGACCTCCTTCAATGGAAGTAAGGATATGAGAAACCAAATTAAGTATGCCACATATATAAATGTTGAACTCACTATGAACTAATTAAGCATTTTAATAAGGTACAATAGACTGTTATACTCACCAGGAATTAATTAAGCACTTTAATAAGGTACACAACACATATCATGTGTAAAATATATATTGGCCTTGTTAGTGCACAACATTATAAAAATCATACTGACAGAGGGGTTGAGCAAATAATTCAACGATAACCATTAATGCGGCTTCATGCCATTAAACACTACCTAAATAGAAACTTAGCACATTATCCTTTTAAATTAATAACACATTATACAAATTATTCCTACCACTTAAGGCCCCTTGAACATATCATTAAAAGATAAGTTACCACGGGTATTGGGGATTGTTGAACTCTTTCATATAATTCTATAAATAACAACCATGATAGTTGAAAAGGCTATGTAGTAATTTTAGTGCACAATATGAGAGAGACAAAATTCATAATTGGTCTAACCTGAACTGCACTTCTCCTCCAAACTGACCAGAGTGGAGCAAAACCTGTATCAAATATTCAACCTTAATTTTTATTACTCAAACAACCATAATTTTTCTTACAGCAAAGTTGATAAAACTGGACAACTGGTGCAATCACTAGAACACTAAAGGGGCGTTTGAACTTTGTAGAATATGATAGTCCAACCTCGTTTTCATGTTGTACAAACATATTTGCCACAACTGCAGATTCTGAATTGAAAGCAATATAGAAGGATTATTGTTGCACAAAATATATAGTCATATTCCACAACCTATTCATTATTTTCCTTTTTCATTATATTATGCCATCTAAAATGACAGCAATATATCAATTGAAAGGTTAACTATAATGAATGACACTACTCTTTTCAGTTTAAAGTGTAAACATAACAAAATCCTTGGCACATCAAAATCAATTAGTGATCTAGATTCTAGACATTTAAGATATTTATAATCATATTAACATGCAGAAAAATCCTCAACAATCATATGCCACTTTGTTTTTTAGTAATCTTGCAACATACAAAACATTACAACGACCACAAAACATAAAGAAGCAGACAAACGAAACATGCAAGGTGTTGGAGCAAACATCAATCTCCAACTTATTATTCATGTATATTTTATATTATGTGAACTTTATGTTTCCATACATTAAGGTTAATGGTTATTAAATATGCAACCAATGTAAAATTTAGACGTTAAAGGTTGGAGGTTAAGTGGTTAAACCACCATAGCCAACCTACGCTGCTATCTAATAATTCAATGAGGGATGAATAATTCTAAAGAGCAATATATCTAAGGAGAGTAGTCTACCTAAGGCTCCTGGTCATATGCTTGTTGCACCATTAAAATATCTAACATTTATTATTCTCTCCACATCTATGTACCTGGGGTATTTTGTTATGCACTCATATAATATCCTACGTGGTATTATAACAATATGGATTATTAGGCCTATACTCAAAGATCTGTGTAGGAAACAATATCAAGGTTTTACGATCCTACAAGTAATGATCCTATAGCTTAATGTTAAATGGATTTTAACCAAAATGTACTTCTATAACATGTCCAATTCCACGATCAGATCTGTAACATACAGAATACCCCCTATAAACTTACGGATGGGGTACTTTTTAACCATTTAATCCAAACCAAATTTACGGAGCAACAAAACTCAATTGTTCTGTTATTCAGCATTTACTATCAACAAGCATAACAATATGGGTTTATGCAACCTAAATGTAGTCGTTCCATTATCCATGAAACTATAAAACATAAATGCATGCTAACATAGCTAGTCAGAGGAAGAAATTGGAAAGTAATTCAGCCATGTCATAACCATAACAATTCAATATTAAATTCAACACAATACATAAATAAAATTAAGAACACTTATTTATCTGGAATTGTTCACCAATTAGCTACAGAAGAGGGATCTTCCACCCAACAATAGGCTCCTTGTTGCACCAATTCTTTCAGCAAAAAAGGCCACCGCCCAGATGAGGCTATGAATACACAAGGGACACCCTCTTCCTATTCTTGGTTCTAATTTCTCTTCTCATAGTACAATTCCAAGGTTCACCTACAACAATTCCCAATCCACAACCCTCTTCCCCATCAGTCTGCACAACCTGGAGTGGAACCCCTTCTCTACTTAGTAGTCCCTCAAACTATCACACTTTCCTCTAGGGCTCTCGCATTGGCTAGCCAAGAAATCTCACCACTAGGATTCCAGGGAATTATCAAATGTAGATGAATTTCCTCAATTACAGCCAATATAATTCCATACAGCCTATTAAATTTGTAATTATAGTTTTCACAGATCAAATTCAGTATACAACAGTTCACTCTAAGGAAATTTCCCAAATGAAGGACGGTTTGCATATGAATTTTCCAATTTATGGTAAGCTCATTCCTTTGATGACTAAAAGGATGTCTCCTTCAATCTTCTCCCTTGAACCCTCCAAATTCAAACCATCACAATAATCACAATCATACTTTGCTTGTATGGCAAGGGTCACTTTTTTTTACATTGCATGAAGTGGCCACATATCCCTTCATGCACTAATCCCTCCCTAAAGCTTAATCAAATGGTAAACCATAATTAGCTAATAATCAAGGACATACTATAGTTTTTAAAAGACTTTGGGTTAGCTCCCTTACTAAAGTCCTTTCCTTGGCCTACTAAGTCCCCTATCTCTTCCCTCTTCTGGATCCAGATTCCATAACCCCCCTTCCTTTGTCGTTCTCTCCTAAAGCAGTGATGTGCATTTTATTAATATTCAATGATTGGTTATAAATTACATTGTTTGGCTTGTTGACGCAAAATCTAGTAGGCCTTGGAGAGGGGCACCCTACAAGGCTAATACTAGACAAGAAGACAACAAGGAGGTAGAGGCCAACTATCACCACAGCCAAAACCCCCTGCTCTTTACAAACTTTCACCGATGGGAAGAGTCCCAGTGTGTGAACAAGTTACCTAAAGGATATTCTAGGTTTAAGATGCCAAGTAACATGGAGAGCCCTGTTACAAGAAAGAAACAATATAGGCTTAAGGCTCCAATAGGAGGCAATTCAGTTTCTTTATAGAGACTAAGGAAGGCAATATATGACCTAGGGTTTGACTGATTGGTTGAGTGTTAGGTAGGCCTGAGGTCAAGATGTTAAAAAAGGGTTTCCAACAATGATCTTATGCAAGACAAAGGCACGTGAAACCCTCAAATAAGCCCCTAAGTTCAAGCAACACCAAACTAGTGTTTACCCTAGGGAAAAAGGACTAGGGCAAAGAAACTTATGGACAAGATTGAAGTGGATGCCCACCAAAAGAAGAGATTTTATCACAAATACAATCCTCTTGATGTTTAGGCTCTTCAATGCCATAAATACTCCTTGCCTAGGAATTTGCACCAAGCCCTAGTATGTGAGCTTGGCCTTAAAGGGGTTAAGTTAAAGAGAGGAAGGTTTAAGGATAAGAAGTGAGTTTGATCACCAACCAAGGAGGCCAATGCCTTGTTTCTTGGGAGAATGGAGTCTATGAGTCGATTGGATGACCAAAAAGTTGCTAAGGAGGAAGAATTCTTGATGCCCTAACACTGAAAACTCTAAACCTTACCTATGTAATGGATCAAGGAATTTTATGGGAGAGCTAGTTAAAGTTCACCACTAGGATATTCATTCACATGTTATTGATGAGTAATGTATGCAATAATGACATCTAGAAACCATTCAATAGATATTCAACAAATTAGGGCACAATAGCAAACCCTAGATTCAATATATTGCATACATTAGACATAAGAAATAGATATTCAACAATAAGCACACTTACAAGATAACATGCAGGAGATTCCATCCATTGATCCAAGACAATAGCTCCAAATACAAACAATTTTCTCCAAATATCACAATGCATTCATGTATCCAAGTTGCTCCCTAAGAGAAGAAGCTCGAATTTACACAAGAGGCTGAAATTCCAAGTGTGTGATGATGATTTGCTACAATGAATCTCTCCTCTATTTATATGAGGAGTTTGAATGCTTAATTTAGCCTAATGCCCCTAAAAACAATAAAATAATGTTACAACCACAAGTTAGGTCATAAGTCGACCTAATAGGCAAGACAAAACATAAAAGATTGCCCACACGTGTAATTCGTAGGGCTGATTTTGCTGATGTCATCCATGCGTAGGCTCAATTGAGGCATGCATTGAGGTCTCTTAGTGCCAAGCCAAGTGTAGAGGCCTATAAAAATCATCTCCTAAGGGTTGGCCCTTAGGTTTCTATCAATATCTCTCTGTGGGCCCCAAATTGCATCCTCAGGGTCAAAATGTGGTTTCGTGGGTCTCCAAGTGGCCAAAATGCCTATCTTTGCTCCAACATTGGGGGCTTTCAAGGTGGTGCTAGCCCTCCCATGTATCAAAGTGTGATACCATCCTCCCTTGGGCCCTGGATCAACTGCCATCCCTTTAAGAGTGCTAAGCCGGATGGGGGCATGTTAGGTCCAGGGGCATCATCCCAAAAAATTCATCAATGTAGGGCAAAGTGTTGGAACGTTGTGGGTGTTGGAGGTGCCCAAGGGTATGTATGATGCAATGTTGCTGCTTGTAGTTCCATGGCTCTCAACGCCTCATTTGTGGGTGTCAATATGCTCCTCTGGAAGACCTGGGGCCCAGTTAAGTTGCCCAAGCCATGGTTGTGGAACCACCTGACAATCAAACATAATATCCAATGCAAGAAACTACATCATTAGGTACATTCAATCATTTTTGCATCTAAGTGGACCAAGCTTGAAAGCAATGGGCAATTTAACATTTAAAATAAGGCTTCCCTTCCAAAATTAAGGCCTTGATCTCGCAATGGTGTTACCTCCCTGGGTAGGAGTGGTTAATAGACCACCCTATTAGGTGTTTCTAGCCCCCAAGTGGAAGTGACATGTCCTTAGTCCACCCTTCAATTGATAGGTGTCATGTGAATAATGATGGAACGGAGGGGAGAAAACCTCATGGCCAAGTGCCATGGTCACAAGGACCAGCAATGATGGGGCTCCTCATCCTGAGTGTATAGATGTGGGGAGGGAGAAATTGAGGATGTACGAGTTGCCAACTCAGCCTTTATTTTTCAACCCCTCTTGTGCGCCTTTTACTTTTTCTTGATTTTTCTTTGGATTATTGCTCATAGCTCAAAGGGTTAGAGCTTGCTTTGTAAGATGTATAGCAGTTATTACCCCATTAATGATGAGGTAGCTCATTTCCCATCAGAGGTTGGGACATGCAAGGGTTTCTTCTCATAGTGTGAGAGAGCATCATGTGCTCAAGAACTGGGTGATGGCCATAATGAATGAGGTAGAGCTCATGCTAGGCTTTTGCCCATGTGCTAATGCATTTGTCCCGGCCAACCTTTGCATTTTGATCTTCTTCTTTTTTCTTTGGCCATCATATGCCTTTTCTTATTCTTTTAGCTGCATCAACCTCCCAGGACAAAGTTCTGAGCCCTTCCCAATTATGAAGATGTACAGTGCCAAATCCCAGAGAACTAATGGTCAGTTGAACCGAAGAAGAGATGTGGAGTATAGGATTTATAATGTAAGATGGAAAGTGGTAAGTATGGAATAGGTACAGATGGGACTACACTTTCTCGATCGAGGTTTCCCAAGTAGTGCCCCTCCTATACCCATTGGGCCATTAGGGGAGGTTCCACTGGACTAGGATCGAAGATTAACACCCCATTTAAGGTGAGGGAACAAGATCACAATCAAAACCCCTCTTCCTTCCAGGTTACCCCATAATCCATGTCAAATGGCCAAATACTAACAAGCATTATGTTAAAATTGGCAACTAGGGCCAATTTCCACCTCGGGACAACTCATTTGATGGAGATGATGATTGCATTGGATTCCCCTTTTCGAGAGGTCCAAGATTGATATAAAAATCATCTCATTCTAACAAGCAGAAGTGTGATTTTGAATTTATGACCACACGTGCAAATTGTTTAGGTCGGCCTCAGCGTAATGTAGGCTCAAGAAGCACATTGGATGTGTCTCTTCACCCACATCAAAGCGTATAAATAGAAGAGACCTCACACCTCATTTGGACATCATTCACTCACACATTTCTTCTCTCTTCATCAGATTGGTTCGTACAGCTTGGGCAGCCTCTTTCTCTCTCACA